>CM071596.1:48630000-51100000 GCA_036435485.1 Saposhnikovia divaricata | reverse complement strand
TTTTGTTTGTACTTTCTCAATTATTCGGGGATTAACTTTATCAGAAAACAGAGTACCTTCATAAATCCCACAACCATCCAAAGTCTAAATTAGGCTCCCAACACCTTAATTTATTGTTGCGAATAATAATGAGATACTATGTTGGATATTTTAGTATAATTGAATTGACTAGTTGATCAATGTAATCGTAATATTACATCGAACAAGTCGGGAGAGTGCGGAGTGCACGCTTTGTTCGAGTTTATTATGATTTCGGTATTATTGTTTATGAGACATGTCCATTGGCATCAGACACACAGATAAGATGTGTCTGTTAGCATTAGACATGACTGTTAGAATGAGATGTCTGTTGGCAAAAGACACATCTTGAGATGTGTCTGTTGGCAAAAGACATATCTGTTGACATCTATATATAAGTGTTGCATTGATCATTTTCATACATTTGGTTCATTTTGAAATTCACAACAAAAACACATTCTCTCTTCTTGCAGAATTTCTGACTTTATCCGATTGATTTATTTGGGTGAACCACAAATAACTTCAATCTGACACGACTTCAGAAAAATCCAAGTTACTACCATATTTCCCCAACAAAGATTGAAGTTACTTTGTTTCTGAAGATGACGAACGGAGAATCTGTAAAAGATATGACAAACAAGTTTGCAAAACTGGACTAGTTTGAGGGTCAGGATTTTAGAAGATGACAGAAGAAGATGCATTTTCTGTTGACCACGCTGAAGGTTGTGTATGTTCTGAGTACCCCCATGCCTGAAGTGATCGAGAATGAAACTGTTGAACAGACAAGAAAGCGCTGTAAATGGGAAAACGATGACTACATCTGTCGCGGTCACATCTTAAACGGTATGTCTGATTCCCTTTTCGATGTATACCAAAATGTTGAGTCAGTAAAAGAATTGTGGGATTCTATTGAATCCAAGTACATGGCAGAAGATGCTTCTAGTAAGAAGTTTCTGGTCAGTAATTTTTTTATGAACTATAAAATGGTCGATTCTAAACCGGTGATGGAACAATACAATGAATTGTTAAGGATTCTGGAACAGTTTGTTCAACACAATCGAAGATGGATCTAT
Organism: Saposhnikovia divaricata; assembly: GCA_036435485.1. Lineage (NCBI taxonomy): Eukaryota > Viridiplantae > Streptophyta > Magnoliopsida > Apiales > Apiaceae > Saposhnikovia > Saposhnikovia divaricata. The sequence continues at coordinate 51,098,909 of CM071596.1, read as the reverse complement.
CTTAAAGATGGGAAATGTTGCAACTGAACCGATCAAAGGACTAGGAAATGTCAAGCTAGTTTTTACTTCTGGAAAATGTATATTATTAAATGATGTGTTGTATGTTCCTGGGATTCGAAAGAATCTCTTGTCTGGTGTTGTATTAAATAATTGTGGATATAAACAAGTTTATGAAAGTGACAAGTATATCTTGTCAAAACATGGCACTTTTGTTGGCTTTGGCTATTTATGTAATGGTATGTTTATGTTGAATGTAAATACTTCATTTAATGATGAATCTACTTGCATGGCTTCTACTAGTACTAGCAATAATTTGAATAAACCAGAATTATGGCATGCTAGACTAGGACATGTACATTATAAAAGAATAAAGGATATGTCTAAAATGAGTCTCATACCTGCTATTGATTTAAACAATGGAAAATGTAAAACATGCATGTTAACAAAGATAACCAGAATGCCATTTAAAGATGCTAATAGGGTGTCTGATGTATTAGAACTCATACATAGTGACTTATGTGATTTTCATTCTACACCATCATTAGGAAATAAAAAGTATATAGTTACTTTTATTGATGATGCTTCTAGATATTGTTATGTATATTTGTTGCATGCAAAGGATGAAGCTCTTGACTTCTTTAAAATATACAAAGAAGAAGTAGAGCTACATCAGAGTACCATGATTAAAAATCTACGTACTGATAGAGGAGGTGAGTATTATGATCTGGTATACTTTCGATCTACTGGTATAATACATCAAACCACGGTTCCTTATACACCACAGCAAAATGGTGTGGCAGAAAGAAAGAATAGGACTTTGAAAGAAATGGTTAATTCCTTGTTATCCTGCTCGGGTTTGAGTTAGGGTTTTTTAGGTGAGGCTATGTTAACAGCCTGTTATTTATTGAATCGAATTCCAAGTAAGAGGAATAAGATTACCCTTTATGAACTTTGTTATAAAGAGTCACCAAAATTAAGTTTTCTGAGAGTTTGGGGATGTAGAGTATTGAACTAATACACCCTGGTTGATTTTCCAAAAAGTAACAAATAACCTGTTATAGATCTTCTAGTGTCTGAGCAAGAGGCCCATTCGGAATCAGAGAATGCTTGCACTGTTAAAGAATCAGTAGCTTTAAGAAGAATACCTTGAGCAGAAGTTTGAGAAACATAATGAAGAGTGTGATGAAGAGCTTCTAGATGACTCGTTCTGGGATGTTGAAGAAACTGACTCAAAGTTTGAACAGCAAAAGAAAGATCAGGTCTGGTATTGGTTAGTAATTCAATTTGCCAACTAACGAACGATAAATCTCAGCATTTGATAACAATTCCCCTTCAGAATTATTAAGCTTAGAATTTGATAACAAGTAAGGGTGTGTTAAGTAACGAACTCATTTAAAACTTTAAGTTGTTAATTTGCCTTTCCATAATAAAATGTGTTGTGAAAAATATTGGGGTAGCAGTAAATAAAACCTAGTCCTCCGTAAGTAACCAGCGCATCTAAAATTTTAAAGATTTAGAGAGAAGACTCATCTGAATCTTATATTATATTCTAGGGTGTATACTTTAGGATGTTAGCAGAAAAAAGTCATACCAGTAAAATGCTTCAAGCTAAAATGAAATCCGCAAGTGAGCTGAGTACAGAGTCACTCATTGCGCCAGATATCACATATCAATGATCAGTTATCATCACTTAATAGGCTGCTTCTCCGTGATTATGGATCATGTTAGTATTATTTATTATTTTGATAGCGATGCCAATCAAATTGTGCAGATGAATGAACCTGAGAGGGGACAGTATTAAATAAATATTCATGTTAAATGAATTTGGTAGAAAATTGATGAGAAAACAAAGTAGATTTAGTGGCATTTGTTATGCACTTGTGCCGGGCAAGGTAAGACCTTGCAGTGCACTGTCCAAAAAATAGCATTCTTCTTCAATCAAATGCAGATTATTTGTAAAAAGAATATATTAAATTATATGGTACTCCAGCCGCCATTAACTAAAAGAAATTAAGTGTAAGTTCTTTTTTTGTGTGCGAATTTACACATCAAACACGTTCTTCAGGACTTCTTATTTACTAAAAAAAATATCTTGTAATAATATGATTGTTACGCAGCCCTTACTGGTGTCTGGTGAAGGGTGATACGTGAATCCATATCTCGTAACAATATGTCAATTTATCAAATTCATTGATTATTCTCTCCAACAATATACTACCAAGAAATTCATACATGACGGGTTCAAAAATCCAATCAGTTGTAGGAATGCATATCATCACACTAAAAGCAAGGTCTACTATGAAAGTTGAATGAAATAAATAACATGTTATTGAACACTTAAATATGCATAACTAGACCTTTTTTTAGCTGACATTTGTTTGAAACAAGGCATGAATAAATGAGATATAATTTTGCTATGTCAATTAGTTTACAAAGGGAAGATTGTTGCAGCACAGAGGATGCGTTCAAAGATAAAATCCTCTGGACGGGCGGCTCCGCAGGTATGGAGTACGGAAGAGAATAATAAAGGTGACTGTTAGGAGTTGCAGCAAGTAGATGACTCCTACCAACTCGATTTTGGAAGACGAAAACGGCCACTAAACTATGGCAATCACACTTGTCTACCTCTTCTGACGGGACCAAGGGTAATTAGTATGTGACGATCACATTTGTTGAAAAATATTTATCTATGTTTGCACCTCATACTTTTAAATCCACTAATCTAATGCTTTCTTCCCCTAATTTTCTTGTAAATTTGGCCGTGCATCAATTTGTGCACCAACATTTCTTGAGCAACTAATTCTGTAAAGACCAAATACCTCCATGCAGTTCAGCACTGGAAATATGTGAGGGCACTTTGATCACCCAAATAAAAACTAATTTCAAATAAAAAAAATGTTATTCCAAACTTGGCACTTGGGAAATGCGAAAGTCATCGAGTTCAACACAGCTTTAAATATATAGCAGAACTGCGTGTACACCGAATTTGACTCCACAAAGCTGCGAAACCATTAACATTACCACAGTTTGGACAAAAACAAAATTAAAACATCGACCAAGGGGCTACTTTGCACATATCTATAGTGAACCATGTTGCCCTGCAGGTTTCAAATTTACTAATTTTCAAATATATCTACACAGTACAAACACATATAAATGAACCAAAATTTGTTTTTACTGACTGAGACACGAAGCTTTCCAGGCTTTACTTTTTGGAGTATCCTAACAAGTGGCTGTCTGTTGCATTCATAGATACTGCAAGATTCTTGTAGACATAAAATTAATTAAGATAAACAAGCGCTTCCTCTACACTATCTGCTATCGGGAAATCTGGACTCGTAGTTCTGGGGCAACTGCAAGATTATCAAACTCAGGTTATTTGATTATTATTTAATATGTTAATTTGGTGAAAGCTAAAAGAACGTTCAATTACCAAGAATGTTGCTGTGATCATCTTCCCAGCAAACCATCTTCCATGAAGAGCATGCTGAGCACTTACTGCAGCTTGAGTATTATCAAATCGCAAGTATACACACCCTGCAGTATTCCTGCAATTGCAACAGGAAACAATTAAAGAAACAGCTATAGTTATTTTACTTGTAATATTCAGTTGGTGATTAAATTTCAAAACTTGGAAACAAATTTTGAGACAATGCATTAAGCTTAACTTCAGTGTTTTTTTTCCTTGCTAAGTAACTCTAGTGTACTTTTTCTTTTTTCGCTTAATAACTTCAGCGTATTTTACTTCTGATATTGCATGAACATTTTTCTAGATTTCTTTCCTTGTGGCGAGTCCAAATATTGCAGCAAAGTTGAAAGACCACATAACAAGTACTTATGATGTGTGCCTATATTTAATTGTTCCCAGGGAAAACACCACACAAGTCATCACCATTGTTTACCCCAAAAGATAGATGCATTATGGCGGGAGCAGCAAGGAAGCTTACTTGTCCACATATATATGCTTGAGAGTGCCATATTTTGAACTTTCTTCCTGAACGTCTTCTTTAATATCCAGATCAAAATCTGGTTCTGACTGCAAAGAGTTCCATCGAGAATTAGAATATAAACCTGTTAAAGAAATACACAAGAAAAATGAAGGGAAATATTAACAAACTGTTCTGTAACAACCTCTGAGTTTGGATCAAACATGTTCTTCAGTAACAGACATTCGCTAGGCACACCGACAATATCAAAAGAGGGAACAGTGACTGTAGGAACTGGAAGACCAGGGTTGACAAGGGGAGAAACTGTCGAGACAGTGCCAAGTAAAGATGTTTCTGGCTGGGATAAGCCAAGGGTACTAACACCAGGATTTCCCAATATACTGGTAACACTGCAACATAGTAAGAAAACTTGATATACAAGAAAGAACTAAGTAACCAGTAGTCATATAGATTCCATTCCAAACCTTGAGGTGGTCCCACTGCGATCCAACTTCTGCATAAGAATTGCACGAGAGCGTGCATTCAGGGACTGAAACAGAAGGGATTAAAAGTCAGCATCGGTCATTGGACATGATTAAGTCACTTAAAACAATATCTTTAAATTTAGATACAGTGTAGAATACCTTGAAAAATATATATATAGGGTAAGACCATAAAACCATGATGAAACATATGAAGAATGACAAGATTGCATACCCTAGTATGGAAGTTTATTAAACTTAAGGAGCAGATTAGAAACCATGTAATAAAACTCATACTCTTACATAAGTTGATTATTTTCTCCAGGTCACATTATAATAGTGTGACAGGAATCAAGACACCCTAAAAAGAGTTCCATATGAACAGAAGTTGATGAAACTCTTTGATAGATGATACTGAGGTGTCAGCATACTGAAAACATGAATAATGTCCAATGTTTAGCAGATCAATTTTACGAAATGATTGCAGCATGTGAAAACATATACAAGGCTGACAAACAAGATAATGCTTTCACATTGCACTAGTAGTGTTCATTCATTCAAAAACATTAAATATAGAGACTAACCCATCCACCGCCCTCATCATCATCAAAGTCGCCAGGATTAGCCCCAACATCTTGCATGCCGGCTTGATCAGTAATAGCAGAAACCTACACACGAAACTAAAATAAACTTACAAGAAATTATGAAAGGAAGATATTGAAGGTTATCACTGACCAACACCACCCTTTAGTAACGGATATTATGTATACGAACATACATTCTAAAAGTACATTTTATTAGAAGTGTTCCGAGATGACTAGAAAAATTGTACTTGTACATATAATAAAACATTACCAGTATTTAAAAATCAGATCGAAACTTCCCGAAGGAACAAAGATCCTAAATTTGCAGGTTAATATTTCACAGCAAACGATCTTTATGTTAATGTGTTTTAATCAGGGGAATAGTGTTGTTAAGAAAAAACAAGTTTACACTTGAGACTTTGAAACTTCCTTTCCAGATCGTTGCTTTTTGGAGATAAATAACACCAAATTTAAGTCAAACAATTAGATCACTCTGTTGGTTGCCTATTGCTTATCCTGATAAGAAATTATCCAAGATGACACATACACAGTTTTAGCTAGTTACGTTTTTTGTAACTTACACGTAAGAATTTTTTTAATATAGATGTCCCTTTTCCTCCTTTCATTTACCAGCATCAATCTCAAAAATACACATCTTGGACTTAATTAAAAGAGCCATTAATGAAAAACCAGTTACACTAGAATAATTTTGTTAGCAAAATTTAGTTACGAGCATACGCTGACAAAGCAAACTCTGTCTCGTATAAAGGCATTTGTTTTTATGAAGACTAAGTCAGTTTCTGAGGAAAATTTCCGTCGCACTTGGTATATGGCACTCATCTCACAATTACAGAAAGACGTGAAATTTGAAATCCTATATATTTGCACAAACTTGAATACATTAATGTATCTGAAATTAAATTGGAACCACCTTTATTGTTCGACCTGCAATTTCCAGTTGTCCATTTAAACTTTCTGCAGCTCTAGCATCTTCAATACGTGCAAACTGCAATAAAGCCACAAACATAAAATCAGATCCAAAGGCAAAAGATATATCTTAATTAATAGGCACTTGTACTGGTACATATTGCACTCGGTTCACATAAGGCCCAGCTGTCAACATCCCTGATATAGTGTTACTTTAAAAACGAAACGATTATTCTGCCTTGCAACTTAAAAACACAACGTAAACACAATAACAGGATCCCTGCAGTCACCAAGCACAGAAGCAATAATGCTCACCTGAACAAAACCATAACCTTTGCAAAGCCCAGTCACCTGGTCAAGAGGCAACTGCACCAGCTCTACAGAGCCAAATGATTCAAAAACCTGTATACGATAAAAAATGAGATGTTTATCAAGTTATGTCGAACTGGAACAGCACAGGCAAGAAGATGAAGGTTAGAACTGCAATATGATTACCTCAAAAGCAAACATATCACAAGGCAAAACAGTAACAACAAACATGTTGGTCCAACGAGTTAAAAGGAAAAACTGACAAGTGGCATGCCAATAAAACGCCTGTTTTGTTTGAGTTGGGTAATAAATTATACATACATCATGTAGCATATGTATATTAGGAACGCATTCCACGGAGAACGGGAGAACACTAAGAACCATTATTCTTTACTTTCAAAATTTTATAAAACAACACTTAATAAGAGTGCAGAACAATAACTCTCACGCTAAAACAGCTCTCAGTTGAATCTTAGCTTATATATAGAAATATATTGTATGAAGTGTTATATGCAAATAAATATACCAACTAAATCAAAATAGCTTTTGTTTGAAATTTAAAAAAAAATCATAGTCCCTTAACTTTTTCATACTAGCATAAACACAAATTACATAATAAGTACTGGTAGGCATTTCTAGAAACATGTTTTAAGCCACTCAAACCAGTGTCTACATAAACTTGTAATTTGTAAATCTTAAATGGATTCTTGCATACACAGCCAATATATACTTGATCCCTGTATCTTATGATGTTGACATTTTCTAGTACCGTTCATTTCTTTATGTCACACAGATGTAAAGGCAAACCTAATTCTTAAACAAGTTTCCCAAGGAAATACAAGCATTATCAATTATCATATAATTACAATTGCAATATATACATAACCATTCCCTTGGACTATTAAGAAAGGATAGCGCAAGTAGTCATATACATGTAACTACTTAACAAAACGTATAGTTGGAAAGGGCTCAAAGCCAAAGTTTACCATTATTAGCTAATAAGTAAATAAAGCATGGGTTTCGCTCAATTTTGGTGGCAGAAAATAAAAACCCGAAATTCTAACACTTCAGGTGTATAGATTCACAAAGCTTAAGAGGTTTCTATCCCTATATCAACATGAATAATTCATATTACTTTATCACGCCAATTTCTGCTTCCCTGCCAGCTGCAGTTATGTAAATCCTTTTCAAACTCATATCATACCTGACGAAGTTGATCTTCTCTTATGTTGTTGTGCAAATTACCAACATACAACCTTCTAGCTCCCCCTGAATATGGAACTATTCCACCACCTAGGCCGCCAGCCGCAGATGTAGTAGACTGCACAAGATTTTTTTCAGCTTCTGATGGTTTAACCAACACTGGTTGACTGAGAAGTGTCTGACCAGATAGTGCTATTGCCATGGGAACGGACATTGCATCGTAAAATTCAATATAACTGTAGAGAGACACACACATGAACTCATTAAAATATACACTTGAAGGGTGACTTGAATCACTTCATTTCCAAATAGTACTAAAAAGTAAGTTATTTGAAAAATATAAATTACTGTTTATTTATCGATTTTTATTCACGTAGAACACTGGTTCGTATCATTAATTTAAATTTCATTTTTTTTAGTCTCGGAAGGAGGATGTCAATAAATTTTGCATTTTAATGCATACACGTGGAAGGGTTCACAAGGAAGACCATGTAAATTCTTTCTTTCACCTTCACTTGAAAAAAAAAATGTGTTTTTATCTTTTTTCTTTTCTTTATATGATTCTTTACCTTCTCTGTCTTTTAGGTTTCTATGGATGAAAAGTAAAAGAAAATGGAGAACAATGGTATGTATATATATATATATATATATATATATATATATATATATATATATACGAGTAGGGATCTAGAGAGAACCCCTTAAAAGGAGAACTAAGAGAACTAAATTAAAATTTATTTAAATTACCTCGAAATATAGCACATATGGTATGCAAACTGATCGTTGGGAGATGGAGAAAAATGTGGTGAAATTAGATTTTAAAAAAACATCACCGATTAGCGGGAAAAATCAAATTAAAACGGAGGGGATTAGGTAGGATTGTGTGTGTGAGGGTGTATTTGATTAGTGTGTGGGTGCCCCTGGCGGGGCCGTTGTTTATAATACATTCAACGGCTAGGATTAGTACCTTAGTTTTCTTCAAAAAATGAGTTCTCTTTTGAGCAACACCCTATATATATATATATATATGCTATTGTTCTAGAGAGAACCTTCTTATATGGAGTCTCAAAGAGAACCATTGATTTCACCGGATAATTTCAACAATAAGTTACAAATAAAATTTTTAAAAATATAAAATTTGATTCTAATGTAGAATACTAACGACATATAAACTTTATAAAGGATTTAACAAATAAAATTGAACAAAAAACTTGATTTGAATTTGATTCTACAGTAGAATCATTTTGGATAAATTTGATTCTATGGTAGAATTGCTTTGGATTATTTAATTACTTTTTAATGATTTTCCAAAAAGAAAAGTTGTGTACTTTCATTTTTAATTTCTTAATTAAGATTTATAATCATTTTTCATACAAAAAAAGATAAATATATGTATTTTGTGGTGTTTCTCTCTTGGATATATATTCTGCATTCTTATTTCATATATAATAATGCAAGTATCCAACGTATATATAGGCCTGAACGATAAGTAAATGTTTATATAATCAATTTTCCTAATTTACATCTACCTATGCTACTAATCACTAGATAATATCGGTAATTTAGAAATAATTCAAAATAATGCCCAAATAAAATTTGAATTATCTTTAACACGGTAGAAGAATCTGTTATGATAAAAACCTAGAACTGGGCAAAACAAGTAAAGATTGTGAATCAAGGACCTAGTTCAGTTTAGTTTATAGAATCATTCTTCCTGCCAGACGGTGAATTTCTAATGAGATTTGATCGTGGTCTCGACATTCACTCCACTGAGATAATGCATATGTGATACCAACACATATCTTACTCTACTAAAGTAATGGGTTTTCATATTTAACCATCACCATTACTGTAAAAACAAATATTACCCAACTCCTTTTGAACGTCTTGAATTGCGGTCCATAATGAGGCGTACATCTCGAACCTGATAAAAGAAACAAAACATAATTAGACGTACTGAGGAATGACCCAGTCTGGCCACTTCTCAAAAATTGAAAATTTGGTGGCAGAGTTATATGTAAAGGTAGAGCTGCGTCAACTCAAATTTCTTGTATCTCAATCATCAGCACTTAATATGTTTCCATCGACAAAAAAAAAAGGAGCAATTATGCAGGCAATATAAATATTTTAATCAGAACTATCACACATGATCAAACATTCATACCTCAGCTATATACCTGTGCGACGCACAACAAATAAGTAAATAAACATGACATAATTCACTAAATTATACACACTGAATTCCATGTAAAAAAGTGGAGGTCTGTACTGAATTTTAAACTTGAATACTTTAAAGTTTACTATGAACACATAATAGTCATAAATCTTTAGTAAGTTAGACTTTTGTTCCTTGTTATGTAACTTTACATACTATAGCCCTGTTTGTATATAAATTACTACATTACACCATTTTTGTGTGATTACATACTCATTACATAATGAGAATAATATTTAATGGATAGCTACCACATATTAATTTGCATACAATACTTACATATCATCACCTCCAAATAATTGCATTACATTATAATTACTATTATTACAATAAAGTATTGGTATAATATGCAATACGATATTGATACACTAACACTATACTACGATATATTTTCTATAAAATAGAAGCAGTTTATTGTCTCTATGCACAATCAAGCACCATATATTTGTTCTTGATGATTTTTTTTCCTCAATCAATGTTGTAAATTAACCAATACCTAAATCTTCATGATTTGTTCTTCCATTTTTACCCAAAACAATCAGATGTGATGCATATAATTTGTTTTGTATAATTAACACTGGCAGATATTTAAAATAATTACTAGAACAAAAATCTTTGCTTTTCTAATTATTTACACCAATAGATATTTACCAAATTTTTCATTCTTGTTAATTTTTATAGACCGTTACAATGGTTTCTTAGTGTTTATATTGTAAAAATATTTGATAATGGCAATTATGTTTCGTGATCTGTTTAACATTATTTTATACATATTGAAAAATGTAATGATGACTTTCTAATTTTAAAACTTTTTTTGTAGAAGAAGCTAGGTTCTCATAATCATTTTGATGATTCAGACTTAAAAAACACCCCACATTATTTGGACGCTCCTCTACTACTGGGTCAAAGGTCGCTTGATTTTTCTTTCAGATGTTAAACCATTCAAAATCATAATCTTACTCTAACCTAAGCTAACTAGGCCTAATTTATATATAGGTATATAATAATTATTACAGCATATATATATATAGGCAAGTGCTCAAATACAAACCACTTTTAAAATACAAACCTACAAACCAACACTAAATTAATTATATTTCATTTATTCTAAGGTTCCCGCCAAGGGTACCTTCACAAAAAATGCTTAAAATAATTGACTCTATCCATAAAAAAAAAAAAAAAAAACTTGCCGTGGAAATGCGAAGCATTTAAGACAGTAAACGGATGAGTTAGGTAGTCATGAGGGCCGTCTCGACACACCCGTCAATCGTCTATTGCCTTTACCATTGATTGCCATTCCTTACAACTTTAGAATGATAAAGGCGCGAAGCGACGTACAAGAAGGTGCGAAGCACCGTTAACCAGTGAAATCCACTGCCACGTCATCACGTGAACAGTGATTTTTTTTATTTTTTTATTTTTTTTATTTTTTTTTTTGTTGGATAGAGCCAATTATTTTAAGCATTTTTTGTATTGGGGTACCCCTAGTTTGGTCATTAGATTAGCTTGAAATATTAGATTATGCTTGGTTTGTAGGTTTGTATTTTAAGGAGGTTTGTATTGGAGTAGCCCCCTATATATATATATATTAAATTATAAGGAGTGTTTTAGTTGTGCAATCCTGTTGATAAAAAAGAAAACGGAATAGCTAGCACTCGCTGCACCTGCGGCTGGCGTTTGGTAAGAGTTATCTTATTGTACTCTTCATCTTCAAATCATTTCAGAAATAAGTCTTCATCGACTAATAATATGTGATCAATGTCCATTCCTAGTTACACTATTAGGCATAGTACTTGCGGAACGTATATGCAAGCCTGAACCTCACAATATGTCGCATTACTCGGATTCTCGTATCCGGTGCATAAAGTCTCCCACATCAGCATGGTCTGTTGAACATCCAGAAGTACACAGCCTTACCCTTAATTTTCATTTAGAGACTGTTTACAGTAGTTTGATCCTATGAGAGCGAGTAGACACTTGACATTGCACCAAGGAAAACGTGTAATTAACTTAAATAGATGATCTTTTCGTTTTAAAACTCCCTAAATTTTTTTTCAAAAGAAATAAAGATATGAAAATAAAAGTTTATAATGAAGCAGGGTCCTATTACGATTTCATGATCATGACTCAAGTAATTATGTTTCGATTTTCGGAAATGATTCTATACACATAAACAACTACCTTGACTTAAGTTTGACCCACCATCAACTTAATTTTACTAAAATACAAAGGAAATATAGATTGAACAGGAAATTTTTACAATTAAGTAAATCAATTATGACAAAACATATAGAGTACGTTTGCTGCAAGAAGAGAAAGTAACCTTTCCAGCTCTGGAAAAGAACTCATAGACATCCCTCTCATCTGCCTTCAAACATATCTTCAATTTTGTGAGCAAGGAAAATCAAAGTCAGCACACAGTAAATAGTAAACCACTGAAGACACTCAATAAACATAAAGTAGTTACCTGATAAGCAAATACTGTCCGCTGGTCCCGTTCGGGATCAACCTCTGGTTCAACAACTTCTGTCCTTTTCTCTTTATGTCTCCTACAGTTCAAATTGCAAATACACCCATTTATCCTAGCTTGACTAAAAGTAATCAGTATAAACTAAGCATGAAACTAAAAAGGGAGAACCAAAACTCAAAATATTAATAGCCAGGTGAACTTTAAACAATTAACTTTTCGGGTCCCCTAAATAGATACATGTACAATAATCAAAGGGAATATTATCACATGAATCTCTAAAGGGAACTATATCTTTGATATGGGTGTAGGAGCAAAACATTTTTCATCAGTCCTGCAACTATGGGGAAGTTGGAATGATAGAGCCCTGATGCAGCAACTCAATTAGGAAGCATCTCTGTGGAAGTAACAAGGAACAACATGGAGACCAGTGTAGCATTTAGGCAAACACTGGAGATGACTGTTTTCAGCAGGTAATAAGCTAAAATAAGGCTTTTACATTGTATGATTAACCTAGTACTGATAGTAAACAACATTAATAAGGTCACAGAAATAGTAGTGGATTAAGATTAGCCTGGGAACTTAAAAATGTCTGCAACCAGTTCACCAGTTCTGTCCGAGTAATAGAATAAATAAATATGCACTAATTAAAAACGAAATTCCTGCAAAAGAAATATAATCTTGTAGTCAACTGAACACTGAATTTCCACAAGCAAAGCTTCTGTAAATCAGAGCCATTACTCCCTCACCAGCATTTCTGCAACAGAATAAATAGTATTAAGAAACTATGCTGAGAGGGAGAGGATAACAAAAATCATAGCAGGACATCCCCACACCAATATGACCCTCAATAATGCAAACCCAGTCTTGCAATGCAAGCTGTTTAGTTGATTCCATGGAGTCTATGAAGGATTATTTAAGCCCATGACCTGAGTTCCTGTGCCTAGCTAAAAGCCAGGACGACCATCTGAGGATTGCTCTAGTACATCTGCGATTTTTCCACAATCTAACATTCAATATTCGGTATCTATCGAACTATTAAAAGTAACTAGATAAAGTAGAAAATCCAAGTGCAGCAGTATAATGACTGCTAAGCAATCTTACCACAAAGAGGGCACAAAACTGAAAAGGGAAAATATCACAAAAATAAATAAACTGCTAATTTGGATGTCCTTTAATGTACAAAGATACTCTCTACTTGACAATTCCAACCATAAACTTGAAATCAAGCAATTGAACTTTAGGTTTATATCAACTGTGACAAACAGTTCAGACTTGACTAATTATATTCAGAAAATCATGCACATAATTCGGTCCACATAATCGTAAGGAAGAATTTCATTTCTAGAATTAAAAATACAGGGGAATTTTACTATGCTGCGAAATCAACAGAGACCGATTTAAAGTGGGTAATAAATATTTAATATTGCAGCAACATCTTGGCAGATATAACAGAGTTCTCATATACACCAATAAAGACTTTATCAGCAATGCTAAAGTCCTGTGATCATTGGAAAGTGCTTCCTAGTATATAAAACTAGCGTGTGAATGAATAATGAATATAGAGGAGAAAAAACCAAGCCCAAGTGTATACGATTAACGATTTCAGAAAGTATGGTTTGAAAAAACAAGAAGAAAAGAGAATACAAAGGAGGAGGATGCGGGTTAATAAAGTCCACAAGCAGAGTGTAGACACTTTAGACTGTACCAGATCTAGTGTACAAAATATTACTCTTCCTTGAAACACATTTAAACAAAACAAACCACACATACTTAGAGAGGCCAGTCTTAGAAGTTGAACACTATACTACCCAAGAAAAATAATCAAGCAAGGCCGACATATTAAACCCAGAATATACATTTTGTATAATGTTTCCAACACACGCCTAAATTTTAATGTTTGGTGGTAAAAGCATTTCAACATTTGTAAGGATTTTCAAAAAAGTAAAAAATTAAATTGTCACTTAAGAAGGTTTGAAGTTTGAACTTGTCAAGTATGTTAAGCGCTTACCAAGTGAACCAAAACACCTGATAGTGGAATAAAATAAAGCATTTATAATATGGGAATCAATAAGAGGGGTCCACGGCCCTCGTGCCTCAACGTACTTCCACCTGCCCCCCTCCAGGTTAACACCATACTATTCCCTAATAACGAAATAAATGCATTTCCAGATTTTGCAATTAGAATATTTGTTACCGATTAACATTCAGAAGTCAAAAGTTATAGACTTAAAATTGACTACTTACAAATTTGAAAAAGCAAATAGAAACTTAAAAGGAAATTAATATGGTATTACCGAATTTCAGGATCTGGTTCTTTTACTTTCTTCTCCTTTTCTCTTTCTCGAACTTCCCTGTCTCGACTCCTCTCTCTGTCTTGATCCTTCTCTCTATCTGGCTCATCCTTTTGTTTTTCCAGGCGGCTTCTACTCCGTTGAGACCGCTCTCTCCCACTTCTCTTGTCTTTCTCTTCATCATCATCCCTTTCACGCACTCTCTTCTCCTCTTTATCCACTCCTCTCTCTCTTCCCCGGTCCCTGTCTTTGTCCTTCCCATTCCTCTCCTCCCTTTTCTTCTCGTTCCCCCTATCTTTATGTTCACGACTACTTTTCTTTTTTCTCTCACTTCTCTCTACATCTCTTGAAGACGAACGATGGTGTGAGGATCGCTTCTCTCTGTCACGGTCATCCCTCTCTCTGTCACGATCATCCCTCTCCCTGTCACGATCACCCCTCTCCTTGTCACGATCACCTCTCTCCCTGTCCCGATGACCCCTCGCTTTGTCACGATCACCCTTCTCCCCCTCAGTCTTTGTCCGCTTCGAACGATGACTTGTATCACTACCATTCTTTTCACTTCTGTTCTTTGAACTCCGCCTCTTCTCTCCACCTTGAGATATTACATTTTCTTCATCACCATTCACTTTCTCGTTCAATTTCTCAGGTTCTACAGTTTTCTCTAAGTACTCATACTCGTCAAAATCCATCTACGAAATTTCGCAAACATACAATTCAAATTAATTAAAAGATCCTTGCCAGCTTACATTAGCTAAAATCTTCAACAACACAAGCTCTTTACTCGTTCTAATCGACAACATACTCGAACATATACGTACATTTTCATATCTACATAAACACTTAACTATACACACATACACATACAGAATTATATAGTGTATGTACCGAAATCACAAATGCAACACTTCCATAATTACGAATTTCAACATTCTCTAACACCTTAAGGTTTTAGATGAGTTGATTACTTAACACAATGCTCTGGTAAGTAACCAGGACTAAATTCAATTACAGCAAGTACCACACACACACACACACACACACACACAGAGACTTACAACAGCTGCCCTAAGAAATGTTCATTAAAATTTGAAAACCTAATTTAAAATGAGCAAAACACACATACATCGATAAGAGTGATCTACACAATTGCTGACATAAATAAGTAATGAAATGTAATTTAAAAATTGATGATAACAAATTAATTACCTGAGCAGAGTGATTGAAAACCAAGAGCTGAAACAAACCGAGTTGCTAAACGAGTTGTGAAGAGTTTAGCGGGTGTTGCAATTAACCAGCCTCGACACAAATTCAATCAAGCGGAGTTGTACTTATTTTATTTTGTACCCAACACAATTGGGCCTGGTAATATAAACCTTAGGAACAGCCCATTTTCTGTGTCATGGAAATACGGGCTTGGGTTTTATCTTTTTTTCTTCAAAAAAAATATTATTTTTTTTTTTGCTAAATTGCTTTATTTTATTTTTTATCGCTAGAAAAATCGTGATATTTTAAAAGTATCTGTTCATTGACAAATCTCGTAGTAAGCGAGTATCGAACCCAGAACCTCTGGGTCGACGAGAGGTAAGCTCAACCAATTGAGTTACCTCAACTTGCTTAAATCGTGATATTTTTAAGAAAAAATTGACACTTTAAAGTTTAATCTAGGGATGATCACGGTTTCAATATATATATAAGTGATTTGTGATTTTCGCAGTATAAATTCATGATTTCGAAAGTATAATTAGTAATATTGCAGTACAAATTATTGATTCTGTAATGCAAATTTGTGATTTTTATGAAATTATGGTGATTTAAATTCATGTATTAAGGATACAGATATTAGGTAAAGCTTACTTTTGATTTATAAATTCTCAGATCTGATTATACTTTAATAATGGTGGTTAAGGAGCAATGACGGCGGTAGGGGTGAAAGATGTATGAAAAAGATAGTGATTATAGTGGTGGTAGATATTATGGGAAAAAATGACAAAAATAACTTGTTTTTTAAGATTTTTAACAAAAATGACTTCTTTCAAAAAAGTGGCCAATTATAACCGTTTTAATACACCACCATCAAATGCGTATTATCTATTATTTTGGTGCTGTGTTCTGCTGCTTGGACGATAAAGGCAAAAGTGGTGGGGACACTGTCAGAGCTCACATGGGTTGTACGTGCAGCTAGCTCTCCTATGTCTTCTTCTTTCAGAATACTATGCTGGTGTGTTGAATTATTTGATTATAATAATTTTACTAATACGCATTTTATAAATGCATATTGTATTCATATACTTCAATAAGAAATGCGTATTTTGTGTTATATGTTTCATAATACCCAGTAGACAATTGCGTATATGTGGATTACAACAATGATAAATGCGTATTCTGCATTACCCAGTTGCTAGATGCGTATTGAATCGGCTATATTTGGCCAAAAAAAAGAAACAGGTTATTTCTGTTACTTGTGTATGCTAAAGCGGTTAGTTCTGTCCTTCACCCATATTATGGCGGCTGTGTTTTTTGATAATTTGTTTTTTAAAAACTGGTGATTTGTATCGAAATTTGAGTAATTGAGACATAATTTTGACGATTTTGTATGTAATGATGATATTGGCATCGTATTGATAATTTTTGAAGATGGTAGAGTTGGTGGTGATGAGGGTTGGGGAGTGTGATGGTAGTGTGTGTGGGTGTGTTTGTGGTGAGGATAATAGTGGTTATTGTGGAGTGGTGGAAAAAAGATATTTGTGTGTTCGCGTGAACTAATTATTAGTGATTCGTGGTAAAATTTTGCAGATGGCAGAATTTGAAATGGTGCAAGTTAGTTATGATGAACCGTATGGTGTAGTTGTGGGGGTGACGGGATGGTGGTTGTGGGTAACGAAGAAGCGTAATATATATGTTTGTATATGTGTATGTATATATATGTAATGATTTTAAGTGATTTAACTAGCGTAGTGTAAATGCTCGTGCAAGGCACGGGCACTGAACTAATTTTTCGTCCGAAACTGTATATATAAAATAATTTTGTAATTAAAAATATGATAAATCATAACATTTTGATTTATTGAATATTTTTATAGTTATTTTGTAATACTGCATACTAATTTTTTGAACTAAATATTTTATAATTTGATTGGATTTCATAAAATTTGGATAAATATTCATACGATAATAATCACATGAATACTTATGATTGTAAAATTATTAATTTAATTTTCAACTGCGTGAAAAGAACTTTATCAAATTGAACATTTGAGTATAATATAAATAATTATCTTAGTAAAATTGTTCGTTTATAATAAAGGCGTATGTAAACTCATTAATTTTGTTGTAAAAAAGTGATCGTATATGTAAGACAATATTTTGAGACATATTACTAAATCTCTTAATATTGAATAAAAGTCATCTTTTATACACTTTTAAACTTAAATGTTTAGTTTTAATCTAATATTTATTACACTATATAGATGTTCAATAAAAAATTGGGTAAATTGAAATATTTTGTATATTATAATTTTGAAATATTTTTTAACTCATTTTAAATTTTTCTAAATATTTCAATCGATATAAAATATGACAACCTTAATAAACTGTGCATGTACATGAAATCTAAGATAATTTTTTTTTGATTTTATCGTATTTTGATCTAAATATATGTTATAACTCAATCATTATATAATATATGTTATACAATATATTGATCAATATATTATATAAAAATTCATACGTATAGTCAAGTTATAATCTAATTGATCATTTTAAATAATTATTGTACTTTTGTAACATTTATGATTAAAAAAATTATAATTTTTTTTTATTTAATTTGAATGTTAATTTTATTATTTATTTTCAAAATATAACATAGATCATATTTTTAGAGTTTTCATCTTTTTAACATAATTTTAATTATTTTCTGTATATATTTAAATATTTAAGTTTTTAGACCAATCACATATTTAAATCACTGAAAGTCTAAATAGTTGGTCTACCAAAACCCTCTAACATGACTAACAAATTTAAAATTTTATATACCTAAAACTTATGTGATGCAATTATTAATTATGTATGATTTGATAACTAAAATTTACATATTTTTTTAAAATCAAATCTTATTTTTTATTTAAATAATTTAACATCTACATGGAAATGCATGTAAATATTTTTTTTTTCTTTTTAGACTCAGTTACATTATGTATAATCTAATTTTTTTTTCTGTATCAAGTATTTAAAATGGTTGCAATCTTTATAATCTAGAGTAAAAGCCCGTGCGAGGCACGTGCACCGCCTAATTTCTTTTCTAAAACTGTATTTTTTTGAAATAATTTTGTAATTAAAAATATAATAAACAATAAGATTTCTATTTATCTCATATTTTTATAATTTCTTTGTAATATAGCATACCAATTTCTTGAACCAAATATTATATAATTTGAATAGATTTTGTAAAATTTGAATAAATATTCATACGATAATAATCAAAAATAACACCATACTATACTATATCTTTTCTCCTATGTCGCCTTCTTTCTTTCTCTCTCTCAAAAAATCCTACATACTATTCATCAGTTAGGGCTATCATCAGCCATCTGATTGATGATAAGCCCCATTTTATTGTTTTTCCTTAGTATTATTCTTGTTCAATATATATTTCTCTTCTTTGAAAGTTTTTATACACAACTTTTGGGTTTTAGTTACCCATATATTTAGTTTGTTCTCTATTCTCATGAGAGTTTATTTATTTTCATGACCAGGATTATAGATCCATGGGATTTTTGTAGTTATACTGAAGGAATTTCTACACATGTGGAAGTATTTATAACATTTATTTGCATAGAAATCCTAATTAATCATGCATATAATTCAAGAAAATAAGAAAATTACCTTGAGAGATTCAAAAATTAGCAAGACCAGTTCTTGTTCTTCACCTTGCAATTACTCCTCAGTGTGTGGAGTGCTCTAATGGTATCCACCAAGAGAACTGAATGAAGAAAAGAAATAGAAAGAATTTGGCTAATCTTTTATTTTACAAGATTCTAAACCTTGCAAATGTTTTTGTACGTTCTTTGCACTTTTACAAGACCAGTTTTTGTACATTCTTTGCTCCAGCCGAGAATATGCCATTCAAAGTGCTTGTCATGATGAGCTTTAATTAATTAATCTTTATTAATTAATCATTTAATGATTAAAACATCTCTTAATCATTAATTCATTTTTAAACTCTTTAAAAATTATTCTCTCTATATATTTAATTTCTCAAATTAAATATATAATTTATAATATGAAGAACTCATTCTTAATATATATTTATATATTTATAAATAATTAAATCATATTTAATTAATTATAAATTTATTTATTTATTTATTTCTTAAATAAATAATCATTAACCAATATAAATTATTTCCTTCATCTTCAAACTTAATCTCTTTTATGGTGTGATCCTTTAGGTTCATAATTATGTCGGTAGTAGAAATAAATAATAATTAGCTATTTATTATTATTTATATGAATTACAATTAATTCGTTAAAAAATAATTATCGTTATAATTAAATTCATTCTACATCGTGAGTGATACTTTTGAAGGTATATGCGACTATCCGAATAATATGAATTCATCGCTAGGAATATAGAACCTATTCAGTGACCGGTTACCGTACAATAAATTCCTTCTGCCCTAACAATATCCCGATTAAATACAAGGCATAGATCTCGTGTCAAGCCTATCTAATTTAATCATATGATTTCTTATTCCTTATGTATAGTTCATGTTAATGTAAATTAGAAAATACTTTCTAATTTCATTCACTCTGGCCAGAGATTCCTGAACTACCGTATTAAGAATAGCATAGGATATTCACTTCCTTTACTGGAAGGGGTAGATCCTTTATCGATCGTTAACTATCTCCATATATAAATTCCAATGCCCAGAATAGAACTTATTAATTGCCCTTGAGACTAAGGACTAAACCAAAGCATTGTTCATTATATACAAGATGACTCTAACAATCTAAAGTCTAAGGATACTTGTACAACCATCACTATATGAACAATTACTGACACGTGAGTAAACTCTATTAATTGTTCAAGTGATCGAGTCATGTTCAGTGAACTCATTCCCCAATGAGGACCTACATACTAACTATAGTCTCACCACACAAATGCCTATGAGAACAGACATTCTTCGTAGGAAGTAAGTATAGTATGTACCGATCTTTACGGATTGACTAACTCCCAATTAGTTATCCTATGATCAGGAACAGTTTAAGTTTAGTGTTATCATATTCTAGATCTCACTATTATAATCTCATTATAATTCTAGAAGCTTTAATCTAAACTATGGAACATCTTATTTAAAACACTTTAAATAGATAAAACCCGTAATAAAAATAAACAAGTCTTTTATTAATATAAACAAAATCAAATATGATTACATGAAAATTCTTCCTAACTCATCTTACATGATTGGATTTAGGACAAAACCTTTCATATAATTAGTTGATGGATTATATTAGTTTGCAATTATGGTTGATTTTTCGGATACCTCATGATGAATTCGATTTACGTTTTTTTCACAGTATAATGGATCGTTAAATTGTCCCTTCAAAAAGGCAGTGTGTTCTAGCAATGAAAGCGGGGGATGCTCCACAGTGAAAGATCTACTCAAATGATCGTAGTTTTGATGAAAAGAAATGTGGATTTGATCTTATTTAGCATGTGTTCGTTGGAATTTAATTATTTTTATAGATGTCATTTAACTTTCTATAATTTAACCATTATATATTATATTGATCACTTTATTATATTATATTAAAATTCATATGTACCAAACTCTATAGTCAAGTGATCATATTTTTAGTGTTTTTTAACAAATTTTTAATTATTTTTTTATATGTATAAATTTTTATGTTTCTAGACCAATCATACATTTAAATTCGAAAGCCTGAATAGTTGATCGACCAAAATCGTCTAATAAAACTTACATGTTTCAAATTTTATATACCTAAAACTTATGTGAAGCAATTATTAATTATGTAGAATTTGATAATTAAATTTGCATATTTCTTAAAACCAATCTTTTTCAACACTTTAATACCTACATGGAATCAAATGCAAATAAATTCCTTTTTTTTTGACTTGGTTATATTTATGTATTATTTAATTTTTTTTTATTAATCATTTACAATGACAAAAGAGAATTGTAGAGTACGCTCAATCGATTAGAATATTTTTTATATTATTATACTATCTATTATTCAAGAAATAATATAAACCAACATTTCATTTACACAAAAATAAAAATAAAATAGGATGATACAAGTAGAAAAGATGTGGTTTATCCTATAAGATTTTTAAACGAAACTCAAAACTAAGTGTAGCATAATTGGTTATTACATGAGTTTGACAGGGTGGTTTGATTCCAACACTAACGTAATTTCACTATTTTTTACATAATTATTAAAGAATGACATTTTTGTAATTTTTGAAAATAGAGGGATTAAATCGAAACTTCACACACATTAAAATGACAATCTTTGCAAAACAATAAAGTCCAAACTCCAAAATAGACCAATAGTTGGTCGACTAAAAGTCTAAAACCCTCTAATATGATTCACATATTTAAAATTTTATGTACCTAAAAGTGTGATGCAATTATTAATTATATATGATTTGATGACTTAAATTTACATATTTCTTAAAATCAAATCTTATTTTTTAATTTAACATCTACCTAGAGAAGAAGCATGTAAATAAATCTTTTTTCTCATTGTACTCGGTTACATTATGTGTAATCTAATTACAGTATTATTTTTTTCTATATCAATTATTTAAAATGGCAAAAGAGAATTTTAAAGTATGCTCAATCGATTAAAATATTTTTTATAATTTATCTATCCAATATTTTAAAAATAATATTAACCAGCATTTCATTTAATCAAGAAAAGGATGAGACAAAAATAGAAGAGAGGTGGTTTATGTTATAGAATTTTTAAACAAAACTCAAAATCATCAAAAATCGAAGAGAGGTGGTTTATGTTATAGAATTTTTAAACAAAATTTAATTATATTTTTGTTTTTGCTTTTTATATTTTTGTTTCAATGATTTCTTGCAAATTATATATATTTGAACATTTAGTCTAACATATATTTTAATATTTCATATTTTTTGGGTGTTTTTTTTTCTATTTCGTTAGATTATATATAATATACTTGAAATATGCTCGAACGTATAACTATTTTTTTTATTAAGTAATTTAACAAATGTATGATTACTAAGAATTTTTTAGAACTTTTTGTTATAAGTGTTATATATATATATATATATATATATATATATATATATATTTATATTTATATTTTTTTTAATTTTGGTGTTATTTGTTTATATGTTTGTTTTGTTTGTTTACTTTGTTTATTAAATGATATATTATTTGTTAATAGTGTTTTAGCGTTTGTGTTATAACAACTCTTTTTCTCCCTTGTGTTTTTTAGTGTATTGAACTTACTATAATAGTCATGACGAATCATCAAAACCTTTTTACGCTTTTTTCAAAAAAAAAAAAAAACCTTCTTATGCTAATTATATATAAGATATAATTTTATATTTTATCTATTATTATCAATTTTTAAAATTCTATCAACAAAATTAATTATGATTTTCGCATGTCTTTCATAAGAATTTCATTTTTATATTTATTCTCTCATTGCTTTGCTATTTTGAAACATTTTTAATCATGACACATTTGATTCAGTTTTAAAAGATAAAATTTAATTTTTAAGGAAATCCAACATGTGGCACATTTTTAATTTGCACATGTTCCTACACTCATGGTTAACTTAAAGAATTAAATAATGTATTAAATATAATTTATTAAAAAAATATAATAAAAAATTGTAAGATTTTTTTTTTTTTTTTTTGCGTAAGATTGTTGGATTTGTAAAAATTTAAATTAATATTTGTTTAGTAATAAGTTAAAATTTGGTTAATTAATTAACTGAAAAATGTCCATGGGTCGGAGGAAAAATATTGTGCGAAAATAAAAGTCATTTTAACTCTTCAGATGGATTTTAAGGTGTAAAAAGAAAAGTTACTTTAACAATTTTTTAAATTTATATTTTGAATTAAAGTTTAGCATTGTTAATACTAAAAAAAAAAAAAAAAAAGCAACTATCGAATGTTAAAGCAATTCTTACACTATGTTCGCGAATCAAATAAAGAAAAAAAAATATGTTAATAGTGAGAAAATTTTGGAAACAAATACGTAAAGCATTAATATTTTTTCAAATATCTTTTTATTTCCTCCAAAGTAAAAATTTACAAAAAAAAGTTGAAAAAACCAAATCTTCTATTTTTTTGGTATAAAAAAGAAATTAGTGAAAGACAACATTATTTAGCGTTTTCAAGTCATGTACTCGCAAGCTAGTTCCTGCGTCCGGACCCCTGTGGCCGACTCCCGTTTTTTTCCTGTAGAGATTGGGCTACATCAGGGGTCGGCCCTTAGTCCTCTTCTTTTCGCACTTATCCTTGATGTCATGTCGCGAGAGTTCCAAGAAGCCATCCCGTGGTGCATGCTCTTCGCTGACGACATCGTTCTAGTGGCGGAGTCGAGGGGGGAGGTCAACGAGAAGTTGGAACTTTGGAGATCTAAGTTGGAGTCCCAAGGCTTGCGTTTGAGCAGAACTAAAACAGAGTATCTATGGTGCAACTTCAGTGGCGAGGACATCGAGGAAGGGGTGGAGGTTAAGATCGAAAACCAGATCGTCCCACGTACGGATAAGTTCAAGTATCTAGGTTCGATCATTCAGAAGGAAGGAGAGGTAGAAGACGATGTTAAGAATCGTATCAAGGCGGGTTGACTAAGGTGGAGGGCAGCGTTAGGGGTGATGTGTGATAAGAAGGTTCCGTTAAAGTTGAAAGGGAGGTTCTATAGAACGGCAATCCGCCCTGCGTTGTTATACGGTTCTGAGTGCTGGGCGGCAAAGAAGGCCCTCGAAAGCAAGATGGAAGCGGCTGAAATGAGGATGCTGCGGTGGTCGTGTGGTCGCACAATGCTAGATAAAATCCCAAATAGGGTATTTAGGAGCGAGCTCGAAGTGGCGCCTTTTTCTGCGAAAATTAGGGAAGGAAGGTTGAGATGGTTCGGCCACATCCGTAGGAGGCATGCGGATGCTCCGGTGAGGAGGGTCGAGAGTCTTTCGGTTGTTGGGGTGAGGAGGAGAGGCAGACCGAGGAGGTCGTGGGAAGAGCAACTTAGGTTGGATCTGAAGGCGTTGAACCTAAGTGAGACCATGACCGCTGACAGGTATTCGTAGAGGATCAGAGTGGTGGACTCTCTTCTAGGGGATGGCGCTGTAGTGGAGAGCCTCAGAGTTGGGTTGTCTAGGCTGGCCTTATCTTAGGCCCCCGACTTTTTCGTTATCATTCAGCGTTTTCTTTTCGTTTATGGTTTCTTCTGGTCCCCGGTTTTGCAGGTTCAGGGAGCGAGCGCTTCAGGAGTCGAGTTAATGATTCCGTGCAGGTGGGTAAGTCCCATGTGGAGAACGCCATGGGCTCAGGTATGGATTTGAACAGTCGCGTAATCATATTCGATTCCTTTGTATATAGCACCCATTATATTTGTATTTGTCGTGCACAGAGCCGAGGGTCTCCACGGAAACAGCCTCCCTACCCTAAAAAGCGGGGGTATGGTCTGCGTACAACTTATCCTCCCCAGACCCTGCTCTGAACGGGATATACTGGGTATATTTGGTTTGGTTTGGTTTTTTTTTTGTCCGGCCAGCTAGTCTTAAAGTATCACATGTTCCAGAAGTAAAAGTGCTCAACAAGTCCTTGACATGTATAGATAATGATTTTAACAGGCAGAAATATGAATATGAATGCGTAAAGTCTAATAATAAAAAGATTCCTATAAATAATAGACTGTGATTGTGAGTCTAGCTCTTAATTGGGACAATTACAACTGATTCTTTGTTCGACCTACTGCTTGTTGCTTGGGAAATTTTGAATATTGGACGGAAATTTTCAAATATAAAAACAGAAATTTTCTATATAACTACATGTAAACAAGTACTCTGCTTGATAAGCCTACATGTTTTTTTTTTTTTTTTTTTCTAATTAGAAACAAGACATTCTATATTCAGTATAAGTGAGTTTGGGAGAAAGCAATTATTTATCATAAATTAGATATTACATAAATAAATAGTTGATTAAATGTAATGACTCATGATTGTCAACCCAGTCCATTATTTATGCATAAAAAGAGACTAAAATAATATAATTATGTTTTTTTCGTAATAATTTATAAACTAAAATTTTCATTATATTAGTGGATAAAACAGACTGAATTTTTGTAAAAATGTTCTTTATATCTATATTCTTTATTAATAAATAAAATCATATTTTAATGAAATACAAAGTATCAAAATGTCAAATTCAATTATCATTAAATAATTAATTTTTTTATATTGAAAAATAAACTACTAACACGAATAAACTTCTATTACCGATAAATTTTGGTTTTTTTTATTAGTAAGTGATTAATGTTGAAACAACTACTACTTTCTACCGTTTCAAAAAAAAAAAAAAAAAACTACTACTTTCTACAAGATTTTTTGATTTTTTTTGGGTGGATTCATTCGATTCAATCCTTTATAAATATATAATTATATTATATTTATTTATTACAAAGTTTTGAGTTCGATTTTCTATAACTACATAATTAAATTTTTTTATTATAAAGTTATTAATTATATTTGTTTTAGATAATTAACAATTTAAATATTTTAATCTCGGAACATGATATCAACTACTAACGGTTAATAAACTAAAATTTTACAATAAAATAATTATTTTGACACTAATAGCATTTTTACAAGCGCTTTTAAATATTCTACTTTTCTATGTTTTTTATTTTTATATTTTTTTGCCACGACTAAGCGTGGTTAATCTTCTTACATTTTGATGAAACTACGACATTTAAATTTGTTATGTTAACTCAATGTCTATTTCTGAAAAAATCAAATAATGCAGGTGTCCATACTACTCCATAGCTTCCTCGGTAGCGGTCCGTCTGATTAGTCTTAATCTATCATATAAATTTTCAAGAATAAAGATACCCTTGGTGTCCAAGTCTTTGACATATATCGATAGCAATGTCTCAGACCTGAAAAATGAAAACGTGATATTCTATCAAAATTGTAGAGATTTTAACTAAATATATAATTCACCTCCGATTCTTTCGAATATTTTTTTTCAATGAAAGAGATACCGTGATTGTGAGATTAGCTCTTCATCGGGACAGCAGATTCATTGTTTGACCGGCTACTTTTTTTAGAAAAAAGAGGCTAATATAACTTTTTTTTTACATAATTAAAATTACTTATTTCATATAAGTTTCTTATTCCATTTAAGTGATAAGTAGTTTATTTTAAGATATCCCAAATAGGTCTTATATATCATTTCATTTTTTGTAGATTCGAAGTTCAATTAATTTTCAGTGAATTACAATTCTAAAGAATACTCTCAAAAATAGGCTAGGCAAATATATGATAAAAAATGAGAAGGATATCAAATGAACTGACAAATTCTTTTTGTTATTTATCAATTGTGTTGTTCAAAGTTGTACTAATATTATATTCTATATATCTATATCCATAGATACCACCTATAGCTAAGTAAGTTTATGTCCAAAAAATTAATTTATGTATCCACATGGAATCGGTTCCTGGGCAGGCTTTAACTGGTACATGAATTTTCAAAATATTTCACCATCAAGTACTACTATAAGACAATATATATTTTCAAAGTAGACCCTTCAACAGTCCCAAGGAAAGGGGAGAATAGATGGTTCCTACTTCAGTTCAATGCATGGGTAATTGTCCTACTCCTAAAATACACATATAAATGTTGGGTTTGCTGGCTAATTTCATAGTATGATATATTATTTGTTTTATAATGAATTTGTATTTTGTAACAAATTTATTTTTGGGTAACTCTAAAAGATCATATTAATCAATTAATTTAACAATTAATCTGCTTCTCCCAAATGATGTGGTACAATTTCCAACAATCTCTTCCTTCACACTTTATGTTCCACACTTGACGAATTTGCCACTATATAATCTAGATGATCCCTAACCGGAAGCTCACCTGCTATCTAGCTCTCCCTAGATCCATACTAAAAGGCTCCGCTTATCTACTTCTTTCTAGGTGGAAAGCCGATCGACATTGTTATGCAACGTTATAATCATAGCTCTCATATCATTTGTTAGGTTTGCTAGGCGAATCTAACTCCACAATAATATGATATGAATATTTTTTTTGGCTAATTTTAAAAGATCTCATATTAATGGAATTAATTTGGCTATTTATTAATTATTAATTAATCTGTCCTCTCACAAATGATGAGCCCAACAATAAATGTGTGTGCATATATAATGGCGAAGAATCGAAAATTATTTATAATAATTATTTTTAACTAAATTAAATATGTGGCTCAAGTGCAGTCTCAAATTTTGCATTATTGCAACAGCTAGCTAGAATTAATGCATCGATTCAATTTTTATTTTTATTTCTAGGGAGAAAATAAGAAGAACCAGTAGGTTCAGGTTGAAAAACATTATCGTCAAACTTCAACCTTCAACCTTCAGTGGTTAAGATGTACTAGTCATTCCCATGCACTCATAATCGAGTAGTTGCTATCTAGCTGTACGTGCATGCCTGTGTATATATATCTACAAGGGAGAGGATCTATAATAGTAGCTGATAGTGCCTTGATGAAACAATTAATAGGTCTCAACATTTACTGTTATACGGCATTAGCGTGATAATTTTGGGTTCTCGTCGGGTTCGTGTCGGGTCAGATTATATCTGATTTTTTATGGTTGATTTTTTTTTTAACCCTAACCCGTATCTACCTAGTTCGTGTCGGGTTTCGGATCATTTCGTGTTTCTCCATCTCAATTTTTTTAGAGTGATTATACTATTATATTATATACTCCATTTGTCCTGATTTATAGACAATGATTGTTTTTGCATAAATTTTAAGAAAAAATAGTTTATTTCTCTTTAATTGCACGTGAAAGTTACAATTCAAATGTATAATATGTACTATACCCACTTTCTCATATGTAAAAAAAGGCATGAAATATAAAACAGATTGTTATTAATATTAAATAATTATAAATCAACTAGCGAGTCTCTATCATTGCACGTGAAAGTTATTTTATTATACTTAAATTTAGTTATTTTAAACATAAAATATTTTAAAAGTAAGGTTATAAAAAGAGGATTCATTAATTTTCGGGTCATTTTCCGATTTCGGGGTCGTGTCTGATTATATTTGGTAGTTTCGGGTTGAATATATACTAGTTGACCCAAATTCGTATTTTCTCGGATTTAATTCGTGTCGTGTTTCAGGTTGGATCATAAATTGTCACCCCCTATACGGCATAGTAGACGACAGTTTGTAGATCGGATAATTTTATAGTACGATATAAAAATGACACAATAATTTAACAAGATCACGATGAATCGTTCGAAATCTTATTAAGGAAGTACTGAAGTTTTGTAGATGTATATGCATAGGCTATAGCACCGTTTTATAGTTGCATGTATAACCTGTGTCCACATAATTATTTTTTATTTATTTTTTTCGCTAAGTAATGTCCACATTATTGTTTTTCAAAATGTGACAAAATAATGATAGTAAGTTGCTAACAAACTTTGATTAGACAATGCGATATCGGTAGGACTGATTTAACTAATAAGAAAAGACATGAAAATCCATTATTAGCTTGGATCTGAGATATTTGTATTTCGATCGAAAATTTAGTAAATTTTAGCCACTGCAGATGGGACTCAACTTTCTTCTAGGTTTTGTGCATTTACTGTGGCTAATCATATTTAAGAAAAAACCATGCAAGTAATTATTTGTCATTAGTTCTTATCATAAGTTTAATGATTAAGCCCTACCGGTTTACCGTTATTATTACATGCATGCAATGAACTTAAACTACTGCACAGAACTAAAATTAAATCTATTCAGACAAATAGTTATTATTCAATTTTTTTTATATAATCCGATATATGGGCCAGTTTCGCGTACCTCAATTAATCCGAAATATTACTAGCATACTCGTACCCACTAGGCATAGTAATTCACTTACTTTCGTGCTTCCGTTATTATTTAATGTTTTCTTAGAATATACTATGTTAACCGTATATTTGTAGTGTGATGATAACATTAAAAATGTGATATGATGATCATATGTTTCCTTTCTTAATATTTTGAAATATTTAAAAAATTAATAATTTAACATACTGTTAGAATTCTGGATGAAGATCTTATATTTGTGTCCCTCCCATCTTAATATTTTGATATGAGCTTGATAAATCGATAGATCTTGATAATTGGAACCCGAATAAATCCGAATAAAATTAATCACAAAAACATATTTTTTTTTTTTGAGCAATAAATATATTTGACATCTATGAACAATTGCAAAAGTGATCTTAAGTGTTAGTGAAAGAACAATCAGAAAGTCAATTACTAATAAGATGGAAGCATTCTTTGGTTTGGAGTCCATCAAATCATGAGATAAGAGAAGAGTCATGTCTTTATTCACTTTATCCAACTTTTTGTCCCACAACTACTGTCTACTCCCACCAGAAAATAAGAAAAATAAATAAATTCGTACTCTATATAAGTACAACTTATCTAAAATGATTTTTATATCTCGCAATCAAAAACATATCTATTGCAGTACTAATGAACCACATACAAACACGCATGTGTGTAAGATAGCGCTTTCATATCTTCGGGTGATCGCTTTTCAAACTCAAATGATGTACATATATATTAAGCTTCTCCGAAATGTTTTGCACAGATGTATTGGTTACGACGATCGTTTCGCCTTTCCGACTATTACTTGATCTTAAGAACGTAAGTTCAGAGGTTGACAAGGCGAAACAGTCTTGCGTTTAGGGTCCCAAAATTCAAGAATTCCAAGTTTTAGAGGTATAATAGATATTTTTTGTATGAGAACTTGTAAATATTGAATTGAAATTTGATTGAAAATGCTAGAAGGGTAACAAATGTGTTAAGCTACATAAAAGAGATGGAAGATAGCTATCCAAATGTTTAGATTTCTTATAGGAATCTTTGTTACTGTTGCTTACGCGGGACAAAAAAATTAAAGCTAATTAAATATCACCATCGTTCAACCATGTGTCAAGAAAGGTTAAGTAAACTGATTTAGCTATGTTATCAATTAAAAAAGATATGACTCACGAATTTGGCTATGTGAAAAAAGGTTAAGTGAAGTGGTTTAGGTTCCATAATTTAAGTTAGCCTAAGGCCTCTCGATTCTCAAGACCACCCGTGCATAAGTTTTAAGAATTTGTTACGAATATAAAGAAATATTTAGACCAAGAAGCAAATAGGGAAAATAATTATTAAGTATCGAAAATGACAATACAATGGGGGAAACATACAGTTACTTGTATTCACTCTGAAAGCGAAATTTTCCAGAATTGTAATTATATATAGCGAAAGAATAGGGAAGCATCGCACGGATGATGTAGATCATATGATTGGAACAAACACGAACCACGTCGTTGTATTTTCAAAGTTTTAACTATTTTTGAGGCTTTATATCAGAAAATAGTTCAAACAAAATACAATAATTACATTCTTAGGGTACGCAAGCTTTCATTATTTGGTTGTACTGATCAGAAAAGTGACTAGCTACTGTTTCGGCAATTATTACATTCCATACAGTACGATGGTCGATGGACTTTGCGGATTTGGCCATACATATAATTACATTTATTATGCTGTGTGTTAGAGCATCTCCAACGGTGTTTTGTAAAATGATTGGCTAAATATTGATTATGTAAAATTTGTTGAACCTGTAACGTGTTTTACTTCAATGGGATTGCCTATATTGGTTGGCTATATTTTAAAAATGGTATGTTATTATTATTTCAAGTTGTTAAAAATAGAATGTATTATTTTTATATGGTAATCGATGATGTGGAGTTAAACTACAGGTTGCTAAAGGTTCGACAAATATAGCCAACCTATTGTGGTTATCTATATTTTTACCTAAGAGTTTTGTCCCATTGGAGTGGACAAAATTTTACAAATTCTCTATATATCTTATTTAAGGTAATTTATTTTGAATTTTACCTAAGGGCTTGACACCATTGGAGATGCTCTTAGCAGTTGCGAAAGTAAGAATTATTACTAGTAACCCCCACGGGTGTGTCTCACTTGGTTGAATTGCGGCGCTTAAGGCTTGCGCCTTCAAGGTCACGGGTTCGATCCTGGGACGCTCCGGAAGTAAGGGACTACCATGCTCGGGGGTTGAGTGTGCTAGTAGCTCTCCGGATTAGTCGAGATGCGCGCAAGCTGGCCCGGACACCGGATTACCGAAAAAAGAAAAAAAAAAGTGATAGGTCAATAATTAATCATATTTTTAATACCTATTTTAAGTTCGTTTTTGTAATTTTATTAATTAATAAATTGTTTTATTTTGTTTTGTAGGAAAATAAATAAAAACAGATTTCAAGCACGAAAAGGTGGAAAAAAGGGAAAGGAGGTGGAAAATACTTGAAGTCAAAGAAATTGGAGGAAAAAGCGAATACTTATCCGAGAAGAAAAGGAAATTGAAGAAATTATATTCATGATCGGATTGTAATTAAAGGGGCCAAACCCAATATTTTCCCCTATATATATGGCCTTCTCCCTTGTAATTGAGACACCTAAAAATTTAATAGCTATTTGTTTTTCTGTTTTTATGCCGGTGGTTTTTATCCGGCAATACTCTTTTACTCGATATTTACATATATTAAGTTCTTGTTTTCATATCCAGCTTAGCTACAATTCACGCTGCTGTATTACTTGGTTAATTAATTTGTCTTCCTGGTCACTTCCTGTCGCCGCACACCATTCACACCTTTTTAGTTCTTTGATTTTGTTTTAACTTGACCATCCAGTAGTTAAAATATTATAAGTTTACATTACATTGATTAATGGTGATTCTTATATGTTTTTGTCTCTCTTATTTAATATTCATGTCTAGTTAATTCTCTTGTCCTAGGATGAAGATGAAGTTGATTTAATTACTTTTGATCTCTTATCGTTCCTATTAATTGATTCTCATAATTTTTCTTGGTGCTTAATCATTCAATTGACAAAGTGATTTTGATATATTATTGTTACCGGATTTGTTTTTCATAGCCTATGCTTGCTCCTTGAAGTTTTGATAGGTTATTGTTAGATAACAAGTTTCATAGTATATGCTTGTCTCGTTGATTGATATATCTTATTTGTGAAGAAAAGAGGATTGATTTAGGGCGAGTTGATATTATTTGTGATTGATTAACGGATTCGGATTCCTAGGTTTTCCATATTATTTGATAATCTTTGTTAATTAGCTTAATTAAAACTCATCTCAAACCTATTTGTCTAGTTCGCCTGATTTAATTATTAGGGTTTTGAAAATTCATAGTCTCTGTGGATCGACCTGTATTTGCTACAATTAACCACTGTGCGCTTGCAGTTATTTTACACAACAAGTTTTTGGCGCCGCTGCCGGGGACTATTGGTATTTTTCACTCCTTGGTATTAATTCTTCGGATTAGTTTCTTGTTTTCTTGTTTTCTTGTTTTTTGTTTTTTTAGGGAATAGTGAAGCGGAGAAAAGCTTGGACAAGAAGATCGTTGGAAGGCCTCGTTGTCTCTTTTGAAATTTTTGAAAGCGCTTTTCGGTATTCCGTATCACCTCTCTCTATTTTTCTTTTCTTTCTCATAATTGAAAAAACACAAAAAATTAAATATTCAAAAAAACCCAAAAATATTAGTTAGTTAATTGTTTGTTAAAAACCAATTTGCTGCATTATTCATTCTCTCACATAGGATCACATCATCTAGATTTCACGTAGTGTAGTGCATCCATAAGTGTTTACTTTCTTGTTCTTTGTGTGTTGCATCATTCAATCAATCTTAAGGGTGCCACCCAATTACAAGATAAAGTGAGGGATTTCATCACCCTTTCCTTGGCCCACAAAACACTAATTCGTTCATCTTGCATACCCTTTCCTTAATAAAACTAAGTAGACGTTGGCCCCTAGGATCTCACGCTCAACTAGGAAGAGAATCTAGGAGGAACAAATCATTAAGTATTCTTTCGTTTGGTGTCTAGGCAAGCGTGACGCTTACCTGGCTAATTTGGATTGGTGTCTAGAAAGGTGTTTAGCCTCTTGGCAATGCTTGCACCTGCCTGACCAGTCAGGACGAATGCTTTTTGAGTTGTGACTTTTAGTAGTATCTTATTGTTAGGAGCAAGGTCTAGATTTTTTTTAGGATAATATAGATTTTTCTTTTTAATTTTCCATTTTTTTTGGTGTTTACTTATAGCTCATGTCTGCTACGTGCTTATCTTATTACTTCTCTTGTATGCAAAGTGCTTGTGTAACACCCCCAGATCCGGGGTCCGGGATCCGGTGGTTACGGTTTCCAATTCTATCCACAACAATTGAACTTTCCTTAACATAAAATAAATTACGTCTCTATAACCCAACCCAACAATATAAAACACACCCGTTATAGTCCCAGAGATGAAATCAGAGTAACAATCAAATTTTTATTAATCACATTATGAGTTCTTACAATCCAAAAGAATTTCAATATAAATACATACTCTTTGCCATCCATTTACATAAGTCATACTAGACCATATTCTTGGTACTGAAAGAATAAGTATACCCTACCAATAGCTTCTTCTTCAGCTCTGGTAGTCTCATCGTCCTCGCCCGCGTCGAGTGCGCCTTGTGCGAGTCATCTGGTCTAGCTGTTGTTGTGATATAATAATAAAGCAAGGGTGAGCAATAGCCCACCAACAATAATATATAACTGAACGGTAATGTATAACAGTTCAAAAGTATCTTTCAAACCATATGCCATGCATTTACGGAAATGATGCCAGTATAATATGAATGATGAAGTTACAAGGTAACTTAAAGTATTTGTTTGTAGAAATATCTGCTACATCAAAGTAAGCGAGATATTCTTATTGTTATTAAGAAGAGGAATTTGCAAGAAAAGGTTGCAATTCCAGTTATGACCCTTTTCCAACTCTGCCAACAGTAATCATGTTGCAGGAAATAAATAAATTTGGATGATGAACCAATGATGGAGTATTCACCGCGCCCGCTGTTCCAATCTTGATGATCAGTCGAGATCGTACAGCTCAATTTAGATTTACTACCGGTAGAAGGAAGAACTGACGGCTTTACTTGTATACCGCCTTACTAGCTCTCCCCGGCCAACGGTTGGGCCAAAGGGGATGGACCGGCGCTACTCGGCCTCTTACACGACTCCTAGTTCAAATAGAATTCATGATTCTGAATGTAACGTTCGTCCCCCTTTCCCCCAAGTATAATACTTGTTGATAAGACTCCACAAAGTAGTCGTATCTAGTTGGAAAGGAAAATTTACCAATAACTCCCAAGCTATTACTTGGTAACGGATATCAACTTGTTCCAGTAATCTTACCCCTCGAAAGATGAGAAGGTAAGCAACGACTTAATAAGTCAACAGCACCCGAGTTGCGGGTGAAGGGAATACTTTATGACCGGGAAGTCGACAAGATAAATAACATTTTCCAAGTAAGGTTCCCTTATTATTAAGGAGATAGACTCAAAGAAGAATGATGTCTGAGAACCTTTCTTGATATAAGATTAATAATAATATGACTCTGAGATATTTTCTGTAATAATCGAGGAAGATAAACCTTATCGAGATTATTCTAAGTATGGAATAAATATTCAGAGAATATTTATTGAGTTAAAATATTTAAAGAATATTTGGGAATATGAAAGAATAACTTTAATCAGAGTATTTCTCAAAATAATCCCTGAAGAAATATCAGGAGAATATTTATTGAATAAATAAATATTTAAATGAATACTCAAAACAATATTCATTAATTAATAAGACCCGAAAAGAATATTTAAGGTAATATTCATAATTAATTAGGAATTTAAATGAATATTCAAAAGTAATATCTATTTAATGAATAATATCCTAAATGAATATCAAGTAATATTCATTTAGTAATCCAAGCCTTAAGGAATATTTGAGATAATATTCGATAATTAACTCAAGCTTCAGATGAATATTAAAATAATATTCATCAAGTATTCAATATCTTAAATGAATATTCAAAAGTAATATTTATTTAATAAAATAATATTCTAAAAGAATATCCAAATAATATTCATTTAGTAGTCTCATCTTTAGAAGAATATTCGAAATAATAATCGATAATCAATTCGACTCTGAATGAATACTGAGAAATATTATTCGTTGAGTAGTTACGTTCAAATAATTATTTGAAGTAAGGATCGTTAAAATAATTAGTCTCGAACGAATATTCAAATAATATTCGTCGCCCAAATAAAAGAAAATATTTACTTAAATATTTTCCTCCGAGGTAATCTCGATATATTAAGGAATATTGACTCCCGGTCTATTTTTGATTAATAAGATGTATACGCCCTTCTATGAGGGTCTTACAATAA
Source organism: Saposhnikovia divaricata (assembly GCA_036435485.1). Classification (NCBI taxonomy): domain Eukaryota; kingdom Viridiplantae; phylum Streptophyta; class Magnoliopsida; order Apiales; family Apiaceae; genus Saposhnikovia; species Saposhnikovia divaricata. The sequence goes on along the minus strand of CM071596.1, from coordinate 51,062,913 downwards.
CCGGCTTATAACTGATATATAACTATCTAGCTTATAAGCCAACAATAACATTCAGGGAACAAGTATATCAATTCAACTTGAAAGTAGGCATGCATGCAATGGCATATGTATATCAGCAATCATATATATATATTTATTCAATCACAACAACAGCCTAAAAGAAGGGAATTGAAACTTGCCTGGTAGTCGAGTACGGTAAGGGGTAGTGGTAGCGGGTCCCGGTTCAGCTTGGTGATCTATAAATAGCCAAGGCATTCGGGATTAATCACTTAACATATTAAAAGTTAAGTTATACTTAATTCGAAACACGTTCTCGAGTTATCTCGTTATACCCCTTTTAGTGGATTACTTTTATCACTGATCCGACCCGACATTCGTTCGTTAATACGACATGTCATTGCACTTATACTTGGGACATACTTAAGTCATATGAGTTCTAAAGTCGATCGTTACGAACCAATACTATACTCCGAGTTTTATCGTTCGTTTTCTAAGCGTTTTACCAAGGTTATAACCAAGCGGGTTTTTAGGGGTTCGTTCGCGTTTAACCTCGACTCGAACATTTTTAATAAATCGAAAAAAGATCCTTTTGACATACGGTTTTCTTTCACGCCTTCCTTTTTACCTCTAGTACTTATTTACCAAGATTCGCCATGACGTTACATAGTTTACGAGGGTTCAATTACAGTTACGAACTTTCGTTTACGGATTCGAACTACTTTTAGTAATTTGGTCATAAATCCTAAACCGTATCCGTTTCACGTGATCTTTATATCAAAACGAAGCTTAGAACATTACCTATCCTATCATGGCAGATAAGGTCTCTGGACAGTAGGGGTTCGACATGGAAAATGGCATACAAAACATGGTATTGCAAAATCGGGCATTATAACGGCTGTAAATCGAATATCTACCAATTTCGAATCTTCCCATAAACATAGTATCCAACCCAAACAACATATACATGACTTATATACATGAACTGAGGCCAAGCAATGCCTTTCCGTTCATCTAGCTATTTACATCATTAATCCAAAATGCATACATAATCATGCTTATAATCTTAACATAACCATAACTAAGTTATAACTATCATAAACATGCTTAAATCTCAAACAAGGGTTAGGGTTTCAAGAGCTTTATACCTTCCTTGGAGTGTGTTCTAGCCTCACTAAGCTTTGTATGATCCTTGGGTGGCCTTAAGCTAGCTAAATCAACCATAAAAATCAAAGAAAACCAACATTAGTTCTTGAAGAACACTATTCACCCTCCTTGTAAATGATTTATTTGAAAATGGAAACAAAGGATTTTGGACTTGAAATTTCTAGGAGATTAGTTTCTTGAAATATAGAACTCACCTTAAAAATTACAAGATCAAACAAGGAGTGGAAGGTGGACTTTTGTTTTTGAATTTCCTTATAGCCGAATGGAAGAAAAAAATGGGAGAGTGGAGTTGTTTGGCTTGCTTCACTTTGCTCTCATCTATTTTGTGTGAATTATTGCTTGGTTTAGAAAATATCTTGTATAAAGTGGCTTTAATAAAGTGGCTATGTCATTGCATGCATCACTTGAGCCATGTGTTAAGATCTTGTGGTCTTGATGAGGTATTAAGGCTTACTAAGTAGTTTGATCTCTAATGTTACTAGTTAGCATTGTAACTAGCTTGGTTACTTGGTCTTATCCTCTTGCACATGCATGCATCTTGCTTCCCTGCTTGATTCCTTGCCCGGTTATTGCCCGTTTCGATCAATTGTTCGTAGGAATATTTCACGGATTTCTAATTAGGGTTTACCGGGAATCCTTTTTAATATTAATACTTTCATTCTCCATCTTTCATTCTAACTTTCCAATTTATATTCCTTAAATCCATTCGTTAAATACTTAAGGCTATCAGTGTCCAGGGAACTCTCGGAGAAAATAAAAGTGCGGTTTTTCAGAATCCGACAGCTTTTACATACACTTATTTTCCCCCTGGATCACTAATACGAACTCGGAAATCCGTTCCGAATGCTTCTATATAGTGTCGTCTCATATTATTATATACTCCCACCAAAACACTATTCATTCTGTATTCTTTACTTGTTCTCTTAGGGTGGTACAATTGTCCGTATTCTCTTTCGATCGTTCCTTATCCTTTTTACGGAACTACTAGATTAATCGTTACCGATCTGGATGACATGAGAATTTTTTCCTGCTTGAAATTGCCATATCTTATTCCCTTAGAAGATAGATTATTCTTACCTATGTTGTTACCCTTTAGCATTCTTCAAGACATAGAAATAATAAAGTCGAATTCCATTCATTCTTTTCAAATATCAATTATTACATTGAAGCCATAACCACTCCTCAGTGGTTTCCTACCTTCATTCTTAAATTAAATATAATAACATCCCAAAATATCAAATCCTCAAAGTTAATATCTCAATTCTTGGATTATAATAATATTTAATCCACTGTCCGGTCAAATATTATACCGAAAAGAATTTTGGAATTTCTGAATTCCGATCGTCTCTGCATTCACTTATTTCCTCCGCGTATTACTAATATGACTTCGAAACATCCATATCACGTCCCGTACATAGGGTGGAGTGAAAAGTTTTCCAACTTACAAAATCACTATTCATCCACCAAATTACTATGCACGTACAGGAAACACTATGCACGTACGGGAAATACTATGCACGTACGGGAAATACTATGCACATACTCATTTCCCTTCAAGGATCCATTAGCTCCTTCCTGGATGGTAGATTATTCTTATCTAGGTCCTCAACCCTCGAATTACTCTATTCTGACAATATACCAATGCATCAGGATCATTGTCCAAAGCAATATCCATTCATTACAATCATTGTTCTTTGAAACCACCATTCATTAGAGCTGGTGACCTTGTTGTCGGAATCATCGTTCCTCATTTTATCATTACTTAATAAAAAGTTTTAATTATATCCAAAATTTGGGGTTCTTACAGCTTGGGTTCGAGACACCACATCTAGATTAGTAAGACAAACAAATCTTTCATCTCCTAAAGTAGTAAGGCAACTTGAGTTCTCTTCACCCACTAGAATTGAGTCAAAAGAATTAGAAGTTCAACCCGTTGTCATGGCTGTTTCACTCAAAGATCGTTGTTACCCCGCTCGTACCGCTCAACCCTCATGCATAGTCTTACCCGCAGTAACCGCGAATAACTTTGAAATCAAACATCACAACATTAGCATGTTACCTAAGTTTGCTGGGGTAGAGGGAGAGGATCCATATCTTTTCATTCGAGAGTTTGAAGAAGTGTGTGCATTACAAAAACTTCAACAACTGAGTGAGGATTCCATTAGAATCAGGCTTATTAATTTTGCTTTGAAAGAAAATGCTAAACAGTGGTTGTATAGTCTACCCGTTAATTCTATTTCCACATGGGAGGGATTTGTTGCTATCTTTCTTAAAAAATATTTTCCAAACCATAAGGCAAACAGACTTAGGAATGAAATCAACCAATTTCAACAAAATCGGAATGAATCTTTTTGGAAATATTTTGATAGATTTAAAAAGTTGTTGTCTAAATGTCCTCAACATGGTATAGAAAAATGGAGACTTTGTAAAATTCTTTATGAAGCCTTAGATAGCCAAACCACTGCTTTGTTAGAGTCTATGTGTAATGGTAAGTTTATGGACAAAGATGAGGATGAAGCTTGGCAATTTTTTGAGGAGTTAGCTGAAAGAACAATGTTGTGGGAGTCAACTAGGGAACCTAATCAGGAAGCTGAAAAATCTAACTCATCTAAGGGCTTACACACAGTTGGTAATTCTATTGCAACCGAAGCTAAGTTAGCTACACTCACTAGACGTCTAGAAGCCTTAGAAACCAGCAGTGCGTCCTCTCAAATGTCTCTCTGTGCAAACTGTAGTTCTCCTAATCATGTGGTAGAGAATTGCCCTGAAATTGAACAAGTCAATGCCATGTTTCAACCTAGAGTTAGGAATGATCCTTATGCACCCACATATAATCCTGGTTGGAAGAGTCACCCAAATTTCTCATGGAACCAAGGTCAATACAATCAGTATAATCAAAACCCTCAACCTGCTTTTCAAAAGCCCAATCCTAATTCATATCCACCTCAAAATCTTGGTCATTATCCAAACTCAATCCCCATGAATCCTCCTGGTTTTAGTGAATCTGATAAGAAATTGAATTCTATTGAAAAGAGTATGGAGGCATTACTCAAATCTCAACAATCTTTCATGCAAGCTATGACCCAAGATAGGCAGTTACTAAATTCCAACACTCAAGCCATATCTAAGCTAGAGGTCCAAGTCAGTCAATTGGCAAACACAATCAGTGAGAGAGAGAAAAATAGATTTCCTAGTCAACCCGAGACTAATCCTAAATTTCATCCAAATCAAAAGTCTCATGAAAATGTAAATTCTGTTATCTCTCTAAGGTCTGGTAATCAATTCAACAATCATGCTGGTGTCAATACTCAAGAAGAAGATAAGCTAACATCTGAAACAAATCCTTTGCTATTGAATCCTAGTCTTAAACAATTTTCAAATCAAGAGAGTTCTGAAGTAGATAAAGCTGATGAGTCATCACCATCCGATGAACCACCTTCGAAACCCCACTCTGATGTGTCTAATGAAAAAGTCTTTAAGCCGAAAGCCCCGTTTCCTCAAAGACTTACTTCAAACAAACAATCTGCTCAGTTAGATAAGATTTTGGAAGTCTTTAAGCAAGTCAAGATTAACATTCCTCTTTTAGATGCGATTCAACAAGTTCCCTCTTATGCTAAGTGTCTAAAAGATTTATGTACTCATAAAAGAACCACTCATGTTCCTAAGAAAGCTTTCCTAACATCTCATGTTAGTTCTATTTTGTCAAATCAAATCCCTGTGAAGTATAAGGATCCTGGTTGTCCTACCATCTCTTGTGTCATAGGTGATACTTTCATTGATAAAGCTTTACTCGATCTAGGAGCTAGTGTGAATCTTCTTCCATTATCTGTCTATCAAGCCTTGGGTTTAGGTGAACTTAAGAAGACTAGTGTCACTCTTCAGTTAGCTGATCGTTCTGTTAAAACTCCTACAGGTATAGTGGAAGATGTGTTGATTAAGGTTGGTGATTTTGTCTTCCCCGTCGACTTTGTTGTTCTAGAAACCGAACCAGTCAAAAATCTCAAAAATCAAATTCCCATAATTTTAGGAAGACCTTTTCTTGCCACGTCTAATGCCTTAATTAACTGTAGGAATGGTTTAATGAAGCTAACTTTTGGAAACATGACAATTGATCTCAACATTTTCAATGTAGGAAAACAACCCAATGACTATTTTGACCAACCCATAGAAATTAACATGATTGATAAGTTAGTTGATAATGAAGTCATGAATGTTGATGATGTGCTTAGCTTTTGTCAAAACTACTTTGGTCAAGAATGGGATGATACTTGTCATGAAAATGAGGTCAATGAAATGTTAGAGTCCACCATTCCTAGTTCCAGCCAAGAGTTAGAACCTTCTCCTTCGCCACTTTATGAAGCTAATGAATCAGTTGAGACAAGTCCACCAGAATTAGAACTCAAACCTCTTCCCGAAACTCTTAAGTATATGTTTCTAGGCCCTTCTGAGTCTTTCCCAGTCATAATTGCATCTGATCTGTCACCTTCTCAAGAGGAAGAACTCTTACTTGTACTTAGAGAGAATAAGGAAGCCATAGGGTGGAGCATATCCGATATCAAGGGAATTAGCCCTGCCATTGTCCAACATAGGATTCACTTAGTTGATGATGCTAAACCAGTTAGGGAGCCACAAAGGAGGTTAAACCCGACTCTTAAGGAAGTTGTTAGGAAGGAAATCCTTAAATGTCTAGATAATGGAATCATCTATCCTATATCTGATAGTTCTTGGGTCAGTCCTGTTCAAGTAGTGCCTAAAAAGTCAGGGATCACTGTAGTTGTCAATGAGGATGATGAACAAGTTCCCACTCGTGTCCAATCTGGTTGGAGAATGTGTATTGATTATAGGAAACTAAATGCTGCCACTAGAAAAGATCATTTTCCTCTACCCTTCATTGATCAAATCTTAAAAAGGTTAGCAGGTCACTCATACTATTGCTTTCTAGATGGATTTTCTGGCTATTTTCAAATTCCCATTGCTCCTGAGGATCAAGAAAAGACCACCTTCACTTGTCCATTTGGAACCTTTGCCTATCGTCGTTTAGCTTTTGGTCTAACCACTGCCCCTGCCACCTTTCAAAGATGTATGATGAGCATTTTCTCTGACATGGTAGGAGAATTCCTAGAAATCTTTATAGATGACTTTTCCATCTTTGGTTCTTCTTTTCATCAGTGTCTTCATCATCTTGACTTAGTTTTAAAACGATGTAAAGAAACAAACCTTGTTCTTAATTGGGAAAAGTGTCATTTCATGGTTAAAGAAGGAATTGTTCTTGGTCATAAAATTTCGTCAAAGGGAATTGAAGTTGATAAAGCTAAAATTGATCTCATTGCTAATCTACCTCCACCAAAATCTATCAAAGAAATTCGTTCCTTTTTAGGGCATGCTGGTTTTTATAGGCGTTTCATTAAAGATTTTAGCAAAAAGGCTAGACCATTGACCAATCTTCTTTCCAAGGACATAAAATTTGAATTCTCTAATGAATGTCTTCAATCATTTGATCATCTTAAGAAAGAATTGACCTCAGCCCCTATCATTCAGTCCCCTGATTGGAATCAACCTTTTGAGCTTATGTGTGACGCGTCTGATTATGCCGTAGGAGCAGTTTTGGGACAAAGAATTAATAAGATACCTCATGTCATATACTATGCTAGTAAGACTCTAAATGATGCTCAACTCAACTACTCCACTACTGAAAAAGAACTTCTAGCTGTTGTTTTTGCTCTTGAAAAATTCAGGTCGTATCTTATAGGTTCGAAAATCATTGTTTACACAGACCACTCTGCTCTTAGATATCTCTTCTCTAAGAAAGACTCAAAAGCCCGATTGATTAGGTGGGTCTTGTTGCTCCAAGAGTTTGACCTAGAAATTAGGGATAAGAAGGGTTCTGAAAATGTTGTTGCTGATCATCTTTCCCGTCTAGTAGTAGAGTCCACCATTGATATGCCTTTGAATGAGTCTTTTCCTGATGAGCACCTTCTTTCCATATCTACCACTCCTTGGTTTGCTGATATTGTTAACTACCTTGTCACTGGTGATATTCCTTCTCATTGGTCTAAGCAAGATAAATCCAAATTTCTCTCACAAGTCAAATACTTCTTTTGGGATGATCCCTATCTTTTTAAGTATTGTTCGGACCAAATCATTAGGAGGTGTGTTCCAAACCATGAGTTTAGAAGTATACTTTCCTTTTGTCATGATCAGGCCTGTGGAGGTCACTTTAGTGCTAAAAAGACTGCTGCTAAAATACTTCAATCTGGTTTCTACTGGCCCAATCTGTTTAAAGATTCTGCTGAATTTTGTGCCGCTTGTAGTAGGTGTCAACATTTAGGAAAGATCACTAGAAGAAACATGATGCCAATGAATCCAATCTTAGTTATTGAGATCTTTGATGTTTGGGGAATAGATTTTATGGGTCCCTTTCCTAACTCTTTTGGTAACCTCTACATTCTCTTAGCGGTTGATTATGTCTCTAAATGGGTCGAAGCCATACCAACTAAGTCTAATGATAACAAGGTAGTTCTTAAGTTCTTAAAGGAGAATATCTTCTCTAGATTTGGTACGCCTAGAGCTATAATTAGTGATCAAGGTAAGCATTTCAAAAACCATCAGTTTGAGTCTCTTTTGAGGAAGTATTCCATCACTCATAAGATAGCCACACCTTACCATCCTCAAACTAGTGGTCAAGTTGAGGTCTCTAATAGGCAGATTAAACAAATTCTAGAGAAAACTGTCAATTCAAATAGGAAAGATTGGTCTGTTAAGTTGATAGATGCACTTTGGGCTTATCGCACTGCTTTTAAGACTATTTTGGGTATGTCTCCTTATAGGATTGTGTTTGGTAAAGCATGTCATCTTCCCGTTGAACTTGAACATAGAGCTTTTTGGGCCATTAAAGAGTTGAATTTTGATTTACCCACTGCTGGTAGTCATAGGAAGTTACAACTGTCTGAGTTAGAAGAAATCAGGAATGATGCCTATGAAAATGCTAAGATTTATAAGGAAAGAACTAAAATTTTGCATGATAAATCTATTTTGAGAAAATCTTTTTCTCCTGGTCAAAAAGTTCTTTTATACAACTCTAGGCTGCATTTATTTCCTGGCAAATTGAGATCTAGATGGGAGGGCCCGTATGTTGTTAAAGTTGTTTTTCCTCATGGTGCTATTGAAATTAAAAATCCTAAAACTGGTGAAACATTTAAAGTTAATGGTCAACGCCTTAAACCATTTTTAGAACTGCCAGTTGATTATGAGGAGGAGGTGATCCACCTCCTTGATGCGTGACTCAAGTAAGTTACCTTGTTGTACATAGTAGTTAGTTCTATTCCTCCGTCTTGCCCTTATCAGGTATTCTCGTCCTTTTACTTTTTTTCTCTCATTTGCATACATTGAGGACAATGCATGATTTAGGTATGGGGGAGGGATTTAGTAGTATTATTTAAAAAAAAAACCCAAAAATTGAAAAATGGAAAAAATACAAAAATAATTCTAGCCTTGTGAAATGATTACTTATTATAAGTTGGCTTGATGCACCCTTACATGCTATAGTACTCTTGTGATTCTGATGCTTTTGATTGAGAAGTGATATGCTAAGTTCTTGTGCACACACATCCACTAGCGAGTTAAAACTAGTAGACTTATTAAATGTTGTAAGTAATTAAAAGGACATGACTTTGTGCAAGAAGATTTGGTTTCCATGCTTTGAGTACAAGTAGGTGTATTAAAGAGACTTTTTCTTGGGATTGATTATGTTTTCCACCAAGTGAGATTTTGAGCCTATATGCATATCTTTTGCATTTTATATTCGTTTGCTTGAGTGTCCACATGTTGTTTGCATTGCTAGCACTTGTTTGAGACCTTTCTTGAAATGCATGACATTATTTGATGATAAGATGATAAAGGCATTTAGGAATAACCAATTATTATCCAAATTACCACACCCTTTATATATGATCAATTAGTTACCCCTTTGAGCTTAATCCTATTTTTTCGGTGACACACCACATTACTTGCCTAGACCTTTTTCTTTTGTAGCCTTATGTATACTTGATCCCAATTGTCAAAGGCTAGTAGGAAGTTGATGGAGTAATAAGGTGTGTGAGATGGGGTTTACTTTTGTTCATTACTTTTTGGGAAATATGGGGTTTTGTTGCTTACTTGTCAGTCGTTATTCAATAAATTCTTGAAGAAGGATTGTGGTTTCTTATATATTTATATTATCTATCTTAGCTCTCCAGGGAAAAAAAAAGAAAAAAAAAGAAAAAAAAAGAGAAAAAAAATTGAAAAAAAAAAATCATATGAGAGCATACTTATGTTTATGTGTTTTGTGCGATCCTTCTTCATTCGACTAGTTAAGCAGTTTGTTGGAAGAAAATTTTTAGAAATCCATGTATGGGGAGAAAGTATGGTGTTGTGTATGATATATTATGGATTATACTAGCTTTTGACAATTCACCTTATTTGGCCTTACTTGACAAACCTTGTCCCTAGCCCCATTACAACCCAAATAAAAGACCTTTTGATTATCATCATTAATGTATGTTGTGTTAAAGTTATATTGATACCAAATGTCAAGCATGCTTATGATTTTGTTGGAATTGAGTGATACACTTACCCTTGTTCTTGAGTGAATATTCTTTTGTGAGTGAAAGGTGAGTTATTGCTTGTTTTGTGCATAGGAGATCCCAAGTTTTGACTCTAAGGTGTACTCTTGTGGGCTTAGCATGGTTACCAACTCATTTTTACACTTGACGTGGACTTCTAATGACCTCTGCATATTTCTTTAAGTAGACTATGTGAATACTTGCACCTTACACACCAAGACATTGCAAATTCACTTTGATTTCATAAGTTGATGTAGCATGAGATGACTTGTATGTGTGGTGTTGCATTGAGCAATCTTTTACATGAGCTAGATGGATTTTGTGGGTACATTCACTATAGGCCCTCACGAGACCTCACTCGTCCACTAGGGCTGCCTAGGGGTTTAAAGGGCTTGTTGCATATGCCAAATGCAACCGTGATCACCTACGGAAGTGGTATTATATATTAGATAGTATTTTATTATATATTTTTCTCGAGGACGAGCAAAAGATAGGTATGGGGGCATTTGATAGGTCCATAATTAATCATATTTTTAATACCTATTTTAAGTTCGTTTTTGTAATTTTATTAATTAATAAATTGTTTTATTTTGTTTTGTAGGAAAATAAATAAAAACAGATTTCAAGCAGGAAAAGGTGGAAAAAAGGGAAAGGAAGTGGAAAATACTTGAAGTCAAAGAAATTGAAGGAAAAAGCGAATACTTATCCGAGAAGAAAAGGAAATTGAAGAAATTATATTCATGATCGGATTGTAATTAAAGGGGCCAAACCCAATATTTTCCCCTATATATATGGCCTTCTCCCTTGTAATTGAGACACCTAAAAATTTAATAGCTATTTGTTTTTCTGTTTTTATGCCGGTGGTTTTTATCCGGCAATACTCTTTTACTCGATATTTACATATATTAAGTTCTTGTTTTCATATCCAGCTTAGCTACAATTCACGCTGCTGTATTACTTGGTTAATTAATTTGTCTTCCTGGTCACTTCCTGTCGCCGCACACCATTCACACCTTTTTAGTTCTTTGATTTTGTTTTAACTTGACCATCCAGTAGTTAAAATATTATAAGTTTACATTATATTGATTAATGGTGATTCTTATATGTTTTTGTCTCTCTTATTTAATATTCATGTCTAGTTAATTCTCTTGCCCTAGGATGAAGATGAAGTTGATTTAATTATTTTTGATCTCTTCTCGTTCCTATTAATTGATTCTCATAATTTTTCTTGGTGCTTAATTATTCAATTGACAAAGTGATTTTGATATATTATTGTTACCGGATTTGTTTTTCATAGCCTATGCTTGCTCCTTGAAGTTTTGATAGGTTATTGTTAGATAACAAGTTTCATAGTATATGCTTGTCTCGTTGATTGATATATCTTATTTGTGAAGAAAAGAGGATTGATTTAGGGCGAGTTGATATTATTTGTGATTGATTAACGGATTCGGATTCCTAGGTTTTCCATATTATTTGATAATCTTTGTTAATTAGCTTAATTAGGTTAATTAAAACTCATCTCAAACCTATTTGTCTAGTTCGCCTGATTTAATTATTAGGGTTTTGAAAATTCATAGTCTCTGTGGATCGACCTGTATTTGCTACAATTAACCACTGTGCGCTTGCAGTTATTTTACACATCAAAAAGAATTATTACTAGTAAAAGAAATTATAATTACTTGGAAAATCTATAAAAATTTACTTCCATTTTAACTGAAAAAGTTAATCGATGAATTAAAAATTTGCCTATCAATTTTACGATATTGTAATGATCGGAAGAGCTGGAGCTTGAGTTAGCCTTCTTAATTTCGTCGCACTGTATTTGTAAGTGTCCGGTGTGTGAACTGCAACATATTGTTATGTATCAAGTGAGTTATTGTGGCCGTGTGGGTTCTATTTATTTGACGTTACTGAAATGAAAGGCCTACCGAAAATATATGATACGTCGACAAGCATATGGATGTATCATTTTCAATGATACAGTCTTTTGATTTGAATACTACTGCTGCATGTACTGAAATATACTGGAAATTATATTGTCAATAGTCTCTGGAATTGGATTACAGTAGTTAAATGGTATCGATCAGTTTGTTAAGATTCGATACTGTTTTGGGTGTAATTGAGTGTACTAAAAGTTCATGGCAATAACTATATATTCCTCTAGTTGAGGAAACGAAAGCAGTGACGAGAATTATGATTTTGTTATAGATTATTACATCTATACTTTTCAATCTTTTATATGTGCAGGTCTCAATTTTTTATATGTGTATACCTTTTTTTTTTTAGTAAAAAATCTAAATTATCCTTCTCTCAAGAGTAAATTCATTTACAAATGAAGTTTGTAATTCTAATTACATGTATTTTCCACTATTTTTATGAATTTATTTAATTTAGATAACATCTTTTTAATTCCATCCTATTTTTGTTATAAGTAAAAGAAAGAAAAAATGGTATAACAGATGATGAGTTAATTAAGAGGATTGATATTATTCTAAAATCAATTTCTCAAAAATGATAAGCTTTACGGGGAGTATTATAGTGATTTAAAAAATTAAATGTAAATTTTTTATTTTTTATTTTTAAAATTCCTTCCGCATTTTCCATATGTTTCACTTTTTTTATCATGTCCAAACTTTTGCAATTAAAATGCTATATTATTTAATTACTTCAAACATTTAAACAGATTTTTTATAAGTCGTTTTGTGACGAATGCAATTACTATACAGTTTGTTTTCTATTCTGAAAAATTTAAAAATAATCAATATGTGGAACATATAAAAAAACATAAAACTGGAATTAAAAGTTAATTTGTAATATAACCATGTTTTTTATGAATGAAGGGTAAAAAATTTACTTAGCTGAGCATATATAAGATTAGGATGTACGCATATCAACCAAAACATGGTTGGAGATTACCTTTTTCATGTAAGACATATTATCTTTTCAACTTTTTAATAATTAATCATTTTCTTTTTTCAATTAAAACACATTATCTTTTATATTACAGGTAACTTAAATTTCTTTCTGTATAAAAATATTACGGACAATTTTATTTAATAAAATAAAATAATTACATTATTATTAGTATTAACTAAGCAATTACATTTTTCAGCAAAACTACATTATCTTTTCTGTTTTTCTAACTAAAACTTCTCTTTCCTAATTATATCACGGTCGGTTCTATTTAATAAAATAAAATATTATATTATGATACAAAAAATAATCGGTTACCTTATCAGCTAAAACATATCATTTTTTCTATATTTTCTAAATAAAATCCCTCATTTTTTATAAATATCACGGGCAACATATATATCAAATCATATCATTCAAAAATTTAAGATTACAAAATTTATGTTTAAAAAAATTCAATTCAAATTTATATATATATATATATATATATATATATATATATATATATATATATATAACGTTAAAGAAAATTCGGGAATCACACGATTTTAAGCTAATCTATATCTATACCATTACATAATTATCGAAAAATTAAAAGTTTTGGTACATATTTTTCAGTATTTCGTGTTTTTACTTAATTATCCTTAATTAGCATATTTTTACCTAAATACCCTTACTTATATCTATTCATACTACTATATTAAAGCCAAATATTGAAAAATATATAAAAATATATAATTATAACTAACTAATCAATTTTCTTTTTTATGTAAAGTATGCTAACTTTTATATTTTTTCAATAACTAATTAATTTCCCTTTTCAGGAAAGACAATTTTTTTTTATATTTTTTCTAATTAAAATTTCTCTTCTTATTAAAAACAGTACCGAGAAATCTATTTAATAATATACAACAATAATGTTATAATTAATAATACCAAAATAATTTCCTTTCAAGCTAAAACACTATCTTTTCTATTTAATAAAATAGTGTAATCACTAATTGCTTATCGATTACCCTTTTTAGATAAAATGTATTATCTTTTCTATATTTTCTGAAATTCCTCCTTTCCTGAAAATATCACGGGTACTATAATTAATTCATTTCATTTAAAAATTTTAAACCGACACAATTAATATCTTTCAATTATTAATAAAATATATTTTAAAATTCTTGTATATGTATACTATTATATTAAAGGCGAAATATTAAAAATTTTGATGTACATATATTCATTAATAGATATATATGAGTATAATATGCAATAAATTATGATCATGAGATTTTTAGTAGTAAATAAGAACCGTTAGATCTAATGGTAAAGTAAATTATATGATTCAGTTACTTTATTAAAGATACAAGATTCGAAATCTGTCAACGATATATTTAATTTAAAATTTCATAATATAAGTATTAAACCTTGCATAAATTAATCAAATTTATATTAAATTGTATCAAATTAAAAATAAAATTAAACTAATGATTAAAAATAATGATTATATAAAAATATAATTGTAACATGAACTTAAAATTTATAACATATCAAAAGATGCACGGGTTATAAGGTAGTACTATATTATAATAGCCGAAACATTAAAATTTTTGGTAGCAATTTTTTGGTACTTCGTGTTTTTACTTAATTATACTTACTTATATATTAGTATTTTTACCTAAATTACCTTACTTATATTTAAAGCCAAATTATTGAAAGATATGTAAAAAATAATTATAAATTATTAATCAATCTGCTTTTTTATGTAGAGCATGTTACATTTTATATTTTTTAATAACTAATCAATTTCCTTTTTCAGGTAAAATTTACCTATTCTATTTAATAAAACATTGTAATTACTAATAACTTATCGATTGGCTTTTTCAGAAAAAATAAATGTATAATATTTTATATATTTTTAATTAAAATCCCACTTTTTTTGAAAATATCACGAATACCATATATATAGTTATAATAATTAAATTATATCATTTAAAAATTTTGAACCAACAAAATTCGTATCTTAAAATTATCAATAAAAATTAATAAAAAATTATATAACGTTAAAAAAATCTGTAGGTTCCAAGCTAGTCTATACTATACTATTATAAGTAAAACAAGGTATATATGGTTAGTTGGTTGGCCTTCCAAAAAAAATGTTAACACCTTCCTAAAAATAACAAGTTAAAAAAAATTAATATTAAAACTATTAATTATATATTATACTATTATAAGCAAAAGAAGCTATATTTCCAAAAAATAACAGGTTAAAAATAATATTAAAAATATTAATTATATACTATACTATTATAAGCAAAACAAGGTATATTTGGTTAGTTGGTTAACGTCTTCCAAAAAATTGTTAACACCTTTTTAAAAATAACAAGTTAAAAAAAATGATATTAAAAATATTAATTATACTATGCTATTATAAGCCACAAAATATATTTGGTTAGTTGGGAACGTCTTACAAAACATCTTCCTAAAAATAACAAGTTAAAAAAATTATATTAAAAAAATTAATTCATTTATTATAAACAACAAAATTTACCTATTAACGCACAAAAATATATTTTTTTAAAAAATAAAAAAATTCATGCTAAAATTTCCAAATTCAGTTAAATTATATACAAGTTATTAAAAATAAAAAACCACATATTTTATAGAATAATAAACGTTTTCATTATATCTCGATTAGTATCATCACCCGCACACACTTCTTGCTACGATTCTTTTTTCCATGATTTAGGTTACACTAAATATTTTTTAAAAAATATCTATACAATTATTAAGATATTTAACAATAAAATTAAAAACAAGGTTAAATTACTTATTTTTATTTATGTCATGAAATTAAGTATGAAACATATGTAAATTTAAAATTAATAATAAAATTTATTAAAATAAATTAAAATTTAATTTAATTAAAGAATTAATATATTAATTTATAATAATAATATATGATAGCCCGTGCTTTGCACTGGTTATATAGGCTAGTAAACTATAATAAGCAAACTAGGGATAATTGTTCGTAGCTTGGTTCAATGATCAACCATACAAACAATAATATCTAACATTAAATAATATTCCATATTTGTACTAATTTAATGAATACCCAAGGTTCGAATCCGTTAACAACAAATTGAAGCTATGGATTTATATTATTAGAGCATCTTCATTGGAGAAGACCCTTAGCTAAAATAATATATATAATACAATGAATAAAATTTACAGAGACTAGGTAAAAAAAAATTCACTCCAATAAAACATTACCCTTATAAAAAAATATAGATAATCTCTTTTCGTTGGCTATATTTGGCCTTGTAAGGAAGATTTTATATGGTCTATATATTCTATTTACAACAACGTGAAATAATAATAACATATTATATTTACATTATAAACAAATATTATAGGCAAAGTATACCATCTGAGCCCAATAACGTTCTGCAAATTTGACATAATCAATATTTTATCTGATTTAACCAACATAATCAATATTTTATCTGATTTAACCAACCATTTTTAGTTAATACTGTTGTAGATACTCTTAGTTCTAAACAACACATAAGTTTTTAACTTATATATAGTAAATTAAAATTAAAATAAACTATTAAACTAAAAAGAAGATAAAAATTTAATTTTATTATAAAAAATATTATATCATATTTAAAATGGGGCATAAGCTAGTATAACTTAATGCATATAAGTATATAAGTTGAATTCTTCACCAATTCTTTTTATGTATCTATTTTCCTTAATTTCATATTACCCATAACAATTCCTTTCGGCAAAGAATCTAATTTAAATGAACAGGTATCCGAGTGGAGCCCGGATTGGGATATATTTAGTTCGATTCATATTGGTAATTTCAAAATTGAGTTTTAAATTAATTGTAACGAGGATCTGTACGTGTAGTATTAACGAAGTCGAAAAATAAGAAATGAAGTGGAGAGTCATATTGGGGTACAGTACACTACAAGATTCTTAGCTGGCGAGAGGGAAAACAGTTCCAGTAGGAACAGAGTTGGAGGGTTGAGTTTTCAATAGTGGGCTGGCTTTTGGCTGGCTATTCGAATGGGGTCTCCTTTTAACGTTTAGGCGTGTGAATGACGACAATTTTCATTAATATTAGGCCTGGACAAATTTATACATACATATATAATGTTAGTGATATATACATTATTATTGAAAAATATTTTAAATTATATATATACATTGATTAAAAAACATTTCAAATTCATACTATGAAAAAATATATGCCAAATTTCATTTATGTTGATAATTAGATTATAATATTAGATTGTTAAATTTAAAATAAATATTGACGAAATGCCAAAGACGGCCACACATTGTATTTTACAGCACTACCCATTTTTCAATTCACTAATTAAAAATTAAAGTTAGGCTGCACATTGTTTTTCACAGCACTTTCTATTCCCACTTGGTTAGTTAAAAAATTAAGGTTAAGTTAGGTGTTAATTAAACAAGAAAGTTGTTAACTACATATTAATAAAAAAAACAAGTCCGTGGGCATTAATTGTATTCTACTAAATTTTAAAGAAAGATAGCATGCAAGATTTGTGTAACTTTATATGTTTTCGGGCCGAAAGGGGAACTATGCATCGTTTTCTTCTCGTTTGGTTTGTAGGCATCATGCTACGAAATGTCAAGTTCTAAGCAAAAAACGCGTATGATACACACAAAAACAGAAGTATCATCAATTTAAGTAATGTAAAAGAAAATTAACTATGTAGTTATGGTGTGATTAGACCATCATCTTCAGTAAGGGTTATTATCGACGTTGATGCGGCATGATAACAATTGAACTCGTAAGACCGTCCACAGTGCATGCATATGTATAAAAAGATGTATATTATCAATATCTATTATAATTTTTAAAAAAAATATAATATGATACATTAAATCATATAAACACCTTTAAAATGTTATGAATTGTTAAGAGATAATAACACTTTTAACAATTTTACCTATGTTACGCACAAAATATTTTATTTAAATATTAAAAGTTTCGAATTATCTCATATTTTTTGTATAATTTTTTTATTACTAGCAGCAGTCTCTTGAACATATGGTAGTTATGTTAAGTTATAACTTATAAGTGTCTGATGGGTCTAAGTGCCTGTTTGGCATTTCATTTGGTAGGGAACTTATGGCTTAGAGCATCTCCAATAGTGGTTGCCAAGTCCTATGTGGCATGGCACCCTTGGTTGCCCACCTATTGGAGTGTCAATGTTGCCAAGAAGTTGCCCACCAAAGTTGCCAAAAGTTGGCAACTTCCCTATTTAGTTAAAACACATACAACTCCTCAAAAATGTATTTAACTTTATCCTTTTTTATATCTCCCATATTTTAAATGTATTTATAAGACAATACAAAATTAATGTATGGGACCACATTGGCAACTTTTAAAGTTGCCACCTATTGGAGTAGATTTGTAACAAAAGTTGCCAACAATGAGATGGAGGAGAGAAGAAATAAAAAAGTAATATATATGATGATGTGGTAGAAGTTGTCAACTATATTGGCAACCTCTATTGGAGATGCCCTTATAAGGCCATAAATCCTTACGGGGGTGTTTGTCAAAATAAGTTTTAGCTAAACTTATGACTTATAAGTTCATAAGAGCATTCACATCCCATCCCCCATCCCCAAAAACTTACTAAAAATAGTAAATCCCCAAATAAAAATAGTAAATACCCAAAATTATCAAAAAGTTCCTACATCCCATTCCCCATTTTCCATTCCTCTATCCCTATATTCTTTTTTATATTACTTCTTTCTCTCTCTTTCACTTACAATTTTAACTACCAAAACTCACCCACTATTATAAATACAATTTAATATTATTATATGAAGAGAGAGGGGGTTTGGGGAAGCTTTTGGGGGAATGAACAAAGTCCCTAAATATGGGGACTTGAGTTATGACCCTAAAACTAAACCCCAAAATGGGGAATGGGATGGAGGGGTATTTTAGAAGAAAAGTTGAACAAATCCTCAAATTATGGGGATGTGGATTGGGATGAGAATGCTCTAAGTTGAATGTTAGGAATTCTTAGAGCAACTCCAAGAGATCCCTTATATGACCTCATAACTCAAATTATAAGGGATTATGTTTAAAATTGTGCTCCAACAGGCTCTTAACTTTTCCTTAAAAAGTTAAGAGCATCATGTCATCCCTTATCTTTAAGGGCTCCCTTATTTCACTTTTATTAATAAAATATTATTTTCCCTCCTCTTTCCAATTGTTTCCCTCTTTTTTTGTTCTTGCTTCCTTCCTTTTATTTATTATTTAATAATATAAAGATCAATTATAAGGAAGCTTGTTGGAGTTGTCATACCCTATAATATCCTAAATCACTAAGAGCCTAATATTTTATAATATTTATAAGGGAAACACAAGGAGGCTGTTGGAGTTGCTCTTAACTTTCAACTTATAACTTATTCTCGATATATGTAATATATAATATCCTTCAAATCTTCAAAACCATATATCTCTCGATCCATTCATTAGAAAATTGATATGTATATATCAAATTTTCATATTCATCGAGATCTATCCATTGATATCCATTGTTATATATAAAAAAACAAATATTTTGAAAATTATAAAAAAAAGTTAACTTGATTTATCCAAACAGTTTACTGATTATAAGTTCTGATTTACCAAACACTCTAATCTCTACTCTACTTATCACTTATATGACATAAGTTCTTATAAGTCATAAGCTACTCATTTTAAGGGAAGCCAAACGGCCCCTAAATTGTCTATACTTAATCAAATAAGTCAAAATTTTTCAAAATAGGAAATGTAAATTATTTGATTTATTAATAGTAAAATCTTAGTTAAAAGAACTAAAAGAGTCTTCTTTCTAAAATGAGTGTGTAAAAAACAACAATTTAAATATACACAGTATATTTAGATACGGAGGATAGTCTCTACCTTTTCCAAATATATATGATGATCATAATTTATTCATTTTATAAAAATTAGTTCATCACACAAATAAATAATAATTCATTTTTTAAATATACTACTATACCAACCTACCACTTTACCCTTAAATATTATCGGCCATGCCCATGACGCATGGGTCGTCACTTGTCACTGCACACGAAGGGAAGGCAAAGCTAAGGTAAATGTTAAAAGCTGAAATTTCAGAACGCAATGCAATTAGTATGGAACAGTGATATGTGAGAAACTCATCTGATAAGACATGGGACTGACCCAGGGTATGATTTTACTATTGCAATATGTTGAAATATTTTAGAAAGTTTCTGCTGTGAAATTGTTTAGTATAAATTAATATTTAAGATTTTGCAATGTCTCTGAAAATAAGGATTTTTATCTACTTAATCTAAATAATTAGTATACAAACCTTTATGTTACTTGCTTGAATAATAAATAACTTATGGAATTTAAAAAATAACTCAAAAAATCCAAAAAATTATTATATTATTTTCATGCATTTAAACAAGCTACCAAATGAATTATGTAGCCAATATTTTATTTTTAATAGAAAAGATATAAACATATGACTTGTAAAACAGCCATGCAAATTACAACAAACAGACCCATATTTAAAAAATCTAGAAAAATAAAAGGGTAATTCTAGAAACAAATTGCAAGTAAAATAGGCGTTGATTGAGATGATATCACTTTAATCCACGTGGCATCATGTCATGTTCATGTAATAAAAAATCCATACACTTGCCATGCATTGAATCATTATCCTTGTAATTTCTTTGACCCTATATATGTATCTATCCCTACATGTGTATCTATCCTTTGTGTGATACAAATTTCATTTTATCTTTTCTCTCCTTTGGTTTTTTCCTTTTCTTTCCTGCAGACTCTACCTTCGAAGCAGGAGCTTGTGGAGCCCATTACTGGTCCTTTGCTTTGCTGGATTCAAGCTCTCTAGTATTTTGCTTTCTTAATGGTGTTTGTCTGCTGAGAGAAACCACACTTTTTTTTTTTGCTAAGTGAAACCACACTTTTCACCACCCCCTTGACCCAATCTCCTTTTATTACACAAAAACCAAACTAAAATATCAAGAACTAGTTCAGTTTTACTTTTGTTTCTTGGGTCCTCAGATCTCTTTCATATAGTTTCAGATCTTCTTCTTATTCATCTTGTAAAGGTTAGTTCTTTTTTAACAATTTTTTTAATGTTATTGATGTGTTATTGGTATGTATCTTTGATTGAAATGATGATATTGGTGATCTTTATGTGCTTGGAAGTCAAGAATTTGGGATATTTTGGGTTGGTTTGACATTTTGGATTTGAACTGTTTGATCACACAATTGTTGTGAATTTGACCACTTTCCCTTTTTGTATTTTTTTATTTTATATATGTATATAAGACTACTTTACTTTCAAGTGCATAAAGATTAAAGCGTTATAGTGTTTAATTGCATAAAGATTAAAGCTTCCCATTTTATATTTGTTGGGGTTTAGTTGGTTTATGTGTATCAAGTCTTGATTGTGTTAAGTTTTTTTTTGTTTGATGTTTCTGTTGAGTTTGGTGCATAAATAAAATGTTGTTTTGTTGGTGTTATATGTGTAATCTCTGATTGTGTTGGTCAATTTTTTTGTTTTTTCTTTTTGTAGAGTGTTGTGCAAATAGAAGTTGTCTTCAAGGAGGAATCTTGAAGGAGTTTTGGGCAATCCTTGATTTAGGTCATTACTAAATGTGGACCATTAGGAGTGTTGTCTAAATGAGGAGGTATGTTGACTGGACTAATGAACTTCTTGAGGGCCTGTTTCAGGCCAAGGTCAGATAGTTATGTTAAGAGCTCTGATGCCGTTGGGCGCCAAGATGGGCTTCTGTGGTACAAGGATTCTGGGCAACACTTTAATGGTGAGTTTTCGATGGCCGTTGTTCAAGCCAACAATTTACTAGAGGATCAGAGTCAGCTCGAATCAGGCTGCTTGAGCTTGCATGAGTCAGGCCCCTATGGTACTTTCGTAGGAGTTTATGATGGACATGGTGGCCCCGAGACATCACGGTTTATCAATGTTCAACTCTTTCAACATCTAAAAAGTAAGTATCTTTTGCTCCAACTGAGTTTTAAGTCATCTCTTGGATTTATAAGTCTTTCAAGCATCATTATTATGCTACTTTGATATAGGTAAAGGCCAAGGGTACAAAAAATAGGCCTTATAAGAAATAAGAAATTCTTATTGGAGATAAACTGTAGTTTTTCATTGGATACCAATGCCTTACTGTCAGTATGAACCTTCATTGATGAGCCAATTTGTAGCGACTTGTTGCATGCAAGTTTTTGTTTTCGGAACCCTAGTAAATATGCTATGTTCCTTGAAAAACCTAGGATGGTTACTTTTCTAGTACGGGGAACCAAATAGTGTGATAGAACCAAGGAATCATTGATTTATATGGTTTGAGTTTCTCTTACCTTTTCAAGGGTTTGAGGTTAAGTATCTGTCTGTATTTTGCAGAATTCACATCTGAGCATCAATCCATGTCAGAGGAGGTTATCAGGAAGGCATTCCACGCAACAGAAGAGAGTTTTACCTCTATTGTTCGCAAACAATGGCCAATACAACCACAACTTGCGGCAGTTGGATCCTGCTGTTTGGTTGGAGTGATATGCAGTGGAAATCTCTATGTTGCAAATCTTGGTGATTCCCGTGCTGTGTTAGGTAGACTTGTCAAGGCAACAGGGGAAGTTCTTGCAATTCAGCTTTCAGCAGAACACAATGCGTGCATCGAGTCTGTGAGACAAGAGTTACATTCTGTTCACCCAGATGATCCACAGATAGTTGTTTTGAAACATAATGTGTGGCGAGTAAAGGGTCTAATACAGGTGTGTTCATATGTGGTTATCAATATCAATTTTGTTATAGTCTAGTGTATCAGTAGGTGTCCATCTATTTAATAGTCTTAGTAGTCTGCTGCTCAATGCTCTGTTAAGGACATTACAGGATCTGAAAGTTCATTACATGCCCACAAAAGTTTTGTTATTCACCCTGATTATAGGTAAGCTATACTTTTGAAAAATCTTGAGCGAAAATCAATTTATTATAGATTTCCTGTTGACGTCATCTTTTTCCAGAGTTATTATTTTACTTTGATCATTCCAAATGATGTGTTATTAGCCCTTTCTGCTATCTACAATGTTGCATGATTCAGCTCCTAATCTCCTGTTGCAGATGGTACTGCTGTTTTCTTCTTGTACCCAATCATTTTGCATCTCTTCATAGGTTACTTATTTTCTCGATGCGTTTTTTACTTATTTTCTTCATTATAAGGGTACAATGCTAGGATGTAATTTTTCTGATTTAGAGAGTGTTCACTCGTAGTATTTAACGTGTCTATGATTTTTTTTTCACTTATGGCAACTCTCTACAAAAACATGCCTTAACACCTTATATTAGTACAATCTCACAACAGATAAAATGTTCTTGTTCTTCGGCAGATCTCAAGATCCATTGGTGATGTATACTTAAAGAAGGCTGAATTCAATAGGGAGCCATTATATGCCAAGTTCAGGCTCCGTGAACCTATTAAAAGGCCAATTTTGAGCTCTGATCCATCAATATCGGTGCACCAGTTGCAGCCTCAAGATCAGTTCATTATATTTGCATCAGATGGTCTATGGGAGCATCTCAGTAACCAAGAAGCAGTTGATATAGTTCAAAAGCACCCTCGCAATGTAAGACATTTTATTCTAGACACTACCCTGGTATGAAATTGTTCTGCTGCTGTATGTTCATACTCATAAAATTTAGATCAGTGACAGCACATATCGGTAACTTATTATTGTTTCCAACTCATATTGGTAACTTACTAATCTCCAACTTACAGGTTGTCATCAAATTTATTCAGTTCAGTGCAAAAATAAATTAAGAAATTATATATAGCATTCAGTGCTCTACCCAAGCATGTATATATTCGAGAATGGATGAAAAATTGGTGGTATTAACAATGATTCTGTTACTTTAATGCAGGGAAGTGCCAAGAGATTAGTAAAAACTGCTATGCATGAAGCAGCAAAGAAGAGGGAGATGAGATATTCCGATTTGAAAAAGATTGACCGTGGAGTACGCCGCCATTTCCATGATGACATCACAGTAATTGTTCTGTTTTTGGATTCCAATCTTGTGAGCAAGGCTAGCACGGCAAAGGGTCCGAACCTGTCTGTAAAAGGGAGCGGAATAAGTCTTCCTTCTAGGATTCTTGCCCCTTCAGCATGATGCCAGTGAAAGCTGGGGAACCTGATGTAGAAAATGGCTAATTATCGTCTGTTGTACTATTTTCATGTGAATACAAGGTAGCTTCTTCAAAGACGAGAACATATGCTGTCAATCCTTTTAAATGTACTCCTTAACTTTTTAGCCAAGAACTAGTACCAATGGGCTTAGCGCTTATATGCCCCACCAAGAGGGAATTGACAATCATTATAGTTATATTACCTTCTCAATTCTTACCTTCTTCCTTTGGGAAAAATGGCTCCATGATTTTGCTCTACCCTGAATTTGGCTGTGCTTTGTAACTTTCTTGGTTGGTTTTTTCTATTATTTTAAAATAGAGCACCCGCATTTTCCTCAACATAAAAATGCTTACTAGGGCCTAATTAGTTAGATAATGGTAAAGAGCTTCTCTTTGACATTCTTGACTCATTTAAAACTTGTGTTGTAGTTCTAATGTCTGACAGTTTGCTGTAGCAGCATGTATATTTCTGTTTGGTTTTGTAACTAAGACTGTGTACTCACAAGTAATTGGTCCTGTTAATATTGAGTAGTCATTGTACTTTAATATCTCTCTGAAAATTTTCTTTCTACTATTTTAAGTCCTTGGAGATGAAAAATACATCCTAGCATTATATTACTGGATATCTGTGTATTTATTGTAAAGAGTGCAAGCATTTGAATATTAGCTCATTATTGTCAACATATACAAAGGGCTAGGATCAAATACAATATTTTCTTTAAATAGAAACTTAGACTTATAATTTTTTTTCAACATATTTATTACTTCGATTTTGTATGATTTATCAAAAAATAATTAAAATTTTGTTAAATACTTATTCGTTTACGGTAGTTAAAAAATTGTTGAATAAATACTATATTGTTTTCAACTACGTTTTTGAGATTCACTAATATCAAATTAGAGTGACAATATGAAATATTATTAATTTAATACAATTTTTTTAATTATACTAATATAAAATTATTTTATATAGTTGGATTTAACACATTTAACACAGTTAATTTTATTTATACCAATATAAAATTAATTTATATAATAGAATTCAACACATATATAACTATTGTTCAACTAAAATTAAGTTATATATCCCTTGAACACCCGTTATTTTCAATTTTTCGTAAAAAACATTGCAAATATATTTTTAATAAATTATAAAATCTTATAAATATGTTTTCATTTTTAATTATGTGTACTCCATAAAATTTTAATTTTTATTTGATAATAATGTTAAACCGAAGTTGTATATATATTGACAAAAAAAATTATAAATTTGTATTTAATTTTTTTTAGTGAACTCAGCCTACATACATATACTACTTGCATACAAGCTTTAAAAAGGAAATCTACACTTTTAAGAACTCTGAGCATGTCTGTTGTAAGGGATTTAAAGTGAATTTGGACTTAATTTAAAAATGTGTGTTTGTACAAAAAATTATAACAATTTAAAAATAACTTAAAATAAAAAGTTGGCAATTGGAACTTTTTGGAACAACATGCTGAATTCACATTCAGGTATTGAATAATATGGGGAGCTAAGCTAAGTGATCATCTCCCCTCCCAAATCTTCAACAGTGTCCTATAATAAAAAATCAAATCTAAAACATTTATAACTTTTGCCTTACTTTGCCCACCCAGCTTCCCTGCAAATTTGTCATACAATCTTCATCATGTCAAGAAATACACTAAATGTTGAACTCTTAATAAAGTTTATAAGAGTTAGGAAAGAGGAAATGATATTAAAAAGATGTCTATATTCTTTATTAAAAAAAAAAACCTTCTTTATTAAAAAGTTGCTTCCGCTGCCAACAAAAACTCCATCCTAGTCTAAACACTAGAAGCTCTGCAAGAGTAATAATGAATCAGGCGTGGGAAAATTCATCCAGATTCACAAATAGCTCTATTGCATCTTACATAATGTTAACAGTAGCCAGTGTTTGTGATCCAGTTGAGTCTGTCAGGGATGCAGATACATTTACTGGATTATATGAGCGAAGATATAGAATCAATCTATAGTTCATCCCTAGTTCAATATTTCTGCAAAAGAGACAGATCATTGGACCTTTGCTATTGCAGAAAACCTCCATACGAAGCACAACTATATTGCGCTTAAAGCATGAGGAACGGTCCGTTGATAAAACTAACAATGTTTCATCTCCAAGTATAAACCAAGGAGCAATATCCGTGGCCTCCAGCTTCGAAACCTGGGATTCAGATCAAGTGAATATCTTTTAAAAACTAGTAACCACAAGAATTTGCAAAATAAAATACATAGACCTCCAAACCAATAAAACGTGTAGTGTCATGTTATCACTTCAAACTAAGAAACACATTATCTCTACAACCAACTTATCCTCAACTAATCCTCAGATAAAATACTTTTATCATACAAAAGAACTTGAAATTTTTACTAAAGAATCTCACGGTAAGCATGTAAAGGAGTAATCTCACGGTAAGAATCTCACTGCAAGTTTGATCAAGATATCAAGTTTAGACTAATTGACAAATGGTAATAAATACATGTAAAGGAGTAAACTTCTGATTGCAGTGCCTTCTTATGCTCTGAACACATCTAAGACTCAGAGAATTCAGTAATTACCTCTGTTGTCGACAAGCTCTGCCCAGAAGCCACCAGCCCCAGCATGGCTAATTTCCTGCAGAATAAGCATATCAGAATTCATCTTCCAAGATCAGCTATGTGTTGGGCAATCTACGCATATATATAATTTTTTAACCATAATCAGCAAATTCATGTTAAAAACAGTATCAAACTTGTCAAGTGTGGACTCGATCAAATCTATGCATCAATATATTTGTGCATTTAGCAAGAGCAGCATTACTGCTTGTTAGAAAAATTCACCTCAAAGAAGATGCCAGACAATGTGTCTCGTATAGTTCTTGTAGACTCTTTAGTAGCATTTACGATTAACTGCGCTGTAAAATCAGTTCCAGAACATCGATAAAAATCACACAACCCAACTAAAATGCAAACCACAACACCGCAAGAACCTCTGCTGGAACCCATTTTTTCCTCACAGCATTTACAGTGCTTGGAATATCAGGATTTTACACCTTAAACAATGTGCATAAAAATAATTAGTAAGGTAGGTCTACAAAAAAATTATAAATTCTCTTTCCCCAAATTAAAAATAAGAAAAAACAAAATAAAAACTTAGGGTTTCGAGTTCAAAAATCCCCAATTTAAAACTAAACTGAACTAATTCGAGTTTATGTACAAATGCAGGCTTACCCACTTACCAATTCGAGCTTTGTAAAAAGTAGCTTCGAACAAATCGATTTGAGCTATGAACAAATGGTTTACAACTTTGTAGCTTCGATTGGTTTTGAACAAATCCAGTCGAAAGAGAGAGAGATATACTAGAGCTTCGAGATTCTTGAAGCTTGAAGATTCTGTTCGAGGGAGAGGGACGGGGAGGGAGAGGGGGTGAGATTTAGGTTCTTGGGAGAAGGGGTGAGTGTGAGTCTAGAGAGAGTTGAGAGTGAGAGATTTTGTTTCGGCTGTTTTGATTCTAGTTATGTTTTTATGTTTTTAATATTTAATTTATCTGAAGGGAGTGTTTCTTAACTAGGAGGGAACCAAAAATTGGCTGGGGGAAATAAATTAACGGAAAAAATATTTGGAAAGTGTGGGTCAATTTTTTTCAAAGCTTATATAAGACATCGGTTGTCCTAACATACGACGTGCTTAACACACAAAGACATCATTTGAAAAAAGATCGATGTTGTAAAGTCTTTTTACATCGGTGGCATAAGTGACCGATGTTAAAGCACCGATGTCTATTAGTCTATTACACTTTTTCTAATGGTGTTACTCATTCAACATCTTGATTTGTCAAGTAAATGCATCAAATAAATGCAGCTAGAAATTAGTTATTGAGAATCAATACATATCAAGATTTTTGTTTGTTTATTAAGCATAAGAAAACATATATTCCTTAACCTTAGCTTGTTTTATGATCCCTAAACCATAAGCCTTTAATTCTCCCTAATTAAATCCAATATTTAACAAAACTTACCTTTATTACTAATGCCATAACAGAATCCATTTCTCTACTAATATCTTTTAACCATACCTCCAATTTATTAATAAACCGTTTGAATACATTAACAAAATGTTTATTCCTTACTAATCTATGTTTTAAACTACATGGCTGATAAACTTCTAAAATAAAATTGTTCGAGACATATATGGAATTAGCCATTTTCTGATTGCAATTGATATTCAAATCCAATCCTATTTGGAATAGTGATTAAATTACTAAATACTAATGCATCAGTTACTTACATTGATAACTCTTAATATCTATTTTTTTTTGTTGATACTTATCACAACCACTAAATTTTTTAAATGAAAACACGACCCGATTAGGGACATTTTAGCTCGAGCTTTTACCGTATATCTGATAAGTACCATATTTGCATCTTTTGTACTTTATGTATAGAATATATTGGAAACTTTCATTAGACTCATAAGACACTTTTAAATTTTGCCTACTACATTGTTAAAGATTAATATTCCATCAGAACTCATTAAATTGAGGTTCTGAAACTAGTCTTAGCTTTCTACCTATGTTCCTTCAGAACTAAATTATTGTAGACTTTTTTTACTAGTTTTGCAATTTGATAACCTACCATGAAATTGTATCGAATAAACATCCTTTTTGATTAACTATATGGAAAATGCTAGAGACCCCAAATTGGATCCCAAAAATTTTCCCAAATGCCACGTGTCATCTTCTGATTGGTCATATTATAATTAAATAAGATGGACCCCCCCTGGATTTACATCAATCACACCAATTAAAATAGTCCATTGCCAAATCACCTATGCCACATCATTCGGGAACTCTTTTTGGGATCTAATTTGGGATCCCTAGCACTACTCTTAACTATATAGTTGAGCACTATAGTTACTTAAGTATAGCTTATGATATTTTCTCAAAACTTTTATTAACCTTCTGGCATCTTCAGATTAAAACATTAATCTTGCACGTAACCAAATTAACTTATGGGACATCACTTACCAACCTCCATGATACTAATGTTTTTTTTGAAACCCCAACACTATCTTTGATGATAATATACGGCCTCTTAAAGACACAAAACAAGCCATCCATCATGGTCGCAATGAATTAAACTTCATGGTACAAAACAACATCATCATAAGTGATGCGGAACAAGGAATTGATAAATTGATTTTTATATATAATACCTTATTATTTAGGATGAAGTTAATTATAATTGATTAGTTATCTTAGTTATATTAAGTAACTATATTATTAGATCATTCTAAATTATAGTATTAGAATAATATAAAGGATTTGTATTTTTAGGATTTAGTTTTCTTTATCATTAGTTAATTACTTGGCATCCAAGTAATGATTTATCTATATATACACTTGTACTCTTTCTTGGAATAGAGATGAATATGAATTGATTTTTAGTGGATAAATCCGAGGATTTATTTGTGACTCCACCGATTCTCTGCGGAGATAGGTAATTTATCCTTGTTTAACCCTTTTTTCTACCCCTGTCCTACATCAATAAGTCTGTATAAGCGCGACATAAAATATACCCTCAACATCTTGAACCGAGCTTATTGAAAGAAAATATTATATGCGAATAGTGGTTCTAAGGACTCGTTTCGAGCTTCCAAACTATGCCAAACCAGTTAGACCAAACTAAAGAAATTCTGAAAACCAGCATATTAAAACTCTCAAGACCATACAGAAAAACAATCCGGAAAGATGGGTCATGAGAACCATGTAAGGCCCGAATCCAAGCTAAAATATAAGATCATCTAACGCAATACGATTGTTCGAGCTAATCAACAGGCCAAGACCAGAAAAATAAAACTAATCTAATTTAACTAGTAAATTAGAATAAAATCTAAAACTCAAATAGCAATCCGGCCAGAAATCGTATACTACTGGACCAAATCTAGTCCGAAGCAGATAATGAAGTTTATCTCAAACATTTAATTTAATCAATAGAGAGGCAAAAGCATTACCTTCTCAAAAGAGGGGCAAGATAGTCAGACCGTTGTGTTCATCTTATCAATTTGGTAACCAATTATCAGCAAAATTCAGCAATTCAACTTTAAAATTCTCTTAACTAACGAGATCCGTGTTTCCACCAGCAATCCATATTTTTAAGTTATGAATGTACTGAAGTACATTCTCTTCGCCTCCCAGAAGTAGCACCGGAATTAGCCTTTAACCCCGTAATCGATCTTTTTGTTTTTGTAACTGGATTTGGGCATTTTTGATTTATGATTATGTTGGTGATAATGAAAATGGGTATGAGTTATAGTGGAGAAGAGGAGTGTAGGTATTTATGTATGTATTGGTGAGAGAGACAGATAGATGCGGGGAAAGAGACAAAGAGGGGAGATAGAGGGAGACACGAGGAGAAAGTGAAAGAAGCGAAGGATAGAAAGAGATTATGAGGGAGATGTAGATGGAGTCATGGAGACGGTAGAGAGAGACGAAAACTCCATGTACTAACATCTTTCTTTAAAGAAAGTAAATTTTAGTTTTGTAACAAATTTTATATTTTATTAATAAAATTTATTAGTTCTTCACATTTGTTTTTCTTATTTCTTAAAAGCTTATACAATTATATTTAATTCCTTTTATAATTCTTTATTTACTGGGCAATAATTGGTTACATGAAACAAATATTATAGTATAAGAATTCTGAAGAAAACTGAATACCCTACTTGGAGGATGAAGATGCTAATATTCGTAGCCGTCACGGATCTTGAGTATCTCAACATGATGAATGATGTCCTTTTATTCCTACAAAGCTTAGAAGGCCAGACCAATCTTGAGCACTATGCTATGAAAGAAAAAGAAGAAGTGGACTCCTAAAGAAAAGACATCTGTATTGAAGGAAGCAAAAGTCAAAAACATACTCCATAATAATAGTGATTCTCTAATATCTATCAAGTCATTGGATTCAAACTGCAAAGGAGGTATGAGATGCTTTAAAAGTTTAGTGTCAAGGAACTAAGGAGATAATAAAGAACGGGAGATCAGTACTCATACACGAATATGAGTATTTTGAAGCAAAGTTAGATGAATCTCTCACCGATGTCTATGATAGGTTTTTGACCTAATTGAATGAGTTGCTTTAGTTGGTAAGGTGTATGAAAACGAGGATTCAAATACCAAATTCCTCGGAGCTCTCCCTGAAGAATGGGATCTCCATACAATAATCACTAGAGATAGATCAGATTTAGATGAGATGTCTCTATATGAGGTATATGGAAGACTGAAAACTTATGATTTTGAGTTACAACAAAAGAGAAATAGGAAGAGTGGTGAGGCAAAGTCTGTTACCTTAAATGTGAAAATTATAAAGCCTATGAAGGTGAGGGACAATTACTCAAGTTCTTCAAGAGGAAAAGCTAAGATTGTGGAGAGTGAAAGTGAAAACTTTGAATTAGTATTGGATGCAAATTAAAATACAGATTCTGATGGAAGCTCCACAGACTCTGATATGCAGGAAATGGTTGCCATGCTTGTGAAGAGTTTCAAGAAGATGATGTACAGGAAATTCAGAAAACTAGGAAATTCTTCAGGGAAGGTGTCAAATTCTAACAGAAAGGACAAGTACAACAAGAAGGATGAAAAAGAGTCCAAATCTGAAAAATTGGACAAGTTAAAGGTCAATTGTTACAACTGCGATAGAATGGGGCATTTTGCAACAGTGTAGAAAGGCTAAAGCTGGAAAAGGATTGACAACTTTTCTCAGCACCCTTCGGGCATCTTTGCAACTCCAATAGGTAGGCGCCCAAGACAGCCATGCGGGCACCCGTCTTGGCACCCCTATTGGAGATACTCTATGACTCATAATTTAAAATGGCTAGGAATGTAGTGGAGAAAAAATGATAATTAAATATATTTATCCATAAAAGTACAAATTATTAAATTCTTGATTCTTCTCAAGCTCTCCAAACAAACACAAAATAAAGTAAATGTTACACTACTACATAGGATACAAAAAATCCCCTAAACCACAACTAAGTCGAACATGTCCCTTAAACACCATCCTCTCGATAAAATCAAAAATCAAAAATCAAATGCTTAAGTTTCAACCTCACTCAAGAATTTCATGTTATAACTTCCACCTAATCAAGGATTACAAGGAATACAAAGTAAATCAAAGATACATTTACAAAATTAGAGATGGTTTATAAAAAATAAACCATTAACTTCACATTTAGGGCACATTTAAGGCATTGAGATTTTTGCCCAGTGATTTACAATTGTAGACGGGGGGTTGAATACAATTGTATAAGATTTTCGACTTGAGCATAATTAAAACACAAATGTGAAAGAATAACAACTTTATTGATTATGATATTAAACTGTTACAAACTCTCTCAAGAAATTCTGATGTTCTTGAGAGCTGTTAGGTTACAAAGTACTCGTGTATTCGATCACAATAATGTAAAACCTAAACTGTGTTTATATACATTACACAACTACTCTATCAATTACAAGATATGATAAATCAATTACTAATAGCTAATAGTACATATCTTGAATGATAGCTACGATCCTATAAACCAGGAACTGACATATCAATCTCTCCTTCTTTTCTGGACTAATAGATATCTACAAATACTGATAGATATCAATACTGATCAGCTACATCCTGATGATGTTACTGATATCGACGCTTTGCAATACTGATGACGTCAACACAAAATTCTGACCAGTAGTACCGTACCACATCCTGATGATCATTGAATCTATTTTTCTAACAGAGAGTCAAAACTAGTCAGTCATTATTATTAAATTCAAAACTCTCAAGAAGAGGGCAACCTGAAATAAGGTTTTTAATAACCTAGAGAGTAACAATGCAATAATCTAGGTTAAGGTACTTCAGACATGGAAATCCATGAAAATTTTGAGGTGGTCTCACTTCAAACCCAGTAAATGTCAAGCTTGTTATCAGCTAACAAGAAAACATAGGAGAAGGTGTGGGTAACAACCTACCTCCGATTAGTACAGAACGATCTGACGCTTCCATTTTTGCATGAAGATCTAACTCTTTCACAGATTTCCTTGATAGGAACCGTAAGCAATGATCCATTCGTGGAGACTTACTGAAGTATGGAGCAGATAATTTGTAATTATGAATTGGGCCATTATGAAGAAAGTGAAAGGTGGAGGCACTCATTCTTTATCAAATACAAGTTGTGTCATATGAGCCCTTTGTTAGGATGGTGTCGATAATGATTTGAGGCATATCACGTATGATATGCTTCTTCCCCGAGAATCTACTATTTTTCATTTCCTAGAAATGCATACAAAGTCTGAGTTAAAATCATTCAAATATTATATAACCAATTTCAAGAATAATTCAGCATTTGTGTATATACACTCCCTTGATAAAATATCCTAACGGTGAAATCTCATTTATCTAATAAGTATGCCCGAAATCTCAATGAGTTGTATATTTTTAATCAGGACCGTCTCCAATATTTTGGAAGCCCTAATTTTTTTTCCAGAACATATATTTAAAATTTCAAATTTATAAATCAAAATTATTTAAGAAACTATGATAATATATTAATTCAAAAGTTTCAATTTGAATACAAAAAGTAGAAATTTAATGCTAATAAGTTATTATCCTCCTCGCTTTTGAATGTACGAAATCTCTAAATAATCACTATAATCTAGTTCAGCTAACATTTTCTTCTCAATAGACAACATAGCCAAGCCACCGAGTCTCTCTTGTGACATGGTTGATCGAAGATAATTAATAACTTCAATTTGGTGAAACTTCTTTCTGCACTATCTACTGTAACATGTATAGTCAACATAATCCTAAGCAACCTAAGTATTAGGACAAACAACATACATTTTCTTGATATAATCCAACACCTCAACCGACTTAGTTATGTTGTCTAGCAATGATTTTCTTAATAATTGTAATTCTGAGAATAATTCTAGCCCATCAATGTCTGATTCATCTCCATCTTTCAAATAATTCACAAGAGTAGTACAAGCATGCTTCATGCTCTCATCCTCCATTTGTTTCAACTTGCTTAAGTTACATAAGAATAAAAAATATCAGCATATTTTTTAAACTGCTCAAATCTTGATTTGAGAGAAGAAATAATAGTATCAACAATGTGCATAAAATAATTGATTCGAAAAGAATCTTCAGCAACTTGAATTGATGAATTGATTCATCAAAGTATCTCTTTTTTTAGGTGGACCCGAGTTTCACGAAAGATTGGTTCCAGCCCCATTTCTAAAGAAATCATTGTAGCTATTGCGTAAAATATAGATGTGCAAGTGTACACAATCGCAAGCAAGTAATATAGTAGGAAATACCAGATATCGTTCCTCAATGACTGTAAATTTGTATTAATTACAAGTAATGTGTAACAAATTAGTTATCGAACACAAAAATTGATTGATGATTTTTATAACTAACTAATTGATAAGAACTAAATTAACCAACTAAATTATACTAGAGAAGAGAGTCTAATGAGTTTTTGATATGAGAAGATAAGTCAAGATAATTACTTCCCCCTAATATGTTCATGTTGGTTACAAGGCAGTATAATACTATAGCAAAATCATAGTCTACTAACCAAAAATTCAATAATCATAGGTTTCTCTCGAAATCACCATGGTCTAGATTCTGTAATTAAATTAACATATGTCTATGTCCAATTCAAATTTCAGAATATAATTAAGCACCAATTTCACACGGTTGTGCAAGGTAACGATATACGTCTATACTGTTACAAAATTAATATTAATAGATATAATCATGCACCATTCAAGTATCGTGTCAGTTAATCATAACCCTCTCCGTATTATAACTAACTCAATAATCTACCAGAGTTGGCCAAACAATAGCAAATATATAACATGTGTTGATGAGTGGATTTCGTAATAACTTTTGAGAGGTTTACAGTGAGTTGTAAAGGCTAGCGATCAACTATTCTATGGAAGATTTGGGTTGTGTTTGTGGGGGTGAGCTGAGCTTGAGAGTGCCTCCAATAATCTCAGGTTCCTTTAGAGAGAATTAGAGAGCAAAAATATCCGTCCCCTCTCAAGGTGCCTATGTATCCTTTATATAGGAATCAAGCTCACGTAGTTCTAATTCTAAGCTGATTCTTCTTGACCAGCTGTATGAGGTAATCTAGTTCGTGTTGGACTCAAGTTCGTTTAGAGCTTACCACGAACTGGTTGGCTAAGTAGAGTAGAACTCGAGTTCGTACTCTACTATGAATCAATCATCTATTAGAGGTAATCTAGGATCAGCTGCGTCCTAGGAGTACACTCCAATAATAAGTCTATATCTATCTAGATAGCTTCTAGATCTTTCTGCTGTCTAATCTTAGGAACCTGGTGCTCAGGAACCTATATGTCAGGAACCTGGTGCTCAGTAACCTCTTGACAGGAATCTGTACCTGCACAAATAATGAACTCATTAGTCTGAAGGGCTTCTCTAGTGGCCCTATATGTCTCTGGCTGTCTTTATTACTGCTGCTAGGCTATCTTGAACTATTCTACGTGGAGGAACCTGGTCCATTGATGATCTACTCAGCTTCAAGTTCGTTAGGAACCTTTTGATACTTGTAGCTTCTTGACTACCTTCTCAGTTAATGCTCATTTCTTCATGTCCGATCTTCATATCTTGTATTAGATCTATCTTCTAGCTTGTATGGATTGGACCCTATGACTTAATGGACCTAAATTCAGCCCATGATAATTTTGGGCACAATAATTACCCCCCGGTTCCTTGAAATTATGTAATGTGAAAGGAACCTATTCTGCTTTCGGATCTGGGGTCCAATGCTGAATCATTTTTCTTTAAGTACTTTACTTCAATACCATATATCCAAGCCTACATGAGTTCGCAGGAAATAGGACATAAGATATTTCAGCTGGTATAATCCTGGTTAGCTTCCTTCTCAATGAGGAACCTGTTCTTCTGTTAATCTTTTCTAAATTTCTTTTCTTCAGCCTTTATCTCTTGAAATCAACTTGATATCTGCATTCAGCTTCCTGCGGAGTTTGACTTACTACTGAACATCTTGGCACGTCTCTTCGAATTTCAATAATTTTGAAACATTGGAGAGGATAATCTTCAATAGTGAATATCTTAGAGGGATAATTCAAAATTTGAATTAACCTTATCAATTACCAAAGCTGCAATTAATGTAAGCGTTTCCAAGGTTCACACGCCTCCTGCGCGTGTATCATTTTGGCTTCTGCTCCAATCATTTGCTGCTACGTGTACGCGGCTGTCCCCCATTTACCTCAACTATTTAATCACATCTATAGTTCCAGGTTCATTTTTACCTTTACCAAAACTTACCAAAACCCTTGGAGAGAGAAGAAGGAGAAGTCCGACGGCCATTTATCCAATCTAGCTTCCTCATCACCGTTTTCTTCAATCCAAGGTATGATTCTGACTCATTTCTCTGTGTTCTTTTACAATCTCGACTTTATTCTTGATTATCTGCCTGTTTAGACCTTGCATGTCGACTTTCTGTTTGCTCTTTGTCTTTGTTTGAATGTGTGTATATATATGTTTGAATCCTGGTTTTTCACACTTCATGTTGCACACACAGGCTTCCACTATACTCTGTATCTCAGTTGTCTTCTCTTATATCTAATATCCATTCATCTGTTAGGCTGGATAACTCATCTAATGTCTTGGTGTTAGGTCCAAATGTGTTGTAGAGGGGGGGTGAATACAACTTTTCAAATATGAGAAGCAATAAATACGATGCAATAAATGAACACACAGATTCAAGGAATATATGTCTTATATATAACTTGAAAGGGTTGCTACAACATTCATTACAAAGTATAACAGAAGTTCAGAGAGAAGTGAATGATACTAAGCTCTGTGAATGCACTCTCTCTTTTTCTCTTGTGTTTTTCTTAAGAATTGCTCACTAACTAAAACATTACACAAGTACTTCTATTTATACTACATGTAATCTATGTCCTGTAGTCTTCAAAGACTAAGATGTACGTGGCCCAATGATGTCCACATAAATCTTGCCTTATCTTGAAAGCTTGGAAATCTGCCAATCAGAAGATGCCATGTGTCATGTTGAAGCTGCACTCTAAGTAGAACTTCTACTTGAGAATTTCTACTTAGCCATCTCGAATTTCTAAGTAGAACTTCTACTTAGAAACTTCTACTTGGCCATCTAGAATATTTAGTACTTAGAAAATATTCTGGTCTTCAACTTGAAACTTCAATGCACATCTTGAACTTGTGATATCTTCATGTCTTCTTTGTTCTTCACTAAGCTCTTGAATATGGATCTTTATTACTGACATAAACTTGCTATCAATGTCCTGACACTTGATGCAACGGTCTGGTTCATAAGTGACTAGTCTTGATAGGGTTTTTGCTTCTTGAATAAATTACCATATCCAATTAGTAATGTGGCTTTCCAATATTTGCTTTCCTTCTTGTTCACTTGAAATCAATTGGTCTTATTGATACTGATAGTTATGATCTTGATTCTTGGCTTTCCAAATCACTGAGGCATGAACAACTTTGACTTGAACTTCTCTCAATGATTTCTTCTTGGATTGATCATAGTTAACATGTTGAATTGTATCAATTACCTTGTCTTCATTTAGTGTTGATTTCTTGTGACTTCTTGTTCTTGATTGTCTTCTGGTTAAGTATCTTTTCCTTTAGTTTGAGTTACGTTAGTTATAGTGTTACAAGTTTACACACTCTGCCTTTCAATCTCCCCCAATTTGATTGTCTAACAATGACATTCAAATTAATGAAGGATAACTCAACTAAACAATGAGACGAGAAAAGATAATTAACATTACAGTCTTGAATAATTTACAATTGAAATTTACATGAAAACAATACAAAGAACTTAAACTAGAAACAGAATTCGAACTTCGAATTAAAGATCATTTGAGTGATTCCTATCACCTGGATTATTTCATATCTTTTAGTCAAACTTGTATCACCTTATTGGATTCACTCTAAGGTGAATTTTCCTCAAGTGAGTTAAAGCAACCGAAAGACATGAAGTTTTTCCAACTTCAAGTTCACACCATTCTGACCTTTAACCCTAATTCCGTTTCCTCTTTCTAGCTTCAGCAGCTTGGTCTCTCTCTTCTTTCTGCCTTTTGCGCTTCTCCTTCTGCTGCTGTTCTTTCTTGTACACTGGATCTTTAAGCTGCTTCCACCTAGCATTCAACAGACTTACAGCTTCCATTTCTAGAGGGTTCTTGGGCTCTGGATAAGGATGTTTGAAAAGCCTTCTGAGTTTGTCCACCTCCTGAGTAGTCCTGATCTTTGGAATATCCTCAAAGTTCTTCATGATGAGCTGAGATTTCCAATGTGTTTTATCAACTTTAAACTGACAATAGATCATCTTGGGGTAGCCCTTGACACGGTTAGTATTGTGGACACTAGCCGCATCTCGCTCCATTATCTTCTTTTCCACTACTACTTCAGACAGGTAACTCATGAGTCTCTACTTTTCTTCAACAAACTTATCTTCCACTTCGCCCCATTTGAATATATATAATACTCTCTCCAGAAATGCAGCATCTTGAGTCCGTAGCAGCCATTGTCTACTCATATGCAAGATTGTTTGATTCTGGTATGCATCTATGAATACTAAGGCATCAGCTGTATCTTCAACATAAGCATGTATCCAGTATACACTTTCACTTCCTGGAACACCAATAGCCTCCCTTATTTCTCCTTGTTCTAGTGCTCTAGAAGGAAGAGTCAGAGCTTCATCTACATTCTTCATGGCTTGAAGAATATTCCATTTCTTCTCTATCAGCTCCGGCTCAATCTTCACGTCATCAAGAGGGTTTGGAGCAATGACATCACACTTCCACACCTCATTGCTCTTCTTGAATATTACTCTTTCAATGATCTTCACGGATTTATCTTTAAGCTCAGAAGCGAATCCCTTGCTCATCATTTGTCTACAAACAGCTTTGAGAGATTCTACTGAAAGCTCCATTAGATCATTTTCCTCCATGCTAACCCTCTTCATCTTTCCGTCGACTACCATCCGAACAAAATTTGGATATGCTGAGAATTCTGGACCCTTGTCCTCTGCTAGCTGCATTAACTGATCCCTGTACAGAATGCTTAGCTCCTCAGATTGAGAGTATTGAATTTTAGTCGCTAGCAAGAACAATTCTGACGCAGATCTTCTCATTATGAATTGGTCATCCACATATAAGAAAGATGTTGGGACTCCTTCTACCAAAGACAAGATAACCTGCCACTCCTTAAGATTTGCATTGTATCCAACCCTGACTTTAGAAATTAATCTCTTCAAAGCATTTATATAGTCCCCAGTCATTGGATTCTGCAAATTCAAGTTGTAGAACAGATCATCTGCATCCTTGTTATGAACTCCTTTCGCACAGGGTCCCATCATTATCTTCCTTGCTTCATCCCATTTCTGCCCTATCCTTCGTTTGTCCAGATCAACTTGAGGATCAGCTAGCCTTGCAAGCTCATGATCATACTGCTTCCCTTGTAGCTCCACCTTCTTTTCTAGGAACGCAGCATGTTCTTGCATCATCTTCATTTTATAGAACTGAGCTTGTTCCAAAGCTAACTGTTGAGCTTTAATGGTTTCCTCATCAACATGAAATTCATCAGGCATTCCGGAAGACATCCCAGCACCTCCACCTTGTTCCTTCAAAGATCTTTTTATAGCGTGTGCCAACGGTACGTCTTCCATGTCAGAATCTGAGTCAAGTACCTCCTGTACTGTTTCCTGATGACTCAGGTCAACAAATGGTTCATCAACCATTACTGCCTTACCCTTTCTCATCCTCAGAGCCTCTTCATCAACAGACAGCTCAACTTCTGGTTCCTTGACAAGATCAGCGGGTTCTTCAATTTCTTCGATGTGAACTGCCTGCTGTCTCGTCTCCTTTCCACTCTCCCCCTTAGGTGAGTTATCCTGAGCTCCACCTTGGTCTTCAGATCCACCAGCTGCATAGGAACCTCCAAAACCAGAACCAGAGGCTCCCGCTCCACTAGCACCACCTGCACCACCTGCACCAGCATCGGGGGGAGGTTGTTGCGACTCGAAGCACTCCGGGGGCACAAAACTCCTGACTGCGAACATCATTCTACTGATCTCCACAGCCATTGTATGCATTGTAGACTCCAATGCCCCCATCCTCTCATTGAGAGTGCTTCCCAAGACACCACCAGCATGGCCCAAGTCATTGACCTTATTTGTCAAATCATCAAAAGCTGTAGCTTGACTTGCCATTCTTGATGCGTAGTCGTCTAGAGCCCTTTGGTTGTTTCCAATGTTCATCCCGAACTGCCCCATCGTCTGTCCGAACTGCTTCATCTGATTTTCCATAGAAGTCATACGCGTATCAAGATTTTCAATGTTAAGGGACGGTGTTTGGTTTAGGTGACCTCGCTCTAATACTCGTTCTGTTGGTATTTGACGCTCGGTTTCGGGCCTTGAAAATGAAGGTCCCTCTCTCCCTAACCTCTCACACACACTCCCTGTCTCACGCTCGTGTATGTCTTCAATGATTGATCCAAATAATGAAGCAGTACCTGCAGAAAATTGATAAGAAATGTTGTTGACAGTTATGGGATCAAATTCTGTTTGTTCCTGAGTTGGAATCTCAGGCTGAGAGGCTGCAAAGTGTTCTTGTACAACATCAGAACCGATCCTCTTTGCAGCATCAGTACGTACCGGTGAAGGTACGGCTGAAGTTCTTAAGACTTCATGTCCTCTTGAAGCAACAGTATCTTCAAGAGGTACATCATCCTCACCAAAATCAAAATCCCTATGTGCAGATTGTTCAAGGGGTGAACCACTCGCGTGAGGTGGAGTGGTTGCGTGTGACATGCTAGGGTTTGACTGTGGTTGTGAAGTAGCAGCGTGGAAAAGTTTGGCTTTCTTTCGAATAAGTTGCTGCTCTTCGGGTTCATTCTCCTCATAAGTTTCTACATAGACACGTGCTGGCTTTCTGACTTCCGTTAACAAGGGTGATAGAGAATAGGAATGTGTATCAGACTCAGAGTCAGAAATATGGCTCTCACCCTGGGATAGATCCTGCGGGCTAGCAGAATCTTGGGTCGCGGAATCAGATACATAGGAGGAGGAAGGATTTTGAGCATGTGATGAAACTTGTGATGATGCCTCCAAATTGGTAACTCCTGCATCATATCTAAGCCACATTTGTATATTTTCAGGAATAGACATCGGTTTACCTTGATGTTTATCCTGATTAGCAATGGTTGAAAGTGACTTAGTGCCCATCCCTAGCGATGCAGATGTTGGGCTTCCGGCAAACCTCTGTCTAACAGCAAGAGCATCCTTCGGTATTAGGTCATTAATGAGCATTTGAAGGAACCGAGGAAACCAGCAGACAACATCAGCTGTAGTGAGGTCTCTGCTTGCAAGAGATCCCATTCAGGCCACTATCTCAGAGAGAACTATGCGTCCATAATTTATATCCAGTTCTCTTTCTAGGGCAACTGCAAAGGTTTGCATTGGAATTGGAATTTGATGAAAGTCTTGTTCGCGTGCCCGAAAACATCTTGTGATGGCCTCGAAAAAATAATTCCATTCCACATGGAAGAATTGCTTTTGGATATTTCCTGTGATTGGGCCTTTCGGAGGATAACATCCAATTTCTTCAAAGAATCTGAGGCGTTCTGTAGCTGTAGGTTCTGGATCATAAGCATCTTTAATTGGGAATCCCAGAACTCTGTTGACAATCTCTTCAGTCACCTCATATTCCTAACCCGCTAAGGTAAACCTGAAACCTAAGGGGGTTGATTTGCTCCCAAAAGTAACCGCACTAGTCCATAATTGCTGTAAAGAATCATGTACTAGTGTAGGTTTAGCAGTAAAAGCATGGCTAGCTTTGGAGTACAAATTGAGAAATCGTATCCAAAACTTAAACCGCGGGAGTTGATCACCAATTTCCGTAGAAATATTATAAAAATTGTTTTTAGCAAGTGAAAATTGGTGAGCCATTTTAATTAAATGTTTTTCTTTGAAAGATGTTAATTTTTTATTTTAATTGAGAAAAACAAATAATTTACGAATTAATCAGTTTTATTCCTTTTAATTTTTCGAGAATATCAAAAGATAGTCTGAAAATTTAAACTACGGAATATGAACATCCAAAGACTAGATCTGAATATTCAACAAAGATGAATATTCGTGTGTTTATCAGTGAAATCGTGTGTATATGTGGAGAATATGAATTCGTGTTTTTGAACAGATACACAAAACTTGATGTTTGTGTGTATGTATATGCGCGTGTATATGCGGTTACAAAAACACAGTATCACAATGATTAATGATAACACAGTGATTAACAGTCAAAAAATTTGGCAGTAATTCGTGATTAGTATGAGTTTAATCACAAAAACACGGGTTAATTGTATGAAGTCTGTGAAATCGCACTGTTTTTGTGAAACGGCTGCTGTGAAAATGAAATTAGGTAAAGTGAATTAGGCATCGAGTTAGAGATGTATATATAGATGAATGTGAAATGACAAAAATGTCCCTGTTAAAAAGAGTGAAAATTACCAAGTCCATACAGGGAACATCTAAATGTTGGTGGTAATGATCAAGGTGATGCTGGTGAAAACAATGATAACTTTCAAGACACCACTGATACTCTTGAACCATCAACAAGTCAAACTGGCAACAACTCAGGGGGAGATAATGAAGGATCAACAATTCATACTCAACATCATACTGAAGATCAAGGCGAATCGTCAAGATCAATTCTTCCCAGACAAACTGTTTGGAATAGAGCTCATCCTTTTGAGCTGATTCTTGGTGATCCAGATGTTGGTGTGAAAACAAGAAGAGCTTATCAGAATCAATGTAACTATTCTGGGTTCCTGTCTATCATGGAACCTAAGAAAGTAGAAGAAGCTCTATCTGATCCTGATTGGGTGATTGCTATGCAAGATGAACTCAATCAATTTAAGCAACTAGAAGTATGGAAGCTGGTACCCAGACCTAAAGATAGAAAAGTGGTGGACACAAGATGGGTATTCAGAAACAAACTAGATAAAGATGGCACTGTGATAAGAAACAAAGCAAGACTGGTAGCTAAAGGTTATTCTCAAGCTGAAGGCATTGATTATGACGAGACCTATGCTCCAGTGGCAAGACTTGAGGCCATCAGAATATTCTTGGCATATGCATCCTATTCAAGATTCAAAGTTTATCAAATGGATGTCAAGAGTGCCTTTCTGAATGGTAAGCTAGATGAAGAAGTGTATGTAGAACAACCTCTTGGTTTTGAAGATCAAGATCATCTGGACTATGTCTACTTTCTTTACAAAGCTATCTATGGTCTTAAGCAAGCCCCAAGAAAATGGTATGACACTCTCTCTGAATTTCTATTAGAAAATGGTTTTATTAGAGGTGTCATAGACAAAACGCTCTTCACTAAAAGACATAAGAATGATATAATACTAGTCCAAGTCTATGTGGACGATATTATATTTGGGTCTACTAATGAGCTTCTGTGCAAGAAGTTTTCTAAGTTAATGCAGGGTAGGTTTGAAATGAGCATGATGGGAGAACTGAAATTCTTTCTTGGATTACAAATAAGTCAGAGACAAGATGGTATATTTATTTGTCAATCCAAGTACATTAAGGAGCTCCTCAAGAAATATCACATGGAGGAGTGCTCATCAGCAAAGACACCATCAACTATAGCTGTCAAAATTGGTTTATGTGAAAGTTCTTCCAAGGTAGATATCACAGGCTATAGAGGTATGATTGGCTCATTGCTTTACCTAACTGCTAGTAGACCAGATATAATGTTTGCCACATGCTTGTGTGCAAGGTTCCAAGCGAACCCTAAAGAAATCCATCTCACTGCTGTCAAAAGAATCTTAAGATATCTAAAGGGTACGCCTAATTTAGGCATCTGGTACCCTAATGAAACTGGTTTTACTTTAATTGGATATACAGATTCTGACTATGCAGGAAGTGTTGTAGACAGGAAAAGTACATCTGGGAGTTGTCAATACCTAGGTGGAAGATTGGTATCCTGGTTCAGTAAGAAACAGCAAACAGTTTCCAACTCTACAGCCGAAGCTGAATATATAGCTGCTGGAAGCTGTTGTGCTCAGATCTTATGGATAAGGAATCAATTAATGGACTATGGCATTGTATTGGAAAATATTCCTATTTTATGTGATAATACAAGTGCCATAGCAATCGCAAGCAATCCTGTGCAGCACTCAAGGACAAAGCACATTGACATAAGGTATCATTTTATAAGAGAGCATGTAATGAATGGTACAGTGGAACTACTATTTGTAGGCTCTGGAGATCAAACTGTAGATATTTTTACTAAGTCGCTTAATGAATCCTCATTCACTAGAATTGTTAGTGAATTGGGTATGTTAAACAGTCCTAGTAATTAATACTGTTAATATCTGAAATTTGATCTTTAATAATTTTGCAAGTGATTATTCTGTGAATATTTGTTGTTTGAAATCACTTGTATAATTATTTTACCATCTGATTTTCTTGCTTGTTTAATTATTTTTCACTTTGTTTATTCATATTATTTAATACTTCGTACTTCTGTATTTTTAGAATATTTGTAGATATTAATTTCTATTTTATTAATTAATTTATCATATGTTTTGTAATGTTTGTCCTGTTAATATTGCTTTGTTTTCGTTAATAGGTTAGCATATGGTATGTATAATTATTTTTATTATTTGTTTAATTTTATATAATATTTTTATTATTTTTATAAGTTAATTGTATATTTTATAGTGTTTTTAATGTTTGTTTAAAGTTAATATGACTTAAAATTAGGAAAAACAGTCAATATGACTTAATTTAAAATCGGTATGACTTAAACAGGTTAAGTCTTACCGAGATTTTAAATCTAAGT
Organism: Saposhnikovia divaricata; assembly: GCA_036435485.1. NCBI lineage: Eukaryota > Viridiplantae > Streptophyta > Magnoliopsida > Apiales > Apiaceae > Saposhnikovia > Saposhnikovia divaricata. The sequence continues at coordinate 51,018,032 of CM071596.1, read as the reverse complement.
CATATTCGCTAGTCAGTATATATTAAGTCTTAATCACCTATATTTAATTAAGTCTTAATTACTTATTACTTAAGTCTTTTTATTTTTAGATTAAGTCTTATTCAAATTAAGTCTTAGTTTTCTTAGTTAAGTCTTATTAGTAACAGTTTTTAAGTCTTGTTTTTTAATTAAGTCATAATTGTATCTAATATATATATTTAACAGTTATGTCTTAATAATTTTTTAAGTCTTATTCGTCTTAAAGTAGTTAAGTCATATTAGTATTATTTCTAAGTCTTATTCGACAATCAGTATATATATTCAGTAGTTATAATAAGTTAAGTCTTAATTTCATTTTAAGTTATACTCTCAAGTTAAGTCTTAGAGTACAAGTCGATACACACACATATACATACATATACACAATCGTTCATGCCCATTTTTCGTCTCAAATCTTGCTGTTAATCACGAATTAACCACATATTTGGACTCCTTGCTTGATTATCTTCGTTTTAAGTGGTTAAATTCGAGTTTTGGTTCGAGTTTTTAAGAGTTTTTATTTTCGAAAAACGATTTCAAGATCTATTTTTGTGAAAAACTGGGTTTGATTCTCTATCTCGAACATCTCTATCTCGAACATCAAGTCGAACTTCGAGATAAAGTTCGAGATAGAGGTTAACTCGAACAATGAAGCACAAATAAGCACTTTAACCAATTTTACAGCAAAAACTATAGGGAAATCCTATCTTGAACAATACTGATTTGTAGTAAACTTGGAAAATTCCCTTCTAAGAAAGACAAGGAAATTCAAGATTCCTTTTCGAGTTAGAAGTCTATCTCGAACATCAAGTCGAAATTCGAGTTGAGTTTCGAGATAGACTAAGAGCTCTATCTCGAACATCAAGTCGAAATTCGAGTTGAGTTTCGAGATAGACTAACTCGAAGTTAATCTCAAATTCTTTCCAAAATACGCCCTTGAACCAAAAAGTACAGGGTAATTCAAGATATGTTTCGAGTTAGGAGTGTAACTCGAAAAATTCCCTTTAGCTTAACTGAGAACTCTATCTCGAACACCAAGTCGAAATTCGAGTTGAGTTTCGAGATAGACTAAGAACTCTATCTCGAACATAAAGTCGAAATTCGAGTTGAGTTTCGAGATAGACTAACTCGAAGTTAATTCTCAGTTCTTTTCAAAATATTCCCTTAAAGGAAACCTCATCTCAACCTTTGAGATAAAATTCGAGATAGACTTTATCTCGAATATTTTGAAGATAGAACTAGGCACACTGGTAACTCGAACTCGAACTCTAAGTCGAATTTCGAGATGAATTTCGAGATAGCCAACTCGAAATTCTTCCCAGACTTAGAATTTTTCAAAAAAAAACTTCACTCTGACAGATTAAGTCGAAATTCAAGTCGAATTTCTAGATGAGTTTCGAGATAGAACCTAACTCGAAATTTTGAAGTTTTTTTTAATTCTAAGGCCTCTAATTACATGAAAATCATAGGTAAATTCATCTAAAAATCATGCAATATTTAGAATATTATGAATTTAACTCCCCCTATGATCATGCAATCTAACAAGCATAAATTCACAGATTTGTGCTATAAAAGACACTTAAAACACAATGAATTCATGCAAAATCACACTATATGCAACCTATAACAATCATTAATTAGGCATTTTAAAGTCTAAGCACATAATGATTGAGTAGCTTGCACATACAAACATAAACATGGATTTTACAGATAGAAGGCTTTACTAACTTGTGTTAAGCATTCCCAATTCACCAACCAACCTATTGAATGTTACTTCATCAAGAGGTTTGGTGAATATATCTGCAATTTGTTGCATTGTGGGCACAAAATGTAGCTCCACAGTCCCCTCCTCGACATGTTCTCTTATGAAATGATACCTGATGTCAATATGCTTGGTTCTTGAGTGATCTACAGGATTGTTGGTTATGGCAATGGCACTTGTGTTGTCACACATGATTGGAATTTTCTTGTGCTCCATGCCATAATCCTTCAATTGGTTCCTCATCCACAGTATTTGAGCTACACAGCTTCCAGCAGCAATGTACTCAGCTTCAGCAGTAGAAGTAGATACTGTATGTTGTTTTTTACTTTGCCAGGACACCAATCTTCTGCCAAGAAATTGGCAAGCACCAGATGTGCTTTTCCTATCAATCCTGCAACCTGCATAGTCTGAATCCGAATAGCCAATAAGATTAAAACCTGTATCTCTTGGGTACCAAATCCCTAGATTTGGTGTGCCCTTGAGATACCTAAAAATTCTTTTGACGGCTACGAGATGTGATTCTCTAGGATCCGCTTGGAACCTTGCACATAAACAAGTTGCGAACATTATATCGGGTCTACTTGCAGTTAAATAGAGGAGTGAGCCAATCATACCTCGATAGCTTGTGATGTCAACTGATTTACCTGATTTGTCTTCATCAAGCTTCGTGGCTGTTGCCATGGGAGTCTTAGCTGCTGATGCATCTTCTAGATTATACTTCTTGAGTAAATCTCTGACGTACTTGGATTGACAGATAAAGATACCATCTTTTCTCTGACTGATCTGTAATCCAAGGAAGAAGGACAGCTCTCCCATCATGCTCATCTCATATTTTTCCTGCATTAGCTTGGCAAATTTCTCGCACAAGCGCTCATTTGATGACCCAAAAATAATATCGTCCACATATACTTGAACAAGTATTAAGTCATTTCTCACAACTTTATAGAACAATGTTTTATCAATTACTCCCCTAACAAAACCATTTTAAATTAAGAATAAGGATAGGGTTTCATACCATCGTCTTGGGGATTGCTTGAGGCCATAGACAGATTTGAAGAGTAGATACACAAAATCTGCATGTTCTGGATCAACGAAGCCAGGCGGCTGTTCCAGATACACTTCTTCTTCTAACTCTCCGTTCAGGAAGGCACTTTTCACGTCCATCTGGAAAACTTTGAAGTTCTTATATGCTGCAAATGCCAAGAACATTCTGACTGCCTCAAGTCTTGCAACTGGTGCATAGGTTTCATCATAATCAATTCCTTCTCGCTGAGAATAACCTTTTGCAACCAAACGAGCCTTGTTTCGTGTTACAAGTCCATTTTCATCCAGTTTATTTCTGAATACCCACCCAGCTCCAATTACGGATATGTTCTTTGGTCGGGGTACCAGTTTCTAAACTTTCTGCCTTTCAAACTGATTGAGTTCCTCTTGCATTGCAATCACCCAATCAGCATCGCCAAGAGCTTCTTCTATTTCTTTAGGTTCAAGCTTGGATAAGAACCCAGAATATAAGGAAATATTTGCCATGTCAGCTCTTGCAGTTCTTCTAGTAGTCACACCAGCATCTGGATCACCAATAATTAACTCAAACGGATGGTCTCTATTCCATACCCGTTCACCTGGAAATTGTCTTGATGATCCAGCTTGACTTTCTGAGTTGGGGTGCTGACTCCTTTGATTATTTTCACTAACTCCCCCTGAGTTAGTGCCAGCTCCTATAGAACTAGAGTCAACTCGACTCGAGCCTTGAACAGTAGTCCTTGAGCTGCTATTTACTCCCCCTGAGTTGTTGCCGGTTCGTACTGAAGAAGTCTCTCCTGATCTTGTAGAATTAGCTTGTTCATTAGACTCAGGTTCTTCATGTACACTTGGAACATTTAATGGAACAACCAACTCAGGTTCATCTTCAAGATCTTCTAAGTCCAGATTTTGAAATTTTAGGGACTCAGGTTCACTAGAATCTCTTGAAATTGATGAGAGTTTGGTATCGTCGAATCTGACGTTGTAACTTTCAATCACTTTTCGATCATTCACCAAGAAAACTCTATAAGCTGCCACCACATCTGTAGAATAACCAACAAAGATTCCTTCACGAGCTTTTGCTACAAACTTGCCTAGATTTTCATCATCTATAAGCACATAGCATTTTGCTCCGAAGACATGAAAGTATTTGATTGTTGGTCTTCTGTTGTTCATTAGCTCACATGGTGTCTTTTCTTTATCTTTTATGATCAAAGTTCTATTTTGAGTGTAACAAGCGGTACTCACTGCTTCGGCCCAGAAATACAAAGGAAGTTTTGAATCATACAACAAAGTTCTTGCTGCTTCAACCAAAGTTCTATTCTTCCTTTCAACTACTCCATTTTACTGTGGAGTTCTCGGGGCTGAATACTGACGACGTATTCCTTTAGATACACAGAAGTCATTTAGCACTGCGTTTTTGAATTCAGTGCCATTGTCTGATCTAATCGTCTTCACAGTAAGTGTTGAAACATTCTCAATTTGAGTGATATGATCAATGATTAAGAAAGGTACTTCGTCTTTCGTCATTGCGAACAATACCCATGTATACTTGGAGAAGTCATCCACGATTACCAAAGCATATCTTTTCCTAGACAAAGATAGGACATTCACTGGGCCAAACAAATCCATATGAAGAAGTTGTAGAGGCTCAGTAATACTAGAAATTTCTTTGCTTTTATGCGATGCTCGCTTCGACTTTCCCATTTCACAAGCTTCACAGAGTCCTTTTGGAGCGAACTCCAGTTGAGGTAGATCTCTCACCAATTCTCGCCTCGCGAGAGCATTCATCGTTTTGAAGTTTAAGTGAGATAACTTTTTGTGCCATAACCAGCTTTCATCATCCGAGGCTTTGCTGTAGAAACAGGTGACCTCATTCTGATTTGCTGAATCCATATCTGCAACAAAAAGATCTGCCTTTCGAACTCCTCTCAAAGCTAGTGAGCCTTCCTTGATGTGAGTGATTGATACACCTTTCTTGTTGAAGACAATTTCATAACCTTTGTCACAGAATTGACTGATACTTAACAGATTGTGCTTCAGTTCCTCAACATAGGAAATATCTTCTATGATGACATTGCCAATTTTCAGTTTGCCATATCCCTTTGTCACACCTATGCTGTCATCTCCAAAGGTAACATAAGGGCCAGCTTTCATAACCAACTCTGTAAGCAGGGACTTGTTTCCAGTCATATGCCTCGATGCTCCACTGTCTAGCACCCATATAACTTTATTTCTATTCTGCTTAATGCCCTGCAATGACAGATTGGTTAGACATTCTTCGGAACCCAACTTTGATTGGGCCCGGCTTTTCGATAAGATCGAGAATCAACAGATTTAACAACAGGAGATGCACTTTTCTTCACATTACTAGAGCTTTCGACTATCTCCTTTCCTTTCTCAGACTTGACAGATTTGTCCGTCTTAGGAGAAGGTTTGTCACTCCTAACTTTAGGAGGACTGACAGTCTTGGCTCTCCCATACTTTTTCTTGATATTTGAACTAGCAACAGTATTTGAGCATGAATGGCTAGATGCATTCATTAAATGCACAAAAGTTTGCATGATGTTAAAAGTGCATGGCATACAATTAGGTTGACCACACTGTGCATGATTCTGATGCAGATTATTCATTGTATGTGTGGTAGGCATGGCATGTGCAGCAGGAACATTCATGTTAGCTTTGCATGCATAAGAAAGATGTTCAGTAGATTTACAATGATAACATGCTTTCTTTATTCGTTCAGTCTTAACCTCTTTTATGCCTTTCTCTCTCTTTCCTTGTTGTTTAACAGCCTTAGCTCCTAATCCTAGTCTTGATTCATCTCTAGGGAAATTGATTTTAACTTGTTTGATAGGAGTTACAGGTTGTGCTTTCTGGCGATCTTCCATCTCAATCTCATATCTAGCTATCAATTCAGTCTCTTCTTCTTCTATTCTAGGAACAAGGTGTTTGTACATAGGTTTGACAGCGGATTTAAGAATTCTAGGTGTTTCCGTTTTAAAGTCACTGGAACTAGGGTCAATAGGTCTCTTTCCTTCTTTCTTAGGAAGGTCAGAATAATCAAGTCCTACAGCTACTCCAGTTATCCTCTTAAATGTGTCATTATCTACATACACTTTACTAGCAGCTAGTTTGTAAGCTTCGCATTTAGTTTCTAACTCAGCTAGATTGTTCCTAAGACATGCTTCTACTTCTTCCTTAAGGACGAGCTTGTGTTCTAGAGATTTAATAAAGTCTCTTAGGGAAGTATCTACAGTGCAAGCAGCCTCTAGCTCTTCCACTTTTGCCTCAAGCATTCTGCATTTGGCAACAAGTGTTTTCTGTTCCTTTTGAGAAGAGTCTAGGCTTTTGCACAACATATAGATCTCTTCACTAAGAGCCCCGTTCTGTTCCTTATAATCATCAATAGACATTTCTACTTTAAGAGTCAGAACTGGTACCTCTGGTTCCTCTGATGTCTCAGCCATGAGGGCAAAGTTTGCTACATGAGTAACATCTTCCTCATCTGAATCATCCCAAGCTCTTCCTTCTGTCACCAATAAAGCTCGTTTTCCATGTCTTTCCTTCAACAGTGCTTCATAGTTGCTTTTGAGAGCTTCAAATGTCTCTTTTGGATAAGTCTGTTTAGGCTTTTTGCAGTCCGAGGCAAAGTGTCCAGCTTCACCACAATTATAGCATTTGAACTTCATTTTGAAATCCAAAGGAGATTTGTAGCTGGTATTCTTGCCTTTTCCTTTGTAGCCTGACGAACTACCACCACCCCTAGCAGCCCGATAATAAGATGAAGATTTTTTCTGTGGTCGGTTGCTCTTTCTAAATCTCATGTTACTGAACTTCCTTGCCATGTATGCCACGACACTATCGTCCATGTTGTCCAGCTCTTCTTGGGTGTAGTAGTCATCATCACTGTCAGATGCGCACTCGTCATCATTATCAACTTGATGTGGTGCAAGTGATGATTTAGGCTTTGCTGCAACCATTACCTTCTTAGACTCTTCCTCATCAGCAACTAATCCTGATGCACTTTCTTTTCCCTTTGAATCATTGTCCCATGCTTGATCTTGAAGTGTTTCCAGCTCATAGGTCTTTAGTATTCCATAATACTCTTCCAGAGAAGTTGTATGCAAATCTCTGGTTTCTCTTATTGCGTAGACCCTATGTTCAATGCTCTTTGGCTGGTTCCTCAGATATCTCGTGTTGGTCTCAACCATGGGGAGAGTTACACCTCTCAGATTCAAATCCAATACTAACTGACTGAATCGTAGATAGACGTCTGTTATGCCTTCTCCTTTTCGTATTCTAAAGGTGTTATACTCCATCTTGAGTATGAGTGTCTTGTTGCTTCTAACCTCTGCAGATCCTTCCATGACAACTTCTATCTTGTCCCAAATCTTCTTCGCTGTAGTCAGACCTTTGACTATGTTGAACATTTCATGATCAAGAGATTCCATCAAGGTTTGTCGTATGGCAGTATCATAAGCTATTTGTTCCTTGTCAGCATCCGAAAACTCCGAGGCCTTTTTAGGCTCAGACCGAGGTGCTATAACCACCCCTCCTTCCGTATGTGCAGGAATAACCACCATTGGAACAAATTTACCCTTGTCAAGGACTTCCAGATATTCAGGGTTAACAGTCTCTAAATATAGTCTCATTCTGAAAACCCATTCTTCATAATGATCTTTGTTGAACATTGGGATCTTGAACGCATTTTTAGGAGCCATCTCAATTCTGGTCACTAAAAGTTTCTAAGTACCCAAGACTAGGCTATGTAGAATATTTATGTAGAACTTTTGCCTAAGTCGAAATTTCTCTAAGTAGAAATTTTGCTCAAGTCGAAATCACCAAGTAGAAATTGTCCAAGTCAAAATTCTATGTAGAAATTCTCAAGTAGAAATTCTCTGTAGAAATTCTCAAGTAGAAATTCTATGTAGAACTTTTGTCCTTAGAATAATTTTTCTGCAGATTACTTTAATATTGAATAAACAATATTATCTCTTTAACACCTTTTGACTTTGAATGCTTTACTCACCTAACCCACCTAACCCACGTGCTAGGTAATGAATATGTTTTGTTCACTTTCGGCCGTGAATAATGCAAATCACAAAGTCCAAAAACACCTTTTTATTCTTTTACTATTTTTCTGTTTGAAAAGGAGATCAAAAAGTTGTTGGGTCGTCTTCTTTGATAAGAACAAATGATGAACACTCAAGAACACCAAATATGAAAGTACCCAGATTAATTCACAAAAATTAATTAAAATACATCCAAGCTAAATAATCACACCTAGAGTATTTAAACAATTTTTCAGATGAGTTTTTCACCACAAACGATTTAAAGCACACTTTTCAAGAAAATGAAAAGTAGATCTAGAAAATGAAAACTCACGATTCTTCTACTCAACACAAGGATCTATGTTTTGTATGTTAAACATATAGCTCTGATACCAATTGTTAGGTCCAAATGTGTTGTAGAGGGGGGGGGGTGAATACAACTTTTCGAATATGAGAAGCAATAAATACGATGCAATAAATGAACACACAGATTCAAGGAATATATGTCTTATATATAACTTGAAAGGGTTGCTACAACATTCATTACAAAGTATAACAGAAGTTCAGAGAGAAGTGAATGATACTAAGCTCTGTGAATGCACTCTCTCTTTTTCTCTTGTGTTTTTCTTAAGAATTGCTCACTAACTAAAACATTACACAAGTACTTCTATTTATACTACATGTAATCTATGTCCTGTAGTCTTCAAAGACTAAGATGTACGTGGCCCAATGATGTCCACATAAATCTTGCCTTATCTTGAAAGCTTGGAAATCTGCCAATCAGAAGATGCCATGTGTCATGTTGAAGCTGCACTCTAAGTAGAACTTCTACTTGAGAATTTCTACTTAGCCATCTCGAATTTCTAAGTAGAACTTCTACTTAGAAACTTCTACTTGGTCATCTAGAATATTTAGTACTTAGAAAATATTCTGGTCTTCAACTTGAAACTTCAATGCACATCTTGAACTTGTGATATCTTCATGTCTTCTTTGTTCTTCACTAAGCTCTTGAATATGGATCTTTATTACTGACATAAACTTGCTATCAATGTCCTGACACTTGTTGTAACGGTCTGGTTCATAAGTGACTAGTCTTGATAGGGTTTTTGCTTCTTGAATAAATTACCATATCCAATTAGTAATGTGGCTTTCCAATATTTGCTTTCCTTCTTGTTCACTTGAAATCAATGTGTCTTATTGATACTGATAGTTATGATCTTGATTCTTGGCTTTCCAAATCACTGAGGCATGAACAACTTTGACTTGAACTTCTCTCAATGATTTCTTCTTGGATTGATCATAGTTAACATGTTGAATTGTATCAATTACCTTGTCTTCATTTAGTGTTGATTTCTTGTGACTTCTTGTTCTTGATTGTCTTCTGGTTAAGTATCTTTTCCTTTAGTTTGAGTTACGTTAGTTATAGTGTTACAAGTTTACACACTCTGCCTTTCACTTGGCATGCTCTTACCTCTTTTCGTGGTTGTAGCTGTACTAATTCGAACTCTTCTGCTAGGAGGAACCTGGTCTTTCATTGATCTACTCAGCTTCCAGACCTTCGGGGACCTCTTAATATTCCTAGTTTCTTAGTCATTTCTCTGTCTGATCTTCATGACTTGTACTAAATATATTCTCTTACTTGTTTGGATTGGACCCTACGGCCTAATGGGCCTAAATTCAGCCCATGGTGATTTTGGGCACAACAAGTACCCCCCGGTTCCTTGAAATCATGTAAATGTGAAAGGAACCTATTCTATTTTATGATCAAGGGTTCAATGCTAAATCGTTTCTCTTACAATACCCTGCTTCAATATCATTTATCCAAGCCTACTTGAGCTAACTCGGTGTAGGAAACATGACATAAAATATTTTCAGCTAGTATATTTTTGGTCAGCTTCCTTTCCTAGCAAGGAACCTGTTCTCATATCATTTTCTTCAAACTGTAGTTTCTCGAAGTTAACTCGATACTTGCATTTAGCTTCCCAGGGAAACTAACTTTTCTCTCATCATCACGTCTCTTTGAGTTTTTTTATAATTTAAAAATGTGTAGGGGAGATAACTTTCAACTGTAAATATCCTAGAGTGATAATTCAAAATTTGAATTCACCCTTATCACTTACCCAAGCTGCAGTTAATATAGCCTCTTCCCAAGATTCACACACCTCCTACGCGTGTACCTCTTAAATTATTGCGCCAGTCGTTTGCTGCCACGTGTATGCAACTGTCCTCCAATTACCTCGACTATTTAAACACGCGGACTGATCCAGCTTCATTTTTTTACCTTTACCAAATACCTACTAAAACCCTTGGAGAGAGAAGGAGAATAAGCCCGACGGTCATCCACCCAATCCAGCCTCCTCGTCGTCACTTTCATATAATCAAGGTATGATTTCGACTCGCTTCTCTTCGTTGCTTCATGATCTTGAATCTATTTCCGATTACTTGCTCGTTTTAACCTTGCATGCCGTCTTTTCTTTGCTTCTCATTTGCGTTTGAATGTATATATATATCTGTATCTATTCTACTTCATGTCGTTCTCATCACTGTCACTGTAGATTGTATCTCACATATCCTGATTTTTCCTTTTTTCATAACTTTTGCCTGTCCGTTTATCTTCTTTTTCCGTATACTCTATCTTGTGCTGTCGTCAATGCATGGTCTTTATGAGGTTTCTTAGATCATTCCTAATATGTGACTATAGCACTTTAGATATCTCAGGACCCTAATTTCTCTCTCAAATGTCCTCAAACTTGACCTTTCTTCGTATGTCTTTTGCAGATGTCTTCTGATTCAACACACTCCGATTACCATTCTTTAATAAAACTTGTTCTTACTAGGTCTATCAGCCATAGGACTAGGTCTAGAGTCCTAATTCCAAACACCAGTGAGCCTCAAGACATTCTCGTGAAACCTCTAAGCGCTAATGGTCCAACAAAACCTTTAAGCCTAGTCAACTTAGGAGATGACTGGTCTGATAACGAAGAAGTGTCTAAACCTGATCAGAAACTGCTTCCTAAACCTGATTTTGACACTGAGATAACTGTCGAAAAAGAGTTGTACAAACAAGAGATTGTCCCTTTCTCTGAGAAAATGGATTCCATTATGACTTCGGCTAGGTTAGAAAAACTATACGAAGAATGCCCCCATCCAACCTGCTCCATTGTGATCCCAGAACCTGGTGAGAGAGCTCACAGGTTCGATATCAAAACTCCTGATCGTGGGATTCCTAATGCTGTAACCTCAGCCGCCTTCTTTAAGGTTGGTATTTAGTTTCCTCTTCATCCGTTCTTACAAGAAGTTCTTGATTTCTATAGCCTTGCCCCTCTTCAATTGACACCTAACTCATATAGGTTAGCCATTAGTACATATGTTTTGTATACCAGCATGTTTACCACCCCTCTATCTGCACCCGAGCTTGGTTATTTTTTTAGATTAAAAGACACTGGGAAGGGTTCTGGTTGTTTTTATCTGACTGCCTGGCCTGGTCATCAAGGCCAGTGTATAAAAGGCATCAAGCAAAACTTCGATCAATGGCAAGAGTAGTTCCTTTATTGTTTTGACTGCCCATCTGTCCGTTTTGAGTTCAACTGCTGTCCTTTGATACCTAAACAAACTGTTCTTACTGGGGTTTGCTTACAAAGAGCTGAAGAGGCCTTAAAATATTCTTCCTCTATGAGAGATTGTATGGTTCTGTTGACACCTGAGAACCTCGTTACCCTAGGTTTTATTCCTGTTGCCCTGGTAACACTTCATTTCATTTTTCTTTACTACATTCCTATAATTGTGTCTGTTTACCTCATATTCTTTATCTATTCTGACCTATTTCTTGTCTCGTATTCACAGGTATGCCTCCCAAGATTCCATCGTTCATCAAGAGATCCAAGAATGTTGAAGAAATTTTCAAAACTGAAAACGAGACCAAAGAGATTCCGTTGATTGCAACTCCTATCAACCAAGTTCCAACTCCTACTTCTGTCCAGATTCAACCTTCTGGGTCTTCTAAACGTAAATTGGCTCAGACTACCCTAGACTTGTCTGGAAGCTCGCAAACCCGATCTATGAGGAAGGGAAAACTTGTGAAAGTGGATCCTGCCACTGTTCAGAACCAATTTAAAGACTTGATTGACACTCATGTCCCTGCTGAAGTTATTACCGGCTGGTCGAAAATGGAGTCTACTGAAGCTCTTGAAGCTATGAGGTTTTCTACAGCCCAGAACACATTCTTCACTCTCAGATTCTGTGATGACTTTGCTAAAAAGACCCAATATGACCTCTGACTGCAAGGAGAAGTCAACAAGCTTAAAAAGGATCTGGCTGCTGTAGAAGAAAGGGCAAATATTTCCACCGCAGCTGTGCGAAGAGCAAAAGCTGTCGAAACCTCATTGAAGAAGGAGAAAGAAGAGCTTCAGGGTCTGGTCAAGAAATTAAAAGATGAGGAGCTATTGATGCTGGAGAAGGTTAATGAGCTAGAGGCTCAGGTTGACGCTTTGAATGTTGCTGCTGAGGTTGTTAAGTCTTCTATGCTCATATAGGAGAAAGCCAGATATGATGAGGGTTACAATGAAGGTGTTAATGACTATATACGCTCCACGTGGGAGAAGATGCCCAATCTAAACTGGTCCCTCCTTGGCGAAGACATGGTGGGAATGATTAAAGACTTCGAGAAGAAAGCTGCAATTCCACAAGACTCTGTACCTCCCGTGACCACGGTTGAGAGGCCTCCAGGTTCACCACCTAAGGCTGCAGAGGTCATTCCTCCCTCTATCAATGAGATTCCAGCTCCTTACGCCACACAAGCTCTTTCTGTCTAGATTATTTTAAACTTGATGTGCTTAATAACTTTTGATGAGGTTGCGGGCCCCTCGTAGTGCCTCGCATGATGTAATCTCTGAATTTGGTTTCTATGGCCATCGTGCCTATAACTTTAAATGGTTGTTTTCCTGGGTCGTAGTATCCATAACTTTGGTTTCCAATGATAACTATCTATTTTGCTATATCTCTCTGTTTACGTATATAGCTATGCATGCTTAGCTCCTTATTTGCGTCTGAAGCTAATACTGCATATTTTTTGTAACACCCCCAGATCCAGGGTCGGGGATCCGGTCATCACGGTCTCAATTTCTATCCATAACATCAACATAAATTAACTTACCACCTTGTGACCCAGAACAATAACATGAAACACACCCGTTATAGTCCCAGAGATGAAATCAGAGTAACCAAAAAATATTATTAATCACAAGTTTTGAGTTCTTACAACCCAAAGAAATTATAATTTAACTGTTACATACTCTTTGCCATCCCTTTACATAGGTCATACATATAATAAATCTGATGAATCAAAAGCTGACAGTCTAGTCTACTGGTTGCTCCTACCTCAGCAATACCGATCATGACATCAGTGGGCAACCCTATGACTGCTGTCCCTACTTGCACCGAGTGCGACTTGTGCTGGCCATCAGATCTAGCTGTTGTTGTGATATAATAAATAAAGCAAGGGTGAGCAATAGCCCACCAAAGATAATATGTAACTGAACAATAATATATAACAGTTCTGAAATATCTTTGAAACCATATGCCATGCATTAACGAACATAGTATCAGTATAATATAAAGGATGAAGTTACAAGGTAACTCAAATTATATCTTTCGTAAGAATATCTGCCATGCAAAGATAAGAGCCAGATATCATCACTTTTTCTTAAAAAGGAAATTGCAGGAAAAATATGCAATTCAAGTTTTGAACAATTTTCAGTCCTGCCAACGCTGATAATGTTGCAAAAAATAAATAGATTCTGGATAGTGAACCAATACTGGAGTATGTCGCGCCAGATGACACCGCCTTACGATGATCAGTCGCAGGTTGTGCATCTCAAGATTTGTTTTACTACCGGTAGAAGGAAGAACATATGGACACCACCATACGCCGGATCTCCCTAGCCTTCTTCAGGCTTAGACGGGACCGGCGCCACTCGGACCCTATTTCAAGGATGGACTGTCCCACAGCCTCTTACACCGATTTTCATTGCTGGACTGTCCCATAGCTTTTTACACAATTTTCAATGATGGACTGTCCCACAGCCTCTTACACAAATACTCCTAGTTCGAGTAAATCCATGACTCTGAAACATAAAGCTCGTCCCCCTTTCCCCAAGTGTAATACTTGTTGATAAGACTCCACAAAGTAGTCATATCTAGTTGGAAAGGAAAATTCACCAATATTTCCCAAGCTACTGCTTGTTAATGGATATCGAGTTGTTCCAATGATCTTACCCCTCGAATGATGAGGAAGTAATAAACAGACACAATTTGATGGTTAGCAACCAAGTTGCGAGTGAAAAGAATAGTTTAACAAGTATATGACCGGGCAGTCAACGAAATAACAGCTCTCAAGCAAGGTTCTCTTATTTTTTAGAAGATAGATTCGAATGAAGAATGGAGTTTTTGAGAACCTTCCTTGATAAAATAATAATAATAAAACTTAGAGTAGTGTATGTTGGTGAGTGGATTTTGTAACAACTCTTGAGAGGTTTACGGGTAGTTGTATAGGCTAACGATCAACTGTTCTGTAAAAGGTTTGGGTTGTGATTGTGGGGGTTGAGCTGTGCTCGAGGGTGTCTCCAATAATCTCAAGTGCCTTTAGAGAGAATTAGAGAACTGAATGTGTCTTGCCCCCGAGGTGCCTACGTACCCTTGTTTATATAGGGATCAAGCTCACGTAGTTCTAATGGGACTCTGTATCTTGCTGGAATGGCTGTATTCAATTACCTAGTTCGTGTAGGACTCAGTTTCCTTTAGAGCCTTCCACGAACTAGTTGGCTAAGTAGAGTAGAACTCGAGTTCGTACCCTACTATGATTCTCTCATTGGTCAGAGACATTCTAGGATCATCTGCGCCCTATAATTATACTCAAATACCAATTCGTTTATCTGTTCTAGATGGCTTCTAGAACCTTCTGTTGGCTACTCGTAGGAACCTGGCGCTCAGGAACCTATATCTCAGGAGCTTGTTTCTCAGGAACCTCCTTATTTCGGGACATATCACTTAGGGACCTCCCTTTAGGCATCAGTACCTGCACAAATAACAAACTGGTTAGACTGGATAGCTCTTCACATGCTCTCGTCGTCTCTATGGCTGTTGCTATGCTAACTCGAACTCTTCCGCTGGAAGGAACCTGGTCTTCTAATGTTCAGCTCAGCTTCCTGACCATTGGGAACCTCCTTATACTCGTACTTCCTTAGTCATTTCTTCTATCTGATCTTCATAACTCACACTGGATCTATCCTTTAGCTCGTATGGATTGAACCCTAGGGCCTAATGGGCCTACATTCAGCCCATGATGATTTTGGGAACAACAAGTACCCCCCGGTTCCTTGAAATCATGTAATGTGAAAGGAACCTATTTTTACTCTCTCTCTCGATCATAGGTCCAATGCTAAATTATTTCTACAACAATACCTCGCTTTAACATTGAAAGGCAGAGTGTGTAAACTTGTAACACTATAACTAATGTAACTCAAACTAAAGGAAAAGATACTTAACCAGAAGATAATCAAGAACAAGAAGTCACAAGAAATCAACACTAAATGAAGACAAGGTAATTGATACAATTCAACATGTTAACTATGATCAATCCAAGAAGAAATCATTGAGAGAAGTTCAAGTCAAAGTTGTTCATGCCTCAGTGATTTGAAAAGCCAAGAATCAAGATCATAACTATCAGTATCAATAAGACCAATTGATTTCAAGTGAACAAGAAGGAAAGCAAATATTGGAAAGCCATATTACTAATTGGATATGGTAATTTATTCAAGAAGCAAAAACCCTATCAAGACTAGTCACTTATGAACCAGACCGTTGCATCAAGTGTCAGGACATTGATAGCAAGTTTATGTCAGTAATAAAGATCCATATTCAAGAGCTTGGTGAAGAATAAAGAAGACATGAAGATATCACAAGTTCAAGATGTGCATTGAAGTTTCAAGTTGAAGACCAGAATATTTTCTAAGTACTAAATATTCTAGATGGCCAAGTAGAAGTTTCTAAGTAGAAGTTCTACTTAGAACTTCGAGATGGTTAAGTAGAAATTCTCAAGTAGAAGTTCTACTTAGAGTGCAGCTTCAACATGACACATGGCATCTTCTGATTGGCAGATTTCCAAGCTTTCAAGATAAGGCAAGATTTATGTGGACATCATTGGGCCACGTATATCTTAGTCTTTGAAGTCTACAGGACATAGATTACATGTAGTATAAATAGAAGTACTTGTGTAATGTTTTTAGAGGGTGAGCAATTCTTGAGAAAAACACAAGAGAAAGAGAGAGAGTGCATTCACAGAGCTTAGTATCATTCACTTCTCTCTGAACTTCTGTTATACTTTGTAATGAATGTTGTAGCAACCCTTTCAAGTTATATATAAACATATATTCCTTGAATCTGTGTGTTCATTTATTGCATCGTATTTATTGCTTCTCATATTCGAAAAGTTGTATTCACCCCCCCTCTACAACACATTTGGACCTAACAATTGGTATCAGAGCTATATGTTTAACATACAAAACATAGATCCTTGTGTTGAGTAGAAGAATCGTGAGTTTTCATTTTCTAGATCTACTTTTCATTTTCTTGAAAAGTGTGCCTTAAATCGTTTGTATTGAATACTCATCTGAAAAAATTATTTAAATGCTCCAAGTGTGATTATTTAGCTTGGATGTATTTTATTTAATTTTTGTGAATTAATCTGGGTACTTTCATATTTGGTGTTCTTGAGTGTTCATCATCTGTTCTTATCAAAGAAGACAACCCAACAACTTTTTGATCTCCTTTTCAAACAGAAAAATAGTAAAAGAATAAAAAGGTGTTTTTGGACTTTGTGATTTGCATTATTCACGGCCGAAAGTGAAACAAAACATATTCATTACCTAGCACGTGGGTTAGGTGGGTTAGGTGAGTAAAGCATTCAAAGTCAAAAGGTGTTAAAGAGATAATATTGTTTATTCAATATTAAAGTAATCTACAGAAAAATTATTCTAAGGACAAAAGTTCTACATAGAATTTCTACTTGAGAATTTCTACATAGAATTTCGACTTGGACAATTTCTACTTGGTGATTTCGACTTGAGCAAAATTTCTACTTAGAGAAATTTCGACTTAGGCAAAAGTTCTACATAAATATTCTACATAGCCTAGTCTTGGGTACTTAGAAACTTTTAGTGACCAGAATTGAGATGGCTCCTAAAAATGCATTCAAGATCCCAATGTTCAACAAAGATCACTATGAAGAATGGGTTTTCAGAATGAGACTATATCTAGAGACTGTTAACCCTGAATATCTGGAAGTCCTTGACAAGGGTAAATTTGTCCCAATGGTGGTTATTCCTGCACATACGGAAGGAGGAGTGGTTATACCACCTCGGTCTGAGCCTAAAAAGGTCTCGGAGTTTTCGGATGCTGACAAGGAACAAATAGCATGTGATACTGCCGTACGACAAACCTTGATGGAATCTCTTGATCATGAAATGTTTAATATAGTCAAAGGTCTGACTACAGCGAAGAAGATTTGGGACAAGATAGAAGTTGTCATGGAAGGATCTGCAGAGGTTAGAAGCAACAAGACACTCATACTCAAGATGGAGTATGACACCTTTAGAATACGAAAAGGAGAAGGCATAACAGACGTCTATCTACGATTCAGTCAGTTAGTATTGGATTTGAATCTGAGAGGTGTAACTCTCCCCATGGTTGAGACCAACACGAGATATCTGAGGAACCAGCCAAAGAGCATTGAACATAGGGTCTACACAATAAGAGAAACCAGAGATTTGCATACAACTTCTCTGGAAGAGTATTATGGAATATTAAAGACCTATGAGCTGGAAACACTTCAAGATCAAGCATGGGACAATGATTCAAAGGGAAAAGAAAGTGCATCAGGATTAGTTGCTGATGAGGAAGAATCTAAGAAGGAAATGGTTGCAGCAAAGCCTAAATCATCACTTGCACCACATCAAGTTGATAATGATGACGAGTGCGCATCTGACAGTGATGATGACTACTACACCCAAGAAGAGCTGGACAACATGGACGATAGTGTCGTGGCATACATGGCAAGGAAGTTCAGCAACATGAGATTTAGAAAGAGCAACCGACCACAGAGAAAATCTTCATCTTACTATCGGGCTGCTAGGGGTGGTGGTAGTTCGTCAGGCTACAAAGGAAAAGGCAAGAATACCAGCTACAAATCTCCTTTGGATTTCAAAATGAAGTTCAAATGCTATAATTGTGGTGAAGCTGGACACTTTGCCTCGGACTGCAAAAAGCCTAAACAGACTTATCCAAAAGAGACATTTGAAGCTCTCAAAAGCAACTATGAAGCACTGTTGAAGGAAAGACATGGAAAACGAGCTTTATTGGTGACAGAAGGAAGAGCTTGGGATGATTCAGATGAGGAAGATGTTACTCATGTAGCAAACTTTGCCCTCATGGCTGAGACATCAGAGGAACCAGAGGTACCAGTTCTGACTCTTAAAGTAGAAATGTCTATTGATGATTATAAGGAACAGAACGGGGCTCTTAGTGAAGAGATCTATATGTTGTGCAAAAGCCTAGACTCTTCTCAAAAGGAACAGAAAACACTTGTTGCCAAATGCAGAATGCTTGAGGCAAAAGTGGAAGAGCTAGAGGCTGCTTGCACTGTAGATACTTCCCTAAGAGACTTTATTAAATCTCTAGAACACAAGCTCGTCCTTAAGGAAGAAGTAGAAGCATGTCTTAGGAACAATCTAGATGAGTTAGAAACTAAATGCGAAGCTTACAAACTAGCTGCTAGTAAAGTGTATGTAGATAATGACACATTTAAGAGGATAACTGGAGTAGGTGTAGGACTTGATTATTCTAACCTTCCTAAGAAAGAAGGAAAGAGACCTATTGACCCTAGTTCCAGTGACTTTAAAACGGAAACACCTAGAATTCTTAAATCCGCTGTCAAACCTATGTACAAACACCTTGTTCCTAGAATAGAAGAAGAAGAGACTGAATTGATAGCTAGATATGAGATTGAGATGGAAGATCGCCAGAAAGCACAACCTGTAACTCCTATCAAACAAGTTAAAATCAATTTCCCTAGAGATGAATCTAGACTAGGATTAGGAGCTAAGGCTGTTAAACAACAAGGAAAGAGAGAGAAAGGCATAAAAGAGGTTAAGGCTGAACGAATAAAGAAAGCATGTTATCATTGTAAATCTACTGAACATCTTTCTTATGCATGCAAAGCTAACATGAATGTTCCTGCTGCACATGCCATGCCTATCACACATACAATGAATAATCTGCATCAGAATCATGCACAGTGTGGTCAACCTAATTGTATGCCATGCACTTTTAACATCATGCAAACTTTTGTGCATTTAATGAATGCATCTAGCCAGTCATGCTCAAATACTGTTGCTAGTTCAAATATCAAGAAAAAGTATGGGAGAGCCAAGACTGTCAGTCCTCCTAAAGTTAGGAGTGACAAACCTTCTCCTAAGACTGACAAATATGTCAAGTCTGAGAAAGGAAAGGAGATAGTCGAAAGCTTTAGTAATGTGAAGAAAAGTGCATCTCCTGTTGTTAAATCTGTTGATTCTCGATCTTATCGAAAAGCCGGGCCCAATCAAAGTTGGGTTCCGAAGAATGTCTAACCAATCTGTCATTGCAGGGCATTAAGCAGAATCGAAATAAAGTTATATGGGTGCTAGACAGTGGAGCATCGAGGCATATGACTGGAAACAAGTCCCTGCTTACAGAGTTGGTTATGAAGGCTGGCCCTTATGTTACCTTTGGAGATGACAGCATAGGTGTGACTAAGGGATATGGCAAACTGAAGACTGGCAATGTCATCATTGAAGATATTTCCTATGTTGAGGGACTAAAGCACAATCTGTTGAGTATAAGTCAATTCTGTGACAAAGGTTACGAAATTGTCTTCAACAAGAAAGGTGTATCAATCACTCACATCAAGGAAGGCTCACTAGCTTTGAGAGGAGTTCGAAAGGCAGATCTTTTTGTTGCAGATATGGATTCAGCAAATCAGAATGAGGTCACCTGTTTCTACAGCAAAGCCTCGGATGATGAAAGCTGGTTATGGCACAAGAAGTTATCTCACTTGAACTTCAAAACGATGAATGCTCTCGCGAGGCGAGAACTGGTGAGAGATCTACCTCAAATGGAGTTCGCTCCGAAAGGACTATGTGAAGCTTGTGAAATGGGAAAGTCGAAGCGAGCATCGCATAAAAGCAAAGAAATTTCTAGTATTACTGAGCCTCTACAACTTCTTCATATGGATTTGTTTGGCCCAGTGAATGTCCTATCTTTGTCTAGGAAAAGATATGCTTTGGTAATCGTGGATGACTTCTCCAAGTATACATGGGTATTGTTCGCAATGACGAAAGACGAAGTACCTTTCTTAATCATTGATCATATCACTCAAATTGAGAATGTTTCAACACTTACTGTGAAGACGATTAGATCAGACAATGGCACTGAATTCAAAAACGCAGTGCTAAATGACTTCTGTGTATCTAAAGGAATACGTCGTCAGTATTCAGCCCCGAGAACTCCACAGCAAAATGGAGTAGTTGAAAGGAAGAATAGAACTTTGGTTGAAGCAGCAAGAACTTTGTTGTATGATTCAAAACTTCCTTTGTATTTCTGGGCCGAAGCAGTGAGTACCGCTTGTTACACTCAAAATAGAACTTTGATCATAAAAGATAAAGAAAAGACACCATGTGAGCTAATGAACAACAGAAGACCAACAATCAAATACTTTCATGTCTTCGGAGCAAAATGCTATGTGCTTATAGATGATGAAAATCTAGGCAAGTTTGCAGCAAAAGCTCGTGAAGGAATCTTTGTTGGTTATTCTACAGATGTGGTGGCAGCTTATAGAGTGTTCTTGGTGAATGATCGAAAAGTGACTGAAAGTTACAACGTCAGATTCGACGATACCAAACTCTCATCAATTTCAAGAGATTCTAGTGAACCTGAGTCCCTAAAATTTCAGAATCTGGACTTAGAAGATCTTGAAGATGAACCTGAGTTGGTTGTTCCATTAAATGTTCCAAGTGTACATGAAGAACCTGAGTCTAGTGAACAAGCTAATTCTACAAGATCAAGAGAGACTTCTTCAGTACGAACCGGCAACAACTCAGGGGGAGTAAATAGCAGCTCAAGGACTACTATTCAAGGCTCGAGTCGAGTTGACTCTAGTTTTGTAGGAGCTGGCACTAACTCAGGGGGAGTTAGTGAAAATAATCAAAGGAGTCAGCACCCCAACTCAGAAAGTCAAGCTGAATCATCAAAACAATTTCCAGGTGAACGGGTATGGAATAGAGACCATCCGTTTGAGTTAATTATTGGTGATCCAGATGCTGGTGTGACTACTAGAAGAACTGCAAGAGCTGACATGGCAAATATCTCCTTATATTCTGGGTTCTTATCCAAGCTTGAACCTAAAGAAATAGAAGAAGCTCTTGGCGATGCTGATTGGGTGATTGCAATGCAAGAGGAACTCAATCAGTTTGAAAGGCAGAAAGTTTGGAAACTGGTACCCCGACCAAAGAACTTATCCGTAATTGGAGCTAAGTGGGTATTCAGAAATAAACTGGATGAAAACGGACTTGTAACACGAAACAAGGCTCGTTTGGTTGCAAAAGGTTATTCTCAGCGAGAAGGAATTGATTATGATGAAACCTATGCACCAGTTGCAAGACTTGAGGCAGTCAGGATGTTCTTGGCATTTGCAGCACATAAGAACTTCAAGGTTTTCCAGATGGATGTGAAAAGTGCCTTCCTGAACGGAGAGTTAGAAGAAGAAGTGTATCTGGAACAGCCGCCTGGCTTCGTTGATCCAGAACATGCAGATTTTGTGTATCTACTCTTCAAATCTGTCTATGGCCTCAGGCAATCCCCAAGACGATGGTATGAAACCCTATCCTTATTCTTAATTGAAAATGGTTTTGTTAGGGTAGTAATTGATAAAACATTGTTCTACAAAGTTGTGAGAAATGACTTAATACTTGTTCAAGTATATGTGGACGATATTATTTTTGGGTCATCAAATGAGCGCTTGTGCGAGAAATTTGCCAAGCTAATGCTGGAAAAATATGAAATGAGCATGATGGGAGAGCTGTCCTTCTTCCTTGGATTACAGATCAGTCAGAGAAAAGAAGGTATCTTTATCTGTCAATCCAAGTACGTCAGAGATTTACTCAAGAAGTATAATCTAGAAGATGCATCAGCAGCTAAGACTCCCATGGCAACAGCCACGAAGCTTGATGAAGACAAATCAGGTAAATCAGTTGACATCACAAGCTATCGAGGTATGATTGGCTCACTCCTCTATTTAACTGCAAGTAGACCTGATATAATGTTCGCAACTTGTTTATGTGCAAGGTTCCAAGCGGATCCTAGAGAATCACATCTCGTAGCCGTCAAAAGAATTTTTAGGTATCTCAAGGGCACACCAAATCTAGGGATTTGGTACCCAAGAGATACAGGTTTTAATCTTATTGGCTATTCGGATTCAGACTATGCAGGTTGCAGGATTGATAGGAAAAGCACATCTGGTGCTTGCCAATTTCTTGGCAGAAGATTGGTGTCCTGGCAAAGTAAAAAACAACATACAGTATCTACTTCTACTGCTGAAGCTGAGTACATTGCTGCTGGAAGCTGTGTAGCTCAAATACTGTGGATGAGGAACCAATTGAAGGATTATGGCATGGAGCACAAGAAAATTCCAATCATGTGTGACAACACAAGTGCCATTGCCATAACCAACAATCCTGTAGATCACTCAAGAACCAAGCATATTGACATCAGGTATCATTTCATAAGAGAACATGTCGAGGAGGGGACTGTGGAGCTACATTTTGTGCCCACAATGCAACAAATTGCAGATATATTCACCAAACCTCTTGATGAAGTAACATTCAATAGGTTGGTTGGTGAATTGGGAATGCTTAACACAAGTTAGTAAAGCCTTCTATCTGTAAAATCCATGTTTATGTTTGTATGTGCAAGCTACTCAATCATCATGTGCTTAGACTTTAAAATGCCTAATTAATGATTGTTATAGGTTGCATATAGTGTGATTTTGCATGAATTCATTGTGTTTTAAGTGTCTTTCATAGCACAAATCTGTGAATTTATGCTTGTTAGATTGCATGATCATAGGGGGAGTTAAATTCATAATATTCTAAATATTGCATGATTTTATGATGAATTTACCTATGAGTTTCATGTAATTAGAGGCCTTAGAATTAAAAAAACTTCAAAATTTCGAGTTAGGTTCTATCTCGAAACTCATCTAGAAATTCGACTTAATCTGTCAGAGTGAAGTTTTTGAAAAATTCTAAGTCTGGGAAGAATTTCGAGTTGGTTATCTCGAAATTCATCTCGAAATTCGACTTAGAGTTCGAGTTCGAGTTACCAGTGTGCCTAGTTCTATCTTCAAAATATTCGAGATAAAGTCTATCTCGAATTTTATCTCATAGGTTGAGATGAGGTTTCCATTAAAGGAATATTTTGAAAAGAACTGAGAATTAACTTCGAGTTAGTCTATCTCGAAACTTAACTCGAATCTCGACTTGATGTTCGAGATAGAGTCCTTAGTCTATCTCGAAACTCAACTCGAATTTCGACTTGGTGTTCGAGATAGAGTTCTCAGTTAAGCTAAAGGGAATTTTTCGAGTTACACTCCTAACTCGAAACATATCTTGAATTACCCTGTACTTTTTGGTTCAAAGGGGTATTTCGGAAAGAATTTGAGATTAACTTCGAGTTAGTCTATCTCGAAACTCAACTCGAATTTCGACTTGATGTTCGAGATAGAGTTCTTAGTCTATCTCGAAACTCAACTTGAATTTCGACTTGATGTTCGAGATAGACTTCTAACTCGAAAAGTATCTTGAATTTCCCTGTTTTTCTTAAGAGGGGAATTTTCCAAGTTTACTACAAGTTAATAATGTTCGAGATAGGATTTCCCTATAGTTTCTGCTGTAAAATTGGTTAAAGTGTTCATTTGTGGTTAATTGTTCGAGTTAACTTCTATCTCGAACTTTATCTCGAAGTTCGACTTGATGTTCGAGATAGAGATGTTCGAGATAGAAATGTTCGAGATAGAGTTCGACTTAGATGTTCCCTGTATGGACTTGGTAATTTTCACTCTTTTTAACAGGAACATTTTTGTCATTTCACATTCATCTATATATACATCTCTAACTCGATGCCTAATTCACTTTACCTAATTTCATTTTCACAGCAGCCGTTTCACAAAAACAAGGCGATTTCACAGACTTCATACAATTAACCCGTGTTTTTGTGATTAAACTCATACTAATCACGAATTACTGCCAAATTTTTGACTGTTAATCACTGTGTTATCATTAATCATTGTGATACTGTGTTTTTGTAACCGCATATACACGCGCATATACATACACACAAACATCAAGTTTTGTGTATCTGTTCAAAAACACGAATTCATATTCTCCACATATACACACGATTTCACTAATTAACACACGAATATTCATCTTTGTTGAATATTCAGATCTAGTCTTTGGCTGTTCATATTCCGTAGTTTAAATTTTCAGACTATCTTTTGATATTCTCGAAAAATTAAAAGGAATAAAACTGATTAATTCGTAAATTATTTGTTTTTCTCAATTAAAATAAAAAAATTCACATCTTTCAAAGAAAAACATTTAATTAAAATGGCTCACCAATTTTCACTTGCTAAAAACAATTTTTATAATATTTCTACGGAAATTGGTGATCAACTCCCTCGGTTTAAGTTTTGGATACGATTTCTCAATTTGTACTCCAAAGCTAGCCATGCTTTTACTGCTAAACCTACACTAGTACATGATGCTTTACAGCAATTATGGACTAGTGCGGTTACTTTTGGGAGCAAATCAACCCCCTTAGGTTTCAGGTTTACCTTAGCGGGTCAGGAATATGAGGTGACTGAAGAGATTGTCAACAGAGTTCTGGGATTCCCAATTAAAGATGCTTATGATCCAGAACCTACAGCTACAGAACGCCTCAGATTCTTTGAAGAAATTGGATGTTATCCTCCGAAAGGCCCAATCACAGGAAATATCCAAAAGCAATTCTTCCATGTGGAATGGAATTACTTTTTCGAGGCCATCACAAGATGTTTTCGGGCACGCGAAAAAGACTTTCATCAAATTCCAATTCCAATGCAAACCTTTGCAGTTGCCCTAGCAAGAGAACTGGATATAAATTACGGACGCATAGTTCTCTCTGAGATAGTGGCCTCAATGGGATCTCTTGCAAGCAGAGACCTCACTACAGCTGATGTTGTCTGCTGGTTTCCTCGGTTCCTACAAATGATCATTAATGACCTAATACCGAAGGATGCTCTTGCTGTTAGACAGAGATTTGCCAGAAGCCCAACATCTGAATCGCTGGGGATGGGCACTAAGTCACTTTCAACCATTGCTAATCAGGATAAACATCAAGGTAAACCGAGGTCTATTCCTGAAAATATACAAATGTGGCTTAGATATGATGCAGGAGTTACCAATTTGGAGGCATCATCACAAGTTTCATCACATGCTCAAAATCCATCTGTTCATGCTGAGGCATTTGATGAGATTCCTGATGAGGAAAGCGATGATGCACAAGGTAATCAATCAGGTAATCTCTCCCTGCATACTATTCATTCCTCCTCCTATGTATCTGATTCCGCGACCCAAGAGACTGCTAACCCGCAGGATCTATCCCAGGGTGTGAGCCATATTTCTGACTCTGAGTCTGATACACATTCCTATTCTCTATCACCCTTGTTAACGGAAGTCAGAAAGCCAGCACGTGTCTATGTAGAAACTTATGAGGAGAATGAACCCGAAGAGCAGCAACTTATTCGAAAGAAAGCCAAACTTTTCCACGCTGCTACTTCACAACCACAGTCAAACCCTAGCGTGTCACACGCAACCACTCCACCTCACGCGAGTGGTTCACCCCTTGAACAATCTGCACATAGGGATTTTGATTTTGGTGAGGATGATGTACCTCTTGAAGATACTGTTGCTTCAAGAGGACATGAAGTCTTAAGAACTTCAGCCGTACCTTCACCGGTACGTACTGATGCTGCAAAGAGGATCGGTTTTGATGTTGTACAAGAACACTTTGCAGCCTCTCAGCCTGAGATTCCAACTCAGGATCAAACAGAATTTGATCCCATAACTGTCAACAACATTTCTTATCAATTTTCTGCAGGTACTGCTTCATTATTTGGATCAATCATTGAAGACATACACGAGCGTGAGACAGGGAGTGTGTGTGAGAGGTTAGGGAGAGAGGGACCTTCATTTTCAAGGCCCGAAACCGAGCGTCAAATACCAACAGAACGAGTATTAGAGCGAGGTCACCTAAACCAAACACCGTCCCTTAACATTGAAAATCTTGATACGCGTATGACTTCTATGGAAAATCAGATGAAGCAGTTTGGACAGACGATGGGGCAGTTTGGGATGAACATTGGAAACAACCAAAGGGCTCTAGACGACTACGCAGCAAGAATGGCAAGTCAAGCTACAGCTTTTGATGATTTGACAAATAAGGTCAATGACTTGGGCCATGCTGGTGGTGTCTTGGGAAGCACTCTCAATGAGAGGATGGGGGCATTGGAGTCTACAATGCATACAATGGCTGTGGAGATCAGTAGAATGATGTTCGCAGTCAGGAGTTTTGTGCCCCCGGAGTGTTTCGAGTCGTAACAACCTCCCCCCGATGCTGGTGCAGGTGGTGAAGGTGGTGCTAGTGGAGCGGGAGCCTCTGGTTTTGGTTTTGGAGGTTCCTATGCAGCTGGTGGATCTGATTACCAAGGTGGAGCTCAGGATAACTCACCTAAGGGGGAGAGTGGAAAGGAGACGAGACAGCAGGCAGTTCACATCGAAGAAATTGAAGAACCCGCTGATCTTGTCAAGGAACCAGAAGTTGAGCCGTCTGTTGATGAAGAGGCTCTGAGGATGAGAAAGGGTAAGGCAGTAATGGTTGATGAACCATTTGTTGATATGAGTCATCAGGAAACAGTACAGGAGGTACTTGATTCAGATTCTGACATGGAAGACGTACCGTTGGCACACGCTATAAAAAGATCGTTGAAGGAACAAGGTGGAGGTGCTGGAATGTCTTCCGGAATGCCTGAAGAATTTCCTGTTGATGAGGAAACCCTTAAAGCTCAACAGTTAGCCTTGGAACAAGCTCAGTTCCATAAAATGAAGATGATGCAAGAACATGCTGCATTCCTAGAAAAGAAGGTGGAGCTACAAGGGAAGCAGTATGATCATGAGCTTGCAAGGCTAGCTGATCCTCAAGTTGATCTGGACAAACGAAGGATAGGGCAGAAATGGGATGAAGCAAGGAAGATAATGATGGGACCCTGTGCGAAAGGAGTTCATAACAAGGATGCAGATGATCTGTTCTACAACTTGAATTTGCAGAATCCAATGACTGGGGACTATATAAATGCTTTGAAGAGATTAATTTCTAAAGTCAGGGTTGGATACAATGCAAATCTTAAGGAGTGGCAGGTTATCTTGTCTTTGGTAGAAGGAGTCCCAACATCTTTCTTATATGTGGATGACCAATTCATAATGAGAAGATCTGCGTCAGAGTTGTTCTTGCTAGCGACTAAAATTCAATACTCTCAATCTGAGGAGCTAAGCATTCTGTACAGGGATCAGTTAATGCAGCTAGCAGAGGACAAGGGTCCAGAATTCTCAGCATATCCAAATTTTGTCCGGATGGTAGTTGACGGAAAGATGAAGAGGGTTAGCATGGAGGAAAATGATCTAATGGAGCTTTCAGTAGGATCTCTCAAAGCTGTCTGTAGACAAATGATGAGTAAGGGATTCGCTTCTGAGCTTAAAGATAAATCCGTGAAGATCATTGAAAGAGTTATATTCAAGAAGAGCAATGAGGTGTGGAAGTGTGATGTCATTGCTCCAAACCCTCTTGATGACGTGAAGATTGAGCCGGAGCTGATAGAGAAGAAATGGAATATTCTTCAAGCTATGAAGAATGTAGATGAAGCTCTGACTCTTCCTTCTGGAGCACTAGAACAAGGAGAAATAAGGGAGGCTATTGGTGTTCCAGGAAGTGAAAGTGTATACTGGATACATGCTTATGTTGAAGATACAGCTGATGCCTTAGTATTCATAGATGCAGACCAGAATCAAACAATCTTGCATATGAGTAGACAATGGCTGCTACGGACTCAAGATGCTGCATTTCTGGAGAGAGTATTATATATATTCAAATAGGGCGAAGTGGAAGATAAGTTTGTTGAAGAAAAGCAGAGACTCATGAGTTACCTGTCTGAAGTAGTAGTGGAAAAGAAGCGAATGGAGCGAGATGCGGCTAGTGTCCACAATACTAACCGTGTCAAGGGCTACCCCAAGATGATCTATTGTCAGTTTAAAGCTGATAAAACACATTGGAAATCTCAGCTCATCATGAAGAACTTTGAGGATATTCCAATGATCAGGACTACTCAGGAGGTGGACAAACTCAGAAGGCTTTTCAAACATCCTTATCCAGAGCCCAAGAACCCTCTAGAAATGGAAGCTGTAAGTTTGTTGAATGCTAGATGGAAGCAGCTTAAAGATCCAGTGTACAAGAAAGAACAGCAGCAGAAGGAGAAGCGCAAAAGGCAGAAAGAAGAGAGAGACCAAGCTGCTGAAGCTAGAAAGAGGAAACGGAATTAGGGTTAAAGGTCAGAGTGGTGTGAACTTGAAGTTGGAAAAACTTCATGTCTTTCGGTTGCTTTAACTCACTTGAGGAAAATTCACCTTAGAGTGAATCCAATAAGGTGATACAAGTTTGACTAAAAGGTATGAAATAATCCAGGTGATAGGAATCACTCAAATGATCTTTAATTCGAAGTTCGAATTCTGTTTCTAGTTTAAGTTCTTTGTATTGTTTTCATGTAAATTTCAATTGTAAATTATTCAAGACTGTAATGTTAATTATCTTTTCTCGTCTCATTGTTTAGTTGAGTTATCCTTCATTAATTTGAATGTCATTGTTAGACAATCAAATTGGGGGAGATTGAAAGGCAGAGTGTGTAAACTTGTAACACTATAACTAATGTAACTCAAACTAAAGGAAAAGATACTTAACCAGAAGACAATCAAGAACAAGAAGTCACAAGAAATCAACACTAAATGAAGACAAGGTAATTTATACAATTCAACATGTTAACTATGATCAATCCAAGAAGAAATCATTGAGAGAAGTTCAAGTCAAAGTTGTTCATGCCTCAGTGATTTGAAAAGCCAAGAATCAAGATCATAACTATCAGTATCAATAAGACCAATTGATTTCAAGTGAACAAGAAGGAAAGCAAATATTGGAAAGCCATATTACTAATTGGATATGGTAATTTATTCAAGACGCAAAAACCCTATCAAGACTAGTCACTTATGAACCAGACCGTTGCATCAAGTGTCAGGACATTGATAGCAAGTTTATGTCAGTAATAAAGATCCATATTCAAGAGCTTGGTGAAGAATAAAGAAGACATGAAGATATCACAAGTTCAAGATGTGCATTGAAGTTTCAAGTTGAAGACCAGAATATTTTCTAAGTACTAAATATTCTAGATGGCCAAGTAGAAGTTTCTAAGTAGAAGTTCTACTTAGAACTTCGAGATGGCTAAGTAGAAATTCTCAAGTAGAAGTTCTACTTAGAGTGCAGCTTCAACATGACACATGGCATCTTCTGATTGGCAGATTTCCAAGCTTTCAATATAAGGCAAGATTTATGTGGACATCATTGGGCCACGTATATCTTAGTCTTTGAAGTCTACAGGACATAGATTACATGTAGTATAAATAGAAGTACTTGTGTAATGTTTTTAGAGGGTGAGCAATTCTTGAGAAAAACACAAGAGAAAGAGAGAGAGTGCATTCACAGAGCTTAGTATCATTCACTTCTCTCTGAACTTCTGTTATACTTTGTAATGAATGTTGTAGCAACCCTTTCAAGTTATATATAAGACATATATTCCTTGAATCTGTGTGTTCATTTATTGCATCGTATTTATTGCTTCTCATATTCGAAAAGTTGTATTCACCCCCCTCTACAACACATTTGGACCTAACAAACATTTTATATCCAAGCCTACATGAGTTAACTCGGCGTAGGAAACAGGACATGAAATATTTTTAGCTAACCTAATCTCGAGTAAGCTTCCTTCATACCAAGGAACCTGTTACCTTGCTATTTTCTTCTTCAGATCGCAGCTCTCGAAATCAACTCTATGTTTGCATTTAGCTTCTCAGGGAACCAAAATTATTTCTCATTATCACGTCTCTTCGAATTTTCACAATTTGAGAAGGGACAATGGTTGGCAGTTAATATCCTCAAGAGATAATTTCAAAATTCGAATTACTCTTATCACTTACCAAAGCTGTAGTTAATGCGTGAGTTCCCAAGGTTCACACGCCTCTCACGTGTGTATCTCTTCACTTACCACTCCAATAAAACGTTGCCACGTGCACGGGGCTGTCCCCTGTTTACCTTGATTATATAAACGTATTTCTACATCCAGTTTCATTTTTTTTACCTTTAACCAAACTCTACGAAAAACCCTCGGAGAGAGAAGAAGAAGACCGACGACCCTTTGCTCAATTCAACTTCTCGACCACCGCTTTCTTTTGATCAAGGTTTGACTTTGACTTACTTCTTTCTATCCTTTCATAATCTCGATTCCATTTCATACTGTCTGTGCTTTTGTGTTCTAGCATGTTGTCTCGATGGTATGAATATGTCTGCATATGTACCGATTCCTCACACTTCATGTTTCACACACACAAATATTCACGATACTTTGTTTAATGACTGTTCACTTGTTGGTTCGTAGTCCTTCCGTCATGATTTTTACTGTAACTTTTTAATGGTCTGTTCATCTTCTATATGCTTCTTACTGCAATCGATGTACGGTCTATATGAGGTTTTCTTAGAGCATCCCTAATTTGCGACCGTGGCGTTTTAGATGTCTTAGAACTGTCCTCGAACCTGACCTCTCTTCGTCTGTTTTTTGCAGATGTCTTCCGATTCAACACACTCTGACCTTCATTCTTCAATAAAACCCGTTATTATTAAATTTGTTAGCCATAGGACTAGGTCTAGAGTCCTAATTCCGAACACCAGCGAACCCCAAGACATCCTCATGAAACCCCTGAGCACCAATGTTCAAAAAGAACCTCTTAGTCTAATCGACTTAGGGAACGATTGGTCTGATAGTGAGGAAGTGTCTAAGCCTAACCAGAAAATACTTCCTGAACCTGATTTTGACAACGAGATTATTGTCGAAAGAGAGTCATACAAACAGGAGATTGTGCCTTTCTGTGAGAAAGTCGATTCGTCTATGACTTCAGCTAGGCTAGAGAAGTTGTGGGAAGAATGTGTTCGTCCAAACTGCCCGATTGTTGTTCCGGAACCTGGTGAGAGGGCTCACAGGTTTAACACTAGAGTTCCCGAGCGTGGTGTTCCTAATGCAGTAACCTCTGCTGCCTTCTTCAGAGTGGGTGTCTACTTCCCCCTCCATCCTTTTTTGCGAGAAGTTCTTGATTTTTATGGCTTAGCCCCTCTCCAATTGACTCCCAATTCCTATAGACTAGCCATGAGCACATATGTCCTATACTCCAGTTTGTTCACTACTCCCTTATCTACACCTGAATTAGGTTATTTCTTCAGATTAAAAGATACTGGAAAGGGTTCCGGTTGCTTTTATCTGACTGCCTGGCCTTGTCATCAAGGTCAGTGTATAAAAGGTATTAAGCAAAACTTTGACCAATGGCAGGAGCAATTTCTTTACTGCTATGATTGTCCCCCTGTCCGTTTCCAGTTCAACCGCTGTCCTCATATTCCCAAACAAACCTTTCTTTCTGGAGTCTGCCTAAAAAAAGCCGAAGAGGCTTTGAAACACTCTTCATCCCTTAGGGATTGTATGATTCTATTAACACCTGACAATCTCGTCACCTTAGGTTTCTCCCTGATCCCCCTGGTAAGAATTTCATTTCCTTTGTATCTATTTATACTCGTACAGCTCATATACTTTATCTTGTTTCTTTTATCTGTTCTGACTTATCTCTTGTCTTGTATTCACAGGTATGGCTCCCAAGATTCCGTCATTCATTAAGAGATCCAAGAATATTGAAGAAGTCTTCAAGACTGAGAATGAAACCAAGGAGGTCCCGTTAGTTGCAACTCCAATCAGCCAGGTTCCAACCCCTACTGTTGGTGTATACTGAAAATATTTATTTGAAGTATTTACATTTATTTCTGGCCGGTTTAATTGAGAATCATTTAAATGTTTACATGTTGTCTAAATATTATATATTGTGAATAATCTAGTATCAAATGGGATACAGAATATTAGATTATTAAATACGGTTTATATAATATAATAAGGTTCACAGCACAGGTGGAGTTAGACAATCCACTGGAATGGCTGTAGTATTATTTAGATTAGTTTATATTGACTAATAAATAATACTAGTATACTTTTTGTATATTGAACAGGATCAAATTTAGAATTGTTCCCTTATACTGATTAAGAAGGTGAACTAAGATTCTATGTTATTATTAATGCTTAGGTTCTTAATCCGGAAATAATAATTGACACGTATATATTTATTTACATGCTTTGATTTATATATGAAATAATTCTTTTGATTTATTTCATTATATTTTGGGTGATGAAATAATATATATGGTGAATATTATTTATTGAAGGAATCCATGTCCTGATAATATTCGGGTTAATGATGTCCCCTTGAAAGCTCAAAAAGATTTAATTATGTGAAACCCTGCAGGTGGATTTATTCCGGCATAATTAAATAAAGGTTGAGTGGATAATCAAGGATAAAAGATATTAATTAAATGAATTATCAGTAATTTATTTAATTAATGGACATGCGATATTTTAAACATGGGGAATTTAATAAGCAAATAATATTGGAACCGAATTAATTAATTAAATTACGGTATTAGGAAAGGTAGTGCAAATATTAATTCTTTAGTGGATTGAATTAATATTTAATTACATTGGGCTAGGCTCAAGATGTAATTAGAAGGCCCAACCTAATTGTCCATGATCCCTATTGTAGCCTATATATATTCCTATTCTCTTCTTGCTGGGGGCTGGTCGAAAAAATTTTGTAGCCACCCAGGAGCAAGAAGAGAGGTTAACTTGAGAAGACGAAGGCCACACTTCGCTCAAGGGAATTTGGGAATACAATAGAAGAGCGTGGAATCAACCGTTAATAAGGTGACTTTTCTATTCGTACTCGTTAATTTATTGTATCAAAAATCGCAGTGCCAAGATCTGATTGTCCCAACAATTGGTATCAAGAGCCTGGTTCATTGGTTCTGCGAATTTTGATACGATGTCCATGTCGTAATTATATATGCATGTGTATAGTGGTGTGCTTGGATAATAATCTTTTGCAGGTTGTTTAGTATCCACTATTATGGCCATGTAATTTTAATTATGTGTTTGGATCCCACGTGGTTTAATCGTGGTTATTTTGTTTGGTTTCCACGTGGTTTATCGTGGTTGTAAAACACGAGGGTTGATCGTGTTAGAATAGATTTTGCAAAATTAGTTTTGTATTAGATCTACTTTTTTGCAATTGTTTGTTGGATTTTATTAAGATCCGGGTATTTTGTAACAATTACGTGCGATCGGAAATCGAAACGGAGACAAAAATTTATCCGCTGCGTAGCTGCTGGTTCGATTTGTTTTCAATGAAGTAGTCGACAGAGGCTGTTCGAATGTGAAGAAACAAGTCTGGAGAAAGAAGCAGGCGCGCGCGTGGAAATTCTGGAAAAGGACAGTAACGCAGGTCAGACCTGCGTTACACGTTCAAACAGGGTGTAACGCATGTATGTCCTGCGTTACAGGATAAAACAGGCAGTAACGCAGGTTCTAAATGCGCGATAGGGTTTTTACAGAAAAAAATTATTTTTTCAGCAGAATAAAGGGCTGGAAATTTATTTTTTTTCAAGGGGCCATAATAGTGGATTTAAATTATGTTTTTTTTAATTTTAATTCCGCTATTTAATTTTTTAATTATTGCTTTAAATAATTATTATGTGTGTTGTTAATTATGTGTGTAATTTTTAATTGCATGTTTAACATAATTAGGACGACATGGACATTAATTTTATTTATTGCTTTAATTTTATGATGCATGCTGCTATGTTATGTGTTCTCTGTTTTGTTATTTTTATAACATGTGGACCTCGAAAAAATAACATAGGGCGATGCATCTAGATAAAATTCCTCAATTTTAAATAAAAAAAATTCTAAGTGGGTGAGGGAATTAATTAGGAATTAAATCCCATGGTCTCCATTATTGTTTGTATGTAATTTAACACCGAGACGAATATAAATTATATACATGCCACCCATCGTGGCGTATGATTTATGGTGTCAGGTAGTGTTATGGATATTACTAGAACAAACTTCCTAAATTAATTACGAATATTGAAAGGTATATATGCCACCCAACGTGGCGTACCAAGTTTCATAGAATTCGATTAATTAGAAGGGTGCCAATGATTGAATATAGATTTTCAATATAGAGAGAAAGGATGATTCTGTCTAGAAAGGGGTCTTAAGTGATGCCTCTTGACAATGCTCCCCCCGATCTGGGAATTATCCTATTATCGATTATTGATTTGAAATATTTAATGGTGGTATCCAGTCTTTTTATTAATTTAAGATTTAATAATGGTATACACTTAGCTATGAAAAATAATATATAGTCCACCCTAACGTGGCGTATTATTTAGTAATAGGACCGAAGTAATATTTAAACGAATTTAAGTGGTATATATGTCACCCATCGTGGCGTACCAGATACTTATGGTGTTTAAATATTTGTGCATTAATTTTAATTAATTGTTAGAGGAAACCAATAGGTTTTAAGATTTATGCAACTATCTGATTATGTGTTACATGTATGATTCTCAGGATTAGATCACTATGGGCTTTAATCCACTATTCACCATACTTAAGGATAACAAACTTACTGGACCAAACTACATTGAATGGAAACGTAATTTGGACATAGTGTTGACTGCTGAGGAGTACAAATTTTGTACTTATGAACCCAAGCCAGATCAGCCTGCTGAAGATGCTCCTGAAAGTGAGAAGGAGTATTATAAGCGGTGGGTTAAGGCTGATGAGATGTCGCGATGTTACATTCTGGCAGCTATGTCGGGTGTTTTGCAGCATCAGCATCAGGCTATGCCCACTGCTTCAGATATGCTCTTTAATCTCAAGGAACTTTTTGGAGAACAGAATAGGGCTGCTAGGCAAGTAGCAATGAAGGCTTTAATGAACACTCAGATGGTTGAAGGAACACTTGTAAGGGATCATGTTCTCAGAATGATGTCTCATCTGAATGAGATGGAGATCCTTGGTGCTGATATTGATGGGGAAACCCAGATCGATATCATCCTTATGAGCTTGCCCAAAAGTTTTGAGCAGTTCCGCTTGAATTACACCATGAACAAAAGGATGTATAGTCTCGCGGAACTTCTGACAGAACTTCAGGCAGCTGAAGGACTCTTTAAGCAGAATGTTCAAGTGAATGTGGCCGAGAAAGCTTCTTCATCTAAGCCGAAAGGCAAGAAGAAGAAAAAGACTCAGACACAGAAAGCTGGAAAGATTGCTAATGCAGTGGGAGTTCAAGGTGGTGTGAAAAAGCCTAAGGGCAAGTGCTTCAGGTGCAAGCAGTCAGGTCACTGGAAACAGGATTGTCCTCTTCCTAAGAAGACAAACAATACTGGTATGTCTCTTTCTCTAGTTACAGAAACATATATAGCGGCTATATCTACGAGCACTTGGTGTGTAGATACAGGAGCCACTGACCATGTTTGTAACTCTATGCAGGGGTTCCAGCAATCCAGAATGCTTAGAGATGGCGAGATATATGTGTTCATGGGAGATGCTGCGAAAGTAGCAGTAGTTGCAGTTGGAATAATTACATTGTCTTTTGGCGATGATAGGATTTTGGTTTTGAACAATTGTCTTTATGTACCTTCGTTTAGAAGGAACTTAATTTCGGTTTCTAAACTTGCCATGGATGGTTATAATGTTTGTTTGGATCGTAATGTTTCTATTATGATAAATAAACGAGTTATATGTTCTGGTACATTGCAAGACAATTTATATATTATTAATCCTATCCAACCAATGCTGCAACATAAGGAAACTAATAACATTCTTTCTAGCTCAAATAAAAGAAAGAAACCTTCTGAATTGAACCAAACATATCTTTGGCACTTAAGATTAGGTCATATTAACTTGAGGAGGATTCAAAGACTGGTAGTAGATGGGCCATTAGGCTCGTTGGCAGTGGAGCCATTTCCAGTTTGCGAATCCTGCTTGGAAGGTAAGACGACTAATAGGCCTTTTAAAGCAAAGGGGAATAGAGCTAAAGAAGTGTTAGAATTGGTTCATACTGATTTATGTGGACCTATGAGTATTCAAGCAAGAGGAGGTTATGAGTATTTTGTCACTTTCATTGACGATTATTCTAGATATGGGTGCATTTATTTGTTGCGCCGTAAGTCTGAGTGCTTTGAAAAATTCAAGGAGTACAAAGCGAGTGCGGAGAAGCAACATCTTGGAAAATGTATCAAGTCACTACGATCAGATCGTGGTGGCGAATACTTGCTTGGAGAATTTAGGGAATATTTATCAGAAAATGGGATTGCATCCCAGTTGTCTGCACCTGGGACTCCTCAGCAGAATGGTGTAGCAGAGAGAAGGAATCGGGCTCTTTTAGAGAGTGTTAGATCGATGATGAGTTATTCAGATTTACCCAAGTCGTTTTGGGGATATGCTATAGAAACAGCGGCTTACCTTCTGAACTTGGTACCTTCTAAGTCGGTTCCCAAGACTCTAATAGAATTGTGGACTGGTAGCAAACCAAGTCTATGACATATTCGGATTTGGGGTTGTCCAGCACATGTGCTGAACAAGAACGCGACCAAGTTAGAATCTCGTACAGAAGTAAGGCTGTTTTTAGGCTATCCCATGGGAACGAAAGGTTATTCATTTTATAGTCCTAGGGATCGAGATATCATTGTTAGTACCAATGCTAGATTCTTAGAAGAAGACTATATAATGAAACACAAACCCATGAGTAGTATCGTTTTAGAGGAACTAGTGGGAGGGACAGATAATCCCCAAGTGCCAATAGTACAAGTAGATCAACCACAAGAAAATGCATAACCTGTCAATAATACCACACCAGTGCTTCGTCGTAGTGGGAGGGTTGTTCAACAACCTAATAGATTCATGTTTTTGGAAGAGTCCTCGGACTTGGTCTCTGGTGAACATGATGAGGATCCCAGGACATACGAACAAGCAATTCTAGATAAAGATGCAGATCTTTGGCAAAAGGCAATGGAATCTGAGATGGAATCTATGTATTCTAATCAAGTTTGGGAGCTCGTGGAACCACCCAAAGGTGTAAAACCCATTGGATGTATGTGGATCTACAAGAAGAAGAGAGGATCTGACAAAAAGGTGAAAGCCTAGAAAGCACGACTTGTTGCGAAAGGGTATACTCAGAAAGAAGGGATCGATTATGAGGAAACTTTTTCGCCGGTTGTTATGCTTAAGTCGATCCGGATTCTTTTATCTATAGCAGCTCATCTCGATTATGAGATTTGGCAAATGGATGTCAAGACAGCTTTCCTTAATGGAAGTCTTGAGGAAACCATCTATATGCAACAACCAAAAGGATTCATTAAGGAAGGCCAAGAGCATTTTGTTTGTAAGCTTAAGAGGTCTATTTATGGACTAAAACAAGCTTCTAGGGACTGGAATATTCGTTTTGATCAGGCAGTCCAGTCATATGGATTTGATCAAAGTCCAAGCGAATCATGTGTGTATAAGAGAAGTGAGGGTAATGCAGTGGTTTTTCTAGTACTGTATGTTGATGACATTTTACTCATTGGAAACAATGTTAAGATGTTGTCATCAATAAAGGCATGGTTGTTCAAACAATTTGAAATGAAGGACTTAGGTGAAGCGGCATACATCCTTGGGATCAAAGTAATAAGGGATCGCAAGAAAAGGATGTTGGCTTTATCTCAAGAGCCCTACATTGATGAAGTATTAGCTCGTTTTAACATGCAGAACTCTAAGAAAGGTTTTCTACCTTTTAAGCATGGAGTGGCTCTATCCAAGGAGCAGTGTCCTTCGACACCTAAGGATATAGAGAGCATGAAAGCAGTTCCTTATGCTTCGGCATGTGGAAGCTTAATGTATGCTATGTTATGTACGAGGCCTGACATCTGCTTTGCTATAGGCATGGTTAGTAGATATCAGTCGAACCCAGGTCAGGAATATTGGAGTGCAGTAAAAACTATACTCAAGTACCTGAGAAGGACTAAGGAGTATATGTTAATTTACAAGGCCTCAGATTTATTTCATTTGGGATATACTGATTCAGATTTCCAATCAGATAGGGATAAGAGGAAATCTACCTCGGGATATGTTTTTACTTTGGGAGGTGGAGCTGTTATATGGAGGAGTGTAAAGCAGAAATGCATTGCAGACTCTACCATGGAAGCCGAGTACGTGGCGGCCTCTGAGGCTGCAAAGGAGGCTGTATGGTTCAGGAACTTCCTTTTGGACTTG
Source organism: Saposhnikovia divaricata (assembly GCA_036435485.1). NCBI lineage: Eukaryota > Viridiplantae > Streptophyta > Magnoliopsida > Apiales > Apiaceae > Saposhnikovia > Saposhnikovia divaricata. Next base: position 50,979,430 of record CM071596.1, on the reverse strand, counting down.
GATGTGGTACCTAATTTGCCTAGGAGCTTGACAGTGTATTGTGATAACACTGGTGCTGTGGCAAATTCGAAGGAACCGCGAGATCACAAAGCAGCTAAACATATTGAATGTAAGTATCATCTCATACGAGGAATCGTAAAGCGAGGAGATATAGTTGTGGCTCACATATCATCAGAAGACAACTGGGCAGATCCTTTCACAAAGAGCCTGCCAGCCAAAGTTTTTAACAGGCATGTGGAAGCGATAGGAGTCAGATGGATGGAAACATAGTTTTTTGTGTAATAGTGGATTAAATAAACACTGATATACTCATAGAATATTTTGAGTATAAGTGGGAGATTGTTGGTGTATACTGAAAATATTTATTTGAAGTATTTACATTTATTTCTGGCCGGTTTAATTGAGAATCATTTAAATGTTTACATGTTGTCTAAATATTATATATTGTGAATAATCTAGTATCAAATGGGATACAGAATATTAGATTATTAAATACGGTTTATATAATATAATAAGGTTCACAGCACAGGTGGAGTTAGACAATCCACTGGAATGGCTGTAGTATTATTTAGATTAGTTTATATTGACTAATAAATAATACTAGTATACTTTTTGTATATTGAACAGGATCAAATTTAGAATTGTTCCCTTATACTGATTAAGAAAGTGAACTAAGATTCTATGTTATTATTAATGCTTAGGTTCTTAATCCGGAAATAATAATTGACACGTATATATTATTTACATGCTTTGATTTATATATGAAATAATTCTTTTGATTTATTTCATTATATTTTGGGTGATGAAATAATATATATGGTGAATATTATTTATTGAAGGAATCCATGTCCTGATAATATTCGGGTTAATGATGTCCCCTTGAAAGCTCAAAAAGATTTAATTATGTGAAACCCTGCAGGTGGATTTATTCCGGCATAATTAAATAAAGGTTGAGTGGATAATCAAGGATAAAAGATATTAATTAAATGAATTATCAGTAATTTATTTAATTAATGGACATGCGATATTTTAAATGTAAGAACCCCATATTTTGGATATAATTAAAACTTTTTATTAAGTAATGATAAAATGAGGAACAATGATTGTAATGAATGGATATTACTTTGGACAATGATCTTGATGCATTGGTATATTGTCAGAATAGAGTAATTCGATGGTTGAGGACCTAGATAAGAATAATCTACCATCCAGGAAGGAGCTAATGGATCCTTGAAGGGAAATGAGTACGTGCATAGTGTTTCCCGTACGTGCATAGTATTTCCCGTACGTGCATAGTATTTCCCGTACGTGCATAGTGTTTCCTGTACGTGCATAGTGATTTTGTGGATGTATAGTGATTTTTGAGGTTTAAGAAATTTTTCATGCCACCTATGTACGAGACATGGTATGGATATTTCGAAGTCATATTAGTAATCTACAAGGTAAATAAGTGTATGTAAACGCGATCGGAATTCAGAAATTCCAAACTTTATTTTTATGGAAAATTGGATCGAGCAGTGAAGAGCATGTCAATGCGAACAAGAAAAGAGAATTATTATATCAAGGATTTTATTTTTTATTAAATACGATTTAAGGATTTAGAACAAAAACCTTCGAGTTAGAAAAACGAGCGTTCTAGAAATCGCTAGAATTTTTAAAACGAGATTAAGCGATCAAACAAACGCTTAATGAGCTTTAAAATACAACACAACACCGATATATTACATGCAAGATCAGCTCATGCAAGTCATAAGAGGATTAAGTGTGAAACAAATCAAGAACAAGTGGATTCATGAGGTGTTTGATCAAGAACAAGCCAACAATGCACCTTGTTACTCTTTTTCTTTCTAACCACAAATCTTTGGCACATGGATTGAGGGGTGACAAGGCTGGTTACATCTGATCCTTGGCAAGGGAAATATCATAGAAACATATCATTTATCAATTGAAACAAAGTGGGAGAGAAAAGCCAAGCAACTCCATCTCTCTCCATTTTCTTCAAACTGCCCAGCAAGAACCACCATGAAATAAAAATTCATATCTCCACTTCTACCCATTCATAGATCACCAAATTTTAACCATAGCTTCCTCAATATATGTAGAGTATTCGTTCAAAATTTCATAATTTTTGAAGATCGTTTGGATAGGTAAATAAATTCAAGAAAATCACCCTGTTTTTCCCCTCAAGAAACAAGACTTCGAATTTTTGGAATTTTTAGATTTCCAAACCAAGCTTCCACTCCTTGTTTGATCATCAAATTTTTATGGTGAGTCCTATATTTCATAAAAGCAATCTCCTAAAAATTTCAAGTCCAAACTCCTTTGTTTCCATTTTCAAAAAAATCATGAAAGAGGAGGATGAATAGTGTTTCATGAACTAATCTTTGATTTTTTTTGTTTTCATGGTTGATCTTAGCTACCCTAAGGCTATCCAAGGACTATAACAAGCTTTGTAAGGCTAGTACATACTCTCAAGAAGGTATAACACTCTTGAAACCCTAGATCAACTTTAAGTTTATGGATGTTTTTGATGAGCTAAGCTTGGTTATGATGTTAGCATGATTATAAGCATAATTAGTAAGTGATTTAGTTGAGCAAGAAAGCATGTTAATTATTGTGGTAAACTGGTATGATCTGGACTTGATGATGTTCATAATCATGTGATAAGTTGTGTGGATGCCCGGTGTGGCTTGGTTGGATTGTTATAATTTTTGGAACGTTCGATATATAGCCGTCGTAATGCCGAAATTTCGTTAACCTTAAGAAAAACAACTTGGACAGTAGATGTAACTCACTGCCTAGCTTTGCAATCTGCCATGATAGGATAGGTAATGTTCTAAGCTTCGTTTTGACATAAAGATCACGTGAAACGGACTTACGGTTTAGGATTTATGACCAAATTACTAAAAGTAGTTCGAATCCGTAAACGAAAGTTCATAACTGTAATTGAACCCTCGTAAACTATGTAACGTCATGGTGAATCTTGGTAAATAAATACTAGAGGTAAAAAGGAAGGCGTGAAAGAAAACCGTATGTCAAAAGGATCATTTTTCGATTTATTAAAAATGTTCGAGTCGAGGTTAAACGCGAACGAACCCCTAAAAGACGACTCTTTTATAACTTCGGTAAAACACTTAGAAAACGGACGATAAAACTCGGAGTATAGTATTGGTTCGTAACGATCGACTTTAGAACTCATATGACTTAAGTATGTCCCAAGTATAAGTACAATGACATGTCGTATTAACGAACGAATGTCGGGTCGGATCAGTGATAATAAGTAATCCACTAAAGGGGCTATAACGAGATAACTCGAGAACGTGTTTCGATTTAAGTATAACTTAACTTTTAATATGTTAAGTGATTAATCCCGAATGCCTTGGCTATTTATAGATCACCAAGCTGAATCGGGACCCGCTACCACTACCCCTTACCGTACTCAACTACCAGGCAAGTTTCAATTCCCTTCTTTTAGGCTGTTGTTGTGATTGAATAAATATATATATATGATTGCTGATATACATATGCCATTGCATGCATGCCTACTTTCAAGTTGAATTGATATACTTGTTCCCTGAATGTTATTGTTGGCTTATAAGCTAGATAGTTATACATCAGTTATAAGCCGGTTATTGTAAGACCCTCATAGAAGGGCGTATACATCTTATTCATCAAAAATAGACCGGGAGTCAATATTCCTTGATATATCGAGATTACCTCGGAGGAAAATATTTAAGTAAATATTTTCCATTATTCAGGCGACGAATATTATTTGAATATTCGTTCGAGATTATTTATTTAATGATCCTTACTTCAAATAATTATTTGAACGTAATCATTCGACGAATAATATTTGTCGATATTCATTCAGAGTCGAATTGATTATCGAATATTATTTCGAATATTCTTCTAAAGATGAGACTACTAAATGAATATTATTTGGATATTCTTTTAGAATATTATTTTATTAAATAAATATTACTTTTGAATATTCATTTAAGATATTAAATACTTGATGAATATTATTTTAATATTCATCTGAAGCTTGATTTAATTATCGAATATTATCTCGAATATTCCTTAAAGCTTGGATTACTAAATGAATATTACTTGATATTCATTTAGAATATTATTCATTAAATGAATATTACTTTATCAATATTCATTTAAATTCCTAATTAATTATGAATATTATTTTGAATATTCATCAGGGTTCCATTTAATCACCGAATATTATTTTAAATATTTTAAATATTCCTTTCAGGACTTATTAAGTAATGAATATTACTTTGAATATTCATTTGATTATTTAATTATGCAATAAATATTCTCCTGATATTTTTTCAGGGATTATTTTGAGAAATACTCTGATTAAAGATATTCTTTCATATTCCCAAATACTCCTTAAATATTTTAACTCAATAAATATTCTCTGAATATTTATTCCATACTTAGAATAACCTCGATAAGGTTTATCTTCTTCGATTATTACAGAAAATATTTCGGAGTCATATTATTATTAATCTTATATCAAGAAAGGTTCTCAGACATCATTCTTCTTTGAGTCTATCCCCTTAATAATAAGGGAACCTTACTTGGAAAATGTTATTTATCTTGTCGACTTCCCGGTCATAAAGTATTCCCTTCACCCGCAACTCGGGTGCTGTTGACTTATTAAGTCGTTGCTTACCTTCTCATCTTTCGAGGGGTAAGATTACTGGAACAAGTTGATATCCGTTACCAAGTAATAGCTTGGGAGTTATTGGTAAATTTTCCTTTCCAACTAGATACGACTACTTTGTGGAGTCTTATCAACAAGTATTATACTTGGGGAAAGGGGGACGAACGTTATATTCAGAATCATGAATTCTATTTGAACTAGGAGTCGTGTAAGAGGCCGAGTAGCGCCGGTCCATCCCCTTGGCCCAACCGTTGGCCGGGGAGAGCTAGCAAGGCGGTATACAAGTAAAGCCGTCAGTTCTTCCTTCTACCGGTAGTAAATCTAAATTGAGCTGTACGATCTCGACTGATCATCAAGATTGGAACAGCGGGCGCGGTGAATACTCCATCATTGGTTCATCATCCAAATTCATTTATTTCCTGCAACATGATTACTGTTGGCAGAGTTGGAAAAGAGTCATAACTGGAATTGCAACCTTTTTCTTGCAAGTTCCTCTTCTTAATAACAATAAGAATATCTCGCTTACTTTGATGTAGCAGATATTTCTTCAAACAAATACTTTAAGTTACCTTGTAACTTCATCGTTCATATTATACTGGCATCATTTCCGTAAATGCATGGCATATGGTTTGAAAGATACTTTTGAACTGTTATACATTATTGTTCAGTTATATATTATTGTTGGTGGGCTATTGCTCACCCTTGCTTTATTATTATATCACAACAACAGTTAGACCAGATGACTCGCACAAGGCGCACTCGACGCGGGCGAGGACGATGAGACTACCAGAGCTGTAGAAGAAGCTATTGGTAGGGTATATTTATTCTTTCAGTACCAAGAATATAGTCTAGTATGACTTATGTAAATGGATGGCAAAGGGTATGTATTTATATTGAAATCCTTTTGGATTGTAAGAACTCATAATGTGATTAATAAAATTTGATTGTTACTCTGATTTCATCTCTGGGACTATAACGGGTGTGTTTTATATTGTTGTGTTGGGTCATAGAGACGTAATTTATTTTATGTTAAGGAAAGTTTAATTGTTATGGACAGAATTGGAAACCGTAACCACCGGATCCCGGACCCCGGATCTGGGGGTGTTACAGAAGTGGTATCAGAGCGTACGTTATAAACCCCAGAGATGAGGCGACGTTAAAACAATAAATTCATTAAGATAATAAGAACTCTTGCCAAGTTCATAGTCGGACTACTTAATGTAGTGATGACATATAAAACCCTTATGGGAACTCTTAAGTATCGTGATAGTAACTTAGCTCGATATCGTATTGACGAGTAAGGCGACAGACCTTGAGGCATACGAGCAGCAGCGCGATGATGCTTTATATACTGAAGATCAGCGGGTAATTCGATGAAGTACCCTATTTGGAGACCCGGAAGAGGTTCCAGTAGATAAGGAAAAGTCCTGTTAGGATAAAGAGCTTACCCTTGAGGAATGAGGGTTGCAGCCAGAAAAACTGTGATGATTAAAGTATAGTGCTCAGAAAAGGGAGCATAAAGAACTGAGTTATTAGCAAGAGAACTGAAGATTCATGTTGGATTCATAGCCGGACTACCAGATGTAGTACCAGCAAGAAAGAAGGATTGGAAGAATTACTTGAGATCTTATACGGAAATAGATGAGAATCCTTAGAGATTTTCATCTTAACAAAGAAAGAGCTAGAGGGATGTATGATTATCAAATACATCGATTTAGGGCGAGGAGCAGAGTCCCTAGGAATAGTTGAGAAGGAGGCAGTAAGTGCCATATCATTTGATAAATGAATTAGTATGAATATGGTCAGTAATAATTCGCCATGAGAAGGCAGATGTCATAGGTTGTAATTTATGGAACCAAATTGAGGTTGATGAAATTGTTTTATTCAGGAAAATGTCCATTTTATGAATGAATCAGTTAGAAAGTAAAGACATTGGGAAGTGACAGCATGATTGGGTAAAATTATATAAGGAAGTAGTAAGCAAGACAATGATCTCAGAACCTACCGGAAGATAAGACCAATGAGTCAAGATGAACTCGTAATGAGACTACTGCCAGAGACTGAGTATAGAGTTAATTCAACTCAGTTAAATGATGAACCAGAAACGTTAGATGCATGTGATTCAGAGGAATATTAAATTCCTTCTTCTCTTTGAATGGATTATAATAGTTACCTTAAGTTTACTCCGACACGGAATTATAATAGATCAAGTAATATGATCAGCAGTTAAAGAGAAAAATGTGAGAAAATCCTCCTGGAGCAAAAAGGTGAAATTGGTAATGACCAAGAGCTGGCATTGCTTAATGGAAAAAAAGGAGACTTTGTGCTTCCAATGACGCTTCGCATAAAGGGTTAGGTAGACCGACATTTAGTAGTATTGAATATCAGGACGTTGTGACAGGTTTCAGTTTGAAACTATTGATTCCCTTCTAAGGGATGTATATAATTGATTCCTCTCCAGTGGGTAAACTTCCAATCCGATGATGATCATTTCGTTAACTATGACTGCTTATGATTCCACCTGCTTGGAGGTTCATAGAACTATTCTTCAGGTTTCGAAACTGGTCTCCTTAATGTTACCAGTAGGTGGGTAGATTGATCAAAATTTCCCTGAGTCTGGAAAGGAATTCGGTGAATTTTGGCAAACCTTGTCTTTCTGATTATCAGAGAATGTCATGGAAGAGAGTAAAAAAAAAAAATTTGGAGCAAACCCTGTGATTTGGGTAAGGATGCGGTAAAATGGGTTGGTGGACAGACCCTGGTTATCGCGATTGATTGTAGAAATACAATGATGAAGTGAGATTGGACGAAAATAGGAAATGTAAGTAAGAAACCAGCCGGACTGAGAAACTTCGGGATTGACTTAAGTGAAAAGGCTGTTATGCCAGGAATGGTAAGCTTGCGTGGCACGTGGGAGTGATAAGAATAGTTGAAAAGATAAAAGTGGAGGAAAGGTGACCGGAGACAGTGCCGAGTAGTCGATTAAGACTTATTTGGAGTAAAGTTTTGGAAAGGTAGAAAGGTATCAAAGAAGAAGGCATTATGCCGGCAATTGCTAGAAAAGTAATGCTATTAGCCAACCCCTAAAATCATTTTTTTATTATTATTTTATTTTATTTTAGTGTGGCCAGTTGAGGCCAAGTCACAAAGGATTATCGAGTGACTAGACCATCAGTGAAAGGACAAAGCAGGGTTGCTTCTAAGAAAGCACCGACTGCAAGGGCTTCTGATATAAAGGAAACATTAATGAGATCGTTTGAATCTTCTGCCGAACAACCCATGTTTTGATTGGGAATTCACTAGACCTTTTTGGGATGGGGTCACCCGTACTGAAGTGACTCATGTGTATATGATCGTCCAAGATTACGAAAAAAAAAAAATGGAAGTATAATGACTTGAGATGTATGATGTTAGGGTATCATGAATACCATGAATATATTATGACTGAGGAAAGTAAACAACGAAGGTTTATGAAGAGAGTATAGAAATGGTCAGATATGGATCAGTATGCTGTAGAAATTTCATCTAAGGCAATTACCTTTGAGAAGAACGATAAGTACTAAGAGATTCACGTTGAACTCGACTCGACCAATATCTTCCAAAACATCCTTGCTACCAGTACCAAGTTCTGTAAGAGAGCAGATAGACATACGTTGTCTTTGGGAAGGTCAAATAGGCTGACAACTATCTGAAAGAAGAGGTTAGCATTAAGCCACCGATCGATTATCAAATGAGAATGATTGGAAAGAGACCCTTATTAAGGATACATGATTTGATTGCCAAGTATAAAATGCAAGAATTCCTTGGCAGTTGAATTAAGGATAGGATATCCATAAAGTAAGGCAAACCCTGGGGAATGCACAAGGGATGGCACTAACCCTAATAAAGACATTGTGAATTCAGATGATATGAGTTAGATTTGCTAAGGCAACAATGACCTGTAAAGATCATTAAAAAGAGTTCTAGAAAGAACAGAGATAGAATTATTAGAGTATTGATCAATGACGTTTTGATATACCCTGTACCTAGAAAATACAGGAGGAATGATGAGGACGACCTAAGAAACCTTACAAGGAAAAGCTAATATTCTGAGTTTCCAACTAGAAGTTTGGAAGAGAATGTAAGACACAATAACAATATACCGGATGATGAATGTATGAAACCCTGAGGGAGTATGGATTGAACCTATAAAGGTTGAGATTATCCTAAGATAAGGAAGGAACTAAGAAAAGAAGTATCCTAAGTAGGATTGGGAATAAACGTGATAAAGTTCCCACGGGTAGGTGGAAGCAATGACTTATGGAGAAAGACTGATAAATATATTTTTCTCCATCAGCAGAGCTTAAGGGAGAATGCTTTCACCCAATAATGATAGGAATGAGGTAGAAATGTTTGAATTGGAATATATCCAGAGAACAAGGATTACCAGAAATTATTATCAGGAAAGGCCAATGAGGTGGCTGACAGTCTAAGTATAAAGGAATAATTATAAATGTTCATACCGAAGAAACAAAATGATATTTGGAAAGACCTGGAAGGTCATATTGGAGTGGAGGAAGTTACATTCCTTTTGATGATTGTGCAAGAATCGAAGGTAATAATAGTTTAAGTAAAGATTCGATTCCTGATGGAGTCTTAAGCATATTACGTACCTTAGAAGGTTCCGTTTTGAGGCAAACCAGGACCATGGTACAAAAAAAAAAAAAAAAAAATTTGATGAAGTAAACCGTTAAGTTTCCAGTCTTTTATGGAAGATGCATAAGTGATAGTTTCATCAACCGGACCTAGCTGCGATGCTTGAAACTCTTCTGCAATTCTATCTGCTTCATGTTATATCTACATCAAGTTCAGGAAGTGTTCCTTATGGATAAGGAATAATGATTACTTTGTCTCCCTAAGGGATTTGAAACCCGTAGGGTTAACTATTAACGCACTACGTAAACAACAAGCGAGGGTGATTCTTCTAAGAAAGGAGATGACAACGTAAAGATAAAGAAAGTGCTGCTATTGATAAGCTAAATGGCATGTTGATGAATGACAAGCAAGTTTGTGTTAGTGTACTTCTGCACAAACAAGATAGAGAATATGAGGTTGATAATTCGTGATGCTAAACGTATTCCCGTAGAAAGAATTAATGAGACTTGGAGGGAAGGGCGGTTGAGCCCGAGACTTATTGGGCCACCTGAGAGTTTATAAGTGTTCGGACGGCGGTATTCGAGCCAGCCTTACCCCCAAAACTTATAGCACGGTCATAACGGGTTTTCATGTGGCCAGGCTACGCCAGTAAAATGCAGATGTTCAACAGATGATAGGAGTACGAGCATGTAGATATACGACCTGGTCTGACTTACGAAAGACAACCTGTGGAAAACCACGGATAGAAAAGAACAAGTGATGAGAAACAAGGTTGGCAGAAGTAGATTATATGAATCTAAGTTAAAGGGATCGGGCCAGATTCATTTCGGAAAATTTAAATTGGAATAACGTGATGATTATAAAATAAATGTGACGGAATACCGATAAGGAGGTACCAAGTGCAAAAAGGTGTCTCAATAAAGAGGTGAAGGTGAAAGTAAATAATAGAAATGAGTAAGAATCAGATAATAAGAAGGATGTGATTGATAAAGAAAAGGGTGGGAAAGCAACTATGGAATGAGAAGCAAGGAATGTTATGAATGGGTTTCTAATGAATTCTCAGGATGACAACCTGATAGTGTCAATATTATAGTTATGAAAAAGCTAGTATCATGATATGGGATGTCAGTACTAATGATGTCAAGTGAGAAATCTAAGATTTAACCTGAAAGGTTGAAGGATTTCCCGAATGTGAGTATCGCTAAGATTGAACAAGAGTATTTGTCCATAGAATAATGGACAAAGCAGCAAGATATGTTGGCACGTGAGATTGCGATCAAATAGTATTGGATATAATTATGATTAATTTCTTCTTTGATAAACCTCTATAGTTCAGAGGTAAATTCTGAGTATGATATTCTACAATCATGAAAGCTTTCTATAATCCTTTGGAACTCTTTCCTCTTCTTCTCTCTTATTCATCTTCTTTATGAATTGAGAAGAACAACCTTTTTAGGAGGGGAGGTACTGCTACGTGACTATCTGTCTATGTGATAGAAGTCTAAGTGGAATACCATGACTTGTTTAATTGCTTGTCAAGTACTAAAGGCTGGCCCCCTTCTGTACTAACTATGCAATATAACAAATGTTCAATTGATCATAAGTGATCTCTCAATAAATCTTTCCACTTATCTATATTGATCGAGATTGCGAAGATTAAAGCAATCAGGAAATGCACAGTACGAGCGAGGTTACCTCCGAATTCGTAGGGTGATAGTGATACCAATGTTACTGCAGGTATCAATAAGGATAAGACTGATTAAGAGTATAACCCGGATAGTGAGTTGAACGAAAAGTAGCAACGTTGATGAAAAAAGGATACAGTATGGATTGTAGCACTAGAAGATGTGCTGAGGAAGGGTAGAACGACTAAGAATTGACCGGGAAGCCAAAAAGTGAACGACAGGCAAACGACTCTTTGCTTCCTACCTGATTCCGGGACGGAATCCTTTTAAGGAGGGGAGACTGTAAGAACCCCATATTTTGGATATAATTAAAACTTTTTATTAAGTAATGATAAAATGAGGAACAATGATTGTAATGAATGGATATTACTTTGGACAATGATCTTGATGCATTGGTATATTGTCAGAATAGAGTAATTCGATGGTTGAGGACCTAGATAAGAATAATCTACCATCCAGGAAGGAGCTAATGGATCCTTGAAGGGAAATGAGTACGTGCATAGTGTTTCCCGTACGTGCATAGTATTTCCCGTACGTGCATAGTATTTCCCGTACGTGCATAGTGTTTCCTGTACGTGCATAGTGATTTTGTGGATGTATAGTGATTTTTGAGGTTTAAGAAATTTTTCATGCCACCTATGTACGAGACATGGTATGGATATTTCGAAGTCATATTAGTAATCTACAAGGTAAATAAGTGTATGTAAACGCGATCGGAATTCAGAAATTCCAAACTTTATTTTTATGGAAAATTGGATCGAGCAGTGAAGAGCATGTCAATGCGAACAAGAAAAGAGAATTATTATATCAAGGATTTTATTTTTTATTAAATACGATTTAAGGATTTAGAACAAAAACCTTCGAGTTAGAAAAACGAGCGTTCTAGAAATCGCTAGAATTTTTAAAACGAGATTAAGCGATCAAACAAACGCTTAATGAGCTTTAAAATACAACACAACACCGATATATTACATGCAAGATCAGCTCATGCAAGTCATAAGAGGATTAAGTGTGAAACAAATCAAGAACAAGTGGATTCATGAGGTGTTTGATCAAGAACAAGCCAACAATGCACCTTGTTACTCTTTTTCTTTCTAACCACAAATCTTTGGCACATGGATTGAGGGGTGACAAGGCTGGTTACATCTGATCCTTGGCAAGGGAAATATCATAGAAACATATCATTTATCAATTGAAACAAAGTGGGAGAGAAAAGCCAAGCAACTCCATCTCTCTCCATTTTCTTCAAACTGCCCAGCAAGAACCACCATGAAATAAAAATTCATATCTCCACTTCTACCCATTCATAGATCACCAAATTTTAACCATAGCTTCCTCAATATATGTAGAGTATTCGTTCAAAATTTCATAATTTTTGAAGATCGTTTGGATAGGTAAATAAATTCAAGAAAATCACCCTGTTTTTCCCCTCAAGAAACAAGACTTCGAATTTTTGGAATTTTTAGATTTCCAAACCAAGCTTCCACTCCTTGTTTGATCATCAAATTTTTATGGTGAGTCCTATATTTCATAAAAGCAATCTCCTAAAAATTTCAAGTCCAAACTCCTTTGTTTCCATTTTCAAAAAAATCATGAAAGAGGAGGATGAATAGTGTTTCATGAACTAATCTTTGATTTTTTTTTGTTTTCATGGTTGATCTTAGCTACCCTAAGGCTATCCAAGGACTATAACAAGCTTTGTAAGGCTAGTACATACTCTCAAGAAGGTATAACACTCTTGAAACCCTAGATCAACTTTAAGTTTATGGATGTTTTTGATGAGCTAAGCTTGGTTATGATGTTAGCATGATTATAAGCATAATTAGTAAGTGATTTAGTTGAGCAAGAAAGCATGTTAATTATTGTGGTAAACTGGTATGATCTGGACTTGATGATGTTCATAATCATGTGATAAGTTGTGTGGATGCCCGGTGTGGCTTGGTTGGATTGTTATAATTTTTGGAACGTTCGATATATAGCCGTCGTAATGCCGAAATTTCGTTAACCTTAAGAAAAACAACTTGGACAGTAGATGTAACTCACTGCCTAGCTTTGCAATCTGCCATGATAGGATAGGTAATGTTCTAAGCTTCGTTTTGACATAAAGATCACGTGAAACGGACTTACGGTTTAGGATTTATGACCAAATTACTAAAAGTAGTTCGAATCCGTAAACGAAAGTTCATAACTGTAATTGAACCCTCGTAAACTATGTAACGTCATGGTGAATCTTGGTAAATAAATACTAGAGGTAAAAAGGAAGGCGTGAAAGAAAACCGTATGTCAAAAGGATCATTTTTCGATTTATTAAAAATGTTCGAGTCGAGGTTAAACGCGAACGAACCCCTAAAAGACGACTCTTTTATAACTTCGGTAAAACACTTAGAAAACGGACGATAAAACTCGGAGTATAGTATTGGTTCGTAACGATCGACTTTAGAACTCATATGACTTAAGTATGTCCCAAGTATAAGTACAATGACATGTCGTATTAACGAACGAATGTCGGGTCGGATCAGTGATAATAAGTAATCCACTAAAGGGGCTATAACGAGATAACTCGAGAACGTGTTTCGATTTAAGTATAACTTAACTTTTAATATGTTAAGTGATTAATCCCGAATGCCTTGGCTATTTATAGATCACCAAGCTGAATCGGGACCCGCTACCACTACCCCTTACCGTACTCAACTACCAGGCAAGTTTCAATTCCCTTCTTTTAGGCTGTTGTTGTGATTGAATAAATATATATATATGATTGCTGATATACATATGCCATTGCATGCATGCCTACTTTCAAGTTGAATTGATATACTTGTTCCCTGAATGTTATTGTTGGCTTATAAGCTAGATAGTTATACATCAGTTATAAGCCGGTTATTGTAAGACCCTCATAGAAGGGCGTATACATCTTATTCATCAAAAATAGACCGGGAGTCAATATTCCTTGATATATCGAGATTACCTCGGAGGAAAATATTTAAGTAAATATTTTCCATTATTCAGGCGACGAATATTATTTGAATATTCGTTCGAGATTATTTATTTAATGATCCTTACTTCAAATAATTATTTGAACGTAATCATTCGACGAATAATATTTGTCGATATTCATTCAGAGTCGAATTGATTATCGAATATTATTTCGAATATTCTTCTAAAGATGAGACTACTAAATGAATATTATTTGGATATTCTTTTAGAATATTATTTTATTAAATAAATATTACTTTTGAATATTCATTTAAGATATTAAATACTTGATGAATATTATTTTAATATTCATCTGAAGCTTGATTTAATTATCGAATATTATCTCGAATATTCCTTAAAGCTTGGATTACTAAATGAATATTACTTGATATTCATTTAGAATATTATTCATTAAATGAATATTACTTTATCAATATTCATTTAAATTCCTAATTAATTATGAATATTATTTTGAATATTCATCAGGGTTCCATTTAATCACCGAATATTATTTTAAATATTTTAAATATTCCTTTCAGGACTTATTAAGTAATGAATATTACTTTGAATATTCATTTGATTATTTAATTATGCAATAAATATTCTCCTGATATTTTTTCAGGGATTATTTTGAGAAATACTCTGATTAAAGATATTCTTTCATATTCCCAAATACTCCTTAAATATTTTAACTCAATAAATATTCTCTGAATATTTATTCCATACTTAGAATAACCTCGATAAGGTTTATCTTCTTCGATTATTACAGAAAATATTTCGGAGTCATATTATTATTAATCTTATATCAAGAAAGGTTCTCAGACATCATTCTTCTTTGAGTCTATCCCCTTAATAATAAGGGAACCTTACTTGGAAAATGTTATTTATCTTGTCGACTTCCCGGTCATAAAGTATTCCCTTCACCCGCAACTCGGGTGCTGTTGACTTATTAAGTCGTTGCTTACCTTCTCATCTTTCGAGGGGTAAGATTACTGGAACAAGTTGATATCCGTTACCAAGTAATAGCTTGGGAGTTATTGGTAAATTTTCCTTTCCAACTAGATACGACTACTTTGTGGAGTCTTATCAACAAGTATTATACTTGGGGAAAGGGGGACGAACGTTATATTCAGAATCATGAATTCTATTTGAACTAGGAGTCGTGTAAGAGGCCGAGTAGCGCCGGTCCATCCCCTTGGCCCAACCGTTGGCCGGGGAGAGCTAGCAAGGCGGTATACAAGTAAAGCCGTCAGTTCTTCCTTCTACCGGTAGTAAATCTAAATTGAGCTGTACGATCTCGACTGATCATCAAGATTGGAACAGCGGGCGCGGTGAATACTCCATCATTGGTTCATCATCCAAATTCATTTATTTCCTGCAACATGATTACTGTTGGCAGAGTTGGAAAAGAGTCATAACTGGAATTGCAACCTTTTTCTTGCAAGTTCCTCTTCTTAATAACAATAAGAATATCTCGCTTACTTTGATGTAGCAGATATTTCTTCAAACAAATACTTTAAGTTACCTTGTAACTTCATCGTTCATATTATACTGGCATCATTTCCGTAAATGCATGGCATATGGTTTGAAAGATACTTTTGAACTGTTATACATTATTGTTCAGTTATATATTATTGTTGGTGGGCTATTGCTCACCCTTGCTTTATTATTATATCACAACAACAGTTAGACCAGATGACTCGCACAAGGCGCACTCGACGCGGGCGAGGACGATGAGACTACCAGAGCTGTAGAAGAAGCTATTGGTAGGGTATATTTATTCTTTCAGTACCAAGAATATAGTCTAGTATGACTTATGTAAATGGATGGCAAAGGGTATGTATTTATATTGAAATCCTTTTGGATTGTAAGAACTCATAATGTGATTAATAAAATTTGATTGTTACTCTGATTTCATCTCTGGGACTATAACGGGTGTGTTTTATATTGTTGTGTTGGGTCATAGAGACGTAATTTATTTTATGTTAAGGAAAGTTTAATTGTTATGGACAGAATTGGAAACCGTAACCACCGGATCCCGGACCCCGGATCTGGGGGTGTTACATTAAACATGGGGAATTTAATAAGCAAATAATATTGGAACCGAATTAATTAATTAAATTACGGTATTAGGAAAGGTAGTGCAAATATTAATTCTTTAGTGGATTGAATTAATATTTAATTACATTGGGCTAGGCTCAAGATGTAATTAGAAGGCCCAACCTAATTGTCCATGATCCCTATTGTAGCCTATATATATTCCTATTCTCTTCTTGCTGGGGGCTGGTCGAAAAAATTTTGTAGCCACCCAGGAGCAAGAAGAGAGGTTAACTTGAGAAGACGAAGGCCACACTTCGCTCAAGGGAATTTGGGAATACAATAGAAGAGCGTGGAATCAACCGTTAATAAGGTGACTTTTCTATTCGTACTCGTTAATTTATTGTATCAAAAATCGCAGTGCCAAGATCTGATTGTCCCAACACCTACATCTGTCCAGATTCAACCTTCTGGGTCTTCTAAATGCAAGTTAGCTCAGACCACCCTAGACTTGTCCGGAAGCTCGCAAACCCGCGCTATGAGGAAGGGTAAAGCTGTGAAAGTGGGTCCTGCCATCGTCGAGAATCAATTTAAGGACTTGATTGACACTCATGTTCCTGCTGAGGTTATTACTGGCTGGTCGCAAATGGACTCTACTGAAGCTCTGGAAGCTATGATGTTCTCTGCAGCCCAGAACGCATTCTTTACTCTTAGATTCTGTGATGACTTTGCTTTGAGGACCCAATATGACCTTCGACTGCAAGAGGAGGTTGAAAAGCTTAAGAAAGACCTAGCTGCTGCAGAAGATAGAGCAAACATTTCCATTGCTGCAGTGCGACGAGCAAAGACTGTTGAAACCTCGTTGAAAAAGGAGAAAGAGGAGCTTCAAGGCCAAGTCAAGAATCTTAAGGACGAAAAGTTATCAACACTGGAGAAAGTTAATGAGCTGGAAGTTCAAGTTGATGCCCTAAACGCTGCTGCTAATGCCGTTAAGTCTTCTATGCTGACTAAGGAGAAAGCTCGCTATGACGAGGGCTATGACGAAGGCATCAGAGATTACATGCGATCAACTTGGGAGAAAATGCCTGGCCTGGACTGGTCCCTCCTCGGAGAAGATGTGATAGGCATGATTAAAGATTTTGAGAAAGAAGCTGCGGCTGCAAACTCTGTACCTCCCGTGGAAACGGTCGAGAGGTCTCCAGGTTCTAACCTTGAGACTGCAAAGGTTCCTGCTATTGAAGATGCTCAACCTACCCTTCCAATTCCTCCAACTATTGAAGATTCAGACAAAACTCCTACTACTTGAAGCTTTATGATTTATTGAACTTTTGATAACTTTTGATGAGGTCGCGGGCCCCTCGTAGCGCCTCGCAAGTTGTAACCCTAAATTTGGTTCTTTAAGGCCTTCGTGCCTATAACTTTGAATTGCTGGTTTTCAGGGTCGGGGTACCCTATAATTTCTATGCTTGATAATGATAACTATCTATTTTGCTATATCTCTGTTCACATGTCACATGTTTGTACCTGTATGCTCCTATAGTAATGTCTTACCTTTATTCCCCTTAGCAATTACTTAGTGTCTGTACTTGTGCATTCAAGCTTACGTGGGCTAGCCCTTTGTAAGAAACAGAATACACTCGTACTTTCATTTTATAATTTTCTGAAATAAAAGGCAATTGAATCCGAACAATATTACAACAACTTACTTGTAAGCTTAAAAACGTCTTTTCTTATGCTTCACCTAACATTTTCAAAGTCGCATTCTGAACTAAAACCCTTTCTGATAATCTTATATTCTTTATTGCTAAATAGTTTGACCAGGTTCCTCGTTCATTAGTCCTGCAAAATAAACATAAAACAGAAACTAGTTAAGGTTAACAAAACTTCCCTCGTTCCATTCGGGTCAACTGGTGGAAAGGTTCCCTGCTTGGGTCCCAGTCCTATACTCTAGGTCCCAACATACCTCGAGGTATGTTGGTTCCTTTTTACCTCGAGGCGATTTCTAGGAACCTGTGTGCTGTTCTGGGAGTCCACACAGCTACCTCTTCTCCAAGTGTCAAGCTAGACATTTAATGGAGGCAAATGCTAAGGGTTTTATCCCTTCTTCTCATGTGCCAAAGACGGTTCCACATGAGGGAGAGCTTATTAGGCTTCTCTTTAAGAACAAGTGTGCCGGTCCAGGCTCCACACAGGTTCCCACTTCCTCTGGTGCCAGTGGCGGCTCCACGGAGGGATGAAACGTACAATCTCAGGTTCCTGTATGCCAGTCTCGGATCCATACAGGTTCCTTTAGGTGCCTTGTGTCAGGACTTTAGGTGCCTTTTGTCAGGACTTTAGGTGCCTTTTGTCAGGACTTTAGGTGCCTTTTGTCAGGACTTTAGATCATGTGCTCAAGGAACTTGAGACTTTCAAGTCATGCTCAGGAAGCTACCTGAGGCTTTTCTCAATGCGTGCTCGGGAAGCTTCCCAAGGCTTTGGTTTATGTCAATCATTCTCAATCTGCATACTCTGTCAAATCACATTCATACTTTGCACATACTATCAATTGCCGCACGAACCTGTTAGTCAAGGGTAGGTTGAACATGGACATCAAGGTTTGACTTTGACTTACTTCTTTCTATCCTTTCGTAATCTCGACTCCATTTCACACTGTCTGTGCTTTTGTGTTCTAGCATGTTGTCTCGATGGTATGAATATGTCTGCTTATGTACCGATTCCTCACACTTCATGTTTCACACACACAAATATTCACGATACTTTGTTTAATGACTGTTCACTTGTTGGTTCATAGTCCTTCCGTCATGATTTTTACTGTAACTTTTTAATGGTCTGTTCATCTTCTATATGCTTCTTACTGCAATTGATGTACGGTCTATATGAATTTTTCTTAGAGCATCCCTAATTTGCGACCGTGGCGCTTTAGATGTCTTAGAACTGTCCTCGAACCTGACCTCTCTTCGTCTGTTTTTTGCAGATGTCTTCCGATTCAACACACTCTGACCTTCATTCTTCAATAAAACCCGTTATTATTAAATTTGTTAGCCATAGGACTAGGTCTAGAGTCCTAATTCCGAACACCAGCGAACCCCAAGACATCCTCATGAAACCCCTGAGCACCAATGTTCAAAAAGAACCTCTTAGTCTAATCGACTTAGGGAACGATTGGTCTGATAGTGAGGAAGTGTCTAAGCCTAACCAGAAAATACTTCCTGAACCTGATTTTGACAACGAGATTATTGTCGAAAGAAAGTCATACAAACAGGAGATTGTGCCTTTCTGTGAGAAAGTCGATTCGTCTATGACTTCAGCTAGGCTAGAGAAGTTGTGGGAAGAATGTGTTCGTCCAAACTGCCCGATTGTTGTTCCGGAACCTGGTGAGAGGGCTCACAGGTTTAACACTAGAGTTCCCGAGCGTGGTGTTCCTAACGCAGTAACCTCTGCTGCCTTCTTCAGAGTGGGTGTCTACTTCCCCCTCCATCCTTTTTTGCGAGAAGTTCTTGATTTTTATGGCTTAGCCCCTCTCCAATTGACTCCCAATTCCTATAGACTAGCCATGAGCACATATGTCCTATACTCCAGTTTGTTCACTACTCCCTTATCTGCACCTGAATTAGGTTATTTCTTCAGATTAAAAGATACTGGAAAGGGTTCCGGTTGCTTTTATCTGACTGCCTGGCCTTGTCATCAAGGTCAGTGTATAAAAGGTATTAAGCAAAACTTTGACCAATGGCAGGAGCAATTTCTTTACTGCTATGATTGTCCCCCTGTCCGTTTCCAGTTCAACCGCTGTCCTCATATTCCCAAACAAACCTTTCTTTCTGGAGTCTGCCTAAAAAAAGCTGAAGAGGCTTTGAAACACTCTTCATCCCTTAGGGATTGTATGATTCTATTAACACCTGACAATCTCGTCACCTTAGGTTTCTCCCTGATCCCCCTGGTAAGAATTTCGTTTCCTTTGTATCTATTTATACTCGTACAGCTCATATACTTTATCTTGTTTCTTTTATCTGTTCTGACTTATCTCTTGTCTTGTATTCACAGGTATGGCTCCCAAGATTCCGTCATTCATTAAGAGATCCAAGAATGTTGAAGAAGTCTTCAAGACTGAGAACGAAACCAAGGAGGTCCCGTTAGTTGCAACTCCAATCGGCCAGGTTCCAACCCCTACATCTGTCCAGATTCAACCTTCTGGGTCTTCTAAATGCAAGTTAGCTCAGACCACCCTAGACTTGTCCGGAAGCTCGCAAACCCGCGCTATGAGGAAGGGTAAAGCTGTGAAAGTGGGTCCTGCCATCGTCGAGAATCAATTTAAGGACTTGATTGACACTCATGTTCCTACTGAGGTTATTACTGGCTGGTCGAAAATGGACTCTACTGAAGCTCTGGAAGCAATGATGTTCTCTGCAGCCCAGAACGCATTCTTTACTCTTAGATTCTATGATGACTTTGCTTTGAGGACCCAATATGACCTTCGACTGCAAGGGGAGGTTGAAAAGCTCAAGAAAGACCTAGCTGCTGCAGAAGACAGAGCAAATATTTCCATTGCTGCAGTGCGACGAGCAAAGACTGTTGAAACCTCGTTGAAAAAGGAGAAAGAGGAGCTTCAAGGCCAAGTCAAGAATCTTAAGGACGAAAAGTTATCAACACTGGAGAAAGTTAATGAGCTAGAAGTTCAAGTTGATGCCCTAAACGCTGCTGCTAATGCCGTTAAGTCTTCTATGCTGACTAAGGAGAAAGCTCGCTATGACGAGGGCTATGACGAAGGCATCAGAGATTACATGCGATCAACTTGGGAGAAAATGCCTGGCCTGGACTGGTCCCTCCTCGGAGAAGATGTGATAGGCATGATTAAAGATTTTGAGAAAGAAGCTGCGGCTGCAAACTCTGTACCTCCCGTGGAAACGGTCGAGAGGTCTCCAGGTTCTAACCTTGAGACTGCAGAGGTTCCTGCTATTGAAGATGCTCAACCTACCCTTCCAATTCCTCCAGCTATTGAAGATTCAGACAAAACTCCTACTGCTTGAAGCTTTATGATTTATTGAACTTTTGATAACTTTTGATGAGGTCGCGGGCCCCTCGTAGCGCCTCGCAAGTTGTAACCCTAAATTTGGTTCTTTAAGGCCTTCGTGCCTCTAACTTTGAATTGCTGGTTTTCAGGGTCGGGGTACCCTATAATTTCTATGCTTGATAATGATAACTATCTATTTTGCTATATCTCTGTTCACATGTCACATGTTTGTCCCTGTATGCTCCTATAGTAATGTCTTACCTTTATTCCCCTTAGCAATTACTTAGTGTCTGTACTTGTGCATTCAAGCTTACGTGGGCTAGCCCTTTGTAAGAAACAGAAGACACTCGTACTTTCATTTTATAATTTTCTGAAATAAAAGGCAATTGAATCCTAACAATATTACAACAACTTACTTGTAAGCTTAAAAACGTCTTTTCTTATGCTTCACCTAACATTTTCAAAGTCGCATTCTGAACTAAAACCCTTTATGATAATCTTATATTCTTTATTGCTAAATAGTTTGACCAGGTTCCTCGTTCATTAATCCTGCAAAATAAACATAAAACAGAAACTAGTTAAGGTTAACAAAACTTCCCTCGTTCCATTCGGGTCAACTGGTGGAAAGGTTCCCTGCTTGGGTCCCAGTCCTATACTCTAGGTCCCAACATACCTCGAGGTATGTTGGTTCCTTTTTACCTCGAGGCGATTTCTAGGAACCTGTGTGCTGTTCTGGGAGTCCACACAGCTTCCTCTTCTCCAAGTGTCAAGCTAGACATTTCATGGAGGCAAATGCTAAGGGTTTTATCCCTTCTTCTCATGTGTCAAAGACGGTTCCACATGAGGGAGAGCTTATTAGGCTTCTCTTTAAGAACAAGTGTGCCGGTCTAGGCTCCACACAGGTTCCCACTTCCTCTCGTGCCAGTGGCGGCTCCACGGAGGGATGAAACGTACAGTCTCAGGTTCCTGTATGCCAGTCTCGGATCCATACAGGTTCCTTTAGGTGCCTTGTGTCAGGACTTTATGTAAGAACCCCAAAATTTTGGAAATAATTAAAACTTTTTATTAAGTAATGATAAAATGAGGAACAATGATTCCGACAACAAGGTCACCAGCTCTAATGAATGGTGGTTTCAAAGAACAATGATTGTAATGAATGGATATTGCTTTGGACAATGATCCTGATGCATTGGTATATTGTCAGAATAGAGTAATTCGATGGTTGAGGACCTAGATAAGAATAATCTACCATCCAGGAAGGAGCTAATGGATCCTTGAAGGGAAATGAGTACGTGCATAGTGTTTCCCGTACTTGCATAGTGTTTCCCATACGTGCATAGTATTTCCCGTACGTGCATAGTGTTTCCCGTACGTGCATAGTGTTTTGGTGGATGAATAGTGATTTTGTAAGTTGGAAAACTTTTCACGCCACCCTATGTACGGGACGTGATATGGATGTTTCGAAGTCATATTAGTAATACGCGGAGGAAATAAATGAATGCAGAGACGATTGGAATTCAGAAATTCCAAATTCTTTTTCGGTATAATATTTGACCGGACAGTGGATTAAATATTATTATAATCCAAGAATTGAGATATTAACTTTGAGGATTTGATATTTTGGGATGTTATTATATTTGATTTAAGAATGAAGGTAGGAAACCACTGAGGCAGCGAAACAAGCGTTCTAGAAACCGCTAAAACGTTATAACGTGATTAATCAATAAAGCGAACGAATCCTAGATTACGGATTAAGTTCGTATCGAGATTAAATATCCTACATGGTCATCACGAGGATTATATTAAGGATTGGGGAAGGTATTATGAATATCGAGAAATTTCCCGGTAAACCCTAGAGGTAAAACTACTTAGTTATTCGCCCGAACGATCAATCGAAACGAGCAATAACCGGACAAAAGAAACAAATAGTGGAAGCAAGAGTCATGCATAAGCTACTAGATAAATATCTAGCAACCAAGTGGGCTAAGTAACTAGCATGTTAAGGATTGAACTAGTAGTTAGCCAAATCAAACTCTAGTTAGCCATAAATCAATCCAAGTGCTACACATGCTTTCAAATCTCACCATTCATTCGAAAAGCACTTTAATAAAGTAAAAAGAGATGAGATATCATCCAAGGCTCATCACTTTATGAATTATTATCAAAACAACCAAGCAAACACAAAGAACTCTCCATTTTCCTTTCTTCCTTGAAAAATTCTGCCAAGGTGCTAGAAGTAAGGCTTCCAACCATCATTTGATCTTGAAATATTTATGGTGAGTACTTCATATCATATCTTAGATCCCCTAGAAATTTCAGCTTCAAATTCATCTTTTTCCATTTTCAAATAAATCATCAAAGATGATGATAAATAGTGTTTTCAAGAACTAATCTTTGTTTTTCTTATTTTCATGGTTGATCCTAGCTAACTTAAGGCTATCCAAGGACCATACCAAGATTTGTGAGGCTAGTACATACTCCAAGGAAGGTATAAGAATTGAAAACCCTAGATCTACTTTGAGTTTTAAGCATGTTCTTGATGGATCTAGCTTAGTTATGATTATGTTCATGTTATAAGCATGTTTAGTTAGTGATTTAGTGATTTGATTATCATGATGATTTTGATACTAAGATCAGTGGCTTCTGGACTTTTTGAGATGCTTATTATGTGTATAAGTTGTTTAGATGCCCGGTGTGGCTTGGGTTGTTGATTACGATTTATGGAACGTCCGATTTATAGCCGTCGTAATGCCCGATTTTTGTTAACATTAAGAAATCGTGTTTTACAGTAGCCATAAGTCACTGTCCAGTATCATGTTCTGCCATGGCAAGATAGATCATGTTATAAGCTTCGTTTTGATATAAAGATCATGTGAAACGGACTTACGGTTTAGGAATTATGGCCGATTCACTAAAAGACGTTCGAAACCGTAAGTACGAGTTTTTTATTAAATTGAACCCTCGTAAAATACGTAAGTCAGTGGCGAATCTTGGTAATTAAATACTAGAGGTAAAAAGGAAGGTGTGAGAGAAAACCTCATGTGAAATGGATCGTTTTCCGAATTTATAAAAATGTTCGAATCAAAGTTAATCGCAAACGAACTCCTAAAAACCGCTTGATTATAACTTCGGTAAAACACTTAGAAAACGGGCGATAAAACTGGGAGCATAATATTGATTTGTAACGATCGACCTTAGAACTCGTATGACTTAAGTATATCCCAAGTATAAGTACAGTGACATGTCGTATTAACGAACGAATGTCGGGTCGGATCGATGATAAAAGGAATCCACTAAAAGGGGTATAACGAGATAACTCGAGAACGTGTTTCGATTTAAGTATAACTTAACTTTTAAGATGTTAAGTGATTAATCCCGAATGCCTTGGCTATTTATAGATCACCAAGCTGAACCGGGACCCGCTACCACTACCCCTTACCGTACTCGACTACCAGGCAAGTTTCAATTCCCTTCTTTTAAGCTGTTGTTGTGATCGAATATATAAAAATGTTTTCTGTTATACATATGCCATAGCATGCATGCCTACTTTCAAGTTATATCATTATGCTTGTTCCTTGATTGTTATTGGCTTATAAATTAGATAGCTATGGCATCAATTATAAGCCGGTTATTGTAAGACCCTCAGAGAAGGGTGTATACCTCTTATTCATCAAATATAGACCGGGAGTCAATATTTCTTGACATATCGAGATTACCTCGGAGGAAAATATTTAAGTAAATATTTTCCATTATTCGGGCGACGAATATTATTTGACTATTCATTCGAGATTATTTATTTAACGATCCTTACTTCAAATAATTATTTGAACGTAACTATTCGATGAATAATATTTTTAATATTCATTCAGAGTCGAATTATTTATCGATTATTATTTCGAATATTCTT
Source organism: Saposhnikovia divaricata (assembly GCA_036435485.1). Taxonomy (NCBI): domain Eukaryota; kingdom Viridiplantae; phylum Streptophyta; class Magnoliopsida; order Apiales; family Apiaceae; genus Saposhnikovia; species Saposhnikovia divaricata. The sequence goes on along the minus strand of CM071596.1, from coordinate 50,954,504 downwards.
CTAAAGGTTGGACTACTAAATGAATATTATTTGGATATTCATTTAGAATATTATTCATTAAATGAATATTACTTTTGAATATTCATTTAAGATAGTAATTACCTGACGAATATTATTTTAATGTTCATCTGAAGTTTGATTTATTTATCGAGTCTTATCTCGAATATTCCTTTAAAACTTGGATTACTAAATGAATATTACTTGATATTCACTTAGAATATTATTCATTAAATGAATATTACTTTTTCAGTATTCATTTAAATTCCTAATTAATTATGAATATTATTTTGAATATTCATCCAGGGTTCTATTTAATCATCGAATATTATTTTAAATATTTTAAATATTCCTTTCAGGTCTTAATAATTAATGGATATTATTTTGAATATTCATTTGAATATTTAATTATGCAATAAATATTCTCTCGATATTTCTTCAAGGATTATTTGAGAAATACTCTGATTAAAGATATTCTTTCATATTCCTAAATATTCTGTAAAATATTTTAATTCAATAAATATTCTCTGAATATTTATTCCATACTTAGAATAACCTCGATAAGGTTTATCTTCTTCGATTATTACGGAAAATATTTCGGAGACATATTATTATTAATCTTATATCAAGAAAGGTTCTCAGACATCATTCTTCTTGAGTCTATCTCCCTAAAAATAAGGGAACCTTACTTGGGAAATGTTATTTATCTTATCGACTTCCCGGTCATAAAGTATTCTCTTCACTCGCAACTCGGGTGCTATTGACTTATTAAGTCATTGTTTACCTTCTCATCTTTCGAGGGGTAAGTTGTTGGAACAAGTTGATATCCGTTACCAAGTAATAGCTTGGGAGTTATTGGTAAATTTTCCTTTCCAACTAGATACGACTACCTTGTGGAGTCTTATCAACAAGTATTATACTTGGGGAAAGGGGGACGGACGTTACATTCAGAATCATGAATTCTATTTGAACTAGGAGTCGTGTAAGAGGCCGAGTAGCGCCGGTCCATCCCCTTTGGCCCAACCGTTGGCCGGGGAGAGCTAGTAAGGCGGTATACAAGTAAAGCCGTCAGTTCTTCCTTCTACCGGTAGTAAATCTAAATTGAGCTGTACGATCTCGACTGATCATCAAGATTGGAACAGCGGGCGCGGTGAATACTCCATCATTGGTTCATCATCCAAACTTATTTATTTCCTGCAACATGATTACTGTTGGCAGAGCTGGAAAAGTGTTCATAACTGGAATTGCAACCTTTTCATGCAAGTTCCTCTTCTTAATAACAATGAGAATATCTCGCTTACTTTTGATGTAGCAGATATTTCTACAAACAAATACTTTAAGTTACCTTGTAACTTCATCGTTCATATTATACTGGCATCATTTCCGTAAATGCATGGCATATGGTTTGAATGATACTTTTGAACTGTTATACATTATCGTTCAGTTATATATTATTGTTGGTGGGCTATTGCTCACCCTTGCTTTATTATTATATCACAACAACAGCTAGACCAGATGACTCGCACAAGGCGCACTCGACGCGGGCGAGGACGATGAGACTACCAGAGCTGAAGAAGAAGCTATTGGTAAAATATATTTATTCTTTCAGTACCAAGAATATGGTCTAGTATGACTTATGTAAATGGATGGCAAAGAGTATGTATTTATATTGAAATTCTTTTGGATTGTAAGAACTCATAATGTGATTAATAAAAATTTGATTGTTACTCTGATTTCATCTCTGGGACTATAACGGGTGTGTTTTATATTGTTATGTTGGGTCATAGAGACGTAATTTATTTTATGTTAAGGAAAGTTCAATTGTTGTGGACAGAATTGGAAACCGTAACCACCGGATCCCGGACCCCGGATCTGGGGGTGTTACAGAAGTGGTATCAGAGCGTACGTTATAAATCCCAGAGATGAGGTGACGTTAAAACAATAAATTCAATAAGATAATAAGAACTCTTGCCAAGTTCATAGTCGGACTACTTAATGTAGTGATGACATATAAAACCCTTATGGGAACTCGTAAGTATCACGATAGTAACTTAGCTCGATATCGTATCGACGAGTAAGGTGACAGACCTTGAGGCATACGAGCAGCAGCGCGATGATGCTCTAAATGCTGAAGATCAGCGGGTATTTCGATGGAGTACCCTACTGGAGACCCGGAAGAGGTTCCAGCAGATAAGGAAAATCTTGTTAGGATAAGGAGCTTACCCTCGAGGAATGAGGGCTGTAGCCAGAAAGACTGAGATGATTAAGGTATAGAGCTCAGAAAAGTGGGCATAAAGAACTAAGCTATTAGCAAGAGAACTCAAGATTCATGTTGGATTCGTGGCTGGACTACTGGAGGTAGTACCAGCAAGTAAGACGGATTGGAAGAATTACTTGAGATCTTATACGGAAATAGATGAGAATCCTTAGAGATTTTCATCTTAACAAAGAAAGAGCTAGAGGGATGTATGATTATCAAAGACAGCGATATAGGACGAGGAGCAGAGTCCCTAGGAATAGTTGAGAATGAGGCAGTAAGTGCCATATCATTTGATAAATGAATCAGTATGAATATTGTCAGTAATAATTCACCACGAGAAGGCAGATGTCATAGGTTATATTTTACGAAACCAAAGTGAGGTTAATAAGGTGGTTTTATTCAGGGAAATGTTCATGAATGAATCAGTAGAAAATAAAGACATTGGGAAGTGACAGCATGATTGGGTAAAGTTATATAAGGAAGTAGTAAGCAAGACAAGGATCTCAGAACCTACCGGAAGATAAGACCAGTGAGTCAAGATGAACTCGTAATGAGACTACTGCCAGAGACTGAGTATAGAGTTAATTCAACTCAGTTAAATGATGAACCACAAACGTTAGATGCATGTGATTCAGAGGAATATTAAATTCCTTCTTCTCTTTGAATGGATTATAGTAGTTACCTTAAGTTTACTCCGACACGGAATTATGATAGATCAAGTAATACGATCAGCAGTTAAAGAGAAAAATGTGAGAAAATCATCCTGGAGCTAAAAGGTGAAATTGGTAATGACCAAGAGCTGGCATTGCTTAATGAAAAAAAAGGAGACTTTGTGCTTCCAACGACGCTTCGCATAAAGGGTTAGGTAGACCGACATTTGGTAGTATTGAATATCAGGACGTTGTGACAGGTTTCAGTTTGAAACTATTGATTCCCTTCTAAGGGATGGATATAATTGATTCCTCTCCAGTGGGTAAACTTCCAATCTGATGATGATTATTTCGTTAAATATGACTGCTTATGATTCCACCTGCTTGGAGGTTCATAGAACTATTCTTCAGGTTTCGAAACTGGTCTCCTTAATGTTACCAGTAGGTGGGTAGATTGATCAAAATTTCCCTGAGTCTGGAAAGGAATTCGGTGAATTTTGGCAAACCTTGTCTTTCTGATTATCAGAGAACATCATTGAAGAGAATGGAAACTGGAGCGAACCCTGTGGATTGGGTAAGGTTGTCGTCATATATGGTTTAGTAGACGGACCCTGAGTATTACAATCGACGGTAGTGATAAAATGATGAAGTGAGATTGGACGAAAACAGGAAATGTAAGTAAGAAACCAGCCGGACTGAGAAATTCCAGGATGACTTAAATGAAAAGGTTGTTATGCCAGGAATGGTAAGCTTGTGTTGAACGCGGGATTGATAAGAATAGTTGAAAAGATAAAAGTGGAGGAAAGGTGACTGGAGACGGTGCCGAGTAGTCGATTAAGACTTATATGGAGTAAAGTTTTGGAAAGGTAGAAAGGTATCAAAGAAGAAGGCACTATGCCGGCAATTGCTAGAAAAGTAATGCTATTAGCCAACCCCTAAAATCATATATATATATATATATATATTTGTGGCCAGTTGAGGCCAAGTCACAAAGGATTATCAAGTGACTAGACCAGCAATGAAAGGACAAAGCAGGGTTGCTTCTAAGAAAGCACCGACTGGAAGGCCTTCTGATATAAAGGAAACATTAATGAGATCGTAGGAATCTTCTGCTGAACAGCCCATGTTTTGATTGGGAATTCACTAGACCTTTTTGGGATGGGGTCACCCGTACTAAAGTGACTCATGTGTATATGGTTGTCCAAGATTACGAGTAAAATGGGAGTATAATGACTTGAGATGTATGATGTTAGGGTATCATGAATACCATGAATATATTATGACGGAGGAAAGTAAACAATGAAGGTATATGAAGAGAGTATAGAAATGGTCAGAAATTGAACAATATGCTGTAGGAATTATCTCTGAGGCAAATACCTTTGCGAAGAACGATAAGCACTAGGAAATTCACGTTGAACTCGACCAATATCTTTCAGAACATCCTTGCTACCATTAACAAGTTCTGTAAGAGAGCAGATAGACATACGTTGTCTTTTGGAAGGTCAAATAGGTTGACCACTATCTGAAAGAAGAAATTAGCAGTAAGCTACCGATCGATTATCAAATAAGAATGATTGAAAAGAGACCCTTATTAAGGATACATGATTTGATTGCCAATTATAGGATGCCGGAATTCCTTGGCAGTTGAATTAAGGATAAGATATCCATAGAGTAAGGCAAACCCTGGGGAATGGACAAGGGATGGCATTACCCCTAATAAAGGACATTGTGAATTTGGATGATATAAATTGAATTGATTAAGGCGACATCAAACTTTGAGGATTTATAAAAAAAAATAAGCAGTTTTGAAAGGTATATAGACAGAATTATTATATGATTAATTACTGATATTTTGATGTGCCCTGTACCCAGAAAATACAGGAAGAATGATGAGGATTACCTAAGAAACCTTACAAGGAAAAAGGTAATATTCTGAAGTTCAAAATGGAAGTTTGGTAGGGAATATATGACATAGAAATAATTATGCCAGACGAGGCATGTGTGAAACCCTGAGGAAGTATGGATTGAACCTATAAAGGTTGAGATTATCCTAAGATAAGGAAAGAACTAAGAAGAGAAGTATCCTAAGTAGGATTGGGAATAAAAGTGATAAAGTTCCCACGGGTAGGTGGAAGCAATGACTTAGGGAGAAAGACTGATAAATATATTTTTCTCCATCAGCAGAGCTTAAGGGAGAATGCTTTCACCCAACAATGATGGGAATGAGGTAGAAATGTTTGAATTGGAATATATCCAGAGAACAAGGATTACCAGAAATTATTATTATCAGGAAAGGCCAATGAGGTGGCCGACAGTCTAAGTATAAAGGTATAATTATAAATGTTCATACCGAAGAAACAAAATGATATTTGGAAAGACCTTGAAGGTCATATTGGAGTGGAGGAAGTTACATTCCTTTTGATGATTGTGCAAGAATCGAAGGTAATAATAGTTTAAGTAAAGATTCGGTTCCTGATGGAGTCTTAAGCATATTACGTACCTTAGAAGGTCCCGTTTTGAGGCAAACCAGGACCATGGTACAAAATTGATGAAGTAAACCGTTAAGTTTCCAGTCTTTTATGGAAGATGCATAAGTGATAGTTTCATCAACCGGACCTAGCTGCGATGCTTGAAACTCTTCTGCAATTCTATCTACTTCATGTTATATCTACATAAAGTTCAGGAAGTGTTCCTTATGGATAAGGAATAGTGATTACTTTGTCTCCCTAAGGGATTTGAAACCCGTAGGGTTAGCTATTAACGCACTACGTAAACAACAAGCGATGGTGATTCTTCTAAGAAAGTAGATGACAATGTAAAGATAAAGAAAGTGCTGCCATTGATTAACTAAATGGCATGTTGATGAATGACAAACAAGTTTATGTTAGTGTACTTCTGCGCAAACAAGATAGAGAATATGAGGTTGATGATTCATGATGCCAAATGTATTCCCGTAGAAAGAATTAATGAGACTTGGAGGGAAGGGCAGTTGAGCCCGAGACTTATTGGGCCATTTGAGAGTTCAAAAGTGTTCTCGAGCCAGCCTTACCCCCAAAACTTATAACACGGTCATAACGGGTTTTCATGTGGCAAGGCTACGCCAGTAAAATGCAGATGTTCAACAGATGATAGGAGTACGAGCATGTAGATATACGACCTGGTCTGACTTACGAAAGACAACTTGTGGAAAACCACGGATAGAAAAGAACAAGTGATGAGAAACAAGGTTGGCAGAAGTAGATTATATGAATCTAAGTTAAAGGGATCGGGCCAGATTCATTTCGGAAAGTTTAAATTGGAATAACGTGATGATTATAGAATAAATGTGACGGAATACCGATAAGGAGGTACCAAGTGCAAAAAGGTGTCTCAATAAAGAGGTGAAGGTGAAAGTAAATAATAGAAATGAGTAAGAATCAGATAATAAGAAGGATGTGATTGATAAAGAAAAGGCTGGGAAAGCAACTATGGAATGAGAAGCAAGGAATGTTATGAATGGGTTTTCTAATGAATTCTCAGGATGACAACCTGATAGTGACAATATTATAGTTATGAAAAAGCTAGTAACATGATATGGGATGTCAGTAATAATGATGTCAAGTGAGAAATCTAAGATTTAACCTGAAAGGTTGAAGGATTTCCCGAATGTGAGTATCGCTAAGATTGAACAAGAGTATTTGTCCATAGAATAATGGACAAAGCAGCAAGATATGTTGTCACGTGAGATTGCGATCAAATAGTATTGGATATAATTATGATTAATTTCTTCTTTGATAAACCTCTATAGTTCAGAGGTAAATTCTGAGTATGATATTCTACAGTCATGAAAGCTTTCTATAATCCTTTAGAACTCTGTTCTCTTCTTCTCTCTTATTCATCTTCTTTATGAATTGAGAAGAACAACCCTTTTAGGAGGGGAGGTACTGCTACGTGACTATCTGTCTATGTGATAGAAGTCTAAGTGGAATACCATAACTTGTTTAATTGCTTGTCAAGTACTAAAGGCTGGCCCCTTCTGTACAACTATGCAATATAACAAATGTTCAATTGATCATAGTGATCTCTCAATAAATCTTTCCACTTCTCTATATTGATCGAGATTGCGAAGATTAAAGCGATCAGGAAATGCACAGTACGAGCGAGGTTACCTCCGAATTCGTAGGGTGATAGTGATACCAATGTTACTGCAGGTATCAATAAGGATAAGACTGAGTAAGAGTATAACCCGGATAGTGAGTTGTACAAAAAGTAGCAACGTTGATGGAAAAAGGATACAGTATGGATTGTAGCACTAGAAGATGTGCTGAGGAAGGGTAGAACGACTAAGAATTGACCGGGAAGCTAAAAAGTGAACGACAGGCAAACGACTCTTTGCTTCCTACCTGATTCCGGGACGGAATCCTTTTAAGGAGGGGAGACTGTAAGAACCCCAAAATTTTGGAAATAATTAAAACTTTTTATTAAGTAATGATAAAATGAGGAACAATGATTCCGACAACAAGGTCACCAGCTCTAATGAATGGTGGTTTCAAAGAACAATGATTGTAATGAATGGATATTGCTTTGGACAATGATCCTGATGCATTGGTATATTGTCAGAATAGAGTAATTCGATGGTTGAGGACCTAGATAAGAATAATCTACCATCCAGGAAGGAGCTAATGGATCCTTGAAGGGAAATGAGTACGTGCATAGTGTTTCCCGTACGTGCATAGTGTTTCCCATACGTGCATAGTATTTCCCGTACGTGCATAGTGTTTCCCGTACGTGCATAGTGTTTCCTGTACGTGCATAGTAATTTGGTGGATGAATAGTGATTTTGTAAGTTGGAAAACTTTTCACGCCACCCTATGTACGGGACGTGATATGGATGTTTCGAAGTCATATTAGTAATACGCGGAGGAAATAAGTGAATGCAGAGACGATCGGAATTCAGAAATTCCAAATTCTTTTTCGGTATAATATTTGACCGAACAATGGATTAAATATTATTATAATCCAAGAATTGAGATATTAACTTTGAGGATTTGATATTTTGGGATGTTATTATATTTGATTTAAGAATGAAGGTAGGAAACCACTGAGGCAGCGAAACAAGCGTTCTAGAAACCGCTAAAACGTTATAACGTGATTAATCAATAAAGCGAACGAATCCTAGATTACGGATTAAGTTCGTATCGAGATTAAATATCCTACATGGTCATCACGAGGATTATATTAAGGATTGGGGAAGGTATTATGAATATCGAGAAATTTCCCGGTAAACCCTAGAGGTAAAACTACTTAGTTATTCGCCCGAACGATCAATCGAAACGAGCAATAACCGGACAAAAGAAACAAATAGTGGAAGCAAGAGTCATGCATAAGCTACTAGATAAATATCTAGCAACCAAGTGGGCTAAGTAACTAGCATGTTAAGGATTGAACTAGTAGTTAGCCAAATCAAACTCTAGTTAGCCATAAATCAATCCAAGTGCTACACATGCTTTCAAATCTCACCATTCATTCCAAAAGCACTTTAATAAAGTAAAAAGAGATGAGATATCATCCAAGGCTCATCACTTTATGAATTATTATCAAAACAACCAAGCAAACACAAAGAACTCTCCATTTTCCTTTCTTTCTTGAAAAATTCTGCCAAGGTGCTAGAAGTAAGGCTTCCAACCATCATTTGATCTTGAAATATTTATGGTGAGTACTTCATATCATAGCTTAGATCCCCTAGAAATTTCAGCTTCAAATTCATCTTTTTCCATTTTCAAATAAATCATCAAAGATGATGATAAATAGTGTTTTCAAGAACTAATCTTTGTTTTTCTTGTTTTCATGGTTGATCCTAGCTAACTTAAGGCTATCCAAGGACCATACCAAGATTTGTGAGGCTAGTACATACTCCAAGGAAGGTATAATAATTGAAAACCTTAGATCTACTTTGAGTTTTAAGCATGTTCTTGATGGATCTAGCTTAGTTATGATTATGTTCATGTTATAAGCATGTTTAGTTAGTGATTTAGTGATTTGATTATCATGATGATTTTGATACTAAGATCAGTGGCTTCTGGACTTGTTGAGATGCTTATTATGTGTATAAGTTGTTTAGATGCCCGGTGTGGCTTGGGTTGTTGATTACGATTTATGGAACGTCCGATTTATAGCCGTCGTAATGCCCGATTTTTGTTAACATTAAGAAATCGTGTTTGACAGTAGCCATAAGTCACTGTCCAGTATCATGTTCTGCCATGGCAAGATAGATCATGTTATAAGCTTCGTTTTGATATAAAGATCATGTGAAACGGACTTACGGTTTAGGAATTATGGCCGATTCACTAAAAGACGTTCGAAACCGTAAGTACGAGTTCGTTATTAAATTGAACCCTCGTAAAATACGTAAGTCAGTGGCGAATCTTGGTAATTAAATACTAGAGGTAAAAAGGAAGGTGTGAGAGAAAACCTCATGTGAAATGGATCGTTTTCCGATTTTATAAAAATGTTCGAATCAAAGTTAATCGCAAACGAACCCCTAAAAACCCGCTTGATTATAACTTCGGTAAAACACTTAGAAAACGGGCGATAAAACTGGGAGCATAATATTGATTTGTAACGATCGACCTTAGAACTCGTATGACTTAAGTATATCCCAAGTATAAGTACAGTGACATGTCGTATTAACGAACGAATGTCGGGTCGGATCGATGATAAAAGGAATCCACTAAAAGGGGTATAACGAGATAACTCGAGAACGTGTTTCGATTTAAGTATAACTTAACTTTTAAGATGTTAAGTGATTAATCCCGAATGCCTTGGCTATTTATAGATCACCAAGCTGAACCGGGACCCGCTACCACTACCCCTTACCGTACTCGACTACCAGGCAAGTTTCAATTCCCTTCTTTTAGGCTGTTGTTGTGATTGAATATATAAAAATGTTTTCTGTTATACATATGCCATAGCATGCATGCCTACTTTCAAGTTATATCATTATGCTTGTTCCCTGATTGTTATTGGCTTATAAATTAGATAGCTATCGTATCAATTATAAGCCGGTTATTGTAAGACCCTCAGAGAAGGGTGTATACCTCTTATTCATCAAATATAGACCGGGAGTCAATATTTCTTGACATATCGAGATTACCTCGGGGGAAAATATTTAAGTAAATATTTTCCATTATTCGGGCGACGAATATTATTTGACTATTCGTTCGAGATTATTTATTTAACGATCCTTACTTCAAATAATTATTTGAACGTAACTATTCGACGAATAATATTTTTAATATTCATTCAGAGTCGAATTATTTATCGATTATTATTTCGAATATTCTTCTAAAGGTTGGACTACTAAATGAATATTATTTGGATATTCATTTAGAATATTATTCATTAAATGAATATTACTTTTGAATATTCATTTAAGATAGTAATTACCTGACGAATATTATTTTAATGTTCATCTGAAGTTTGATTTATTTATCGAGTCTTATCTCGAATATTCCTTTAAAGCTTGGATTATTAAATGAATATTACTTGATATTCACTTAGAATATTATTCATTAAATGAATATTACTTTTTCAATATTCATTTAAATTCCTAATTAATTATGAATATTATTTTGAATATTCATCCAGGGTTCTATTTAATCATCGAATATTATTTTAAATATTTTAAATATTCCTTTCAGGTCTTAATAATTAATGGATAGTATTTTGAATATTCATTTGAATATTTAATTATGCAATAAATATTCTCTCGATATTTCTTCAAGGATTATTTGAGAAATACTCTGATTAAAGATATTCTTTCATATTCCTAAATATTCTGTAAAATATTTTAATTCAATAAATATTCTCTGAATATTTATTCCATACTTAGAATAACCTCGATAAGGTTTATCTTCTTCGATTATTACGGAAAATATTTCGGAGACATATTATTATTAATCTTATATCAAGAAAGGTTCTCAGACATCATTCTTCTTGAGTCTATCTCCCTAAAAATAAGGGAACCTTACTTGGGAAATGTTATTTATCTTGTCGACTTCCCGGTCATAAAGTATTCTCTTCACTCGCAACTCGGGTGCTATTGACTTATTAAGTCATTGTTTACCTTCTCATCTTTCGAGGGGTAAGTTGTTGGAACAAGTTGATATCCGTTACCAAGTAATAGCTTGGGAGTTATTGGTAAATTTTCCTTTCCAACTAGATACGACTACCTTGTGGAGTCTTATCAACAAGTATTATACTTGGGGAAAGGGGGACGAACATTACATTCAGAATCATGAATTCTATTTGAACTAGGAGTCGTGTAAGAGGCCGAGTAGCGCCGGTCCATCCCCTTTGGCCCAACCGTTGGCCGGGGAGAGCTAGTAAGGCGGTATACAAGTAAAGCCGTCAGTTCTTCCTTCTACCGGTAGTAAATCTAAATTGAGCTGTACGATCTCGACTGATCATCAAGATTGGAACAGCGGGCGCGGTGAATACTCCATCATTGGTTCATCATCCAAACTTATTTATTTCCTGCAACATGATTACTGTTGGCAGAGCTGGAAAAGTGTTCATAACTGGAATTGCAATCTTTTCATGCAAGTTCCTCTTTTTAATGACAATGAGAATATCACGCTTACTTTTGATGTAGCAGATATTTCTACAAACAAATACTTTAAGTTACCTTGTAACTTCATCGTTCATATTATACTGACATCATTTCCGTAAATGCATGGCATATGGTTTGAAAGATAATTTTGAACTGTTTTATATTATCGTTCAGTTTAATATTATTGTTGGTGGGCTATTGCTCACCCTTGCTTTATTTTTACATCACAACAACAGCTAGACCAGATGACTCGCACAAGGCGCACTCGACGCTGGCGAGGACGATGAGACTACCAGAGCCGAAGAAAAAGCTATTGGTAGGATAGATTCATTCTTTTAGTACCAAATATATGGACTAGTATGACTTATGTAAATGGATGGCAAAGAATATGTATTCATATTGTAACTCTTTTGGGTTGTAAGAAGTCGTAATGTGTTTAATAAAATTTGGTTGTTACTCTGATTTCATCTGTGGGACTAGAACGGGTGTGTTTTATATTGTTGTGTTGGGTCATAAAGATGTAACTTATTTTATGTTGAAGTAAGTTCAAGTATTGTGGATAGAATTGGAGACCGTAACGACCGGATCCCGGACCCCGGATCTGGGGGTGTTAGAGAAGTGGTATCAGAGCGTACGTTATAAACCCCAGAGATGATGCGAAGTTAAAACAATAAACTCACTAAGATAATAAGAACTCTTGCCAAGTTCATAGTCGGACTACTTTAAGTAGTATTGACATATAAAACCCTTATGGGAACTCTTAAGTATCATGATAGTAACTTAGCTCGTTCTCGTATCGACTAGTAAGGCGACAGACCTTGAGGCGTACGAGCAGCAGCATGATGATGTTTTATTATATGCTGACGATCGGATTGTTAATTCGATAGAGTACCCTACTGGAGACCCGGAAGAGGTTCCAGCAGATAAGGAAAATCCTGTTAGGATAAGGAGCTTACCCTCGAGGGATGAGGGCTGCAGCCAGAAAGACTGTGATGATTAAGATATGGTGTTCAGAAAAGTGAGCATAAAGAACTAAGCTACTAGTAAGAGGACTAAAGATTCGTGTTGGATTCGTAACCGGACTACTGGATGTAGTACCAGCAAGTAAGACGGATTGGAAGAATTACTTGAGGTCTTATACGATAATGGATAAGAATCCTTAGAGACTTTCATATTAACGGAGAAAGAGCTAGAGGGATGTATGATTATCAAAGACGTCGATGTAGGACGGGGAGCACCCAGGAGCAGTTGAGATAGAGGCAACAAGTGCCATATTATCGGATAAATGGATTAGTGTGAATATTGTCAATGGTAATTCGCCATGAGAAGGCGGATTTCATGGGTTATATTTTATGAAACCAAATTGAGATTGTTGAGGTGGTTTTATTCAGCGAAATGTCCATATTATGAATGAACCAGCTTCGAAAGTAAAGATAGTGGAAAGTGATGGCCTGATTGGATAAAGTTACATAAAGTAGTGAGCGAGACGATGATCTCAGAAACTACCAGAGGAAAAGACCAGTGGGTCTATGATAAACTCGTAATATGACTACTACCAGGTACTAAATATAAGTTTATTTTAACGCAGTAAAATGGTGAATCAGGAACATTAGATGCATGTGATTCAGAAGAATATTAAATTCTTTCTTTTCCTGAATAGATTATAGTAGTTACCTTAAGTTTATTCTGACAATGAATTGCAAATGGATCAAGTAATGCGATTAGTGGTTAAGAGGTAATAGAGAATGTTTTAAGATGAAATCGGTAACGACCCGGCGTTGGTGTTGCCTAACGGGAGAAGGAAGACTTTATGATACACTATGATGCATCTCATACAGGTTTAGGTGGTGTGCTTATGCAGCACGGTAGAGTAATTGTGAATGCATTCGAACAGCACGGTACACCAGACTAGGATGGCCCTAGTAGTGCCAATTTTTTTATGAAACGACTAACTCCGACGGTAGTGTTCCTTCTGAAACCTGTGGTTAGGAAGACTGACATTTGATATTATCGACAATTAAGATGTATATGTATCAGAAAGAGGTGGCATGTTTCAGTTTGAAACTTTTGATTTCCCTTCTATGGGATATATATATTTGGTTCCTTTCTAGTAGTTAAACTTCCAACTTTGTGTCAATAATTCCGTTATTACAACTGCTTATGATTCTACCTGCTTGGATGCTCATAGAACTATTCTCTAGGTTTCAAAATTGATCTTCATAGTGTTACCGGTGGGTGGATAGATTGACCAAAATTTCCTTGATTCTGGAAAGAAATTCAACGAATTTTGGCAAACCTTGTCTTTCTGATTATCAGAGAACATCATGGAAGAGAGTAGAAACTGGGGCGAACCCCGTGAATTGGGTAAAGTAGCCGCTATATGGGTTGGTGGATAGACCCCGGTTATCGCGATTGATTGTATAAATACAATGATGAAGTGAGATTGGACGAAAACAGGAAATGTAAGTAAGAAACCAGTCGGACTGAGAAACTCCGGGATTGACTTAAGTGAAAAGGCTGTTATACCATGAATGGTAAGCTTGCGTGGCACATGGGATTGATGAGAATAGTTGAAAAGATAAAAGTGGAGGAAAGGTAACCGGAGACGGTGCCGAGAAGTCGATTAAGACCTATATGAAGTAAAGTTTTGGAAAGGTAGAAAGGTATCAAAGTAGAAGGCATTATGCCAGCAATTGCTAGAAAAGTAATGCTAATTAGCCAACCCTAAAACCATATATTTTTATTTTAGTGTGGTCAGTTGAGGCCAAGTCACAAAGGATTATCAACTGACTAGACCAGCAGTGAAAGGACAAAGCAGGGTTGCTTCTAAGTAAGCACCGACTGCAAGGGCTTTTGATATAAAGAAAATATTAATGAGATCGTAGTAATCTTCTACTGAACCCTTTGCAACCCATGTTTGGATTGGGAATTTACTAGACTTTTTGGAATGGGGTCACCCGTACTAAAGTGATTCATGTGTATATGATTGCCCAAGATTACGAGTAAAAATGGAAGTATAATGACTTGAGATGTATGATGTTATGGTATTATAAATACCATGAATATAGTATGACCAAGGGAAGTAAACAATGAAGGTTTATGAAGAGAGTATAGAAATGGTCATAGATGGATCAGTATGCTGTAGAAATTTTGTCTAAGGCAAGTACCTTTGAGAAAAACGTTAAGTACTAAGAGATTCACGTTGAACTCGATCAATATCTTCCAGAACATCCTTGCTACCATTACCAAGTTCTGTAAGAGAGCAGATAGACATACGTTGTCTTTTGGAAGGTCAAATAGGCTGACAACTATCTGAAAGAAGAGGTTAGCATTAAGCCACCGATCGATTATCAAATGAGAATGATTGAAAAGAGACCCTTATTAAGGATGCAGGATTTGATTGCCAAGTATAGGATGCAAGAATTCCTTGGCAGTTGAATTAAGGATAGGATATCCATAAATTAAGACAAACCCTGGGGAATGCACAAAGGATGGCATTAACCCTAATAACGACATTATGAATTCAGATGATATGAGTTGGACTTGCTAAGGAAACAATGGCCGGTAAGGATTATTAAAAAAAAAAAGAGTTCTGGAAAGAACATAGATAGAATTATTAGAGTATTGATCAATGACATTTTGATATACCCTGTACCCAGAAAATACAGGAGGAATGATGAGGATGACCTATGAAACCTTACAAGGGAAAAAAAAGTAATATTCCGAACTTCAAAATGTAAGTTTGGTAAGGAATGTATGACATAGTAACAATAATGCCAGATGAGGCAGGTATGAAACCTTGAGGAAGTATGGATTGAACCTATAAAGGTTGAGATTATCCTAAGATAAGGAAAGAACTAAGAAACGAAGTATCCTAAGTAGGATTGGGAATAAACGTGATAAAGTTCCCACGGGTAGGTGGAAGCAATGACTTTTGGAAAAAGACTGATAAATATATTTTTCTCCATCAGCAGAGAGCTTAAGGGAGAATGCTTTCACCCAACAGTGATGGGAATGAGGTAGAAAAGTTTGAATTGGAATATATCCAGAGAACAAGAATTACCAAAAATTATTATTATCAGGAAAGGGCAATGAGGTGGCCGACAGTCTAAGTATAAAGGAATAATTACAAATGTTCATACCGAAGAAACAAAATGATATTTGGAAAGACCTTGAAGGTCATATCGGAGTGGAGGAAGTTACATTCCTTTTGATGATTGTGCAAGAATCGAAGGTAATAATAGTTTATGTAAAGATTCGATTTGTAATGGAGTCTTAAGCATATTACGTACCTTAGAAGGTCCCGTTTTGAGGCAAACCAGGACCATGATACAAAATTGACGAAGTAAACCGTTAAGTTTCCAGTCTTTTATGGAAGCTGCATGAATGATAGTTTCTTCAACCTGACATAGCTGCGATGCTTGAAACTCATCTGCAATTTTATCTACTTCATGTAATATCTACATCAAGTTCAGGAAGTGTTGCTTATGGATAAGGAATAGTGATTTCCAGAGAACCTACCCAGAGTACCACTCGATCGAGAGATTTGATTCTTTTCGAATTAGGGAGAAATTGATATTATAATTATGATGGATTAGTTGATACCAAATGGAGCCAAATTGATTATGAGGGAAATAATTCAAGGATAAAGACGGAGTCAGAGATTTTGGAATCTAGTTCAGACTAAGAGATTATGACGCCAGAGATATGAGGCTTGATTAGCTCATATGGTTGACCCCGAGGAAAGAGACACCAAGTATAATTATAATGATTTTGGGAGGTTGTACAAGGTTTTAATAAGCTACCAGATCACGATTGGGATGACATAATAAGGAATATCGAGTGTTCAGAGCCTAGTGCTGCATCTCCCGTTAGCCCAGTAGGAATAAAAGAATTATCAACTCAGATGCGAGGATTGTTGAATAAGAGTGTGATGAGACTCAGTGTGCCACCGTGAGGAACCGATGTGTTGTAAGAAAGAAATATGTTAGCACAAGATTGTGCATCGAACCTCGAGAGTTGAATGAGTCAACATTGAGTATAGGTACTGTTGTAGAAGATTGGCTGAGCAGCACAGGGACGCTGTGTATTTTCCAAACTTATTAGGAAATGGGACATCACCGGTTGGAAGTAAAAAAAAAAAAATCGAGGATATACCCAAGATTGTGAATCGCATTAGGTATAGACACTATGAAATTGTAAGTGATGTCATTTTGGGTTGACTATTGCACCCACAACTTTTTGGAATTTAATGAATTGGCTGTGAGTTATCTGAGATAGTTTTCGCCCTAAGTATATCGAAACATTGTATATATGAAGGAAAGGTGCGAAATCAAAAAGGATCAAACATGATCGACTTTCAGACCTATCAGATCTTAAAATATGTGTGCTTGTGTATATGAAGATTATGATTTGTGATAAAAGGATTAAGAGTCCTCGAACCAGACAACATTCCCCGCAAACAAATTCCTCAAGAGATTCGCCTTTCTTTCAGAAAGGAGAAGAGATGAGATAATAGAGAATGACTGAATGAACACAGAAGGTAGATTGGCATTCTGTGAGATGATTAAAGAAGAGGTTGGAATACCGGGGGTGATAGTAGTTAACAATGAGATAGCGAGGCCAAAACAGTGATGGCCGACGAGCTCGTTGCTAGACATCAAGAATTACTCGAATCGGTTGTTAGAATACTCGAACTAGTTTCAATACGGAGTACCCCGTCAACAATAGAGTTGACATTTATACAATGGAATTGGGAAATATCTAGAATTAATAGAGGATTCTGACAAGCAAGTTTTTGTTGATGTATTTCTGTGCAAACAAGATAGAGAATATGAGGTTCGAGATTTGTAATAAGAAAAAGGTATCCTCGTGGAAGGAATTAACAAGATTAGAATGAAAGGAAGTTTAGCCCAAGATTCATTGGGCCATCTGAGAGTTTAAACGCGTCAGGAAGGTGGCCTATGAGCCAGCCTCACCCAAACCGGTAAAATGGTCATAACATGGTTCATGCGTATGTGCCTCATCAGTATACTATAGATGCCCGTCATATGACAGAGTACGAGCAGATAGATATACATAACCGAATCTGAACTACGAAGGACAACCTGTGGAAATTATGAATAGAAAAGAGCAAGCGCTAAGAGATAAGGTTGTCAAGCTAGAGAGAGATTTGAAGAAAATCAAGAAGTGGAAGAATCCACCTGAGAAATAGAAAGTGCAATGGGATAGAAGTAACCCCAGTTATTCCTAAACTGATTCCGAGGACAGAATCCTTTTAAGGAGGGGAGAATGTAATAACCCGAATTTTGGGTAGAATTAAAACTTTTCTTATTGTGGTTAAAGAGCACTAGTGAATGGTGGTTTCAAAGAACAATGATTGTAATGAATGGATATTGCTTTGGACAATGATCCTGATGCATTGGTATATTGTCTGAATAGAGTAATTCGATGGTTGAGGACCTAGATAAGAATAATCTACCATCCAGGAAGGAGCTAATGGATCCTTGAAGGGAAATGAGTACGTGCATAGTGTTTCCCATACGTGCATAGTGTTTCCCGTATGTGCATAGTATTTCCCGTACGTGCATAGTGTTCCCCGTACGTGCATAGTAATTTGGTGGATGAATAGTGATTTTGTAAGTTGGAAAACTTTTCACGCCACCCTATGTACGGGACGTGATATGGATGTTTCGAAGTCATATTAGTAATACGCGGAGGAAATAAGTGAATGCAGAGACGATCGGAATTCAGAAATTCCAAATTCTTTTTCGGTATAATATTTGACCGGACAGTGGATTAAATATTATTATAATCCAAGAACTGAGATATTAACTTTGAGGGTTTGATATTGTTCGCTATTTTCTCTACGCAAGTATACGCAGTCCAAAAGCAATATAGGGAAATAAGGATCGTTCCCACGAAGACTCGGTTATTTTAGTAAATATGTCTATTCAACAATGTTGGTTAATTATAAAAGCATGAACGAACTAAAATGGTTTATTTGCAGATAACAATTAACTTATGAAGTAACGGCTAATTTGTTTAAAATAATATGATAGAGGCATGGGGTCCCAATTTCGTGAATGTTTTAGCTCTATTAACTATCAAGAATTAATGTGTTACAATTGTTAAGAATGCTAGCGGGAACACGACACTAATATGAGCCATCTTTCAATTAACTCACACCATTCCAAATAAACATCCACAAAAGAGATAGAAGTTATAAGGGCATCAATTATATCCAATACACTATATGTCTATGTGAATGGGTGATACCATCGATTTAATCACAAGTTCCGCAATTAACTACATAGGGGAATAACGTTCTTTCGAAGCTATAATCCGAAATGCGGAGAATCCAACATACCTATGCTAGCATGGCAAGCCCTAAATCTCTAAATCCACTTTCGCAATCATTAGAAATTTGGCACAATAGATGTTAGCTATTCACCTATATTCAATTAAACAACCATGCAAGGCAATCTTATATAGAAATTGTAAACACAAATTATCTATCAAATTAATATGAGCATTAACAATTCATTACATTAGAACCCCATGAAAGTGTTTAGTTCATAATTAAACTAGGCACTTTTATGGAATTAAATAAAATCATGGTAGAAAATTTTATAAATTAATTAAGAAATTACGAAAAATTAAAAATAAAAATAAAAGAAATAGAACCTATAACATCTAATAATAACGGAGCTAATAATAAAGGAGCAGAGAGTTAACAAAAATATAAAATAACGAAACAAATTACTACACTACAAGATAAACAGCTGGGCTTGAATTAAAGTAAAAAAACAAAAGTTAAGTAAAAGAATTTACCCGCTGTTGACTACAGGAAATGGTCGGGTGAATTCAATTCTTTCTCCCCTGTCCACGCGTGCAAGGCACGCGCCAGTAATGGCTAAGAAAAATACCCGCGTGTGGCTCACCAGCAGCTGTGTTGTTGCAGATTGACTACTCACAAAATTAATTACTTAATTCAAAAGCAATTCTGATGTGCTTTCTGAATGACATAATCACCGAATAAATTGAAGGAGCCCTCCTGATAATCCCCTTAAAATCTTAAATTAATTCTTATACTAATTTTTCAGAAATTTTTAAGTGTATAAAATAAAATTAAATTACAGAAATTCAAAGTGTTTAAAATATAATAACATTACAGAAATTTAAATTGTAATAAATAAAATGTTTGCAAAAATTTAAAATGTCTAAAATAAAATACTTGTAAAAGAAACAGCTGAGATATTACAGAGAGAGAATTTTGCTCAGCTTTTATGATTCAGCTTTTTCTCTGCTCATTCACTCGTTCCTTCTCTCATCTATTTATAATAGAACCATACATACACCTACTACAATTTTACAAAGTCAGATGCATAAAAAGTCTTCTGCCTAATTCTAACAACTACATAGAAAATTGTAAAAGTCTTCTAGCAATTCTGCAATTCTTCTCCACAACTGGCGGTAGTTGAATTTTAATCCGCAGCTCCGTAGAAATGCTTTTTAACCCGCACAGCTTATAATCTTTAATTAATAAATAATTATTTTAATCCAGAAATTATAAAAATAAATATCTAATATTATTAGATATTTATAAATATAATTTTCTAAATTAATAAAATTATTTAATAATATAAATAAATCTTTATTTTCTAAGCTGCGGTCTCTGGTCGTCTGGAACCGGACTCCTTTTGCTTAACAGAAAATATATCAATTCCAACTGTGGTTCCAGCTTTAAGAAAATATCACTTTCCATATTTTTGTGATAATTCTTATTTCTTCATTGCTCGTCCAGATGCAAGTTACGGTCTCTTGAGGCTCTAAAACCGGACTCCTTTTGCTTAAAAAAAAATATAACAATTCCAACCGGGATTCCTGCTTTAAGAATATATCACTCAGAACATCTTTATGATAATTCTTTTTCTCGTAGCCAATCCATCTGAGCCAGAAATCCACCGTCTTTTAACCTTTTATCGCCAGGATACCTGAAGCTGTGAGTTCTGCACTACAAAGACTTGAAACAACATAAAACTAATGAAAAGACACAACATACTTAAGGATAAACCACCAATTTAGGTCCATTTAGCGCATAATAAGTGGTTATAAAATCCAATTATCACACCCCCAAACTTAAACTGATGCTTGTCCTCAAGCATAAACAATATAACTATATACAACTAACTAGTACCACTTTCGTAGGTGATCACGATTGCATTTGGCATATGCAATAAGCCCTTTAAACCCCTAGGTAGCCCCAGTGGACGAGTGAGGTCTCGTGAGGGCCTATAGCGAATGTACCCACAAAATCCATCCTATAATGCAACTAACATGCAACTAACTATATGTATGCAATTACTTGAAAAATGCAAGGATCCCCTTTAAACTAACCAAAACCAACTAGCAAGCAAATACCTCACAGAATGTAACTAAATCCAAATAGAGCTCGACTAAGTCCCTGTATACTAACAATACATGACAGAAACGTGCGTGTGTGCGATGCTCATCAGAAATACTCCCAACACTAGGTCAAAAATCATATCTATTCTTTGTCAAGACAATCACAGGCTTATAAATAGAATAAACTGTAGACACTTCATAACCTAGGAACACCTCCATCCTTATTCAAGTTAGACAGGAATTCATGCTTTATTACTAAACTACGACACTATATACAATATACATGCTTATTTAACCGTGCAATGAATGAGACCCCAAAAGGCTTATACAATAATACTCATGTAGCGAGTGTTAGGTCAGCAATCCCAAACCTCAAGGGCTTTAGGTTACTAGGACTAAGTCCCCTCAGACTTAATTACTCGAGTATTAAAGAGCTCACTCTGGTTAATTTTGCATTTAAACAATTAAACCATTGACTCTTTTTTTTTTTCCTTTTTTTTTTTGTTTTTTTTTATATATATATATGCAATCTGGAATGAGAATTCTTATTTCCAACCCTAGACTACTCATATAAATATGAGCTGGCTACTAGCCATTTGACACCTAGCCATTAACACTAAACAACTAGCATGAAATTCCTGTTTTCCCCCAAACTTAGACTTTGGTGCAATCTATGCCATCAAGGGAATAACGAAAATTCTAAATATAAACAGGTGATTAAATCTAAAACAACCAAACAAGCATGACCCTAACCTAGCCCCAAAAGCACCCAATGAGATTGTGTAAAAGTTGTGTTTCTGAAACATGCAAGTCAATTTCATAAGAACTCTAAATCAACCCTCTATTCATCATTACCACACTCAATTAGACATCTACCTACCAATCAGAATTAGCTCGTCCTAAGGGATAATGAAAAATGCATGCCATGAAATGCAACTATAATGGACTCACATGGTATACGGAAATAAAAACAGAATGTCCTATATGAAACAAACGTAGATAACATGAACATACATGCATGAATTACTACTAATATCCAAAACACGATATCCTACATGAACACAATGACTCACAAAAACTACTAACACATATACATACTCAATTATCCCCCAAACCACCCCCAAACTTATAATATTCAATGTCCGCATTGAATGAAAGTAAATACAAGGGATAGTAGAGAACATACCTGAAAACACCGAAACACATGGGTTGCCTCCCACGAAGCGCTTGTTTATTGTCGCTAGCTTGACTTCACTTTCGCACTTTAATCGGTAGTACCAAGAACCGCGGTTTCCGCTTCGCGATTCACATGTTCACCAAAATATGGCTTCAACCTCTGTCCATTTACTTTGAAAGCCGCTTCCGGTGTTTTATCAAAAATTTCCACTGCACCATGTGGAAACACTGTTTTAACCGTGAATGGCCCTGACCACCTTGACTTAAGTTTCCCTGGGAACAGTCTGAGACGAGAGTTGAAAAGCAACACTAACTGTCCTGGTACAAAAGACTTTTGCACCAAACGTCTGTCATGCCATCTCTTGACCTTTTCCTTGTATAATTTGTGATTTTCATAAGCCTGTAGCCGAAACTCATCCAGTTCATTAATCTGAAGCATTCTTTTCTCACCCGCTGCTGTTAAGTCAAAGTTCAACTTCTTCAGCGCCCAATAAGCTTTGTGTTCTAGTTCGGCAGGCAGATGACAAGCCTTGCCATATACTAGCTGAAAAGGTGACGTGCCCAAAGGTGTTTTGTAAGCTGTTCTATAAGCCCAAACAGCTTCATCAAGTTTTAGTGACCAGTCCTTCCTTGAAGGATTCACGACCTTATCTAGGATCCGTTTTATCTCTCTGTTGGAAACCTCTGCCTGGCCATTCGTTTGAGGGTGATAGGCCGTAGCAATTCGATGATTTATGTTGTACCTTGCCATCAATGCTGTGAACTTGCGGTTGCAGAAGTGTGATCCTTCGTCACTGATAATTACCCTTGGAGTTCCAAAACGTGTGAAAACTTGCTTATTCAGAAAATTCAGCACCACTTTAGCGTCATTGGTCGGTAAAGCCTTAACCTCGACCCATTTAGAAACATAGTCCACCGCTAGCAAGATGTACTGATTATTGCATGAAGAAACAAAAGGACCCATGAAATCGATCCCCCACACATCGAAAATCTCCACTTCCAACAGCATATTCAGAGGCATCTCATTCCTCCTAGAGATATTGCCAATTCTTTGACATCTATCGCATCTCAACACAAACTGATGCGCATCTTTAAACAGTGTTGGCCAATAAAACCCAGCCTGAAGTACTCGAGTGGCTGTCTTCTCTCCAGCATAATGACCTCCGTAAGTGGTAGAATGGTAGTCATGCAAAATACCTTCAACCTCACTAAACGGAATGCACCTCCGAATCACCTGATCAGCTCCCTGTCTGAATAAGAAGGGTTCATCCCATCGGTACCATTTTACATCATGAAGAAACTTCTTTCTTTGAGCATAAGAAAATTCCGACGGAATGATGTTGCTTACAAGATAGTTCACAATGTCTGCAAACCATGGTTCTTCATTTTGCACCCCAAAAAGTTGCTCGTCAGGAAAAAATTCGTTGATGAGAGTTTTATCCGCTGAGTTACCGTGTTCCTCTAACCGAGACAAGTGATCAGCCACCTGGTTCGCAGTACCCTTTCTATCCTTGATTTCCAAGTCCAATTCTTGAAGCAACAGAATCCAACGAATCAACCGTGGCTTAGCATCTTTCTTCGACATTAGGTATCGAATGGCTGCATGATCTGTAAACACCACTACCTTAGTTCCGAGCAAATACGATATGAATTTCTCGAAGCTATATACAATAGCTAAGAGTTCCTTTTCTGTAGTAGTGTAATTCAGCTGTGCATCATTGAGAGTTCTGCTAGCATAGTAAATCACGTGAAACACTTTATTCTTCCGTTGACCAAGAACAGCTCCCACTGCATAGTCACTTGCATCACACATTAATTCAAAAGGTTCACTCCAATCAGGTGCAGTGATAATGGGCGCAGTTGTCAATTTTTTCTTTAAGAGCTTGAATGCCTCCAAACAATCTTCACCAAATTTAAAAGGAATATCCTTTTCTAACAGATTGCACAAAGGTTTAGATATTTTCGAAAAATCTTGGGTGAATCGCCGATAAAAACCCGCATGACCAAGAAAACTGCGAATTCCTTTAACTGAAATTGGTGGAGGGAGATTTCCAATCGTCTCCAACTTAGCCTTATCCACTTCCAGCCCCTTACCAGATACCTTGTGCCCAAGAATGATGCCTTCCTTTACCATGAAGTGACATTTTTCCCAGTTGAGTACTAGATTAGTCTCAACACATCGTTTCAACACCATGCCTAGATTTCTGAGGCATTCATCAAATGATTTCCCGAAGACTGAGAAATCATCCATGAACACTTCCACATTGATACCAATCATATCCGAAAAAATTGCCATCATACATCTCTGAAAAGTAGCAGGTGCACCACAGAGTCCGAAAGGAACGCGTCGGAACGCAAAAGTGCCAAAAGGACATGTGAAAGTGGTCTTCTCCTGATCTTCTGGAGTAATACCAATCTGATTATATCCTGAATAACCATCCAGCAAGCAATAGAATTCATGCCCAGCCAACCTGTCTAGCATTTGATCAATGAATGGAAGGGGAAAGTGATCCTTCCTTGTAGCTTTGTTCAGCTTTCTGTAGTCCATGCAAATTCTCCACCCTGTAACTGTACGAGTCGGAATGAGCTCGTTCTTTTCATTGGCAACTACTGTCATGCCTCCTTTCTTAGGCACACATTGCACTGGACTTACCCATGAACTGTCTGAAATGGGATAGATGATACCAGCATCTAGCCACTTGAGAATTTCTTTCTTTACCACTTCTTTCATGATAGGATTTAACCGCCTTTGGTGTTCTACTGTTGGTTTACTCCCTTCTTCCAATGGAATTTTATGTTGACAATATGCGGGACTGATTCCTTTTAGATCCGCAACAGACCAACCAATGGCTGATTTGAATTCTCGAAGAACTCTCAAGAGCTTGTCTTCCTCGGAGTCTGAAAGGTTAGCGGCAATAATCACAGGTAAAGTGGATTTTTCACCAAGGGAAGCATACCGTAAGTGATCCGGTAGTGGCTTGAGCTCTAGAGTTGGAGCTTCTTCGATAGACGACTTTAATTGCTGATGCGGTCCTTTTAATTCTGGCAGTCCCAATGATTCGACTGGTCTTTCAAATTTTCTTTGCCACGGCAAAGCATCCAGATATTGCAATTGTTCATCAATGTCATCTTCATCTAATGAATACTCCCCACTGAGGGCCTTTTCCAAAGTATCATTCATGAGCGTGTGCACTAACTTTTCTTGTACCGTAGATTCAATTAAGTCTATCTTCAGACACTGCTCTTCTTCTGTTGGGAATTTCATAGCTGTGAAAACATTGAAGGTGACAATTTGATCGTGCACCTTCATCGTCAGTTCCCCCTTTTGGACATCAATCAACGTTTGTCCCGTTGCTAAAAATGGCCTACCAAGAATGATAGGAATCTTCTTGTCCTCTTCGAAATCAAGAATGACAAAATCAATAGGAAAGATGAGTTTGTCTACTTTCACCAACACATCTTCAACAACTCCCCTAGGATAGGTGATAGATCGATCAGCCAACTGAAGGGACATACTTGTCGGTTTTGGTTCAGGAAGACCAAGCTGCAAGAAGACCGAGTATGGCATAAGATTGATACTTGCTCCTAGATCACATAAACATTTGTCGAAAGATAATCTCCCAATGGTGCATGGTATTGTAAAACTCCCTGGATCTTTCAGCTTAGGCGGCAACTTTTGCTGCAATACCGCACTACATTCTTCCGTCAAAGCAACGGTCTCTAAGTCTTCAAGTTTTAATTTCCTCGAGAGAATGCCTTTCATGAATTTGGCATAGCTTGGCATTTGTTCGAGAGCTTCAGCAAATGGAATGTTGATATGTAATTTTTTAAAGACTTCAAGAAATTTGCCAAACTGCTTGTCTAATTTCTGTTTTTGCACTCTTCGAGGAAATGGTGGAGGTGGGTAGACTTGTTCTTTTACTTCTTTTTGCTCGAGGACAGCTTGTTTAGGAGTTGGCATATTTTCTTTAATCTCCTCCTTTGATTCTGATACATTGCCCATGTCCTTTGTGTCTCCCAAATCTGCTTTTTCTGTTCTTTTGTCTGGCAGAATTGTATCTTTTAGCTCAGCATCCTCCGTGATTCTCCCTGATCTGAGGGTAATTGCTTTGATGTGCTCGTGATTATCCTTTCTCCCAGGATTAAGTTCAGTGTCACTAGGGAGTGTTCCTTGTGGTCGGCTCATCATGAAACTAGCGAGTTGACTCAATTGAGTTTCCAGATTTTTAATGGAAGCCGCTTGGCTTTTTTGGCCCAACCTCAACTCCTCTAATTCAGTCTTTTCATTCGACGATTGTCCAGAATTTCCATAAGATTGTTGTTGTTGAAATCCTGGGGGCTGAAATTGTCTAGGAGCATATGGTTGTTGAAAATGTTGCCCCTGTTGTTGCTGGAATCCAGATGGATTATACTGCTTAGCTCCAAATGGCTGATGATTAGATTGTTGGTAGGGCTGATGTGATTGTTGTGCTCCTCCTTGATTATTGCTCCAATTGAAATTTGGATGATTTCGGTTGTTCGGATGGTAGGCATTTGGAGCTGGCTGTTGCTGTCTTTGGAAATTGCTTACGAATTGAACTGACTCGTTTGAGATGGCACATTGGTTTGATTCATGTGCGCCCGCACACAACTCACAAACACTAGCAACTTGACGAAATCCTTGCGCTGTCAAAGAGTCTACCTTCAAGTTCAAAGCCTCTAGCTGAGCTGCTAAGGAAGTGGCTTTGTCAACATTAAAAATACCTGCTACCTTCTGTTGTTGCATTCTCTGAGTTGGGTTTTGATATTCATTAGCTGCCATCATCTCGATAAGATCGTAGGCCTCCTCGTAACTTTTAGCCCATAATGCTCCCCGTGAAGCTGCATCTACCATTGGCCTTGATTGCATTCCTAGCCCATTATAGAAACAATTTATGATCATCCAATTTGGCATGCCATGATGAGGGCATTGCCGAAGCATTTCCTTGTATCTTTCCCACGCTTCACATAAAGATTCACCAGACTGTTGAGAAAATTGCGTGATAGCATTCCTTATAGCTGCAGTCTTTGCCATGGGGAAGAATTTGCTAAGAAACTTTTGAGCTAGATCAGCCCAAGTGGTGATAGATCCCGGTGGCAGAGAGTGTAACCAACTCTTGGCCTTGTCTCTTAATGAAAACGGGAAGAGTCTCAACTTCACAGCATCATCTGACACATTGTTGAATCTGAATGTGTCGCATATTTCTATAAAGTTCCTAATGTGTAAGTTAGGATCTTCCGTTGCAGTTCCTCCGTACTGTACTTGATTCTGCACCATCTGAATAGTGCTAGATTTAATTTCAAATGTAGGAGCCGCAATTGCTGGACGGATGATACTTGACTGAATGTCATCAATCTTCGGTTGCGAGTAGTCCATTAAAGCCCTTGCTGCTGTAGGTGCAACTACTTCGCCTTCTCCGTTCATCTTGTGAGTCTTTGCTAGTTCAAGTACTTGTTTGGCTTTTAATGCTTTAGAACGTGTTAGCATAAAAATCCAAGTATCTGGACACAAATAATCACTTCACAAAAATATAAGATAAAATGTTCAAGTCAAACAAATTAACTTCTATTGTAGTAAAACACATAAACAAAAATAACACCGAGTCCCCGGCAGCGGCGCCAAAAACTTGTTCGCTATTTTCTCTACGCAAGTATACGCAGTCCAAAAGCAATATAGGGAAATAAGGATCGTTCCCACGAAGACTCGGTTATTTTAGTAAATATGTCTATTCAACAATGTTGGTTAATTATAAAAGCATGAACGAACTAAAATGGTTTATTTGCAGATAACAATTAACTTATGAAGTAACGGCTAATTTGTTTAAAATAATATGATAGAGGCATGGGGTCCCAATTTCGTGAATGTTTTAGCTCTATTAACTATCAAGAATTAATGTGTTACAATTGTTAAGAATGCTAGCGGGAACACGACACTAATATGAGCCATCTTTCAATTAACTCACACCATTCCAAATAAACATCCACAAAAGAGATAGAAGTTATAAGGGCATCAATTATATCCAATACACTATATGTCTATGTGAATGGGTGATACCATCGATTTAATCACAAGTTCCGCAATTAACTACATAGGGGAATAACGTTCTTTCGAAGCTATAATCCGAAATGCGGAGAAGCCAACATACCTATGCTAGCATGGCAAGCCCTAAATCTCTAAATCCACTTTCACAATCATTAGAAATTTGGCACAATAGATGTTAGCTATTCACCTATATTCAATTAAACAACCATGCAAGGCAATCTTATATAGAAATTGTAAACACAAATTATCTATCAAATTAATATGAGCATTAACAATTCATTACATTAGAACCCCATGAAAGTGTTTAGTTCATAATTAAACTAGGCACCTTTATGGAATTAAATAAAATCATGGTAGAAAATTTTATAAATTAATTAAGAAATTACGAAAAATTAAAAATAAAAATAAAAGAAATAGAACCTATAACATCTAATAATAACGGAGCTAATAATAAAGGAGCAGAGAGTTAACAAAAATATAAAATAACGAAACAAATTACTACACTACAAGATAAACAGCTGGGCTTGAATTAAAGTAAAAAAAACAAAAGTTAAGTAAAAGAATTTACCTGCTGTTGACTACAGGAAATGGTCGGGTGAATTAAATTCTTTCTCCCCTGTCCACGCGTGCAAGGCACGCGCCAGTAATGGCTAAGAAAAATACCCGCGTGTGGCTCACCAGCAGCTGTGTTGTTGCAGATTGACTACTCACAAAATTAATTACTTAATTCAAAAGCAATTCTGATGTGCTTTCTGAATGACATAATCACCGAATAAATTGAAGGAGCCCTCCTGATAATCCCCTTAAAATCTTAAATTAATTCTTATACTAATTTTTCAGAAATTTTTAAGTGTATAAAATAAAATTAAATTACAGAAATTCAAAGTGTTTAAAATATAATAACATTACAGAAATTTAAATTGTAATAAATAAAATGTTTGCAAAAATTTAAAATGTCTAAAATAAAATACTTGTAAAAGAAACAGCTGAGATATTACAGAGAGAGAATTTTGCTCAGCTTTTATGATTCAGCTTTTTCTCTGCTCATTCACTCGTTCCTTCTCTCATCTATTTATAATAGAACCATACATACACCTACTACAATTTTACAAAGTCAGATGCATAAAAAGTCTTCTGCCTAATTCTAAAAACTACATAGAAAATTGTAAAAGTCTTCTAGCAATTCTGCAATTCTTCTCCACAACTGGCGGTAGTTGAATTTTAATCCGCAGCTCCGTAGAAATGCTTTTTAACCCGCACAGCTTATAATCTTTAATTAATAAATAATTATTTTAATCCAGAAATTATAAAAATAAATATCTAATATTATTAGATATTTATAAATATAATTTTC
Organism: Saposhnikovia divaricata; assembly: GCA_036435485.1. Taxonomy (NCBI): domain Eukaryota; kingdom Viridiplantae; phylum Streptophyta; class Magnoliopsida; order Apiales; family Apiaceae; genus Saposhnikovia; species Saposhnikovia divaricata. The sequence goes on along the minus strand of CM071596.1, from coordinate 50,925,008 downwards.
TAAATTAATAAAATTATTTAATAATATAAATAAATCTTTATTTTCTAAGCTGCGGTCTCTGGTCGTCTGGAACCGGACTCCTTTTGCTTAACAGAAAATATATCAATTCCAATTGGGGTTCCAGCTTTAAGAAAATATCACTTTCCATATTTTTGTGATAATTCTTATTTCTTCATTGCTCGTCCAGATGCAAGTTACGGTCTCTTGAGGCTCTAAAACCGGACTCCTTTTGCTTAAAAAAAAATATAACAATTCCAACCGGGATTCCTGCTTTAAGAATATATCACTCAGAACATCTTTATGATAATTCTTTTTCCTCGTAGCCAATCCATCTGAGCCAGAAATCCACCGTCTTTTAACCTTTTATCGCCAGGATACCTGAAGCTGTGAGTTCTGCACTACAAAGACTTGAAACAACATAAAACTAATTAAAAGACACAACATACTTAAGGATAAACCACCAATTTAGGTCCATTTAGCGCATAATAAGTGGATATAAAATCCAATTATCAGATATTTTGGGATGTTATTATATTTGATTTAAGAATGAAGGTAGGAAACCATTGAGGCAGTGAAACAAGCGTTCTAGAAATCGCTAAAACGTTATAACAAGATTAATCAATAAAGCGAACGAATCCTAGATTACGGGTTAGGTTCGTATCGAGATTAAATATCCTACATGGTCGTCACGAGGATTATATTAAGGATTGGGGAAGGTATTATGTATATCGAGAAATTTCCCGGTAAACCCTAGAGGTGAAACTACTTGGTTATTCTTCGAACGATCAGCGAAATGAAGCAATAAACGAACAAAGAAACAAGCAGAGGAAGCAAGAGTCATGCATAAGCTACTAGAAAATATCTAGCAACCAAGTGGACTCAAGTAACTAGCATGCTTAGAGATTTAAACTAGTACTTAGCAAGCAACCACTTGGTTAGCCTTAGCACCATCCAAAACTCAACACTTGTCTTGCCAAATACATCACCCCATGCATCATCACTTTATTAAAGCAACCAAGGATGAGATATTATGTTAAACATATCACTTTATGCATTATTGTCAAGAGCAACCAAGCAAAACTCTTCCCCCCCATTATTCCATCCATTCGGCTATTTCCTTAATTCTAAATCCAAAGTCCAAGCTCCCACCATCATTTGATCTTGTAATTTTTAAGGTGAGTCCTATAATTCAAGAAACTAATCTCCTAGAAATTTCAAGCCCAAATTCCTTTGTTTCCATTTTCAAAAAAATCAACAAAGAGGAGGGTGAATAGTGTTCTTATGAACTAACCTTTGATTTTTATGTTTCTTTTGATTGATCTAGCTAGCTTAAGGTTATCTAAGGATAGATCAAGGCTTACTAAGTCTATATCACACTCTAAGGAAGGTAAAAAGCTCAAAAACCCTTGGTATCATTTTGAGATTTTATGAGTTTTATGGATGATTTAGTGTTAGTATGCTATGTTATGCTTAGATCTATGTTATTAGTTGATTATGGTTGTTGTTTGGATTGTTATTGATGAGATGGTTGAGATGAGTTGTTGATAGACTAGTCATGATGATTATCATGCGTTTGTGTGGTTGGATTGATCTTTGTTAGATCGAAATAAAGTGTAAAAACTTTGGAAAACGCGTAAACATAGCCGTTATAATGTCCGATTTTACAATATCATGTTTTGTATGCCATTTTTCACATCAAGACCCTACTTTCCAGAAACGTTTCTGCCATGTTATGATAGCTTATGTTATAAGCTTCGTTTTGATATAAAGATCACGTGAAACGGACTTACGGTTTAGGAGTTACAGCCGGTTTACTAAAAGTATTTCGAAACCGTAACCGAGAATTCGTAACTGAAATTGAACCCTCGTAAAATATGTAAAGTCATGACGAATCTTGGAAAATAAATACTAGAGGTAAAAAGGAAGGTGTGAAAGAAAACCGTATGTCAAAAGGATTGTTTTTCAATTTATTAAAAATATGCGAGTCGAGGTTAAACGCGAACGAACCCCTAAAAGACGACTCTATTATAACTTCGTAAAACACTTAGAAAACGGGCGATAAAACTCGGAGTATAATATTGGTTCGTAATGATCAACCTTAGAACTTGTATGACTTAAGTATATCCCAAGTATAAGTACAGTGACATGTCATATTAACGAACGAATGTCGGGTCGGATCAATGATAAAAAGGAATCCACTAAAAGGGGTATAACGAGATAACTCGAGAACGTGTTTCGATTTAAATATAACTTAACTTTTAAGATGTTAAGTGATTAATCCCGAATGCCTTGGCTATTTATAGATCACAAAGCTGACCCGGGACCCGCTACCACTACCCCTTATCGTACTCGACTACCAGGCAAGTTTCAATTCCCTTCTTTTAGGCTGTTGTTGTGATTGAATATATATATATATATATATATATATATATATATATATATATATATATATATATATATATATATATATATATATATATATATATATATGTTTTCTGTTATACATATGCCATAGCATGCATGCCTACTTTCAAGTTATATCGTTATGCTTGTTCCTTGATTGTTTATTGGCTTATAAATTAGATAGCTAACGTATCAATTATAAGCCAGTTATCGTAAGACCCTCATAGAAGGGCGTATCCATCTTATTCATCAAATATAGATCGGGAGTCAATATTTCTTGACATATCGAGATTACCTCGAAAGAAAATATCTAAGTAAATATTTTCCATTATTCGGGCGACGAATATTATTTGAATATTCGTTCGAGATTATTTATTTAACGATCCCTACTTCAAATAATTATTTGAACGTAACTATTCGACGAATAATAATATTTTTAATATTCATTCAGAGTCGAATTATTTATCGATTATTATTTCGAATATTCTTCTAAAGGTTGGACTACTAAATGAATATTATTTGGATATTCATTTAGAATATTATTCATTAAATGAATATTACTTTTGAATATTCATTTAAGATAGTAATTACCTGATGAATATTATTTTAATGTTCATCTGAAGCTTGATTTATTTATCGAGTCTTATCTCGGATATTCCTTTAAAGCTTGGATTACTAAATGAATATTACTTGATATTCATTTAGAATATTATTCATTAAATGAATATTACTTTTCAATAAACATTTAAATTCCTAATTAATTATGAATATTATTTTGAATATTCATCCAGGGTTCTATTTAATCATCGAATATTATTTTAAATATTTTAAATATTCCTTTCAGGTGTTATTAATTAATGAATATTATTCTGAATATTCATTTGAATATTTAATTATGCAATAAATATTCTCTCGATATTTCTTCAAGGATTATTTGAGAAATACTCTGATTAAAGATATTCTTTCATATTCCTAAATATTCTGTAAAATATTTTAATTCAATAAATATTCTCTGAATATTTATTCCATACTTAGAATAACCTCAATAAGGTTTATCTTCTTCGATTATTACAGAAAATATCTCGGAGTCATATTATTATTAATCTTATATCAAGAAAGGTTCTCAGACATCATTCTTCTTTGAGTCTACCTCTCTAATAATAAGGGAACCTTACTTGGAGAATGTTATTTATCTTGTCGACTTCCCGGTCATAGAGTATTCTCTTCACTCGCAACTCGGGTGCTGTTGACTTATTAAGTCGTTGTTTACCTTCTCATCTTTCGAGGGGTAAGATTGTTGGAACAAGTTGATATTCGATACCAAGCCACAGCTTGGAAGTTATTGGTGAATTTTCCTTTCCAACTAGATACGACTACCTTGTAGAGTCTTATCAACAAGAATTATACTTGGGGAAAGGGGGACGAACGTTACATTCAGAATCATGAATTCTATTTGAACTAGGAGTCGTGTAAGAGGCCGAGTAGCGCCGGTCCATCCCCTTTGGCCCAACCGTTGGCCGGGGAGAGCTAGTAAGGCGGTAGACAAGTAAAGCCGTCAGTTCTTCCTTCTACTGGTAGTAAATCTAATTTGAGTTGTACGATCTCGACTGATCATCAAGATTGGAACAACGGGCGCGGTGAATACTCCATCATTGGTTCATCATCCAAACTTATTTATTTCCTGCAACATGATTACTGTTGGCAGAGCTGGAAAAGTGTTCATAACTGGAATTGCAATCTTTTCATGCAAGTTCCTCTTTTTAATGACAATGAGAATATCACGCTTACTTTTGATGTAGCAGATATTTCTACAAACAAATACTTTAAGTTACCTTGTAACTTCATCGTTCATATTATACTGGCATCATTTCCGTAAATGCATGACATATGGTTTGAAAGATACTTTTGAACTGTTTTATATTATCGTTCTGTTTAATATTATTGTTGGTGGGCTATTGCTCACCCTTGCTTTATTTTTACATCACAACAACAGCTAGACCAGATGACTCGCACAAGGCGCACTCGACGCTGGCGAGGACGATGAGACTACCAGAGCCGAAGAAAAAGCTATTGGTAGGATAGATTCATTCTTTCAGTACCAAATATATGGACTAGTATGACTTATGTAAATGGATGGCAAAGAGTATGTATTCATATTGTAACTCTTTTGGGTTGTAAGAAGTCGTAATGTGTTTAATAAAATTTGGTTGTTACTCTGATTTCATCTGTGGGACTATAACGGGTGTGTTTTATATTGTTGTGTTGGGTCATAAAGATGTAACTTATTTTATGTTGAAGTAAGTTCAAGTATTGTGGATAGAATTGGAGACCGTAACGACCGGATCCCGGACCCCGGATCTGGGGGTGTTACACATTTACTCCTTGTCTTACCGGTATTACTCACACTGTACATATTTTAATGGCTTATGACCCCACAATATATATCTCTCACACACACAGGTTAGAGTCTAAAAAACGATACTATACAACAAATGCGGAATAAACAACTTTTATTACAATACCCAATTGTCTTACAAAATCTGTTATTGAAACAATATATAGGAAATGGTACAATTCCAACTCTGACTTCTGATGATTACAATCTTCTCCTACCATTCATATCTATACATAATTTAAATGCAGCCAGCTGCAGCCTGATCCGACTGGTTCATACTACTCTTCGGGAACACTGGTGCCCATGACATCCTGCTTCACTGCTCTATAATATATATAAAACAATAGCAAGAGTGAGCAAATAGCTCAGCAAGGTAATGAAAACATGGCATAACTCTGCATATGACTTAACCCAGACTAAGGCGGGTATAAGACAATAATTGTCAAAATATCTCTTTACCGAAAGTATTTCCTTATCGGAATATATTCCAAAAACAGTACTATTGTAGTACTTCAAGTATCATTTTCTTACTATCTCTGTAGACTTTGGATATTCATACTATGAACAAAGTTCTAGTATAATATATAAGATGAAGTTACAAGGTAATTCAATATAACCTTTCTGTAAAATAACTGCTATATAAAATAAAAGCAGAATATCCACATATAACTTAAAAGATGAAGTTATAAGGTGATTCAATATCAACAACCTCCTTTTCACAACTCATGTTATGTAAGGTATCAACAGAGTCATAAAATATAATATAAAGATGAAGTTACATGGTAACTCAAAATATAATTGTTCTGTGGAAATATCTGCTATGTCAAAGATAAGCAAGATATTATCAATTTTCATAATAGAGGAACTTGCAGGAAGAATATTGCAATTCCAGTTCAAACACTTTTCAACCCTGCCAACAATGATAATGTTGCAGATAATTTCCCAATTTGGAAGATGAACTAATACTGGAGTATTCACCGCGCCCGCTATTCCATCTACGATGATCAGTCGTAGCATGTATAGCTCAAATTGAGTTTTACTACCGGTAGAAGGAAGAACTGACGGATTTACTTGTCTACGGCCCTGCTAGATCTCCCTGGCCAACGGTTGGGCCAATGGGATGGACCGGCGCTACTCGGCCTCTTACACGACTCCTAGTTCGAATAACATCCATGATTCTGGAACGTAAAGAGCCTCCCCCTTTCCCCAAGTATAATACTTGTTGATAAGACTCCACAAAGTAGTCGTATCTAGTTGGAAAGGAAAATTCACCAATATTTCCCAAGCTGATGCTTGTTAATGGATATAAGCTTGTTCCATCAATCTTACCCTTCGAGTGTTGAGGAGGTAACCAAAAAGACTTATATTAATGTTTGAAAAGAATCAAGATGTGAGTCAAAAGGTAGTTTAACAAGTATATGACCGGGCAGTCAAATAAATAACAGCTCTCAGGTGAGGTCCCCTTATATGTTTTTGGAAGTTTGAGCGTGTATTTAAATCTTCTTATAAAATTGATTTAAATGAAAATAGAGTTTTGGGAACCTTCCCTTGATAAAATAGTCATAAAAGACTCCGAAATATTTTACATAATATCTGAAGATGAAAGATAATCTTTAAATAATATAAGTCATTATAAAATGAATTTAGAAGAATTTAAATAAATATTCCAAGAATATTTATTAAATCAATAATAAGTCATAAATATTAATAAGTCATAATATTGCTCGTAAGTAATCCTTGAATGAATATATAGGAATATTTACTAAATAGATCTCTTCTTAAATGAATATTTAAAAATAATATTCATTTAATAAATAATATTCTAAATGAATATCCAAATAATATTCTTTTAGTAATCAAAACTTTAAAGGAATATTCGAAATAATATTCTCTAAGTAAGTAGAACTTCAAATGAATATTTAAAAATAATATTCATCAAGTACATAAAATCTTAAATGAATATTTGGAAGTAATATCCATTTAATAAATAAAAATTCCAATGAATATCAAAGTAATTATTCATTAAATGACCAAACACTAAATGAATATTCGAAACTAATATTCATTTAAATAATTAAAGCTCAAATGAATATTAAAATAATATTCAGTAAATAAATAAACTCGAATGAATATTCAAAATAATATTCATATAGTATTTCTCGATTGAGATAATGCTCAAATGACATTCCTCGAATAATTTCCAAGTAATTAATACTTTATGGAAATATAAATAATGTTCATGAATAACAATCCTCAAAATGAATACTAATCTGCCGCTGGAATCCCTCCGGGTTTCCACGACTATCTCTATATCTCAAAATATCGACTCTCGGTCTATATTTAAAGAATGAATATCACATGCCCTTCACTAAGGGTCTTAACAAAATAATCCGGCTTATAACTGATAATTCATATCTAGTCTGTAAGCCAACATCAATTCAGGGAACAAGTATTATAATATAACTTGAAAGTAGGCATGCAGGCTATGGCATATGTATAACAACAATCATATATATATATTATCACAACAACAGTTCCAAGGTATTGGAAACTTGCCTGATGCTCGAGAAGTGGTAGGGGCTCGTGACAATGTCAAACAATCTAGACAAAGTCAAAAGAAAACGTACGATTAATCCCCTAGATGATTCACTTATAACTCAATGCTTAAACATGTAAGCAATACACAACGAAGGCGTTACTAGCTCGCTTTGGGCTCGTACTATGTCCATGTCAATCGACAAATACTTAAGTCGAAGATTTGTTTTAGAATTCAGATCTCATTCGCCCGTTTCACTAAGCGGTTTACAAAGTTATAATCGAGTGCTCCTTTAAGGGGTTCCTTCGCATTTAACCTTGATTCAAATATTTTTATAACATCCAAAAATAATCTTTTTGACACGAGGTCTTCTCTCATATCTATATTATGACCTCTAGTATTTAATTACCAAGATTCTCAACCGAATTTATCACTTTAAAGGGGTTTAATTGAAGTTACGAATTCATACGTACGTTTACAAACTGCTTTTACGAATTTTACGATTTCTCCTAAACCGTAAGTCCGAATGCTACGATTCTCGTGTCAAAACGATCCTCGTAACATGAGTCAACTATTCATGGCAGGAGATGCTACTGGTCAGTTGGTCACTTAGCACGAAAATGGCATACAAATCATGGTATTGTAAAATCGGGCATTATAACGGCTATGTTTACACGTTTTCCAAAGTTTTCGCATCACCGCGATTCAATCAAGCACTACACCCCATCCATTCTATCATATGAACACATCATTACAAGTCTAACAACATCACATAATCACCATCTCATGGATCATCGTCCAACTAATCAACAACCATCAACTAAAATCATAGATCTTAACATACATAACCTACTAACACTAAAATCATCCATAAAACATATAATACTCAAAGTAGCTCTAGGGTTTATGAACTTTATACCTTCATTTGAAGTATGCAAACACTTAACAAGCCTTGCTTGATCCTTGTAATACCTTAACCAAGTTCTAGATCAACCAAAGATTCAAGAAAACAAAGTTAGTTTCTAAGATCCACTATTCATCGTCAATCTTGTAAAAATCATATAAAATCAAAAACTAAGAGTTTGGTTCTAAAATTTTTACCACACCTTTTACTATTTAAGGGATTTCTTTTGAGCTATAGAACACAAGAATCCAACCATGGGAGCTAGGGTTTTGAGCCCTATCTTTCTACTGATCAGAACCTGGACAGTTTTGGTCCTCCAACTTTAAGCATGGATTTGACTAGGCTATACTACTTGGATTTCCATGAAATTTGGAACGAATCTTGCCCATGGAGTGGAGAAGATATGCTTAAAATTTGATGATTTTATCATGGATAGAAATGTAGATATGAAGTTTTCTTTGATCTTTGTTCCTGCTGGGCAGTTTTGGAGTATTTGGTGTTTTGCTTTGTTTTCTCTTGTTCTTGCTTGCTTTATGGCCAATAATGCTAACATCTTGTAATATATATCTAATGTCTTTGGATGCATCTTTTCAAGATGTGTTGTCATGCTTTGATTGGTCCTTTTTAAAATATCCTAACCTCACAATTACACTTACGTACTCATCTCTTGCCTTTTAGCACTTAAGTCCCTGGGTAAACTGCAACTAGGTGCTTAGATATTTCTATAAAGGTGTGATGTCATCTTCCACTATCTTTGGTGGATGCATCCTATCTTGTTCGTTCGTTTCTTTGTTCGGTTATTGCTCAATTTCGCTGATCGTTCGAAGAATAACCAAGTAGTTTCACCTCTAGGGTTTACCGGGAAATTTCTCGATATTCATAATACCTTCCCCAAACCTTAATATAATCCTCGTGATGATCATGTAGGATATTTAATCTCGATACGAACTTAATCCGTAATCTAGGATTCGTTCGCTTTATTGATTAATCTCGTTATAACGTTTTAGCGGTTTCTAGAGCGCTTGTTTCACTGCCTCAGTGGTTTCCTACCTTCATTCTTAAATCAAATATAATAACATCCCAAAATATCAAATACTCAAAGTTAATACCTCAATTCTTGTATTATAATAATATATAATCCACTGTCCGGTCAAATATTATACCGAAAGAATTTGGAATTTCTGAATTCCGATCGTCTCTGCATTCACTTATTTCCTCCGCGTATTACTAATATGACTTCAAAATATCCATATCACGTCACGTACATAGGGTGGCGTGAAAAGTTTTCCAACTTACAAAATCACTATTCATCCACCGAATTACTATGCACGTACAGGAAACACTATGCACGTACGGGAAACACTATGCAGGTGTGGGAAACACTATACACGTACGAGAAACACTATGCACGTATGGGAAACACTATGCACGTACTCATTTCCCTTCAAGGATCCATTAGCTCCTTCCTGGACGGTAGATTATTCTTATCTAGGTCCTCAACCATCGAATTACTCTATTCTGACAATATACCAATGCATCAGGATCATTGTCCAAAGCAATATCCATTCGTTACAATCATTGTTCTTTGAAACCACCATTCATTAGTGCTCTTTAACCATAATAAGAAAAGTTTTAATTCTACCCAAAATTCGGGTTATTACAGTCTCCCCTCCTTAAAAGGATTCCGTCCTTGGAATCAGTTTAGGAATAACTGGGGTTACTTCTATCCCATTGCAATTTCTATTTCTCAGGTGGATTCTTCCACTTCTTGATTTTCTTCAAATCTCTCACTAACTTGACAACCTTATCTCTTAGCGCTTGCTCTTTTGTATTCATAATTTCCACAGGTTGTCCTTCGTAGTTCAGATTCAGTTATGCATATCTATCTGCTCGTACTCTGTCATATGCCGAGCATCTATAGTATACTGATGAGGCACATACGCATGAACCATGTTATGACCATTTTACCGGTTTGGGTGAGGCTGGCTCATAGGCCACCTTCCTGACGCGTTTAAACTCTCAGATGGCCCAATGAATCTTGGGCAAAACTTCCTTTCATTTTAATCTTGTTAATTCCTTCCACGAGGATACCTTTTTCTTATTACAAATCTCGAACCTCATATTCTCTATCTTGTTTGCACAGAAATACATCAACAAAAACTTGCTTGTCAGAATCCTCTATTAATTCTAGATATTTCCCAATTCCATTGTATAAATGTCAACTCTATTGTCGACGGGGTACTCCGTATTGAAACTAGTTCGAGTATTCTAACAACCGATTCGAGTAACTCTTGATGTCTAGCAACGAGCTCGTCGACCATCACTGTTTTGGCCTCGCTATCTCATTGTTAACTACTATCACCCCCGGTGTTCCAACCTCTTCTTTAATCATCCCACAGAATGCCACTCTACCTCCTGTGTTCATTCAGTCATTCTCTATTATCTCATCTCTTCTCCTTTCTGAAAGAAAGGTGAATCTCTTGGGGAATTTGTTTGTGGGGAATGTTGTCTGGTTCGAGGACTCTTAATCCTTTTATCACAAATCATAATCTTCATATACACACAAGCACACATATTTTCAGATCTGATAGGTCTGAAAGTCGATTATGTTTGATCCTTTTTGATTTCGCACCTTTCCTTCATATATACGATGTTTCGATATACTTATGGCGAAAACTATCTCAGATAACTCACAGCCAATTCAATAAATTCCAAAAAGTTGTGGGTGCAATAGTCAACCAAAAATGACATCACTTACAATTTCATAGTGTCTATACCTAGTGCAATTCACAATCTTGGGTATATCCTCGATTTTTAACTTCCAACCGGTGATGTCCCATTTCCTAATAAGTTTGGAAAATACACAGCATCCCTGTGCTACTCAGACAATCTTCTACAATAGTACCTATACTCAATGTTGACTCATTCAACTCTCGAGGTTCGATGCACAATCTTGTGCTAACATATTTCTTTCTTACAACACACCGGTTCCTCACGGTGGCACACTGAGTCTCATCGCACTCTTATTCAACAATCCTCGCATCTGAGTTGATAATTCTTTTATTCCTACTGGGCTAACGGGAGATGCAGCACTAGGCTCTGAACACTCGATATTCATTATTATGTCATCCAAATCGATATCTGGTAGCTTATTAAAACCTTGTACAACCTCCCAAAATCATTATAATTATACTTGGTGTCTCTTTCCTCGGGGTCAACCATATGAGCTAATCAAGCCTCATATCTCTGGCGTCATAATTTCTTAGTCTGAACTAGATTCCAAAATCTCTGACTCCGTCTTTATCCTTAAATTATTTCCCTCATAATCAATTTGGCTCCATTGGGTATCAACTAATCCATCATTATTATAATATCAATTTCTCCCTAATTCGAAAGGAATCAAATCTCTCGATCGAGTGGTACTCTGGGTAGGTTCTCTGGAATACATTCCCAAACTCTTCAATCACTAGGATTTATCGTTGGCTAGGTGTTTTTCTCTTGGTATCAACCACAGAAGCTAGATAAGCCATACATCCATCCCATAGTAACTCGTTGGCTCATATTATCGCAAGGACTTCGTAATTTGCTTCTGTCCTTAAAGGACCACTCCCCTTTCAGGGCAATCATAAATTTCACTCCAACATCGCCACGCGATTCTGGATTGGTTGTTTTAGCTTTTAGTCGAAACCTAAGGGCTTATTTCTCTTTCATATCCCATAACATGGCCTCATACTCTGCCATAGTCATGGTTTCTTATTTCTACACTAGAACTTTTATATCCATCTGGATCTTTATATATTTCAGAAAACATTTCTCTAAAAGCAATAATCTGAATCTCTCCCAAGTCACAACACCTTTTACCTCTAGGTTTGTCTTACCATTCTCACCAGTGATTCGCCTCTCCCTTCAGGAGATAGGCGACGACCCTCATTTTCAGCTTCTCTGTCATACTTAGTATCTCAATCGACTTCATTATTTTTTTAAATCAAGCTCTGACCTTTACCGGGTTAGTGGTTCCATAGAATTCTGGAGATTTCTATCTGACTCCGTAATCATTGGAGTTTTATGACACATTGTTATTTCTTCCACATATATCGATTGACCAAATTTCCACTATCAAAATCTCCTTGAGAGAGAACATAAACTGATTCATCATCATGTCACCCATATTCTATTTGTCTTAGGGATCCGCTCTTGCCATAGCCTATTTTGTTGCGAATCTAATTCCTATCAGCGAATTTTGATTTATTTGACCTGGTTGGCATCCCCTTTGAAATTTAATAAAGATAACAAGAATCACGGAGCTTTAAAAGGATAGCCCTCATATCAAAGAAACATCACACATTGGTGATCATAAGGTTAGGAGTTTTAAGGTAACCTTATTTGAGATGAAAGACTTTACCGAGAGATCAATATGATCATAAGAACTCAATGTTGCGTGTCTTAATTAAGACATTACTAAAGGTAATTAGCCTTCTTGTATTTCACAACTCACAAGTGATGGCGTCCCATCAGACTTCTATCACACAGACAGATGGTCCTTGTGGCCCCTATAATTATAGGGTTGTTCGTCTCAGTGAAAGTTGTGAAGTATAAAAGCAATTCAAAATCAAGTTAATGACTATCGTCTTTTGACAATTAATTCATGAAAGGGACACCTTGAGTCAAAGTTGATCAACTCCAAGGTGAGATTTCCAAAGAAAATGATAACTAGATTGATACTGGTATCCAACAAGAAAGTGGTGCTATATCACCAAAGGATTATTCACCAGGGCTTTGAAAACCTGAAAGTAGGTATCATGGCGACCTCTGGCATAATTGAACTAAATGTGGATTAACGCAAGTGGTACAAAATAACTTTGAAGAGGGACTATTCCCTTTATCAGAATTCTATCTTGGTGAGGTGTCAAGATAGACCATAGATTAAGAATACTCAACATAATTTGCAATTGGGGAGGGTACTTGCCAAGGTCTCTAAGGATGCCTTATATGTCGGCCCTTCTAACGGATAATCGTTTAATTCTAAAGCTTTTCTTATCCATACACCCTAAGGTTCTCGATACTTACGTCATTGTCAACTCATAATAGTTGCTAAGGTTCAAACATTGACATTTGCAATCGTAGGAAATTTTATTCAGCTCAGCGCGGGCCTGTCAGGCAAGCGTTCTATTCCTATATGATGACTTCGGTACCGGTGTCGCCTAAAGTAACGACGAATCCCACGTGTCGAGTCAGCGATACTCCAGAACATCGTTAGAAGCCACATGCTTAAATCCAAACATTTGTACAGCTGCCCTTAGGCAGAATATTCTTCTTCTCGCATCGATCATGCGTGCTATATAAGCTAATCCTTCACAACATCACAACCTTTTCATTTAAGTCAATCCCCGACTCTCTTAGTCCATCTTGTCTCTTAAAATATATCTCGTCTTAGCGCATTCAGGTTACAATAACACTTTGCGTAGTACGTACATATATAATCTCACTCGAGGTAATAAAATTCCTCAGCATCGTAATAAACGCCGTCCCTGGTGGAATCGCTGATCGTGGAAAATTAAATTCCATAGACAAGGTAATGTCTCTATTAATTAAGGTAACTGAGTACCCTCGATCATACACGAAGTTTGAATGTCTTAGTTCTCACATATGCTGCCTCTTTAGGGCACTGCAATAGATTACGAGTAACAGGTCTTGTTCTGGTCGAATCGCTCCACCAGTATTGGCTATACTGCCTCCACCTCCACTGCTTTGGAGATTCTACTTCATTTTCTTCGTCATATCTCTTGATAAATCATAACGATTCAGTACTCTTATCTCATCACTTTAGTTGACCTCTTGAAGGTTCGTCCGGTCCTATCATACGACCTCAAGTAACCTTCCACATCTTTATCAATCGACACCTTCCCTATAAGGTTCTTTCTTTGACCCTTCATGGGGTCCTCCTCTATATTCCCCTATGGATCTCCCCTTTTATTGGGTCTCCATCCATCTCAAGGAGCGCATCATCAAATGCCTACTCGAAGGCCTCGGGATCTGGTACCTCAGACTCCCATCCATCTATAAATCATACAAATCAGGGTTTCTAACCATAACGTCCTAAGTATGGTTTCTCAAAAGAAGTCCCCTCTCGGGCTTCATCTCCAACAGTCAGGGTCATGTCCCTATGAACTCTACTTGAGCTCTAGGTATTCTCATTATCCTTAAGGGTATTGTAAGACTCGATCTCCTATCGTTTCTGAGGACTGTAACCTAACGCTCTGATACCATTTCTGTAACAGCCCCAAATCCGGGGTCTGGGATTTAGAGTAGTCACGATCCATTTACTCCTTGTCTTACCGGTATTACTCACAGTGTACATATTTTAATGGCTTATGACCCCACAATATATATCTCTCACACACACAGGTTAGAGTCTCAAAAACGATACTATACAACAACTGCGGAATAAACAACTTTTATTACAATACCCAATTGTCTTACAAAATCTGTTATTGAAACAATATATAGGAAATGGTACAATTCCAACTCTGACTTCTGATGATTACAATCTTCTCCTACCATTCATATCTATACATAATTTAAATGCAGCCAGCTGCTGCCTGATTCGACTGGTTTGTACTACTCTTCGGGAACACTAGTGCCCATGACATCCTGCTTCACTGCTCTATAATATATATAAAACAATAGCAAGAGTGAGCAAATAGCTCAGCAAGGTAATGAAAACATGGCATAACTCTGCATATGACTTAACCCAGACTAAGGCGGGTATAAGACAATAATTTTCAAAATATCTCTTTACCGAAAGTATTTCCTTATCGGAATATATTCCTAAAACAGTACTATTGTAGTACTTCAAGTATCATTTTCATAATATCTCTGTAAACTTTGGATATTCATACTATGAACAAAGTTCTAGTATAATACATAAGATGAAGTTACAAGGTAATTCAATATAACCTTTCTGTAAAATAACTGCTATATAAAATAAAAGCAAAATATCCACATATAACTTAAAAGATGAAGTTATAAGGTGATTCAATATCAACAACCTCCTTTTCACAACTCATGTTATGTAAGGTATCAACAGAGTCATAAAATATAATATAAAGATGAAGTTACAAGGTAACTCAAAATATAATTGTTCTGTGGAAATATCTGCTATGTCAAAGATAAGCAAGATATTATCAATTTTCATAATAGAGGAACTTGCAGGAAGAATATTGCAATTCCAGTTCAAACACTTTTCAACCCTGCCAACAATGATAATGTTGCAGATAATTTCCTAATTTGGAAGATGAACTAATACTGGAGTATTCACCGCGCCCGCTATTCCATCTACGATGATCAGTCGTAGCATGTATAGCTCAAATTGAGTTTTACTACCGGTAGAAGGAAGAACTGACGGATTTACTTGTCTACCGCCCTGCTAGATCTCCCTGGCCAACGGTTGGGCCAATGGGATGGACCGGCGCTACTCGACCTCTTACACGACTCCTAGTTCGAATAACATCCATGATTCTGGAACGTAAAGATCCTCCCCCTTTCCCCAAGTATAATACTTGTTGATAAGACTCCACAAAGTAGTCGTATCTAGTTGGAAAGGAAAATTCACCAATATTTCCCAAGCTGATGCTTGTTAATGGATATTGTAAGAACCCAAATTTTGGGTAGAATTAAAACTTTTATTTATTTAATGATGTAAGAATGATTAGTGGCTACGGCTACAATGTAATAGTTGATATTTTAAAAGAATGAATGGAATTCGACTTTATTATTTCTATGTCTTGAAGAATGCTAAAGGGTGACAACATAGGTAAGAATGATCTATCTCCTAAGGGAATAAGATATGTCAATTCCAAGCAGGAGAATATTCTCATGTCATCCAGATCGATAACGATTAATCCAGTAGTTCCGTAAAAAGGTTAAGGGACGATCGAAAGACAATACGGACAATTGTACAACCCTAAGGGAATAAGTAAAGAATAAAGAATGAATAGTGTTTTGGTGGGAGTATAGAATAATATGAGACGACACTATATAGAAGTATTCGGAACGAAATTCTGAGTTCGTATTAGTGATCCAGGGGGAAAAAGAGTGTATGTAAAAGCTGTCGGATTCTGAAAAATAGCACTTTTATTTTCCCCGAGATTTCCTTGGACACTGAAAGACTTAAGGAATTATTGAAGGGATTTAAGGAAAATAGGTTCAAGAATTATTAAAGAGAATGGAGGATGATAGTATAAATATTAAGACGGTTTCCGGTAAAACCCTAACTAGAAACGAATGAGTTATTCCTCCGAACGATCAATCAAATTAAGTAATAACCGGACAAAGAGACAAGCAGAGAGCCAAGATACATGCATGTGCAAATAGATAAGATCAAGTAACTAAGTAGTTACAAAGTAACTAGCATCTTTAGAAACCAAATCACTTAGTTAGCTTGCATGACACCTTTCCACCACAAAATCACAACACTTGTCCCTTGGATTGCATCATATATGAGCAAAGCACTTTAATAAAGTAGCTTTATGCTAGATATTATCATCAATAATGCATTTTGGACAAGGATGAGATCAAAGAAAGCAAAACAAACTCCATTCCTCTCATTCTCTCAAACTGTCCAGCAGAAACACTCTCCAAAGACAAATTCATATCTCCATTTCTATCCATGATAAAATCACCAAATTTTAACCATATCCTCTCCACTCTATGGGTAATATTCTCTCAAAATGTCATGTCCTACAAAGTAGCATAGTCTAGTCAAATCCATGCTCAAAGTTGAAGAAGCCAAACTGATCTGTGCTTGACAGTTTCTGTCCAGAGGAGAAAGGGGGCTCAAAACCCTAGCTAGGAAGCTTCAAATCTGATGATCTAGGACTCAAAACAAAGCTTATGAAGAGGCCAAGATGTGGTAAAAATTTGAGAGACG
Source organism: Saposhnikovia divaricata (assembly GCA_036435485.1). NCBI lineage: Eukaryota > Viridiplantae > Streptophyta > Magnoliopsida > Apiales > Apiaceae > Saposhnikovia > Saposhnikovia divaricata. Next base: position 50,907,841 of record CM071596.1, on the reverse strand, counting down.
AACTCTTATTTTTCTATTTTCTATGATTTTTACAAAAGTGATGATGAATAGTAATCCTTAGAAACTAACTTTGTTTTCTTGGTTTTCTTTGTTGCTCTAAGCTATATTAAGGTGATCCAAGGACTAGATCAAGGCTTGTTAGACTCCTAGACACACCAAGGAAGGTATAATATTTGAAAACCCTTGGTGTTATTTTAAGATCTTATGAGATTTATGGATGTTTTAGTGATTAGTATGTTATTATAAGTTTAGATCCATGTTAGTAGTTGTTATGATTATGATTTGGTTTATGAACCATGTAATGGTTAAGATGAGTTGTTGATAGACTAGTCATGATGATTATCATGTGTTTGTGTGGTTGGATTGATCTTTGTTAGATCGAGATAAAGTGTAAAAACTTTGGAAAACGCGTAAACATAGCCGTTATAATGCCCGATTTTACAATATCATGTTTTGTATGCCATTTTTCACATCAAGGCCCTACTGTCCAGAAACTTTTCTGCCATGTTAGGATAGCTTATGTTATAAGCTTCGTTTTGATATAAAGATCACGTGAAACGGACTTACGGTTTAAGAGTTACGATAAAATTCATAAAAGTGGTTCGGAGCCGTAAACAAGTATTCGTACTTAAAATTGAACCCCGATAAAATACGTAAAGTCATGACGAATCTTGGTAAATAAATACTAGAGGTAAAAAGGAAGGCGTGAGAGAAAACCGTATGTCAAAAGGATCGTTTTTCGATTTATTAAAAATATTCGAATCGAGATTAAACGCGAACGAACCCCTAAAAGACGACTCGTTTATAACTTCGTTAAAACACTTAGAAAACGAGCGATAAAACTCGGAGTATAATATTGGTTCGTAACGATCGACTTTCAGACTTATATGACTTAAGTATATGCCAAGTATAAGTACAGTGACATGTCGTATTAGCGAACGAATGTCGGGTCGGATTTGATGATAAAAGAAATACACTAAAAGGGGTATAACGAGATAACTCGAGAACGTGTTTCGATTTAAGTATAACTTAACCTTTAAAGTTTTAAGTGATTAATCCCGAATGTCTTGGCTATTTATAGATCACCAAGCTGACCCGGGACCCGCTACCACTACCCCTTACCGTACTCGACTACCAGGCAAGTTTCAATCCCCTTCTTTTAGGCTGTTGTTGTGATTGAATATATATGTATGTTTTCTGTTATAATATGCCATAGCATGCATGCCTATTTTCAAGTTATATCATTATGCTTGTTCCCTGATTGTTATTGGTTATAAATTAGATAGCTATCGTATCAATTATAAGCCGGTTATTGTAAGACCTTCAGAGAAGGGTGTATATATCTTATTCATCAAATATAGACCGGGAGTCAATATTTCTTGACATATCGAGATTACCTCGAAAGAAAATATCTAAGTAAATATTTTCCATTATTCGGGCGACGAATATTATTTGAATATTCGTTCGAGATTATTTATTTAACGACCCTTACTTCAAATAATTATTTTAACGTAACTATTCGACGAATAATATTTTATAATATTCATTCAGAGTCGAATTATTTATTGATTATTATTTCGAATATTCTTTTAAAGATGAGACTACTAAATGAATATTATTTGGATATTCATTTTGAATATTATTTTATTAAATAAATATTACTTTTGAATATTCATTTAGGATATTAATTACTTGATGAATATTATTTTAATATTCATCTGAATCTTGATTTATTTATCGAATATTATCTCGAATATTCCTTTAAGGCTTGGATTACTAAATGAATATTACTTGATATTCATTTAGAATATTATTCATTAAATGAATATTACTCTTTAAATATTCATTTAAATTCCTAATCAATTATGAATATTGTCTTAAATATTCCTTTCAGGTCTTATTAATTAATGAATATTATTTTGAATATTCATTTAAATATTTATTCAATAAATATTCTCCTGATATTTCTTCAGGGATTATTTTGAAAAATACTCTGATTAAAGATATTCTTTCATATTCCTAAATATTCTTTAAATATTTTTAATTCAATAAATATTCTCTGAATATTTATTCCATACTTAGAATAACCTCAATAAGGGTTATCTTCTTCGATTATTACGAAAAATATTTCGGAGTCATATTATTATTAATCTTATATCAAGAAAGGTTCTCAGACATCATTCTTCTTTGAGTCTATCTCCCTAATAATAAGGGAACCTTACTTAGAAAATGTTATTTATCTTGTCGACTTCCCGGTCATAAAGTATTCTCTTCACTCGCAACTCGGGTGCTATTGACTTATTAAGTCGTTGTTTACCTTCTCATCTTTCGAGGGGTAAGATTGTTGGAACAAGTTGATATTCGTTACCAAGCAATAGCTTGGAAGTTATTGGTGAATTTTCCTTTCCAACTAGATACGACTACTTTGTAGAGTCTTATCAACAAGTATTATACTTGGGGAAAGGGGGACGAATGTTACATTCAGAATCATGAATTCTATTTGAACTAGGAGTCGTGTAAGAGGCCGAGTAGCGCCGGTCCATCCCCTTTTGTAACAGCCCCAAATCCGGGGTCCGGGATTTAGAGTAGTCGCGATCCATTTACTCCTTGTCTTACCTGTATTACTCATACTGTACATATTTCAATGGCTTATGACCCCCACAGTATATATCTCTCACACACATACACACACAGGTTAGAGTCTCAGAAACGATACTATACAATAATTGCGGAATAAACTACTTTTATTACAATACCCAATTGTCTTACAAAATCTGATGTTGAAACAATATATAGGAAATGGTACAATTCCAACTCTGACTTCTGATGATTACAATCTTCTCCTACCATTCATATCTATACATAATTTAAATGCAGCCAGCTGCAGCCTGATCCGACTGGTTCGTACTACTCTTCGGGAACACTGGTGCCCATGACATCCTGCTTCACTGCTCTATAATATATATAAAACAATAGCAAGAGTGAGCAAATAGCTCAGCAAGGTAATGAAAACATGGCATAACTCTGCCTATGACTTAACCCAGACTAAGGCGGGTATAAGACAATAATTGTCAAAATATCTCTTTATCGATAGTATTTCCTTATCGGAATATATTCCAAAAACAGTACTATTGTAGTACTTCAAGTATCATTTTCATAATATCTCTGTAAACTTTGGATATTCATACTATGAACAAAGTTCTAGTATAATATATAAGATGAAGTTACAAGGTAATTCAATATAACCTTTCTGTAAAATAACTGCTATATAAAATATAAGCAGAATATCCACATATAACTTAAAAGATGAAGTTATAAGGTGATTCAATATCAACAACCTCCTTTTCACAACTCATGTTATGTAAGGTATCAACAGAGTCATAAAATATAAGATAAAGACGAAGTTACAAGGTAACTCAAAATATAATTGTTCTGTGGAAATATCTGCTATGTCAAAGATAAGCAAGATATTATCAATTTTCATAATAGAGGAACTTGCAGGAAGAATATTGCAATTCCAGTTCAAACACTTTTCAACCCTGCCAACAATGATAATGTTGCAGATAATTTCCCAATTTGGAAGATGAACTAATACTGGAGTATTCACCGCGCCCGCTATTCCATCTACGATGATCAGTCGTAGCATGTATAGCTCAAATTGAGTTTTACTACCGGTAGAAGGAAGAACTGACGAATTTACTTGTCTACCGCCCTGCTAGATCTCCCCGGCCAACGGTTGGGCCAATGGGATGGACCGGCGCTACTCGGCCTCTTACACGACTCCTAGTTCGAATAACATCCATGACTCTGGAACGTAAAGATCCTCCCCTTTCCCCAAGTATAATACTTGTTGATAAGACTCCACAAAGTAGTCGTATCTAGTTGGAAAGGAAAATTCACCAATATTTCCCAAGCTGATGCTTGTTAATGGATATAAGCTTGTTCCATCAATCTTACCCCTCGAGTGTTGAGGAGGTAACCAAAAAGACTTATATTAATGTTTGAAAAGAATCAAGATGTGAGTCAAAAGGTAGTTTAAAAAGTATATGACCGGGCAGTCAAATAAATAACAGCTCTCAGGTGAGGTCCCCTTATATGTTTTTGGAAGTTTGAGCGAGTATTTAAATCTTCTTATAAGATAGATTTAAATGAAAATAGAGTTTTGGGAACCTCCCCTTGATAAAATAGTCATAAAAGACTCCGAAATATTTTACATAATATCTGAAGGTGAAAGATAATCTTTAAATAATATAAGTCATTATAAAATGAATTTAGAAGAATTTAAATAAATATTCCAAGAATATTTATTAAATCAATAATAAGTCATGAATATTAATAAGTCATAATATTGCTCGTAAGTAATCCTCGAATGAATATATAGGAATATTTACTAAATAGATCTCGTCTTAAATGAATATTTAAAAATAATATTCATTTAATAAATAATATTCTAAATGAATATCCAAATAATATTCTTTTAGTAATCAAAACTGTAAAGGAATATTCGAAATAATATTCTCTAAGTAAGTAGAACTTCAAATGAATATTTAAAAATAATATTCATCAAGTACATAAAATCTTAAATGAATATTTGGAAGTAATATCCATTTAATAAATAAAAATTCCAATGAATATCAAAGTAATTATTCATTAAATGACCAAACTCTAAATGAATATTCGAAACTAATATTCATTTAAATAATTAAAGCTCAAATGAATATTAAAATAATATTCAGTAAATAAATAAACTCGAATGAATATTCAAAATAATATTCGTATAGTATTTCTCGATTGAGATAATGCTCAAATAATATTCCTCGAATAATTTCCAAGTAATTAATACTTTATGGAAATATAAATAATGTTCATGAATAACAATCCTCAAAATGAATACTAATCTGCCGCTGGAATCCCTCTGGGTTTCCACGACTATCTTTATATCTCAAAATATCGACTCCCGGTCTATATTTAAAGAATGAATATCATACGCCCTTCACTATGGGTCTTAACAAAATAATCCGGCTTATAACTGATAATTCATATCTAGTCTATAAGCCAACATCAATTCAGGGAACAAGTATTATAGTATAACTTGAAAGTAGGCATGCATGCTATGGCATATGTATAACAACAATCATATATATTATCACAACAACAGTTCCAAGGTATTGGAAACTTGCCTGATGCTCGAGAAGTGGTAGGGGCTCGTGACAATGTCAAACAATCTAGACAAAGTCAAAAGAAAACGTACGATTAATCCCCTGATGATTCACTTATAATTCAATGCTTAAACACGTAAGCAATACACAACGAAGGCGTTACTAGCTCGCTTTAGGCTCGTACTATGTCCATGTCAATCGACAAATACTTAAGTCGAAGATTTGTTTTAGAATTCGGATCTCATTCGCCCGTTTCACTAAGCGGTTTACAAAGTTATAATCGAGTGCTCCTTTAAGGGGTTCCTTCGCACTTAACCTTGATTCAAATATTTTTATAAAATCCAAAAATAATCTTTTTGACACGAGGTCTTCTCTCATATCTTTATTATGACCTCTAGTATTTAATTACCAAGATTCGCAACCGAATTTATCACTTTAAAGGGGTACAATTGAAGTTACGAATTCATACGTACGTTTACGAACTGCTTTTACAGATTTTACCATAACGCCTAAGCCGTAAGTCAAAATGCTACGATTCTTGTGCCAAAACGATCTATGACTCGAGATCTTCGAATACATGTCATATAATCAATAAGTTCAGAAGGTTAAATCTACTGTTATGAATGGTTTTTAAGGGTCAAAGAAATTTCGCCATTACGACGGCTATAACTCGGATATTTCCAAAATTAAAATCCTCCAAATAATCATCAAATCCACCACCAACACTCATGGACACTATTCATTGTCTCCCTCACTGTCTAAACAGGTATTGGAGCTGTGCAACATATTTTAACATCTAACAAAACTCTTACGTAGCTCTAGTGTTCTAGACATGCATATAACTCAAAAACTCATCCAAAAATCCATTAAAACTCATGATTCAACAAAGGGGTTTCAAAGATTATACCTTGGTTTGAAGTTCAAGGATGATAATAAGGCCTCACAACTCTTGATCATTGCTTAGAACATTATTTGGAAGCCATAGAATCAAGAAAGCAAAACATGAAAATCAAAAGTTACTATTCATCATCAATCTTGTAAAAATCATATAAAATCAAAAACTAAGAGTTTGGTTCTAAAATTTTTACCACACCTTCTACTCTTCAAGGGCTTTCTTTTGAGCTATAGAACACAAGAATCCAACCATGGGAGCTAGGGTTTTGAGCCCCATCTTGCTACTGTTCAGAACCTGGACAGTTTTGGTCCTCCAACTTTAAGCATGGATTTGACTAGGCTATACTACTTGGATTTAGATGAAATTTGGAACGAATCTTACCCATGGAGTGGAGAAGCTATGGTTAAAATTTGGTGATTTTATCATGGATAGAAATGGAGATATGAATTTTTCTTTAACCTTGGTTTCTGCTGGACAGTTTGTAGAAAATGGAGAGTGTTCTTGGTTTTCTCTTTTTCTCTCCACTTTAGATCTACTTTTGTGATATTTTATGATATGTATTGCTGTGTATAAAGCTTGGTAACCACTCTTTGATAAGCTTCTTCAATACTCTTCTAATAAAGTAGCTTTAACAAATAGCTAAAACACCATCCAAGTTGTAGTTGTCTTGAACCTAGCTCATTCTAGTTTCTTTTCTTCACACCAATCTTGACTTGTCTAACCACTTTATGAACATAATATCTTGATATTATCAGTTGGGTGGCTGAGTTTGATCCTCTTGGGGCTTGTGCAAGGAGTCTTGGAGAAGCTTGGTAGATATTTGTTTTGTTTCTTGTTTGATTTAAGTGATTTAAATCACTTAACTCCTAAATTGTTTTGATTTAATCATTGATTAAATAATTTAATCCACTTGATATAATTCTCTTGATGATCATATAGGATATTTAATCTTGTCACAATCTTGATCCTTAATCCCTGATTCGTTCGCTTAATTGCTTAATCTCGTTATAACGTTTTAGTGATTTCTAGAACGCTTGTTTCACTGTCTCAGTGGTTTTCGTTCTAATTTCTAAAATAAAATATAATAAAATTCCAAAATATTAACTCTTCATTTTCTCAAATTGAATATCTCATCTCTCAAATATAATAATATATAATTCATTGCTCGGTCAAATATTACACCAAAAATTAAAATAGGAATTTCTGAATTCCGATCGTCTCTGCATTCACTTATTTCCTCCGCGTATTACTAATATGACTTCGAAACATCCATATCACGTCCCGTACATAGGGTGGCGTGAAAAGTTTTCCAACTTACAAAATCACTATTCATCCACCGAATTACTATGCACGTACAGGAAACACTATGCACGTACGGGAAACATTATGCACGTACGGGAAACACTATGCACGTATGGGAAACACTATGCACGTACTTATTTCCCTTCAAGGATCCATTAGCTCCTTCCTGGACGGTAGATTATTCTTATCTAGGTCCTCAAACATCGAATTACTCTATTCTGACAATATACCAATGCATCAGGATCATTGTCCAAAGCAATATCCATTCATTACAATCATTGTTCTTTGAAACCACCATTCATTAGTGCTCTTTAACCACAATAAGAAAAGTTTTAATTCTACCCAAAATTCGGGTTATTACAGTCTCCCCTCCTTAAAAGGATTCCGTCCTCGGAATCAGTTTAGGAATAACTGGGGTTACTTCTATCCCATTGCACTTTCTATTTCTCAGGTGAATTCTTCCACTTCTTGATTTTCTTCAAATCTCTCACTAGCTTGACAACCTTATCTCTTAGCGCTTGCTCTTTTCTATTCATAATTTCCACAGGTTGTCCTTCGTAGTTCAGATTCGGTTATGTATATCTATCTGCTCGTACTCTGTCATATGCCGGGCATCTATAGTATACTGATGAGGCACATACGCAAGAACCATGTTATGACCATTTTACCGATTTGGGTGAGGCTGGCTCATAGGCCACCTTCCTGACGCGTTTAAACTCTCAGATGGCCCAATGAATCTTGGGCTAAACTTCCTTTCATTCTAACCTTGTTAATTCCTTCCACGAGGATACCTTTTCTCATTACAAATCTCGAACCTCATATTCTCTATCTTGTTTGCACAGAAATACATCAACAAAAACTTGCTTGTCATAACCCTCTATTAATTCTAGATATTTCCCAATTCCATTGTATAAATGTCAACTCTATTGTCGACGGGGGTACTCCGTATTGAAACTAGTTCGAGTATTCTAAAAATTGATTCGAGTAACTCTTGATATCTAGTAATGAGCTCGTCGGCCATCACTGTTTTGGCCTCGCTATCTCATTGTTATATACTATCACCCCCGGTGTTCCAACCTCTTCTTTAATCATCTCACAGAATGCCAATCTACCTCCTGTGTTCATTCAGTCATTCTCTATTATCTCATCTCTTCTCCTTTCTGAAAGAAAGGCGAATCTCTTGGGGAATTTATTTGCGGAGAATGTTGTCTGGTTCGAGAACTCTTAATCATTTTATCACAAATCATAATCTTCATATATACACAAGCACACATATTTTCAGATCTGATATGTCTGAAAGTCGATCTTGTTTGATCCTTTTTGATTTCGCACCTTTCCTTCATATATACGATGTTTCGATATATTTAGGGCGAAAACTATCTCAGATAACTCACAGCCAATTCATTAAATTCCATAAAAGTTGTGAGTGCAATAGTCAACCCAAAATGACATCACTTACAATTTCATAGTGTCTATACCTAGTGCGATTCACAATCTTGGGTATATCCTTGATTTTTAACTTCCAACCGGTGATGTCCCATTTCCTAATAAGTTTGGAAAATACACATTGTCCCTGGGCTGCTCAACAATCTTCTACAATAGTACCTATACTCAATGTTGACTCATTCAACTCTCGAGGTTCGATGCACAATCTTGTGCTAACATATTTCTTTCTTACAACACACCGGTCCTTCACGGTGGCACACTGAGTCTTATCGCACTCTTATTCAACAATCCTTGCATCTGAGTTGCTAATTCTTTTATTCCTACTGGGCTAACGGGAGATGCAACACTAGGCTCTGAATACTCGATATTCATTATTATGTCATCCAAATCGATATCTGGTAGCTTATTAAAACCTTGTACAACCTCCCAAAATCATTATAATTATACTTGGTTTCTCTTTCCTCGGAGTCAACCATATGGGCTAATCAAGCCTCATATTTCTGGCGTCATAATCTATTAGTCTGAACTAGATTCCAAAATCTCTGACTCCGTCTTTATCCTTAAATTATTTCCCTCATAATCAATTTGGCTCCATTGGGTATCAACTAATCCATCATTATTATAATATCAATTTCTCCCTAATTCGAAAGGAATCAATTCTCTCGATCGAGTGGTACTCTGGGTAGGTTCTCTGGAATACATTCCCAAACTCTTCAATCACTGGGATTTATCGTTGGCTAGGTGTTTTTCTCTTGGTATCAACCACAGAAGCTAGATAAGCCATACATCCATCCCATAGTAACTTGTTGGCTCGCATTATCGCAAGGACTTCGTAATTTGCTTCGGTCCTTAAAGGACCACTCCCCTTTCAGGGCAATCATAAATTTCATTCCAACATCGCCACGCGATTCTGGATTCGTTGTTTTAGCTTTAGTCGAAACCTACGGGCTCATTTCTCTTTCATATCCCATAACTTGGCCTCATACTCTGCCATAGTCATGGTTTCTTATTTCAACACTAGAACTTTTATTTCCATCTGGATCTTTATATATTTTAGAAAACATTTCTCTAAAAGCAATAATCTGAATCTCTCCCAAGTCACAACACCTTTTACCTCTAGGTTTGTCTTACCATTCTCACCAGTGATTCGCCTCTCCCTTCAGGAGATAGGTGACGACCCTCGTTTTCAGCTTCTCTGTCATACTTAGTATCTCAATTGACTTCCTTATTTTTATAAATCAAGCTCTGACCTTGACTGGGTTAGTGGTTCCATAGAATTCTGGAGATTTCTATCTGACTCCATAATCATTGGAGTTTTATGTCACATTGTTATTTCTTCCACATATATCGATTGACCAAATTTCCACTATCAAAATCTCCTTGAGAGAGAACATAAACTAATTCATCGTCATTTCACCCATATTCTATTTGTCTTAGGGATCCGCTCTTGCCATAGCCTATTTTGTTGCGAATCTAATTCCTATCAGCGAATTTTGACTTATTTAACCTGGTTGGCATCCCCTTTGAAATTTAATAAAGATAATAAGAATCACGGAGCTTTAAAAGGATAGCCCTCATATCAAAGAAATATAACACATTGGTGATCATAAGGTTAGGAGTTTTAAGGTAACCTTATTTGAAATGAAAGACTTTACCGAGAGATCAATATGATCATAAGAACTCAATGTTGCGTGTCTTAATTAAGAAATTACTAAAGGTAATTAGCCTTCTTGTATTTCACAACTCACAAGTGATGGCATCCCATCAGACTTCTATCACACAGACAGATGGTCCTTGTGGCCCCTATAATTATAGGGTTGTTCGTCTCAGTGGAAGTTGTGAAGTATAAAAGCAATTCAAAATCAAGTTAATGACTATCGTCTTTTGACAATTAATTCATGAAAGGGACACCTTGAGTCAAAGTTGATCAACTCCAAGGTGAGATTTCCAAAGAAAATGATAACCAGAAAGATACTGGTATCCAACAAGAAAGTGGTGCTATATCACCATAGGATTATTCACCAGGGCTTTGAAAACCTGAAAGTAGGTATCATGGTGACCTCTGGCATAATTGAACTAAACGTGGATTAACGCAAGTGGTACAAAATAACTTTGAAGAGGGACTATTCCCTTTATCAGAATTCTCTCTTGGTGAGGTGTCAAGATAGACCATAGATTAAGAATACTCAACATTATTTGCAATTGGGGAGGGTACTTGCCAAGGTCTCTATGGATGCCTTATATGTCGGCCCTTCTAACGGATAATCGTTTAATTCTAAAGCTTTTCTTATCCATACACCCTAAGGTGCTCGATACTTACGTCATTGTCGACTCATAATAGTCGCTAAGGTTCAACCATTGACATTTGCAATCGTAGGAAATTCTATTCAGCTCAGTGCGGGCCTGTTAGGCAAGCGCTCTATTCCTATAGGATGACTTCGGTACCGGTGTCGCCTATAGTAACGACGAATTCCACATGTCAAGTCAGCGATACTCCAGAACATCATTAGAAGCCACATGCTTAAATCCAGCCACTTGTACAGCTGCCCTTAGGCAGAATATTCTTCTTCTCGCATCGATCATGCGTGCTACATAAGTTTATCCTTCACAACATCATAACCTTTTCATTTAAGTCAATCCCCGACTCTCTTAGTCCATCTTGTCTCTTAAAATATATCTCGTCTTATCGCATTCAGGTTACAATAACACTTTGCGTAATACGTACATATTTAATCTCACTCGAGGTAATAAAATTCCTCAACACCGTAATAAACACCGTCCCTGGTGGAATCGCTGATCGTGGAAAATTAAATTTCATAGACAAGGTAATGTCTCTATTAATTAAGGTAACTGAGTACCCTCGATCATACACGAAGTTTGAATGTCTTAGTTCTCACATATGCTGCCTCTTTAGGGCACTGCAACAGACTACGAGTAACAGGTCTCGTTCTGGTCGAATCGCTCCACCAGTATTGGCTATACTGCCTCCACCTCCACTGCTTTGGAGATTCTACTTCCTTTTCTTCGTCATATCTCTTTATGAATCATAACGATTCAGTACTCTTATCTCATCACTTTAGTTGACCTCTTGAAGGTTCGTCTGGTCCTATCGTACGACCTCAAGTAACCTTCCACATCTTTATCAATCGACACCTTCCCTATAAGGTTCTTCTTTGACCCTCCATGGGGTCCTCCTCTATATTCCCCTATGGATCTCCCCTTTTATTGGGTCTCCATCCATCTCAATGAGCGCATCATCAAATGCCTACTCGAAGGCCTCGGGATCTGGTACCTCAGACTCCCATCCATCTATAAATCATACAAATCAGGGTTTCTAACCATAACGTCCTAAGTATGGTTTCTCAAAAGAAGTCCCCTCTCGGGCTTCATCTCCAACAGTCAGGGTCATGTCCCTATGAACTCTACTTGAGCTCTAGGTATTCTCATTATCCTTAAGGGTATTGTAAGACTCGATCTCCTATCGTTTCTGAGGACTGTAACCTAACGCTCTGATACCATTTCTGTAACAGCCCCAAATCCGGGGTCCGGGATTTAGAGTAGTCGCGATCCATTTACTCCTTGTCTTACCTGTATTACTCATACTGTACATATTTCAATGGCTTATGACCCCCACAGTATATATCTCTCACACACATACACACACAGGTTAGAGTCTCAGAAACGATACTATACAATAATTGCGGAATAAACTACTTTTATTACAATACCCAATTGTCTTACAAAATCTGATGTTGAAACAATATATAGGAAATGGTACAATTCCAACTCTGACTTCTGATGATTACAATCTTCTCCTACCATTCATATCTATACATAATTTAAATGCAGCCAGCTGCAGCCTGATCCGACTGGTTCGTACTACTCTTCGGGAACACTGGTGCCCATGACATCCTGCTTCACTGCTCTATAATATATATAAAACAATAGCAAGAGTGAGCAAATAGCTCAGCAAGGTAATGAAAACATGGCATAACTCTGCCTATGACTTAACCCAGACTAAGGCGGGTATAAGACAATAATTGTCAAAATATCTCTTTATCGATAGTATTTCCTTATCGGAATATATTCCAAAAACAGTACTATTGTAGTACTTCAAGTATCATTTTCATAATATCTCTGTAAACTTTGGATATTCATACTATGAACAAAGTTCTAGTATAATATATAAGATGAAGTTACAAGGTAATTCAATATAACCTTTCTGTAAAATAACTGCTATATAAAATATAAGCAGAATATCCACATATAACTTAAAAGATGAAGTTATAAGGTGATTCAATATCAACAACCTCCTTTTCACAACTCATGTTATGTAAGGTATCAACAGAGTCATAAAATATAAGATAAAGACGAAGTTATAAGGTAACTCAAAATATAATTGTTCTGTGGAAATATCTGCTATGTCAAAGATAAGCAAGATATTATCAATTTTCATAATAGAGGAACTTGCAGGAAGAATATTGCAATTCCAGTTCAAACACTTTTCAACCCTGCCAACAATGATAATGTTGCAGATAATTTCCCAATTTGGAAGATGAACTAATACTGGAGTATTCACCGCGCCCGCTATTCCATCTACGATGATCAGTCGTAGCATGTATAGCTCAAATTGAGTTTTACTACCGGTAGAAGGAAGAACTGACGAATTTACTTGTCTACCGCCCTGCTAGATCTCCCCGGCCAACGGTTGGGCCAATGGGATGGACCGGCGCTACTCGGCCTCTTACACGACTCCTAGTTCGAATAACATCCATGACTCTGGAACGTAAAGATCCTCCCCTTTCCCCAAGTATAATACTTGTTGATAAGACTCCACAAAGTAGTCGTATCTAGTTGGAAAGGAAAATTCACCAATATTTCCCAAGCTGATGCTTGTTAATGGATATAAGCTTGTTCCATCAATCTTACCCCTCGAGTGTTGAGGAGGTAACCAAAAAGACTTATATTAATGTTTGAAAAGAATCAAGATGTGAGTCAAAAGGTAGTTTAAAAAGTATATGACCGGGCAGTCAAATAAATAACAGCTCTCAGGTGAGGTCCCCTTATATGTTTTTGGAAGTTTGAGCGAGTATTTAAATCTTCTTATAAGATAGATTTAAATGAAAATAGAGTTTTGGGAACCTCCCCTTGATAAAATAGTCATAAAAGACTCCGAAATATTTTACATAATATCTGAAGGTGAAAGATAATCTTTAAATAATATAAGTCATTATAAAATGAATTTAGAAGAATTTAAATAAATATTCCAAGAATATTTATTAAATCAATAATAAGTCATGAATATTAATAAGTCATAATATTGCTCGTAAGTAATCCTCGAATGAATATATAGGAATATTTACTAAATAGATCTCGTCTTAAATGAATATTTAAAAATAATATTCATTTAATAAATAATATTCTAAATGAATATCCAAATAATATTCTTTTAGTAATCAAAACTGTAAAGGAATATTCGAAATAATATTCTCTAAGTAAGTAGAACTTCAAATGAATATTTAAAAATAATATTCATCAAGTACATAAAATCTTAAATGAATATTTGGAAGTAATATCCATTTAATAAATAAAAATTCCAATGAATATCAAAGTAATTATTCATTAAATGACCAAACTCTAAATGAATATTCGAAACTAATATTCATTTAAATAATTAAAGCTCAAATGAATATTAAAATAATATTCAGTAAATAAATAAACTCGAATGAATATTCAAAATAATATTCGTATAGTATTTCTCGATTGAGATAATGCTCAAATAATATTCCTCGAATAATTTCCAAGTAATTAATACTTTATGGAAATATAAATAATGTTCATGAATAACAATCCTCAAAATGAATACTAATCTGCCGCTGGAATCCCTCTGGGTTTCCACGACTATCTTTATATCTCAAAATATCGACTCCCGGTCTATATTTAAAGAATGAATATCATACGCCCTTCACTATGGGTCTTAACAAAATAATCCGGCTTATAACTGATAATTCATATCTAGTCTATAAGCCAACATCAATTCAGGGAACAAGTATTATAGTATAACTTGAAAGTAGGCATGCATGCTATGGCATATGTATAACAACAATCATATATATTATCACAACAACAGTTCCAAGGTATTGGAAACTTGCCTGATGCTCGAGAAGTGGTAGGGGCTCGTGACAATGTCAAACAATCTAGACAAAGTCAAAAGAAAACGTACGATTAATCCCCTGATGATTCACTTATAATTCAATGCTTAAACACGTAAGCAATACACAACGAAGGCGTTACTAGCTCGCTTTAGGCTCGTACTATGTCCATGTCAATCGACAAATACTTAAGTCGAAGATTTGTTTTAGAATTCGGATCTCATTCGCCCGTTTCACTAAGCGGTTTACAAAGTTATAATCGAGTGCTCCTTTAAGGGGTTCCTTCGCACTTAACCTTGATTCAAATATTTTTATAAAATCCAAAAATAATCTTTTTGACACGAGGTCTTCTCTCATATCTTTATTATGACCTCTAGTATTTAATTACCAAGATTCGCAACCGAATTTATCACTTTAAAGGGGTACAATTGAAGTTACGAATTCATACGTACGTTTACGAACTGCTTTTACAGATTTTACCATAACGCCTAAGCCGTAAGTCAAAATGCTACGATTCTTGTGCCAAAACGATCTATGACTCGAGATCTTCGAATACATGTCATATAATCAATAAGTTCAGAAGGTTAAATCTACTGTTATGAATGGTTTTTAAGGGTCAAAGAAATTTCGCCATTACGACGGCTATAACTCGGATATTTCCAAAATTAAAATCCTCCAAATAATCATCAAATCCACCACCAACACTCATGGACACTATTCATTGTCTCCCTCACTGTCTAAACAGGTATTGGAGCTGTGCAACATATTTTAACATCTAACAAAACTCTTACGTAGCTCTAGTGTTCTAGACATGCATATAACTCAAAAACTCATCCAAAAATCCATTAAAACTCATGATTCAACAAAGGGGTTTCAAAGATTATACCTTGGTTTGAAGTTCAAGGATGATAATAAGGCCTCACAACTCTTGATCATTGCTTAGAACATTATTTGGAAGCCATAGAATCAAGAAAGCAAAACATGAAAATCAAAAGTTACTATTCATCATCAATCTTGTAAAAATCATATAAAATCAAAAACTAAGAGTTTGGTTCTAAAATTTTTACCACACCTTCTACTCTTCAAGGGCTTTCTTTTGAGCTATAGAACACAAGAATCCAACCATGGGAGCTAGGGTTTTGAGCCCCATCTTGCTACTGTTCAGAACCTGGACAGTTTTGGTCCTCCAACTTTAAGCATGGATTTGACTAGGCTATACTACTTGGATTTAGATGAAATTTGGAACGAATCTTACCCATGGAGTGGAGAAGCTATGGTTAAAATTTGGTGATTTTATCATGGATAGAAATGGAGATATGAATTTTTCTTTAACCTTGGTTTCTGCTGGACAGTTTGTAGAAAATGGAGAGTGTTCTTGGTTTTCTCTTTTTCTCTCCACTTTAGATCTACTTTTGTGATATTTTATGATATGTATTGCTGTGTATAAAGCTTGGTAACCACTCTTTGATAAGCTTCTTCAATACTCTTCTAATAAAGTAGCTTTAACAAATAGCTAAAACACCATCCAAGTTGTAGTTGTCTTGAACCTAGCTCATTCTAGTTTCTTTTCTTCACACCAATCTTGACTTGTCT
Source organism: Saposhnikovia divaricata (assembly GCA_036435485.1). Taxonomy (NCBI): domain Eukaryota; kingdom Viridiplantae; phylum Streptophyta; class Magnoliopsida; order Apiales; family Apiaceae; genus Saposhnikovia; species Saposhnikovia divaricata. Next base: position 50,891,294 of record CM071596.1, on the reverse strand, counting down.
AACCACTTTATGAACATAATATCTTGATATTATCAGTTGGGTGGCTGAGTTTGATCCTCTTGGGGCTTGTGCAAGGAGTCTTGGAGAAGCTTGGTAGATATTTGTTTTGTTTCTTGTTTGATTTAAGTGATTTAAATCACTTAACTCCTAAATTGTTTTGATTTAATCATTGATTAAATAATTTAATCCACTTGATATAATTCTCTTGATGATCATATAGGATATTTAATCTTGTCACAATCTTGATCCTTAATCCCTGATTCGTTCGCTTAATTGCTTAATCTCGTTATAACGTTTTAGTGATTTCTAGAACGCTTGTTTCACTGTCTCAGTGGTTTTCGTTCTAATTTCTAAAATAAAATATAATAAAATTCCAAAATATTAACTCTTCATTTTCTCAAATTGAATATCTCATCTCTCAAATATAATAATATATAATTCATTGCTCGGTCAAATATTACACCAAAAATTAAAATAGGAATTTCTGAATTCCGATCGTCTCTGCATTCACTTATTTCCTCCGCGTATTACTAATATGACTTCGAAACATCCATATCACGTCCCGTACATAGGGTGGCGTGAAAAGTTTTCCAACTTACAAAATCACTATTCATCCACCGAATTACTATGCACGTACAGGAAACACTATGCACGTACGGGAAACATTATGCACGTACGGGAAACACTATGCACGTATGGGAAACACTATGCACGTACTTATTTCCCTTCAAGGATCCATTAGCTCCTTCCTGGACGGTAGATTATTCTTATCTAGGTCCTCAAACATCGAATTACTCTATTCTGACAATATACCAATGCATCAGGATCATTGTCCAAAGCAATATCCATTCATTACAATCATTGTTCTTTGAAACCACCATTCATTAGTGCTCTTTAACCACAATAAGAAAAGTTTTAATTCTACCCAAAATTCGGGTTATTACACCTTTGGCCCAGCCGTTGGCCGGGGAGAGCTAGTAAGGCGGTATACAAGTAAAGCCGTCAGTTCTTCCTTCTACCGGTAGTAAATCTAATTTGAGCTGTACGATCTCGACTGATCATCAAGATTGGAACAGCGGGCGCGGTGAATACTCCATCATTGGTTTATCATCCAAACTTATTTATTTCCTGCAACATGATTACTGTTGGCAGAGCTGGAAAAGTGTTCATAACTGGAATTGCAATCTTTTCATGCAAGTTCCTCTTTTAATGACAATGAGAATATCTCGCTTACTTTTGATGTAGCAGATATTTCTACAAACAAATACTTTGAGTTACCTGGTAACTTCATCCTTTATATTATACTGGCAATAACTTCATCAATGCATGGCATATGATTTCAAAGGATATTTTGAACTGTCGTATATATGTATCACTGTTCAGTTATATTATTGTTGGTGGGCTTTCGCTCACCCTTGCTTTGTTCATATTATCACAACAACAGCTAGGACAGATGGCCCACGCCAGGCGCACTCGGCGCAAGCAGGTTACCGCCGTTCGAGGACTACCCGCTGATGTCCTTGCTGCCATTGCTGAGGTAGCATAGATAGGCAGCTTTTGTTTATCAGTCTATTTATATGTAACATTAACGTTAATCAACGGCAAAACCTTTAAACATATCATTTGGCTTGTAATAACTTTTATTCGTAAACTCTGATATTATGGACTTGTTTCAATTTCATCCCTGGGACTATAACTGTTGTGTGTGTGAGTGGATATTATTGTGGGGTCACAAATGTGATTTATTTATTGTGGACTCAAGTCAAGTATTATGAATGGATGTAAGACCGTAACCACCAGATCCCTGACCCCGGATCAGGGGGTGTTACAGAAGTGGTATCAGAGCGTACGTTATAAACCCCAGAGATGAGGCGACGTTAAAACAATAAATTCACTAAGATAATAAGAACTCTTGCCAAGTTCATAGTCGGACTACTTAAGGTAGTGATGACGTATAAAACCCTTATGGGAACTCTTAAGTATCATGATAGTAACTTAGCTCGATATCGCATCGACAAGTAAGGCAACAGACCTTGAGGCATACGAGCAGCAGCGCGATGATGCTTTATTATATGCTGAAGATCAGCGGGTAAATTCAATAAAGTATCCTACTGGAGACCCGGAAGAGGTTCCAGCAGATAAGGGAAATCTTGTTAGGATAAGGAGCTTACCCTCGAGGAATGAGGGCTGTAGCCAGAAAGACTGAGATGATTAAGGTATAGTGCTCAGAAAAGTGGGCATAAAGAACTAAGCTATTAGCAAGAGAACTGAAGATTCATGTTGGATTCGTGGCTGGACTACTGGAAGTAGTACCAGCAAGTAAGACGGATTGGAAGAATTACTTGAGATCTTATACGGTTATAGATGAGAATCATTAGAGAGTTTCATATTAACGAAAAGAGTGCTAGAAGGATGTATGATTATCAAAGGCATCGATATAAGGCGAGGAGCAGAGTCCCTAGGAATAGTTGAGAAGGCAGTAAGTGCCATATCATTTGTTAAAAGAATAAGTATGAATTTTGTCAGTAATAATTCGCCATGAGAAGGCAGATGTCATAGGTTGTAATTTATGGAACCAAATTGAGGTTGATGAAGTTGTTTTATTCAGGAAAATGTCCATTTTATGAATGAATCAGTTAGAAAGTGAAAACATTGGGAAGTGACAGCATGATTGGATAAAATTATATAAGGGAGTAGTAAGCAAGACAATGATCTCAGAACCTACCGGAAGATAAGACCAGTGAGTCAAGATGAACTCGTAATGAGACTATTGTCAGAGACTAAGTATAGGGTTAATTTAACTCAGTGAAATGATGAACCAGAAATGTTAGATGCATGTGACTCAGAGGAATATTAAATTCTTTCTTTCTTTGAATGGATTATAGTAGTTACCTTACGTTTACTTCGACGCGGAATTATAATGGATCCAGTAATACGATCAGCAGTTAAAGAGAAAAATGTGAGAAAATCTTCCTAGAGCTAAAAGATGAAATTGGTAATGACCAAGAGTTGGCATTGCTTAATGGAAAAAGGAGACTTTGTGCTTCCAACGACGCTTCGCATAAAGGATTATGATGTATGCTTACGCAGCACGACAAAGTACTTGCGGATGCATTCGGACAGCATGGTTCACCAGGTTCGGATGGCCTTAGTAGTGCCAATTTTTGTGGAACAACCAACTCCGACGGTAATGTTCCTTCTGAGACTAGTAGTCAGGTAGACTGACATTTGGTAATATTGAGTATCAGGACGTATAGGCATCAGGACGTTGCGACAGGTTTCAGTTTAAAACTGTTGATTCCCTTCTAAGGGATATATATAATTAGTTCCTCTCCAGGGGTTAAATTTCCAACCCGATGACGATTATTTCGTTAATTATGACTGCTTACGGTTCTACCTACTAGGAGGTTCATAGAACTATTCTTCAGGTTTCGAAACTGGTCTCCTTAGTGTTACCAGTCGATGGATAGATTGACCAAAATTTCCCTAATTCTGGGAAGAATTTCAACGAATTTTGGCAAACCTTGTCTTTCTGATTATCACAGAACATCATGGAAGAGGGTAGAAACTGGGGCAAACCCTGTGAATTGGGTAAGGTAGCCGCTACATGGGTTGGTGGACAGACCCCGGTTATCGCGATTGATTGTAGAAATACAATGATGAAGTGAGATTGGACGAAAACAGGAAATGTAAGTAAGAAACCAGCCGGACTGAGAAACTTCGGGATTGACTTAAGTGAAAAGGCTGTTATGCCAGGAATGGTAAGCTTGCGTGGCACATGGGAGTGATAAGAATAGTTGAAAAGATAAAAATAGAGGAAAGGTGACCAGAGATGGTGCCGAGAAGTCGATTAAGACCTATATGGAGTAAAGTTTTAGGAAAGGTAGAAAGGTATCAAAGTAGAAGGCACTATGCCAGCAATTGCTAGAAAAGTAATGCTAATTAGCCAACCCCTAAAACCATATATTTTTATTTTAGTATAGTCGGTTGAGGCCAAGTCACAAAGGATTATCAAGTGACTAGACCAGCAATGAAAGGACAAAGCAGGGTTGCTTCTAAGTAAGCACCGACTTCAAGGGCTTTTGATATAAAGGAAATATTAATGAGATCGTAGGAATCTTCTACTGAACCCTTTGCAACCCGTGTTTGGATTGGGAATTTACTAGACTTTTTGGAATGGGGTCACCCGTACTAAAGTGATTCATGTGTATATGATTGCCCAAGATTAAGAGTAAAAATGGAAGTATAATGACTTGAGATGTATGATGTTAGGGTATTATAAATACCATGAATATATTATGACGGAGGAAAGTAAACAATGAAGGTATATGAAGAGAGTATAGAAATGGTCAGAAATTGAACAGTATGCTGTAGGAATTTTGTCTGAGGCAAGTACCTTTGTGAAGAACGATAAGCACTAAGAAATTCACGTTGAACTCGACCAATATCTTTCAGAACATCCTTGCTACCAGTACCAAGTTATGTAAGAGAGCAGATAGACATACGTTGTCTTTTGGAAGGTCAAATAGGCTGACAACTATCTGAAAGAAGAGGTTAGCATTAAGCCACCGATCGATTATCAAATGAGAACGATTGAGAAGAGACCCTTATTAAGGATACATTATTTGATTGCCAAGTACAGGAGGCAAGAATTCCTTGGAAGTTGAATTAAGGATAGGATATCCATAAATTAAGACAAACCCTAGGGAATGCACAAGGGATGACATTAACCCTAATAACGACATTATGAATTCAAATGATATGAGTTGGACTTGCTAAGGCAACAATGACTGGTAAGGATTATTAAAAAGAGTTCTGGAAAGAACATAGATAGAATTATTAGAGTATTGATCAATGACGTTTTGATATACCCTGTACCTAGAAAATACAGGAGGAATGATGAGGACGACCTAAGAAACCTTACAAGAAAAAGTTAATATTCTGAGTTTCCAACTAGAAGTTTGGAAGAGAATGTAAGACACAGTAGCAATATACCAGATGATGCATGTATGAAACCCTGAGAAAGTATGGATTGAACCTATAAAGGTTGAGATTATCCTAAGATATGGAAAGAACTAAGAAAAGAAGTATCCTAAGTAGGAGTGGGAATAAACGTGATAAAGTTCCCACGGGTAGGTGGAAGCAATGACTTATGGAAAAAAAAAAGAAGACTGATAGATATATTTTCTCCTTCAGCAGAGCTTAAGGGAGAATGCTTTCACCCAACAGTGATGGGAATGAGGTAGAAAAATTTGAGTTGGAATGTATCCAGAAAACATGGATTACAAGGAATTATTATTATCAGGAAAGGCCAATGAGGTGGCCGACAGTCTAAGTATAAAGGAATAATTACAAATGTTCATACCGAAGAAACAAAATGATATTTGGAAAGACCTTGAAGGTCATATCGGAGTGGAGGAATTTACATTCCTTTTGATGATTGTGCAAGAATCGAAGGTAATAATAGTTTAAGTAAAGATTCGATTCCTGATGGAGTCTTAAGCATATGACGTACCCTAGAAGGTCCCGTTTTGAGGCAAACCAGGACCATGATACAAAATTGATGAAGTAAACCGTTAAGTTTCCAGTCTTTTATGGAAGCTGCATGAGTGATAGTTTCATCAACCGGACCTAGCTGCGATGCTTGAAACTCTTCTGCAATTTTATCTACTTCATGTAATATCTACATTAAGTTCAGGAAGTGTTCCTTAGGGATAAGGAATAGTGATTACTTTGTCTCCCTAAAGGATTTGTAACCCGTAAGGTTAGCTATTAACGCATTACGTAAACAACAATCGATGGTGATTCTTCTAAGAAAGTAGATGACAACGTAAAGATAAAGAAAGTGCTGCTATTAATGAGCTAAGTGGCATGTTGATGAATGACAAGCAAGTTTGTGTTAGTGTACTTCTGCGCAAACAAGATAGAGAATATGAGCTAGATGATTCATGATGCTAAATGTATTCCCGTGGAATGAATTAATGAGACTTAGAGAGAAGGGCAGTTGAGCCCGAGACTTATTAGGCCACCTGAGAGTTTAAAAGTGTTCAGAAGGTGGCATTCGAGCCAATTTTACCCCCAAAGCTTATAGCATGGTAGTAACGTGTTTCATGTGGCAAAGCTACACCAGTAAAATGCAGATGCTCAACAGATGATAAGAGTGCGAGCAGGTAGGTGTACGACCTAGTCTGACTTACGAAAGACAACCTGTGAAAAACCGCGGGTAGAAAAGAATAAATGATGAGAAACAAGTTGACAGAAGTAGATTATATTGGATCTAAGCTAAAGAAATTGGCCAGATTCATTTCGGAGGTTTTAAATTTGAAATAATGTGATGATTATAGAGCAAATTTGACAGGATACCAATAAGGAGGTACCAAGTGCAAAAGATGTCTCAATAAAGAGATGAAGGTGGAAGTAAATAACAGAAGTAAATAAGAATCAGATAATAAGAAGGATGTGATTGATAAAGAAAAGACGGGGAAAGCAACTACGAAATAGGAAGCAAGGAATGTTAGGAATGGATTAATAAATGGGTTTTCCGATGAATTCTCGGGATGACAACCTGATAGTGTTAATATTATAGATATGAAAAAGCTAGTAGCGTGACATGGAATGTCAGTAACAATGGTGTCAAGCGAGAAACTAAGATTTAACCTGAAAGGTTCAAAGATTTTCCAAAAGTAAGTGTTGCTAAGGTGGAACCAGGGTACAGGTCCAGAGAATAGTGGACAAAGCAACAAGATATGTTGACACGTGAGGTTACGATCAAATAGTATTGGATATAATTATGATTAATTTCTTCCTTAATGAACCTCTATAGTTCAGAGGTAAATTCTGAGTTTGATATTTTACAATCATGAAAACTTTCTATAATCCTTTAGAATTCTTTTCTTTTCTCCTCTCTTATTCATCTTCTTTATGAATTGAGAAGAACAACCCTTTAAGGAGGGGAGGTACTGCTACGTGACTATCTGTCTATGTGATAGAAGTCCAAGTAGAATACCATAACTTGTTTAATTGCTTGTCAAGTACTAAAGGCTGGCCCCCTTCTGTACTAACTATGCAATATAACAAATGTTCAATTGATCATAGTGATCTCTCAATAAATCTTTCCACTTCTCTATATTGATCGAGATTGTGAAGATTAAAGCGATCAGAAAATGCATAATTACGAGTGAGGTTATCTCCGAATTCGTAACGCGATAGTGATACCGAAGTCACCACAGATACCAATAAGGAAAATAGTATATGACTGGATAAGAGCATAACCTGAATAGTGTGTTGTACGAAAAGTAGCAGAAATTAATGAAAAAGAAAAAAAGGATGTATTGTAGCACTAGTAAGATGTGCTGAAAAAGGATTGGGATTGATTAAGGATTGATTGGGAAATTGGAAAGTGAAATAACCAACAAGTACTCAATTGCCTTCTACCTGATTCCGGGACGGAATCCTTTTAAGGAGGGGAGACTGTAAGAACCCAAATTTTGGGTAGAATTAAAACTTTTATTTATTTAATGATGTAAGAATGATTAGTGGCTACGGCTACAATGTAATAGTTGATAATTTAAAAGAATGAATGGAATTCGACTTTATTATTTCTATGTCTTGAAGAATGCTAAAGGGTGACAACATGGGTAAGAATGATCTATCTCCTAAGGGAATAAGATATGGCAATTCCAAGCAGGAGAATATTCTCATGTCATCCAGATCGATAACGATTAATCCAGTAGTTCCGTAAAAAGGTTAAGGGACGATCGAAAGAGAATACGGACAATTGTACAACCCTAAGGGAATAAGTAAAGAATAAAGAATGAATAGTGTTTTGGTGGGAGTATAGAATAATATGAGACGACACTATATAGAAGTATTCGGAACGAAATTCTGAGTTCGTATTAGTGATCCAGGGGGAAAAAGAGTGTATGTAAAAGCTGTCGGATTCTGAAAAATAGCACTTTTATTTTCCCCGAGATTTCCTTGGACACTGAAAGACTTAAGGAATTATTGAAGGGATTTAAGGAAAATAGGTTCAAGAATTATTAAAGAGAATGGAGGATGATAGTATAAATATTAAGACGGTTTCCGGTAAAACCCTAACTAGAAACGAATGAGTTATTCCTCCGAATGATCAATCAAATTAAGTAATAACCGGACAAAGAGACAAGCAGAGAGCCAAGATACATGCATGTGCAAATAGATAAGATCAAGTAACTAAGTAGTTACAAAGTAACTAGCATCTTTAGAAACCAAATCACTTAGTTAGCTTGCATGACACCTTTCCACCACAAAATCACAACACTTGTCCCTTGGATTGCATCATATATGAGCAAAGCACTTTAATAAAGTAGCTTTATGCTAGATATTATCATCAATAATGCATTTTGGACAAGGATGAGATCAAAGAAAGCAAAACAAACTCCATTCCTCTCATTCTCTCAAACTGTCCAGCAGAAACACTCTCCAAAGACAAATTCATATCTCCATTTCTATCCATGATAAAATCACCAAATTTTAACCATAGCCTCTCCACTCTATGGGTAATATTCGCTCAAAATGTCATGTCCAACAAAGTAGCATAGCCTAGTCAAATCCATGCTCAAAGTTGAAGAAGCCAAACTGATCTGTGCTTGACAGTTTCTGTCCAGAGGAGAAAGGGGGCTCAAAACCCTAGCTAGGAAGCTTCAAATCTGATGATCTAGGACTCAAAACAAAGCTTATGAAGAGGCCAAGATGTGGTAAAAATTTGAGAGACGAACTCTTATTTTTCTATTTTCTATGATTTTTACAAAAGTGATGATGAATAGTAATCCTTAGAAACTAACTTTGTTTTCTTGGTTTTCTTTGTTGCTCTAAGCTATATTAAGGTGATCCAAGGACTAGATCAAGGCTTGTTAGACTCCTAGACACACCAAGGAAGGTATAATATTTGAAAACCCTTGGTGTTATTTTAAGATCTTATGAGATTTATGGATGTTTTAGTGATTAGTATGTTATTATAAGTTTAGATCCATGTTAGTAGTTGTTATGATTATGATTTGGTTTATGAACCATGTAATGGTTAAGATGAGTTATTGATAGACTAGTCATGATGATTATCATGTGTTTGTGTGGTTGGATTGATCTTTGTTAGATCGAGATAAAGTGTAAAAACTTTGGAAAACGCGTAAACATAGCCGTTATAATGCCCGATTTTACAATATCATGTTTTGTATGCCATTTTTCACATCAAGGCCCTACTGTCCAGAAACTTTTCTGCCATGTTAGGATAGCTTATGTTATAAGCTTCGTTTTGATATAAAGATCACGTGAAACGGACTTACGGTTTAGGAGTTACGATAAAATTCATAAAAGTGGTTCGGAGCCGTAAACAAGTATTCGTACTTAAAATTGAACCCCGATAAAATACGTAAAGTCATGACGAATCTTGGTAAATAAATACTAGAGGTAAAAAGGAAGGCGTGAGAGAAAACTGTATGTCAAAAGGATCGTTTTTCGATTTATTAAAAATATTCGAATCGAGATTAAACGCGAACGAACCCCTAAAAGACGACTCGTTTATAACTTCGTTAAAACACTTAGAAAACGAGCGATAAAACTTGGAGTATAATATTGGTTCGTAACGATCGACTTTCAGACTTATATGACTTAAGTATATGCCAAGTATAAGTACAATGACATGTCGTATTAACGAACGAATGTCGGGTCGGATCAATGATAAAAGAAATACACTAAAAGGGGTATAACGAGATAACTCGAGAACGTGTTTCGATTTAAGTATAACTTAACCTTTAAAGTTTTAAGTGATTAATCCCGAATGTCTTGGCTATTTATAGATCACCAAGCTGACCCGGGACCCGCTACCACCACCCCTTACCGTACTCGACTACCAGGCAAGTTTCAATCCCCTTCTTTTAGGCTGTTGTTGTGATTGAATATATATGTATGTTTTCTGTTATAATATGCCATAGCATGCATGCCTATTTTCAAGTTATATCATTATGCTTGTTCCCTGATTGTTATTGGTTATAAATTAGATAGCTATCGTATCAATTGTAAGCCGGTTATTGTAAGACCCTCAGAGAAGGGTGTATACATCTTATTCATCAAATATAGACCGGGAGTCAATATTTCTTGACATATCGAGATTACCTCGAAAGAAAATATCTAAGTAAATATTTTCCATTATTCGGGCGACGAATATTATTTGAATATTCGTTCGAGATTATTTATTTAACGACCCTTACTTCAAATAATTATTTGAACGTAACTATTCGACGAATAATATTTTATAATATTCATTCAGAGTCGAATTATTTATCGATTATTATTTCGAATATTCTTCTAAAGATGAGACTACTAAATGAATATTATTTGGATATTCATTTAGAATATTATTTTATTAAATAAATATTACTTTTGAATATTCATTTAGGATATTAATTACTTGATGAATATTATTTTAATATTCATCTGAAGCTTGATTTATTTATCGAATATTATCTCGAATATTCCTTTAAGGCTTGGATTACTAAATGAATATTACTTGATATTCATTTAGAATATTATTCATTAAATGAATATTACTCTTTAAATATTCATTTAAATTCCTAATTAATTATGAATATTGTCTTAAATATTCCTTTCAGGTCTTATTAATTAATGAATATTATTTTAAATATTCATTTAAATATTTATTCAATAAATATTCTCCTTATATTTCTTCAGGGATTATTTTGAAAAATACTCTGATTAAAGATATTCTTTCATATTCCTAAATATTCTTTAAATATTTTTAATTCAATAAATATTCTCTGAATATTTATTCCATACTTAGAATAACCTCAATAAGGGTTATCTTCTTCGATTATTACGAAAAATATTCTTCTTTGAGTCTATCTCCCTAATAATAAGGGAACCTTACTTGGAAAATGTTATTTATCTTGTCGACTTCCCGGTCATAAAGTATTCTCTTCACTCGCAACTCGGGTGCGATTGACTTATTAAGTCGTTGTTTACCTTCTCATCTTTCGAGGGGTAAGATTGTTGGAACAAGTTGATATTCGTTACCAAGCAATAGCTTGGAAGTTATTGGTGAATTTTCCTTTCCAACTAGATACGACTACTTTGTAGAGTCTTATCAACAAGTATTATACTTGGGGAAAGGGGGACGAACGTTACATTCAGAATCATGAATTCTATTTGAACTAGGAGTCGTGTAAGAGGCCGAGTAGCGCCGGTCCATCCCCTTTGGCCCAACCGTTGGCTGGGGAGAGCTAGTAAGGCGGTATACAAGTAAAGCCGTCAGTTCTTCCTTCTACCGGTAGTAAATCTAATTTGAGTTGTACGATCTCGACTGATCATCAAGATTGGAACAGCGGGCGCGGTGAATACTCCATCATTGGTTCATCATCCAAACTTATTTATTTCCTGCAACATGATTACTGTTGGCAGAGCTGGAAAAGTGTTCATAACTGGAATTGCAATCTTTTCATGCAAGTTCCTCTTTTAATGACAATGAGAATATCTCGCTTACTTTTGATGTAGCAGATATTTCTACAAACAAATACTTTGAGTTACCTGGTAACTTCATCCTTTATATTATACTGGCAATAACTTCATCAATGCATGGCATATAATTTCAAAGGATATTTTGAACTGTCGTATATATGTATCACTGTTCATTTGTTAAAAGAATAAGTATGAATTTTTTCAGTAATAATTCGCCATGAGAAGGTAGATGTCATAGGTTGTAATTTATGGAACCAAATTGAGGTTGATGAAGTTGTTTTATTCAGGAAAATGTCCATTTTATGAATGAATCAGTTAGAAAGTGAAAACATTGGGAAGTGACAGCATGATTGGATAAAGTTATATAAGGGAGTAGTAAGCAAGACAATGATCTCAGAACCTACCGGAAGATAAGACCAGTGAGTCAAGATGAACTCGTAATGAGACTATTGTCAGAGACTAAGTATAGGGTTAATTTAACTCAGTGAAATGATGAACCAGAAATGTTAGATGCATGTGAATCAGAGGAATATTAAATTCTTTCTTTCTTTGAATGGATTATAGTAGTTACCTTAAGTTTACTCCGACGCGGAATTATAATGGATCCAGTAATACGATCAACAGTTAAAGAGAAAAATGTGAGAAAATCTTCCTGGAGCTAAAAGATGAAATTGGTAATGACCAAGAATTGGCATTGCTTAATGGAAAAAGGAGACTTTGTGCTTCCAACGACGCTTCGCATAAAGGATTATGATGTATGCTTGCGCAGCACGACAAAGTACTTGCGGATGCATTCGGACAGCATGGTTCACCACGTTCGGATGGCCTTAGTAGTGCCAATTTTTGTGGAACAACCAACTCCGACGGTAATGTTCCTTCTGAGACTAGTAGTCAGGTAGACTGACATTTGGTAATATTGAGTATCAGGACGTATAGGCATCAGGACGTTGCGACAAGTTTCAGTTTAAAACTGTTGATTCCCTTCTAAGGGATATATATAATTAGTTCCTCTCCAGGGGTTAAATTTCCAACCCGATGACGATTATTTCGTTAATTATGACTGCTTACGGTTCTACCTACTAGGAGGTTCATAGAACTATTCTTCAGGTTTCGAAACTGGTCTCCTTAGTGTTACCAGTCGATGGATAGATTGACCAAAATTTCCCTAATTCTGGGAAGAATTTCAACGAATTTTGGCAAACCTTGTCTTTCTGATTATCACAGAACATCATGGAAGAGGGTAGAAACTGGGGCAAACCCTGTGAATTGGGTAAGGTAGCCGCTACATGGGTTGGTGGACAGACCCCGGTTATCGCGATTGATTGTAGAAATACAATGATGAAGTGAGATTGGACGAAAACAGGAAATGTAAGTAAGAAACCAGCCGGACTGAGAAACTTCGGGATTGACTTAAGTGAAAAGGCTGTTATGCCAGGAATGGTAAGCTTGCGTGGCACGTGGGAGTGATAAGAATAGTTGAAAAGATAAAAATAGAGGAAAGGTGACCAGAGATGGTGCCGAGAAGTCGATTAAGACCTATATGGAGTAAAGTTTTGGGAAAGGTAGAAAGGTATCAAAGTAGAAGGCACTATGCCAGCAATTGCTAGAAAAGTAATGCTAATTAGCCAACCCCTAAAACCATATATTTTTATTTTAGTATAGTCGGTTGAGGCCAAGTCACAAAGGATTATCAAGTGACTAGACCAGCAATGAAATGACAAAGCAGGGTTGCTTCTAAGTAAGCACCGACTTCAAGGGCTTTTGATATAAAGGAAATATTAATGAGATCGTAGGAATCTTCTACTGAACCCTTTGCAACCCATGTTTGGATTGCGAATTTACTAGACTTTTTGGAATGGGGTCACCCGTACTAAAGTGATTCATGTGTATATGATTGCCCAAGATTACGAGTAAAAATGGAAGTATAATGACTTGAGATGTATGAAGTTAGGGTATTATAAATAACATGAATATATTATGACGGAGGAAAGTAAACAATGAAGGTATATGAAGAGAGTATAGAAATGGTCAGAAATTGAACAGTATGCTGTAGGAATTTTGTCTGAGGCAAGTACCTTTGTGAAGAACGATAAGCACTAAGAAATTCACGTTGAACTCGACCAATATCTTTCAGAACATCCTTGCTACCAGTACCAAGTTATGTAAGAGAGCAGATAGACATACGTTGTCTTTTGGAAGGTCAAATAGGCTGACAACTATCTGAAAGAAGAGGTTAGCATTAAGCCACCGATCGATTATCAAATGAGAACGATTGAGAAGAGACCATTATTAAGGATACATTATTTGATTGCCAAGTACAGGAGGCAAGAATTCCTTGGAAGTTGAATTAAGGATAGGATATCCATAAATTAAGACAAACCCTAGGGAATGCACAAGGGATGGCATTAACCCTAATAACGACATTATGAATTCAAATGATATGAGTTGGACTTTCTAAGGCAACAATGACTGGTAAGGATTATTAAAAAGAGTTCTGGAAAGAACATAGATAGAATTATTAGAGTATTGATCAATGACGTTTTGATATACCCTGTACCTAGAAAATACAGGAGGAATGATGAGGACGACCTAAGAAACCCTACAAGAAAAAGTTAATATTCTGAGTTTCCAACTAGAAGTTTGGAAGAGAATGTAAGACACAGTAGCAATATACCAGATGAAAATAGAGTTTTGGGAACCTTCCCTTGATAAAATAGTCATAAAAGACTCCGAAATATTTTACATAATATCTGAAGATGAAAGATAATCTTTAAATAATATAAGTCATTATAAAATGAATTTAGAAGAATTTAAATAAATATTCCAAGAATATTTATTAAATCAATAATAAGTCTTAAATATTAATAAGTCATAATATTGCTCGTAAGTAATCCTTGAATGAATATATAGGAATATTTACTAAATAGATCTCTTCTTAAATGAATATTTAAAAATAATATTCATTTAATAAATAATATTCTAAATGAATATCCAAATAATATTCTTTTAGTAATCAAAACTTTAAAGGAATATTCGAAATAATATTCTCTAAGTATGTAGAACTTCAAATGAATATTTAAAAATAATATTCATCAAGTACATAAAATCTTAAATGAATATTTGGAAGTAATATCCATTTAATAAATAAAAATTCCAATGAATATCAAAGTAATTATTCATTAAATGACCAAACACTAAATGAATATTCGAAACTAATATTCATTTAAATAATTAAAGCTCAAATGAATATTAAAATAATATTCAGTAAATAAATAAACTCGAATGAATATTCAAAATAATATTCATATAGTATTTCTCGATTGAGATAATGCTCAAATGACATTCCTCGAATAATTTCCAAGTAATTAATACTTTATGGAAATATAAATAATGTTCATGAATAACAATCCTCAAAATGAATACTAATCTGCCGCTGGAATCCCTCCGGGTTTCCACGACTATCTCTATATCTCAAAATATCGACTCTCGGTCTATATTTAAAGAATGAATATCATATGCCCTTCACTAAGGGTCTTAACAAAATAATCCGGCTTATAACTGATAATTCATATCTAGTCTGTAAGCCAACATCAATTCAGGGAACAAGTATTATAATATAACTTGAAAGTAGGCATGCATGCTATGGCATATGTATAACAACAATCATATATATTATCACAACAACAGTTCCAAGGTATTGGAAACTTGCCTGATGCTTGAGAAGTGGTAGGGGCTCGTGACAATGTCAAACAATCTAGACAAAGTCAAAAGAAAACGTACGATTAATCCCCTAGATGATTCACTTATAACTCAATGCTTAAACATGTAAGCAATACACAACGAAGGCGTTACTAGCTCGCTTTGGGCTCGTACTATGTCCATGTCAATCGACAAATACTTAATTCGAAGATTTGTTTTAGAATTCAGATCTCATTCGCCCGTTTCACTAAGCCGTTTACAAAGTTATAATCGAGTGCTCCTTTAAGGGGTTCCTTCGCACTTAACCTTGATTCAAATATTTTTATAACATCCAAAAATAATCTTTTTGACACGAGGTCTTCTCTCATATCTATATTATGACCTCTAGTATTTAATTACCAAGATTCTCAACCGAATTTATCACTTTAAAGGGGTTTAATTGAAGTTACGAATTCATACGTACGTTTACAAACTGCTTTTACGAATTTTACGATTTCTCCTAAACCGTAAGTCCGAATGCTACGATTCTCGTGTCAAAACGATCCTCGTAACATGAGTCAACTATTCATGGCAGGAGATGCTACTGGTCAGTTGGTCACTTAGCACGAAAATGGCATACAAATCATGGTATTGTAAAGTTTTCGCATCACCGCGATTCAATCAAGCATTACACCCCATCCATTCTATCATATGAACACATCATTACAAGTCTAACAAAATCACATAATCACCATCTCATGGATCATCGTCCAACTAATCAACAACCATCAACTAAAATCATAGATCTTAACATACATAACCTACTAACACTAAAATCATCCATAAAACATATAATACTCAAAGTAGCTCTAGGGTTTATGAACTTTATACCTTCCTTTGAAGTATGCAAACACTTAACAAGCCTTGCTTGATCCTTGTAATACCTTAACCAAGCTCTAGATCAACCAAAGATTCAAGAAAACAAAGTTAGTTTCTAAGATCCACTATTCATCGTCAATCTTGTAAAAATCATATAAAATCAAAAACTAAGAGTTTGGTTCTAAAATTTTTACAACACCTTCTACTCTTCAAGGGATTTCTTTTGAGCTATAGAACACAAGAATCCAACCATGGGAGCTAGGGTTTTGAGCCCCATATTTCTACTGATCAGAACCTGGACAGTTTTGGTCCTCCAACTTTAAGCATGGATTTGACTAGGCTATACTAATTGGATTTCCATGAAATTTGGAAAGAATCTTGCCCATGGAGTGGAGAAGCTATGGTTAAAATTTGATGATTTTATCATGGATAGAAATGGAGATATGAATTTGTCTTTGATCTTTGTTCCTGCTGGGCAGTTTTGGAGTGTTTGGTGTTTTTGCTTTGTTTTCTCTTGTTCTTGCTTGATTTATGGCCAATAATGCTAACATCTTGTAATATATATCTAATGTATTTGGTCGCATCTCTTCAAGATGTGTTGTCATGCTTTGATTGGTCCTTTTTAAAATATCTTAACCTCACAATTACACTTACGTACTCATCTCTTGCCTTTTAGCACTTAAGTCCCTGGGTAAACTGCAACTAGGTGCTTAGATATTTCTATAAAGGTGTGATGTCATCTTCCACTATCTTTGGTGGATGAATCCTATCTTGTTCGTTCGTTTCTTTGTTCGGTTATTGCTCAATTTCGCTGATCGTTCGAAGAATAACCAAGTAGTTTCACCTCTAGGGTTTACCGGGAAATTTCTCGATATTCATAATACCTTCCCCAGTCCTTAATATAATCCTCGTGATGATCATGTAGGATATTTAATCTCGATACGAATTTAATCCGTAATCTAGGATTCGTTCGCTTTATTGATTAATCTCGTTATAACATTTTAGCGGTTTCTAGAGCGCTTGTTTCACTGCCTCAGTGGTTTCCTACCTTCATTCTTAAATCAAATATAATAACATCCCAAAATATCAAATACTCAAAGTTAATACCTCAATTCTTGTATTATAATAATATATAATCCACTGTCCGGTCAAATATTATACCGAAAGAATTTGGAATTTCTGAATTCCGATCGTCTCTGCATTCACTTATTTCCTCTGCGTATTACTAATATGACTTCGAAATATCCATATCACGTCCCGTACATAGGGTGGCGTGAAAAGTTTTCCAACTTACAAAATCACTATTCATCCACCGAATTACTATGCACGTACAGGAAACACTATGCACGTACGGGAAACACTATGCAGGTGTGGGAAACACTATACACGTACGGGAAACACTATGCACGTATGGGAAACACTATGCACGTACTCATTTCCCTTCAAGGATCCATTAGCTCCTTCCTGGACGGTAGATTATTCTTATCTAGGTCCTCAACCATCGAATTACTCTATTCTGACAATATACCAATGCATCAGGATCATTGTCCAAAGCAATATCCATTCGTTACAATCATTGTTCTTTGAAACCACCATTCATTAGTGCTCTTTAACCACAATAAGAAAAGTTTTAATTCTACCCAAAATTCGGGTTATTACAGTCTCCCCTCCTTAAAAGGATTCCGTCCTCGGAATCAGTTTAGGAATAACTGGGGTTACTTCTATCCCATTGCAATTTCTATTTCTCAGGTGGATTCTTCCACTTCTTGATTTTCTTCAAATCTCTCACTAACTTGACAACCTTATCTCTTAGCGCTTGCTCTTTTGTATTCATAATTTCCACAGGTTGTCCTTCGTAGTTCAGATTCGGTTATGCATATCTATCTGCTCATACTCTGTCATATGCCGAGCATCTATAGTATACTGATGAGGCACATACGCATGAACCATGTTATGACCATTTTACCGGTTTGGGTGAGGCTGGCTCATAGGCCACCTTCCTGACGCGTTTAAACTCTCAGATGGCCCAATGTATCTTGGGCTAAACTTCCTTTCATTCTAATCTTGTTAATTCCTTCCACGAGGATACCTTTTTCTTATTACAAATCTCGAACCTCATATTCTCTATCTTGTTTGCACAGAAATACATCAACAAAAACTTGCTTGTCAGAATCCTCTATTAATTCTAGATATTTCCCAATTCCATTGTATAAATGTCAACTCTATTGTCGACGGGGTACTCCGTATTGAAACTAGTTCGAGTATTCTAACAACCGATTCGAGTAACTCTTGATGTTTAGCAACGAGCACGTCGACCATCACTGTTTTGGCCTCGCTATCTCATTGTTAACTACTATCACCCCCGGTGTTCCAACCTCTTCTTTAATCATCCCACAGAATGCCAATCTACCTCCTGTGTTCATTCAGTCATTCTCTATTATCTCATCTCTTCTCCTTTCTGAAAGAAAGGTGAATCTCTTGGGGAATTTGTTTGCGGGGAATGTTGTCTGGTTCGAGGACTCTTAATCCTTTTATCACAAATCATAATCTTCATATACACACAAGCACACATATTTTCAGATCTGATAGGTCTGAAAGTCGATCATGTTTGATCCTTTTTTATTTCGCACCTTTCCTTCATATATACGATGTTTCGATATACTTAGGGCGAAAACTATCTCAGATAACTCACAGCCAATTCAATAAATTCCAAAAAGTTGTGGGTGCAATAGTCAACCCAAAATGACATCACTTACAATTTCATAGTGTCTATACCTAGTGCGATTCACAATCTTGGGTATATCCTCGATTTTTAACTTCCAACCGGTGATGTCCCATTTCCTAATAAGTTTGGAAAATACACAGCATCCCTGTGCTGCTCAGACAATCTTCTACAATAGTACCTATACTCAATGTTGACTCATTCAACTCTCGAGGTTCGATGCACAATCTTGTGCTAACATATTTCTTTCTTACAACACACCGGTTCCTCACGGTGGCACACTGAGTCTCATCGCACTCTTAATCAACAATCCTCGCATCTGAGTTGATAATTCTTTTATTCCTACTGGGCTAACGGGAGATGCAGCACTAGGCTCTGAACACTCGATATTCATTATTATGTCATCCAAATCGATATCTGGTAGCTTATTAAAACCTTGTACAAACTCCCAAAATCATTATAATTATACTTGGTGTCTCTTTCCTCGGGGTCAACCATATGAGCTAATCAAGCCTCATATCTCTGGCGTCATAATTTCTTAGTCTGAACTAGATTCCAAAATCTCTGACTCCGTCTTTATCCTTAAATTATTTCCCTCATAATCAATTTGGCTCCATTGGGTATCAACTAATCCATCATTATTATAATATCAATTTCTCCCTAATTCGAAAGGAATCAAATCTCTCGATCGAGTGGTACTCTGGGTAGGTTCTCTGGAATACATTCCCAAACTCTTCAATCACTAGGATTTATCGTTGGCTAGGTGTTTTTCTCTTGGTATCAACCACAGAAGCTAGATAAGCCATACATCCATCCCATAGTAACTCGTTGGCTCATATTATCGCAAGGACTTCGTAATTTGCTTCTGTCCTTAAAGGACCACTCCCCTTTCAGGGCAATCATAAATTTCACTCCAACATCGCCACGCGATTCTGGATTCGTTGTTTTAGCTTTTAGTCGAAACCTAAGGGCTCATTTCTCTTTCATATCCCATAACATGGCCTCATACTCTGCCATAGTCATGGTTTCTTATTTCAACACTAGAACTTTTATATCCATCTGGATCTTTATATATTTCAGAAAACATTTCTCTAAAAGCAATAATCTGAATCTCTCCCAAGTCACAACACCTTTTACCTCTAGGTTTGTCTTACCATTCTCACCAGTGATTCGCCTCTCCCTTCAGGAGATAGGCGACGACCCTCATTTTCAGCTTCTCTGTCATACTTAGTATCTCAATTGACTTCCTTATTTTTTTAAATCAAGCTCTGACCTTTACCGGGTTAGTGGTTCATAGAATTCTGGAGATTTCTATCTGACTCCGTAATCATTGGAGTTTTATGACACATTGTTATTTCTTCCACATATATCGATTGACCAAATTTCTACTATCAAAATCTCCTTGAGAGAGAACATAAACTGATTCATCATCATGTCACCCATATTCTATTTGTCTTAAGGATCCGCTCTTGCCACAGCCTATTTTGTTGCGAATCTAATTCCTATCAGCGAATTTTGACTTATTTGACCTGGTTGGCATCCCCTTTGAAATTTAATAAAGATAACAAGAATCACGGAGCTTTAAAAGGATAGCCCTCATATCAAAGAAACATCACACATTGGTGATCATAAGGTTAGGAGTTTTAAGGTAACCTTATTTGAAATGAAAGACTTTACCGAGAGATCAATATGATCATAAGAACTCAATGTTGCGTGTCTTAATTAAGACATTACTAAAGGTAATTAGCTTTCTTGTATTTCACAACTCACAAGTGATGGCGTCCCATCAGACTTCTATCACACAGACAGATGGTCCTTGTGGCCCCTATAATTATAGGGTTGTTCGTCTCAGTGGAAGTTGTGAAGTATAAAAGCAATTCAAAATCAAGTTAATGACTATCGTCTTTTGACAATTAATTCATGAAAGGGACACCTTGAGTCAAAGTTGATCAACTC
Organism: Saposhnikovia divaricata; assembly: GCA_036435485.1. NCBI lineage: Eukaryota > Viridiplantae > Streptophyta > Magnoliopsida > Apiales > Apiaceae > Saposhnikovia > Saposhnikovia divaricata. The sequence continues at coordinate 50,870,551 of CM071596.1, read as the reverse complement.
CAAGGTGAGATTTCCAAAGAAAATGATAACTAGATTGATACTGGTATCCAACAAGAAAGTGGTGCTATATCACCAAAGGATTATTCACCAGGGCTTTGAAAACCTGAAAGTAGGTATCATGGCGACCTCTGGCATAATTGAACTAAACGTGGATTAACGTAAGTGGTACAAAATAACTTTGAAGAGGGACTATTCCCTTTATCAGAATTCTATCTTGGTGAGGTGTCAAGATAGACCATAGATTAAGAATACTCAACATAATTTGCAATTGGGGAGGGTACTTGCCAAGGTCTCTACGGATGCCTTATATGTCGGCCCTTCTAACGGATAATCGTTTAATTCTAAAGCTTTTCTTATCCATACACCCTAAGGTTCTCGATAATTACGTCATTGTCGACTCATAATAGTTGCTAAGGTTCAAACATTGACATTTGCAATCGTAGGAAATTCTATTCAGCTCAGCGCGGGCCTGTCAGGCAAGCGCTCTATTCCTATATGATGACTTCGGTACCGGTGTCGCCTAAAGTAACGACGAATCCCACGTGTCGAGTCAGCGATACTCCAGAACATCGTTAGAAGCCACATGCTTAAATCCAACCATTTGTACAGCTGCCCTTAGGCAGAATATTCTTCTTCTCGCATCGATCATGCGTGCTATATAAGCTTATCCTTCACAACATCACAACCTTTTCATTTAAGTCAATCCCCGACTCTCTTAGTCCATCTTGTCTCTTAAAATATATCTCGTCTTAGCGCATTCAGGTTACAATAACACTTTGCGTAGTACGTACATATATAATCTCACTCGAGGTAATAAAATTCCTCAGCATCGTAATAAACGCCGTCCCTGGTGGAATCGCTGATCGTGGAAAATTAAATTCCATAGACAAGGTAATGTCTCTATTAATTAAGGTAACTGAGTACCCTCGATCATACACGAAGTTTGAATGTCTTAGTTCTCACATATGCTGCCTCTTTAGGGCACTGCAATAGACTACGAGTAACAAGTCTCGTTCTGGTCGAATCGCTCCACCAGTATTGGCTATACTGCCTCCACCTCCACTGCTTTGGAGATTCTACTTCATTTTCTTCGTCATATCTCTTGATAAATCATAACGATTCAGTACTCTTATCTCATCACTTTAGTTGACCTCTTGAAGGTTCGTCCGGTCCTATCATACGACCTCAAGTAACCTTCCACATCTTTATCAATCGACACCTTCCCTATAAGGTTCTTTCTTTGACCCTCCATGGGGTCCTCCTCTATATTCCCCTATGGATCTCCCCTTTTATTGGGTCTCCATCCATCTCAAGGAGCGCATCATCAAATGCCTACTCGAAGGCCTCGGGATCTGGTACCTCAGACTCCCATTCATCTATAAATCATACAAATCAGGGTTTCTAACCATAACGTCCTAAGTATGGTTTCTCAAAAGAAGTCCCCTCTAGGGCTTCATCTCCAACAGTCAGGGTCATTTCCCTATGAACTCTACTTGAGCTCTAGGTATTCTCATTATCCTTAAGGGTATTGTAAGACTCGATCTCCTATCGTTTCTGAGGACTGTAACCTAACGCTCTGATACCATTTCTGTAACAGCCCCAAATCCGGGGTCTGGGATTTAGAGTAGTCACGATCCATTTACTCCTTGTCTTACCTGTATTATTCACAGTGTACATATTTCAATGGCTTATGACCCCACAATATATATCTCTCACACACATAGGTTAGAGTCTCAAAAACGATACTATACAACAACTGCGGAATAAACAACTTTTATTACAATACCCAATTGTCTTACAAAATCTGTTATTGAAACAATATATAGGAAATGGTACAATTCCAACTCTGACTTCTGATGATTACAATCTTCTCCTACCATTCATATCTATACATAATTTAAATGCAGCCAGCTGCAGCCTGATCCGACTGGTTTGTACTACTCTTCGGGAACACTGGTGCCCATGACATCCTGCTTCACTGCTCTATAATATATATAAAACAATAGAAAGAGTGAGCAAATAGCTCAGCAAGGTAATGAAAACATGGCATAACTCTGCATATGACTTAACCCAGACTAAGGCGGGTGCAAGACAATAATTGTCAAAATATCTCTTTACCGAAAGTATTTCCTTATCGGAATATATTCCAAAAACAGTACTATTGTAGTACTTCAAGTATCATTTTCATAATATCTCTGTAAACTTTGGATATTCATACTATGAACAAAGTTCTAGTATAATACATAAGATGAAGTTACAAGGTAATTCAATATAACCTTTCTGTAAAATAACTGCTATATAAAATAAAACCAAAATATCCACATATAACTTAAAAGATGAAGTTATAAGGTGATTCAATATCAACAACCTCCTTTTCACAACTCATGTTATGTAAGGTATCAACAGAGTCATAAAATATAATATAAAGATGAAGTTACAAGGTAACTCAAAATATAATTGTTCTGTGGAAATATCTGCTATGTCAAAGATAAGCAAGATATTATCAATTTTCATAATAGAGGAACTTGCAGGAAGAATATTGCAATTCCAGTTCAAACACTTTTCAACCCTGCCAACAATGATAATGTTGCAGATAATTTCCCAATTTGGAAGATGAACTAATACTGGAGTATTCACCGCGCCCGCTATTCCATCTACGATGATCAGTCGTAGCATGTATAGCTCAAATTGAGTTTTACTACCAGTAGAAGGAAGAACTGACATATTTACTTGTCTACCGCCCTGCTAGATCTCCCTGGCCAATGGGATGGACCGGCGCTACTCGGCCTTTTACACGACTCCTAGTTCGAATAACATCCATGTCTCTGGAACGTAAAGATCCTCCCCCTTTCCCCAAGTATAATTCTTGTTGATAAGACTCCACAAAGTAGTCGTATCTAGTTGGAAAGGAAAATTCACCAATATTTCCCAAGCTGATGCTTTTTAATGGATATAAGCTTGTTCCATCAATCTTACCCCTCGAGTGTTGAGGAGGTAACTAAAAAGACTTATATTAATGTTTGAAAAGAATCAAGATGTGAGTCAAAAGGTAGTTTAACAAGTATATGACCGGGCAGTCAAATAAATAACAGCTCTCAGGTGAGGTCCCCTTATATGTTTTTGGAAGTTTGAGCGAGTATTTAAATCTTCTTATAAGATAGATTTAAATGAAAATAGAGTTTTGGGAACCTCCCCTTGATAAAATAGTCATAAAAGACTCCGAAATATTTTACATAATAACTGATGGTGAAAGATAATCTTTAAATAATATAAGTCATTATAAAATGAATTTAGAAGAATTTAAATAAATATTCCAAGAATATTTATTAAATCAATAATAAGTCATGAATATTAATAAGTCATAATATTGCTCGTAAGTAATCCTTGAATGAATATATATGAATATTTACTAAATAGATCTCTTCTTAAATGAATATTTAAAAATAATATTCATTTAATAAATAATATTCTAAATGAATATCCAAATAATATTCTTTTAGTAATCAAAACTGTAAAGGAATATTCGAAATAATATTCTCTAAGTAAGTAGAACTTCAAATGAATATTTAAAAATAATATTCATCAAGTACATAAAATCTTAAATGAATATTTGGAAGTAATATCCATTTAATAAATAAAAATTCCAATGAATATCAAAGTAATTATTCATTAAATGACCAAACACTAAATGAATATTCGAAACTAATATTCATTTAAATAATTAAAGCTAAAATGAATATTAAAATAATATTCAGTAAATAAATAAACTCGAATGAATATTCAAAATAATATTCATATAGTATTTCTCGATTGAGATAATGCTCAAATAACAATCCTCGAATAATTTCCAAGTAATTAATACTTTATGGAAATATAAATAATGTTCATGAATAACAATCCTCAAAATGAATATTAATCTGCCGCTGGAATCCCTCCGGGTTTCCACGACTATCTCTATATCTCAAAATATCGACTCCCGATCTATATTTAAAGAATGAATATCATATGCCCTTCACTAAGGGTCATAACCAAATAATCCGGCTTATAACTGATAATTCATATCTAGTCTGTAAGCCAACATCAATTCAGGGAACAAGTATTATAGTATAACTTGAAAGTAGGCATGCATGCTATGGCATATGTATAACAACAATCATATATATTATCACAACAACAGTTCCAAGGTATTAGAAACTTGCCTGATGCTCGAGAAGTGGTAGGGGCTCGTGACAATGGCAAACAATCTAGAAAAAGTCAAAAGAAAACGTACGATTAATCCCCTAGATGATTCACTTATAACTCAATGCTTAAACACGTAAGCAATACACAACGAAGGCGTTACTAGCTCGATTTAGGCTCGTACTATGTCCATGTCAATCGACAAATACTTAAGTCGAAGATTTGTTTTAGAATTCGGATCTCATTCGCCCGTTGCACTAAGCGGTTTACAAAGTTATAATCGAGTGCTCCTTTAAGGGGTTCCTTCGCACTTAACCTTGATTCAAATATTTTTATAACATCCAAAAATAATCTTTTGACACGAGGTCTTCTCTCATATCTTTATTATGACCTCTAGTATTTAATTACCAAGATTCGCAACCAAATTTATCACTTTAAAGGGGTTTAATTGAAGTTACGAATTCATACGTACGTTTACGATCTGCTTTTACGAATTTTACGATTTCTCCTAAACCGTAAGTCCGAATGCTACGATTCTCGTGTCAAAACGATCCTCGTAACATGAATCAACTATTCATGGTAGGAGATTCTACTGGTCAGTTGGTCACTTTGCACGAAAATGGCATACAAATCATGGTATTGTAAAATCGGGCATTATAACGGCTATGTTTACATGTTTTCCAAAGTTTTCGCATCACCGCGATTCAATCAAGCACTACGCCCCATCCATTCTATCATATGAACACATCATTACAAGTCTAACAACATCACATAATCACCATCTCATGGATCATCATCCAACTAATCAACAACCATCAACTAAAATCATAGATCTTAACATACATAACCTACTAACACTAAAATCATCCATAAAACATATAATACTCAAAGTAGCTCTAGGGTTTATGAACTTTATACCTTCCTTTGAAGTATGCAAACACTTAACAAGCCTTTCTTGATCCTTGTAATACCTTAACCAAGCTCTAGATCAACCAAAGATTCAAGAAAACAAAGTTAGTTTCTAAGATTCACTATTCATCATCAATCTTGTAAAAATCATATAAAATCAAAAACTAAGAGTTTGGTTCTAAAATTTTTACAACACCTTCTACTCTTCAAGGGCTTTCTTTTGAGCTATAGAACACAAGAATCCAACCATGGGAGCTAGGGTTTTGAGCCCCATCTTTCTACTGATCAGAACCTGGACAGTTTTGGTCCTCCAACTTTAAGCATGGATTTGACTAGGCTATACTAATTGGATTTCCATGAAATTTGGAAAGAATCTTACCCATGGAGTGCAGAAGCTATGGTTAAAATTTGATGATTTTATCATGGATAGAAATGGAGATATGAATTTGTCTTTGATCTTTGTTCCTGCTGGGCAGTTTTGGAGTGTTTGGTGTTTTTGCTTTGTTTTCTCTTGTTCTTGCTTGATTTATGGCCAATAATGCTAACATCTTGTAATATATATCTAATGTCTTTGGTCGCATCTCTTCAAGATGTGTTGTCATGCTTTGATTGGTCCTTTTTAAAATATCTTAACCTCACAATTACACTTACGTACTCATCTCTTGCCTTTTAGCACTTAAGTCCCTGGGTAAACTGCAACTAGGTGCTTAGATATTTCTATAAAGGTGTGATGTCATCTTCCACTATCTTTGGTGGATGAATCCTATCTTGTTCGTTCGTTTCTTTGTTCGGTTATTGCTCAATTTCGCTGATCGTTCGAAGAATAACCAAGTAGTTTCACCTCTAGGGTTTACCGGGAAATTTCTCGATATTCATAATACCTTCCCCAGTCCTTAATATAATCCTCGTGATGATCATGTAGGATATTTAATCTCGATACGAACTTAATTCGTAATCTAGGATTCGTTCGCTTTATTGATTAATCTCGTTATAACGTTTTAGCGGTTTCTAGAACGCTTGTTTCACTGCCTCAGTGGTTTCCTACCTTCATTTTTAAATCAAATATAATAACATCCCAAAATATCAAATCCTCAAAGTTAATACCTCAATTCTTGGATTATAATAATATATAATCCACTATCCGGTCAAATATTATACCGAAAAAGAATTTGGAATTTCTGAATTCCGATCGTCTCTGCATTCACTTATTTTCTCCGCGTATTACTATGCACGTCCCGTACACAGGGTGGCGTGAAAAGTTTTCCAACTTAAAAAATCACTATTCATCCACCGAATTACTATGCACGTATAGGAAACACTATGCACGTACGGGAAACACTATGCACGTGTGGGAAACACTATGCACGTACGGGAAACACTATGCACGTATGGGAAACACTATGCACGTACTCATTTCCCTTCAAAGATCCATTAGCTCCTTCCTGGACGGTAGATTATTCTTATCTAGGTCCTCAACCATCGAATTACTCTATTCTGACAATATACCAATGCATCAGGATCATTGTCCAAAGCAATATCCATTCATTACAATCATTGTTCTTTGAAACCACCATTCATTAGTGCTCTTTAACCACAATAAGAAAAGTTTTAATTCTACTCAAAATTCGGGTTATTACATAGGCAGAGCCGACTTTCGAACCCTTTTGGTGAAAGGGGAAGCAATTATAGGATTCACAGCAAGATTCTTTTCATCCTTGAGTTGAGCCAAAATTTTCTTGATATCTTCTGCTGTCAGCTCTCCAGTAGCTTTTGCCTTTGTCTTTTTGCTCGTTCCTTCCTCCTCTTTTGACTCTACAGTGCTGGATTCTTCAGTAACCTCATCTGAGTCTGTTTCCTCTTCTTCAATTATCTCAACAGATGGGTCTTTGTCTTTCTTCTTTTTCTGTGAGGAACCTCCAGTGTTAACCTTCTTCTTTCCCTTAGACTCTGTGCGGGCTTGGGAAGGTCCCTTTTTGCTAGGAGTTTTGTCCTTCTCAGGATTCTCTGGTTCTTCATCACCATTATCCTGTCTTGGCTCTTCATCATCTTCTGGAACTTCCTCTTCATCTTCGGGTTCTTCTTCCTCGAAATTCAGTTGTTTTGGAGTCACCTTCGACTTCTTGCCTTTCTTTGCCTTCTTTTTCTTCTTTTTGCTTGAAGCCTGCTCCAAAGTCGACAATTGTTCTCCAACGGTCTTTAAGATTTCCATCATATCTTCTTTGGTAACCTTCTTTGCTTTTCGAGGAGATTTGTTTTCATTGCGAATTTGTTCCTCAGAACGGGTTGCTTCGCTATCAGAGTCACCTACCATCTTTTCCACTCTTAAGATGTTAACTCCCCTCCTTCTAGCGCCAATGTTGGTGAGTGGATTTTGTAACAACTTTTGAGAGGTTTACGAGTAGTTGTATAGGCTAACGATCAACTGTTTGGTAAAAGGTTTGGGTTGTGATTGTGGGGGTTGAGTTGTGCTCGAGGGTGTCTCCAATAATCTCAAGTGCCTTTAGAGAGAATTAGAGAACTGAATGTGTCTTACCCCCGAGGTGCCTACGTACCCTTGTTTATATAGGGATCAAGATCACGTAGTTCTAATGGGACTCTGTATCTTGCTGGAATGGCTGTATTCAATTACCTAGTTCGTGTAGGACTCAGGTTCCTTTAGAGCCTTCCACGAACTAGTTGGCTAAGTAGAGTAGAACTCGAGTTCATACCCTACTATGATTCTCTCATTGGTCAGAGACATTCTAGGATCATCTGTGCCCTAGAATTATACTCAAATACCAATTCGTTTATCTGTTCTAGATGGCTTTTAGAACCTTCTGTTGGTTACTCGTAGGAACCTGGCGCTCAGGAACCTATATCTCAGGAGCCTGTTTCTCAGGAACCTCCTTATTTCGGGACATATCACTTAGGGACCTCCTTTTAGGCATCAGTACCTGCACAAATAACAAACTGGTTAGACTGGATAGCTCTTCACATGCTCTCGTCGTCTCTATGGCTGTTGCTATGCTAACTTGAACTCTTCCGCTGGGAGGAACCTGGTCTTCTAATGTTCAGCTCAGCTTCCTGACCATTGGGAACCTCCTTATACTCGTACTTTCTTAGTCATTTCTTCTATCTGATCTTCATAACTCACATTGGATCTATCCTTTAGCTCGTATGGATTGAACCCTAGGGCCTAATGGGCCTACATTCAGCCCATGATGCTTTTGGGCACAACAGTGTACATAGTATTTGAAGATCGAAGATAGTATTTGAACGAAGTAATATATTTTAAAGCTTAGTTAGCAAGAATTAACTAAATAATAAGGGAATATTTATCATCTCATAATATTCAATGAATATTCTTAGAATAGGTTATTACTCAAAGTAACCTTCGAATGAATATAGGAAATTTATTTATTAAATAAGTAATTCCTCGAATAAATATTTGGAATAATATTCAATAAATAAATTAACCTTAAATGGATATTCAAGAAGATATTCATTAAATAAATAAAGATCAAACGAATATCCCAAATAATATTCATTAAATAACTCAGAGGAATATTCAGAATAATATTCGATAAATACTCAATCTTAAAGGAGTATTAAACAATATTCAGCAAATATATAAAGGTCGAATGAATATTTGAAATAATATTCCTTACGTAAATAATCTTGAATGAATATTCAAAATAATATTCATAAAATAAATAAAGCTCCAATGAATATTCAAAGTAATATTCATTAAATAAATAGACTCAATTGAATATTCCAAATAATATTCAATAAATAAAATAATGGAAAATATTTACTTAAATATTTTCCTCCGAAATAATCATGATATATCAAGAAATACCGACTCCCGGTCTATATTCGAAGAATGAGATTCGTATGCCCTTCGCTAAGGGTCTTAGCAATATCCGGCTTATAATCGATATATCTCGTACCTAACTTATAAGCCAACATCAATTCAGGGAACAAGTATCACAAAAACCAGAGTCACAATATAATTGGAAACAGGAATGCATGCGATGGCATATGTAAAACAGAAATCATATACATATATTATCACAACAACAACTTCAAATTGATTGAAGACTTGCCTGGTACTCCCGCTATGCTAGTGGTATGACTCGGGGTGGTCCGACAATCTATAAACAACTAAAATTATCCCGGGTTAATCACCTATCACTTTGAAACGCCAAGTAAATACTTTACTTAAGCTAAAGCACGTTTTCTAGTTATCGCTCATTAACACCGTTATGACCCGACACTTGCTTGCTATCAAGGTATGTCATTACGCTTACACTTGATAGGTACTTAAGCCATGTAAGTGCTAAGGTAGGTCGTTTAGGAACCAAGATTATACCTCGAGTTTTATCGCCCGTTTTCTAAGTTATTAACCAAAGTCATAACCAAGTGTTCTTTTAAGGGGTTCATTCGCACTTAACCTCGATTCGAACATTTTTATAAAATCGGAAAACAATCCGTTTGACATGAGGTTTTCTTTCACACCTTCCTTATGATCTCTAATATTTAATTACCAAGATTCGCAACTGACTTTATCAAGTTAAGAGGGTTCAATTGCAGTTACGAACTCATACTTACGTTTTCGAACCACTTTTACTAAATCGGCCATAATTCCTAAATCGTAAGTCCGTTTTTTTCGATTATTGTGCCAAAACGATCTATGACTCGAGATCTACAAGGATAGGTCATATAATTGTCAAGGTCAGAAAATTATTCTAACTGTTATGCTCAGTTTTTAAGGGTTATCGAAATTTCGGCATTACGACAGCTATAAATCGAACATTTCAATTTTTTTTTTTCAACACAACCAAGCCACACCGGGCATCCATACATCTTATGCACATGTAATACATCTCAACAAGTCCAGGAATATTACTTTTCACCATCATAATCATCATATGGTTAAACCAACTACAAGATCATGCTCATGATTACACTAATATCATAACTATGCTAAACTCCACCAAAAACATACATAATCTTAAAATAAGATCTAGGGTTCTTAAGGATTATACCTTCCTTGGGGAGTGTAGAGACCTTACTAAGCCTTTATCAATCCTTGTACAACATTAACCAAGCTTAATCTAACAAGAAACATCAAGAATATGTTTAGAGATTTTCGGAGTTTCTATAACCCAGCTGAAAGATCATGAAACACGAGGGCCTTACCGAACTTTTCTGAATGAGGCTTCTAAAGGAGAGTTGTAGAGAATCTAACCAGCTTTCCAACAAGCTAAAGAACACCAAATTTAATTGAGTAATGAAGGAGATATGGCCGTTTGAAAATCATCACAGAAACTGTCAAACAATCTGGACAGTTTGGTTTCTTCTCTTGGGGAGGAGATTTGACTAGGCTACACTCATTAGAGTGCTATGAAATTTTGAGCGTATATTTCCCATGGAGTGGAGAGGCTGTGGTAAAAATTTGGTGATTTTATCATGGATAGAAATGGAGATATGAATTTTCTTCTTTGAGGCGTTCTTGCTGGGCAGTTTGAGAGAATGAGAGAAAATGGAGTTTGCTTGGTTCTCATCCAAATGAATTATTTAATAGTATGTTTAGATAATATCTAAGTGATAAAGTAGCTTTAATAAAGCTAATAGGTCATGGACGATGAAATCAAGGGCATGTGTTGATATTTTGTGGGATGGTGTGTGTTGTAAGCTAAGTTGCTTGGTTAGTTTCTAAGAGCAAGTCCAACAGTTCCTTAAATGATTCTTAAAAATATAATAAAATAATGGTTCTTATTGATTAGGAACCTTATTTTGTGTATCAACTCCAACAACCATCCTTAAATTCATTCCTTACTATTATTATAATAATAAATTTAGATCTAACTACTTATTTAAATTTCAATCAAGAGAGGAAAAGTAGTGTAAAAAGGAGGAAAAAGAATTTTTTATTGATAAAAAGGAAGTTAGGAATGGCTAGACATTCCTTAGAAGTAGGGAATGGCTAGTGGTGGCTGGTGATTTAGGGAATCACTAGGAAGCTGTTGGAGCAAGATTTTTGGTTAAGTTCCCCATTTTTTGATTTAGGAATTGAAATAAGGAAGCTGTTGGACTTGCTCTAAGTATGCTAGTTAGCTTTTGACTAGGTTGGTTACTTGCCTTTATCCACTTGCACATGCATGTATCTTGATCCCCTGCTTGTTTCTTTGTCCGGTTATTGCTTAATTCACTAATCGTTCGGAGGAATATCTCAAGGATTTCTAGTTAGGGTTTTACCGGAAACCGTCTTAATATTTATACCATCATTTTCAATTCCCTTTAATAATTCTTGAATCCAAATTCCTTAAATCTTTTCAATAAATCCTTAAGTCATTCCGTGTCTAGGGAAATCTCGGAGAAAATAAAAGTGCTATTTTTCAGAATCCGATAACTTTTACATACACTCTTTTTCCCCTTGGATCATTATTACGAACTCAGAAATCCGTTCCGGGTACTTCTATATAGCATCGTCTAATAATATTCCCATTTCCACCAAAAACACTATTCATCACTTATTCTTTCTTTATTCCTTATAATTAGAAAAATGTCTTTGTTCTCTTGCGAACGTTCCTTAACCCTTTTTCGGAACCATTGGACTAATAATAGACATCGATTTGGATGACATAAAAATAAACTTCTCCTTTGGGATTACCAAATATTAATTTCCTAGGAGATAGATAATTCTTATCTAAATGGTCAACCAATAGCATTCTTCATGGCATATAGATATTCGAATCCGAATCCATTAAAGAGTCGTTCGTTAAAACCACTGTTACATCGTAGTCGTAATCACTATTCATTTCTACATTGATACATAATAAAGGTTTTAATTCTACCGAAAATTTGGGTTCTTACATTTTTCTCTAAAACTTCATGGAATACTCTATCACTATACGTCTTAAAAATTAATTAGTGTCCATATTTATGCACTCAAGCTTACGTGGGCTAACCCATTGTAAGAAACAGAATACATTCATACTTTCACTTATAATTTTCTCAAGATAAATGTAACTAAATACCGCTTACTTGTAGATTCAGAACCTCTTTATTTACACTTCGAGACATGTATTCACCACCATAATCTGAACTATAGCTTTCCTTAATAATCTCCTATCCTTCCATTACTGAATAGCTAAACCAGGTTCCTTACGAATAGCTGATTAATCCTGCAAAACAAAATAAAAAAAACATAAAACAGAAACCAGTTAATGTTAATAAAGTTACTCTTGTTCAATTCGGGTCAACTCTTGGAAAGGTCACCTGCTTGGTTCCCAATCCTAAATTCTAGGTCCCAACACGCTAGTCTAGGTTCCATGTTGGTTCCTTTTTTGCCTCGAGGCGATTCTAGGAACCTGTGTGCCATTCTGGGAGTCCACACAGATTCCTCTTCTTCATGTGTCAGGCTAGACATCTTATGAAGGTAAATGCTAAGGAGTTTATCCCTTCTTCCCATGTGCCAAAGGCGGTTCCACATGAGGGAGATCTTATTAGGCTTCTCTTTAAGAATAAATGTGCCGGTCTAAGCTCTACACAAGTTCCCACTTCCTCTCGTGCCAGTGGCGGCTCCACGGAGGGGTGAAACATATAGTTTCAGGTTCCTGTATGCCAGTCTCGGCTCCATACAGGTTCCTTTAAGGTGCCTTTTGTCAGGACTTTAGGTGCCTGTCAACATGGCTTTCAATCATGTGCTCAAGGAATTTGAGGCTCTTGGCAAAAAAGTCTTGCTCAGTCAGCTGAGGCTTTTCAATCAAATTTGCTCAAGAAACTACCTGAGGCTTCGCTCGTGCTCAGGAAGCTACCTGAGGCTTTTCTCGTGCTTAGGAAGCTACCTGTGGCTTTTCTCGTGCCCAGGAAGCTACCTGAGGCTTTCCTCGTGCTCAGGAAGCTACACAAGGCTTAATTCGTATCAATCATTCACATTCTGCGTATTCTGTCAAATCGTATTCATACTTCACACATATTGTCAATGCTACAGGAACCTGTTCGCCAAGGTTACCTGTTTTACAATACAAGCACTAAAACAAGTACTTAAAATTTTCAAACTGGCATATGAAATATCAAATCATATCATGCACAATACTGTTTAAGTAGGAATACTACCCCCAGTTCTTTTGGGTAAGTATTGTTATGTAAAAGAACTATTAGGAAGCTATAATCATCAATACTGCAATCAAAAGATTCAACGTAGAGATATCAATGCTCAATACTAAAAACTGTCTTGCAAATAGGGAGGTTCACATCAAGTACCCCCCGAGTACATGCATAATCAAATACTGAAATCAACAATTCTGGTCAGCTATAGCTAATAAGCTGCCTTTATTCTTGGGCTGAAAGAGCCTTACTTTGCCTAAGAAAAACATAATAAAAGAGAGTTATTGATAATACTTCTTGAGATGTTCCGCATTCCAAGCTCTCGGAATGAGATTCCCATCCATATCAATCAGATGGTAGGTTACTTCCCAAATGGCTGACTTTATCTGGTAAGGTCCTTCCCAATTCGCTCCAAAAGCTCGATGTGCTAGAACTTTGGTGTTTGGCATAACTTTCCTAAAAAACAGGTCTCCAACTTTAAAAGGTCTTGCTCTCACCTTTTTGTTGTAGTACCTTCGAACTCTCTATTGATACGCTGCTAACTTCACCTACGAATCTGTCCTAAACTTTTCGATCATGTCCAAGTAAACTCTATGATTGACCTCATTGTTCACGGGGGTCATAATGCTTTCTTCTCAAGGAACCTGTTCCAACTTCCACAGGTACCATAGCTTCACAACCATAAGTGAGAGTAAAAGGAGACTCACCAGTTGTAGTTCTAGGAGTGGTATTATACGACCATAAAACTCTAGGAAGCTCCTCTGGCCAGCTTCCTTTCTTATCTTCAAGCCTTGTCTTCAAAGTATGCTTGATAATCTCGTTCACAGCTTCAGTATGTCCATTACTCTGTGGATAATACACTGCTAAAAATGCTTTCTAAATTCCAAATTGCTCACACAATCCTCTAAGCTCTCTGCTATCAAACTGCTTTCTATTGTCAGAAATCAATTTCTGAGGAATACCAAACCTGCAAACAATAACTCGAAAAACAAATTCAGTCAACTTCGATGCTGTAATCTTAGCAAGTGGTTCTGCTTCTGCCCACTTTGTGAAATAATCAACTGCAACCACTGCATATTTCAGTCCTTCTTTTCCTTTCGAGAGCTCTCCAATGAGGTCTATCCCCCAAACGGTGAACGACCAAGGACTGACAATCTACCTGATTGGTGCTACAGGCCTGCTATCTAAATTTGCAAACTTTTGACAATTGCTGCATGCCTGAACAAACTTATGAGCATCTGCTTTGAGGGTTGACCAATAATATCCTTGTCGAAGGACCTTTATGGCTAAAGAGCTACCCCTCGAGTGATTTCCACATACTCCTTCATGGATCTCTTCAAGGATGTATCTACACTGCTCTCCAGCTACACAATTAAGCAAAGGCTGATTGAATCCTCATTTATCATAGATCACATACTTGGTTGCATGATACTTCAGCTTCCTGGCTTCATCCTCACTAGGAGGTACCTCTCCCTTAGCCAAGTATCTATAAATCGGAGTTATCCAAGAATCTTCAACTGGAAGTTCGATGTCCATGACCTCCTCTCTGAAGACACTAGGTTGCTCTTGAGTCTGAAGTGGAATTACTCCCAACAGTGTTGACTCTCTCTGTGAGCCCAATTTAGCTAATGCATCTGCATTGGTATTCTTTCCTCATGGTATCTGATCTAGCTTTACCTCTCTGAACTTTGCGAGCAACTCCTGGGAGTACCTCAAATACAAATCTGTTCGTGGACCTCTTGCTTGAAAACCACCACGAATCTGCCAAACTACAAACAAGGAATCGCTGAACACTCTGATATTTTCAACTTTCATCTCTAAAGCTAACTTAAGACCTGCAATCAATGCCTCGTACTCTGCATCATTGTTAGTCGCTCTGAAAGCGAAGTGAATCGAGCTATGAAGTCTATTCCCCTCTGGACTTACTAACTCTATGCCTGCACCCGCTCCATTACTGTTAGCAGCTCCATCCACATACAATGTCCACCAAGGTGCATAATTATCGTCTTCAATCTGCTCTTTCTCTAACTCTCTTGGCACCTCCTGGCCAGTAACCTCCACATGAGGTGGAAACTCAATCAAAAAATCTGCTAGAGCTTGAGCCTTAATTGTTGTCTTCGGCTTGTACTCTATATCGAATTGCCCTAACTCCTCAGACCACTTTAACATTCTTCCCGAAGTTTCTGGCCTGTGCATCACTTGCCTAAGTGGATACGATGTTCTCACCTCAATCTTTTGAGCTTGGAATTAGGGTCGTAGCTTCTTGGAATCTAGGATCAAAGCATAAACCAGCTTCTCCATTCCTGTATACCTTGTTTCTACATCAAGCAACCTCTTACTGACATAGTAGATTGGGCTTTGCTGTCCATCCTCTTCTCGAACTAAGACTGCACTAATAGAATACTCCGACACAGCTAAGTACAGTATTAATGTTTCTCCGTCTACTGGCTTAGCTAACAAGGGAGGGCTTCCCAAATGCTCCTTTAGCTTTCCAAATGCTATCTCACATTCTTCTATCCACTCAAACTTACTTCCTTTCTTTATCGCTTTAAAGAACTCTTGGCATTTATCCGTAGACCTCTAGATGAATATATTCAAAGCCGCAACTCTTCCTGTAAGAGACTGAACCTCCCTCACAGTCCTTGGTGACTTCATATCAATCAATGCTTTAATCTTGGTTGTATTTGCTTCTATACCCTTGATTCACTATGAACCGTAGAAACTTCCCAGCTTCTACCCCAAACACACACTTCTGGGGAATCAACTTTATTCTGTATTTTCGTAAGATTCCAAACATCTCTTCCAAATGCTTCACATGATCAGTAGCTTCCTTGGACTTAACTAGCATATCATCCACATATACCTCCATGGTTTTGCCAATTTGCTCTTTAAACATCATGTTTACTAGCCGTTGATATGTGGCTCCAGCATTAATCAATCCAAATGGCATGCAGACATAACAATAGAGACCTCTATCCGTAATAAAAGAAGTATGTTCCTGATCAGGCTCATACATAGGGATTTGGTTGTAACCTGAATATGCATCCATGAAGCTGAGTAAAGCATGTCCAGCCGTTGCATCCACTAGCTGGTCGATTCGTGGCAACGGGAAGTTGTCCTTTAGGCATGCCTTATTGAGGTTTGTGAAGTCCACACATGTCCTCCATTTTCTATTGGGATTCTTTACCAAGACAGGATTTGCTAACCATATAGGATAGAAAGATTCCTTGACCAGACTTGCATCCAGCAATCTATCAACTTCTTCTTTCAATGCCTGAGCTCTTTCTCCACTAACTGGTCTTCGTTTCTGTCTCACACCTTTCTTCTCTGGATCAACATTCAACTTGTGACACATAACCTTTGGATCTATTCCTTCCATATCTGCATGGCACCAAGCAAAGACATTCAGGTTCTTACCCAAGAAAGAAACAAGAGATTCCCTCAAAGTTGGTTCTAGGTGAGCTCCAATCTTCAACACCTTTATACCATCCTTATCATTTATCTTCACATCCAATGTCTCACCAGCTGGTCCAGCTTTGACCACTGTTTCTTGAATTCAAGGATCCAAATCTATATCCATCTCTGCAGCCGAATCCTCTTGAGGTTCCTCAATAATAGATGGTACATGTGCTTCTTGCATGACATTCCTTCTATTGGTCACTGGCTGATTATCCTCACTACTTCCACTGTGCTTCATTTTTCGAGATTTTTCATCATCCAACTCTTCTGCCATACACACATCACCATCTCCGTCCCTAGGGGGTGCACTTTCTAAGAGCAAGTAAGGGGTATCTGGTCCCTGAAAAACTGGAATCTCAGCGTGAGGTTCCTCTTCTGTGACCTCTTCAATTCTTACTGCTCTGCATGATGCTGACACAAAACCCTCTAATGGCTGATTACGTAGATCGACTGTTATATCATCCGGATTCTTCCCTGGAAAATCATCAGGAACCTCTTCCATTGGCTCAGGAAATTTAGCAGCCTTAGCAGTGTGTTGCAAAGCTTTTGTATAGCATTTTTTGGACTCATACTGACAACCTCGAACTACACCAATACCACTTGGTGTTGGAAACTTCATAGTCAGACGATAAATTGAGGTTACCACCCTCATCTCCTTCAGAATTGGTCTCCCAAGAATGGCATTATAATTCATGTTGTCCTCAATAACAATGAATTCTGCTAACTGTGTAATGCAACATGGTTTATCACCTTGAGTCACTGGTAGTCGAATCTTACCTTTAATAGGAACCTGGTTATTGGTGAAGCCATACAAGGTATCCCTCATTGGAGTCAAATCCCTATCCAGAAAATGCATCTTCTTGAAAGCTGAGTACGACAGTAGATTCACAGAGCTTCCATTATCCACTAGCACTCGGTGAACCTCATAAGACCTAATTCCTGCTTCAATTACTAAAGCGTCTGTATGGGGATGATGTACCCAAGAAGCATCCTCTTCAGTGAAGGTGATATCCGCATCTTCGCCTTCAAACAACCTGGGAGACCTCTGGGATAAATTGCAAACATTAGTCAAATGACGTTCTTTAGATTCACGAGTATACCTTTCCATGGCGTTTATGCTATTTCCTCCAATATGGGGACCCTAAATAATAGTACGTATGCATCCAGCTTTAGGTGGTCCCTCTATTAACACAGATTCCGGTGCTTTCTGCGTTTTCTCATCTCTATACTTCTTTCCTTCCTGAGCTACCCATTCAGTTAACTGCCCTTGTCTAATTAGAGTTTCAATTAAGTCCCTTAGATGACGATAGTCTGCAGTGTTATGCCCATTGTTATCGTGAAAATCACAATATGGACGTTCGTTCTTATTCCCTGGAGGACCAGTTCTGATAGGCTTCCTAAACCATGAAGACGTCTCATTCACCATATAAATATGATCAATCGGAGCTAAATTTTTGTTGTTGTAAGAAGCTGGTGGTGGAACCTGATTCATAACAGGTCTGGTCGGATTCACTGTTTCAGCTTCAGGCTTCACTTGAGACGTACGACTAACCATCTTCTTACTGTCACGATTATTAGGACTTCTGGGCCTTGACCTCTTGTTTCCTGACCATCCACTTTGCCTTACAAAATCTGGATCCTTCTTCAAATCAGCTAGAGATTCTTCCACGAGACGATAAGGTTCTGCCTGAGCATAAAAGTCTGCCAACATCTCTGGTTCTTTCCCTTGCAGTGCTTTCCAGAAATCTGAACCTCCTTTGACTCCAGCAATCAAGAAATTCTTTAAAGTTTCCTCAGATGTTTTCCTAACCTTCGGAACCTCTGCATTAAACCTCTTGAAATATTCTGTCAATGTCTCATTGGGTCTCTGCTTGATGTTGGCTAGGGTGTTGGTAGGTGGTGCAAATGCGACAGATGCCCTGAACTGGGTAACAAAGAGCTTTCCCATACTTTCCCAGGAACCAATTGAATCAGCAGGTAACCTCTTGAACCATTGATGAGCACCACCCTGCAGAGTTGCAGCCAGTAACCTACACCTAGTAGCTTCCTTCACTTGATAGACATCCATTTCTGTGTCGAAACGACTTAGGTATTCAATTGGATCAGTGGTTCCATCGAATTTCAACTCATTCGAAGGCCTGTAAGATCTAGGTAAAGTTGACTTTCGAACCTTCTTAGTAAAGGGAGATGCAGTTATGGGGTTAGCAGCAAGATTCTTTTCATCCCTGAGTTGAGCTAATATTTTCTTGACGTCTTCAGCAGTTACTTCTCCAACTGCTTCTGCCTTCGTCTTTTTACTCATTCCCTCATCCTCTTGTGACTCTGCAGTACTAGATTCCTCACAGGTTTCTTCTGAAACAGTCTCATCGTCCTCGATTATCTCCATAGATGGCTCCTTGCTTTTCTTCTTTTTCTACGAGGGACCTCCTATTTTATTCTTCTTCTTTCCCTTGGACTCAGTACGAACCTGGGACTGCACCTTCTTGATAGGAGTTTTATTCTTCTCAGGATTCTCTAGCTCCTCATCATCATCATCATTATCATCCTGCTTTGGTTCTTCCTATTCCTCCAGAATTTTCTCCTCTTCTTCAGGTTCTTTTTCCTCAAAATTCAACTGCTTTGGAGTAACCTTCGATTTCTTCCCCTTCTTAGCCTTCTTTTTCTTCTTTCTTGAGGTTTCTCCAAGGTTGACAATCGTTCTCCAAAAGTCTTCAAAACCTCCAGCACATCTGCTGAGGTAACCTTCTTTCCCTAATGAGTACGTTCATTGCCATTATGTGTTTTCTCCACAAAACGGGTTGCTTCGCTATCTGAATCGCCTGCCATCTTTTCACTCTTAAGATGTTAACTCCCTTCCTTCTAGCGCCAATGTTGATGAGTGGATTTCATAAAAACTTTTGAGAGGTTTTCGGTGAGTTGTAAGGCTAACGATCAACTGTTCAATGGAAGATTTGGGTTGTGTTTGTGGGGGTGAGCTGAGCTTAAGGGTGTCTCCAATAATCTCAAGTGCCTTTAGAGAGAATTAGAGAGCTGAATTCGTCTTACCCTCAAGGTGCCTACATATCCTTTATATAGGAATCAAGATCATGTAGTTCTAATGCGACTCTGACTCTGCTGGAATACCTGTATTCGATTGCCTAGTTCGTGTAGGACTCAGGTTCCTTTAGAGCCTTTCACGAACTAGTTGGTGACATAGAGTAGAACTCGAGTTCGTCCCCTATTATGATTCTCTCATAGATCAGAGGTATTCTAGGATCAACTGCGCCCTAGAACTACACTCCAACCATAATTCGATATCTGTTCCAGATGGCTTCTAGAACTTTCTGTCGGTTACTCGTAGGAACCTGGTGCTCAGGAACCTATATCTTAGGAACCTGTTTCTCAGGAACCTCCTTATTTCGGGACATGCTGCTCAGGAACCTCTTTCTAGGTATGTCTACCTACACAAATAACAAAACATGTTAGGCTTGATAACTCATCTAATGTCTTGGCATGCTCTTACCTCTTTTCATGGCTGTAGCTATACTAATTCGAACTCTTCTGCTAGGAGGAACCTGGTCTTTCATTGATCTACTCAGCTTCCAGACCTTCGGGGACCTCTTAATATTCCTAGTTTCTTAGTCATTTCTCTGTCTGATTTTCATGACTTGTACTAAATATATTCTCTTACTTGTTTGGATTGGACCCTATGGCCTAATGGGCCTAAATTCAGCTCATGGTGATTTTGGGCACAACATCCACCATGCTATCTAAGGAGAAAGCTCACTATGATGAGGGCTATGATGAAGGTATCAGGGATTACATGCGCTTAACTTGGGAGAAGCTTCCTGACCTTGACTGGTCCATCCTTTAGGAAGAAGTCGTAAGCATGATTGAAGACTTCAAGACTGAAGCTACTGCAAAAGCACCCGTACCTCCCGCTGGAGCGGTCGAGAGGCCACCAGGAACTACTCCTGTGGCTGCGGAAGCTGCTAGTCATTCTACCCAAGAGATTCCACAGATTGCTCCTCCTTCTGCTCAATAAATGGATGATTCCACCAATCTTCTTGAAGCTGGAACCTTTTATTAATCATCTTTATGAATTCTGAACTATTTGAAAACTTTTGATGAGGTCGCGGGCCCCTCGTAGTGCCTCGCAATATGTAACTTAACTTCTGGTTTCCGAAGCCTTCGTGCTTCATAACTTTTGACGTTGGTTTCCTATGGTCTTTATACCCTATAACTTTAATTCCTAGTTTCCAATGGTAATCACCTTTGCTGTATCTCTTTTCTAGCTTACACATTCATGCATATATATTCTTTATATTTATACACCAAATATCATGTACTTTCCCTTATAACTTTCTGTCATGCAATTTAGGGATTAATACAGTTTCTATACTTATGCATTCAAGCTTACGTGAGCTAACTCTTTGTAAGAAACAGAATGCACTCATATTTTCACTTATATTTCCCTTCAAAACAACTGTCTCAAAGAACTTAACCATATTTTAACAACTTACTTGTAAACTTAGTACCTCCAGTCCCTATATTTCAAGTAACGCCTTTGATGCCTTAATCCGAACTATCTTTGCTCTATAACCTCTTAACTTCTATCACTGAATAACTAAACCAGGTTCACTATAAATAACCAGTGTAGGTGAAAATATGAATTTGCAAAATAAAACAAGAAACATAAAAAAAAGATAATTAGTGTTAGTAAACTAATCCTGTTAAGTACAGGCCAACTCTAGGAAATGTCACCTTTTGGGTTTCCCAGTCCTAAAAATCAAGGTTCCAACATGCCAATCTAGGTTCCATGTTGGTCCCTCTTGCCTCGAGGCGAAACTAGAAACCTGTGTGCCAATCTCGGAATCCACATAAATTCCTCTTCTTTATGCACATGTATTGGCTCTGCATAAAGGGGAAGCTTATAGCCCCCATAAGGAGTGATATGCCTGTTTGGGCTCCATACCATTTCCTTCTTCTTCATGTGTCATGCTGGACATCTTATGAAGGGAATCTAAGGAACTGAGTCCCTTCTTCCCATGTGCCAGTGGAGGCTCCACATGAGGGAGAGCTTATTGGGCTTCTCTTTAAGAACAAGTATGCTAGTCTAGGCTCCACACAAGTTCCCACTTCCTCTCGTGCCAGTGGAGGCTCCACGGAAGGGTGAGACATATAGTCTCAGGTTCCTGTATGCCTGTCTGGGCTCTATACAGGTTCCTCTAAGATGCCTTTCATCAGGGCTTTTGGTGCCAGTCAACAGGGCTTATTAATCAAGTGCTCAAGGAATCTGAGGCTTTTAGCTAAATCATCTTGCTTTGGAAGCTGAGGCTTTAAATCAAATCATCTTGCTCAGGTAAGTGAGGCTTTTAAAATCAACTTGCTCAGGAAGCTGCCTGAGGCTTAAATCAAAATCAACTTGCTCAGGAAGCTGCCTGAGTTTCAAATCAACTTGCTCAGGAAGCTGCCCGAAGCTTTAAAATTAACTTGCTCAAGAAGCTGCCTGAGGCTTTAATCAACTTACTCAGGAAGCTGCCTGAGGCTTAAATCAACTTGCTCAGGAAGCTACCTGAGGCTTTAAAATTAACCTGCTCAGGAAGCTACCTGAGGCTTTAATTAACTTGCTTAGGAAGCTACCCGAGGCTTAAATCAAAACCAACTTGCTCAGGATGCTTCCTGGGGCTTTAAAATCAACTTGCTCAGGAAGCTGCCTGAGGCTTAAACCAAAATTAACTTGCTCAGGAAGCTGCCAGAGGTTTAAACTAAATTAACTCAACTTGCTCAGGAAGGTGCTTGAGGCTTTAAACTAAATCAACTGAACTTGCTCAGGAAGCTGCCTGAGGCTTTAAACTAAATCAACTCAACTTTATCATCAACACAATCTGTCTATAAGCTGCATCTAATCAATCAATAAGTACAGGATACCTTAACTTAAGGTTCCTGTTTTGACTAAACAAGTACTAAAACAAATACTTAAAATTTTCAAATTGGCATATGAAATATCTAATCATGCACATCAACTATCTAAGTAGGTATACTACCCCCCCAGTTCTTTTGGGCAATTATTGTTACGTAAAAGAACTATCAGGAAGCTATAATCATAAAACTATAATCAAAGAAATCAACGTAAAGCTATCAATGCTCAATAATAAAACTGTCTTGCAAATAGGGAGATTCACATCAGGTACCCCCCGAGTACATGCATAATCAAGAAACTGGAATAAAATAGTTATGGGTAGCTACAACTAATAAGCTGCTTTTATTATTGGGCTGAAAGAGCCTTACTTTTCCTAAGAAAAACATAGTAAAAAAGAGTTACTAATAGTATTTCTTGAGATGTTCTGAATTCCAAGCTTTCGGAATGAGATTCCAATCCATGTCCATCAAGTGGTAAGTTCCTTCCCAAATGGCTAACTTTATTTGGTAAGGTCCTTCCCAATTTGCTCCGAAGGCTCCATGTGCAGGAACCTTGGTATTAGGCATGACTTTTCTAAAAACTAGGTCTTAAACTTTAAAAGGCCTTGCTTTCACCTTACTGTTGTAGTACCTTCGAACTTTTTGCTAATAAGCTGCTAATGTTAGGTCCGATAAGATTGTAGAAGGGGGGGGTTGAATACAATCTATACCAATTTATCGAAATTTGTTCTTCAAAAAATATTTTATTTTAAACAAATTTGAGCGGAATAAATTGAAACAAATTTCAAGTTGAATATAACAATATATTAACTTGATGGGTGTTAAAATTTCAGTACAGAAATTAATCAAGTTGATAAAAACTAATTAGAAAATTCGACATGAACTTTTCTAATTTAGTTAATAAAAATCAAGATAAGAACTAGGAAACTTAATTCGCTAGTAGTACAAGAATCACAAATAATCAAGTTCCACCGGATAAAATATTACAAAGGAGATTACAGAAATTAATTTGTTCTTGGTGTGTTCCTGAGCTTGAGAGAGAAAGATGGAGGCTGCTGTGTTTGTGTTTGATGTTATGTCCCGTGTATATTTTTCTTGTCTGCTGCCTTCTGCTTGTTTTATAGCCTTTGTAGTCGATAGTCATAATGCTGTTAAATATGACAATCCATTGAGCTAATATGACAACCAGTTGAGCTTGATATAACAATCGGTATGACTATCAGTCCGTTTGAACTAGATATGACAATCCATCCAATATAACTTTCGGTATAACTATCTCTTTGAATGAAATATGACTATCCAGTTTGAACTGAATATGACTGTCACACTTGAACTGAATATGACTGTCACACTTGAACTGAATATGACTGTCTTCTTTTGAACTGAATATGACTATCGGTATAACTATCATTTGATAGTTATATTATCATATTTTTCAGCTTATAATTAATCAAATGATTTATAAAAATCATTTAAATAACTATTTATTTTTCTTATTAATTCTGATTTAATTAATCTAATAATTATTTTAACAAATATATTAATTCTCTTAGAATTAATTTATTTATTTAAATTAATTATTTGATTTAATCAATTAAAGTAGAATTAATATAAATCCTTTAATAATCCATACTTCACTGTGAACCACGGAAAGTAATAAAGAATTACCACCGAATTTTTGTTGACGCTCGATGCACGGTCTGGTTCATGAGCGACTAACTCCAATGGCTTTTCTTTATTTTTGACTCTATGATTTGGTTCCTTTCTTTTCTTAACATACCAGTCTTGACAGCTTGAACCACTGAAGTTAATGATAAACAACCACTGTTTAATGTTGACACTCGATGTACTGTCTGGTTCATGAGTGACTGACCGCAATGACTGTTCTTCATATATTGACTTTAAAATCTGGTTCCTTTTCTTTTCTCCCCTCTTTATTAATTCTTCTGTAGTGTCTCTGTCACTGTCGAAATCTCTGTCACTTTAAATGAATCCACTTCTTTAACGAATACTTCACTGAGGCTTGATCAGATGTCTGAACTTCTTTCAATGTAGTAATTCTTCAAGTCTGTAGATTGACCATGATCTTTTTCTTCTGATAGATAACACTATCTGAGATTCCTTGTGACAGTCTATATACTATTTACTATTACAATATTGTTTAAGTTGAGTTGTATCCTTGAAATACAAATAGGCTACATCATATGCCTTTCAGCTAACTTCATCTGAGAATTTGCTCTCAACTCCTCAATCATATCTAAGTAGAGTCCATGGCTGACCTCATTATTCTCGGGGTCATAATGCTTTCTTCTCAAGGAACCTGTGCCAACTTCTACAGGTACCATAGCTTCTGGCCAGATTCCTTTCTTCTCTTCAAGCCATGTCTTCAATGTATTCTTGATAATCTTATTTATAGATTCAGTCTGTCCATTGCTCTGTGGATAATATACTGCTCAGAATGCTTTCTGGATCCAAACTGTTCACACAATCCTTTAAGTTCTTTGCTGTCAAACTGCTTCCTGTTATCAGAAATCAGTTTCTGGGGAATGGCAAACCTGCAAACAATAGCTCGAAAAACAAACTCAGTTAACTTGAAGGCTATAATCTTAGCAAGTGGTTCTGCTTCTGCCCATTTTGTGAAATAATCAACAGCAACCACTGCATATTTAACTTATACCTTTCCTGTTGGAAGCTCTCCAATAAGATCTATCCCCCAAATAGTGAATGGCCAAGGGCTGATTATCTGCTTGATAGGTGCTACAAGCCTGCTATCGAAATTTGCAAACTTCTGGCAGTTATTACATGCTTGAACAAACTTATGAGCATTTTCTTTGAGGGTCGGCCAATAATATCCTTGTCGAAGGACCTTCATGGCCAGGGAACCACCTCCCGAGTGATTTCCACACACTCCTTCATGTATCTCTTCAAGGATATATCTACAATGTCCTCTAGCTACACACTTAAGCAAAGACTGATTAAATCCTCGTCTGTATAGAATTCCATCATAAATCACATATTTAGCATCATGATACTTAAGATTCCTAGCTTCATCTTGATTATGAGGCACTTCTCCCTTGTCTAAGCAACTGTAGATAGGTGTATTCCGTGAATCTTCAACAGGAAATTCAATGTCCATAACTTCCTCTTTGATTACACTAGGCTGCTCTTGAATCTGGAGTGGAATCACTCCCAACAAGGTTGTTGAAGTAATATTTGTGTATAAGTTCGTTCGCAGGGAAGGACTGATATTAATATAAGTTCAAGGTGTTTCTTCTTAAAATCTAGAAGTGAGAAGAATAATGGGTGTTTGTTTATCAACTAACTTAAACTAAAGAGCAAATAAATTACGATTCAACGATAGTAAAAGACGATCCAGAAACTAGGGTTCTTTAATGGTATTAATGAATGTGTATCATTATTTGATATTCAAATCTCATGCTCTCGCTAAAAACATCCCTATAATGATTATATTGTTCTCTCCCAAGATACAATACAATGTTCACAACAATACATTGAAGTCACTCCCATGATCAATCAACGCAAAATTATAAACTATTTAAGCCCAAGGAATTTTTGTTTCATAACTCGCATATTAATCTCCCAATTAAATACTTGAATTACGTCTATTGTATCATAAACTAGAACTATAAATCCTCTCCCGATTCATTACAATTCCTAAGATACAATTAAAGATTCGCGACTCCCTCAATTGTGTTACGCACTCAACAACAGATTAGCAAGGCAGAGCAATCACAATATAACTACACAAGCATATTAACCATTGAATACAACCTAATTCCCGGATTAGGGAATTAGTTAATCATAATGAATGAAACAATCAAACATATATTAATAGCCAAAACCATGATTACAAGAGTTTAGAGTAAAGAAAATACAACTTGAAGAATCTCGTAAAGTTTGGATGGAATCCCTTCAATCCTTGCTCTCGTTCTTTCTTTTCTGTTCTCTCTCTCTTTCTCTCGTAAATAACACCCGTCTCTGATAATAAGCCCTAGAAAATATATATATCCTAATATAAAAGTGTTTTTAATGGTTTTTCTAGAAAATAAAATCCATATCCTAAAATAAGTTGAATTTGTTGTAAAATTCGAAGTCTGACTTTCAGCCCTGTTTCTGGGCTGCTCCAGTAGGAATATAAGTGTTGGACCACCTCTGACTTGTAGAAAATTCCGTTATCTTCGCGTGGGCTATAAGATCACTCAATTCTGATATCCAGAACTCAAGTTATGGCCCAAACAAGATTTGCTGCGCAAGCTGTAAATAAATCCGAATTTTCACATGATTAAGCCCAAATTATGCTCCTTGTGCTCAATTTCTTCCAACTTTAACAGTATTTATTTCCTGCCATTAAACACTAAAAATAATTAATAAACAAACAATTATTTACAAAATCCTATAAATATGAGAATAAAATCCTATTAAAGTGTATATAAATATACACTCTATTAAATATCCCCACACTTAACACTTTGCACGTCATCGTGCAAACCAATATCACTATTAACTACTAACTAGTGCCACTTCCGTAGGTAATCACAGTTGCATTTGGCATATGCAACAAGCCCTTTAAACTCCTAGGTAACCCTAGTGGACGAGTGAGGTCTCGTGAGGGCCTATATCGAATGTACCCACAAAATACATCTAGCTCATGTAAAAGATTTAATGCCAATGCAACACCACACATACAAGTCCTCTCATGCTACATCAACTTAAGAATCAAAGTGAATAATGCAATGCCTGTCGAAGATGCAAGTATTCACATAGTCTACTCAATGAAGATGCATAAGTTTTCAAAAGTCCATGTCAAGTGTAAGAATAAGTTGGTAACCATGCTAAGCCTACAAGAGTACATCTTTGAGTCAAAACTTGGGATCTCATATGCCAAAACAAGTAATAACTCACATTTCACTCACAAAAGAATATTCACTCAAAAACAAGGGTAAGTGTATCATTCCATTTCAACAAAATCATACGCATGCTTGACATTTAATATCAACCTAACTTTAACATAACATACATCAATGATGATAATCAAAAGGTCTTTATTCGGGTTGTAACGGGGCTTGGGACAAGGTATGTCAAGTAAAGCCAAAAAAGGTTAAATGTCAAAAGATAGTACCCAACAACATAAAACATTCAACTCCCTATATATCATCCCCACACTTGGATTTTTTATTCTCTGTCAACAAATAACTTGAATAGTCCAACAAAGAAGGATCACACAAACATAAGTATGCTCTCGTATATTTTTTTTTGATAGCTAAATATAAACAAGTACAATGATCCCATGATATTATTACAAAATTCGACTAAAAAGGTAAACAACCATACCCCATATTCTTCCAAAGTAATGACCATCAATAAACCCCCCTTTTGCACACTTTATCACTCTCTCAAGCACCCTACTAGCCTTTGACAATTTAGGTTCAAGTTAAAATAAGGCCAATACAAGAAAAGGTCTAGGCAAGTAATGTGGTGTGTCACCGAAAAAATAAGATTAAGCTCAACGGGTTTACTAATTGATCATGTATACATGGTGTGGTAATGTAGGAAATATGAGGTTATCCCTAAATGCCTTTATCATGTTATCATCAAATAATGTCATGCATTTCAAGAAAGGTCTCAAACAAGTGCTAGCAATGCAAACAACATGTGGACACTCAAGCAAACGAATATAAAATGCAAAAGATATGCATATAAGCTCAAAAGCTCACCTGGTGGCAAAACATATTCAATGCCAAGCAAAAGGTCTCTCTAATACACCTACTTGTACTCAAAGCATGCAAACCAAATCATCTTGCACATATTCATGTCATTTTAATCACTTACAACATTCAATAAGTCTACCAGCTTCAACTTGCTAGTGTATGTGTGTGCACAAGAACAAAGCATATCACTTCTCAAACAAAAGGGTTGTGGGTCATGAAAGGGGGGATAATAAGCTAGAAGGGGAGGTTGAATAGCTTATTACCTTTTTAAAATTTTAGCTTGGCATTTTTTGTCTTCCGTTTTTGTCTTTAAATTCGTTACTAAAAGTAAACGATTTAAAAGTGCGGAAAGTAAATTAAGAAATAAAAGAAGCAATCACACGGTCGATTTAACTTGGTTCGCGATGGCGCAACCCCTAATGGATCCGCTCACCCCTACTCCAGTCCCCGAGCTCCTCCCAGACTCGAGATTTCTTCCACTATAAAGTAACTCCTTTATAGTACGCGGAGAAGCCTTTACAACACTAAGTATCTATCTTGGACCTTAATTACAAATTAACTCCTCAAAATACAAAGCAACCCACTACTAGACTCGTCTTGGACCGTAACTCCCCGTTACCTCCTCAAAGTCGAAGTAGCAACCCCTTGTAGACTTCGAACTTCTACCACTTGCCGGTCTTGGATCTTAGGTCTTGGGTCTTTCCTTTTTCTTCACGGTGCAAAGGTTACAAACTCCCCGTTAGTACACCTAAGACTTGGGTCTTAGAAACAAGGATCACCTCACTTCACTTCACCTCACTACAAGTCTAGAAAACAAGTCTAAAACAAACAAGAAATATATAATATGAATATATATAATAAATCCGTGCAAACTAGTATGTTACGGTACTATTCACGGGGATGCTAATATGCGTTAAAATATTACACAAACACAACTCACACGTGCGTAAAAGTAACTCACACAATCGAGGACCACTATTATGCGTTAAACTATTACACACACAACACAAGCAAGAGTATTAAACTAAAGAGCAAGTAGTGCAAGTAAGTGCAATATAGCACAATGAGTTGTTTGGCCGAATATATATAAGTGTATATATATTTGTTTCGAATTAAGGCTAAGTCACAGAGTAACGGACTCGGCACTTTAAATCTAACAAGTATACAAACTATATATATTAACTATATATGGCCGATTATATATATATATATATATATTGTAGATATATATTTGTTACGAAACAAGGCTAAGTCACGGAATAGCGGACTCGGCACTTTAAATAAAACCAATATATACATATATATATATATATATATATATATATATTTAAATATGGCCGAATATATGTTAATGGCCAAGAAATAAAATGAACTTGGTTGAACACTAGTCTTTGCCTTAAAACAATATGGCCGAATTAATTAGGCCAAGGAATAAGTTGACTAGTTCAAGTTTCAAGTTCAAATGGTCTTGTCTTTTTAACTAAATCCAAATAATATAAACTTTTACAAGTTTATGGATTTATGTTTCTTTAAGACAATATGACCAAGTTTAATTATAGGTTCAAGGATTTGTTTCACCTTAAACAAGATTACTAAAAATTGCCTTATTTTGAACCGAACTAAACAAATGGAGCTAGCTTTCACAAATCAAGAAAGGTCTTTTGCTTAAGAGCAATGTTCCATTTATTTCAAGATTGCTACTAACTAAATCAAGAACTTACAAAGAGTCCAAAAATAAACTACACGAATATAATTCAGGAACAAGTGTATTTTAGTGACCAAATGCAAGCTAGCTTAAATATGATGTATAAACAAGTAGATCTAACAAGTATAAGCACAAATATACAATATTTAAGCAAGAAAGCTAACTTATATATCTTGACCTTACAAAGGCTCAAGCTCCTCTTAATATTAAAGAGAAAGCTACAAGATAAACAAGCTAAGAAGCCAAGAAACACACAAAAAGGGTCGCCGGAAAAGTCGTCGGAAAGTGGTCGGAAAATGGCCGAATGGGAGGTTTAAAAACTGACTTTTGGGGGCTTTAGAGGTCACTTGTAGGCTGCTTAAATGAGGCTTGGAAGGTGCAAGAACAAGGGTGACCAATGGTGTGTGTTAGGGAGCAAGTTTGGTGAAGAAATACAAGCCAAAATGATGTTTAAGTGTGGTTTAATGTTGGCACAAACACAAGCTACGTTTTGGCAAGTTTAGGGGCTGTAAAGAGAGTGTTTGAGAGTGTATTTCTTCAGCATGTAATTGGCTCTTGAAGATAGGGATGACAATCGGGTCAGATCGGATCGGGTTTGGCAAAATCCAAATCCAAACCCGATTTTTTGGATAAAACCCGAACCCGACCCGAACCCGAAAAATACCCGAAAACTGAAACCCGAACCCGATCCAATGGATTTCGGGTATACCCGAAACCCGAAAATTTTTGGGTTTGGATAATACCCGAAACTCGAAACCCGAAATCCAAAAACCCGAAATTTTCAATCAAGTTTTATATAACACACACTTTAATATTTTATACATTATAAAAAGTATTATTTATATTATATAAATAAATTATATTCCGTGCATTAATTTTAATATTTTTATATTTAATTTTGTTATAAAATTTTACATATAATCAACTTTTAAATGAATTTAAATCATTAACCAAATAGATTTGATGTGAAATACATCTTAAACACTTAGAGTCTAAAATTGTTTTAATACTTTGGTTTTAATAATACAAGGTTATTTGTTATACGATGCACCAATGACTTTTATATAAAATGTATTACATTATGAAATATATTATAGTATAAATTATATATGTATATATATATATATATATTCGGGTTTTTTTTCGGGTTTCAGGTTCGGATCGGGTTTGGATCGGTTTCGGGTTTTGGATCGGGTTTCATGATATCCAAATCCAAATCCAAACATTTTCGGGTCTGAAAATCAAATCTAAATCCAAATCCAAAAAATTGGGTTTGGATTATCCAAAATTTCGGGTTTTGGATCGGGTATCCGCCGGATCGGATTTTTTTGCCATCCCTACTTGAAGACTTGAAAGAAATGTGAGGGTTAGGGGCCTTTTTATAGGCAAATAAAGTTAATGGCATGTGTTTTACATGTGTTGGCATGTGCTAGCATGTGTTTGACACACTCCCTAGCTGCTACACAATTCAAATATGTGTGGAAAAGAGTGCCTACATGTTTTTACAATTAATTGCTAGCACGAAAATCGAGAAAAACGCATACCGACAAGAAAATAACACGAACAAGTCATAAATCGAACAATCATTGAAAAATTACGAAATTTTGGGAATCCCCCAGAAATGCGCCCAGAGGATTATGGTCCAAATTTCACCTTAAAATGAGTTGACCATCTATGACTTTCGAGCGACCGAAAAATCAATTACGTATCAAATATTTGGGTCCCGGACAAAACTCATGCAAATATTACGAAAATTTTACTGAAGCTTCCTAATGATAAACTAATGACAAATCACAAGTTTCAAGTCAAAATGATGAGTGGAGAATATTGAAGAATTTTTCGAATGTTAAAACAGCCTTCCGAAGCGACCGAAAAATTCGTTTGCCTTTACTGACGACTTAGGCAAAAGTTTTTATTTGAAAAATATTCAAACATAATATTCCATGAATAATAATGACCATGAAGCCCAAGGAATAATTTATTTTGAATTTAAAATGATTTTATCCGGAAAAATAAGGATTTAAGAGTAATTCGGAATAAAATCGGTTTTTGCTCTTTTGACATGGCTTTTGGCAGGATAAATAATTTAGAAATATTTGAGAATTATATCAAAAATATTTGAGAGTAAAACATTTGAGAACAACACTCTTTTAAATAATTTTGACAATTTTGGTTCGTAAAAGCAGTGCTTAAAAAAATTCTTGATATCCGTGCTTTTAGCCGATGCTTAAATCTTTCGACACAAATGACCTAGAATATAAAATACCATTATCTTGATATTCTTATTCTAAGTTGATGTCAAGAGGATGTCGGAAAGTATTTTTGGGTTCGGTTTGACCAGTTTGACTTGATTCATGAGAATGCCACAACTGAACCTAAGGGAGGATTCTAAGTGCAATCCTATTTAATTTAATTTCACTTTTATTTGACAAATTCCAAAACCTAAATCTATCAAACTTCCCAAAAAGACTTTGTGTCTATCAATCTTCCCCTTTTTGGTATTTGTCAAAACTACAAATGAAAATTAAATTTGGTGTGTGCCTTAGGGTGTATGCATGATACTATGCACAAAACCACATAAAAGTTTGAGTTAGAATTTTACCCCAAGTGATGAGTGTTGGTACTTATCACAAGATTCCAACGCTGCTTTCGCTTTTCTTCACAAATGTCGTTAGTACAATCACACAAATAATTTTCATTTTATTAGTCCCGTAGAATACCATCTTCCCCTTTTTGACATAATGCCAAAAAGTGAAATTAGAATTGAGGGAGGGAACAAGGGAGAGGGAATTAAGGTGATAGAGTCCTAAATTATTACAGTTTAGCACCACCAATTCCTTATCACTCCGAACCAGTCAAACTTCCCAAATATTCACATATGGGACTGGTTTTTATTAATTACAATTTTGAGAAATCCTAGTCTATAAATTACATAGATATCCCAAAATAATTTTTCCTCTTAAACTTATCTTCTTCCCCACAAATTTTTTTTTTTTTGACTAAAATTACTTCCCCTTAATAAGACATTCTCTTTCCCTTCGAAAATATGTAGCTTAAAACCGACCATGAATTCCATGAATTGATTTTTAGCAAGTATGGCCTTTAACATATGCTTCCCCTTAAGTGTATGTCGATTGAGACAAATTCCAATTGATCGTTAATGATCAATTTTAATTCGGCAATTTGTAAATTGTTAGAATGAATTTTGAAATTTAACTTATAACAACTTAGTTGCAGAAAATATGATAAAGATAATTAAGAGATTGGAAATTTGAAGTTCGAATTTTGAAAATTCGAGTAGTCCGTTTTTGTTCCATTCCAAACCCCCCTTTTTGAAAGATTTCTGCAAGATTCATATCATGTTAGTGACTTATGACTGTTTTACTTTGAGAAACAAACTATCTTGCCAAGTCACATAAGAAAGCTGAACACTACAGAATATCTATGCTATTCTAACCACAAATATTACAAGAGTATTACCAAGTACTCTTATGAGATTTAAAGGAATATACGAATAATAAAAAAAATCAAATTGCGTTTAACCAATGTCAACCCATCCTATGTTGCAAAAATACTAGAAGCAGTATAAGTACAGCAAGAGTAAATTACAACTATGTGAACTTAATTAAACAAGTAAACTATCTAATTAAGAGAGAATATGGAGGCAGCTGGAGTAACTGAATTCTTTGAGGCTGCACAAAATTAAGTCCAAAATTATTTTTGTGATTTTTCAAATTTTTAATTTTTTTACATTTTTTTAATTACTCTATACAATTATTGAAAAGACATCCCCACACTTAAGTTTGTCAATGTCCTCATTGACACACTAAACAATTAATTGTACAATAATAATAATAATAATAAATATACTAAGAGATGACCTTCTCTTAGCCTTCTCTTTATCGAAGAGAGGACCTGCAAAACAAACAAAGAGAACCAAGTTAGTAAGGATTCTTTTGCAAGTAAGGAAAGCCATCAACAGTCTCTTCTTGCTCATATAAGTGAGTCAAGAGACTGGCATCATCTGGCAATGGATATCCAGATAAGCACAGAGATAATATCCAGATCCATGGCAAGATTGAAAGCTGCAAGGTTAATGAGGCCAAAATAAGCACAAAGTGCACATGCTTTCTAGTGCCAGTTCACCCTGGGAACAGTTCAAGAAGTTCTCTCAGGGAACATCATGCAGTCCATAGGATCAGTGGAGTGCGTGTTGTGTCCTAAAGATGCATATGAGGTAAACTACTAAAGACTTATATTAAAGACATCATTTATACATAACAGAAGCCTCCAAAGGGCAATAAAAGTCTTCGTACTGAAGCCTAAAAGGGCTACAACAATCCTGCAACAACATCACACACACAATCCAGCTATATAGAAACTGGATCCAAAAGCAGACACACACATCAAGCCATCAGGGGCTTACAGTTCAGTCATACATAATATCAAATAGCACTTAAACAGATAGTGCTTTAGGATTACAAAACAAAAACTAAACACATAGCGTGAAGCACATCAGTCAACAGTTTCATAGGCAACATTGTTAATCACAGAGTTTTCATCATTCATGGTAACATCATCATTTCCAGCAGGTTCAGAAGTATTCATAGGAGCAGGAGCAATTATCACAGAAGAAGGCACAACAGGAGCAGGAGAAGTATTAAAACCATTACTCATAGCAAATTGCATACTCATAACATGAGACAAACCATCTTCAATGACATTAGCTCTACCAACAGCAGTAGTAATAGAAGACACAAGCATATCCACCTTAGCACATAGTTGATCATACTTCAAAGACAGAGTTTGATACATGATTTTCAAGTTATTGAACTCCAACACCAAAGATTCATGTTTGTCAGATAAAGCCTTAACAGTAGACTCGAGTTTAACCAATTCAGCCATAGCATTGTTACTAGAATTATTAGGCTCTAAGGGAACTGGTGACCTAGTGTTTTGGTCAGAGATAGTGGCCTTAACATGAAAGTGGGGTATCTGAGAAGTGTCAAGCTTAAAGTACTCAAATACTTGAGTCAATAACATACCATAAGGCATGTATCCACTCTTAGCAGCAGAAATCATCTTAAGAATAATCATATAAGCCAAGTTAAAGTCAACCCTATCAGAAGCAAGCTTATACATGAGTTTAAGTTCCACAAAGGTCATAACCTTATTACCATGTTGAGTTGGAAAGACATTGGCCCTAATGATAAGAGCAAGAGTTTGGTAAAGAGGTGTGAAATGGTGGAGACTAATACCCCTATCAGTAGAGTAGAAATGGAGAGTAATTTCTTTAACTCCACAGAAGATGGTGAGATAAAGTTTCATTTCCTGAGAATCAAAAGTGAAGTCCTTAGTAATGTCTCTAGGAGACATTCCCAGAGCCTTAGGGTTTAACTTAAATGCCCTTCCCAATTCCATGTGATCCAACAAGATTGGAACCCCATTGACCACAGTGGTCAAGAAGACTACCCCATTTAGACCTATTCCTACAACCATGTTACAATAAAACTCAGCTACCATATTAGGTAAGACCTTTGTAGTTGGATAAGTGAGAATAGGTTCCCACTTTGGACTATTAACCATGTTGAAAAGCTCAGACAAAGGGTCTAACTGAATGAGACAACCAGTTTGGTGTTTGGCCTTAGTGAGTTTGGTGGGTGCAACACTAGAAACAAATTGAGGGTCAATGTGTTTAAGTCTCTTTTTCTTGTTTGAGTTTTCATTTGTGACTTGGCTAGAGGCATTTGGGTCAAAAAAATGAAGAGAAGTATCAATGTCATCAGCCATTAATACACAACAAACAAAGGTAATAAAGACAATGCAAACAAGGAAATAGATGAAGGAATGTGTTTTTAGTGCAGGTAATATGAGATAAATGCACACAGAACATATCCTTAAATACACAAAGAATGTAAAAAGTTAAGTATAGTGAACAGTGCAAGCAGTACATGAACAGTGCAAAACAATGTCAGGACAGGACAAGCACAGTACCAAGTACAACAGATTCAGAGGTTATTAACTGAAAGACATGCACCATTTATAGTTAAACAAACACAGAATTTGCAGGTCTGACAAAAAGTAGGCATGAAAAGGTATGCACATATCAGACACAGGACATATCATTGAATGCAAAGAGAGCTGGTGAACAAAAGTAGCAAAGAAACATGTATAAATATATCACAAACTCTCATTTCAAAATGCTGGCAATAAATGAAAGTAAGAGAGAGTTTCATGCATATCAGTATCACCATACTCACATAGACATGCATATATTTTTCAATTATCAAAGCAATGTGAGTAGTAGATATATCAATTAACAATATAATTTCTTTTAACACAGCAATGTGAGTAACTAATACATCAGACCAGTCACACTAGACCAAAAGAAGTTATCATCAAGCAGTGACACCATGTATAAGCATGTAGAATTATCACATCAAAATGTAACTAGATCACAACTAGTTTACTCTCTTTCTACTTACTCCAGTTGCCACAGATTAAGCACAGAACAAGTTGGCTAATTAGATACATAGTGACCATATCTCAATGCAGAGAGCACACATTACAAGAAATGTGACTGACATCTTATAAACAAATGGAGTACAGATGCGAGTTCTAGAAACTCATCTTTCGGACATGCATCCCACAAAGAATGTTACACTTAATTTAGAATATATGAGAAATTTTGAAGTGTGACAAACCTTAAGCATGCGAATTCTAATGAAGTGTACTAATGACAAGTCATATATCACATTAGCATTCACAGGGCATGGAACACATAGAGATATAAGCATTCAAACAACACAATTACATGCACAAATGTTCAAGTCTTCTTATCAGACACCATTACTGAGCAACATTCTCACATATAATGAAACTGAATTAAGTGTTACAAATATCACACATATGAAATAAACTGTATATCATATACAAGTGTTTAATCATAAATTCAATGATCAAACTACAAGGAGGCAAGGTCCAGATCATAACACATGATAACAGATTGACAATAATCATTCAAGACACGTATAAAGTCACAGAGTCTCAATATTTCTTACACATCGTCTCAACAAAAACATATTACTAGGCAATTAAGTCGAGACAACAGTAAGATAAATAAGGTTCAAGAGTGACACCTTGGCTATGGTGGTAATACACATAGCATATTACTCCAAATATGCGTAATAATATGTAAACAACTATACCACAACTGGAATCGCTTTACCGAGTCACTTCATTCATTGAGTCAACAACGAATCACTCCGAGTTACCTCGAGAACTCCATGAAATCATCACAATACCATAAGAGAGACCTGTAACACTCAATAATTCATCAGAACCCTTATATAAATGAATGAATTGAAAGATCGTAAACTAGGGTTTGAAAAAACTTGAAGTCAGATCAAAGGGCTTTTGAGATATGATATCAAGAATATCATATCAGGCCTGAATATGGCAAGAATTAATCGAAACTTCATTGAATTGAAGTTCAATTAACTCAACCTTCATCTAGGGTTTTGACTAAGAATGATTGACGGATGAGATAAGAGTACCGAGACACAGAGATGATGTAAACTGATGTGAGGAACATGAAAATGATGTTCATTTTTACAGACAAGGTCGGAGATGATCGGAAAAAGCAAATCGCCAAGTAGGGTTTCGGTGAGAGATAAGAGGCGAGAGAGAATAATGCGAAATGTCCGTACATCGCATAGTATATATGTGATACATTTTAGACGGCTGAGATTGTAGGATTTAGAAACTAAGGGCTAGGATTAGAGGATATGAACCATTTTTGCTGAAAAATAATTCTGATTTACTAGAAAATCATTTTAGTGATTTTAAATTAAATCTTTAAATACAAAAAGCTGTAAATAAAGATATAATATTGCAAAAATCACTGAAAAGTAATTTCTAGCCAAATTAAAAATTGATCCAAATTTCAAAATTAAATTCTAAAATTTAAGATCTCGAATTTAATTAGTTTTCATATTTTTTCTCCGAGTTTTGAACAATAAAATTCAAGGCCATGCAAAAATTGAAAACCAATTAAATTTTGTCTTTATTGAAACATTCACCATGGTTTTTATTCAAAACATAGAGTATAATAATAAAGTCTATTTTCAAACAAATTTATCGTAGAGAAATCTGAATTTTTGAAACCAAAAATCCGCTCACACGATACGTTTGAGTGCGTTGACTAGAAAATCATGAATGCTTTATTTTCAATAAAGACTTTTAATTAAATATAGAAAATCCATATTTAATTAGAGTGGGCATTCCAACATTCCCAAAAGTAAACGTAATTTAGCAAAACGTTCGGATTGCATCGGTTTTGTGAAAATGTCGGCAATATTATTTTCGTTATCAACATGGTCCATAATAATATCACCCTTATTAATATGATCACGAAGAAATGATGTCGTATATCTATATGTTTCGTACGAGAGTGGGATATGGGATTTTTACTTAAATCGAGATCGCACTCTTATTATCACATAAGATAGATACGACATCAAATTTAATCATATAGTCGGCTAATGTTTGCTTCATCCATAATATTTGAGCACAACATTTTGCCGCTGCTATATATTCAGCTTCCGCGGTGGACATAGATACGGAGTTTTGTTTCTTTGAAAACCAAGAAACTAAACATCCACCGAGAAATTGACAAGTGCCACTAGTGCTTTTCCTATCGATTAAATGACCCACAAAATTCGAATCACAAAAACACACTAAATTGAAAGGTAATCCTTTAGGATACCAAAGACCAAGTTCCGTGGTGCCTTTTAGATATCTAAAAATCCGTTTAACCGCGGATAAATGAGATTCTTTAGGCGCCGCTTGAAATCGGGCACATTTACAAACACTATATTGAATGTCCAGTCTACTTGCGGTAATATAAAGCAAATTACCAATCATACCACGGTATTTCTTTATATCTACCGATTTTCCGGAATCATCCGCCACTAATTTCTCTGAAGGAAACATAGGAGTACTAAGTGGTTTGACATTTTCCATCTCAAAATTTTTAAGCATTCCTTTGCAATATTTTGTTTGAGATATATGAATGCCTTCGTTTGATTGCTTAATTTGCAATCCTAAGAAGAAATTTAGTTCTCCTATCATGCTCATTTCGAATTCTTTACTCATACTTTCCAAGAATTCGTTACATAGTGATTCTTTAGTTGAACCAAAGATAATATCATCTACGTAAATTTGAACGAGAAAGATATCATCGCCTTCATACTTCGTAAAGAGAGTAGTATCTGCCATTCCTCTTTTGAAACCACTATCGATTAGGAATTTGCTTAACCGCTCATACCAAGCTCTAGGAGCTTGCTTTAGTCCGTATAAAGCTTTATATAGTTTATACACATATTCCGGATGTGTTAAGTCCTCAAATCCTGGTGGTTGTCTTACATAAACTTCTTCTTCTAAGACACCATTTAGGAAAGCCGACTTAACATCCATTTGATAGACTTTGAATCCCTTATGACACGCGAAAGCTAAGAACATCCGAATTACTTCGAGTCTAGCTACGGGAGCGTAAGTTTCATCGTAGTCTATACCTTCCATTTGTGTATAACCTTGAGCAACTAGTCGTGCTTTATTTCTTACCACCGTTCCACTTTCGTCTAACTTGTTCGAAAGACCCATCTAGTTCAAATAATGGAACCGTCGGTTGGTGGTGGAACTAGTTCCTAAACTTTACTACGAGTGAATTGGTTTAATTCTTCTTGCATGGAAAAATCCAATCCTCATCAAGTAAAGCTTCTTTAGCCGATTTGGTTTCTACTTGTGATAGAAATGCCAAGTGACTAGCCATTTTTCGTGCTTGAGATCGAGTTTGTGTATCTTTAGTTATATCACTTACAACATTCTCGATAGGATGATTCCTAACCCAAGGTACATCCGAAGGTAACTTATTATCGATCTCAACCACTTCAAGAGGGTTATTCGGAACTATAGTTCCATGATCACAATTTTCGACTTGTCTTATAATATTTTCAATATTTTCTTGACAATCTTCTTTTGGATCATTTTCCTCTTTAACCAAATCTTTAAACTTTGAAAGTGGTTTAGATTCATCGAATACTACATTCAATGATTCTTCCACCGTTAAAGTTTTAAGATTAAATACCCGATAAGCTTTGCTTGTATTTGAATATCCAAGAAATACGCCCTCACTTGATTTTGGGTCAAATTTCATTAAATAGTCTTTTGTATTCAAAATAAAGCATTTACTTCCAAAGACTTTAAAATAGCTTATCTTAGGAGTTTTCTTAAAATAAAGCTCGTAGGGAGTCTTCATTTTTATTGGTCGTAGTAATACTCGATTAAGAACATAACAAGCCGTTGACATAGCTTCGGCCCAAAAGTTCTTAGGTCGACGGTATTCATTTAGCATGGTATTCACCATTTCTTGCAATGTCTTATTCTTTCTTTCCACTACACCGTTTGATTGAGGTGTATAAGGAGGAGAAAAGTTGTGAGTAATACCATTTGCTTCACAAAAGGTAACAAACTCGGAATTTTGAAATTCTTTACCATGATCCGTCCTTATGTAAATAATAGACGTTTCTTGTTGAGTTTGTATTCTTTTGCAAAGAGCAACAAACGATTCAAATGCATCACTTTTTGCTTTTAGGAAATCCGTCCACGTATATCGTGAGAAGTCGTCTACTACTACAAGAGTATATAAACTACCTCCCAAACTTTGAACGGGAACGGGTCCAATTAGATCCATATGTAGAAGCTCTAATGGTCTAGTAGTAGACACCATGAATTTGGCTTTATGAGATGCCCGAACTTGTTTGCCAATTTCACACGCTTCACATATATGATCTTTTATGAAATTAAGTTTTGGTAAACCACATACATGTTCATTTGAACATATATTTTTGATGAGTTTCATGTTAACATGACCTAAACGTCGATGCCATAACCATGGATCCTCATTCATGGATACCAAACACACATTTTCATAATCATTTAAGTCACACTAGTACACATTCTTACTTCATGGACATTTAAGAATTAGCTTCCACTCTTTGTCATAAATAGCACAATGAGATGGAAAGAAAATTACTTTACAACCATTATCACATAATTTGCTTATCGAGAGCAAATTATACTTTAATCCCATGACTAATTGCACGTTATGGATTTTAAAGCTTTTATTGCCGATATCACCAATTTCGATAATTTCACCTTTGCTACTGTCTCTAAACGTTACAATTCCGTTGGATACCTTTTTAATGTTGTTCAACAATGACTTATTTCGGGTCATATGCCGTGAACATCCACTATCAAGGTACCAAACATCTTTCTTAGCAGCAAGGCACACCTACACAAAAGATTAATTAAACCTTTTGGTACCCTTTTTACTTGAGGGTCCGGGTGTTAGCACATCATAAGGCAATCGAGTACTTTCATAGATGAATCGAGGCATAGGATAGTCATTCACATAAACAATGTCATTTCTAGATGCATGATTCCTATTTGAGATATGATAAGGATTTCTCCTAGGAGCATATTTAGAATTACCACGAAAAGCATTAACATTATCACTACGAGGAAATATAGTAATAACGGAATCTCTAGCACGAGTATTAGCATGGTAATTCACACGATTATTTCTAACATGAGCATTATTATTTCTAGGATAAGCATGATGACTCACATTAGCATGATGACTCGATCTAGCATTATAATGACTCGTATTTCTAGGCATAGCATAAGCATTTATATTACGAGCATGACCATGACCATTTGGGTTTCTAGCTTTATGACCTTGATTCGGAACTTTAGAAGAACTAGCATTGTTAGCACTAGTACTTGCTTGATGTTGCATGTTCCTTTGTTGAAAATTAATTGGTCTTAGTTGATAATGAAACTTTGGTTGTTTCTTGTCATAGCAACTTTCGTTTTATTACCATTTTTCGAACATTCACCTTTAGGAATCCATCTATACTTCCCCTTTTTCTCACCTTCTTTGGCTTTACAAAATAGACTTATATGTCCTCTTACATTGCAATATGAACACTTAGGTGGTGATGATTTAGGAGGAGTATTCCTTGAAGTATTAGGGGGTGGAACTTCTCGTTTAGGAGGAGAGTTCACATTATATCCCATACCTTCTCGGTTAAATGGTACCTTTGAGTTAAATACCATACTATCCAATATAGTATTACTCTTGGTGAATTGCTTAACGGTTTTCTCAAGATTTTCTTTTTCGGCTAACAAAGAATTAATCTTGTTATTAAAGAAATTTGCTTGGTCCAAGACTTGAGATAAGAGCTTGTTATTATCATTTTGAAGCCTTTGATTTTCCAGAAGAACCGATTTAAGTTCCTAGACTGCATGTTCTCGTTCTTTTGAATTTGTCTCGAGTAAATCATTTAGTTTTCCAAGTTTGAAATCTTTATCAGATAACATAACTTGAAAATCTAATTCTTTTTCTTTTAGGGCTTCGTGTAGCTCTTCCTCAATATCTCCCGTTAAAGCTTGTTCGAGTTCCTTTATCTTTTCACTTAGTGTCTCATTTTCACGAATCAAAGATTCATTTCGAATCTATAAATTCAACATCTCAACATGGAGATCACTAGTGTTAGTAGATAATTGAACTTTTTCATTTTCCATCTCTTCGGCTTGAATAACCAATGATATATTCTCAATCTCAAGATTTCGAATAATTTCATCTTTCTTAGTATTTTCAAGATTCAAGCGCTCTTTTTGAGATGACATAAATTCGTAATATTCCACATCTTTGACATGGATATCGGTCAAACGAGTGACCTCTTTTTGTAGCTCAATATTCACATCTTGTATTTTATTCCTTTCGAAACTAACCGTGATGTATCTTTGGCTAATTTCATCATGACTCGTTTTCAACATTTTTACAAGATTAATAAGCTCCGAGACACCCAAATTTACATAGTCTAATAACTTTATACTTACATTATCACTACTAAAAGATGCCATATTGTTAGTAGAGTTTAGGGTTACCTCTTGATTAGTAGTGGAGGCTTCTGTTGATGTGGTCTCATCACCGATCGCCATCAAGCACAAGTTAACAACTTCTTCACTTTGTTCGGGAGCTTCTTCATCCTCGCTTAAGTCCCATCCATTTTTGGGTACAAGACTTCGTCCTTTAACCAACTTCGGACATTCCCGTTTAAAGTGACCGGGTTGTTTACATTTGAAACAAAAGTCATGTGTTTCTTCACTTGGCGATTCCTTCGGGTTAGGTGGAGAATAATTATTCGAATAATTCGAATGATTAGTATTATTCCCTTGTTGAGCACCTTTGCCTTTGTTAAAACTCGTGGTCGGAAAATT
Source organism: Saposhnikovia divaricata (assembly GCA_036435485.1). Taxonomy (NCBI): domain Eukaryota; kingdom Viridiplantae; phylum Streptophyta; class Magnoliopsida; order Apiales; family Apiaceae; genus Saposhnikovia; species Saposhnikovia divaricata. The sequence goes on along the minus strand of CM071596.1, from coordinate 50,827,228 downwards.
GGTGTTACTCTTATAATTAGGCCTTCCTTTCGAATTAAATACACGTTGTTGATTACTCGACTAAAGGAATCCTTTTCCGTACCATTGAGCTTTACTTTGCAAAACCCGATGTATTTGTCTCGAAAGTAGTGCAATCTCTTATTCATCGAGATTTTGCAACTCTTCGTTCAACTCATCGTCATTTTCATCTTCATCGATAAGAATTGCTTTTAAGGCCATATTCTTTCTTTTATCTTCCACTTTAGGAAGGGCCTTTTCCGGAATGTTATCTTCCTCGTAAGCACGAAGATTTCCAAATAAGCTGTCGATGGAGTATGAGTTCAAGTTACGCATTTCTTTTATTGTGGTAACTTTTACTTTCCAACTTGGAGGTAATGCTTTCAAAATCCTACGATTTTTCTCATTAATAGTATATACCTTTCCAAGTTGTGCAAGTTCATCGGCTATACGAGTAAACGTCATTTCCATGTCGATGATGGTTTCACTTTCGAGGAGTTTAAAAATTTCCTACTCTTGTATTAAAGTATCCATCCGGGATTCTTTAATATCTTTTGTACCCTCGTAAGTAATAACAAATTTGTTCCACATTTCTTGTGCGGACTTGCAATTATTAACTCTTTTGTATTCTTTTTCTGCAAGTGCACTAGTTAGAACCATTACGACCATTACTACTTGCAATTATTAACTCTTCTTCCGGAGTATATTCACTCACTTTCTTTTCGACCATTACGTCGCCTACTTTCTTAGTAGGAGTGGTGACTCCATCTTCTATGGCCATCCAAACTTTGACTCCTTGGGACATGCATAAATTCTAAATCGTGTTTTCCAAGTAGCAAAGTTGGTACCATCGAACAATGGTGGTCTAGAACTTGAAAGTCCTTCACCGCACCCTATAGTACTCAAATACGCCATTATGATCCCCTTTTGTTGTATTTGTCAATTAATACAAGTAATCGACTAAATATGGTAAGGATCTACTTTTTGCGGTATTTTACGATTATCACAACAATCGAAAAAATACGTTAAAAAGCACTGCTCTGGTACCAATTGTGGGTCCCAAAAGGGGGGATAATAAGCTAGAAGGGGGGTTGAATAGCTTATTACCTTTTTAAAATTTTATCTTGACATTTTTGTCTTCCATTTTTGTCTTTAAATTCGTTACTAGAAGTAAACGATTTAAAAGTGCAGAAAGTAAACCAAGAAATAAAAGAAGCAATCACACGGTCGATTTATCCTGGTTCGCGATGGCGCAACCCCTAATGGATCCGCTCACACCTACTCCAGTCCCCGAGCTCCTCCCCGAACTCGAGATTTCTTCCACTATAAAGTAACTCCTTTATAGTAGGCGGAGAAGCCTTTACAACACTAAGTATCTATCTTGGACCTTAATTACATATTAACTCCTCAAAATACAAAGTAACCCACTACTAGACTCGTCTTGGAGCGTAACTCGCCGTTACCTCCTCAAAGTCGAAGTTGAGCAACCCCTTGTAGACTTCGAACTTCTACCACTTGCCGGTCTTGGATCTTAGGTCTTAGGTCTTGGGTCTTTCCTTTTTCTTCACGGTGCAAAGGTTACTAACTCCCCGTTAGTACACCTAAGACTTGGGTCATAGAAACAAGGATCACCTCACTTCACTTCACCTCACTGCAAGTGTAGAAAACAAGTCTAAAACAAACAAGCAATATATAATATGAATATATATATAATAAATCCGTGCAAACTAGTATGTTACGGTACTAGTCACGGGGACGCTAATATGCGTTAAAATATTACACAAACACAACTCACACGTGCATAAAAGTAACTCGCTTATCTATAGGATAAAACGAGGACCGCTATTATGCGTTAAAATATTACACACACAACACAAGCAAGAATATTAAACTAAAGAGCAAGTAGTGCAAGTAAGTGCAATATAGCACAATGAGTTGTTTGGCCGAATATATATAAGTGTATATATATTTGTTTCGAATTAAGGCTAAGTCACGGAGTGACGGACTCGGCACTTTAAATCTAACAAGTATACAAACTATATATATTAACTATATATGGCCGATTATATATATATATATATATATATATATATATATATATATATATATATATATATATATATATATATATATATATATATTTTTTTTTTTTTTAAATATGGCCGAATATATGTTAATGGCCAAGGAATAAAATGATTTTGGTTGAACACTAGTCTTTGCCTTAAACAATATGGCCGAATTAATTAGGCCAAGGAATAAGTTGACTAGTTCAAGTTTCAAGTTCAAATGGTCTTGTCTTTTTAACAAAATCCAAATAATATAAAACTTTTACAAGTTTATGGATTTATGTTTCTTTAAGACAATATGACCAAGTTTAGTTATAGGTTCAAGGATTTGTTTCACCTTAAACAAGGTTACTAAAAATTGCCTTATTTTGAACCGAACTAAACAAATGGAGCTAGCTTTCAAAAATCCAGAAAGGTCTTTTGCTTAAGAGCAATGTTCCCTTTATTTCCAGATTGCTACTAACTAAATCAAGAACTTACAAAGAGTCTAAAAATACACTACACGAATATAATTCAAGAACATGTGTATTTTAGTGACCAAATGCAAGCTAGCTTAAATATGATGTATAAACAAGTATATCTAACAAGTATAAGCACAAATATACAATATTTAAGCAAGAAAGCTAACTTATATATCTTGACCTTACAAAGGCTCAAGCTCCTCTTAATATTAAAGAGAAAGCTACAAGATAAACAAGCTAGGAAGCCAAGAAACACACAAAAAGGGTCGCCGGAAAAGTCACCGGAAAGTAGCCGGAAAATGGCCGAATGGGAGGATTTAAAAACTGACTTTTGGGGGCTTAAGAGGTCACTTGTAGGCTGCCTAAATGAGGCTTGGAAGGTGCAAGAACAAGGGTGAATAATGGTGTGTGTTAGGGAGCAAGTTTGGTGAAGAAATACAAGCCAAAATGATGTTTAAGTGTGGCTTAATGTCGGCACAAACACAAGATACGTTTTTGCAAGTTTAGGGGCTGTAAAGAGAGTGTTTGAGAGTGTATTTCTTCAGCATGTAATTGGCTCTTGAAGGCTTGAAAGAAATGTGAGGGTTAAGGGCCTTTTTATAGGCAAATAAAGTGAATGGCATGTGCTAGCATGTGTTTGACACACTCCCTAGCTGCTACACAATTCAAATATGTGTTGGAAAGAGTGCCTACACGTTTTTACAATTAATTGCTGTCACGAAAATCGAGAAAAACGCATACCGACAAGAAAACAACACGAATAAGCCATAAATCGAAAAATCATTGAAAAATTACGAAATTTTGGGAATCACCTAGAAATGTGCCCAGAGGACTATGGTCAAATTTCACCTTAAAATGAGTTGACCATCTATGACTTTCGAGAGACCGAAAAATCAATTACGTATCGAATATTTGGGTCCCGGACAAAAGTCATGCAAATATTACGAAAATTTTACTGAAGCTTACTAATGATAAAATAATGACAAATCCCAAGTTTCAAGTCAAAATGATGAGTGGAGAATATTTGAGAATTTTTCGAATGTTAAAACAGCCTTTCGGAACGACCGAAAAATTCATTTGCCTTTACCGATGACTTAGGCAAAAGTTTTGACTTGAAAAATATTCAAACATAATATTCCATGAATAATAATGAAAAATCGGTTTTTACTCTTTTGACATGGCTTTTGGCACGATAAATTATTTAGAAATATTTGAGAATTATATCAAAAATATTTGAGAGTAAAACATTTGAGAACAACACTCTTTTAAATAATTTTGACAATTTTGGTTCGTAAAAGCAGTGTTTAAAAAAATTATTGATATCCGTACTTTTAGCCGATGCTTAAATCTTTCGACACAAATGACCTAGAATATAAAATACCATTATCTTGATATTCGTATTCTAAGTTGATGTCAAGAGGCTGTCGAAAAGTATTTTTGGGTTCGGTTTGACCAGTTTGACTTAAGGGAGGATTCTAAGTGCAATCCTATTTAATTTAATTTCACTTTTATTTGACAAATCCCAAAACCTAAATCTATCAAACTTCCTAAAAGGACTTTGAATCTATCAATCTTCCCCTTTTTGGTATTTATCAAAACTACAAATGAAAATTAAATTTGGTGTGTGCCTTAAAGTGTATGCATGATAATATGCACAAAACCACATAAAAGTTTAAGTTAGAATTTTACCCCAAGTGATGAGTGTCGGTAGTTATCACAAGATTCCAACGCCGCTTTCGCTTTTCTGCACAAATGTCATTAGTACAAGAACACAAATAATTTTCATTTTATTAGTCCGGTAGAATACCATCTTCCCCTTTTTGACATAATGCCAAAAAGTGAAATTAGAATTGAAGGAGGGAACAAGGGAGAGGGAATTAAGGTGATAGAGTCCTAAATTATTACAGTTTAGCACCAACAATTCCTTATCACTCCGAACCTGTCAAACTTCCCAAATCTTCACATATGGGACTGGTTTTTATTAATTACAATTTTGAGAAATCCTAGTCTATAAATTACATAGATATCCCAAAATAATTTTTCCTCTTAAACTTATCTTCTTCCCCTCAAAACATTTTTTTTTTTGACTAAAATTACTTCCCCTTAATAAGACATTCTCTTCCCCTTCGAAAATATGTAGCTTAAAACCGACCATGAATTCCATGAATTGATTTTTAGCAAGTATGGCCTTTAACATATGCTTCCCCTTAAGTGTATGTCAATTGAGACAAATTCCAATTGATCGTTAATGATCGATTTTAATTCTGCTATTTGTAAATTGTTATAATGAATTTTGAAATTTTAACTTGTAACAACTTAGTTGCAGAAAATATGATAAAGATAATTAAGAGATTGGAAATTTGAAGTTCGAATTTTGAAAATTCGAGTAGTCCGTTTTTGTTCCATTCCAAACCCCCCTTTTTGAGAGATTTCTGCAAGATTCATATCATGTTAGTGACTTATGTACTGTTTTACTTCGAGAAACAAACTATCTTGCCAAGTCACATAAGAAAGCTGAACACTACAGAATATCTATGCTATTCTAACCACAAATATTACAAGAGTATTACCAAGTACTCTTATGAGCTTTAAAGGAATATACGAATAATAAAAAAAAATCAAATTGTACAATCTTTGACTATACAACGTTTAACCAATGTCAACCCATCCTATGCTGCAAAAATACTAGAAGCAGTATAAGTGTAGCAAGAGTAAATTACAACTATGTGAACTTAATTAAACAAGTAAACTATCTAATTAAGAGAGAATATGGAGGCAGCCGGAGTAACTGAATTCTTTGAGGCTGCACAAAATTAAGTCTAAAATTGTTTTTTTGATTTTTAAAAATTTTAATTTTTTTACCTCTTTCTTAATTACTCTATACAATTATTGAAAACACATTCCCACACTTAAATGGGTCAATGTCCTAATTGACACACTAAACAATTAATTGTACAATAATAATAATAATAATAATAATAATAATAAATATACTAAAAAGAAAAGAAAGAAAACTCCCCTAAAGATGCTTGGTGTGAACAGCAAAGAAACCACAAAATCGTTGCTCCCTACATACAAGCCGGAAGAACAATTGGTGTGCGCTAAATCTGTACATGTTAGGATCACATATATAAACATATTTTACATAAGTTATATAACTAAATATAATTTGTGAATTATTTATATGATACATATAATATTAAGAAATATAATATATAAATACTTAATAAAGTTAATAAAAGTATATACATAAAATTTATACAGTATACATAACATAAATAAAATAAAATAATATATGTTAAATTAAATATATAACAATAATATAAATTAATTATACAACTATAATATAAATAATATAATATAATATAATATAATATAATATAATATAATATAATATAATATAATATAACATAAAATACAAATATAATTAATATTATCCAATTATATAATATAAATAATATTATAAAGTACAAATAATTTACTATAATACAATACAAATAATAATGTTATATAATACTATGAACTAAGTAAGAGTTAGTATTTAATATATATAACAAAAAAAAAAACAATACGTAATAGTAGTTGTACACAGGGTAGTAAACTAGTAAAATTAGTTGTACACAGGGTAGTAAACTAGTAACATTAGTAGTACACGGGCGCACGAAGTGAAGTAGCGCGCGAAGTGGCACGCGCTTGAATTAGAATTCTACCAGAGAATCACGCACGGCCTCTCAAAAGTGCGCATGCCAATCAAAAAACCTCTGCTCTCCCTCCTTTTCTTACAATTTAATGTGCTCACCATGCGATTAAATGATCGCCATGAAAATCTTTCTGCTCATTTTTTTTAAAGCAATCTAAGCGCTGAAATATAAACCAAACCACAATCATAAAAATTCGTTCCATCCGCTGAAAATTCCTTAAACACTTTATATAAATTCATCAAGGCATCTTGTGGGAGTAAAAAAAACTAAATAAAATTATGGATATTTACCAAAAATACTAGGTTTCAAGTTTCTTTTTGCAAAAATACCATCTTCTTTAATTCATTGCATATTTACTATCTTAAGTTTCTTAATTGCAAAAATACTATCTTTCCTTTTCCAACCTTTTTTTTCTTTTTTTTTTAAAAAATAATTCGGATGAACAGTAACCGTCGATGAACAGTACCTGCCATGTGGCAGGTACTGTTCATCGATATTTTTTTTAAAGGTGGGGTGATATTTTGGTTGCAACTGAATGCAACCACATTCAACCACATGCAACCACATTCAACCACATTCAACTCTTTTTTTTTTAAGGTGGGGAGATTTTGGTGGATTTGGGTTGCAAGGCCCCGCCAGGGGCAATATTCAACTGAATGCAACCACATTCAACTTTTTTTTTTAAAAAAAAAGGTAGGGTGATTTTGGTGGATTTGGGTTGCAAGGCCCCGCCAGGGGCAATATTCAACTGAATGCAACCACTTTCAACTTTTTTTTTAAAAAGGTAGGGTGATTTTGGTGGATTTGGGTTGCAAGGCCCCGCCAGGGGCAATATTCAACTGAATGCAACCACATTCAACTTTTTTTAAAAAAAAGGTAGGGTGATTTTGGTGTATTTGGGTGATTTTGGTGGATTTGGGTTGCAAGGTCCCGTTAGGGGCAATATTCAACTGAATGGAACCACATTCAATTTTTTTTTTTAAAAAGGTAGGTTGATTTTGGTGGATTTGGGTTGCAAGGCCCCGCCTGGGGCAATACTCAACTGAATGCAACTGAAATCAGAAATTTAGTTGCATGTGGTTGCATTCAGTTGCTGATTTCAAGTTCGATTTTTCAGTTGTCATTTTCGACCTCATTTTTGAACTCTCTCTCTCTCTCTCTCTCTCTCTCTCTCTTATATATATATATATATATATATATATATAGTTCAAAAATGAGGTCGAAAATGACAACTGAAAATGGAACTTGAAATCAGAAATTTAGTTGCATGTGGTTGCATTCAGTTGCAAATTTAGTTGACTATGCCCCTACGGGGCCATGCAACCTAAATCCACCAAAATATCACCCACCTTATATTTATATATATATATATATATATATATATATATATATATATATATAGAGTTGCACTCCATAGCAAACACCATATATAACAAAAAATAAAGAACACCTCATATCTAATATAATTTAAGAGTTCTGTCATAGCATCCAATACAAAAAGTTGTTATTTTTTTAGCCTCTAGCAAACCAGGGAAAAAAATTTGGAAATTTACTGTTCATTGATGACGTCATCAGTGACGTCATCAATGAACAGTAAATTTCAATTTTTTTTATAATTTTTTTTAGCAGACTTGATAGAGGGTAAAAAAATAACAACTTTTTTGTATTGGGTGCCCCTGGCGGGGCCAACGGATCTAATAGATCTAAGGTGTTCTTTGTTGTTTGTTATATAAGAGTGTTCTGTATGGAGCAAAGGCCTATATATATATATATAGGCCAAAGGATCTAATAGATCTAAGGTGTTCTTTGTTGTTTGTTATATAAGAGTGTTCTGTATGGAGCAAAGGCCTATATATATATTAGAGTTCAAAAATGAGGTCGAAAATGACAAATGACAAATGGAACTTGAAATCAGAAATATAGTTACATGTGGTTGCATTTAGTTGCTATTAGTTGCATGTGGTTGCATTTAGTTACAATTAGTTGCATCTGGTTGCATTCAGTTGAATATGCCCTTGCGGGGCCTTGCAAACCAAATCCACAAAAATCTCCCTACCTTAAAAAAAAAAAAAGTTGAATGTAGTTGAATTCTGTTGAATGTGGTTGCATTCAGTTGAATATGCCCCTGCGGGGCCGAGTATTCATCCATGAAGCTGAGTAAAGCATGTCCAGCCGTTGCATCCACTAGCTGGTCGATTCGTGGCAACGGGAAGTTGTCCTTTAGGCATGCCTTATTGAGGTTTGTGAAGTCCACACATGTCCTCCATTTTCTATTGGGATTCTTTACCAAGACAGGATTTGCTAACCATATAGGATAGAAAGATTCCTTGACCAGACTTGCATCCAGCAATCTATCAACTTCTTCTTTCAATGCCTGAGCTCTTTCTCCACTAACTGGTCTTCGTTTCTGTCTCACACCTTTCTTCTCTGGATCAACATTCAACTTGTGACACATAACCTTTGGATCTATTCCTTCCATATCTGCATGGCACCAAGCAAAGACATTTAGGTTCTTACCCAAGAAAGGAACAAGAGATTCCCTCAAAGTTGGTTCTAGGTGAGCTCCAATCTTCAACACCTTTATACCATCCTTATCATTTATCTTCACATCCAATGTCTCACCAGCTGGTCCAGCTTTGACCACTGTTTCTTGAATTCAAGGATCCAAATCTATATCCATCTCTGCAGCCGAATCCTCTTGAGGTTCCTCAATAATAGATGGTACATGTGCTTCCTGCATGACATTCCTTCTCTTGGTCACTGGCTGACTATCCTCACTACTTCCACTGTGCTTCATTTTTCGAGATTTTTCATCATCCAACTCTTCTGCCATACACACATCACCATCTCCGTCCCTAGGGGGTGCACTTTCTAAGAGCAAGTAAGGGGTATCTGGTCCCTGAAAAACTGGAATCTCAGCGTGAGGTTCCTCTTCTGTGACCTCTTCAATTCTTTACTGCTCTGCATGATGCTGACACAAAACCCTCTAATGGCTGATTACGTAGATCGACTGTTATATCATCCGGATTCTTCCCTGGAAAATCATCAGGAACCTCTTCCATTGGCTCAGGAAATTTAGCAGCCTTAGCAGTGTGTTGCAAAGCTTTTGTATAGCATTTTTTGGACTCATACTGACAACCTCGAACTACACCAATACCACTTGGTGTTGGAAACTTCATAGTCAGACGATAAATTGAGGTTACCACCCTCATCTCCTTCAGAATTGGTCTCCCAAGAATGGAATTACAATTCATGTTGTCCTCTATAACAATGAATTCTGCTAACTGTGTAATGCAACATGGTTTATCACCTAGAGTCACTGGTAGTCGAATCTTACCTTTAATAGGAACCTGGTTATTGGTGAAGCCATACAAGGTATCCTTCGTTGGAGTCAAATCCCTATCCAGAAAATGCATCTTCTTGAAAGCTGAGTACGACAGTAGATTCACAGAGCTTCCATTATCCACTAGCACTCGATGAACCTCATAAGACCTAATTCCTGCTTCAATTACTAAAGCGTCTGTATGGGGATGATGTACCCAAGAAGCATCCTCTTCAGTGAAGGTGATATCCGCATCTTCGCCTTCAAACAACCTGGGAGACCTCTGGGGTAAATTGCAAACATTAGTCAAATGACGTTCTTTTGCTTCACGAGTATACCTTTCCATGGCGTTTATGCTATTTCCTCCAATATGGGGACCTCCAATAATAGTACGTATGCATCCAGCTTTAGGTGGTCCCTCTATTAATACAGATTCCGGTGCTTTCTTCGTTTTCTCATCTCTATACTTCTTTCCTTAATATGCATCCATGAAGCTGAGTAAAGCATACTCTAATAGATCTATTAACACTCTTATATAAGAGTGTTCTGTATGGAGCAAAGGCCTATATATATATATATAGGCCAAAGGATCTAATAGATCTAAGGTGTTCTTGGTTGTTTGTTATATAAGAGTGTTCTGTATGGAGCAAAGGCCTATATATATATATATATTAGAGTTCAAAAATGAGGTCGAAAATGACAAATGACAAATGGAACTTGAAATCAGAAATATAGTTACATGTGGTTGCATTTAGTTGCAATTAGTTGCATGTGGTTGCATTTAGTTGCAATTAGTTGCATCTGGTTGCATTCAGTTGAATATGCCCTTGCGGGGCCTTGCAAACCAAATCCACAAAAATCTCCCTACCTTAAAAAAAAAAGAAGTTGAATGTAGTTGAATTCTGTTGAATGTGGTTGCATTCAGTTGAATATGCGCCTGCGGGGCCTTGCAACCCAAATCCACCAAAATAGCACCCCACCTTAAAAAAAAAGAAAAAAAGAAAAAAAAATAGTACAACAGGCGGCTGCGTTCAACAGAAAGGGGGGAGGGGGAGGGTTAGGGTTAGGGTTAGTATTTTTGCAATTTTGAAACTTAGTAAAATTGCAAATAGCTATTCTTAACAAAAGTAAATATGCAAAAATTTACTTTTTCCTATTTATTTATGAAAAAGGCCCTAAAATTATCTATCTCTAATAATAATAATAATAATATTTTCAAAAAAAAATATATATTAATAATAATATCTGTAATAATAATAAGAATATCTAGCCTAAAAACCAATCAATACAAATTTACTAAACTTACAAAAAATTTGGGTTGCCTCCCAACGAGCGCTTGTTTATTGTCATTAGCTCGACATATTGCATGATGGAATTAAGTTCGAGGTTCCGCAAAAAGCCAATTGACTCCTCTTGGAATGTCGTCACCAACTAAGTATGGCATGAGTCTCTGCCCATTCAATTTAAAAATATCAGAACCCTCACGAGTGATATCCACAGCACCATACGGATACACCTTGACAACTTTAAATGGACCAAACCTTCTTGACTTCAATTTTCCTGGAAAGAGTTTCAGTCTTGAGTTGAATAGTAGAACTTGTTGGTCAACTTCAAACTCCTTCGGTCTAATGTGCTTGTCATGCCACTTTCTTGTTTTCTCCTTGTATATTGCAGCGTTTTCATAGGAATTGAGTCTCAACTCATCAAGTTCACTGAGTTGCATCAGCCTGTTAAGTCCCGCAGCTTGTAATTCCATGTTAAAAAATCTTGTCGCCCAATATGCTTTATCCTCCACTTCCACCGGTAAATGACATGCTTTTCCAAACACCAACCTGTAAGGAGACATGCATACCAATAGGTGTTTTGAATGCCGTCCTATAAGCCCATAAAGCATCATCAAGTTTCCTTGTCCAATCTTTTCTGGAACTAGTCACTGTCTTCTCAAGAATTTGTTTAAGCTCTCGATTTGAAATCTCCACTTGCCCACTAGTTTGAGGGTGATAAGGTGTAGCAACTTTTTGAGTCACTCCATACTTTTGCAAAAGATCTTCAATTAATTTATTGCAAAAGTGAGACCCTCCATCATTGATGATGGCCCTAGGCACTCCAAAACGTGTGAAGATATGCTTCTGTAAGAACTTCTTAACCACTCTACCATCATTTGCAGGACTAGCAATCGCCTCCACCCACTTAGAGACGTAATCAACTCCCACCAAAATATATTTGTTCCCATAAGACGTTGGGAATGGACCCATGAAGTCTATCCTCCAAACATCAAAAAGCTCAACCTCAAGAATAGGTTGTAACGACATCTCATTCCATCCTGAAATATTTCCCATCGTTTGGCATCTATCACAAGTTGCAACAAAGTTTCTAGCATCCTGATACATTGAAGGCCAATAAAATCCAGACTGCCAAAATTTTGCCACCGTTTTTGTGCTACTGTTGTGACCCCCACACTCTAAAGCATGATAGTGTTTGGGAACATCTGGAATCTCCTCATGTGGCACACACCTCCTCATGATACCATCGGCGCATTCCTTGTAAAGAAGTGGTTCTTCCCAAAAGTAGTGTTTTATATTAAACAAGAATTTCTTCTTTTGTTGATAAGTCAATTCACTTGGGACAATGTCACCCACGAGATAATTTACGAAGTCCGCATACCATGGTGTAGACAAAGATACAGCAAGAAGTGTTTCTTCCGGAAATGCATCACTGATAGGCCTATCAATTCCTACCACTCCATCTCCCTGGTCCAACCTGGATAAATGATCAACTACCAAATTTTCAGAACCTTTCTTGTCTCGAATGTCAAGATCAAACTCTTGGAGTAAGAGAATCCAATGGATTAGACGAGGCTTCACATCCTTCTTTGACATTAAGTAACGAATCGTAGCATGATCCGTATAAACAATCACCTTAGACCCCACAAGATAGGATCTGAATTTGTCAAAGGCAAAAACCACAGCAAGTAGCTCTTTCTCAGTAGTGGCATAATTGATTTGTGCAAAGCACCCAAAACATAATCACTAGCATCACACATAAGTTCAAACGGCAAGCTCCAATCAGGGGCTGACATTATAGGTGCAGAAGTAAGCTCCTTCTTCAACCTATTAAAAGCAAACAAGACACTTTTCATCAAAATCAAACACACTATCCTTTTCAAGTAAATTACAAAGAGGATGAGAAATTTTAGAAAAATCTTTGATAAAACGACGGTAAAAATCGGCTTGTCCAAGAAAACTTCTAATCCCTTTAACAGATGAGGGTGGTGGCAATTTCTCAATCACTTCAATTTTTTCCCTATCGACCTCAATGCCTTTACTCAAAATCTTGTGCCCAAGCATAATACCCTCCTTTACCATAAAATGACACTTCTCCCAGTTAAGAACAAGATTAGTGTCTTCACATCTCTGAGGTGCCTCTGAAATTGAAAATGCCATCTCAATTGTCGGCGCTGTATCTTGCATATCAAGTGCAAGTGAGTCTTCAACTTCTTTATCATCTAAGGCTTGTTCCGCTTCCACTAAGTGTGCATCTCCAAGACTTACGATCTCATCCACTACGTCAACAGTGAAACGCGTAGCATCAAATGAAGGCATCTTCATAGCTTTGTTGAGATCAAACTCAACTTTCTCATCACCAACATTTAATGTCAATTTTCCAGCTTTGACATCAATGGTGGTTCCAGCAGTAGCCAAAAATGGCCTTCCCAAGATAATTAGCATATCAACATCTTCATCCATCTCCAATACCACAAAATCATAAGGGATAAAGAATTTATCCACTTTGACAAGTACATCCTCAATGACTCCCAAAGGATACTTGATAGTACGATCTGCCAACTGAAGTGAGATTCTTGTCTTCTTGAGCTCTCCAAGACCAAGTCTTCTACAAATGGAGTGTGGCATCAAACTCACACTAGCCCCTAAATCACACAAGGCTTTAATGTTCTCCATTTTTCCAATAGTACATGGCAAAGAAAAGCTTCGAGGATCTTTTAACTTCTGTGGAATTGATTTTTATAGGACTGCACTACACTCCGCATTTAGAGTAATAGTTTCCACATCCTCAAGTTTCCGTTTTCTAGACAACATCTCCTTACGAAATTTGGCACAGCGTGGCATTTGGGCCAAAGCATTAGCAAAAGGAATATTTATATGCAATTGTCAAAAAATTTGCAAGAATTTCTCGTACTATTTCTCCAATTGCCTGTTATGAAGCCTTTGTGGGAAAGGAATTGGAGGCTCATATGGTTTCACTGGTACTTTTGGCGTGACTTCTTCTTCTTTTTGCTCATCATTCACCTTCTTTGAAATTTCCGCTTCAGCCTCTACCAACTTATCTTCTTTTGCAAGGGCCTTCTCTTTAGGCTTGATAGCCTCAATTTCTGGCAATTCTCTTCCATTCCTCAGAGTGATGGCCTTGCAGTGTTCCTTACCATTTAGGTCTGGTTGACTAGGCAGTGATCCTTGCTCACGAATACCAACCTTATTAGCAATTTGACCAATTTGCGTTTCCAACATCTTTTGAGATGAAGCCAACCTTTTCAAATTTGGTCTCCATGTTAGCAAACGCCCCAGTAGTTCCTTGTATCATCTTATTGAGCGCAACCTCCCAATCAGCAGGTTCTTTCTTTTCCTTTGGTGGTGGTTGATATTGTTGTTGTGCCTGATACTGCTGACGTGGCTGAAAACCAGGAGGTTGATTTTGCTTAGGAACTACATATGATGGATTAGCCGCATCATTGCTGCTATAGGAAAGATTGTTATTGGGCCTTTGATTTGGATTGTAGTAGGAGTTATTTTGAACCGGCCATGACTGTCTTCCTTAAATAAAAGATGCTTCCTCTGGGAATTGTTGTGCATAAGAATACTAATTAGCACCATAATCATTGTACCCTTCCATAGGAGAAGAAATAGCACTGAAATTCGCCCTTTGTCCACGTACCTATTGAGTAAGAGCATCCAATTTCAGAGTCAGCAAGTTCATCATCTCAGTATCTTGTGTTGATTTAGCTGAGCTTGTCCCACTAGGTGCCCAAGAATAGTTATTTGCTGCCAATTGCTCAAGAAGTGCTTTTGCCTTATGTACTGGTGTTCTCTTGAAATCTCCACCAGCTGCCATATCTAAACTCAAACGAACATCTATATTCAAAGATCAGTAAAAAGTACTAAGAATCATCCACTCTGTACAACTGTGATGTGGACATTTTCTCAGAAGTGCCTTGTATCTCTCCCATGCCTGATACAAGCCTTCACCTGGTTGTGTTTTGAAACTGAGAATGATTGTCCTCATTTGTTGTGTCTTGTCAGAAGGATAATATTTGGACAAGAACTCAGTAGAAAGACTCTTCCAAGTAGCAACTGCATTTTCAGGAAGCTGTTGGAACCATTCTATGGCTCTTCCTTTAATAAAGTATGGAAACATGTGAAGACGAATCTGATTTGCAGTAACTCTAGTGATCTTGAATGAACCACACATTTGCACGAAGCGCTCAAGATGACGGTGTGGATCCTCTCGCTCAATGTCCCCTTCGAAAGCTGAATTGCTCACCATCTGAATTAAGCTCGGATTGATGTTGTACTGAGCTGCACTAATCTCAGGAGTCTTGTACCTACTGTTCGCAGGATTGGGAGTCTCATGATCCCAAATAGAAGTCTAATCAAGAATAACTGGTGGGTCAGCAGGATTAACAACTTGACGATCTCTTAGTTCCTCCATATGGTTTCTTTCTTTCCTTTGCTTTGTCTCTCGCCTTAAAGCTAGAAAGGTGCATTCAATTTTTGGATCAAACTTTAAATCTCCCGCGCTTGTAGAACGTCACATACAAGAGTTATAACACCTGAAAAGAAAATACCAATAAGATAGATCTTGGAAACAAATTTGATAAAATCTAAATAATAAGAAATAATTAACCTAAACTTAATATCGCTACCTTCCCCGGCAGCGGCGCTAATTTGTTGAAGTAATATTTGTGTATAAGTTCGTTCGCAAGGAAGGACTGATATTAATATAAGTTCAAGGTGTTACTTCTTAAAATCTAGAAATGAGAAGAATAATGGGTGCTTGTTTATCAACTAACTTAAACTAAAGAGCAAATAAATTACAATTTAACGATAGTAAAAGATAATCCAGAAACTAGGGTTCTTCAATGGTATTAATGAATGTGTATCATTATGTGATATTCAAATCTCATGCTCTTGCTAAAAACATCCCTCTAATGATTATATTGTTCTCTCCCAAGATACAATACAATGTTCACAACAATACATTGAAGTCACTCCCATGATCAATCAACGAAAAATTATAAACTATTTAAGCCCAAGGAATTTCTGTTTCATAACTCGCATATTAATCTCCCAATTAAATACTTGAATTACGTCTGTTGTATCATAAACTAGAACTATAAATCCTCTCCCGATTCATTACAATTCCTAAGATACAGTTAAAGGTTCGCGACTCCCTCAAATGTGTTACGTACTCAACAACAGATTAGCAAGGCAGAGCAATCACAATATAACTACACAAGCATATTAACCATTGAATACTACCTAATTCCCGGATTAGGGAATTAGTTACTCATAATGAACGAAACAGTCAAACATATATTAATAGCCAAAACCATGATTACAAGAGTTTAGAGTAAAGAAAATAGGGAAAATAAATTATTTCGTCCTTCAACTTTATGCTGTTTTTGGTTTAGGTCCCTGAACTATGAAAAATAATATACGGATACCTAAACTTTTAAAATTTCTGATTGACATCCTTCCTTTCGCGGAATTAAGTGAAAATTTAACATGTTAATCTTCGAGTGATTATAAGAACATGGGTGGTGAAAGTTTTCAATTTCGAGTTCACTAACATATGCAAATCTGCAGATTTTAGTAAGTTTTTTTTCGTGTTCTTGAAATTAAAGTACAGATTTCTATATGTTAGTGAATTCGAAATCGAAAATTTTCACCACCCATGTTCTTATAATCACTCGAAGATTAACATATTAAATTTTCACTTCATTCCGCGAAAGGAAGGATGTCAATCAGAAATTTTAAAAGTTTAGGTATCTGTATATTATTTTTCATAGTTCAGGGACCTAAACCATAAATAGCATAAAGTTGAAGGACGAAATAATTTATTATCCCAAGAAAATACAACTTGAAGAATCTCGTAAAGTTTGGATGGAATCCCTTCAATCCTTGCTCTCGTTCTTTCTTTTCTGTTCTCTCTCTCTTTCTCTCGTAAATAACACCCGTCTCTGATAATAATCCCTGGAAAATATATATATCCTAATATAAAAGTGTTTTTAATGGTTTTTCTAGAAAATAAAATCCATATCCTAAAATAAGTTGAATTTGTTGTAAAATTCGAAGTCTGACTTTCAGCCCTGTTTCTGGGCTGCTCCAGTTGGAAGATAAGTGTTGGACCACCTCTGACTTGTAGAAAATTCTATTATCTTCGCGTGGGCTATAAGATCACTCAATTTTGATATCCACAACTCAAGTTATGGCCCAAACAAGATTTGCTGCGCAAGCTGTAAATAAATCCAAATTTTCACATGATTAAGCCCAAATTAAGTTCCTTGTGCTCAATTTCTTCCACCTTTAACAGTATTTATTTCCTACCATTAAACACTAAAAATAATTAATAAACAAACAATTATTTACAAAATCCTATATATATGAGAATAAAATCCTATTAAAGTGTATATAAATATATACTCTATCAAAGGTTGACTCTCTCTACGAACCTAACTTAGCCAATGCATCTACATTTGTGTTTTTCCCTCGCGGTATCTGATCTAGCTTTACCTCTCTGAACTTTGCAAGCAACTCTTGTGAGTACCTCAAGTATAGGTCTATTCGTGGACCTCTTGCTTGGAATCCACCACGAATCTGCCAAACTACCAGCATCGAGTCACTAAATATTTTGATATTCTCCACTCTCATCTCCAAGGCTAGCTTGAGACCTACAATAAGTGCTTCATACTCTGCATCATTGTTAGTGGCTTTGAAAGAAAAATGAATGGAGCTGTGAAGTCGATGTCCTTCTGGACTAACAAGTTCTATGCCTGCTCCAACTCCATTACTATTAGTAGCTCCATCTACATAAAGTGTCCACCAAGGTGCATAATTATCATCATCTATCTGCTCTTTCATAGGTTCCCTTGGTTCCTCCTGACCAGTAACCTCCACATGAGGTGGGAACTCAATCAAAAAATCTGCTAACGCTTGAGCCTTGATTGCTGTCTTTGGCTTGTACTCTATATCAAACTGACCCAACTTTACAGCCCATTTTAACATTCTGCTTGAGGTTTCTGGCCTGTGCATCACTTGTCTAAGTGGATATGAGGTCCTCACTTCAACCTTATGAGCTTGGAAATAAGGTCGTAGCTTCCGGGATGCCAAAATCAAAGCATAAACTAGTTTTTCCATTACTGTGTATCTCGTTTCTGCGTCAAACAATCTTTTACTGACATAGTAGATTGGGCTTTGCTGCCCATCTTCTTCTCAAACTAAGACTACACTTATAGAGTACTCATATACAGCTAGGTAGAGTATCAATGTCTCTCCATCAATAGTTTTAGCTAACAGCGGAGGGCTTCCCAGGTGTTCTTTCAACTTTCCAAAAGCTATCTCACACTCTTCTGTCCATTCAAACTTACTTCCTTTCTTGATGGCTTTAAAGAACTCTTGACACTTATCTGTAGATCTCGAGATGAACCTGTTCAAAGCTGCAACTCTTCCAGTAAGAAACTGAACCTCTCTCACAGTTCTAGGGGATTTCATCTCAATCAATGCCTTAATCTTAGCTGGATTAGCTTGTATACCTCTATGGTTCACCATGAACCCCGAAAAATTTCCTGACTCTACCCCAAACACACACTTTTGAGGGTTTAACTTCATTCTATACTTTCGCAAAATTCCAAACATCTCCTCCAGGTGTTTCACATGATCAGTAGCTTCCTTTGACTTGACTAACATATCATCCACATAGACCTCCATGGTATCACCAATTTGATCTTTAAACATCAAGTTCACCAATCTTTGGTATGTGGCTCAAACCAAACAATATACAAATATAACAATAGAGACATCTATCCATAATAAAAGAGATATGTTCTTGATCAGGCTCATACATAGGGATTTGATTGTAACCTGAATATGCATCCGTGAAGCTGAGCAAAGCGTGGCCTGCTGTTGCATCTACCAGTTGATTAATGAATGGCAGTAGGAAGTTGTCCTTAGGGCATGCCTTGTTGAGATCCGTGAAGTCCAAACAGGTTCTCCATTTTCCATTAGGTTTCTTCACTAAAACTGGGTTTGGTAACCAAACTGGATAAAAAGATTCTTTTACTAAACCTACGCCCAATAACCTGTCAACTTCTTCTTTTAAAGCTTGTGCTCTTTCTCCACTAACTGGTCTTCATTTTTGTCTTATGCCTTTCTTCTCTGGAACAATGTTTAACTTGTGGCACATGACCTTTGGATCTATCCCTTCCATGTCTGTGTGGTACCATGCAAAAACATCCAGATTCTGGCTTAAAAAGGAGATAAAAGATTCCTTTAAAGCTAGTTCAAGTTGAGCTCCAATCTTCAGAACTTTCATAGCATCTTTATCACTTATCTTCACATCCACTGTTTCACCAGCTGGTCCAGCCTTGATCATCGTATATGGCATTCGGGGATCTAAATCTATATCCATCTCTCCTGCTAACTATTCTTGTCTTTTCACAAAAGGTGTCACATATTCTTCATGCATGACATTCCTCTTTTTAGCTGATGGCTGGCTATCTTCACTGCTTCCACTGTGTTTCACTTTTCGATTTTCTTCATTCTCCAATTCATCTACCATACAAACATCTCCATATTTATCTGTTGGGGGTGCACTTTCCAGCAACAAATAAGGGGTATTTGGTCCCTGAAAAACTAGAATCTCAGCATGAGGTTCCTCTTCTGTGACTTCTTCAATCCTTACTGCTCTGTAGGAAGATGCCACGAATCCTTCCAGTGGCTGGCTATAAAAATTGACTATTATATCATCTGGGTTCTTTCCTGGAAAGTCATCAGGAATCTCATCCATTGACACTGGAATCTTAGCAGCTTTAATAGCATGTTGTAAAGCTTTACTGTAACATTCTCTAGACTCATACTGGCATTCCTGAACTATACCAATGCCATTCTATGTTGGAAACTTCATAGTCAGATGATAAATTGAGGTAACCACCCTCATCTCCTTTAAGATTGGTCTTCCCAGGATTACATTCACTACACCATATAATGGCTATAGCATCTCCTGAAAATTGTTGCTAAAGGGCCTAATACCGTTGCCATAGATGCTATGGCAATGCTTTTGCAAAAATTGGGCGTGAACTTTGCTTGGGCTGCAATAGGTCCCTATAGCAACGAATATAGTACCATGTAGCAATGCTTTAATATCATTACAAAAGTTTGTTATAGCAACGTTTTCCAGTCTATAGCAACAATTTAAATTCATTGCAATAGGCTATAGCAACCCTGTTTTGGATATTTATTGCAACGTTTAAGGTGGCAATGGCAACACATTTATGTTTAATAGCAATGCTTTTAATAAGGAATTAACAATAAATGGCAACACATTATGAGGCAATAGCAATGCTTTTAGTAAGGAATTAACAATAAATGGCAACACATTATGAGGCAATAGCAATGCTTTTCTCTAAAAAAAATGGACATGACCCATTTGTTCATATATAAATCCACCATTAACATGGTATTTCATACACACCAAATATCCAAAAAAGTACCTTGAAAGTACATCAATATCACCTACCCAAAAACAGTACCAAAACTATTCGGACAACATCATCATACCAAACATTCAATATCTAAAGACTAAATGCAAAATCAAATGACGTCATAACAGTATAATTCTAGTTTATACATTCACCAAAAGCTTAGACATCTCCAACTTCATGCTTTAGATTTCTTCTCGGGCAAAGTCCTTAATTGCATCTCCAGAAACAATCATACGCTCCTGGGAGGGATTTATCTCTGCAGGCCTATGTGAACCAGTAATATCCATACATGGTCAGAAGTAGTGGATTAGACCTTCCCACATGGTCAGAAGTATCCATACATACATTATCAGGGTTAGGATTGCTCCAGCTCACTCTTGCTTTATAATATCATAATGTCTTCATTTGCCTGCAATGCAAAACAACTATAAGCCAATCTTTAGTAACTAAAGTAATGTTACCCGCATCAAATAGTTCGTGTTAAGTGCCCGCATCATATAGTGGCACAATACAACATTTTTATCTTCTTTTCTCATTTGAGCTTATATAATATACTTATCAACACAGCCATGATTTCATATGATGTACTTTTCCACATCTGCCATACCAATGCTATGCATATGTATTTACGATGAAATACCATAATCATGTTTGTTTATAAGAAATTTAGCAAGTAAACACGTAAATGGAAACTCACATAGCGTATAAATTTTCACATAAATAGGGTTTACTTACCTCCGAAGAAGATATTATAACAATTCATGATATACTCTAAGATGCAATCATTTTCAAGTCATTTTACCAAATCCAAATCCATGTAACTTATTTATTTTAATCATTCCCTAAAAAGTATATACACTCAAATTAATTTCATATACTGTATACATTTTTTACAATTTATAAATATAGCAATCAACTTTCTAATACAAAAGGGTCTCATTTGATAAAGGGTCGCATTTATTAAAATTGAGTCTAAAAAGAAATATCAGCTTCTGTCCATCAGACTACATTTTTTTTCCAGAACTTGTAAGGTAGAAAATGTAGAACTTCATTTTTTTATTTTTTAGGTAAGATCTATTAAGTATCTAATAAACTACAATGCTTAATAAAATACTATCCGAAAAGGAATACCAGGAGGCTAAAAATTGATCCAACTGCGATCATCGGGTAGAGACCCACAGTTGAATAAGCAAGAAAAGCACCAGGAACAGGCAAGAAATTGCTGGCTGCTCCCCATAAGTTGATGATATTTTTCCCTGTAACTAATCCCATATGATACTCATTCTCCAAGTAAAGTATCATGTTTGCACTCTGACCAAAAGTTGCTGCCTTTTCCAATGACTCATTTCCTGCATATGCAGAATCAATATGTGTAAAATGAGATTTTCAAATGGTAATCAACACTAAAAAAATAATTTTTTTACCTATGATGCATGACAGGGTTTTGAAGCCACCATTGCTCTTCTGCTTATTGCTCTCTAAAAGAGGTTCGTTTTCTTCCATCTTTTTTTATCTGAATAATTATTCACTACTGTGTGTCTCTTATTCTTACAGGGGACTACCAAGTACTACCTAGAGATAATGTTGCTTGATAAACAAAGGACATGGCAAGGGACAAGGTCCAGGTCCCTAATCTCATGATACCTCTAATTTATTTATTTATTTTGCACGATTAAATACCATTTGGTTCTTGAATGAGCTTTGTAACAATCAACCAATGTAATAGGAAATAATTTCTACCCACATCCTTTGTCAACCCATTTAGCAGTGCATTCCATTAGTGATCTAAACCAAGTGATCTGATCCATTATCCATTACATCAACCTATTACTAACTAGCCAGTTATCTTCTTCTCAATATTCTCAAACCATATAGCTAAGTGACACATTAGTAGGATGGAAATGTGATTTATTTCTGAAGATCTAGTGTGACATAAACAATACATGCCCTTAATTCAGGGAAGAAAAGGAAAGGACTCGACGATCCCGGAAAAAAGAAACATAGCTCATCATGCCACTCGTTTTATTTTTATATTCTCTTGAAGTAGAAAAAATTCAAACTTCTGTACAAATAACCAATATATACTATAGAATAGTATACCTGAGAACCAAGCTTGCTTTCGCGGGCTATGAGGACAAGTGCTCCCATTAATAAACAGAGTCCATGGCCCCAATCCCCAAACATGACAGCAAAAAGGAAAGGAAATATAATAACAGTGTAAACAACAGGATTTTCCTCCTGGTATCTAGCAATCCTGAAATGTTCAAATGTTATAAGTTATAACAATAAAAGTGTATGGCCAACCTATAATGCACAAACTTGCACAATAACTATTTACAGGCACAGTTGATCGAACCATATGTCGGCTGGAAGCACAGCAGTGTCCCTAGGTTCAGTCATGCAGATAACACAGTAGTGTACACAAAAAGCTCTTTGTATTGTACACAAAAAGAAAAAGGAAAGAGTATTGGATATATCAAAAGGCTCCCCTGAGAGCGCATAAACTAAATGTTCAAAATTACAACAATTATGGTTGAGTTCAGAGTCTGGTTTGTTTATAATGACTTGTAATCAAGATAAGTTCAGTATTGGATTGTTTATCACAACTCCTATGTTTCTCGAAAATTCTGAAGTAATGAAGTTGTTTAGTTCCAAAGAAAAATAATTACCTACAAGCAGCTGCCACGTTGTGCTAAGGAACATGTAAAGTTAGGCTATTAACTAATGAAATCTACCATTTTAATATTACATATTAGCTATTTGAAATTATTTACCACATAGTATCTGTAATATTGTACGCATCTTGGCAAGTTACTTGAAGGTAACACAGCAAGAATTTCACAAGATATACCATATTGCAGGAGTGAAGTAAAGTCCAACTGTAACTGAAAGGGTCTAGCGCTACGGGAACAACTATGCAAGCAGTTTATTATCAAAGTTCAGAATAAAAAATGACAAGCTAATGATTGAATTTCAGTAGAATCTTTAGTATGGACATAAGTTCAACAGAAATAAAATCTTGAACCTGGTGTTATACATGGATGTAGTTTAGGCCCTTCAACAGAAATAACTTAGATTGGCTTGTTGGTGGCATTTTTAGCATTCCCCTTAGTGGCGGTGCGTTTTGTGCTTTGGCAACTTAGATGTGCTTCATGTTGCTGCATACAGTTCCTTCCCTTCATCACTCTCCTGGACACATCCACAAAACTATCGTAATCATAATCCAAAAATCCCTTTTCCTACACACGCTCATAAAATAAACCCAAGCATATATTTACAAACTAAACACAAACCCAAGCATATAAACACAATAAATAAATCATATAAACACAAAAATTCTAATTACATTAATTCGAACATCATTCACTACGCCATAAACGCACATACGCAACCCCCAAATAAAGTTGCAAAAGACCTGAAAAACGTTGCGTAAGGTCTTACGCAACACCAGACGGGCATTGCCAATACAGACGTTGCGTAAGACCCCTAATGCAACGCTTTTTCCAAGCTATTGCAACACCACGAAAGTAATGCATAAAAGGCCTTATGCAACACCAAAAGCATGCAAAGGCAACACTACATGGTGTTGCATTAGATTTTTATCCATTTCAGCAATGGGGTGCCACGTCAGCAATGGGGCCCACATGCCACGTCAGCATTGGATCCCACGAGGTGCCACATCAGCAAGGTGCCACATCAGCAAGTTGCCACGTCAGCATGATGCCACGTCAGCAGTGGGGGCCACCAAGATTCCACATCATCAGTGGGACCCACAAGGTGCCACGTCATGACTAGGGGGCCTGCCACGTCAGTAATGGGGCCACTGTTATCTAATGCGACGCTTCTGCCACGTCAGCAAATGTCACGTCAGCATAGGTGGGTCCCACTTCTGCAACGTCAGCAATTGTGGGTCCCAAAATTGCCACGTCAGCATTGGTGGGCCTCCTGCCACGTCACCCTTGTGGGTCCCGCACTGCCATGTCAGTAGTGGTGGGTCCCGCAACTCGCACGTCATATTTTAAAAAATATATATATCTATTGCAACACTTCAAACAGCAAATGCAACACTACTGTTATCTAATGCAACGCTTCTGCCACGTTAGCAAAGGCCACGTCAGCATATGTGGGTTCCACTTTTGCCACGTCAGCAATTATGGGTCCCAAAATTGCCACGTCAGCAAATGCCACGTTAGCACATGTGGGTCCCACTTCTGCCACGTCACCATTTATTAAAATAAAAAAATATCTAACGCAACACCAGCGGTTAGTGTTGCATGATTGAAACACCGTGGGTAATATGCAACAGTAAATTATATCTAACGCAACACCAGTTCAGCTCAGTTGCAAAAGACCCAAAATTTCTATCTAACGAAACGCTTTCTGTGCAACGCTTTGTAAAAAGGGTTGCGTATGCTCACTTATGGCGTAGTGTTAACATCAATAAAATCTCAATTATGAAATCAGTATTCTTAACAAAATCCCAAATTAAAAAAAAACCCAAATTCACTAACCAACAAAACAAACAAAATTGAAACTAACAAATGTACTTTCATAAACTCAAGTAAAAGTTCATGTAAAAGCTCAATTAAACATACATAAAACATACACACTCAATTATACATATACACAAAACATACATACTCAATTAAACAATATACACAGAACATGCATACTCGATTAAACATAAACATAGAAGATTTACCTTCTTCGAGTTTCAGTATTCTCTAGTGTTCTTCGAGCTTGATTTTATTCGGTGTGATGTTCTTCTTTCTTCGATTTACTTAGATTTATTTTGTGTCTCTGTGTTTTGTGTCTTTGTGTTTTGTATATCTGTATGTTTATGTCTGATTTTTATTTTCTTTTGTTTTTGTTATTTTTCATAAGCCCAGCAAAATAAATTTTAGGAGCCCGCTCATTTTTTTGCCCAATAGTGATGTCTACGGCAACGCCTTATAGCAATGCCTTAAAAAATCATTGCAATAGATAGCAAATTTTACATTCAACCCACATTTTTCACTTCAATTGTAAGAGTTTTGTAAAAGCATTACAATATATCTAATTTTGTAAAAACTTGTCAAGAAATATCAACGCTTTTTAACGAGTCTGGTTGCCATAGCCAATCTATGGTGTAGTGATTATAGTTCATATTGTCCTCAATAACAATGAATTCAGCTAGCTATGTAATTCAACGAGGTTTATCACCTAAAGTAACTGGTAAACAAATCTTACCTTTGATAGGAACCTGATTATTTGTGAACCCATACAAGGTATCCTTCGTTGGGGTCAAATCCCTATCCAGAAAATCCATCTTCTTGAAAGCTGAGTTATTAGATATTGATTCAAGTGATGACAGGATCTGGACTACTGTTCAGATACTGATGCTGATGTCATCAGGATTGCAACGTCAGTATTAGGTTGCCATCAGGATTAGAAGCTGATCAAGACTACATGAAGATTTATATCAGTCCAGAAATCAAGGAAGATTGATTTATCGACTCCTATTTTATAGGATCGTAGCTATCAGTTAGGATATGTATTGTAAACAGTTGTTAATTGATTTGACATATCTTGTAATTGATAGAGTAGCTGTGCACTGTATATAAACACAGTTTAGGTTTTACGTTAGAGTAATTGCTTACACGAGATATCTTGTAACCTAGCAGCTCTCAAGAAAATCAGAATTTCTTAAGAGAGTTTGTAACAGTTTTATATCAGAGTTAATAAAGCTGTTATTTATACATACTTGTATTACTATTATTGTTTTAGTCGAAAATCTAATACAATTGTATTCAACCCCCCTTCTACAATTGTTATTTACTGGGTAACAATTGGTATCAGAGCTTACTGATTATTTAAATCAGAAACGATCTTAAGATGTTGACGAGTAAGTATGAAAGCATTAAGATTCCCATTCTCAAGAAGTCTGAGTATCCTACATGGAAGGTAAAAATGTTGATGTATCTGGAAGCCTGTGATCTTGACTATATAGATAGGATCTATGATGGACCCTATGTTCCTAAGAAACTGGTTCCATTAACAGGGACTGTTCCTGAACACTATGTTCAGAAGACAAAATCAAAGTGGACTGTTGAGGAAAAGACTGAAATTCTCAAGGATGCTAAAGTTAAGAACATTCTTCATAACAGTCTTGATGCTGTCATGTCTAAAGAGTGATAGCATGCAAAATTGCAAAGGAGATCTGGGAAACTTTGGAGACTCAATGCCAAGGCACAGAGTCTATCAAAAAGAATAGGAGGGCATTACTGATTCAAGAGTATGAACAGTTTGATGCAAAACCTGATGAGAGTCTTACTGATATGTATGATAGATTCCTCACTTTGCTGAATAATTTATCTTTGATAGGCAAAGAATATGAGGCTGAAGACTCAAACACCAAGTTTCTAAGAGCCTTACCTGAGGAGTGGGATACACAATCCTCAATTATTATACATCAGTATGATCTTGAAACTATGTCTCTTGAACCCATGATCTTGAAGTTAAACAAAGGAGAAACAAGAAAAATGTCAAGGCAAAGTCCGTTACCTTGAATGTGGAAACAAAATCAAAGGGAAAAGCTGTGGAGGTTTCGAGGAGAAGTAGAGCTGTAGAGTCAAATCCTGATGACTCATCATCAGATCATGATGCTAATCCTGATACTGATACTGATGATGACACTGCTGATTCTGATATGATGGAAATGGTTGCTATGATAGTCAAAGGCTTCAAGAAGATGAAGTACAGGAAGGCTAGGAGGCAAGGCAATTTCCAAAAGAAATCCTTCAATGCTGATAAGGACAGGTACAAGAAGAAAGAAGGAAAAGGCAGCAAGTTTGACAAGTCAAAGGTCAAATGCTACAACTGTGATGGAATGGGTCACTTTGCAACTGAATGCAAAAAGTCCAAAACCAAGGCTCTCATCTCCTCAAGCAAGGATTGGATGGATTCTTCTTCGGAATCTAAAGAGGAACAGGTGAATTATGCCTTGATGGCAAATGTTGATGAAGTTGCTGCTGCTGAAAATAAGGTACCTGAAACTGTCTTTTATTTTGATACTAATAGTGTTTCTGAGTTAAGATCATTTCTTAAATCTCTGTATGTTAGATTTAAAAGTCAATCTCTTGAAAATGCTAGAATTCTATCTGAAATGGCAGAGGTTAGAGAGAAATGATCACTTAGAAGCTGAGTTACTCTTTATGCAAGAAGTACAAACTGAGTGTGATAAGGCTAAACACATGCAATTTGAATTAGAATTGAAATGTACTTCTCTGGAAAAAGAACTTGAATATGCTAATAAGAAACTCAGAACCTGGACTGATTCTCGTAGGAAATTTCAAGAGATAAATACTGATAAAAATTGGAAATAATGTCTGGGTTATAAGCCAGAGAATGATCAGAAACTGAAATAGAAAGTTATTGTTAATGAAAAGATAAATCCAAAGACCTATAGACATGTTATAGACAAAACCAAATCTGATATTGAACCTATCAATTTTGTGTACAGTAAGAATCCCAAATCAGATACTGAAAAAGGATCAACTTCTGCTAAACAAAATACAGAGAGTGTGTCTAAAACTGTTAAAGTATCAAGTACTAAAAATGTAGGTCTTTTGTCTAAGAAACAACTGAGAGACAGAATCTGTGAAGTTACAGATAGAAAGAAAGCAGCTACTGCTAAAAGAAACAGGAATGGGAAAGTTGGAATAAACAAAGAGAATAATTATAAGTATATTCCAAATGCTCCTAGAAAATCATGTTTTAACTGTGGAAACTCTAATCATCTTGCTATTGATTAAAGAAGGAGTAAAAAGAAAGCTACTGTGATTCCTAAGTCTGACATTAGGAATAGATTAGTATTTTATAAACCACAGAATCCCTATTTTCATTGTGGCATTAAATGGCATTCTATCTATAAATGTGAAGAATACCATAGCTTGTACTACAACTTTTATGATCCTTTACCTAAGTTTAATAAAAGTGCAAATTCTGGTAAAACAAAGAATGTGAATTCTAAGCATGCATTTGTTAATTCTGATAATGATAAAGCAAAGCCTGATGGATCTAATCCTGATAGGACTGCTTTTGTCAAAAAGACTTCTACTGCTAAAAATGTTAAATTGCATGAAAATAGAACCCAACAAGTGTGGGTTCTTAAAAATTCTAAATGAGTTCTTTGTGTTTCTGATTGCAGGTTGAAAAGAAAAATGTGTTAGTCATGGATAGTGGATGCTCTGTGCACTTTACTGGAAACAAATCCCTGCTATCAGAATTTGAGGAAAAAGCCGGCCCAACTTTGTCTTATGGAGATGGCAGCATTGGACAAACTTTGGGATATGGCAATATTATCATTGGAAATGTCATCATTGAAAAAGTAGCTCTGGTAAAGGGACTCAAACACAATCTAATAAGTGTTAGTCAAATCACAAACAGAGGTTATCATGTTAACTTCGATGATACTCATTTTGAAGTGGTCAATAAGGGATCAGGAAAGGTTGTCTTAACTGGTTTAAGGCATAGTAACATTTATGAAGCAAACATCTACAACAATACTTATGGTCCCTCTACATGTTTCATCAGTAAAGCATCTGTAGATGATAGTTGGAATTGGCACAAGAAGCTTTCTCATCTCAACTTCAACAACATCAATGAGTTGGTTAAAAAAGATTTGGTGAGAGGATTACCAAAGGCATTGTATACTCCTGATGGACTCTGTGATGCTTGTCAGAAGGCAAAACAGAGAAGGACATCATTCAAGAGTAAAACTGAATCCTAAATTGATGAACCATATCACATGCTTCACCTTGACTTGTTTGGTCCAGTCAACATTATGTCTATTAGTAAGAAAAGGTACACTCTAGTCATTGTTCATGAATATACTAAATTTACTTGGGTGTATTTTCTTCACAGAAAAGATGAAATTGCTGAGATACTGTTGGACCATGTAAGACTCATTGAAACTGGCATAAAATACAAAGTGAAGATTCTGAGAAGTGATAATGGAACTGAATTCAAGAATTCAGTAATGGAAGAGTTCTGTAGATATAAAGGAATAGTTCAACAATTCTTTGCTCCTGGCACACCCCAGCAAAATGGAGTAGTTGAAAGGAAGAACAGAACTCTCATTAAAGCTGGAAGAACTATGTTGGAGGAAGCTAAACTACCTACATATTTCTGGGCAGAAGCAGTCAACACAACATGCTATACTCAAAACATTACTTTAATCAACAGACATGGTGTGACTCCTTATCAAATGATTAAAGAAAAGAAACCAAGTCTGAAGCATCTACATGTATTTGGGTGCAAGTGCTTTGTTATGAGACCTCATCCTGAACAGTTAGGAAAATTTGAGACTAAAGCTGATGAGGGCATCTTTATTGGCTATCCAACTACAAGAGCCTTTAAAGTCTACCATCTGAGAACAAAGACAGTCATGGAGTCTATAAATGTATCTTTTGATGATAAGAAAATAATAGGAATTTGTGAAGACTCTTATGACAGTTTGATCTTTGCAAATGAAGCTTGCAAGAATCCTGATGAATCTGTGTCAGATACTGATACCTCATCAGATCCTGACGATTCATATATTCCCGATGAAGCACCAATTACTGATGGCGATGCCACAAATGCAAATGTTGAGGGGGAACAACAACAAGATACCATCAATACTGATACAACTCAAGCATCAGGAGGAGGTTCATCAGAAATAGATTCAAGTGATAATCCTGACAGTACTTCAGGAGGAGATAACACTATCTCCGGGGGAGCTTCTAATGATTCTAGTTCTTTTGAAGATAACACCAATCTAGGGGGAGCATCCAACTCTAGAAATGAGTTACCATCAGCAAGAAAATGGACTAAAATTCATACTCCTGATTTAATTATTGGGAATCCTGATGCAGGTGTTAAAACCAGAAGTGCAACTCAGAATGAATGTCTTTATCATAACTTTCTATTAAAGGAGGAACCTAAGAAAGTTGAAGATGCACTCAAGGATGCTGATTGGGTTACAGTAATGCAAGAAGAACTGAATGAATTTGAAAGAAACCAAGGCCAAAGGACAGGTCAATTGTGGGTACAAAGTGGGTATTCAGAAATAAGACAGATTCAGATGGAACAATTGTGAGGAACAAAGCAAGGCTAGTTGCAAAGGGGTATTCTCAACAGGAAGGTATAGATTATGATGAGACCTTTGCTCCAGTTGCAAGGCTAAAAGTCATCAGGATTTTTCTGGGATATGCAGCCCACAAGAAATTCAAAGTGTTCCAGATGGATGTTAAAAGTGCTTTTCTGAATAGAGAATTGGAAGAGGAGGTATATGTTGAACAACCTCCTGGTTTCATTGATCCTAAATATCCAAATCATGTCTACAAATTGGATAAAACACTTTATAGACTAAAGCAAGCTCCAAGAGCCTGGTATGAAACCTTGGCTCAATTCTTACTGGAAAGTGGATTCAAAAGAGGTACAATTGATAAAACTCAATTCTATTTGAATCATCGTAAGGATTTGCTATTAGTTCAAATTTATGTTGATGACATCATTTTTGTGTCAACTAATACAAAGCTTTGTGAGAAATTTTCAAAGCTAATGCAATCTAGATATAAAATGAGCATGATGGGAGAAATGAGCTATTTCTTAGGTTTGCAAGTTAAACAGAATAATGATGGGATTTTATCAATCAGTCAAAGTACACAAAGAATTTGCTGAAAAAGTTTAACATGCAAGACAGTGCTACTGCTTTAACTCCAATAGCTACAACTACTAAACTTGATTCTGATCAAGGTAGTGAAGTAGATGTAACTAACTACAAGCTCACTCTGGTATTTAACTGCCAGTAGACCAGATATCATGTATGCAACCTGTCTATGTGCATATATAGTCAGGGTTTTTACTCTTAAAAATTTGAGAATTGTTTATGAAAAATAGTAATAAAATATTATTTTTGAACTATAAGTAACCAATATAGCTAATGTCATTTAAGCACTCAACCTTATAATTGGGGGTGCATTAAAGCTGGGGCGTGTTTAATAAATTTGGCTGTGCAACAAAGCTGGGTGAATTTCTTAATATTTCGGTGTACAAAATCCAGGGATGTAATTAGTCAAATTGGGGGTGTACTAAAGGTGGGGATGTGTTTCTAATTATTCGGGTACAAAAAATTTAAAAATAATAATAAAATATTGTTTTTAAATTATAGCTAATACCATTGGAACACAATCTCTTACTAGTTCAATAAATTTTCTCTAACAGTTATTATATATTTTTTTAACTAACCATATATAGCTACTACCTTGGAAGATGCTCTGATGGGTGGTATTAACGAGCTTCTTTAAATAATTTAATTTCTTTTTGAATTTGAAATTATGATACAATCATATTAGTGTTAAAATATATTTTCATATTAAAATTATAAAAAATTATCATAAAAAATTTTAAAAAATTCGTATATTAAATGGAATATGCTAATATATATGTAGAGTTAAAATAAATAAAAAGTTTCAAATTATTTTGCAAGTTTTATTCAATTATTTTACTAGTGTGGTACTAAACTATAAGATTTAAAAAGTATATATAATAAAATTCTCAAATAGATTTTGACGAACATCAATTAAAATTCAAACGAGATTATAAATTTTTTAAGCTTAGTTTTGTTCCACAATCACATCATCAATTCTGAAAGCTCTTTAAATAACGGACATGAAATCTTCTAAAGTTAATTCATCGAAATGGATTAACAAAACATAAAGGCTCTTACTAAGTAAAATGAAAAATAAGATGTAATCTCAAACCTTCATTTTCTTTTAATCTATACATATACATATGTATGTATCATCATCCCCTACTATTCCACCCACCCCATTTTGTTCGACCACCACTTTCGATGCTTTGCTACCAATCTATGACCAGTTAATTTTAACGCCGCCACACCACCATTTAAAATCCGGCTCTCTCTCGCTCAGTCCATCCCTCCCTCCTTCCTCCCTCCTTCCTCTTCTCTCATACACCACCTACACCTAGACCTGACAAATTGGGTCTGGATCCGAAGAACTGATCCGAAATTAATGGAACCGAGATCCGATTTTATATCCGAATTAGATTAACTAAAATTTAACAAAATCCGAAACAATCCGATCCGAACCGAAATCCGAACCGATATAGTCAAATCCGATTATTGTCCGAAAACTGATCTCATCCGATCCGAAAATTACCCGAAGCGAATATTTGATCGATAATAATCCGAAACCGATCAAATTCAAAAAAAATATTGTCCGGACAGAATATGAATCAAAGTACTATCCGTTCTAAATTTGAAACTAAAAACACATATACCGAAAATTATGTGATGAAATAATATTATTGAGATTATATTTTATTTCTCTCTCTGACTCAAAATATTTTATATTTTAGGAAAAACACGTTTCAAGATATCAAATATGTATCAAAATATTATACATTTAGCAAACATATTATTTTATATTACTGGTCCAAGTAGAGACTAGAAAAAATAATATTAAATATTAAATATTCAAAAAATAATCAAGTTTTATATTACTCAATTGAGTATTTATTTTCGCGTTATAATTATACTTCTACAAACTTACTGATGACATTTATTTAGTTTCAATGATAATTCAAAATTGATACAACATAATTGAAATCAAATTTTTTCGATCCGACAAAATCCAATCAGAAAAGATCCGAACCGAATTTTACCTGAGCTTAATCCGAAATTTATCCAATTTTAATCTGAAATCGACCCGATCCGAAACTAGACCCGAACCGAAATCGATCAAAATTTTGTAAAACCGATTCCAGACCAGAACCGAAATAGATCTGATCCGAATTGTATCCAAATATATCAAAATCGAATATTGATCCGATCCGAAATGGATCCAATCCGAAACCGATCCGATTATCCGATTTGCTAGGTCTACCTACACCCATACCTTTTATCTCTTTCTAATTTTGATTACCATCGAAGATACATCACAGCCACATTCCAGCAAATATTAGATCTGTAAAGTACAAGATTACATGAAAAACAATATAGATACAATTACTATATCGTAAAAACTATAGTGTAACTAGAGAGAGACAGAGAGCGAGAGAGGGATAAAGAGGAGAAAGAGGGGGGATTAAGAGATATGGAGGGAAAATAGAGGAGATTACAGTTTAAATCAAAGCATTAATCGAAACCATACGAGAATTGAACACAAACCAAGGTTAGACACGAATCTGTGTTTAAACCCTAATTGAATCCTTCAATCCTTTGAATTAAACCATAACCCAGCTCGAATACCATTAATTAAATGTGAGAGATGAGAGAGTGAATGGAGAAACTGAGTGAGAGAGACGAGAGAGTGAATGATTGGAGATACTGAAGCCCCAGTTTCATTTGACCCCAATAAGTTTTGCCCCAATTTTCATTTTTCCGCTCTACCCCAATTTTCATTTTTTTCATTTGCCACTCTACAATAATTCAGAACCACAATCAAGTGCGGCTCTCTTTATTTTTAATTTTTTTGTTTAAAAATAGTACAAATTTATTTTAATTTGTTGATATTAAATTCTTACAATAAATAAATTATTTTCATTGATATGTAATAATCCACAATTATTACAGGTTGTTATTTTCTACAATTAAACTTTTAAAGATTTTAATAAGAATTTATAATTTTTCATATACTTCTTTTGTTTAAAACAAATTCATATCTATTAAAAATACTATAATAATTGAAGAAATATAATTAAATCATATATTTGATGGACTATTAGTTTTTATAAAAATTGTTTCAATGGTTTTATTAAAATTAAATATCTTTAAATTTAAATAATTATTCAATCTTTAATTTTGAATAAAAGTTAAAATTTTATTTAGTAATGGTCTAGGCTAACACACTCTCCCGTGTTGCAGTGTGTAACACTTTTTCTAACTAGAGCAACATACTTCTTTGGCTAAGGTAACACCACAATCACAATGTTGTGATACGTCAAATATTTCATAGCTACATCAAAGAAGGTAACACTATGCCAAAAAGTTGCAATAGGCCATCTATGGCGTAGTGCCAGTAGGCAGACCACTCGGAGAGGGTTGTGAGTAGTTCTTCAAAGATTTAACAAGAAGGTTTTCCATTTTGATCTTTGAATCAAGAAGCGTTTGTTATTTTTCTTTCCTTCGTTGATCTATGTATTGTTGACAAGTAATTCCAGAATCAGGACTAAGAGGAGTTGTATCCGCTTCTTCTGTCCACCTAGGCATACAA
This sequence comes from Saposhnikovia divaricata, assembly GCA_036435485.1. Taxonomy (NCBI): domain Eukaryota; kingdom Viridiplantae; phylum Streptophyta; class Magnoliopsida; order Apiales; family Apiaceae; genus Saposhnikovia; species Saposhnikovia divaricata. The sequence goes on along the minus strand of CM071596.1, from coordinate 50,792,646 downwards.
CTAAAACAATGAAAAGCAGTAAAATCGGTCTCAGTTGGAACAGAAGTCCAATGGGACAATGGAAACAATCTAAAACAATTAAACTAAAATCTATAGAAACTAGGCGTCTCCCCCGCAATGGTGCCAAAAACTTGATGTGTTTATTTTTGTAACTGCAAGCGCACGGTGTCTATTGCTAGTATATAGTGGCAAGCGGGTTGTATTCCATAAGGATACAGGTTTCAAGAATTTCAATTTAATTATTATAAATTATTCCTATATAAAAAAATGAGTGTTGAAGATTTTTACTAACTTCAATGTAAATTAAATATGTTTTAAATCAATTAACTAAAAATCTAGGGCAATTCAGGTTGACCATGCTTACAACAAACAATTCACAAAATTATAGCAATTCAATGGGTGCAAGTAAATAAAGTAATGGTTAATCTCTCTCAAGCATTAACACTTTCAGAAATTCAATGATGCTCTCGCACTCACTTTCCGTTCTTCTAATCGTGTGTGTGCCTCTAGTGAGTAAAATCTCCCGATCTATTAATCCTATTTGCATTCAATTAATTGGCCAATTACACAAATTAAGTATTAAACAATATCGATTAGAATTACTCTTAACCCTTTAAACTACTAATCAAGTTAAATCCTAGTTATGGTGCAAACATGGCTCCCCTTTACACCCTAGAATCGAACTACTCACTCAGACTAAGATTAAGAACGATAAAAACAATGAAAAAGCCATATAAAACATATACTAATAAACAAGATGAGATAAAAAATACCATAAACTTTGTATTAACGAAGAACAATGAAAATCCAAACTAAAACAAGTGCTTACAAGGAAGAGATGAAGAACAAACCCTAGCTATGTTAAAACTACGTATGTATCTCCCCACGTTCTATCTCTAAAAACAAATAATAAAAATCTGATCACCTATCTCTAAATGTATTTTTAATGTTTTAATAAATTTACAAAAAGATATGCATAATTGAATATGATTTTCATGTAAAATTCGCAACTGTATTACTCCTTGTTTGTGGGCTCTTCCACTTGGACTCTGCTCACTGTAAGATCGTCTCAAGATAGGACCCAAATAGCGTAGGCAGCCGTATAGCCCAATATACGAATTTTCATATATTTAAACTCCAAATTACCTCTTTTTGCTACAAATCCATCCAACTTATGAATTTCTTATTTCCTACAATAAAACAATCAAATCTCTATTAAATAAATATAGAAGTCAATGCAAAACATAATAAATATGAGAATAAAATCATCTAATATGTATATAAAAATATATTTTATCAAACATATACTAGTATATCATGATTGATTTCAAATTAAAATTGTGATTGTTTAGTAAACATTTTTTGATTTAAAAAATATATATTTATAGATATGTTAAATAAATTCATTATTGTATTTAAATTAGAAGTGTTAATTAATGAAGTAGGGTGAGAATGTAAATAAGGAAAATTCTTAATATAATATGACTGGTCTAAAATTTAGAAATTAGTTTTGATTTGTCCTAAAATAATTCATAATTTTTGATTGGTTAATTGGTAGGCTCAGGTATTAAAATAAAAGATGTATTATTATAATTATAAATTCTAAATAATCCTTTTTGTCAATGTTACATGAATGTATATTAACTTTCTTTTTCAAATATAGCGAGATTTACTTAAATGTGAGGTCATATGATGATAGCTTTCAATTTTTACTTTTTTCAAGACATTAGATACATATATATTTCAAATAACATGAATTTTCAAAGCTCAAGGAAGTGGGGAAAATTTAACAAAAAAATTACATGCATATATGATTTGTTGAGATTTTAGGTAATCTTCATGTATTTTAACTGCGAAGAAGAATGCAAGTCTTCTTGATATGCCATTATACCAATGATAATTATAAAGGTTTAATTTACTTAAAAATAATGAAATCGCTGCCTATCATTTTTGGAAATTATGGAATAGCCTCTTAAGTAAGAGTATTTAATTTAAATGATTTTGTAATTCATTAGTGGTGCTAGGATATTTAGACTAGTGTAATAGGAAAACTTTATACTTACACACTTGCAGTAAATCACCGTGTTCCACTACAACACAGGCAGGTCGAATTCGACCAACTATTTTCGACATTGGCTAAATTCGATCAAAGAGGGTCAAATTTAATGGTGCCGGCTGACGTCGACCATTTATGGGTGAATTTAAAAAGAGTCAAAAATAATTGGTCAAAATTACATGTATTTTCAACCAATTTTATCCCGGTGGTCGAATTTATATCCCGCCAAAAATAGGAGGCAAAGTTCCCGCCAAACTGAATATAATTTCGACCACATATGGTCGAATGTAGAAATGGCACTGAGCGGGAAAATCCCCGCCTTTTTCACAAAACTTATTTCAAAATGAATATAAGTTCCCAATCAACCTCATTATAAATTCGACTATATATGGTCGAATTTATAAATTGCGCTGAGCGGGAAAATCCTCGCTATTTTTTTAAAAACTTATTTGAACCGGAAATTTTGCCAACGAATGAAAACGGAAAATAATTAAAAACCGTTCAGACGACACTGGTCGAACTTAATATATTCGACCCAATATGGTCGAATTAACCATTATCAAATTCTAAAAATCTTTTTTTAAATATTTAAATTTTCCTAAATTTTATGAAATAATACATGTAAATATAAGCATAGCATTCATTATATAAAAAATTTTAGTTTGTCCGCAAAAAAATTATATCTTAAGTAAATGTTGAATTTTTACTTAATAGATACTTTTATAAAAATTTAATAAGTATATAATAGGTTTAAAAAATTACAAATAAATCATCATAGTACCGGAAAGTCATATTTTATACAATATAATTTTTTTTAAAAAAAATTGGGCAATTTAACAAATTCTTTTTAAGTCGGTTGAAAAATGAGATAGTCTTAACAAACTTATGGTTTAGGGGTTTAGATTTAGGGTTTGGGGCATCAATTCGGGTTAGCTCTTTTAATTTACTTATTTTTTTTTTAAACTAATCCAACAGTATGGATGTTGAGATTTTAATAATGTAAGAACAAATGCAAAACATAAATTATTTATAATATTTATTTATTGGAATTTATAATAGTTTTTATAATCTATACAACAAATTTGACTAGAAACCCTAAATAGTCGAATATAACTTGAATTCGACCCGGTCTAGTCATATAGCGTATGTAATTTCGACTATTTGAAGTCGTAGTAGCCCACTAATTTCGACTTCTGTTGGTCGTACTTTAAATTCGACCATTTGAAGTTGAACATAGCCGCACAAGTAAGTTCGACTTTCTTTATTGGAATTTACTAATTCGACTATATATATTTGGTCGAATTTACCCGTGTTCTTTTAGCAACCCTATTGCATCTCTATTTCATGTCGCCGTTTTTGCAACATGTTCCCCCTTCACCATTTTCTCCCTCTTCTTTCATCATAAAATTTTCTTCTTTCACCATTTTCTCTTCATGTGATCATCCTAAATCTTCGTGTCAGTGCAATTTCTTCTTCTTAATAGTATGAATATGATTGTTTTTGTTGTAATTAGTGGAATTATGATAATTTTATATGTGTTCATGTATAAATGAATTTGAGTGGTTTATATGTGTTCATATATGATCATAAGTGAAACATGTTGCTTAAACTTGAGATATTATATTAGCAATTTTTTTATTTACTTAAAATTACATTTGCCTTATATTAAAGTGTGCACATTTGTAGATGGCATTTGATCGTAATTGGATTGGTCGTAATCGATTTAATGAGGCAAAATACTTAACAGAGAATACAAAATTGGAGTGGATAATTTCATTAAATTTGCTATAGATCATCTTGATGAGGAAGACAACGGCCTTATAAGATGTCCTTGTAAAAATTGTAGAAATGGACATTATAAGAATCCTACTGCCGTGAAAATGATTTATATCGATATGGTATAATGCAATGGTATACTAGATGGGATTGTCATGGGGAGGAAGATAGGCCGCGAGATGAATTTGGAACGAGTTATGTTAATATAACCACAAGTATGATGTACATGATAATGATTTTGAGGATTGTGAAGATTTTGGGGACGAATCGAACGAAATAACAAAAAAATTTTACAAGATGGTGGGATCTGCTTCTGAACCAATATATCCCAACAATGCCAATTTTATAACATTGGAGTTTGTCATGGAGTTGCTTGCTTGGAAAATAAGCATAATTGTAGTGACAATGGCTTTGATGAGTTGTTTCATCTCATTGGATTATTATTGCCCAATGATCATAAATTGCCTGAAAAGTACTACACTGCGCAGAACATGATTAAAGGGTTGAATATGGAGTATGAAAAGATTGATGCTTGCAAGAATGATTGCATGCTATTTTACAAGGAAAACAACAATAAGACACAATGCGACATATGCACAGAACACAGAAACAAAGTGCAAAAAGATACTAAAAAATATAAGATCCCACGAAAGATGCAGCGTTTATTCTTGGCCAAAAAAACTACAAAATCTATGAGGTGGCACCACGATAGAGTTATTGTTGAAGGTCAATTAGGTCACCCCACTGATGGAGATGAATTGAAACAATTTGATCGTAGACTTCCAAGTTTTTCAAAGGACATTCATAATGTTAGACTCAGACTAGCTACTGATGGATTTGACCTCTTTCATGATCCACAGTCTAGGGATTATACTGTATGGCCTATGGTGATTTTTATGTACAATCTTCCCCCATTCATGTGTACTAAGGCTCCATACATGTTCATGCCTCTTCTTATTCCCGGGCCGACAGATCCAACAAAAGATTTACATGTTTATCTAAGACCTCTAATTGATGAACTGAAAATGTTATGGCATACTGGGGTGGAAACATATGACATGTTCTCACATACAAATTTTATGATGAAGGCAGCACTTATGTGGACAGTTAGTGACTTTCCTGCACTTGCCATGCTTAGCGGGTGGTCCACTAAGGGTAAGTTGGCATGTCCAGTTTGTATGGTAGAGGTCAAAGCTAAACAACTCAAACATGGTGGTAAATCTACTTTTTATGGCACATCTCGATATTTTTTGGAACCAGATGACTCCATAAGAAGGAGTACAAGGTTTGGAAGTATTGAGACACGATCAGTGTGTGCTCGAATTTCAGGAGGACTTGCAAAGGCCATGTGTGAGCAGATTCAATTTCCCCCTCCGGGAAAGTTAACAAATAGAAAACCAAAGGGTTATGGCATGATACATAATTGGACTCATAAAACTCCATTTTTTGAGCTTCCGTATTGGGAGAGACTTAGCCTTCGTCACAGCATTGACATTATGTACACCAAAAAGAATGTCTTTGACAACATATTCTACACAATTCTTGATGATGCAAAGAAGTGCAAAGATAACACAAAAGCAAGAAAGGATTATGAAGAATTACGTGTACATCTTGAGTTGTGGATTCTAGGTGACGACACGAAACCACATGCACCATATGTTCTTTCGAGGAAATATGTTCACAAGTTGTTCAAATGGATTAAAGCATTGAAACTTCCAGATGGGTTTGCCTCAAATATATCTAGGTGTGTGAATTGGAAGACAAATTGCATTCGCGGGATAAAAGTCACATTTTTATGCAAAATTTCTTACCTATCGTTTGCCATGACTTACTTTCGAAACATGCAGCTGCTCCTATTATTGAGTTGTGCAACTTCTTTCAATATTTATGCTCATTGAATCTCAAATACACAGATTTGCAAAAAATGGAGAAAGATATAGTAAGGATAATGTTGAAACTTGAAACTGTCTTCAAAACGAGGCACCTCAAAAGTTTCATAATCGGTTACGTCGAAACGAGGCACCTCAAAAGTTTCATGATGTCGATTTATTAGAGGTTTACACGAATCGGACACACGTATCGGACAATTAATTTTTTTTTATTGTTCAATCTAAATATATAATGGATTCCAGAAGTTGGTGCAACAACATTACCCCCGTCTCAATGATGCAGAAAAAGAACAATATCAAAAAGAACACTTTAAAGATTGATTTGAAAGAAGGGTATGTGTTTTTTTATAGATGCTCACATGTTTGTATATATGTAATTTTATTCATAAATCTATATATCATGTTTTTCATATATGTTTTAGGTACAAGATGATGAAGATCTCACAAAGAAATTTATTAACCTAATAAGAGGTCCAATATTTAAAGTGGAGTCTTATAAAGCGTACAAGTGCAAGGGTTACAAATTTTCTTGCATAAATTTTAATGAGCTCACTTCACCAAATTCCGGTGTAGTTGTCATTGGTAAGGAATTAAATCTATTCTAAGTATTTAATTCAATATTTTTTCATTATTTGTATCTAAGTTTTATGCATTTATACTTGTAGGGACTTCTTACAAGGAAAGTTATGGAAACTATTACGGAAGGCTAGAAGAAGTTTTAAAACTCTTCTATCACAATTGACACGTCAAGTAATCATCTTCAAATGTCATTGGTTTGATCACACGACACACATCAAAGTCGATAACCACCGTTTGACTACCGTGGATGTCAAATCAAAGCTAAATGCCAAAGACGACTTTGTGTTGGCTATCCAAGCTCATCAAGTGTACTATGCCCCAAATATTTTAAATGCAAAATCATCATGGTACATGATTCTAACAACAAAGAGTCGACAAGTTGATGAAAGTGTGTCAATTAATGTGAAGAAAATAATCAATGATGATGATCCTTTACAAAAAAAGTGTTAAATGCTTCATCATCACACATCAGAAGAGTTATTGTTCATGATCCCTCAATTTTTTTATTGATTTGAGGATGTTTGAAAACGACTATTCGATAGATTATGATAATGAAGAAGAAAACCAAGAGGATATGAGAGACGAAGACAAAGACAAAGATGAGAATGGAGCCGAAAATGATGAATTAAGTGATAATGACGATTTAGTGTAATTTTTCATTCTCAGTCGAATTTGTATTTGTATTAAGAGAATTATTCCTTGATCATTTAATTTTTTTAAAATTTGAAGTTTATTCATATGTTTGTAAGTCAAGTAAATTGGATTGTGTTTTACTGTTAAAATTTATCACATGGAGGATTTAGTGGAGTAGCTGTCCCAGTGAAAAAATATGGTTCATTTTATTCGATGATAAAATGTCAAAAATATCAACGCGGCTATATTCGACCATTTAAGGTCGAATGTATTTTAAATATAAATAATTTTTCCCCCAAATTAATTCATTTCCATCGCCGTTTTCCCCTTAGCTTAATTTCTCTCCAAATTAGGATTTTTCGTAATCGGTTTTCCCCAATCTTATAGGAGATAATGGCTCAAGGTGAAGGTTCAAATCTTTGGCTCAATTTGACGAGAAGCTCACAGGTGTTCCTCTCTCTCTGTCTATCTCTCTCGCTCTCTCTGTCTCTGTCTCTGTCTCTCTCCCTCTCTCTCTCACTCTCACTCTCTCTCACTCTCTCCCTCTCTATCTCTATCTCTTAATTAATTAATTTTTTTGTTCAATTTCATTTTATTTCAGTTAGGGTTTATCTCTTAATTAGGGTTTTATTTCATTTTGTCTCTGTATGTATTAATTTATGCAAACTTCGAAGATGTTGACAACAAACTCTCTCTCTCTCTCTCTCTCTCTCTCTCTCTCTAGAAAAAGGAGAAATGCCTATTACGGATGAATTCATGGGTTTTGTGTATGACCCTACTGAACCGGTTGTGAAAGAGCTGCAGGTTTGAATTTCATTTTATTCTCTTCCTTGATCCTTGACACAAATTATTGTTGCGTTATTCTATCTTAGCTAGCTGCTTCATTTCAGCTCAATTACAATTCTTTTGTTAGATTTTAATTTTGTGATTTGACTTTGACATATTCCATGTTCTAGGAAAAAATGAAAAAGGTACGGTCTTCGCAAGTTAAATTGACACCTGAGATGTTCCCGCCAATTGATGAACCGCCATCCCCCCGTACGCAAATGTAAATTGAGCGGAAAAAAGATGTCATTGTGACAATACCGGCTAGACCCCTAAAGAAAGGGAAGGTCTTCCTACATCCCCATGAAACATTTGGAGAGATGTTTGGAGCACGGGAAGCAACACAGTGGATAAACAAACAAAAAGTAGAACCTGCTGTTCATATTCCAGATGATATTTACACGATGATGTCGACGATTTTAGAAGAGGTGAGGCAGATGGTCCGTTCCTTGCCTACGCGTGAAGTGAAACAGTCAATTTGGACGAAGAGGTGCGTAAATTAGCCACTATTACATTACCGAATCCAACTTAGCACTTCTTGCAGATGAATTATATATGGGCAGCCACTGGTTTTCTTCCTCAGATCTTGAAGGACAATGATAAGATCATTGTAGAGGTAACATTCTTGCTTGAATAATTAGGATTTCACTTTGCTTTGCTACATTCCACTTTGCTGCATCGAATGTTTTATTTTGAAAAATTAGGATTTCAGATTTTACGGTGTGATTAAAATGATTAATGTGTAAAACAGTTGGTAATGATTTTACAAAAACTATGAATAAAGTAAACGATTTAGATGAATAACACCTAAAAGAAGAGTTGGTAATCTTGTTTTGGTATTTAATTTTTTTTTTGCGTGAGAATTGTTGATTTGAAAACCCTAGCCCCCATCGGTGTAGTTCATAATGCGCAGGCAGCCATCAAGCCTTCATAGTCTAGGTAAACTTAGTTAATATTGAATTTTAGTTTTTCGTCTAGGTTTCGTCTAGATATTACTGTACTTTGTTGTTGCTAGAATTTAACACTATGACAAAGGACTTTTACATCTATGACTGAGGTTTATTTTTTATACTCTGTTTACTATGACAATTGTGGGATGTAGTATTTTTAAGTAAACCTGATAGTTGTTATTTGTTCTAAATACTTGGGCAAGTAAAGCTCATTAACAGACTTAGTTTAGATAAAAAATTGCATCCTACTTGTGTCACCTTTAATGTTTAGGATTTTAGCAATAAAGATTTGGAGTCTGTTATACTTTTAAGTATATATTTTTCAAATGAAAAGATTAATTATTTTTTTTACAAGTAAACATTATTTATTCAGATTTTTAAAACAAGCGCAAATCTAATATACTTCTATTTTTAGACTAACAATCATGCTTATCCTGAATCATTGCACTGGTTATTCATGTAGGAAACTCTACCATGAAATGCTATGGTGGTGGACGACACAAAGGCTCTGATGGTGGACGGCGCACAACAATGAAATCGACGAAGATCTAGAGGCACACATGTATCCCCCTATATGAACTGTTTATGAACAACTGTTTGAATAGTGGTTTTAGAAGCTTCAGTTTGACAATGTTTAACTATCAAGTTGTTTTAGACCAAGTCTTTTGTAATTAACTTTTAGTATTTTGTTTAATCAAATATGAATGTTTCAAAAAATATGAATGGTTTATATTTGGAGGATAATTATCATTATTTGCTTTGTTATTTCTTGGTTATATTTTTATACGGAGAAGTGAGAAGGAACAGGTGGTAGAGAATTAAGTATAAAACTGTAATGGTATTTCGACTAGAAGTGAAACATTAAAAAAATGGTATGTTAAATTCGACCAGAAGGGTTAGAATATACATTTTTGGTATGTTATTTTCCACCATTCTTGGTCGAATATAGTGAGCACCAAAAATGTTTTTGCATGACAATTTCGACTGGATATGAAGGTCGAACATATATGACGACCAAAGCAGGTCGAAAATAAAAATGATCGATCGACCAAAAGTGGTCGAAAATGAATTCGACCTCAGCAGGTCGAATTTACTTTTTTGACTTAAGAAGGTCGAATTTTAAGGTCAACCTCTTTTGGTCGAAAATATGGTCGATCGATGGTAGTCGAAAATATTTTTTTGGCGGTTTTTTTGAAAATTTTCAGGAAAAATTCAAATTTTATGCGAAAATTTTGGCCTGAGAATTGGTGACTGTATCCAGCCGAAATTAATTGGTCGAACATATATGGTCGAAGATATATATTAGCTAATTTTGACCGGCTACCTTATTTTCGACTTACGTATATTCGACCTTTTGCTGGTTGGTCGAAATTAGCTAATTTCGACCAGAAAGCGTCGAAATTAGCTAATTTCGACCATGTTACGGCGGTCGAAATTAGCCAAAATTCTGGTAATGATAAATAAATATTCCTTCATTGTATTCTTATTACTTAATATAAATTTGGTGTAAAATATGGTGTAAGATCCCCAAACGATATTTAATTTTTATGTAATATTGTTAAAATTTTAGATCCTTTTCATTGGAACTTGTGTATATATAGAAGTAATCTAGAATTCAATGTTGCATTGCAGTTCTTGTAGTACATTATTGGTACACTATAGTGAGAGAGATCTTTCTAGGTCATTACAAAAAAAAATTGTAAGATGCACAATACAAGTATTGACACAAGTGGAACAGACTATGAAAAATTCCACACCCTGAAGTCATTTTTCTCATTACAATGTTTATGCAAATCATTGAAAGGGTTAATAAATAAGGAAGCTTTAATTTAATTTAAGATAGTCCTATCATTGTCTTGTCTTGTCTGGGAAAAATAAATGCACAAGTTTGCATTATGCTCCATGCTACTGAATAGTCCAGTGATTCCACGCGCTCCTTCCATTTAAGCTCCATGCTAACCAACATATTCATAGAATTCTCGACATTAGCCTTATATTTTGCTGCCAAAGCCTCAAGGTTTATCACTTTATAATTTTGAGCAGTGGCATCCTTGTGTAACGCCTTAGCTTCTTCTACAAACTTGTCAGTTTTGGCATCTATGGCTTTGTTACTAGCCTGACGCTTGACTATCTCATCCGAGTTATGATCTCTCATTTGCTCCTCAAGCGTAGCTATCACAAGCAAGTTGGCATCTTTCTTTTTCTCCAACTCCACCAGCTTATACTCAACTTGGCGATATTTTCCCGCGATGCTATTTAACTCCTCTATCTCCTTGGACCTTGCAAGAGGCATAACCATGCCTCGGTTTACTTCTTTGTGAAGCTCAAAGGCTCTACTGGTTAAATTCGATAAATCCCAGCGAAGATTTAAGAATCCCTGTTGCAAGTGTGAAGGGATCCTCCTAGAAGCCAACAAATAGTGCAAGGCTTTATTGAAGTCTTGGAAATTCGAATCATTTACAAGGTCTAAAAGGTGTCCAGACAAATACTTCTTAAGAACTTTCTCATTCTCCCGGATGACCTCTTCGTCCAGCTGAATTTGAGGAGGAAGCACCCTATATACATCAAACCTGTCTTCTTGAATTTGTTCCTCCAAATGCTTGAAGAACCGAACCAGCTCCGCAGAGACTGACCAGGGAACTTTACTGTGAGAATCCTGAAAGCTTGACTGACCTTGGAGGTTTAATGAACAATCATTTGAGGTAGGAGGTTGCCTTATGATGTGAGAAACCTCCTACAACAGAAAGAACAATAAACTGAAGCAGAAGGGGGGAGTAACTGCTAGGTATATATAGCTTCAACAAAAAACACATTACACATACTATGAAAACAATTGAGGGAGATTACTTGATGTTATATAATGGCCTCCTTTTGGATGTCCCTTTCTACTGGGTGAGGATCGCATCTCAGATTAAACATCCCTCTCCTTTCCTCCTTAGATTTGCGCCTGGAATATACTTTCTGTGTAGCAGGATCGTAGTTGATTTCAAGGTCAAACTATAATCCCAGATGTCCCCCTTCTTTGGACAAATCAGAACTGATATCCATATACTCAGTAAGTTCATAAGATATAGGCTCTTTTATGTGAGTTAAAAATCATATATTTAACTTACATTACATAATTAGTAAAAAAAACTTATCATGCTTGTTACATAAAAAAAAAAAGCTTATCACCAAAACCAGCGTCATATTAAGGTGTAGTTAGTGAAGTAGTTTACTACATACATATTTTATTGGAAGGTAAAAGTAAAAATATTCTGACTGGGTTTTATACTTGTATATTTTAATATGGTTTTGGAGAAACAAAAAAAATATATATATTATAATTTATAATCAACAAGGTTGAGCATCATTAGCACCACTTCAATAGTTTATCCCTAAATTCTTGATCTCGTAGATCGAGTTCAATAGTTTATCTATAAAAGCCATCTTGAATTCTTGATCTCTTAGATCGAGTAAACAGTAGACAACAAATAATATTAAACCCAACCCCATTTATGGTGTTGGACAAAAAAATGAAATTTATACAAGAACAAATAAAAAAATCAATATACAAACTGTTGGATATTTTAGTGTAATTGGATTGATTAGTTGATCAATGTAATCGTAATATTACATCGAACTAGTCGGGAGAGTGCGGAGTGCACGCTTTGTTCGAGTTTATTATGATTTCAGTATTATTGCTTATGAGGCATGTTCATTGACATTAGACGCACCTGTTGGGATGCTTATGAGGCATGTTCATTGGCATTGGACACACCTGTTGGGATATGATGTGTCTATAAGATGTGTCTATTGGTATTAGACAAAACTATTAGAATAAGATGTGTATGTTGGCAAAAGACACATCTTGAGATGTGTATGTTGGCAAAAGACACATCTTGAGATGTGTGTGTTGGCAAAAGACATGTCTGTTGACATCTATATATAGGTGTTGCATTGATCATTTTCAACATAATTGGTTCATTTGAAATTCACAACAAAAATAGATTCTCTCTTCTTGTAGAATTTCTGACTTTATCCGATTGATTTATTTTGGGTGAACCACAAATAACTTCAATCTGAAAGCGTTCACACGACTTCAAAAAAATCCAAGTTACTACCATATTTCCCCAACACAAACTATCTTACTTGGTGAAAGCATCCAAATAGTCCAAGACTTGTCTCATTGTATAAAGAATTAATTTCTTCACCTGTATCAAAAAAAATAATTATTAAATGTAGTAGTATGGAAAAATTGTAGAATGGAAGAAAACATGATAAAGTATTTTCCAATATATGATCTCTTCTCATTTAACATTGAAGTCGATAAGCCTGAAGTTCATTACAATATCACAATTATTTATATAGAAAATTCCTAATTCTTAATAATGGAAATTAAACTATCCGTTATCCGTTTTAACTAATAATTACATATATTAAAGATAAGTCTTTATATATTCACATAATAATATATTAACATATATGTCAACAGAACTATAGTTAGTAATAAATAAATACTTTCAAGGGATAAATATATTAAATTATTATATGTAGTAGTATGACAAATTTGATAAAGTACAACATTGTATACCCCTAATTTGTCTTCTTTGGCACCGTGCTCTTGAGGGAGACGTATTTCTTCAGTCAAATGGAGGCATGCATCTACATTTTCAGGTGACACAAAGCCCGTTGAAACATGAGTATAAGATTGAAGAATTGCATATAGATGAGAAATGTGTAGAAGGACTAATATTCATATGACCTCTACTAGAAAATTGGTTTATAATGGTCGACTAAAATAGAGAGAGCTCACTTTTAAATTTCTAACTTGAAAAGGAAAGCTAGTGTTGGAAACGTGTATGGGCTTATACCAAATAATGTATATATATAAGAAGAAATTATAATTTCTTTTTTTTTTTCTCTCACACAAGAGCTTCAGCTCTTTCTTTCTGGCTCTCTGCTCTCTTACACTTCCGTGTGTATATTCTTTTCTTGGTGTGTTTTGTACAAGCAGCCCTTTTATAGGCTTGAACAAACATAAGTTTACATCTTTGCTTACATCACATAGCCTACCATATTTGATTTCAAAGTTCAAACTTGCCTACATTATATGACTTATTTGATTCACATGCTTGCAGCTTTTGTTGAGTTAGAGTTTGAAATTCTAACACTCCCCCTCAAACTCGACTCTGCATTATGAGCTTTTCTTGCATTTTATGAAACACGTCCGGCTTCAATGGCTTCGTAAATATATGCGCTAAATTTTCTTCAGTTCTGCAGTGCACCAACTCCACAATTTTGTCATTCACCTGCTCTCGTTTGAAATGATATTTGATGTTGATGTGCTTGCTTCGACTGTGTGACACCGGATTCTTTGCAAGTGAGATAGCAGATTTGTTATCCACGTATATAGTAACCGGATCCTCCTTGGAAAGATTTAACTCACCCAATATGTAGCCTTGCCACATAGCTTGACATGCGCACGCTGCTGCTGCGATGTATTCTGCCTCATATATTGAGAGAGCAACTTTCGGTTTCTTCTTTGATGACCAAGAAAATATTGCCGAATCGATATGAAAAGCATATCGTGAAGTGCTTTTCCCGTCATCCAAATCTCCACCATAATCACTATCTGAATAGCCAACTAATTTTGAATCTTGAGAATGCGTGTAAAACAAACCATGATCAAGTGTACCTTTTTTGTACCTCAAAATTCTTTTAGCTACCATGAAGTGATCTTGCTTCGGCTTCTCCATGTACCTACTAACCAGTCCAACTGCATACATAATATCCGGACGAGTGAAAGTTAGGTACCTCAGACTTCCAACCAAACTTTTGAACAATGTCGGATTTACCGACTCTCTCGTTGAATCAATTTTGAGCTTTATGCTCGTTTCTGCGGGCGTGCTTATTGGCTTGCATTCATCCATTCTGAAATTGCTTAAAATCTGCTTGGAATATTTTTTCAGAGACATAAAAATTCCATTTTTGCTTTGATTCACCTCGACTCCAAGAAAGTAAGACATTTGACCAATATCTGTCATCTCAAATTCATTAGTCATAACCTTCTTAATATCATCGAACATACCGGGGTTGTTTCCGGTAAAGATCATGTCATCCACGTACAAGCACACGATCATAATGTCTCCCCCTGAATTTGTTTTGGTGTAGAGTGCATGCTCGTATGAACTCTTCACAAAACCGTTCTTCTGAAAGTATTCATCAACCCTTGTATTTCATGCTCGCGGGGCTTGTTTCAACCTGTACAGTGCTTTCTTTAGCCGATAGACTTTATCTTCATTGCCTTTCTGAACATATCTAGGAGGTTGCTCGATGTAGACTTCTTCTTCAAGATAACCATTCAGGAATGCGGACTTCACATCCATCTGGTAGATCTTCTACTGGTTCTGAGCTGCAATTGCTATAAGAAGTCTGATGGTATCAACTCTTGCAACTGGAGCAAATACCTCATCGTAGTCAATCCCATATCCCTGCTTGTAGCCTTTAGCCACCAACCTCGCCTTGAGTTTTTACACTTTGCCTTCTTGATTTGTCTTGGTCTTATAGACCCATTTGACACCAATTGCTTTGTGTCCTTCTGGAAGACTTGTAAGCTCCATGGCTTTGTTCTATTTGCTTTCTTCAGAAGCTTCCTCAAATGTAACTGGATCACATTCAGCCATCAAACACAATAAAGATTAACCAAAAGATGTTTTTACCGGACTTGTTGCCACATAAATACTGTCCAGACTCCGCATTTTTCTTGGTGCGGCCCCTGAACTGCTGCTACTGCTGCTTCCTAAACTCGATGGTGTCGAGGCAGGAGTTTGCTGATTTGGACTTTGGGGAGGAGTTGGATCATCATCTCCACCATCTTCTATGTTGGAGTCATCACCATCATCATTATCATCATCAAAGAATAAGCCTGCAACTTTTCTTTCTTCCTCGCTCCATCTCTAATAATCAGATTCATCGAACTCAACATCTCGAGAAATGATTAATTTCTTCGTGAGGGGATTATAGAGTCTGTACGCCTTGCTCCTTTTGTCATATCCGGTAAAGATGCATTTCTCACCTTTGTCATCCAACTTCTTTCTTTTTTGATCTGGAACATGTGCATATGCAATGCACCCAAAAATTCTGAGATGCCCAACTGATGGTTTACTACCATTCCATGCTTCATTTGGAGTTTTTTTCCTTACACTTTTTGTTGGACAGCGATTCAGCAAATAAACTGCACATAGAACGGCTTCAGCCCAGAAAGTTCTTGGCATGTGCTTTGCTTTCACCATACTCCTTGCCATGTCAAGAATGGTGCAATTCTTCCTCTCTACTATGCCATTTTGTTGAGGAGTATATGTCGTTATCAACTGATGGTTGATTCCATGTGCTCTGCAAAAAGTTCTGAACAAGTTTGAAGTGTACTCGCCTCCTCTGTCTGATCGAAGTACCTTCAAATAATGGCCACTTTGCTTTTATGCCATAGCTTTGAACTCCTTGAATTTATCAAGAGGATCCGCTTTTTCTTTAAAGATATATACCCAACTTTTCCTGCTAAAATCATCAATAAAAGTTAGGTAATACCTATTTCCGCCAAGTGATGGAATATCAAATGAACCAGCAATATCAGTGTGAACAATCTCCAATGGCCTTCTAGCTCACCATGCTTTTCCAACTGGAAAGCTTTGTCGATGTTGCTTTCCTTTAACACAAGCTTCACACAACTGATTTGGTTCGTTGATTTTTGGCAAACCGTCCACCATCTTTGTCTTTGACAATAACTTCAGACCAGAAAATCCAAGATGACCGAACCTCAAGTGCCACAACCATGAGTCATTTTTAATGACCGACTTCAAGCACTTTTGTACCTCCGTCTGCATATCAAGTGTAAACAGACGATTTTTGACATCTCCACAGTTGCAATTAATTCCCGAACCAGATTTTTAATGATAAGAGAATTATCCTGCATCTGAACATTATACCCTTTCTCCATAAGTTGGCCAAGACTGATGATATTACTTTTCAAAGCAGGTATATAATAAACATCATTTATATACTTCTTATCACCTTTCTTTGTCACAATCGTAACAGTACCTTTCCCTTTGACTGGGATCTTCGATGAGTCACCAAAAGTAACTTCTCTACTGATGGTGTTGTCTATCTCCGTAAATAATTCCTTATGGCCACACATGTGATTGCTGGCTCTCGAATCAAGATACCATGTATTCTTCTTGCCTTCGTCATCTCCTTTGTAAGTGAGGAACATAGCAGACCCCACATCTTTACTTTCTTTTGCTGCAGCAAAATGACTCCTTTCTTCCACCTTCGGTGATCTACACTCGTAACTGAAGTGACCATATTTGTTACAATTATAACATTGTAATTGAGAATTATCACCTCGTTGTTGTAATCCACCTCTTCCTCGGCCTCTAAAATTTTGAACACGACCAGATGGTTGATAGCCTTCATTATTCTAGCCTCTACAGAACGTCTGTCTTCCACGTCCTTGTCTACCTCGGTAGCCACCTCTATAGCCACCTCTTCCATGTGAAGAACTGCTACTGCCAGAAATGTCGTCCGCTGCTCACGCGTTTGAAGTGAACCAACTAGCTCATCAATAGAAATCATGGACAAATCTTTCGACTCCTCGATAGCAATAACAACATAATCAAATTTTCTTGTTAGCGAGCGGAGGAGCTTTTCCATGACCCGAACATCATCGAGACTTTCGCCATTTCTTTTCATTTCGTTTGACACCGTTTTCAAATGCGTAACATATTCACCGATATTCTCTGAAGTCTTTATTTTGATATTTTTAAATTCGCCACGAAGAACTTGGAGCCGTACCTTTTTCACTTTCTCGACAGCTTGGAATGATTTTTGTAAAGTCTCCAATTCCTCTTTTGCTGTCTTTGCATTTGAAATTTTTTCGAAGGTGGATTCGTCGACACCTTGAAAAATTGTGTATAACGCCTTGTTGTCTTTTTTCCGAAATTCTTTTAACGCCATCTTCTTGGCATTAGAAAGTGCTGCTTCAGCGGTAGCATCTTCGGGCTCGCTATAGCCACTTTCAACGATATCCCAACTATCGTACGAACCGAGTAACACCTTCAATTGGATACTCCAGTTTCCATAATTTGTAGCCGTCAACTTTGGAATATTTTGTTGCACCATATTCACAATTTTTTTTCAAAAAATATCCTTTCACAGTATAAGTGAACAGTACCGTATGTATGAACAGTGCCATATGAATAGTACTTCGTATGAACCGTACCGTATGAATGAACAGTCCGTATGAACAGTACCGTATGTATGCACAGTACTTCATCTTCTCCGATGTGAACAGTACTTCGTCTTTTACGGCGTGAACAGTGCCACCGGAATAGTAATTTGCCGGAAAATTTGCAGAATTTAACAACCAAGCTCTGATACCGCTTGTTGGAAACGTGTATGGGCTTATACCAAATAATGTATATATATATAAGAAGAAATTACAATTTCTTTTTTTTCTCTCACATAAGAGCTTCAGCTCTTTCTTTCTGGCTCTCTGCTCTCTTACACTTTCGTGTGTATATTTTTTTCTTGGTGTGTTTTGTTAACAATACAAGCAGCCCTTTTATAGGCTTGAACAAACATAAGTTTATATCATTTCTTACATCACATAGCCTACCATATTTGCTTTCAAAGTTGAAACTTGCCTACATTATATGACTTATTTGATTCACATGCTTGCAGCTTTTGTTGAATTAGAGTTTGAAATTCTAACAGCCAGAAGGAACAAAAACTGCATCTCCCAAGTTTTGCACCACAGTCCACGGTTCAATTCCTATTAGAAGAAAAGAAATAATTGAAAGCTAATTTTATAGGAAGTAGTGATATAATGTTACTTGCCTATCTGTATATTATTCAAAATATATAGGTATATAGATGATGACTCGCCATATTCCTTCTTAAGCCTCCTTTTATGCTCCAAATTCAAGTAAAATGCTCCATCCTGAATAGGGTCATAAACCTGACAAGCAAAAGTTTAGTATCTCTATATGTTCTGATCAGTAAAAACATTAAAAGCATTAAAACTCCTACAAAACTGTTGCAAGTTGTCATAAAATACTTCTACAAATTTTTGTAGGATCCACTCTAGATGTTTGTTTGACAATCCTTTCTCCAGAAACAGTTATATCCCTTCTAACAAATAATTCTATCCTTCCTGAATAGTTATATCTTTTATGATATTTGATGTGAGAAGGTTAAAGGTTGGGATAGCTTTTTGGTGCTGACCCTAAACCCTTAACATAAGTGACTTAGCTAGTTTTTATAAATGTGATGCATTATATACATCAAAACATGCATATAAGTATCAATTCATGTCAAAGTTCAATAAAAACAAGAGCACAACACAACGGGAGAGGGTAGGTAATTAAGTTAGCTACAAGATATCAGATAAAATCTCGGAAAACCCAACATGTAGTTATATATAACACTACCTGCTTTATCGGCAAACAATATGTATGCCTGAACTCTTTAAAATGTTTTCTCAGATATTCTTTCAACTTAGACGTATCCTCTCTTCGATAAATATCCCAAAGGGCACCGCTCTCCCCCTTCTCTGATACTTTTATTTCATCATGTTCCTGCTGCTGCTCGAAGCGGTTCCCAGTTTTTCCATCTATATATAGTTCTCTCTGATCCTGAAGATGGTGCTTTTCTTTCAACTGTTCTATTTCAGCAAGCTATGAAGATGTAAATGTCATCTCTTTTATATGCGTGAGCACATACACCTTTGATAAAAGACGTAATGGTAAGAATGGTTACTATCGATTGTATCTTTAAATACAAATTGTTGTAAATTTTTTGAAAGAGAATCAATAAAAGCTCCTGGTCAAATATATCTTATTTTCTTTGTGTTAGAAATCAAAATCAAACTCTCCTCTTCATGAATCAAAGTCAAATAAAAACACACATGTTCATACATGTATGAGGTAAGTGAATATGTCATCTTTAAATTTATGTAAGCAACGATGTAATCAATTAGAGCCTATAAAAGGCTACCCATATGCATTGTAAAATAACACACCAAAAGAGATAGAAAGAAAGAGCTGAAGCTCTTGTGAGAGAAAGAAAGAAATTGTAATTTCTTCTTATATATACATACACGTTTCCAACAAGTGGTATCAAGAGCTAAGGTTTCGTTCGGAAAAGAAATTGGCAAATTTCTGGAAAAGTTTTCCGGTCACTATTTCTGCCGAAAAACACTGTTCACGCTGTAGAAGACGAAGCACTGTTCATACGGTACTGTTCATACGGCACTGTTCATACGGTACTGTTCATACGACACTGTTCATACATACGGTACTGTTCACTTATACTGTGAAAGAATATTTTTTTATGAAAAAGAAAATGTCGAATATGGTGCAACAAAATATTCCAAAGTTGACGGCTACAAATTATGGAAACTGGAGTATCCAAATGAAGGTGTTAATCGATTCGTACGATAATTGGGATATCATTGAAAGCGGCTATAGCGAGCCCGAAGATGCTACCGCTGAAGCAGCACTTTCTAATGCCGAGAAGATGGCGTTAAAAGAATTTAGAAAAAAAGACAACAAGGCGTTATACATAATTTTTCAAGGTGTCGACGAATCCACCTTCGAAAAAATTTCAAATGCAAAGACTGCGAAAGAGGCATGGGAGATTTTGCAAAAATCATGCCAAGGTGTTGGAAAGGTAAAAAAGGTGCGGCTTCAAGTATTACGTGGCGAGTTTGAGAATTTAAAAATGAAGAGCTCGGAAAATATCGGTGAATATGTTACGTGTTTGAAAACGGTGACAAGCGAAATGAAAAGAAATGGCGAAAGTCTCGATGATGTTTGGGTCATGGAAAAGCTCCTCCGCTCGCTAACAAGAAAATTTGATTTTGTTGTTACTGCCCTCGAGGAGTCGAAAGATTTGTCCACAATTTCTATCGATGAGCTAGTTGGTTCACTTCAAGCGCATGAGCAGCGGATGAACCAGTATGACGATACGAGCCATTTGGAGAAAGCTTTGCAGAGGAGCATGTCTATCGGTGAAAATTCTAGCACTAGCAGTTCTGTACGTGGTAGAGGTGGCTACCGAGGTGGACAAGGACGTGGAAGACAGACATTCAGTAGAGGCCAGAATAATGAAGGCTATCAACCATCTGGTCGTGGTCAAAATTTTAGAGGTCGAGGAAGAGGCGGATTCCAACAACGAGGTGATAAGTCTCAGTTACAATGTTATAATTGTAACAAATATGGTCACTTCAGTTATGAGTGTAGATCACCGAAGGTAGAAGAACGAAGTCATTTTGCAGCAGCAAAAGAAGATAAAGATGTGGGGTCTGCTATGTTCCTCACTTACAAAGGAGATGACGAAGGTAAGAAAAATACCTGGTATCTTGATTCAGGAGCCTGCAATCACATGTGTGGCCATAAGGAATTATTTACGGAGATAGACAACACCATCAGTGGAGATGTTACTTCTGGTGACTCATCGAAGATTCCAGTCAAAGGAAAAGGCAGTGTTACGATTGTGTCAAAGAAAGGTGATAAGAAGTATATAAATGATGTTTATTATATACCTGCTTTGAAAAGTAATATAATTAGTCTTGTCCAACTTGTGGAAAAGGGATATAATATTCAGATGAAGGATAATTCTCTAATCATCAGAAATCAGATTCGAGAATTAATTTCAAACGTGGAGATGTCAAAGAATCGTCTCTTCACTCTTGATATGCAGACGGAGGTGCAGAAGTGTTTGAAGTCAATCATTAAAAATGACTCGTGGTTATGGCATTTAAGATTTGGTCATCTTGGATTTTCTGGTCTGAAGTTATTGTCAAAGACAAAGATGGTGGACGGTTTGCCAGCAATCAACGAACCAAATCAGTTATGTGAAGCTTGTGTTAAAGGAAAGCAACATCGACAAAGCTTTCCAGTTGGAAAATCATGGCGAGCTAGAAGGCCATTGGAGATTGTTCACACTGATATTGCTGGTCCATTTGATATTGCATCATTTGGCGGAAATAGGTATTACCTAACTTTTACTGATGATTTTAGCAGGAAAAGTTGGGTGTATTTCATTAAAGACAAGGCGGAGGCTCTTAATAAATTCAAGGAGTTCAAAGCTTTGGCAGAAAAACTGAGTGGTCATTATTTGAAGGTACTCCGATCAGATAGAGGAGGCGAGTACACTTCCAACTTGTTCAGAAGTTTTTGCAGAGCACATGGAATCAATCATCAGTTGACAACGGCATATACTCCACAACAAAATGGTGTTGCAGAACGAAAGAATCACACCATTCTAGACATGGCAGGGAGCATGGTGAAAGCAAAACATATGCCAAGGACTTTCTGGGCTGAAGCCGTTCTACGTGCAGTTTATTTGTTGAATCGTTGTCCAACTCAAAGTGTCAGAAACAAAACTCCAAATGAAGCATGGAGTGGTAGTAAACCATCAGTGGGACATCTCAGAATTTTCGGGTGTGTTGCATATGCCCATGTTCCTGATCAGAAAAGGAACAAGCTGGATGATAAAGGCGAGAAGTGCATCTTTACAGGATATGACAAAAGGAGCAAGGCGTACAGGCTCTATAATCCCCTCACGAAGAAATTAATCATTTCTCAAGATGTTGGGTTCGATGAATCTTATTACTGGAGATGGAGCGAGGATGAAAGAATAGTTGCAGGCTTGTTCTTTAATGATGATGATGATGATGGTGATGTCCCCAACATTGAAGAGGGCGGAGATGATGATCCAACTCCTCCATAAAGTCCGAATCAACAAACTCCTGCTTCAACACCATCGAGTTCAGGAAGCAGCAGTAGCAGTAGTTCAGGGGGAGCACCAAGAAAAATGCGGAGTCTGGATAGTATTTATGAAGCAACAAGTCCGGTACAGACATCCTTTGATTATTCTTTATTTTGTTTGATGGCTGAATGTGATCCAGTGACATTTGAGGAAGCTTCTGAAGAAAGCAAATGGAACAAAGCCATGGATGAAGAAATTGGTGCAATCAAGAAGAATGATACTTGGGAGCTTACAAGTCTTCCAGAAGGACACAAACCAATTGGTGTCAAATGGGTCTATAAGACAAAGACCAATCAAGATGGAGAAGTGGAAAAATACAAGGCAAGGCTAGTGGCTAAAGGCTACAAGCAAAGATACGGGATTGACTATGATGAGGTATTTGCTCCAGTTGCAAGAGTTGATACCATAAGACTTATTACAGCAATTGCAGCTCAAAACCAGTGGAAGATCTACCAGATGGATGTGAAGAGTCTTCATCGAGCAACCACCTGGATATGTTCAGAAAGGCCAAGAAAATAAAGTCTACAGACTAAAGAAAGCACTATATGGGTTGAAGCAAGCCCCGAGAGCATGGAACACAAGGGTTGATGAATACTTTCAGAAGAATGGTTTTGTGAAGAGTCCATACGAGCATGCACTCTACACCAAAACAAATTCAGGGGGAGATATTATGATCGTGTGCTTATACGTGGATGACATGATCTTTACCGGAAACAACCCTTGTATGTTTGATGATTTTAAGAAAGTCATGACTAACGAATTTGAGATGACAGATATTGGTCAAATGTCATACTTTCTTGGAGTCGAGGTGAAGCAAAGCAAAGATGGGATTTTTATGTCTCAGAAAAAATATGCCGAGCAGATTTTAAGCAAGTTCAGAATGGAAGAATGCAAGCCGGTGAGCACGCCCGCAGAAACGAGCATAAAGCTTAGAAATGATTCAACGAGAGAGTCGGTAAATCCTACGTTGTTCAAAAGTTTGGTTGGAAGTCTGAGGTACCTAACTTTCACTCGTCCGGATATTATGTATGCAGTTGGACTGGTTAGTAGGTACATGCAGAAGCCGAAGCAAGATCACTTCATGGCAGCTAAAAGAATTTTGAGGTACATTAAAGGTACACTTGATCATGGTCTATTTTACACGCATTATAAAGATTCAAAATTAGTTGGCTACTCAGACAGTGATTATGGTGGAGATTTGGATGACGGGAAAAGCACTTCAGGATATGCTTTTCATATCGGTTCAGCGATATTTTCATGGTCATCAAAGAAGCAACAGATAGTTGCTCTCTCAACATGTGAGGCGGAGTATATGGCAGCAACAGCGTGCACAAGTCAAGCTATGTGGCTAGGCTACATATTGAGCGAGTTAAATCTCGCAAAGGAGGATCCGGTTACTATATACGTGGATAACAAATCTGCTATCTCACTTGCAAAGAATCCGGTGTCACACAGTCGAAGCAAGCACATCAATATTAAATATCATTTCATACGAGAGCAGGTGAACGATAAAATCGTGGAGTTGGTACACTGCAGGACCGAAGACAATTTAGCAGATATTTTCACGAAGCCATTGAAGCCGGAGGTGTTCCATAAAATGAAAGAGAAGCTTGGAATGAAAAGTCGAGTTTGAGGGGGAGTGTTAGAAATCAAAATAAAACTCTCCTCTTCATGCATCAAAGTCAAATAAAAACACACATGTTCATACATGTATGAGGTAAGTGAATATGTCATCTTTAAATTTATGTAAGCAATGATGTAATCAATTAGAGCCTATAAAAGGCTACCCATATGCATTGTAAAATAACACACCAAAAGAGATAGAAAGAAAGAGCTGAAGCTCTTGTGAGAGAAAGAAAGAAATTGTAATTTCTTCTTATATATACATACACGTTTCCAACACTTTGTTCTATCTTGCAGTACCTATGAGGCTACAATGCAAGAGAAATGTTAAGAAAAGGTTGGCTTCTATACCTTATTAAACATAGTACCATAAAAAGAAATAAAAGACTAAATTTTGATCAGTATCCGATAACTGACGTAATATTAATTAGGTACTCTAAAGTAAAGCATACCCCATCTAACTCAAGACAGTTAATTTTTGTCACAGAATCTCCGCGTCCCAGTTCCTGGCAAAAGCCATAAGAAGTATACAGCTTTGGCCCCGTGTCTGGCATCAAATGGTCATTGGGTAACTTCACAGCAAGATTCAAGTAGCTGCTCCGTGGATGTGTGTACTCCTTAAACGGCAAAGCACTTATGAACTCCACGTTATGACGCGGAAGATGATCCTCAAATAAACCAGATCGAGGCCAGTCATTTAACTTGAGCATTAGGGGCCAGTTAGACAAGTCAAGTATACCTTCTGAGTAGCCTTTGAAGAATGAACTTACACTATAATCCTCCTGCAAGACAAATAATAATTAGTAGCTCAGTACTACAATTAATAACACCGGCTTCATTTACTATCAACAAAATAATTTCAAAATTAGAAATAAACAATAACAAGATCAACTTGATATAATACCGCTAGACCTTTTAAACACCTTTAGACCCTCGAACATTATCATCCCTGTACGTACGCCTGTTTTAAAATAATCCAGTCATTGAATCGTATAAGCCAACGATTCAATTACTTGATTCTGTTAAAAAGTACATATTTCTCTTTAATAGATTTTAGAATAGTCTAGACCAATTTTAATTGTTAGAATTTACGCATTCCGAAACAGTGGATTCAGCCACGTAATACATTATAGAATTAGAGATTTGATAAATTAGAGATTTTGAAATCATATTCCAAGACATTTCTATTTTAAGCAGAAATGCTCTCACAATGATATGCAGAATGCAATTAGCAGGGAGAAGGCAAAAAAGGATGTAGAGAATCTAACCAGTTCATACGTTCATGCACCGGACAGATTGCAATTTGCACTCTAACGTCTGACAACCCTTGGCAAAACAAAACACAGATCAAGCCACTCTAAAAAATTAAGTAATTGGAAATGGAATTAACCTACTCTAATCAAACAAAAAGGAGCAATATTGTATTCCATTATAACTAAATAGTGTAAAAAAAACAATCTTTTATTAGGTAAGCGAGAAAAAAAATCGTGCAAAAGTACAAAAAATCCATAATAAACATTAAGTAATCTGCTATTGCACAATATGGCAACTATGTGTCTACATTATCTAGCATGATGGATATTCTGTATTTCACGGCCGGTTATGATGAGCACTACCTCGAATCTTAGCCGCCTCCTCTCTTTCCATAATTTGTTGTTCATTGAATTGTCTAACAAAAGGGAGAAGCCGTTTCAGGAGATATTTTGAGTAATGGACTTTGTCATCTTCACTTAGCAGAGTATGGTTCTAAAACAAACATCCAAAAAAGTATAAAGGTCATGTATAGACATGAAAACTCATTCATTAATTGAAAAAAGAAGTTAGAATATCTAAGAAACAAACTTTAATCGGCAATTCTAAGCGCAGACAACTTTTGCAATTGCAGATGTCTCGACAGAAAGGACATGCCTCCACAAAATCCTCTTCATTCATCTCGGGATAGCTGTATATAAATGAAGAAAAATATGAATATACAAAACACAAGAAAGATTCATCAAGGTGCTCCATTAAAATGATAAACACAACTTGCCATCAAATTCATACATATTAAATTTACCACACATACTTCAATTATTTCATATGTCATTTTGCAATTCTAAACAACCATTTCTCACAAATTAATTACCAAACAATCAATGACTTCAATTATATTAAATATCATTAAATAAAAAAGGGAATGTACAAAGGTACGACATACTTATCAGAAATGCAGCGAGTACAATATCTTTTCTTCTCACACTTGCTGCAATTCACAACACGGCCTTTGTCATTCCTTTTACACTGATGACAATACTTGGCTTCACCATCGCCCCTTTCCTGTAAATCTCATCAAAAATTAAATTTAATATTATGAAATGTACTTCTTTAGTAGGTGAACTTCAGATCTTCAACCATCAAAATCAGTAAAAAAAAGTCCTGATTCAATTTTAAAAATGAGTAAATAAAAATAATAATAGCTCCAGTAAAAAACCCTGATGACATTAGATCACCATTTTTTTTGTGAGTTCTGGTTCTACCACTGACAGATCGTAAAAATTTACTACGAGAACTTACAACTTTACAACGTTTTGGTCTATAGTTGCTGGTGCTGGATGAATCTGATGAATCAGAATCATCAACTTCCTGTACAACTTGCGCTACCTCTTTTCTTTTGCTACCACTGTACGAGGAACCCTCCATTTCTTGTATAATTCGTTTTACGTGAATTTTCATCTTGCTACAGTACTATTATATTTCTTGCAGGTTCTCGGTTCTTCCTGTATTATGTATATAGACGGGATTTAATGTTTATTGCAGATGCTCCCTGGATATTATATTACAATTTTACACGCACGTTAATCATGTAAACAGCTACATGGATTCTTACATCTGTCGGTGGGCCCCTACTTTTGGTTATAGTTTTGAATAATGTAATGAAAAACGGCTTTATCGGTTAAGGTAAGTTAGGTGTTGTGTCATGCTGCCTTATACAAATTTTAGTAATAAAAAATATTTGAAGAACACAATTATTTATGTGAATAATGTTATTTATCTAAATTCACAGTAAAAATTTAAGAAAATCAAGAAAAGTCATTTAACCCTGACCACTTCTTTTGTATTTTATATTTAAATTTACTAAATATATACAACATAAAATATAAGAGGTAATTATATCCAATCGAGAAAATATTCATTAATACAATACATGATTCAAATTAGTATTTGGAATAGAAGTTTGGAAAGAAACGCAACCCGAATATCAAGTGTTTATTGGGTAGAATTCCGTCATATGCAGTTTATGTGTTCAAATGTAAAAGAAGACTTGAAGGAGTTGAAGAAGATAGGGTTGTAAATGAACCGATACACTCGCGAACGGTTAGGTATTTGGTTCGAAAAAAGCTTGGTTCGGATTCGGTTTGATTCATAAACGAGTCGATCTTGAACATGATTTTAAGGATCGATTTATAAACGAGCTAAACTTGATCACGATAAAGCTTGACTTGATAATTCGCGAACAAGATCGATTAACGTGTTCGCGAACAAGCTCGTGAACATAGCTCATGAACATGTTCGTGAATTAGTTCGATAATTGAACTCGTTAACATGCTTGGTATTCGATTCATTAGCGGTTCATAAAAAAATTCGATAGATAATCTCTTATATATAATATGTGTTTGATTATTAGAATATACTCTCGAAACTCTTATTAATTGTACACCATTAGAATATCTTATATTTTATGCTAGATGTTATAATTGTTTATTTTATAATTATAATGATAATATTAAAGTAATAATAATAATAGTATTAACAATAATAACTAACTAAATCTTACAATTAGTATATGTAGTATAATTGTATATATTTGTCAAAATATGTATCAAATTACACATTACATTAAAGCTGGGTTGTGTTTAATAAATTTGGCTGTGCAACAAAGCAGGGTGAATTTCTTAATATTTCGGTATACAAAATCCAGGATGTAATTAGTCAAATTGGGGGTATACTAAAGGTGGGGATGTGTTTATAATTATTCGGGTACAAAAAAATTTAAAAATAATAATAAAATATTATTTTTAAATTATAGCTAACCATTATAGCTAACACCATTGGACCAGGTTCAACAAATTTTCGCTAAATTATTTTAACTAACCATAGAGCTACTACCTTGGAAGATGCTCTGATGGGTGGTATTAGTGAGCTTTTTTAAATAATTTAATTTCTTTTTCAATTTGAAATCTTGATACAATCGTATTAGAGTTAAAATATATTTTCATATTAAAATTATAAAAAATTATCATAAAATATTTTAAAAAATTCGTATATCAAACGGAATAAGCTAATATATATGTAGAGTTAAAATAAATAAAAAGTTTTAAATTAATTTGCAAGTTTTATTCCATTATTTTAGTAGCGTGGTACTAAGCTATAAGATTTAAAAAGTATATATATAATAAAATTCTCAAATAGATTTTGACGAACATCAATTAAAATTCAAACGAACTTATAAATTTTTTTTAAGCTTAGCTTTGTTCCTCAATCACATCCTCAATTCTGAAAGCTCTTTAAATAACGGACATGAAATCTTCTAAAGTTAATTCATCAAAATGGATTAACAAAACATAAAGGGTCTTACTAAGTAAAATGAAAAATAAGATGTAATCTGGAACCTTCATTTTCTTTTAATCTACACATATACATATGTATGTATCATCCCCCCCTACTATTCCACCCACCCCATTTTTTTGACCACCACTTTCGATGCTTTGCTACCAATCTACGACCAATTAATTTTAACGCCACCACACCACCATTTAAAATTCTGCTCTTTCTCACTCTGTCCGTCCCTCCCTCCTTCCTCTTCTCTGAGACACCACCTACACCTAGACCTGGCAAATTGGGTCTGGATCCGAAGAACTGATCCCAAATTAATGGAATTGAGATCCGATTTTATATCCAAATTAGATTAACTGAAATTTAACTGAATCCGAAACAATCCGATCCGAACCGAAATCCCAACCAATATGGTCAAATCCGATTATTGTTCGAAAACCGATCTCATCCGATTCAAAAATTATCCGAATCGAATCTCTGACCGATAATAATCTGAAACCGATCAAATTCGAAAAAAATATTGTCCGGATAGAATATGAATCAAAGTACTATATCCGTTCTAAATTGGAAACAAAAAACACCTATACCGAAAATTATGTGATGAAATAATATTATTGAGATTATATTTTATTTCTCTCTCTGGCTCAAAATATTCTATATTTTAGGAAAACAACGTTTCAAGATATCATATATGTATCAAAATATTCATGTATAGTAAATATTTTATTTTAGAAATAAAAATGAATGATATTATTTATTTTGGAAAATAAGTATTAAATATACTGTATATCTACACATGTTGAACCTTCATATCTCCTAGATACACATGTTTAGTAATTCGTATGTTTGTGAATTGTAATTAACCATATTTTTTTTTACATAAAATATGGCAATAACTAATAAATAACTAATAACTATAGTTCATTATTAAATAATGGATTTTTAAATAAATATTCATTCCTAATATGTGTATCAACCCATCCCGTCAAGATTCTTGTCAAACAAAATAAAAACCTAATAAATAATTTTTGAACATATTTTTATTAAATAAAAATTAATAAATTATTCTACAAGTCTATTTCACAACTAATTGAAAATCTTTTTTTTAAAATGATTAAGAAATAAAATCCATTTAGTAATGATTAAATGAGACTTATTAATTATAATATTATATTCATTTTCAACCACCTAAAATAATCTTAATCACTTAAAAAATATTTAAAAGACAAAATAAAAATTTAGATTAAAAAATTATCACGTATAATTGAATATGCTTGAAAGTTGAATTAAGATATGTAAATCAATAATTTTTTTAAAAAAATAGTATTATATATTGTTTGGCTTTTTCTGCAAACATCGAGCAATATTGCATGTATGTATAATTAAATTATATATGGTATAGTATGTATTCCATAGTGATAAAATTTAAAAAACCAAAATTAACTTTTAAATTTGTGAGAAGTGAAAATAAAGATAAATCTAACCCATTTTTTAAAAATAAATGGATAATGTATAATATAGTAAATATTATATTGCTAAAATTATAATATTATACATTTAGCAAACATATTATTTTATATTACTGGTCCAAGTAGAGACTAGAAAAAATAATATTAAATATTGAAAAAATAATCATGTTTTATATTACTCAATTGAGTATTTATTTTCGTGTTATAAGTATATTTCTACAAACTTACAGATGACATTTATTTAGTTTCAATGATAATTCAAAATTGATAAAACATAATTGAAATCAAATTTTTTCGATCCGACAAAATCCATTCCGAAAAGATCCGAAATTTATCTGATTTTAATCTAAAATCGACCCAATCCGAAACTAGACCCGAACTGAAACCGATCAAAATTTTGTAAAACCGATTCTAGACCCGAACCGAATTAGATCCGATCCGATCCGAATTGTATCCAAATATATCAAAACGGAAAATTGATCCGATCCGAAATGGATCCAATCCGAAACTGATCCGATTATCTAATTTTCCAGGTCTACCTACACCCACACCTTTTACCTCTTTCTAATTTTGATTACCATCGAAGATACATCACAACCACATTCCAACAAATATTAGATTTTTAAAGTACAAGATTACATGAAAAACAATTTAGATATAATTACTATATCATAAAAACTAGAGTGTAACTAGAGAGAGACAGAGAGCGAGAGAGGGAGAAAGAGGAGAAAGAGGGGGGATTAAGAGATATGGAGGGAAAATAGAGGAGATTACAGTTTAAATCAAAGCATTATACCTCGAAATCGAAACCATACGAGAATTGAACGCAAACTAAGGTTAGACACGAATCTGTGTTTAAACCCTAATTGAATCATTCAATCCTTTGAATTAAACCATAACCCAGCTCAAATACCATCAATTAAATGTGAGAGATGAGAGAGTGAATGGAGAAACTGAGTGAGAGAGACGAAAGAGTGAATGATTGGAGATAGTGAAGTCCCAGTTTCTTTTGACCCCAATAAGTTTTGCCCCAATTTTCATTTTGCCGCTCGATCCCAAATTTATTTTTTTTTATTTGCCGCTCTCCAGTAATTCAGAACCACAATCAAGTGCGGCTCTCTTTATTTTTAATTTTTTTGTTTTAAAAATAGTACAAATTTATTTTAATTTGTTGATATTAAATTATTACAATAAATAAATTATTTTCATTGATATGTAATAATCCACAATTATTACAGGTTGTTATTTTCTGCAATTAAACTTTTAATGATTTTAATCAGAATTTATAAGTTTTCATATACTTCTTTAGTTTAAAACAAATTCATATCTATTAAAAATACTGTAAAATTAAAGAAATATAATTAAATCATTTATTTGATGGACTATTAGTTTTTATAAAAATTATTACAATGGTTTTATTAAAATTAAAAACCTTTAAAGTTAAATAATTATTCAATCTTTAATTTTGAATAAAAGTTAAAATTTTATTTAATGGTGGTCTAGGCTAACACACTTTCCGGTGTTGCAGTGTGTAACACTTTTTCTATCTAGAGCAACATACTTCTATGGCTAAGGTAACACCACAATAACAATTTTGCAATATGTCAAATATTTCATAGCTATTGTAACAACAATGAAGGTAACACATTGCCAAAAAGTTGCAATAGGTCATCTATGGCGTAGTGCCAGTAGGCACACCTCGGAGAGGGTTGTGAGTAGTTCTTCAAAGTTTTAACAAGAAGGTTTGCCATTTTGATCTTTGAATCAAGAATCTTTTGTTGTTTTTCTTTCCTTCGCTGATCTATGTATTGTTGACAAGTAATTCCAAAATCAGGAGGACTAAGAGGAGTTGTATCCGCTTCTTCTGAACAGAAGTGCAATGGGACAATGGAAACAATCTAAAACAATTATACTAAAGTCTATAGAAACTAGGCGTCTCCCCAGCAACCGCAAGCTCACGGTGTCTATTGCTAGTATAGAGTGGGAAGTGGGTTGTATTCCATAAGGATACATGTTTCAAAGAATTTCAATCTAATTGTTATAAATTATTCCTAGAGAAAAAAAATGAGTGTTGAAGATTTTTACTAACTACAATGTAAAGTAAATATGTTTTAAATCAATTAACTAAAAATCTACTGCAATTCAGGTTCACCATGTTTACACCAAACAATTCACAAAATTATAGCAATTCAATGGGTGCAAGTAAATAAAGTATTGGTTAATCTCTCTCAAGCACTAACACTTTCAGAAATCCAATTATGCTCTCGCACTCACTTTCAGTTCTGCTAATTAATCGTATGTGTGCCTCTAGTGAGTAAAATCTCCCGATCTGTTACTCCTATTTGCATTCAATAAATCTATGATATTGGCTAATTACACAAATTAAGTATTAAACAATATCGATTAGAATTACTCTTAACCCTTTAAACTACTAATCAAGTTAAATCCTAATTATGGTGCAAACATGGCTCCCCTTTACATCCTAGAATCGAACTACTCACTCAGACTAAGATTAAGAACGATAAAAACAATGAAGAAAGCCATATAAAACATATACTAATAAACAATATGAGATAAAAAATACCTTAAACTTTGTATTAACGAAGAACAATGAAAATCCAAACTAAAACAAGTGCTTACAATGGATGAGATGAAGAACAAACCCTAGCTATGTTAAAAGTACGTATGTATCTCCCCACGTTCTATCTCTAAAAACAAATAATAAAAATCTTATCACCTATCTTTAAATGTATTTTTAATGTTTTAATAAATTTATAAAAAGATATGCATAATTGAATAGGATTTTCATGTAAAATTTGCAGCTGTATTACTCCTCTCTTTGTGGGCTCTTCCACTTGGACTCTGCACACTGTAAGATCGTCTCAAGATAGGATAATACGAATTTTCATCTATTTAAACTCCAAATTAGCTGTTTTTGCTACAAATCCATCCAACTTATGAATTTATTATTTCCTACAATAAAACAATCAAATCTCTATTAAATAAATATACAAGTCAATGCAAAACGAGAATAAAATCATCTAAAATATATATAAAAATATATTTTATCGAACATATAATAGTGTATCGTGATTGATTTCAAATTAAAATTGTGATTGTTTAGTAAATATTTTTTGATTTAAAAAATATGTATTTATAGACATGATAAATAAATTCATTATTGTATTTAAATTAGAAGTATTAATTAATGAGGTAGAGTGAGAATGTAAATAAGAAAAATCTTAATATAATATGATTGGTCTAAAATTTAGAAATTAGTTTTGATTGGTCCTAAACACTACTACAAATTTGATCTTAGGAGACGCTGCTTACATAGCGTTTTTCTAATGTGCTATGTAAGGAGACTACTAACATAGCATTTTTAAAAAAAACGCTATGTAAGCTACAAAAAATAAAACTGAAAATAAATGAAAATTTTCAAAAAATACTACCATGTCGTTTCTTGCTCAAACGCTATCTAAGTAACATGTTTTATAACGTTTTTATAAGCGCTATGTAAGGAACCATATT
Organism: Saposhnikovia divaricata; assembly: GCA_036435485.1. NCBI lineage: Eukaryota > Viridiplantae > Streptophyta > Magnoliopsida > Apiales > Apiaceae > Saposhnikovia > Saposhnikovia divaricata. The sequence continues at coordinate 50,758,913 of CM071596.1, read as the reverse complement.
TTAAGTAATTAAATTTTAATTAATTATTTATTTAAATTGTACTAAAACGCTTTTAGAAGCGCTATGTTAGTATACGTATCCTAAATAAATATTAATTATGTTAGTAAAACCAAAACAACTCTTTCAGAATCAAAATATCTCTCGAGCTCTCTGTTCAAAACACAGACATCGCTCTCGAGCTCTCTGTTCTTCATCAACATCTGAACTTCGTTCAATCTCCTCACGTCATCTACATAAATCATGGACTCGATATTTTGTTACTGTTTTCTGATTGTTACTTCTACATCTCTCTGTTCTCTGGACATCCACATCTTGTCAATTTGTAAGTGTTGCTTCGATTCAATTTGTAAGTGTCTCTTGTCAATTGGGTATTTTAATTTTAGGGTTTTAAATTTGGGGCATTGCTGGGTTTTAATTGTCTTTTGCGTTTGATTCCTGTATGAATTGGGTTTTAATTATCAATTGGGTTTGAATTGTGTTTTTGACTTCGGGTTTTAATTGGGAGGCATATCGTATGAACTGGGTTCGAGGTACAGGATCGAATAATATGAGCGAGTCTCTTAAAATAGCGATAGCAATGGCGCTTACCGATCGAATCTTCTCCCTAAACAACCTGCTCCTCCGCCAACTCAACCTCTTCCTTCATCTTCCTCTTCTCCTCACTCCGATGCTCTCAAATGGAAACGAAAGGTCCTCACTCTATTTCAAATTAATTACAAACACACAAATAATTTTATAAATCGTGGACTCGATATGATTTAATTAGTTCGTGCAGGCGAAATAGCGGAACAAAATGATTCTCAGGATGAAAGAGGATCTCAAGCAAGCTGAAGGTGTCATCTACTTCTACACTTTCATTTTGTTATTGTTTTCTGATTATTACTTCTACATCTCTCTGCGTATATCATTTTTTCTGCTGCCTGCTTGTATCCACTTGTAGTTAAAATTATACTTTGTGGCCATATAAATCGGACCAGTATAATAAATTTGAATATGTGATAATGGTTAGGAAGTAGTTGGCAAAAAAAGTTATCAAGTTAGTGACGGTGTAATTAAGGTACAATATATTAATTGATTTGTTTTGGGAAGATTTTCTGTTGTCATATCTGTCTAGTGAAATAGATGATGTAAGACTATTTGATTCTAATATCTTGTTTAAGCTTGATGAAATTGGTAGTTAATGATTGTAGTATTAGGCGCAAGAATATTTGGGTATTGTTTAACTGAATATAGCATTGTCTTTTTGGTCATCTTTGCAGGGTAAGGACAATGTCTGCAAGGGTGCTTGCTAGGTTCGTGTCTCGTAGGTTCTCAAGTAGCGGCAAGGTATTGAGTGAGGAGGAAAAAGCTGCTGAGAATGTCTACATTAAGGTACTTTATAGCCGGTGTTAATATGAAAAAGAGAAGTTGGAGAAGCTCGCACGCAATGTATTCTCAGTCTACAATACCTTTTTTTACCTTGTTTATATATGCTTGTGCGTTGAGTGATTGTATTTTGCAAGTGGTGTGGCACTGCTTTTGGTAGGTGCAAGTCTGCAACCATGAGCAATAGTATGATAACTTTGGACTTGGAAGTCATAGATATGGGTGAAGCACTGGTAGGAGATTTATGTAACTGTAAGTGAAGAGAAAAAACTTTGGCTGACTTTAATTTAATTTTCAGTTGCCGGATATGAACAACATATCATCCTGCCATTAGAGCAACTGTCTCGTATATCAGTTTAGACATTAAAGAGTGTGTGAAACCATGTTATGTTAACCCAGATGAATGGTCCAAAGTTCTTGAGGATGTGGTAATACTTTTCTTTCCATTTCTGTATTGTTATCGATGTCTTGCAATATACTACAAAAGATAAACATTATGTTTGTGTTATTTTTTAATCAGGTTACCATATCAGAGCATTTGGCAGAGCATGAGCTTACTAATATTGGTACTGATGACTTACTTGCTCGGTTATTCCATTGGAGTATTCGGGACGAGTGAGAGGTATAGGATGGGAGGTAACCAAGACCTCGTTGCAGACATCATCAACTACGAGCGAGTTATCTAAATTAAAAAAAGATGTATCTTATTTGAGTTCTATTGTAATGATCAATAATAGTTATCTAAGTAGTACTTTGGAATATTTGACTTGTACGATGATATTAAGACTAATGAAAATTGTACATTTTTGGAATTAATTTCATTTTTATAAGTTGTTAGTTTAGTTTTTACAAGAACTTTGATTCGGGTGTCTTTATTTTTATTATTTGTAACTTTTCTGGAATATTACAATTTAAATAAAATGGCCAAAATAAATTTAAATAGGTTTTATTTTGAAAAGGGTTCAATAGCGCTCTTATAAGCGCTGTATAAGTGATACGCTTGTTACTTCCATAGCACTTGTAGAAGCGCTATGTAAGTAGTTACTTAGAGAGCGCATAAAATAAGTGCTATGCAAGTTAATTGAACTTCAATAGCGCTGACTTGCATAGCGCTTAAAAGCGCTATGTAAGCTAAAAAATGAGCGCTATGCAAGTTAAAATCTGTAGTAGTGAAAATAATTCATAATTTTTTGATTGGTTAATTGGTAGGCTCAGGTATTATAAAAAAAGATGTATTGTTATAATTATAAATTCTAAATAATCCTTTTTGTCAACGTTACATGAATGTATATGAGATATTAAATTTTAACTTTCTTTTTCAAATATAGCGAGATTTACTTAAATGTGAGGTCATATGATGATAGTTTTCAATTTTTACTTTTTTCAAGACATTAGATACATATATATTTCATATAACATGAATTTTCAAAGCTCAAGGAAGTGGGGAAAATTTAACATAAAAATTACATGCATATGATTTGTCGAGATTTAAGGTAATCTTCATGTATTTTAACTGTGAACAAGAATGCAAGTCTTCTTGATATGCCATTGTACCAATGATAATTATAAATGGTTAATTTACTTAAAAATAATGAAATCGCTGCCTATCATTTTTGGAAATTATGGAATAGCCTCTTAAGTAAGAGTATTTAATTTAAATGATTTTGTAATTCATTAGTGGTGCTAGGATATTTGAACTAGTGTAACTACAACACAGGCAGGTCAAATTCGACCAGCTATTTTTGACTTTGGCTAAATTCGATTAAAGAGGGTCGAATTTAATGGTGCCGGCTGACGTCGACCATTTATGGTTGAATTTAAAAAGAGTCGAAAATAATTGGTCAAAAATACATGTATTTTCAACCTATTTTATTCCGGTGGTCGAATTTAAATCCCGCCAAAAATAGGAGGCAAAGTTCCTGCCAAACTGAATATAATTTCGACCACATATGGTCGAATTTAGAAATGGCACTGAAAGGGAAAATCCCCGCCTTTTTCCCAAAACTTATTTCAAAATGAATATAAGTTCCCGATCATGCTCAATATAAATTCAACCATATATGATCGAATTTATAAATTGCGCTGAGCGGGAAAATCCTCGCCATTTTTTTCAAAACTTATTTGAACCGGAAATTTTGCCACCAAACGAAAATTGAAAATAATTAAAAACCGTTCAGACGACACTGGTCAAATTTAATATATTTGACCCAATATGGTCGAATTAACCATTATGAAATTCTAAAAATCCTTTTTTAAATATTTAAATTTTTCTAAATTTCATGAAATAATACGTGTAAATATAAGCATAACATTCATTATTTAAAAAATTGTAGTTTGTTCGAAAAAAAATTATATCTTAAGAAAATTTTGAATTTTTATTTAATAGATACTTTTATAATAATTTAATAAGTATTTAATAGGTTTAAAAAATTACAAATAAATCATCAGAGTACCGGAAAGTCATATTTTATACAATATAATTTAAAAATAAAATAAAATTGGGCAAATTAAAAAATTCTTTTTAAGTCGGTAGAAAAAATGAGATAGTCTTAACAAACTTAAGGTTTAGGGGTTTTGATTTAGGGTTTGGGGTATCAATTAGGGTTAGCTCTTTTAATTTACTTATTTTTTTTTAAAGTAATCCAACCGTACGGATGTCGAGATTTTAATAATGTAAGAGAAAATGCAAAAAATAAATTATTTATAATATTTATTTCTTAGAATTTATAATAGTTTTTATAATCTATACAAGAAATTTGACTAGAAACCCTAAATAGTCGAATATAACTTAAATTCGACCTGGTCTAGTCATATAGCGTATGTAATTTTGACTATTTGAAGTCGAAGTAGCCCACTAATTTCGACTTCTGTTGGTCGTACTTTGAATTCGACCGTTTGAAGTCGATCGAACATAGTCGCACAAGTAAGTTCGACTTTCTTTAGTGGAATTTACTAATTCGACTATATTAGGTCGAATTTACCCGTGTTCTTTTACCAACCCTACTGCATCCCTCTTTCCTGTCGCCGTTTTTTTAACATATCCCCCCTTCACCATTTTCTCCCTCTTCTTTCATCATAAAATTTTCTTCTTTCACCATTTTCTCTTCGTGTGATCATCCTAAATCTTCGAGCCAGTGCAATTTCTTTTTCTTAATAGTATGAATATGATTGTTTTTGTTGTAATTGGAGGTATTATGATAATTTTATATGTGTTCATGTATAAATGAATTTGAGTGGTTTATATGTGTTCATATATGATCATAAGTGAAACATGTTGCTTAAACTTGAGATATTATATTAGCAATTTTTTTATTTGCTTAAAATTACACTTGCCTTATATTAAAGTGTGCACATTTGTAGATGGCATTTGATCGTAATTGGATTGGTCGTAATCGATTTAATGAGGCATAATACTTAATAGAAAAATATAAAATTGGAGTGGATAATTTCATAAAATTTGCTATAGATCATCTTGATGAGGAAACAACGGCATTATAAGATGTCCTTGTAAAAATTGTAGAAATGGACATTATAAGAATCCTAGTGCCGTGAAAGTTGATTTATATCGATTTGGTATATGCAATGGTATACTAGATCGATGGGATTGTCATGGAGAGAAAGATAGGTCGTGAGACGAAGTTGGAATGAGTTATGTTAATACTAACCACACGGATGATGATATGTATGATGTACATGATAATGATTTTGAGGATTGTGAAGATTTGGGGAAGAACCGAATGAAATAGCAAAAAAATTTTAGAAGATGGTGAGATCTGCTTCTTATCCAATTTATCCCAACAATGTCAATTTTATAACATTGGAGTTTGTTATGGAATTGCTTGCTTGGAAAAATAAGCATAATTGCAGTAACAATCGCTTTGATGAGTTGCTTCATCTCATTGGATTAGTATTGCCCAATGATCACAAATTACCTGAAAAGTACTACACTACGCAGAAGATGATTAAAGGGTTGAATATGGAGTATGAAAAGATTGATGCTTGCAAGAATGGTTGCATGCTATTTTACAAGGAAAACAACAATAAAACACAATGCGATATATGCACGGAACGCATAAACAAAGTGCAAAAAGATCTTAAAAAATAGAAGATCCCGCGAAAGATGTAGCGTTTATTCATGGCCGAAAAGACTACAAAATCTATAAGGTAGCACCACGATAGAGTTGTTGTTTAAGGTCAATTAAGCCACCCCGCTGATGGAGATGAATGGAAACAATTTGATCGTGTAAATTTCCAAGATTTTCAAAGAACATTCATAATGTTAGACTCAGACTAGCTACTGATGGATTTGACCCCTTTCATGATCCACATGCTAGCAAGTATATTGTATGGCGTGTGGTGATTTTTGTGTACAATCTTCCCCCATCCATGTGTACTAAGGCTCCATACATGTTCATGCCTCTTCTTATTCCCGGGCCGACAGATCCAACAAAAGATTTACATGTTTATCTAAGACCTCTAATTGATGAACTGAAAATGTTATGGCATACTTGGGTGGAAACATATGACATGTTCTCACATACAAATTTTATGATGAAGGCAGCACTTATGTGGACAGTTAGTGACTTTTCTGCACTTACCATGCTTAGCGGGTGGTCCATTAAGGGTAAGTTGGCATGTCCAGTTTGCATGGGAGAGGTCAAAGCTAAACAACTCAAACATGGTGGTAAATCTACTTTTTATGGCACATCTCGATAGTTTTTGGAACCAGATGACTTCCTAAGAAGGAGTACAAGGTTTGGAAGTATTGAGACACTATCAGTGTGTGCTCAACTTTCAGGAGGACTCGCAAAGACCATGTGTGAGCAGATACAATTTCCCCCTCCAGGAAAGTTAACAAATACAAAACCAAAGGATTATGGCGTGACACATAATTGGACTTATAAAACTCCATTTTCTGCGCTTCCATATTGGGAGAAACTTAACCTTCGTCACAGCATTGACATTATGTACACTAAAAAGAATGTCTTTGATAACATATTCTACACATTCTTGATGATGCAAAGAAGTCCAAAGATAACACAAAAGCAAGAAAGGATTGTGAAGAATTACGTGTACATCTTGAGTTGTGGATTCGAGGTGACGACACGAAACCACATGCACCATATGTTCTTTGGAGGGAAAATGTTCACAAGTTGTTCAAATGAATTGAAGCATTGAAACTTCCAGACGGGTTTGCCTCAAATATATCTAGGTGTGTGAATTGGAAGACAAATTGCATTCGCGGGATGAAATCACATGATTGTCATATTTTCATGCAAAATTTCTTACCTATCGTTTGTCGTGACTTACTTCCGAAACATGTAACTGCTCCTATTATTGAGTTGTGCAACTTCTTTCAAGATGTATGCTCGTCGAATCTCATATACACATATTTGCAAAAAATGGAGAAAGATATAGTAAGGATAATGTCGAAACTTGAAACTATCTTCATCCCAGAATTTTTTAATCCAATGGAGCATTTGCCACTACATTTAGCTATTAAGTGTAAGTTGGGTAGCCCGGCTAATTGGCGTTGGATGTATTTTGTTGGGAGATACTTGCACAATTTGAAATTGAAAGTTGGAAACAAAGCTCGAGCAGAAGGTTCAATGGCAAAACGCTATATTGAGGAGGAATGTCTGCATCTTTGCTCATTATTTTTTGATTCCAAAACCGGGAGAGAGCATAATCGGTTACGTCGAAACGAGGCACCTCAAAAGTTTCATTATGTCAGTTTATTAGAGGTTTACAGGTATACGACACATCCTACTCAACGGAGTAGAGATAGAATCTTGAGTAATGATTAGCATGAACTTGTGACATACTATGTTCTCACTAATTCACCGGAAGTTGGAAAGTACTTGTGGTAAGATTCTTTTAAAACATATTTACTTCAAAATTTTAAAGTAATTATGAATTCAATTTACAAATTTTTTTATTTTTCAATGTAAATATATAGTGGATTCCATAAGTTGGTGCAACAACATTACCCCCGTCTCAATGATGCAGAAAAAGAACAATATCAAAAAGAACACTAAAGATTGATTTGAAAGAAGGGTATGTGTATTTTTATAGATGCTCACATGTTTGTATATATGTAATTTTATTCATAAATCTATATATCATGTTTTTCATATATGTTTTAGCTACAAGATGATGAAGATCTCAAAAAGAAATTTATTGACCTAATAAGAGGACTGATATTTAAAGTGGAGTCTTATAAAGCGTGCAAGTGCAATGATTACAAATTTTCTTGCATAAATTCTAATGAGCTCACTTCACCAAATTTCGGTGTAGTTTTCATTGGTAAGGAATTAAATCTATTCTTAGTATTTAATTCAAAATTTTTTCATTATTTGTATGTAAGTTTTATACATTTATACTTGTAGGGACTTCTTACAATGAAAGTTATGAAAACTATTACGGAAGGCTACAAGAAGTTTTAAAACTCTTATATCACAATGGACATCAAGTAATCATCTTCAAATGTCATTGGTTTGATCACACGACACACATCAAAGTTGATAGCCACGGGATGACTACCGTGGATGTCAAATCAAAGCTAAATACCGAAGACGTCTTTGTGTTGGCTAGCCAAGCTCATCAAGTGTACTATGCCCCAAATATTTTAAATGCAAAATTATCATGGTACACGGTTCTAACATCAAAGAGTCGATAAGTGGATGAAAGTGTGTCAATCAACGTGAAGAAAATAATCAATGATGATGAACCTTTACAAAATATAGTGTCAAATGCTTCATCATCACATGTCGGAAGAGTTATTGTTCATGATCCCTCAATTTTTTTTATTGATTTGAGGATGTTTGAAAACGACTATTCGATAGATTATGATAATGAAGAAGAAAACCAAGAGGATTTGAGAGACGAAGACAAAGACAAAGATGAGAATGGAGCCGAAAATGATGAATTAAGTGATAATTATGATTTAGTATAATTTTTCATTCTCAATCGAATTTGTACTTGTATTAAGAGAATTATTCCTTGATCATTTGATTTTTTTAAAATTTGAAGTTTACTCATATGTTTGTAAATCATGTAAATTGGATTGTGTGTTGTTGTTAAAATTTATCACAGGGAGGATTTAGTGCAGTAGCCGTCCCAGTGAAAAAATATGGTTCATTTTATTCAATGATAAAACGTCGAAAATATCAACGCGACTATATTCGACCATTTAAGGTCGAATGTATTTTAAATATAAATAATTTTCCCCCCAAATTAATTCATTTCCGTCGCCGTTTTCCCCTTAGCTTAATTTCTCTCAAAATTATGAATTTTCGCAATCGATTTTCCCCAATCTGATAGGAGATAATGGCTCAAGGCGAAGGTTAAAATCTTTGGCTCAATTTGACGAGAAGCTCACAAGTGTTCCTCTCTCTCTCTGTCTATCTCTCTCACTCTCTCTGTCTCTCTCACACACTCTTACTCTCTATCTCTATCTCTTAATTAATTCATTTTTTTGTTCAATTTCATTTTATCTCTATCTCTTAGGGTTTATCTCTTAATTAGGGTTTTATTTCGTTTTGTCTCTGTATGTATTAATTTATGCAAACTCCAAAGATGTTGACAACAAACTCTCTCTCTCTCTCTCTCTCTCTCTCTCTCTCTCTCTCTCTCTCTCTCTCTCTCTCTCTCTCTCTCTCTCTCTCTCTCTCTCTTTCCCTCTCCCTGTCTCGATGTATATATGTTTGTGTGTATTGAACTGGTGTTTTATTTGCTCTGTTTGCCTATTTCACTAGCTGTTACTACGTGTTTAACCACTTACTATGTTGCACTTGATGTACTTCTCAGTTCTTTATAATTTATCGGATACTCGAATAGATAATTTACTCTGTTATTTAGGCCAATTTGCATTTTTGATAATTAGTGGTATTCTTATAGGTACGATTTTGATACTCGGATATTGCTAGTAAAATTAGCAATTGTGAGTAACTTTGGTTGTACTGATATTCGTGTTTTTACTTAAAGAGGGCCACTTCCCCTTTCGAGGATTTGAATCGTTGACATTGTCGTGTGGGAAGAGGGGGTTAGTCTTTTACTGCTGGGCTTTTACTTGAATCCTTATTACTGCTTTTGTGATGTATGCATACAATGATAGTCGTTGTGTAGGTTGCACTAGAATTATTAGTCATTGTCTCTGGTGTAAGTTAAATAAGAATAGAATTCCTTTATTTTTGTTGTTTCTTGGATACAAGAATATATTTTTTTTTTTGCATTTTTAAGAAACATGTAACCTACTAAAGAAAAGGGAGAAACCCAAATTGAAAGATAAAAGACATAATGAATTTTGCTGAAATTGTCCATTTAAATGAAAGCAACAGATGTTCAAATATTCTCATTCATATGCCCTGAAGGCTATATGTTTATTGATCCCATACTACAGGAATGCATTCATTTTGTCATTTTCGCTATATGTCTTATATTTTATAAGATATTATGTAGGCAAACTCCTTCAGATAGATTAATCAAGTATAATCAATATTATATGTTTATGTGTGTGTATTATGATTATTACAGTTCTTAACTTCATGATATGACTACATGTTTCTCACTAATCCCAGTACACGATTTTCTTGTTTTCTGTATTTGCTTTCACATGATACCCTTGTGTGTTTAGGTGGCAAGGGCTGGTTCGAATAGTAAGAAGGGTAGGGGAAACAAGGGTAAGGGGAGCAAGAAGGTTGTTAGGACCAGTGGAGTGGGCGAGGCTGGTGACGAAGAGAGTTATTTGGAAGGGTCCGAAGAGGTGGAAGCATTGAACCAAAAAATTACATATGAGAGGAAAAGACGCAATGCTTCGGAAGGTGATTACGGGACGATACCTCCACCGGATAATAAGCCAATGTTACATTTTCTTAAGACCAGAAAAAGGTATGTCTCGATCGTGTATTTAAGGGTATTTAAGGGTTAGATATAAATACAAAATTTTGATTAAGACCATTCGACACACAATTTTGTAGCTTTCTAAATTTTCATATCTCACTTCTGATGAGAATTTGCAAGTCGGATTTTAATTTGGTTTATCTTACTTAACTAGTAGCTATATATTGTCACCGACTTGAAATTTGAACTGAGAGAGGTATATGAAGAAGCCCTAATATGATTTATAAATGGCCAACATCATAATCAACTAATTATTGTTTGAATTTTTACAAGTAGATTGAAAATTGTATTTATGCCTTTATGTCCAACGTTACTGTCTTGCAACTTGTAGTTTATGGTATTGCTGAATATGATTTGTGTGGCTGTAGAAAAGCAAAACAAGGCTGGGGTAGATTCTTTTCTTGGGCATATGATTTTAGTGCACGGTTATTAATTTTTTTCTTTTGGCTTTCATTATCTTGTTACAAATTTTTTTAGCCTACACCCAAGCACACGTTGACACACATTATTCGTCTAATATGGGATAAAAATACCTTGAATGCAAAGGGAGCTAAGCGTGATGTTTTTTTCAACGATTGTATCAAACTTTTAAAGTAAGTAAATATTAGTTTTTCAATTCTTTCAGCCTCGTTCCTCGCTTGCTTTTTTTATAGTTTTACGTTAACAATAATGAATTTGTTTTGGCAGGAATATTGTAAATATCCCGAGGGTTATGGTGAAGAAACCGGGGACAGAGTTGTGAGAGCTGTTGCGGGGAGGAATTTTAAGCATATTCTCAATTAGGAGAAAGAACGACTAATGAAGCATTTGAATTAGCTTGTGAAGGTTGGCTAAACTGAAAATGAGATTAAAATCAAAGAAATGAAGCCTTATTACTTCTCCCAGAAAGCATGGAATGCCATCTGCGAACACTAGGGAACACTGGAATTTCGATCGAAGTCGATTGAAGGCCAGAAAGTGCGATTGATGGTGGAATTCACCCCTCCCACTGGGGCCAAGCCATTTTATCAGAGGCGGGAGATATTGTTTCTGGAGTAAATTCAATCTTCATGTTTCATTTATTATCACGTAATTAAACTGATTATTACCAAGCCAGTGAACAATATTTGTATGCCTGATTTGGTTTTATTTTGATTTGATAGGAAATAGATGCCGAAAGAGAGAAAAAGGGAGAAATGCCTATTACGGATGATGAATTCATGGGTTTTTTGAATGACCCTACTGAACCGGTTGTGAAAAAGCTGCGGGTTTAAATTTCATTTTATTCTCTTCCTTGATCCTTGACACAAATTATTGTTGCGTGATTCTATCTCAACTAGCTGCTTCATTTCAGCTCAATTACAATTCTTTTGTTAGATTTTAATTTTGTGATTTGAATTTGACATATTCTATGTTCTAGGAAAAAATGAAAAAGTTACGGTCTTCGCAAGTTGAATTGACACCTGAGTTGTTCCCACCAACTAATGAACCGCCATCCCCCCCGTACGCAAATGGAAATTGAGCGGAAAAAAGATGTCATTGTGACAATACAGGCTAGACCCCCGAAGAAAGGGAAGGTCTTCCTACATCCCCATGAAACATTTGGAGAGCTGTTTGGAGCACGGGAAGCAATACAGTGGATAAACAAACAAAAAGTGGAACCTACTGTTCAAATTCCAGATGATATTTACATGATGATGTCGATGATTTTAGATGAGTGAGGCAGATGGTCCGTTCCTTGCCTACGCGTGAAGTGAAACCGTCAATTTTGGATGAGGAGGTGCGTAAATTAGCCACTGTTACATTACCGGTTCCAACTCAGCACTTCTTGCAGATGCATTATATACGGGCAGCCACTGGTTTGCTTCCTCAGATCTTAAAGGACAATGATAAGATCATTGTAGAGGTAACATTCTTGCTTGATTAATTAGGATTTGACTTTGCTTTGTTACATTCCACTTGCTGCATCGAATATTTTATTGTGAAAAATTAGGATTTCAGATTTTACGGTGCGACTAAAATGATTAATGTGTAAAACAGTTGGTAATGGTTTTACAAAAACTAAGAATAAAGTAAATGATTTAGATGAATAGCACCTAAAAGAAGAGTTGGTAATCTTGTTTTGGTATGTAATTGTTTTTTGCGTGAGAATTGTTGATTTGAAAACCCTAGCCCCCATCGGTGTAGTTCCTATTGCGCAGGCAGCCATCAGGCCTTCATAGTCTAGGTAAACTTAGTTAATATTGAATCTTAGTTTTTCGTCTAGATATTACTATACTTTGTTGCTGCTAGAATTTAACACTATGACAAAGGACTTTTACATCTATTATTGAGGCTTATTTTTTATACTCTGTTTACTATGACAATTGTGGGATGTAGTATTTTTAAGTAAACCTGATAGTTGTTATTTGTTCTAAATACTTGGGAAAGTAAAGCTCATTAACAGACTTAGTTTAGATATAAAAATTGCATCCTACTTGTGTCACCTTTAATGTTTAGGATTTTAGCAATAAAGCTTTGGAGTCTGTTATACTTTTAAGTATATATTTTTCAAATGAAAAGATTAATTATTTTTTTTACAAGTAAACATTAGTTATCCAGATTTTTAAAACAAGCGCAAATCTAATATACTTCTTTTATCAATCATGCTTTATTAAAAACTTATATTTCTAGACTAACAATCATGCTTATCCTGAATGATTGCACTGGTTATTCATGTAGGAGACTCAGCCAGGGAATGCTATGGTGGTGGACGACACAAAGGCTCTGATGGTGGACGGCGCAGGCAACAACAAAATCGACGAAGATCTAGAGGCACACATGTATCCCCTTATATGAACTGTTTATGAAGAACTATTTGAATAGTGGTTTTAGAAGCTAATGTTTAACTATCAAGTTGTTTTAGACCAAGTCTTTTGTAATTAACTTTTGGTATTTTGTTTAATAAAAAATGAATGGTTTATATTTGGTGGTTAATTATTATTATTTGCTATGTTATTTCTTGGTTATATTTGTATACAGAGAAGTGAGAAGGAACAAGTGGTAGAGAATTTAGTATAAAACTGTAATGGTAATTCAACTAGAAGTGAAACATTAAAAAAATTGGTATGTTAAATTCGACCGGAAGGGGTAGAATATACATTTTTGGTATGTTATTTTCCACCATTCTTGGTCGAATATAGTGAGCACCAAAAATGTTTTTGCATGACAATTTCGACCGGATATGAAGGTCGAACATATATGATGACCAAAGCAGGTCGAAAATAAAAATGATCGATCGACCAAAAGTGGTCGAAAATGAATTTGACCTCAGCAGGTCAAATTTACTTTTTTGAATTAATAAGATCGAATTTAAAGGTCAACCTCTTTTGGTCGAAAATATGGTCAACCGATGGTGGTCGAAAATATTTTTTTGGCAGTTTTTTTGAAATTTTTAGGAAAAATTCAAATTTCATGCGAAAATTTTGGCATGAGAATTGGTGACTGTATCCAGTCGAAATTAATTGGTTGAACATATATGGTCGAACATATTTATTAGCTAATTTTGACCGGCTACCTTATTTTCGACTTACGTATATTCGACCTTTCGCTGGTTGGTTTCGACCAGAAAGCGTCGAAATTATCTAATTAGGACCATATTACGGCGGTCGAAATTAGCCGAAATTTTGGTAATGATAAATAAATATTCCTTCATTGTATTCTTATTACTTAATAAAAATTTAGTGTAAAACATGGTGTAAGACCCCAAATGATATTTAATTTCTATGTAATATATATAGAAGTAATCTAGAATTCAATGTTGCATTGCAGTTCTTGTAGTACATTATTGGTACACTATAGTGAGAGAGATCTTTCTAGGTCATTACAAAAAAAAATTGTAAGATGCACAATACAGGTATTGACACAAGTGGAACAGACTATGAAAAATTCAACACCCTGAAGCCATTTTTCTAATTACAATGTTTATGCAAATCGTTGAAAGGGTTAACAAATAAGGAAGCTTTAATTTAATTTAAGATAGTCCTGTCATTGTGTTGTCTTGTCTGGGAAAAATAAATGCACAAGTTAGCATTATGCTCGATGCTACTCAATAGTCCAGTGATTCCACGCGCTCCTTCCATTTAAGCTCCATGGTAACCTACCTATTCATAGCATTCTCGACATTAGCCTCATATTTTGCTGCCAAACCCTCAAGGTTTATCACATTATAATTTTGAGCAGTGGCATCCTTGTGTAATGCCTTAGCTTCTTCTACAAACTTGTCAGTCTTGGCATCTATGGCTTCGTTACTAGCCTGACGCTTGACTATCTCATCCGAGTTATGATCTCTCATTTGCTCCTCAAGCGTAGCTATCACAAGCAAGTTGGCATCTTTCTTTTTCTCCAACTCCACCAGCTTATACTCAACTTGGCAATATTTGCCCGAGATGCTCTTTAACTCCTCTATCTCCTTGGACCTTGCAAGAGGCATAACCATGCCTCGGTTCACGATCTTTGTGAAGCTCAAAGGCTCTACTGGTTAAATTCGGTAAATCCCAGCGAAGATTTAAGAATCCCTGTTGCAAGTGTGAAGGGATCCTCCTAGAAACCAACAAATAGTGCAAGGCTTTATTGAAGTCTTGGAAATTCGAATCATTTGCAAAGTCTAAAAGGCGTCAAGACAAATACTTCTTAAGAACTTTCTCATTCTCCTGGATAACCTCTTCGTCCAGCTGAATTTGAGGAGGAAGCACCCCATATACATCAAACTTGTCTTCTTGAATTTGTTCCTCCAAATGCTTGAAGAACCGAACCATCTCCGCAGAGACTGACCGGGGAACTTGACTGTGAGAATCCTAAAAGCTTGACTGACCTTGGAGGTTTATTAATGAACAATCATTTGAGGTAGGAGGTTGTATTATGATGTGAGAAACCTCCTACAACAGAAAGAACAAAAAACTGAAGCAGAAGGGGGGGAGTAACTGCTAGGTATATATAGCTTCAACAAAAACACATTACACATACTATGAAAACAATTGAGGCAGATTACCTGATGATGTATAACGGCCTCCTTTTGGATGTCACTTTCTACTGGGTAAGGATCGCATCTCAGATTAAACATCCCTCTCATTTCCTCCTTAGATTTGCGCCTGGAATATACTTTCTGTGTAGCAGGATCGTAGTTGATTTCAAGGTCAAACGATAATCCCAGATGTCCCCCTTCTTTGGACAAATCAGAACTGATATCCATATACTCACTAAGTTCACAAGATATAGGCTCATTTATGTGAGTTAAAAATCATATATTTACCTTACATTACATAATTAGTAAAAATAACTTATCATGCTTATTACATAAAAAAAAAAAGCATATCATCAAAACCAGCGTCATATTAACACTACAAGAAAAACGAGCTTTTCTTACCGATTATTTCCTACCGAATCATTTCCCACCGACCAATTCCTACCGATTTTCAAGTCAAATGGCCATTTCCTACCGGACCCCTGGCCGGTAGGAAATGATGACTCATTTCCTACCAAAGTTAGTAGGAAATGAGTCGAGTGGGACCTGCAAGGCCACGTCAATGTCCGTCCCCAATGAAACGACGTCGTTTCATTTACACCATTTCCTACCGTCTCAATTCGGTAGGAAATGAGTGACTTATTTCTTACCGACATCGGTAGGAAATGAGTGATGTGGGCCCCAAGTGCCATGTGGCTATGCCATTTTATGTTTAGCATTTTCTACCGCGTGTAGGCGGTAGGAAATGCCTCGCCTATTTACCAGCAAATGTCTACTAGGCGACTTCTAATTGGTTGACGTGTCAGGTGGACATTTCCTACCGATAAGCGGTAGGAAATGAGCTTTGCCGAAAATTAAAATCTTTTCTACTAAATAAAAATTTGTTCATTACATTAAAAATTTAAATAAAAATAGGAAAAAAGATAAAAGTCGAATTAATATACAAAAAACGCAAATATTAATACTCACTATTTTTGTGATGCATGTCACACTAGATTCACTAATTTTATTTTATTTTTGACTTTAACCCCTAAAATAGTTTTCGTTCTGGATTCTTGATTCGATTATTTTGAAAAAGATTTTCGACGATCGAACCGTACGGGAGTCAAGATGAATATTCTTAAATCTTATTCCAAAATTTTTAAAATTTAATAAATTTATTTGATTAGGTAATTTAACGGTTGACTAGTAATTTGACTTTACCTTTATTTATTACAAAATATTTTCAACCGTTTTAATTTATTTTTTTAAACTCGTTGTACAATAGTACGCGTAGTTCCAAAACAAAATGATGCACTTACAAATTAATTTTTTTTTTAAAAATTATTCACCATCTTTAACAACTTATCTTCCACAACTTATGGTTCTAGTTTAGGGGTTAGATTTAGGGTTACTAGGGTTGGACTTTATTTTTTTTTAAAATTTTTTTGAACGATTTAACCATACGGATCTCATTATCACTGTAAATTAGTCATGTGTGAAAAAAATTGTGATTTTTAAAATTCATTTAACGTGATTTTATAAGGAAATACCCCTACTTTAACAATAATTTGTACTAATTCATTTTCCAAGTTATATTTTTTAACGATCCAACCGTGAGAATTTCAAGATCAATATGAATTAGTGACATTTGCAAAAAATTGTGATTTTTAAAGTTCATTTGTAAGGACTTTTTAAAGAAAAGTTGATAAACAAGGTATTGTGGTTATATAATTCTTGAGTGACATTAAAACACAAGAAACACCTTGGCATAGTGGTTGCATGTAGTATAAATTTAGTTGGAGATGTGGGTTCGAATCCTCGCTGTCTCATTTTTCATTTTTTTTCTATTTCCTACCGGTTTACGGTAGGAAAAGGTATCACGCGGTAGGAAATGATATTTCACGAAAATTCAAAATGAGCGCCAGAACCAAAAATTTGAAATTAGCGCCCAAACCAAAATTCAAAAATTGCGCCCAAAGTCATTTCCTACCGATAAGCGGTAGGAAATGTGCTGTGCCGAAAATTAAAATTTATCTACTAAATAAAAATAAAAATTTGTGAATTACATTAAAATTTAAATAAAAATAGGAAAAAAGATAAAATTCGAATTAAAATACATAAAAATGCAAATATTAATACTCACTACTTTTTTGATGCATGTCACACTAAATTCACTAATTTTATTTTATTTTTGACTTTAACCCCTAAACTAGTTTTCGTTCCGGTTTCTTGATTCGATTATTTTGAAATAGAATTTCGACGATCGAATCGTACGGGAGTCAAGATCAATCTTTTTAAATGTCATTCCAAAATTTTAAAAAAATAATAAATTTATTTGATTAGGTCATTTAACGGTCAACTAGTACTTTGACTTTAATCTCTAAACTAGTTTTCGTTCCCGATTCTTGATTCGAATATTTTGAAATAGAATTTCGATGATCGAACCATACAGGAGTCAAGATCAATATTTTTTAATGTTATTCCAAATTTTAAAAAAATAATAAATTTATTTGATTAGATAATTTAACGGTCAACTAGTAATTTGACTTTAACCCCTAAACTAGTTTTCATTCCCATATTCTTGATTCGATTATTTTGGAATAAAATTTTGACGATCGAACCGTACAGGAGTCAAGATCTATCTTTTCAAATGTTATTCCACAATTTTAAAAAAATAATAAATTTATTTGATTAGGTCATTTAACGATCAACTAGTACTTTGACTTTAATCCCTAAACTAGCTTTCGTTCCCAATTCTTGATTCGAATATTTTGAAATAGAATTTCGATGATCGAACAATACCGGAGTCAAGACCAATATTTTTTAATGTTATTCGAAAATTTTAAAAAAATAATAAATTTATTTGATTAGCTAATTTAACGGTCAACTAGTAATTTGACTTTAACCCCTAAACTAGTTTTCGTTCCCGATTCTTGATACGATTATCTTGAAATAAAATTTTGACGATCGAACCATACGGGAGTCAAGATCAATCTTTTTAAATGTCATTCCAAAATTTTAAAAAAATAATAAATTTATTTGATTAGGTAATTTAAAGGTCAACTAGTCATTTGACTTTAATCCCTAAACTAGTTTTCATTCCCGATTCTTGATTCCGTTAGTCTGGAATAGAATTTCGACGATCGAACCGTACGAGAGTCAAGATCAATATTTATAAATCTTATTCCAAAAATTTTAAAATTTAATAAATTTATTTGATTAGGTAATTTAACAGTCAACTAGTAATTTGACTTTAACCCTTATTTATTACAAAATAATTTGAACCTTTTTTATTTATTTTGTTAAACTCGTTGTATATTAGTACACGTAGTTCCAAAACAAAATGATGCATTTACAAATTAATTTTTTAAAAAAATATTATTCACCATCTTTAACAACTTAGCTTCCACAACTTATCGTTGTAGTTTAGGGGTTAGATTTAGGGTTAATAGGATTGGACTTTATTTTTTTTTAAAATTTTTTTTGGATGATTTAACCGTACGGATCTCAATATCACTACAAATTAGTCATGTGTGAAAAAAATTGAGAGTTTTAAAATTCATTTGACGCGATTTTATAAGGAAAAACCCCTATTTTAACAATAATTTGTACTAATCATTTTTCTAGTTATATTTTTTAACGATCCAACCATGGGAATTTCAAGATCACTATGAATTAGTGACATTTGCAAAAAATTATGATTTTTAAATTTCGTTTGTAAGGACTTTTTAATGAAAAAGTGATAAACAAGGTATTGTGATTATATAATTCCAGAGTGACATTAAAACACAAGAAACACCTTGGCATAGTGGTTTGAGATAGTACAAATTTTGCTGGAGATGGGGGTTCGAATCCTTGTTGTCTTATTTTTCATTTTTTTTCCATTTCCTACTAGTTTACGGTAGGAAATGGTATCATGCGGTAAGAAATGATAATTCACGAAAAATTCAAAATGAACGCCTAAACCAAAAATTCGAAATGAGCGCCCAAACCAAAATTCAAAAATTGCGCCCAAAGTCATTTCCTACCGCTAGATGGTAGGAAATATAAAAATGCGGTAGGAAATTTGTATTTCAGATTTATAAAACAATGCCTTTCTTCATTCCCCTTCATTTCAACTCTCTTCTCCACCTCTTCATCTTATACTACTGAAAATTTTTAGATTCAATTTTTAATATATATCATTAGCAACCACATACATAATCTCTTTCATTTTTCACATCTTGATTATTAGGTAAAATTTATCCCATACTTAGTTTGTTGTTTGATTATTTCACATCCTAGTACTACTTACTTATTTTTGCTTCTTATGTAAATTGTAGGTACTTGATGAGGATAACAAGACTATTATATATAAATCTAACTTCATGGATGAAGGAAAAGACAAATGGGCCAAGAAAATTGCTATGAAGACAATGATGGTGGGTGGAAATAAATGATCATTGTAGATAAGGATAAAGATGTTGAAGGCAATGGTTAATTAAGTTTGTATAAAATGTTCTTGATTTCTTGTTATTTTAAATAATTTATAACTTTTGAATATTATGATTGTAATAAAGGAGAATGATTGTTTATGGTTATGATATATGTTTGAATTTCTTTATATGATGAATGCGTTTTTGTTGTGCTTGCGTTTTTATGGTTGCATTTTTTTAGTTTTTATTACAATTTGAGCATATTGTTGTAAATGAAAATCAACAAGACCAATTTTTTTTTTTAAAAAAAAACCCAGTATTTCCTACCGTCTTCAAGCCATTTCCTACCGTTTTACCATTCAAAACCCAGTATTTCCTACCGTCTTCAAGCCATTTCCTACCGTTTTACCATTCGAAACCCAGTATTTCCTACCGTTTTCAAGCCATTTCCTACCGCATTCATAAGGACGGTAGGAAATGTCTGGTAGGAAATATTGGAACTCGGTAGGAAATGACTTTTTATTTGACTTCTGAAATAATTCCTACCAACTTGTTAAAGGTTGGTCGGTAGGAAATGGGCTGCCAGCATGTCACAAAAATACACGTGGCGTATGACGTGGCAGCTGACTTGGAAGCTGACTTGGAAGGCCACGTCAGCGTGTGGGACCCACGTTTGACCCGGTCACTATCATTTCCTACCAAAGTCATTTCCCACTTAAGCATTTCCTACCGAAGGGGTCCGGTAGGAAATGTCGCATTTCCTACCGGTTTTGGGCCTTTTCCTGCCGATTTGATGGTAGGAAAAGGCCGTTTTTCTTGTAGTGTAAGGTGTAGTTAGTGAAGTAGTTTACTACCTGCATATTTTATTGGAAGGTAAAAGTTAAAATATTCTGATTGGGTTTTATACTTGTATATTTTAATATGGTTTTGGAGAAATTAAAAAAAAATTATATTATAATTTATAATCAACAAGGTTGAGCATCATTAGCACCACTTCAATAGTTTATCCTTGAATTCTTGATCTCTTAGATTGAGTTCAATAGTTTATCTGTAAAAGCCATCTTGAATTCTTGATCTCTTAGATCGAGTAAACAGTAGACAAGAAATAATACTAAACCCAACCCCATTTATGGTGTTGGACAAAACAATGAAATTTATACAAGAACAAATAAAAAATTAATATACAAACTATTTTACTTGGTGAAAGCATCCAAGTAGTCCAAGACTTGTCTCATTGTATAAAGAATTAATTTCTTCACCTGTATCAAAAAAAAAAAAATTATTACATGTAGTAGTATGGAAAAATTGCAGAATGGAAGAAAACTTGATAAAGTATTTTCCAATATATTATCTCTTCTCATTTAACATTGAAGTCGATAAGCCTGAAGTTCATTACAATATCACAATTATTTATATAGAAAATTCCTAATTCTTTGATAAAGTACAACATTGTATACCCCAGATGACGTGGAGACGTTGTCTCAAAATCAGCGAGATGTATTGAACAAAAACATAACCAGAAACGCTGCTGCACTTGTTTACATACAACAAGCATTAACACCGTCTATATTTTCGCGGATCATGGGAGCTACGACAGCAAAGGAGGCATGGTCTATTCTACAGGAAGAATTTCAAGGAACTACAAAGGTAAGATCTATCAAACTGCAAACCCTACGAAGAGATTTCGAAAATATTAAAATGAAGGATTCTGAGTCTGTCAAAGATTACTACTCCAGAATAAAGGAGATAGTAAATAAATTAAGATCACATGGAGATGATATTGCTGATAAAAAGATCGTAGAAAAAATCCTTATCAGTATGACAGAAAATTATGATTCAATAGTTACAGTTATTGAGGAGTCAAAAGACATTGAGACTCTTTCAGAACTAATTGGATCCCTGGAAGCATATGAAGCTAGGCGAAGTCGAAGAAATGAAAACTCTGTTGAAAGTGTTTTTCAGTCAAAACTAAAATTAAAAACTCCTAAATCAAATGATGGAAGCATAAGAAAATATGATAGCAATAAACAGAGGTTGCGGGCTAATCACCAAGAAAGAAGAAAATATCCTCCATGTGGAAACTGCAAGAAAACAAATCACTTGGAAAAAAATTGTTTCTTTCGTGGAAAGCACCAGTGCACCTACTGTAAAAGATATCGACATATGGAAAAGGATTGTCGACATAAGCGTAAATTTCAAGCAAATTACACCGAAAAAAAGCTGAAGCACCTGCCAAGCTGCAAATGAACAAAAGGATGATACTTGGTTCATCGACAGTGCGTGTAGCAATCATATGACTGGTGACGAAAATATATTCGCTTCATTGATACATTAATAAAGTCACGTGTCAGGCTGAGGAATGGAGCATTCGTCGAAGCAAAAGGAAAAGGTACAATTGTTGTTCAAACAACTAAAGGCACTAAATATATTTATGATGTTTTGCTTGTCCCTAGCTTGAAAAGTAACTTGTTGAGTGTTAGCCAAATGATCGAGCATGGTTATGTTGTTCACTTTGATAGAGATTCTTGCATCATTTATGACAAAACAAATAAAGAACAGATCATTTTCGAAGTAAAAATGGAAAATACAAATTTTCCACTTTATTGGCAGTATGTAAAAGACACGGCTATGAAAACTGAAATCGATGAATCATGGCTTTGGCACAAACGATTTGGTCACTTTGACTTTAATGCAATTAAGGTTCTACAGCAGAAGAATATGATGCGTGATTTACCAAAGATAAAGGAGATACAAGAGACATGTGAAAGTTGTCTTATGGGTAAGCAACATCGGAAATCGTTTCCTACTGGAACATTTTGGAGAGCAAAGGGAATACTAGAACGGGTACACACCGATGTTTGCGGGCCTATGAGAACTCCATCTCAGAATCAGTCCAGGTATTTCATTCTTTTCATAGATGATTTCTTTCGAATGACCTGGGTATATTTTATGCATGATAGATCAGAAGTACTCGCAATATTTAAGAAATTCAAATCATTTATGGAAAAATAAAGTGGCCAGAAAATCAAAAAGCTAAGAAGTGATAGAGGAAAGGAGTACACATCTAATCTATTCAACAAATTTTGTGAAGAAGAAGGAGTTGAACATCAATTAATCGTGGTATATGCTCCTGAACAAAACGGAGTTTCAGAAAGGAAAAACAGAACAGTAGTTGAAATGGCAAAAACAATGTTGTACGAAAAAGGTCTTCCACATAGCTTCTGGGCAGAAGCAGTTTATACTGCTGTATATCTGCTGAATAGATGCCCAACTAAAGCAGTGCATAACAAGACACCTATCGAAGCCTGGAGTGGACGGAAACCATCAGCAAAGCACCTTCGTATCTTTGGTTGCATATGCTATATTCACGTACCAAAAGAAAAAAGACACAAGCTGCAAGAAAAGTCAGGAAGAGGTATATTTTTGGGCTACAGCACTATATCAAAAAGCTACAGAGTTTATAATTTAAAAACTCAAAGTCTTGTCATTAGCAGAGAAGTAGAATTTGATGAAAATGCTTCTTGGAATTGGCAAGAAGAAAAGGTTGAAAAATATACATACGTGCCATCTTTACAGCAAAATAGAGATGAAGACGAAGAGAGGAGGCCAGAAATATCACCACCTTCTTCACTAGTCTCTCATCAAAACTACCCTAGAAATCAAGATGATCAAAATTATTATTCAACACCACTGCGATTTGGATCACTAAAAGAAATATATGAAAGATGCAATCTTGTAGAAGTTGTACCAGATAGCTATGAGGAGGCAACCAAGGATGAGAAATGGGAGAAGGCTATGAACGAATAAATCAAGATGATTGAAAAAAATGAAACATGGGAGTTGGTGGACAAGCCTCAAGATAAAGAAATCATTGGAGTTAAGTGGATTTTCAAAACAAAACTCAATCCGGATGGTTCAATACAGAAGCACAAAGCGAGGCTCGTAGCTAAGGGTTACTCACAAAGGCCCGAAGTTGATTACGAGGAGACATACGCGCTAGTAGCTCGATTTGATACCATAAGAGCATTAGTGGCTCTAGTTGCTCAGAAAAAATGGAAAATTCATCAATTAGATGTGAAGTCCGCATTTTTAAATGGCTTACTTAAAGAAGATATTTATATAGAGCAGCCACCCGTATTTGTTAAAAAAGGAAGCAAAGGAAAAGTTTTGAAGTTAAAGAAAGCTTTGTACAGTCGCATTGATGAATATTTCACAAGTTTGGGATTCAGGAGGAGTCCAAGTGAGCCTACTCTTTACATTAAAACCCAAGGTACCTATGACACACTTATAGTTTCCTTGTATGTAGGTGATTTAATTTATACAGGAAACAATGAAAAAATGATTCATGATTTTAAGGAAGACATGATGAAAACTTTTGAAATAAGTGACCTTCGATTGGTGCATCATTTTCTTGGCATTGAAATTGCACAATAAGATGAAGGCATTTTCATTTGTCGAAAACAACATACACTTAACCTTTTGAAGAAGTTCAACATGAGTGGTTGTAAAACAGTTGTTATACCATTAGTTGTAAAAGAAAAAATGAAGAAGGAAGATGGGTCTGCAAAAATTGAAGGCTCACGATATAGAAGTCTCATTGGTAGTCTGCTCTACTTAACAAATACAAGACCCGATATAATGTATGCAAGCAGCTT
This sequence comes from Saposhnikovia divaricata, assembly GCA_036435485.1. Lineage (NCBI taxonomy): Eukaryota > Viridiplantae > Streptophyta > Magnoliopsida > Apiales > Apiaceae > Saposhnikovia > Saposhnikovia divaricata. Next base: position 50,734,614 of record CM071596.1, on the reverse strand, counting down.
GCTATCCAGATTTATGCAAAATCCAGGTCAGATACATTATGGTGCAGCAAAAAGGGTGTTAAGATACTTGCAAGGCACCACTGATTATGGGATCTGGTACAAGCCAACTTCAGATTCAAAATTTCATGGATATTTACTTAGAGACAAGGTTGGTGATTCAAAGTTACATGGCTATACGGATAGTAATTGGGCCAGATCAGAAGATGATATGAAAAGCACTTTGGGTTATGCATTCACTCTAGGATCTGGTATTTTTTCATGGGCTTCCAAGAAGCAAGAAGCGGTGGCACAATCATCACCTGAAGCGGAATATGTGGCTGCAGCAAACGCAGCTAATCAAGCTATTTGGCTAAAACGAATACTTGGAGACATGGGTGAAACTGGAGGAGGAGCTGCTCAATTATTCTGCGACAACAAGTCAGCAATTGACATGACAAAAAATCCAGTTTATCACAACAGAACAAAGCACATAGCGATCAAGCATCACTTTATTCGAGAAGCATCTGAAAAAGGAGAAATTGAGGTGATTTACTGTAAAACTGAGGAACAGATGGCTGACATATTTACTAAAGCGCTATCAAGGCCAAGATTTGAATACCTTCGAGACATGCTTGGAGTTGCACGGAAATGCATTAAGGAGGAGTGTTAAAATTACTAATGCATCTAGTTATATCCAGAATTCTCTTATGTAATAAATAAGATAAATTTTGATAAGGTGTATGTTCATGAATCAGACCATTCTAGAGAGTCTTTACAGTTCCCAGATTAAGCTATTAATATATCCTTGTATTCAGTCTGATAAATTAATAAAAATCATTAAATATATTGTAAAACCTGTTCTTCTATATTCATATTAACAACCATAACACCTGCATACTATAACAACAAGCATCGGACTAACAATAATGGTTGACTAAAATAGAGAGAGCTCACTTTTAAATTTCCAACTTGAAAAGGACAGCCAGCAGGAACAAAAAATGCATCTCCCAAGTTTTGCACCACAGTCCACGGTTCAATTCCTATAAGAAGAAAAGAAATAATTGAAAGCTAATTTTATAGGAAGTAGTGATATAATGTAACTTGCCTATCTGTATATTATTCAAAATATATATGTATATAGATGATGGCTCGCCATATTCCTTCTTAAGCCTCCTTTTATGCTCCATATTCAAGTAAAATGCTCCATCGTGAATAGGGTCATAAACCTGACAAGCAAAAGTTTATTATCTCTATATGTTCTGATCAGTAAAAACATTAAAAGCATTAAAACTCCTACAAAACTGCATGCAAGATGTCATAAAATACTTCTACAAATGTTTGTAGGATCCACTCTAGATGTTTGTTTGAGTAAATCCCAAAAATATTAAAAGGTAGATATTGTAATATTCAGAAATCATGCATTGTCCATTCTCCAAATACCCGAAGGTGATATGGGCTGAAAATAAGCCCTAAAGACACATTTAATGAGGCATTAATTAGACCCTGAATGGTCCAAACGTGGGGCTCACCAGATGGGCCCAAAACCCCTATTATAATATTAATTTCGTAATTAATATTGGGGGAAATAAACAGCTCAGCAAATAAGAGTTGGATAAGGATAATATCCCTTTCAGACTTATCCTATAAGGCATCCAATTCAATATGGAAACTGATTCCTACAAGGAATAGATCTAGAACTTTCCTCAAAGACTTTTCTACCAAGTCTCTAACTCCTACCATAATTCTAAAGGCTTCTCAGCCTATATAAGGGTCTAACCCCTCATCTCAGAACAACGTTTTTGGGCAGAGCTCAATACGTCACTTACGTTTTGGACACAGCTCCATACGTTACCCACCACGTTTTGGCTTAATCCTCGAATAAGGACATACAAGCCACCGCGTCCTAGGTGAGCTCTGGCCGCCATAGCCTCGAGGGCACCATCACCTAGAACTACGTTTTCTTGGCTTGATTCTCTAATACAGAGATACGTAGGCATTCTGTGAGGACCGTTTAGTCTCGAACGCAGAAGCAGCCATTAAAGCTCGAAGCTCAACCACCCTAGCATTAATTACAAATCGTAAACTAGTTTTTATTCCACAACATTTGGCGCCGTCTGTGGGAAGAAGACATCAACCATGGTTCAAACACGAAGAACAACATCAACTGAGGCCATACCCCTTAGCTCTGCTCCACCTGCTGTCTCTGATCCGCTCATCACCGCTGAGGGAGGACAATTAGCCCCACCAACAGGGACGGTCATTCAACCTCTAACCTCTCAACCCTCAGGGACGATTCCCCATGTTGAGGGAACTGTGGCTATTCCTCAAAACCAAGAAACTAACCCTCTTCAGATGGTGGTTTCTCCTCTTGATAGTGCTGGTCGTACGCTACCTCCGGGGGTATAGATCCACACCACGGATCTCCCTTTGAACACCAACCCGATGTATGGGCTGCCTAATTATCCCCCTCAACATAGGGAACCTGGACCGAGCGGTCATGCCTTACAGATCCGAGATCGGGAGTACGATGATTACTCTAGTCCCTATTCTGATGATTCAACGTCTGAGGATGACAATGATGATCGTGATGAAGCCCCGAGGAGGCGACGTGCTAGTAAAGAACCTCGAAGGAGGTCCCAAAGAATCCATGATGAACCTCCACAAACGGCCGAGGAAAGGATTAAGGCTCATGAGGCAGAGATCCAAAGGCTGAAGGATGATATTGCTAGAGAGCAAGCAAGGCGAAGTCTGATTCAACCTCCTCCAGTTACAGGGAGAATTCCCATTATAAATCTGGAGAGGCCCTCAAGGAGGCAACGAAGGGCCGATGCCCCGATTGAAAAATCAACAAGGGTGGAGACCCCCAAAAGTAACCCTAAGGATCTGATGCCCCTTGGGGATCCTGATGATCCTACACCTCCGTTCACTGAGGAGGTAATGAATGCTCGCATCTCAAGGAAGTTCAAGATGCCGACAATTAAGGCCTATAATGGAACGGGCGATCCCGCAAACCATGTTAGGACATTCTCAAACGCACTGCTATTGCAGCCTGCAAGCGATGCCTTAAAGTGTAGGGCGTTCCCTCAAACCTTGTCTGGCACGGCTCAAAGGTGGTATAGCCGCTTACCTGCAAACTCAATCGGCTCGTTCAAAGAGCTGAGCGCCGCCTTTGTCAGCCAGTTCATTAGTGGGAGAGTTCATGAAAAAAGTTCTGCATCCCTTATGTATGTGGTGCAGGGGAAGAACGAGAATCTGAGAGATTACCTCAAGCGGTTCACCAAGGAGACGCTGAATATCACTGATCTGGAAAATAAGGTGGCCATGGTAGCCCTGGAACACGGAACCACTGATCTCTTCTTTAAAAGGTCTTTGGCAAAACACCCTCCTGAAAATATGGCCGAGCTCCAACGGAGGGCCGATAAATATATCAAGGCCGAGGACAGCATGAAGAAGGAAACCACAGGAGGCAATGGCAAGGGTTCTAACGATTCAAAGAAACGGAAGCAAGAACAAGAGTATGATGCTAGGGACAAGTATCCCCGGACTAGCAAGGATTCTGATTCACCCCCTAAGAAAAATTTGGGACCAAGATTCAATGACTATGCGAGGCTGAATGCTCCTAGGAGTCAGATCTTGTTACATATCGAGAAAGACAAAGATTTTCGATGGCCGAAGCCACTTAGGGGTGATCCCGCAAAGAGAAACAACGATCAGAACTGCAGATTCCACCGCGATGTGTGGCATGATACAGATGATTGTAGTCAGTTGAAGGATGAGATTGAATTCTTGATCCGAAAAGGAAAGCTGAACAAGTTCACTAAGGGTGACGATCGTGGAACTCAAAAAAGGGATTATAATAGAAGAGACGATGATAGAAGAGATAACGATCGTGATCGTGATCGTAACCCACAGCCCCGAGGGCCAGTTATTAACATGATTTTGGGAGGCCCGACAGCGGCCTGTACAACCCGAAACTCTCGGAAGGCGTATGCCAGGGAAGTGATGCACATCGTGGGAGAAGCCCCGTAGCGTGCCAGGACTGAGATAGCTATTGGTTTCGATGACTCAGACCTCGAAGGGGTGAAGTTTCCCCATGACGACCCGTTGGTCATAACCCCTGTGATTGAGAACTCGGAAGTGAAGCGAGTCTTGATGGACAATGGAGCTACCGTTGACATTCTGTTTCATGATACATTTGTGAAGAAGGGGTACAATGATTTTCAATTGACCCCCAATAACATGCCTATATATGGATTTAATGGAGTAGAATCCAAAGTTGAAGGGACGATTCAGTTGCCTATAACTATTGGACAGGAGCCCAAGGAGGCCATTCAAATGTTGAACTTCTTGGTAATCAAGGCGGTTTCAATGTACAACGCTATTCTCGGAAGGACTGAACTTCATGCATTCAAGGCTGTTGCCTCAACGTATCATATTAAGATCAAGTTCCCAACCAGGAATGGCGTTAGAGAACATAAAGGTGATCAAAAGATGGCACAAAGCTGTTATGTAGCCTCGTTAAGGCCTAATAGAGTCGGGGGGCAGGTACTTCCGATCGAAGACATGGATGTCCGTGGTGATGATGAACATAGAGGAAAGCCAGCGGAGGACTTAATACCTATTCCTCTGGAGCTAGGCGACCCTGAGAAGGTGACTTATATAGGAGCCTCTCTGAAGGAACCCCTGAAGGGCAAATTGATAGCATTCTTGCAAGAAAATAGCGATGTGTTTGCCTGGACAGCAGCTGATATGCCAGGGATTGATCCCCAACTCATAACTCACAGATTGAATGTCGATCCTAATCGAAAGATAATACAGCAGAAGAAGAGGAACTTTGCACCTGAAAGGCAAGAGGCCATAAAGCAAGAAGTGGAAAAGCTCTTAGAAGCTGGGTTTATTGAAGAGATTCAGTTTCCAGAATGGTTGGCTAACCCTGTGATGGTCAAGAAAGCCAACGGTAAGTGGAGGATGTGTATAGACTTCACCGACTTGAATGATGCATGCCCTAAGGATTGCTTCCCTTTACCTAGGATAGACATGTTAATAGATGCCACAGCTGGACATGAGATGCTGAGCTTAATGGATGGTTTCAGCGGCTACAATTAGATTATGATGCACGAGGATGACGTCCCTAAGGTATCTTTCATAACTGACTTCGGTGTTTTCTGCTATCTTGTTATGGCTTTCGGTCTAAAAAATGCAGGAGCTACTTACCAACGACTGGTGAATAAGATATTCGCCCATCTAATTGGAAAAACCATGGAGGTCTATGTTGATGACATGCTAGTCAAGAGCCTGTTCAAGGCAGACCACATTAAGCACCTCAGAGAGGCATTTGAAGTGCTGAGGCACCACAAAATGATGTTGAATCCAGCCAAGTGTGCCTTTGGCGTTGGATCAGGCAAATTTTTGGGTCTGATGGTTTCAAAGAGAGGCATAGAGGCCAACCCTGACAAGATAAAGGCGATCTTAGACATGGAGCCACCACGCTCTATAAGAGATGTGCAGAAGTTGACAGGCCGGGTAGCGGCTTTAGGAAGATTCATCTCCAAGTCTGGTGAAAAATGCTTGCCTTTCTTTCAAGCATTGAAGAAGGTGAAAAATTTTGAGTGGACCCCTGAGAGCCAAGAGGCCTTTGAACAACTGAAGAAGTACATGGTTGAAGCCCCGTTGTTGGCCACGCCAAGTCTCGGAGAGACTCTTTATCTGTATCTAACAGTGTCTGAACAAGCATTGAGTGCCGTCCTCATTAAGGAAAAGAACAAGGTTCAGAGGCCTATCTACTATGTAAGCAAGGTGCTCTACGGAGCCGAGTTAAATTACTCATCCATCGAGAAATTTTCTTTGGCATTGATAACAGCTTCAAGGAAACTACGGCCGTACTTCCAGGCACATAAGATTGAAGTCCTGACGGACCAACAGCTGAGAAACATATTGCATAGCCCGAAGGCTAGAGGAAGGCTAATCAAGTGGGCGATCGAACTTGGAGAATTTGACATCACGTATAAGCCTCGAACAGCCATTAAGGCTCAGGCATTGGCTGACTTCGTGGTTGAATGCACCATTAGCAACCAAGAAGTCGGGGGGCAGGAGATAATAACAACCCCTGAGAAGCAAGATAAAGATGGAGAACTTGAACCTGATCAGAAGGAATATTGGGTGCTCTATTTTGATGGAGCATCAAAAACAAAATCTAGTGGCGCAGGCTTAGTGTTGCAAAGCCCCGATGGGTTCACAGTTGAATATGCTTTAAAGTTGGATTTCCAGACAACCAACAATGAAGCTGAGTATGAGGCCTTGATAGCTGGTTTAGGCTTGGCCAGAATCATGAGAGTCAAGAATCTCAAAGTTTGTGGAGATTCAAGATTAGTAGTCTCTCAAGTAAATGGTGAATTTGAGGCCAAGGATGAAACTATGGCAAAGTATCTGCGAGTTGTGAAAGCTGTCATGACTCAGTTTGATGAGTGTTATGTAGAACACATTCCGAGAGAAGAGAACGTTAAGGCCGATGCCCTATCTAAGTTCGCTTCTTCCGAAATAGAAAACTATGCAGGGAGTGTTTACTTCCAGGTCTTGAAGGCCCCGACTATCAACTCGAAATTAGTGGCACCAATTGATGTGGGAAGCTGTTGGATAGATCCTATCAAAGCTCACCTAGAAACCGGATGGCTCCCCGACAATGCCTCGGAGGCACGAAAGCTGTCAGTGAGAGCATTGAGATATGCCTTGATCGAGGGCGTTCTTTACAAAAGGTCTTTCGTTATCCCGTACTTGAAATGTTTGAGGCCCCAAGAGGCAAGGGAAGCTTTGGAAGAAGTTCATGGAGAGATCTGTGGACAACAATTGGGGGGCAGAGCCCTAGCTCACAAGATCACTCGTCTAGGATTCTATTAGCCAGAGATGTTGGCCAATGCAAAAGATTATGTTAAGAGGTGTGAGAGGTGCCAAAAGCACGCTCCGATTGTAAGGCAGCCGCCTGAGATGTTAACATCGGTTAACTCCCCTATTCCATTCGCGATGTGGGGAATGGATATACTTGGTCCCTTCCCCGTAGCTTCATCACAAAGGAAGTTTCTGATAGTGGCCATTGATTACTTTACTAAGTGGATTGAGGCTAAACTTCTAGCCAAGATAACCACCAAGCAAGTTGCCCAGTTCTTTTGGGAGAACGTGATATGTAGATATGGAATCCCGCGAATCCTTGTGACGGATAATGGGACGCAATTCAACAATGAAGAATTCAAAAAGTACTGTGAGGAAAATACTATTGATCTTCGTTTTACTTCAGTAGCACACCCGCGACCTAATGGACAGGCAGAGATAGCCAATCGGATAATCCTTGATGGACTAGAGAAAATGGTCGAACGCTCAAGAAACACTTGGGTAGATGAGTTACTGCCTATACTTTGGGCATATCGAACCACTTGCAAAGTGACAACTGGAGCGACCCCGTTTTTTGTTGGCTTATAGAGCCGAGGCAGTTGTGCCCCTAGAGATCATGCATGCATCACCTCGAGTTGAGGCATATAAGTAAGAGACTAATGAAAAAGCCATGAGGCTTGCGCTAGACCTAATTGATGATGTTAGGGATGAAGCAAATGCCCGGAATGCAGAGCATCAGAAGAGAGCATCCTTCCACTACAACCGAAGGGTTAAGGAGAGGTTCTTTCGGCAAGGCGAACTAGTTCTAAGGAAGATAGAAGCTTCTGGAGTTGGTCAGAAGGGAAAGCTAGCCCCTAATTGGGAAGGGCCGTATCGAGTCAAGAAGACGCTAGGACGAAGATCCTACAAGTTGGAGACCTTGGAAGGGAACGAGGCCATCCATCGTTTATAGATGAAAAAAGAACAAAAATTATCCGCGTTATACAGAAAGAATTGTTATAATTCATACAAGCCGGAGAAGAAACAGCTGATATATTTGCTGAAGTCACGAAACGGACGACCTTCGAAAGGATAATTGCGCCTAAGAAGTTAAGTAACGAGTTTAGCCTTAAGCACAAGATTAGCAGTGCTAATCATGAATTAAGGAGTAATATCGTTAGAAGTCACGAATGACCAAACTGACGACCTAGGATCGAGATTCAGCTTCTGGATCCTCGAAAGTCACGGGTGACCAAAAAACCAAACTAGGATCGAGATTCATCTTCTGAATCCCTCGGATCGAGATTCAGCTTCTGAATCCTTGAAAGTCACGGATGACCAAAAATCAACCTAGGATCGAGATCCAGCTTCTGGATCCCTGAGATCGAGATCCAGCTTCTGGATCCTAGGCCAACCACCTCCCGGCCGACCACGAAGGGTTCGGGCCGTTTGGCCGACCACCTCCCGGCCGACCACGAAGGAATCAGGCCGTTAGAGATCGAGATTCAGCTTTTGAATCCCTAGGATCGAGATTCAGCTTCTGAATCCTTGAAAGTCACGGGTGACCAAAAACCCAACCTAGGATCGAGATTCAGCTTCTGAATCCCTAGGATCGAGATTCAGCTTCTGAATCCTTGAAAGTCACGGGTGACCAAAAAACCAACCTAGGATCGAGATTCAGCTTCTGAATCCCTAGAATCGAGATTCAGCTTCTGAATCCTTGAAAGTCACGGATGACCAAAAATCAACCTAGGATCGAGATTCAGCTTCTGAATCCCTAGGATCGAGATTCAGCTTCTGAATCCTTGAAAGTCACGGATGACCAAAAATCAACCTAGGATCGAGATTCAGCTTCTGAATCCCTAGGATCGAGATTCAGCTTCTGAATCCTTGAAAGTCACGGATGACCAAAAATCAACCTAGGATCGAGATTCAGCTTCTGAATCCCTAGGATCGAGATTCAGCTTCTGAATCCTTGAAAGTCACGGATGACCAAAAATCAACCTAGGATCGAGATTCAGCTTCTGAATCCCTAGGATCGAGATTCAGCTTCTGAATCCTTGAAAGTCACGGATGACCAAAAATCAACCTAGGATCGAGATTCAGCTTCTGAATCCCTAGGATCGAGATTCAGCTTCTGAATCCTTGAAAGTCACGGGTGACCAAAAAACCAACCTAGGATCGAGATTCAGCTTCTGAATCCTTGAAAGTCACGGGTGACCAAAAAACCAACCTAGGATCGAGATTCAGCTTCTGAATCCCTAGGATCGAGATTCAGCTTCTGAATCCTTCAAAATGGTCGACCACGACACCTGAAGGAGCCATGGCCGACCACCTCGCAGCCGACCACGACGTTTTGGGATGCCCCGGCCGACCACGAGCTAGCCGACCAAGGCACATTCAGGAGCCCCGGTCGACCAGCCCGCAGCCGACCAGGTGCCGGCCGACCACCTGGGGTCAAGGCCCTCCAGCCGACCAGGTGTCAGCCGACCACCTTGGTTGGAGGCCCTTCGGCCGACCAGGAGCTAGCCGACCACAAGCTAGCCCTCGATCCGGCCGATCGCGGGTCAGCTTGTGGTCCTGAATCTTGGTTTTTCAGCAATTCTCGGGCAGCTTCTGAACCTGAATCTTGATTTTTTCAGGTGCACCGTTTAGTGTCGTTTAGTGTCGTTTAGCACCGTTTAGTGCCGTTTAGCGCCGTTTATCGCCGTTTAGCGTCATTTAACATCGTTTAAACGTCGTTTAAGGCTGTTTAGCACCGTTTAGTGTCGTTTAGTGCCGTTTAGCGCCGTTTATCGCCGTTTATCGTCGTTTAACATCGTTTAAACGTCGTTTAAGGCTGTTTAGCACCGTTTAGTGTCGTTTAGTGTCGTTTAGCACCGTTTAGTGTCGTTTAGTGCCGTTTAGCACCGTTTATCGCCGTTTAGCGTCGTTTAACATTGTTTAAACGTCGTTTAAGGCTGTTTAGCACCGTTTAGTGTCGTTTAGTGTCGTTTAGCACCGTTTAGTGCCGTTTAGCACCGTTTATCGCCGTTTAGCGTCGTTTAACATTGTTTAAACGTCGTTTAAGGCTGTTTAGCACCGTTTAGTGTCGTTTAGTGTCGTTTAGCACCGTTTAGTGCCGTTTAGCGCCGTTTATCGCCGTTTAGCGTCGTTTAACATTGTTTAAACGTCGTTTAAAGCTGTTTAGCACCGTTTAGTGTCGTTTAGTGTCGTTTAGCACCGTTTAGTGCCGTTTAGCGCCGTTTATCGCCGTTTAGCGTCGTTTAACATCGTTTAAACGTCGTTTAAGGCTGTTTAGCACCGTTTAGCACCGTTTAGTGCCGTTTAGCGCCGTTTATCGCCGTTTAGCGTCGTTTAACATTGTTTAAACGTCGTTTAAAGCTGTTTAGCACCGTTTAGTGTCGTTTAGTGTCGTTTAGCACCGTTTAGTGCCGTTTAGCGCCGTTTATCGCCGTTTAGCGTCGTTTAACATCGTTTAAACGTCGTTTAAGGCTGTTTAGCACCGTTTAGTGTCGTTTAGTGCCGTTTAGCGCCGTTTATCGCCGTTTATCGTCGTTTAACATCGTTTAAACGTCGTTTAAGGCTGTTTAGCACCGTTTAGTGTCGTTTAGTGTCGTTTAGCACCGTTTAGTGTCGTTTAGTGCCGTTTAGCACCGTTCAATGCTACTGGCACAATCTAGCGTCGTTGTAAACGCGTCGGTCGCTCCACGCTTTACGTCAAAAACGATATCAAAGATAAACCCTGACCCGAGTCTCGAAAAAGGCCGTTAAAACTTCAAGGAAAACCTGATCAGTTTTCCTAGAAGTTGGGGGGCAAATGATATGGGCTGAAAATAAGCCCTAAAGACACATTTAATGAGGCATTAATTAGACCCTGAATGGTCCAAACGTGGGGCTCACCAGATGGGCCCAAAACCCCTATTATAATATTAATTTCGTAATTAATATTGGGGGAAATAAACAGCTCAGCAAATAAGAGTTGGATAAGGATAATATCCCTTTCAGACTTATCCTATAAGGCATCCAATTCAATATGGAAACTGATTCCTACAAGGAATAGATCTAGAACTTTCCTCAAAGACTTTTCTACCAAGTCTCTAACTCCTACCATAATTCTAAAGGCTTCTCAGCCTATATAAGGGTCTAACCCCTCATCTCAGAACAACATTTTTGGGCAGAGCTCAATACGTCACTTACGTTTTGGACACAGCTCCATACGTTACCCACCACGTTTTGGCTTAATCCTCGAATAAGGACATACAAGCCACCGCGTCCTAGGTGAGCTCTCGCCGCCATAGCCTCGAGGGCACCATCACCTAGAACTACGTTTTCTTGGCTTGATTCTCTAATACAGAGATACGTAGGCATTCTGTGAGGACCGTTTAGTCTCGAACGCAGAAGCAGCCATTAAAGCTCGAAGCTCAACCACCCTAGCATTAATTACAAATCGTAAACTAGTTTTTATTCCACAACAGAAGGATTCTCACTAGAATATGAAAATGTACACAATGCAAGCTCTATGATGCTGAAGAAAGTCGTCAATAACTCAATATCAAGAAGTCAAGTCAGCCACCTCCAGAAAGTTACGGTAAGAGGGTATAGGTAAATTAAGAGAAAGCTTCCTGCACCAAATCTCCCATTATATAGCATAACGATACCAAAACCATAAATTAAGTACCAAAGTTTTAGTGCTAGCTGTTGGCTACATGTTAACCATCCTTTCTCCAGAAACAATTATATCCCTTCTAACAAATAATTCTATCCTTCCTGAATAGTTATATCTTTTATGATATTTGATGTGAGAAGGTTAAAGGTTGGGATAGCTTTTTGGTGCTGTCCCTAAACCCTAAACATAAGTGACTTAGCTAGTTTTTGTAAATGTGATGCATTGTATACATCAAAACATGCATATAAGTATCAATTCATGTCAAAGTTCAATAAAAACAAGAGCACAACACAACGGGAGAGGGTAAGTAATTAAGTTAGCTACAAGATATCAGATAAAATCTCGGAAAACCCAACATGTAGTTATAACACTACCTGCTTTACCGGCAAACAATATGTGTGCCTGAACACTTTAAAATGTTTTCTCAGATATTCTTTCAACTTGGACGCATCCTCTCTTTGATAAATGTCCCAAAGGGCACCGCTCTCCGCCTTCTCTGATACTTTTATTTCATCATGTTCCTGCTGCTGCTCCAAGCCGTTCCCAGTTTTTCCATCTATATATAGTTCTCTCTGATCCTGAAGATGGTGCTTTTCTTTCAACTGTTCTATTTCAGCAAGCTATGAAGAAGAAAATGTCATCTCTTTTATATGCGTGAGCACATACACCTTTGATAAAAGATGTAATGGTAAGAATGGTTACTATCAATTGTATCTTTAAATACAAATTGTTGTAAAAATTTTGAAAGAGAATCAATAAAAACTCCTGGTCAAATATAACTTATTTTCTTTGTTCTGTCTTGCAGTACCTATGAGGCTACAATGCAAGAGAAATGTTAAGAAAAGGTTGGCTTCTATACCTTATTAAACATAGTACCATAAAAAGAAATAAAAGACTAAATTTTAATCAGTATCCGATAACTGACGTAATATTAATTAGGTACTTTAAAGTAAAGCATACCCCATCTAACTCAAGACAGTTAATTTTGGTCACAGAATCTCCGCGTCCCAGTTCCTGGGAAAAGCCATAAGCGGTATACAGCTTTGGCCCCGTGTCTGGCATCAAATGGTCATTGGGTAACTTCACATCAAGATTCAAGTAGCCGTTCTGTGGATGTATGTACTCCTTAAACGGCAAAGCATTTATGAACTCCACGTTATGACGCGGAAGATGATCCTCAAATAAACCAGATCGAGGCCAGTCATTTAACTTGAGCATTAGGGGCCAGTTAGACAAGTCAAGTATACCTTCTGAGTAGCCTTTGAATAATGAACTTACACTATAATCCTCCTGCAAGACAAATAATAATTAGTAGCTCAGTACTACAATTAAAAACAACGGCTTCAATTAATGCAGAGATCATAGGAACACCGTGTACAGCTCCTGTGGTAGTCGGCAATAGAAGTTCTACAGTAGTCGCTGCACAGGACATTTCTATTTTAAGCAGAAATGCTCTCACAAAGATCTGCAGAATGCAATTAGCAGGGAGAAGGAGAAAAAGGATGTAGAGAATCTAACCAGTTCATACGTTCATCCACCCGACAGATTGCTATTTGCACTTTAATGTCTGACAACCCTTGGCAAAACAAAACACAGATCAAGCCACTCTAAAAAATTAAATAATTGGAAATGGAATTAACCTACTCTAATCAAACAAAAAGGAGCAATATTGTATTCCATTAAAACTAAATAGTGTAAAAAAAACAATCTTTTATTATGTAAGCGAGAAAAAAAATCGTGCAAAAGTACAAAAAATCCATAATAAACATTAAGTAATCTGCTATATATTGCACAATATGGCAACTATGTGTCTACATTATCTAGCATGATGGATATTCTGTATTTCACGGCCAGTTATGATGAGCACTACCTATTTCCATAATTTGCTGTTCATTGAATTGTCTAACAAAAGGGAGAAGCCGTTTCAGGAGATATTTTGAGTAATGGACTTTGTCATCTTCACTTAGTAGAGTCTGGTTCTAAAACAAACATCCAAAACAGTATAAAGATCATGTATAGACATGAAAACTCATTCATTAATTGAAAAAAGAAGTTAGAATGATTAAGAAACAAATTTTAATCGGCAATTTTAAGCGCAGACAACTTTTGCAATTGCAGATGTCTCGACAGAAAGGACATGCCTTCACAAAATCCTCTTCATTCATCTCGGGATAGCTGTATATAAACAAAGAAAAATATGAATATACAAAACACAAGAAAGATTCATCAAGGTGCTCCATTAAAATTATAAACACAACTTGCTAATAAGGATGGTTTACTTCATTTCCAGCTCAGACACTACTTTGTCTGTTTGTGTGCTTTGCTGCTATTGTTATTTTGTCTTTACTGTTTTATTTGCTATGTAATAAAGTAAGGACAGTAGGGGTATGTTTGGTATTTCTGAATCCGTTATTGGATTCCTTTTGTTCTCCTCAATCATGAGGATATAATGACAGTGATGTGAGAGGTGATATCCTAGAATGAACACTAAATTATTGGTGTATTAAAGCTGTGCTCATTTCTCTTTTCCTCTTCTTGCACTCATTCTTATTTTGTCATTACTTGCCATCAAATTCCTACATATTAAATTTACCACACATACTTCAATTATTTCATATGTCATTCTGCAATTCTAAACAACCATTTCTCACAAATTAATTACCAAACAATCAATGACTTCAATTATATTAAATATCATTAAATAAAAAAGGGAATGTACAAAGGTACATACTTATCAGAAATGCAACGAGTACAATATCTTTTCTTCTCACACTTGCTGCAATTCACAACACGGCCTTTGTCATTCCTTTTACACTGATGACAGTACTTGGCTTGACCATCGCCCCTTTCCTGTAAATCTCATCAAAAATTAAATTTAATATTATGAAATGTACTTCTTTAGTAGGTGAACTTCAGATCTTCAACCTTCAAAATAAGTAACAAAAAGTCCTGATTCAATTTTAAAAATGAGTACATAAAAATAATAATAGCTCCAGTAAAAAACCCTGATGACATTAGATCACCATTTTTTTTGTGAGTTCTGGTTCTCCCACTGACAGATCGTAAAAATTTACTATGAGAACTTACAACTTTACAACGTTAAACGTTTTGGTCTATAGTTGCTGGTGCTGGATGAATCTGATGAATCAGAATCATCAACTTCCTGTACAACTTGGGCTACCTCTTTTCTTTTGCTGCCACTGTACGAGGAACCCTCCATTTCTTGTATAATTTGTTTAAGTGAATTTTCATCTTGCTACAGTACTATTATATTTCTTGCAGGTTCTCGGTTCTTCCTGTATTATGTATATAGACGGGATTTAATGTTTATTGCAGATGCTCCCTGGATATTATATTACAAATTTACACACACGTTAATCATGTAAACAACAACATGGATACATACATCTGTCGGTGGGCCCCTACTTTTGGCTATAGTTTTGAATAAAGTACTGAAAAAGGGCTCTATCGGTTAAGGTAAGTTAGGTGTTGGTGTCATGCTGCCTTAAAAGTCATAACAATCCAGATACAAATTTTAGTAATAAATAATATTTGAAGAACACAATTATTTATGTGAATAATGTTATTTATCTAAATTCACAGTAAAAATTTAAGAAAATCAAGAAAAATCATTTAACCCTGACCACTTCTTTTGTATTTTATATTTAAATTTACTAAATATATACAACATAAAATATGAGAGGTAATCATATCCAATCGAGAAAATATTCATTAATGCAATACATGATTCAAATTAATATTTGGAATAGAAGTTTGGAAAGAAAAGTAACCCGAATATCAAGTGTTTATTGAGTAGAATTCGGTCATATGCAGTTTATGTGTTCAAATGTAAAAGAAGACTTGAAAGAGTCGAAGAAGATAAGGTTGTAAATGAACCGATACACTCACGAACGGTTTGGTATTTGTTTCGAAAAAAGCTTGGTTCGGATTCGGTTTGATTCATAAATGAGTCAATCTTGAACATTATTTTAAGGATCGATTTATAAACGAGCTAAACTTGATCACGGTAAAGCTTGACTCGCTAGTTCGCGAACAAGATCGAATAACGTGTTCGTGAATATAGTTCGTGAACAGGCTCGTGAACATAGCTCATGAACATGTTCGTCAATTAGTTCGATAATTGAACTCGTTAACATGCTTGGTATTCGAGTTAATTAGCGGTTCATAAAAAAATTCGATAGATAATCTCCTATATATAATATATGTTTGATTATTAGAATATACTCTCGAAACTATTATTAATTGTACACTATTAGAATATCTTATATTTTATGCTAGATATTATAATTGTTTATTTTATAATAATAATGATAATAATAATAATAACTAACTAAATCTTACAATTAGTATATGTTGTATAATTGTATATATTTCAAAATATGTATCAAATTAAATATTACATTAAAGCTGTGTTTAATAAATTTGGCTGTGCAACAAAGCTGGGTGAATTTCTTAATATTTCGGTGTACAAAATCCTGGGATGTAATTAGTCAAATTGGGGTGTACTAAAGGTGGGGATGTGTTTCTAATTATTCTGGTACAAAAAAATTTAAAAATAATGATAAAATATTGTTTTTAAATTATAGCTAACCATTATAGCTAACACTATTAGAACATGTTCAACAAATTTTCGCTAATAGTTATTATATATTATTTTAACTAACCATATAGCTACAACCTTGGAAGATGCTCTGATGGGTGGTATTAGCGAGCTTTTTTAAATAATTTAATTTCTTTTTGAATTTGAAATCATAAAATATTTTAAAAAATTCGTATATCAAACGGAATAAGCTAATATATATGTAGAGTTAAAATAAATAAAAAGTTTCAAATTATTTTGCAAGTTTTATTCCATTATTTTACTAGTGTGGTACAAAACTATAAGATTTAAAAAGTATATATAATAAAATTCTCAAATAGATTTTGACGAACATCAATTAAAATTCAGACGAACTTATAAATTTTTTTTAAGCTTAGTTTTGTTCCTCAATCACATCCTCAATTCTGAAAGCTCTTTAAATAAAGGACATGAAATCTTCTAAAGTTAATTCATCAAAATGGATTAAGAAAACATAAAGGCTCTTACTAAGTAAAATGAAAAATAAGATGTAATCTCGAACCTTCATTTTCTTTTAATCTATACATATACATATGTATGTATCATCCTCCCCTACTATTCCACCCACCCCATTTTTTTCGACCACCACTTTCGATGCTTTGCTACCAATCTACGACCAATTAATTTTTACGCCACCACACCACCTACACCATCCGAAATTAATAGGTATTAAATATACTGTATATCTACACATGTTGAACCTTCATATCTCATGGATACACATGTTTAGTAATTTGTGAATTGTAATTAACCATATTTTTTTTACATAAAATAAGGCAATAACTAATAAATAACTAATAACTATTGTTCATTATTAAATAATGGATTTTTAAATAAATACTCATTCCTAATATGTGTATCAACCCATCCCGTCAAGATTCTTGTCAAACAAAATAAAAACCTAATAAATAATTTTTGAACATTTTTTTATTAAATAAAAAATTAAAAAATTATTCTACAAGTCTATTTCTCAACTAATTAAAAATCTTTTTTCTTAAATGATTAAGAATAAAATCCATTTAGTAATGATTAAATAAGACTTATTAATTATAATAATATATTCATTTTCAACCACCTAAAAAAATCTTAATCACTTAAAAAATATTTAAAAGACAAGATAAAAATTTAGATTAAAAAATTGTCACGTATAATTGAATATGCTTGAAAGTTGAATTAAGATATGTAAATGAATAATTTTTTTTAAAAAAATAGTATTATATATTGTTTGGCTTTTTCTGTAAATATCGAGCAATATTGCATGTATGTATAATTAAATTATATATGGTATAGTATGTATTCCATAGTGACAAAATTTAAAAAACCAAAAATAACTTTTAAATTTGTGAGAAGTAAAAATAAAGATAAATCTAACCCATATTTTAAAAATAAATGGATAATGTATAATATAGTAAATATTATTTTGCTAAAATTATAATATTATGCATTTAGCAAAAATATTATTTTATATTACTGGTCCAAGTAGAGACTAGAAAAAATAATATTAAATATTAAATATTCAAAAAATAATCAAGTTTTATATTACTCAATTGAGTATTTATTTTCGCGTTATAACTATATTTCTAAAAACTTACTGATGACATTTATTTATTTTTAATGATAATTCAAAATTGATACAACATAATTGAAATCAAATTTGTTCGATCCGACAAAATCCAATCCGAAAAGATCGGAACCGAATTTTATCTGAGCTTAATCCGAAATTTATCTGATTTTAATCTGAAATCGACCCGATCCGAAACTAGACCCGAACCGAAACCGATCAAAATTTTGTAAAACCGATTCTAGACTCGAACCGAATTAGATCCGATCCGAACTGTATCCAAATATATCAAAACCGAAAATTGATCCGATCCGAAATGGATCCAATCCGAAACCGATCCGATTATCTAATTTTCCCGGTCTACCTACACCCACACATTTTTTCTCTTTCTAATTTTGATTACCATCGAAGATACATCACAGCCACATTCCAGCAAATATTAGAATTTTAAAGTACAAGATTACATGAAAAACCATATAGATATAATTACTATGTCATAAAAACTAGAGTGTAACTAGAGAGAGACAGAGAGCGAGAGAGGGAGAAAAAGGAGAAAGAGGGGGGATTAAGAGATATAGAGGGAAAATAGAGGAGATTATAGTTTAAATCAAAGCATTATACCTCGAAATCGAAACCATACGAGAATTGAACACAAATCAAGGTTAGACACGAATCTGTGTTTAAACCCTAATTGAATCCTTCAATCCTTTGAATTAAACCATAACCCAGATCAAATACCATCAATTAAATGTGAGAGATGAGAGAGTGAATGGAGAAACTGAGTGAGAGAGACGAGAGAGTGAATGATTGGAGATCCTGAAGTCCTAGTTTCTTTTGACCCGAATAAGTTTTTCCCCAATTTTCATTTTGCCGCTCTACCCCAAATTTCCTCTTTTTTTTTTCATTTGCCGCTCTCCAATAATTCAGAACCACAATCAAGTGCGGCTCTCTTTATTTTTAATTTTTTTGTTTTAAAAATAGTACAAATTTATTTTAATTTGTTAATATTAAATTATTACAATAAATAAATTATTTTCATTGGTATGTAATGATCCACAATTATTACAGGTTGTTATTTTCTACAATTAAACTTTTAATGATTTTAATCAGAATTTATAAGTTTTCATATACTTCTTTAGTTTAAACCAAATTCATATCTATTAAAAATACCGTAATAATTAAAGAAATATAATTAAATCATTTATTTGATGGACTATTACTTTTTTATAAAAATTGTTGCAATGGTTTTATTAAAATTAAATACCTTTAAAGTTAAATAATTATTCAATCTTTAATTTTGCATAAAAGTTAAAATTTTATTCAATAGTGGTCTAGGCTAACACACTCTCTGGTGTTGCAGTGTGTAACACTTTTTCTAACTAGAGCAACATACTTCCATGGCTAAGGTAACACCACAATAACAATGTTGCGATACATCAAATATTTCATAGTTATTGTAACAACAAAGAAGGTAACACTATGTCAAAAAGTTGCAAATGGTCATCTATGGCGTAGTGCCATAGGCACACCACTCGGAGAAGGTTGTGATTATTTCTTCAAAGTTTTAGCAAGAAGGTTTGCCATTTTGATCTTTGAATCAGGAATCTTTTGTTGTTTTTCTTTCCTTCATTGATCTATGTATTGTTGACAAGTAATTCCAGAATCACGACTAAGAGGAGTTGTATCCGCTTCTTCTGAACAGAAGTCCAATGGGACAATGGAAACAATCTAAAACAATTATACTAAAATCTATAGAAACTAAGCATCTCCCCAGCAACGGTGCCAAAAACTTATGTGTTTTTTTTTGGAACCGCAAGCGCACGGTGTCTATTGCTAGTATAGAGTGGCAAGCGGGTTGTATTCCATAAGGATACAGGTTTCAAAGAATTTCAGTCTAATTATTATAAATTATTCCTAGAGAAAAAAATGAGTGTTGAAGATTTTTACTAACTACAATGTAAATTAAATATGTTTTAAATCAATTAACTAAAAATCTAGGACAATTCAGGTTCACCATGCTTACACCAAACAATTCATAAAATTATAGCAATTCAATTGGTGCAAGTAAATAAAGTATTAGTTAATCTCTCTCAAGCATTAACACTTTCAGAAATCCAATTATGCTCTCGCACTCACTTTCAGTTCTGCTAATTAATCGTATGTGTGCCTCTAGTGAGTAAAATCTCCCGATCTGTTACTCCTATTTGCATTCAATACATCTATGATATTGGCCATTTACACAAATTAAGTATTAAACAATATCGATTAGAATAACTCTTTATCCTTTAAACTACTAATCAAATTAAATCCTAATCATGGAGCAAACATGGCTTCCCTTTACACTCTAGAATCGAACTACTCACTCATACTAAGATTAAGAGCGATAAAAACAATAAAGAAAGCCATATAAAATATATACTAATGAACAAGATGAGATAAAAAAATACCTCAAACTTTCTATTAACGAAGAACAATGAAAATCCAAACTAAAACAAGTGCTTACAATGGAAGAGATGAAGAACAAACCCTAGCTATGGTAAAAGTACCTATGTATCTCCCCACGTTCTATCTGTAAAAACTAATAATAAAACTAATAATAAAAATCTGATCTCCTATCTCCTAATAAAAGTATTTTTAATGTTTTAATAAATTTAAAAAAAGATATGCATAATTGAATAGGATTTTCATGTAAAATTCACAGCTGTATTACTCCTCTATTTGTGGGCTCTTCCACTTCAACTCTGCTCACTGTAAGATCGTCTCGAGATAGGACCCAATTAGCGTAGGAGCCGTATAGCCCAATAATACGAATTTTCATCTATTTAAACTCCAAATATCTCTTTTTGCTACAAATCCATCCAACTTATGAATTTCTTATTTCCTACAATAAAACAATCAAACCTCTATTAAATAAATATAAAAGTCAATGCGAAACGAGAATAAAATCATCTAAAATATATATAAAAATATATTTTATCAAACATATAATAGTATATCGTGATTGATTTCAAATTAAAATTGTGATTGGTTAGTAAATATTTTTTGATTTAAAAAATATGTATTTATAGACATGTTAAATAAATTCATTATTGTATTTAAATTAGAAGTGTTAATTAATGAGGTAAAGTGAGAATGTAAATAAGGAAAATTCTTAATATAATATGATTGGTCTAATATTTAGAAATTAGTTTTGATTGGTCCTAAAATAATTCATAATTTTTTGATTGGTTAATTGGTAGGCTCAAGTATTATAATAAAATATGTATTGTTATAATTATAAATTCTAAATAATCCATTTTGTCAACGTTACATGAATGTAAATGAGATATTAAATTTTAACTTTCTTTTTCAAATATAGCGAGATTTACTTAAATGTGAGGTCATATGATGATAGTTTTCAATTTTTACTTTTTTCAAGACATTAGATACATATATATTTCATATAACATGAATTTTCAAAGCTCAAGGAAGTGGGGAAAATTTAACATAAAAATTACACGCATATGATTTGTCGAGATTTTAGGTAATCTTCATGTATTTTAACTGTGAACATGAATGCAAGTCACTTGATATGTCATTGTACCAATGATAATTATAAAGGGTTAATTTACTTACAAATAATGAAATCGCTGCCTATCATTTTTGGAAATTATGGAATAGCATCTTAAGTAAGAGTATTTAATTTAAATGATTTTGTAATTCGTTAGTGGTGCTATGATATTTAGACTAGTGTAATAGGAAAACTTTACACTTACACACTTGTAGTAAATGACCGTGTTCCACTATAACACAGGCAGGTCGAATTCGACCAGCTATTTTTGACTTTGGCTAAATTCGATCAAAGAGGATCGAATTTAATGGTGCCGGCTGACGTCGACCATTTATGTCGAATTTAAAAAGAGTCGAAAATAATTGGTCAAAAATACATGTATTTTCAACCTATTTTTATCCCGGTGGTCGAATTTAAATCCCGCCAAAAATAGGAGGCAAAGTTCCTGCCAAACTGAATGTAATTTTGACCACATATGGTCGAATTTAGAAATGGCACTGAGCGGGAAAATCCCCGCCTTTTTTCCAAAACTTATTTCAAAATGAATATAAGTTCCCGATCAAGCTCAATATAAATTCGACCATATATGGTCGAATTTATAAATTGCGCTGAGCGGGAAAATCCTCGCCATTTTTTTCAAAACTTATTAAAACCGGAAATTTTGCCACCAAACGAAAAATGAAAATAATTTAAAACCGTTCAGACGACAATGGTCAAATTTAATATATTCGACCCAATATGGTCGAATTAACCATTATTAAATTCTAAAAATCCTTTTTTAAATATTTAAATTTTTCTAAATTTTATGAAATAATACGTGTAAATATAAGCATAGCATTCATTATATAAAAAATTGTAGTTTGTCCGAAAAAAAATTATATCTTAAGAAAATGTTGAATTTTTACTTAATAGATACTTTTATAATAATTTAATAGGTATTTAATAGGTTTAAAAAATTACAAATAAATCATCAAAGTACCGGAAAGTCATATTTTATACAATATAATTTTAAAAAAAATAAAATTGGGCAAATTAACAAATTCTTTTTAAGTCGGTAGAAAATGAGATAGTCTTAACAAACTTATGGTTTAGGCGTTTAGATTTAGGCTTTGGTATATCAATTAGGGTTAGCTCTTTTGATTTACTTAATTTTTTTTTAAAGTAATCCAACCGTACAGATGTCAAGATTTTAATAATGTAAGAGCAAATGCAAAAAATAAATTATTTATAATATTTATTTCTTAGAATTTATAATAGTTTTTATAACCTACACAACAAATTTGACTAGAAACCATAAATAGTCGAATATAACTTAAATTCGACCCAGTCTAGTCATATAGCGTATGTAATTTTGACTATTTGAAGTCGAAGTAGCCCACTAATTTCGACTTCTATTGGTCGTACTTTAAATTCGACCGTTTGAAGTCGATCGAACATAGGCGCACAAGTAAGTTCGACTTTCTTTAGTGGAATTTACTAATTTGACTATATTAGGTCGAATTTACCCTTGTTCTTTTAGCAACCCCACTGCATCTCTCTTTCCTTTCGCCGTTTTTGCAACATGTCCCCCCTTCACCATTTTCTCCCTCTTCTTTCATCATAAAATTTTCTTCTTTCACCATTTTCTCTTCATGTGATCATCCTAAATCTTCGAGTCAATGTAATTTCTTCTTCTTAATAGTGTGATTATGATTGTTTTTGTTGTAATTAGTGGAATTATGATAATTTTATATGTGTTCATGTATAAATGAATTTGAGTGGTTTATATGTGTTCACATATGGTCATAAGTGAAACATGTTGCTTAAACTTGAGATATTATATTAGAAATTTTTTTATTTCTTGGAGAAATAAAAAAATTTCTAATACCTCTAACCAATCCATCCTTGGAGAAATCCAATTTTGGAATACCTCTAACCAAATCCCTTTTCACCAACTCATTCATTGCTTGGAAATTCAAGTGTGAGAGTTTCTTATGCCATAGCCATCCTTCATCTACACTTGCCTTGCTGAAAAGGCATGTAGCTGTATTTGCACTTGTTGAATTGAAGTCAGCTGTGTACACATTCCCTTTCCGATTACCTGTCATCACTACGTTGTTGTCGTTTTTCTTGAAAACAACACAAGCTTATGAAGTAAACCACACATTTTGACCTTTATCACATAGTTGACTGATACTAAGCAAGTTATGCTTAAGTCCATCAACTAGTGCTACATCCTCAATGACAACATTTCCTTTTGAAATCAAGCCATATCCTCTAGTATATCCTTTGCTGTTGTATCCAAAGGTAATGCTAGGCCAGCTCTCTCCTCGAACTCAATGAGTAGGGTAGAATCTTCAGTCATATGTCTGGAACAGCCACTATGCAGATACTAGAGGTTCTTTCTGTATCCCTGCACACACCAAAACCAAATTAAGTTGATGTTGGTACCCAAGTTTCCTTGGGTCCAGTTGTGTTAGCCTTTTTCTTGCCCTTCAAATCCTTTCTACCCTTGGGTCCAGATTGTGTTAAATTAATATTAACTCTGGGTGTGGGCTTTTGAAAGACAAGGTTCAAAACTTGCTCATATGCATTACAGAAATCAGAATTAGGCATAGTCTGTGCATGCATGTTATTCATTATCCATGGCATTTGAGGCATATTAAATGCATGATAATATGGATTGTGCATGAATGACATGTTTGCATATTGACTAGATGCATGAGCAGGTTGGACACAAGTATTAGGCATAGCATACATAGCAGAAGTAGGCAAGGATAAAGGCATGTGAGCATTTTTCAACTTTTTACAGTTAGCAGATAGATGATTAATACTACCATAATTTACACACCCTTTCCTAGGAGCATACTTATCAGGAGTGTAGTTGTTGTGCTTATTAATCCCTACCTTTCCATTTATGTTCTTTCCCTTTCCTTTAGCTCTTGACTCAACTTTCTCTAACTTGTCCTTCAATTGCTTGTGGGACAAGTGACCTATGTTAGATTTCTCAACTGATTTTGTTTTACTACATTCTCCTAATTCAAAGTTTTTACTGATGGGGCCATATTGATTGTTCAATTTAACTAGAGTTGCTTTACTGACAACTTTGGCCTTCGATGGATGATCAATATCCATCGACAGTGTAAGAACCCAGATTTTTGGTTGTAAATTAAAACTTTTATTATGTAATGGATTATAAGTGTAACAGTTGTTCTAATGAATGGAATGGATATGGATTCCAATATTTATATGTCATGAAGAATGCAATGGGTTGACAACTTAGGTAAGAATAATCTATCATCATGAAAGTTGGATATGGCATACAAACAGAGGAAGTATTCTCATGTCATCCAAATCGGTATCTGTTATAAGTCCAGTGGTTCCGTAAAATGGTTAAGGAACGCTCAAGAAAGCGCAAGGACATTCTTCTAATTATAAGAATTAAAGAGAGAATAAGTGATGAATAGTGTTTGTTGATGAGTGGATTTTGTAACAACTTTTGAGAGGTTTACGGGTAGTTGTATAGGCTAACGATCAACTGTTCTGTAAAAGGTTTGGGTTGTGATTGTGGGGGTTGAGTTGTGCTCGAGGGTGTCTTCAATAATCTCAAGTGCCTTTAGAGAGAATTAAAGAACTGAATGTGTCTTACCCCCGAGGTGCCTACGTACCCTTGTTTATATAAGGATCAAGCTCACGTAGTTCTAATGGGACTCTGTATCTTGCTGGAATGGCTGTAATCAATTACCTAGTTCATGTAGGACTCAGGTTCCTTTAGAGCCTTCCACGAACTAGTTGGCTAAGTAGAGTAGAACTCGAGTTCGTACCCTACTATGATTCTCTCATTGGTCAGAGACATTCTAGGATCATCTGCGCCCTAGAATTATACTCAAATACCAATTCGTTTATCTGTTCTAGATGGCTTCTAGAACCTTCTGTTGGCTACTCGTAGGAACCTGGTGCTCAGGAACCTATATCTCAGGAGCCTGTTTCTCAGGAACCTCCTTATTTCGGGACATATCACTTAGGGACCTCCCTTTAAGCATCAGTACCTGCACAAATAACAAACTGGTTAGACTGGATAGCTCTTCACATGCTCTCGTCATCTCTATGGCTGTTGCTATGCTAACTCGAACTCTTCCGCTGAGAGGAACCTGGTCTTCTAATGTTCAGCTCAGCTTCCTGACCATTGGGAACCTCCTTATACTCGTACTTCCTTAGTCATTTCTTCTATCTGATCTTCAAAACTCACACTGGACCTATCCTTCAGCTCGTATGGATTGAACCCTAGGGCCTAATGGGCCTACATTCAGCCCATGATGATTTTGGGCACAACAAGTACCCCCCGATTCCTTGAAATCATGTAATGTCAAAGGAACCTATTTTTACTGTCTCTCTCGATCATAGGTCCAATGCTAAATTATTTCTACAATAATACCTCACTTTAACATTTTATATCCAAGCCTACATGAGCTAACTCGGCGTAGGAAACAGGACATGAAATATTTTTAGCTAACCTTATCTCGAGTAAGCTTCCTTCATACCAAGGAACCTGTTACCTTGCTATTTTCTTCTTCAGATCACAGCTCTCGAAATTAACTCTATGTTTGCATTTAGCTTCCCAGGGAACCAAACTTATTTCTCATTATCACGTCTCTTCGAATTTTCACAATTTGAGAAGGGACAATGGTTGGCAGTTAATATCCTCAAGTGATAATTTCAAAATTCGAATTACTCTTATCACTTACCAAAGCTGCAGTTAATGCGTGAGTTCCCAAGGTTCACACGCCTTTCACGTGTGTATCTCTTCACTTACCGCTCCAATAAACCGTTGCCACGTGCACGGGGCTGTCCCCTGTTTACCTTGGTTATATAAACGTATTTCTACATCCAGGTTCAATTTTTTTACTTTTACCAAAACTCTACGAAAAACCCTCGGAGAGAGAAGAAGAAGACCGACGGCCCTTTGCTCAATTCAACTTCTCGACCACCGCTTTCTTTTGATCAAGGTTTGACTTTGACTTACTTCTTTCTATCCTTTCATATTCTCGACTCCATTTCATACTGTCTGTGCTTTTGTGTTCTCGCATATTGTCTCGATGGTATGAATATATCTACATATGTACCGATTCCTCACACTTCATGTTTCACACACACGAATATTCACGATACTTTGTTTAATGACTGTTCATTCCGTCATGAGTTTTACTGTAACTTTTTAATTGTCTGTTCATCTTCTATATGCTTCTTACTGCAATCGATGTACGGTCTATATGAGGTTTTCTTAGAGCATCCCTAATTTGCGACCGTGGCGCTTTAGATGTCTTAGAACTATCCTCGAACCTGACCTCTCTTCGTCTGTTTTTTGCAAATGTCTTCCGATTCGACACACTCTGACCTTCATTCTTCAATAAAATTCGTTATTACTAAATCTGTTAGCTATAGGACTAGGTCTAGAGTCCTAATTCCGAACACCAGCGAACCCCAAGACATCCTTATGAAACCCCTGAGCACCAATGTTCAAAAAGAACCTCAAGTCTAATCGACTTAGGGAATGATTGGTTTGATAGTGAGGAAGTGTCTAATCCTAACCAGAAAATACTTCCTGTTTGTATGACTCTCTTTAGACAGCGAGATTATTGTCTAAAGAGAGTTATACAAACAGGAGATTGTGCCTTTCTGTGAGAAAGTCGATTCGTCTATGACTTCAGCTAGGCTAGAGAAGTTGTGGGAAGAATGTGTTCGTCCAAACTGCCCGATTGTTGTTCCGGAACCTGGTGAGAGGGCTCACAGGTTTAACACTAGAGTTCCCGAGCGTGGTGTTCCTAATGCAGTAACCTCTGCTGCCTTCTTCAGAGTGGGTGTCTACTTACCCCTCCATCCTTTTTTGCGAGAAGTTCTTGATTTTTATGGCTTAGCCCCTCTCCAATTGACTCCCAATTCCTATAGACTAGCCATGAGCACATATGTCCTATACTCCAGTTTGTTCACTACTCCCTTATCTGCACCTGAACTAGGTTATTTCTTCAGATTAAAAGATACTGGAAAGGGTTCCGGTTACTTTTATCTGACTGCCTGGCCTTGTCATCAAGGTCAGTGTATAAAAGGTATTAAGCAAAACTTTGACCAATGGCAGGAGCAATTTCTTTACTGCTATGATTGTCCCCCTCTACGTTTCCAGTTCAACCGCGGTCCTCATATTCCCAAACAAACCTTTCTTTCTGGAGTCTGCCTACAATGAGCTGAAGAGGCTTTGAAACACTCTTCATCCCTTAGGGATTGTATGATTCTATTAACACCTGACAATCTCGTCACCTTAGGTTTTCTCCCTGATCCCCCTGGTAAGAATTTCATTTCCTTTGTATCTATTTATACTCGTACAGCTCATATACTTTATCTTGTTTCTTTTATCTGTTCTGACTTATCTCTTGTCTTGTATTCACAGGTATGGCTCCCAAGATTCCGTCATTCATTAAGAGATCCAAGAATGTTGAAGAAGTCTTCAAGACTGAGAACGAAACCAAGGAGGTCCCGTTAGTTGCAACTCCAATCAGCCAGGTTCCAACCCCTACATCTGTCGAGATTCAACCTTCTGGGTCTTCTAAACGCAAGTTAGCTCAGACCACCCTAGACTTGTCCGGAAGCTCGCAAACCCGCGCTATGAGGAAGGGTAAAGCTGTGAAAGTGGGTCCTGCCATCGTCGAGAATCAATTTAAGGACTTGATTGACACTCATGTTCCTGCTGAAGTTATTACTGGTTGGTTGAAAATGGACTCTACTGAAGCTCTGGAAGCTATGAGGTTCTCTACAGCCCAGAACGCATTCTTTACTCTTAGATTATGTGATGACTTTGCTTTGAGGATCCAATATGACCTTCGACTGCAAGGGGAGGTTGAAAAGCTCAAGAAAGACCTAGCTGCTGTAGAAAACAGAGCAAACATTTCCACTGCTGCAGAGCGACGAGCAAAGACTGTTGAAACCTCGTTGAAAAAGGAGAAAGAGGAGCTTTAAGGCCAAGTTAAGAATCTTAAGGACGAAAAGTTGTCAACACTGGAGAAGGTTAATGAGCTAGAAGTTCAAGTTGATGCCCTAAACGCTGCTGCTAATGCCGTTAAGTCTTCTATGCTGACTAAGGAGAAAGCTCGCTATGACGAGGGCTATGACGAAGGCATCAGAGATTACATGCGATCAACTTGGGAGAAAATGCCTGGCCTGGACTGGTCCCTCCTCGGAGAAGATGTGATAGGCATGATTAATGATTTTGAGAAAGAAGCTGCGGCTGCAAACTCTGTACCTCCCATGGAAACGGTCGAGAGGTCTCCAGGTTCTAACCTTGAGACTGCAGAGGTTCCTGCTATTGAAGATGCTCAACCTACCCTTCCAATTCCTCCAGCTATTGAAGATTCAGACAAAACTCCTACTGCTTGAAGCTTTATGATTTATTGAACTTTTGATAACTTTTGATGAGGTCGCGGGCCCCTCGTAGCGCCTCGCAAGTTGTAACCCTAAATTTGGTTCTTTAAGGCCTTCGTGCCTATAACTTTGAATTGCTGGTTTTCAGGGTCGGGGTACCCTATAAATTCTATGCTTTTGATAATGATAACTATCTATTTTGCTATATCTCTGTTCACATGTTTGTACCTGTATGCTCCTATAGTAATGTCTTACCTTTATTCCCCTTAGCAATTACTTAGTGTCTGTACTTGTGCATTCAAGCTTACATGGGCTAGCCCTTTGTAAGAAATAGAATACACTCGTACTTTCACTTTATAATTTTCTGAAATAAAAGGCAATTGAATCCTAACAATATTACAACAACTTACTTGTAAGCTTAAAAACGTCTTTTCTTATGCTTCACCTAACATTTTCAAAGTCGCATTCTGAAGTAAAACCCTTTCTGATAATCTTATATTCTTTATTGCTAAATAGTTTGACCAGGTTCCTCATTCATTAATCCTGCAAAATAAACATAAAACAGAAACTAGTTAAGGTTAACAAAACTTCCCTCGTTCCATTCGGGTCAACTGGTGGAAAGATTCCCTGCTTGGGTCCCAGTCCTATACTCTAGGTCCCAACATACCTCGAGGTATGTTGGTTCCTTTTTGCTTCGAGGCGATTTCTAGGAACCTGTGTGCCGTTCTGGGAGTCCACACAACTTCCTCTTCTCCAAGTGTCAAGCTACACATTTCATGGAGGCAAATGCTAAGGGTTTTATCCCTTCTTCTCATGTGCCAAAGGCGGTTCCACATGAGGGAGAGCTTATTAGGCTTCTCTTTAAGAACAAGTGTGCCGGTCTAGGCTCCACACAGGTTCCCACTTCCTCTCGTGCCAGTGGCGGCTCCACGGAGGGATGAAACGTACAGTCTCAGGTTCCTGTATGTCAGTCTCGGATCCATACAGGTTCCTTTATGTGCCTTGTGTTAGGACTTTAGGTGCCTTTTGTCAGGACTTTAGGTGCCTTTTGTCAGGACTTTAGGTGATTTTTGTCAGGACTTTAGGTGCCTTTTGTTAGGAATTTAGATCATGTGCTCAAGGAACTTGAGAGTTTCAAGTCATGCTCAGGAAGCTACCTGAGGCTTTTCTCAATGCGTGCTCGGGAAGCTTCCCAAGGCTTTGTTTTATGTCAATCATTCTCAATCTGCATACTCTGTTAAACCACATTCATACTTTGCACATACCATCAATTGCCGCAGGAACCTGTTAGTCAAGGTAACCTGCACATACTATCAATGCTACAGGAACCTGTTAGTCAAGGTAACCTGCACATACAATACAAGTACTAAAGCAAGCACTTGAATTTTTTCAAATTGGCATATGAAATATCAAATCATATCATGCAAAATACTGTATAAGTAGGAATACTACCCCCCAGTTCTTTTGGGTAATTATTGTTACGTCAAAGAACTATTAAGGAGCTATAACTGCTAAAAATGCATTCAAAATATTCAATCGTAGAGCTATCAATCGCTCAATACTTAAAAAACTGTCTTGCAAGTATGGAGGTTCACATCAAGTACCCCCCGGTTACATGCATTATTAAATACTAAAATCAAAATGCTGGTCAGCTATAACTAATAAGCTGCCTTTATTCTTGGGCTGAAAGAGCCTTACTTTTCCTAAGAAAAAACACAGTAAAAGAGTTACTGATAATACTTCTTGAGATGTTCTGCATTCCAAGCTCTCGGAATTGGATTCCCATCCATATCCATCAAGTGGTAGGTTCCTTCCCAAATGGCTGACTTTATCTGGTAAGGTCCCTCCCAATTTGCTCCAAAAGCTCCGTATGCCAGAACCTTGGTGTTTGGCATGACTTTCCTCAAAACCAGGTCTCCAACTTTAAAAGGTCTTGCTTTCACCTTTTTATTGTAATACCTTCGAACTCTCTGTTGATATGCTGCTAGCTTCACTTGCGAATCTGCTCTCAACTCTTCGACCATGTCCAAATACAGTCTTTGATTGACCTCATTATTCTCGGGATCAAAATGTTTTCTTCTCAGGGAACCTGTTCCAACTTCCACAGGTACCATAGCTTTACAACCATAAGCGAGAGTAAAAGGAGACTCACCAGTTGTAGTTCTAGGAGTGGTGTTATACGACCACAGGACTCCAGGATGCTCCTCTGGCCAGCTTCCTTTCTTATCTTCAAGCCTTGCCTTCAAAGTATGCTTGATAATTTTGTTCACAGCTTCAGTCTGTCCATTACTCTGTGGATAATACACTGCTGAGAATGCTTTCTGAATTCCAAACTGCTCACATAATCCTCTAAGCTCTCTGCTGTCAAACTGCTTCCCGTTGTCAGAAATCAGCTTCTGCGGAATACCAAACCTGCATACAATGGCTCGAAACACGAACTCAATCAACTTTGCTGCTGTAATCTTAGCAAGTGGTTCTACTTCTCCCCACTTTGTGAAGTAATCAACTGCAACCACTGCATATTTCACTCCTCCTTTTCCTTTCGGGAGCTCTCCAATGAGGTCTATCCCCCAAACGTCAAATGGCCAAGGACTGACAATCTGTTTGATAGGTGCTACAAGACGATTATCAAAATTTGCAAACCTCTGACAGTTTCTGCATAACTGTGCAAACTTAGAGGCATCTGCCTTGATGGTTGGCCAATAATATCCTTGTCGAAGGACCTTCATGGCTAAAGAATTACCCCCCGAGTGATTTCTACATACTCCTTCATGAATCTCCTCGAGGATATACTTGCATTTCTCTCCAGCTACACACTTAAGCAAAGGTTGATTGAATCCTCTCCAGCTACATACTTGGCTGCATGATACCTCAGTTTCCTGACTTCATCTTGACTGAGAGGTAGCTCCCCTTTATCCAGGTAACGATATATTGGGGTCATCTAGGAATCTTCAACAGGAAATTCGATGTCCATCACTTCTTCTTTGAAAACGCT
The DNA here is from genome assembly GCA_036435485.1 of Saposhnikovia divaricata. Taxonomy (NCBI): domain Eukaryota; kingdom Viridiplantae; phylum Streptophyta; class Magnoliopsida; order Apiales; family Apiaceae; genus Saposhnikovia; species Saposhnikovia divaricata. The sequence goes on along the minus strand of CM071596.1, from coordinate 50,702,971 downwards.
AGGTTGCTCCTGAATCTGAAGTGGAATTACTCCCAATAATGTGGACTCTCTCTGAGACCCTAGCTTGGCTAATGCATCTGCATTGGTATTCTTTCCTCGTGATATTTGATCCAACTTCACCTCTTTAAAATTTGCGATCAATTCCTGGGAGTACCTCAAATACAAGTCTGTTCGTGGACATCTTGCTTGAAAGACACCACGAATCTGCCAAACTACTAACATCGAATCACTGAACACTCTGATATTCTCAACTTTCATTTCCAAAGCTAGATTTAGGCCTGCAATCAATGCCTCATACTCTGCATCATTGTTTGTGGCTCTGAAAGCAAAATGAATCGAGCTGTGGAGTTTGTGTCCTTCCGGACTAACTAGCTCTATGCCTGCACCTGCTCCACTACTGTTAGCAGCTCCATCTACATACAATGTCCACCAGGGTGCGCAGTTATCATTCTCTGTCTGTTCTTCCACCATCTCTCTTGGTTCCTCTTGACCAATAACCTCCACATGGGGTGGAAACTTAATTAGGAAATCTGCTAGAGCTTGAGCCTTGATTGCTGTCTTTGGCTTGTATTCTATGTCGAACTGTCCCAACTCCACAGCCCACTTTAACATTCTTCCCGAAGTTTCTGGCCTATGCATCACTTGCCTAAGTGGACATGAGGTTCTCACCTCGATATTGTGAGCTTGGAAGTACGCAGCTTCCTGGAAGCTAGAACCAATGCGTAAACCAGCTTCTCCATTCCTGTATACCTCGTTTCTGCATCAAGTAACCTTTTACTGACGTAGTAGACTGGGCTCTGCTGTCCATTCTCTTCTCGAACCAAAACTGCACTAATGGAATATTCTGACACAGCAAGGTAAAGTATCAATGTTTCTCCATCCACAGGTTTGGCTAAAAGTGGGGGGCTCCCCAAATGCTCCTTTAACTTTCCAAATGCTATCTCACATTTCTCTGTCCACTCGAACTTGCTTCCTTTCTTTATGGCTTTAAAGAACTCCTGACACCTATAAGTGGACTTCGATATGAATCTGTTCAAGGCTGCGACTCTCCCTATAAGGGACTGAACCTCTCTCACAGTCCTTGGTGACCTCATATCAATCAATGCTTTCATCTTGGTTGCGTTGGCTTCTATACCTCTGTGATTTACCATAAAACCCAGAAATTTTCATGATTCTACCCCAAACACACATTTCTGGGGATTTAACTTCATTCTGTACTTTTGCAAGATTCCAAACATTTCTTCTAAGTGTTTTACATGGTCAACAGCTTCCTTGGATTTGACTAGCATGTCATCCACATATACCTCCATAGTATGACCGATTTGGTCTTTAAACATCATGTTCACCAGTCGTTGGTACGTGGCTCCAGCATTAATCAACCCGAATGGCATGCATACATAACAATAAAGACCTCTATCCGTAATAAATGAAGTATGCTCTTGGTCAGGTTCATACATAGGGATTTGATTATAACCTGAATATGCATCCATGAAGCTGAGGAGGGCATGTCCAGCAGTTGCATCCACTAACTGATCAATTCGTGGCAGCGGGAAGCTGTCCTTTGGGCATGCTTTGTTGAGATCTGTGAAGTCCACACAGTTCTCCACTTCCCATTAGGTTTCTTCACCAAGACAGGGTTTGCCAACCATATCGGGTAGAAAGATTCTTTAACCAACCCTGCATCCAATAACCTGTCCACCTCTTCTTTCAATGCTTGAGCTCTCTCTCCACTAACTGGTATTCACTTCTTTCTCACTCCTTTCTTTTCTGGATCGATATTCAACTTGTGACACATGACTCTTGGATCTATCCCTTCCATATCTACGTGACTCCATGCAAACACATCCAGGTTCTTACCCAAAAAGGTAATAAGAGATTCCTTTAAGGCTGGGTCGAGTCGAGCTCCAATCCTCAACACTTTCGTACCATCCTTGTCATTTATCTTCACATCAAAAGTCTCACCAGCTGGTCCAGCCTTGACCGTGGTTTCTGGCATTCGAGGATCTAAGTCTACATCCATTTCTGTGGGTAAATCCTTTTGAGGTTCCTGGATTGCAGATGGTTCTTGAACTCCGTGCATGACATTCCTTCTCTTTGAGGCTGGCTGACTGTCTTCACTGCTTCCATTATGTTTCAGTTTTCTAGATTTTTCTTCATCCAACTCTTCTGCCATACACACATCACCATCCTTGTCCATAGGGGGTGCACTTTCTAACAGCAAGTAAGGGGTATCTGGTCCCCGAAAAACTGGAATCTCAGCATGAGGTTCCTCTTCTATAATCTCTTCAATTCGTATAGCTCTACAGGATGCTGGTACAAAACCTTCCAAGGGCGGACTACGCAGATCGAGTGTTATTTTATCTGGGTTCTTTCCTGGAAAATCATCAAGAACCTCGTCCATTGGCTCAGGTAACTTAGCAGCCTTAGCAGCATGTTGCAAAGCTTTGGTGTAGCACTCTCTAGACTCATACTGGCATCCTCGAACTATACCAATTCCATTTGGTGTTGGGAACTTCATAGTCAGGTGGTAAATGGAGGTTATCACCCTCATTTCTTTCAGGATGGGTCTTCCCAGAATAGCATTGTAGTTCATATTGTCCTCTATAACAATGAATTCTGCTAGCTGTGTAATGCAACATGGTTTGTCACCTAGAGTTACTGGTAAACGAATCTTACCCTTGATAGGAACCTGGTTGTTAGTGAATCCATACAAGGTATCCTTCGTTGGGGTTAACTCTTTATCCAGAAAATGCATCTGTTTGAAAGCTGAGTAAGACAACAGGTTTACAGAGCTTCCATTATCCACTAGTACTCGATGGACCTCATAAGACCCGATACCTGCCAAACTATGGCCAAATCAAACCATCAAGTATAGCAAACCAAGCAGCCATGAAGATCAGCAAACAAACCAACCATAAATTATAGCAAACCAAAGTTATCATCTGTTACAACATTTTGAAATTCAAAGTACACAAATTAATTAACATCATCATGAAAGTTGAATTAATTCATCAACATCTCGCATGTAACTAGGCATGTCCTCATCGAGTAAATAAACATCCGGTAAGTTGGGCACAAAACAGTCATTCTCAAGTTCTACTTCGACGGATCCCTCATTTTCATCATCGTTGTCTTCATGGTACTTTCTCTCGGGTAATTTCAACACCACGGACCATAATTTATGAAGAGGGTCGTCGATGTAAAAAACTTGTTTAACGTGCTTTGCTAACACAAAAGGATCATTCAAAAAACCTAACCTATTCAAATTAACCAATGTATATCCCAAGTCATCCACCTTTATCCCCTTGTTCATATCTACCCACTTGAAACGAAAAATAGGGACCCTAAAATTGTTATAGTCCAACTCCAATATACTGGTTATAACTCCATAAAATGTATGTGAAGTGTGCTCAATGTTTTGATCCTTACCCTGCACAACCATTGTATCGGCTTCTACACACACACCGCTGCATTGAACTTGACGTGTATCATCACGATCCTTGGTACTAAATGTAACACCATCCATTTTATAGCCGCTGAATGTAGGAACATCCTTGTTGGGCTCATCTACAATCCATCGTATCTCCTGTGACACCTCTTTGTCATCAAGCAAATCTGAAGCGATCTTCCAAAAAAAAAACATACATGTTGTAAAATGATTTATAATAGCTAAGGAGTAGTTAAAGCCTACAAAAGTAGTATTAAACACACATAATACCTTTTCTTTAAACCATATTGGGAATGTTTCATTTTGCTTGTTCTTTAGCCATATTTCATCATTTTCATGTTCTGGATACTTGGTCATTAAAAATGCCATGTGTTCACTGCACCCAAAAATAGTGCAGAAAATAAGTGCATGCAGAAAATGATGGACATTAAAAAAAAGAGTAATTTCATTCATGACTTACTCAAAATATGGCCTAACAACTGTGGTATTTTGTAGAACACATAAATGTGCCAAGTGCAAATCAGTGTTGCTCGGGGTAATAATCATCGCACCAGATAATGGCCTACAAATCCCATCCTACCTATGCCTACCATTTTTTGGTACTCCAATAGTTGCTTCGTCATGCTTCACCAAACACTCAACGACCTCTTCTGCAATGTAGGCCTCGGCGATGCAACCTTCTGCACGAGCCCGATTTCTTACATATCCCTTGAATGTCTTCATATATCTCTCAAAAGGATACATCCATCTAAGAAAAATTGGTCCGCAAAGCTCAACTTCTCGTACAAGATGCACGGAGAGATGAAACATTAAATCAAACAAGGAAGGGGGGAAGTATTTTTCAAGCTAGCATAAAGTTACTACCAACTGGGATTGCATTTTCTCCAACTTATCAACCTCAATAACTTTACTGCAAATTGCCTTGAAAAAGAGGCAAAATCTAATAACATTGTCTCTAACTTGTTTCTGCAGCGATGACCGAATTGCAATTGGGAGTAAGTGATGCAAGATCATATGGCAGTCATGAGATTTCATTCCAGTAAGTCGAAGAGTTTCCATTGAAACTAGACTCCTAATATTGGAACAAAAACCATCAGGCAGTTTCATTCCAAGAAAGGACGAGCAAACAACTTTTTTTTCAGAATGAGTTAAATTCCAAGATGCCAATGGTAACTTCTCCTTTTTTCCCGGAGTTTTAGGCCTCAGCTCTGTTCTTATTCCCATTTCAGCCATGTCAATACGGACAGATTCCTTGTCTTTTGTTTTCTTTGGTATATTAAGCATGGTTCCGAGTAATGCTTCACATATATTTTTTTCGATGTGCATCACATCGAGAACATGCCTAACCGGCAAAAACTTCCAATACTCAAGTTCAAAGAATAAGGAAAGCTTCTTCCAAACAGGCCGATCATCACCTTTCTTCAATCTAGGTTGGCCTTGTGTCTTACCGTAGACATGGCCCTTCAAATGTTGTACTCTTTTAAGCACTTCCTCTCCGGTTAATGGAACTGGAGCAATTTCCTTTTCAACCCTGTTATCAAAATCTTGTTTCTGTCGGCGATATGGATGTTGACGGGGCAACCACCTCCGATGCCTCATGACCACACACTTACGGTAATTAACTAGCCTTGTAGCTTTTGTTCCATCAACACAGATAGGGCAACCGTTATACCCTTTGATAATGTTGCCCGACAAGTTGCCAAGTGCTGGATAATCACTTATTGTCCATAACAAAATGCCTCTTAGCAAAAAGTACTCCTTTTTGTATGCGTCATACACTTGTTTCCCATGCCACAACTTTTGTAAATCTTCCATAAGCGGTTGAAGAAACACGTCAATATCATTACCGGGTATCAATAAACATAAGCATAATATATTTTCTCTTCATACAAAGCCACGGTGGAAGATTGTAAACTGTCATCAAAACTAGCCAACAAGAGTAATCGATATTTGTACCGTGGAAAGGATTGAATCCATCGGATGATAAAGCAAAACGTAAGTTTCTTGAATCCGCAGCAAACTTCGGCCACTTCGTGTCAAATTCCTTCCATTTTTTTGAATCTGCCGGATGCCTCATTTTGTCATCTTTGATACGCTCTATGTCATGCCAAGTCAGGTCTTTGGCAGTTTGAGGTGAACTAAACAGATTTCTCAAACGTGGTATTAGCGGAAAATACCATAAAACTTTGGCAGGAACCCCTTCCATTTCATATCCTTTTTTATTCAACTTCCATCTAGATGCTTGACAAATGCGGCACCTCGTTTCATCTTCGTCTCTTTCTCCACGGTATAGTAGACAGTCATTCGGACAAACATGTATTTTTTCATAATCCATTCCTAAAGTACACAAGGTTTTCTTAGCTTCACTGAACGAAGAAGGAAAAGTGTTGCCCTCCGGAAGCATTGACCCAACTACAAGTAGAATTTCAGAGAAACAACCATCAGACATATTATGTTTTGCTTTCATGTTATAGAACTGTACTAATGCCTCCATCTTAGTAAATCCTTCACATCCCGGATAAAGGGGTTCATGTTCAGATTGGGCATGGTTCAAGAAATCTGAGGATTCCAGTGAAACAGCATCGTCTCCATCACTATTCTCTGTTTCAAATGGCATTTGATCCACAGATTCTGACGTGTTGGGCTCTTTAGCACTGGCATGCTGACTCTCTTCTTCTCTATTTAACTCCCCGTGCCAAATCCAAGTCGTGTAGGTCTCATCGATACCATTTAGAAAGAGATGGTCCCTTACTGTTCGAGCATTCCATGATTTACTATGTGCGCATCTTAAACATGGGCAACTAATTTTATCTTCATCCTGTTCGTTTTAAAAGGCAAACAACAACAATTCTTCAACTCCTCTTTGGAACTCTTTACTTCTTCTATCAGCCCTCATCCAAGACCTGTCCATCTTTTTTGAGTTTTGACACCTTCATTTGCAGAAGCATAAAATCTTAATATAGAGAAGCATAAACTATAATAGTAATCTTAACTTGAGAGTTTAATAAATCAAATAAGATCCAAAAGGTAGACTACAATATGGATTAATTGACAGTAGATTTTAACATCATATGGAATGTATATACTGTCACAAATGGTAACATAAATTGCAAAAGGTCAGAAATGGTAACATCATACTTGTATATCCGTTGAATGATTATTTTTGCTGGGGAAAAATCATCTATTCATAACTTGAGAAGTCGAAAGTTAAATAAATAATGATTTTTCAACTGCAAAAGTAATCTTATCGAGCCATTAGTGTTTACATGAATTCAATAGTCACATATTATCATATTTTGTACTAATTTGATCCTTTGAATTATCGAGCCATAGTATAGTATTGTAACAACTCTCCCCTTTGATGATGCTATATTCAACTCTCCCCTTTTAATTAAATTCACACCCCCTTTCTCTTATTTTTTTTATTAATATTACAGATAGAAGAAGTTCTCCACCATGCTGATGTAACAAGAAGAGCACTAATCTTATCAAGAAACACACAAACAAAGACATTGCACAGTGAAGACAGCAAAGGTGAACAACGATATCAAACAAACAAAGAGAATTTAAGTAGAACACCAACAATCTATTCATACCTTTGTAAATAAACCTAAGAGATGGCTTATGCAGGCTTGTAGTCTTCACAAAATTGAAGATTGAAAATGATGGGAATTGAAATTGAAACTGGGGGGAATTGAAATTGAAAATTTCAGAGAGTTGGGAGGGTTAAAAGGGGGGGATTGAAATTGAAAATTAGCCGGGAGGGATGGAATGAAATGGGAGGGATTGGAAATTTTGAGAAAGGCGGCTAGAACAATAGGTTTAGCTTTGTCTTCGTTCAGACAAAGATATGCAGGTGCATTTAATTTACATCAATAAATTGGTTTTATTTGATTTGGTGCATTTTATTTGATTTTGAAAAATTGGATAAAATTAGTATTTATGGTAATAAACCCTCACAAGAATGATTTATTTTTCTAACTTTTTGTACACCTCACTAAAATTGGTATATAACATCATCCGTACGGTTGGATCGTCAAAAAAATTAAAAAAAAATATTATCCGAACATTATAATAGTTTGACCAAGTAGTACTTTGATAGTTGACCATTAAAATTGCATACAAGAATGATTCGTTTTTTTCTAATTTTTCGTACAGATCACTAAAATCACTGCATAACATGATCCGTACGGTTGGATCGTTGGGAAAAAAAATTAAAAAAATGGATCATGTTCAATCGGTACGACACTAGTTCGAAGTAGTAGGACATTTGGCGGGTTTAGATGATAAACACTCACAAAAATGATTTAATTTTCTAACTTTTTGTACACCTCACTAAAATTGGTATATAACATCATCCGTACGGTTGGATCGTCAAAAAAATTTTTTTTAAAAATATTATCCGAACATTATAATAGTTTGACCAAGTAGTAATTTGATAGTTGACCATTAAAATTGCATACAAGAATGATTCATTTTTTCTAATTTTTCGTACACATCACTAAAATCACTATATAACATCATCCGTACGGTTGGATCGTTGGGAAAAAAATTTAAAAAAATGGATCATGTTCAATCGGTACGACACTAGTTCGAAGTAGTAGGACATTTGGCGGGTTTAGATGATAAACACTCATAAGAATGATTTATTTTTCTAACTTTTTGTACACCTCACTAAAATTGGTATATAACATCATCCGTACGGTTGGATCGTCAAAAAAAAATTAAAAAAAAATATTATCCGAACATTATAATAGTTTGACCAAGTAGTACTTTGATAGTTGACCATTAAAATTGCATACAAGAATGATTCATTTTTTTCTAAATTTTCGTACACATCACTAAAATCACTATATAACATCATCCGTACAGTTGGATCGTTGGGAAAAAAATTTAAAAAAATGGATCATGTTCAATCGGTACGACACTAGTTCGAAGTAGTAGGACATTTGGCGGGTTTAGATGATAAACACTCACAAGAATGATTTATTTTTCTAACTTTTTGTACACTTCACTAAAATTGGTATATAACATCATCCGTACGGTTGGATAGTCAAAAAAAATTTAAAAAAATATTATCCGAACATTATAATAGTTTGACCAAGTAGTACTTTGATAGTTGACCATTAAAATTGCATACAAGAATGATTCGTTTTTTTCTAATTTTTCGTACACATCACTAAAATCACTATAAAACATCATCCGTATGATTGGATCATTCGGAAAAAAATTTAGAAAAATGGATTATGTTCAATCGGTACGACACTAGTTCGAAGTAGTAGGACATTTGGCGGGTTTAGATGATAAACACTCACAAGAATGATTTATTTTTCTAACTTTTTGTACACCTCACTAAAATTGGTATATAACATCATCCGTACGGTTGGATCGTCAAAAAAAAATTAAAAAAAAATATTATCCGAACATTATAATAGTTTGACCAAGTAGTACTTTGATAGTTGACCATTAAAATTGCATACAAGAATGATTCATTTTTTTCTAAATTTTCGTACACATCACTAAAATCACTATATAACATCATCCGTACAGTTGGATCGTTGGGAAAAAATTTAAAAAAATGGATCATGTTCAATCGGTACGACACTAGTTCGAAGTAGTAGGACATTTGGCGGGTTTAGATGATAAACACTCACAAGAATGATTTATTTTTCTAACTTTTTGTACACTTCACTAAAATTGGTATATAACATCATCCGTACGGTTGGATAGTCAAAAAAAATTTAAAAAAATATTATCCGAACATTATAATAGTTTGACCAAGTAGTACTTTGATAGTTGACCATTAAAATTGCATACAAGAATGATTCGTTTTTTTCTAATTTTTCGTACACATCACTAAAATCACTATAAAACATCATCCGTATGATTGGATCATTCGGAAAAAAATTTAGAAAAATGGATTATGTTCAATCGGTACGACACTATTTCGTAGTAGTAGGACATTTGGCGGATTTAGATGATAAACACTCACAAGAATGATTTATTTTTCTAACTTTTTGTACACTTCACTAAAATTGGTATATAACATCATCCGTATGGTTGGATCGTCCCAAAAATATTTTAAAAAAATATTATCCGAACATTATAATAGTTTGACCAAGTAGTACTTTGATAGTTGACCATTAAAATTGCATACAAGAATGATTCATTTTTTTTCTAATTTTTCATACACATCACTAAAATCACTATATAACATAGAACATGTTTTCCCGTACGGTTGGATCGTCCAAATTTTTTTCTAAAAAAAATCATGTTTAACCCTTGATAAATTTTCTTTACATTAATTTTTAATAACAGAACCCAATTTCATTTCCCCCCTTAAACTTAAACTCCAATTTTCCCTTCCCCCGTCCTATTTCCCCCCTTTTATTTCATTACAATCCCTAATTTCTCAATTAAGTCAAAGCACTCATCTCTCTCACTCCACCATACTCTCTCCACGCATCTCACTCCACCATACTCTCTCTCAATTCCCTCTCTCTGTCAATTCCCTCTCTCTCTCTCTCTCTCTCTCTCTCTTGGTAAGATCTATCTCCCTCTCTCTCTCTAAGTCTCTATATATACGTCTCTCTCTCTATCAGTCTCTCTCCCTTCACTATCTCTCTCTCACTCTTTCCCCCTTCCATCTCTCTCTTTTAGTTTGGTGAATATCTGTGTTGTGTACACTGACTATATACTGCATATAGTTATGTAGTAGTTATAAATTGATTTTTTTTATATGATATGCCCTTATTTGATATGATATGCCCTGATTTTGGTCTCTACAATTGGTTTTTTTAAAATGTTTTTTAAGATCTGCTATGGGGTTGCATGTTTTTCTTTTGAACACATTGAATTTATACATGGTCTGATTTGTGTTGTGTACAGCTGCTATATGCATGCATATAGTTATGTATAAGTTAATTGAATTTTTTTGTATGACATGCCCTGGTTTGATATGATATGCCCTGTTTTTTTAATATGTTTATGATTTGGGGGTTTTTAATATGTTTATGATTTAGGGGTTTTTAATATGTTTATGATTTGGGGGTTTTTTGAACACATTGAATTTATACATGGTCTGATTTGTGTTATTTATGGTATGCAGAAATAGCCATGTCACCTTCAAAGAAAACAAAATTAGCTTCGGAGAAGAAATCTTCTCAAAAGACAAAATCTGCTCCGAATCCAGTTGCCACAAAGCTTTTGAACGCTTTAAAAAAAACAAGGCAGTGGAGACCGTATCGATGAAGAAAAAGACAGTGTCATGCCCTCAGAACTCTTCCCCTCAATTTGTAAAAAAGAAGGCTATTCCTTTGAACTTGAAGAACAAAATATCAAAAAAGAGGAAACGAGTAGATGAACCGGTGATTACTAAATAAGAAGGGCTTAAGCTTTTAAAACGTGGACCTGTAACAATGCATAGGATTGTTAGGCGCAAGATGCTAGGAATGAAGTACACAGTGTCTTTCAATTCAAAAGGAGAGCCTTATGGTTCAGCAGCCGGGAGATGCAAAGTTATATTGGGGTTCTCGCTAGAACTAAATCCCCAACATGGTATGATTCGTGGAAGAAAGTTCCGAAGGAAAGGAAAAACAAGATTTTTGATTGTGTTCAGGTAATATTTTGAATTCATATTAAATTATGACCAAGTATAAGGTTAATACACATGTGCTCCCTCTAACTTAACTACTTCGATATACATGTTTATATATGTAGATGGCATTTGATATACCGCCAACAGCAAAGAAGATTGTGTTGGAATCGGCTTGTAAGAAGTGGAGGGAGTTCAAAAGCCGTTTATCAACCGATTATATCTTTGCACATTGTGACCAGCCTGAGTTGCTAGAGTTTCCACCAGCTGATTACTCTTTTATCGAAAAGGCGCACTGGGACATGTTTGTTGCTAGTCGTCTAACTAATGAATATTTGGAGATCCATGGCAAGCAGACAAAGAGAGGGGAGTTGAATATATATCCCCATTGCATTTCTCGAAAGGGTTATGCTAACCTCGAACAAGAAATGGTTAGTGATCATGACAAATATTGCCAATATATTTTTCTTTGGAATTTGTATGATTATGGATTAATGTTAATTCCCTAAACATGTTTATACATGCAGTCTCAAGGTGATCCTGATGTAGAGATTGATCGATCAGACTGTTGGATCCGTGCACGACAAGACAAAGATGGAAATTTTATGTCGGACGAAATTAAGAACATTGCAAACGAAATTGTAAGTTTTTCATTTCTGTTGCAATAAAGATTGTTCACTTGCACCGATATCAGTCATTTATACATGCTAACTTCTACAATTTTATGTTCATTTTTTAGGGGATCCTGAAAAAAAAGTAAGTGATGGGGAATTGATCGAGGAAGGCACTAACGATGTCTTGACCAAGGCACTCGGTAAACCTAAGCATCGCGGACGAGTGCGGGGCCAAGGGGCTTATGTCAAGCAATCTGTCTATTTCGTTCTTCCCAGGCCGAAGAGGAAAGGCAAGTCCACTGATGAAAAGATACAAGAAGGTATCCAAAAGTTTATGGCCGAAAAGACTGATAGAATAATTCGAGAGCGGGATGCTCTTTCGTCTACAAAATTCGAGACAGAGATGGCAAAGCTGAAAGCTGGTTTGTGTGGAAACAAAATTGATACTACTGATGGTAGTCCAAATATTGGATCACAACAAGGAAGTTGTTCCAAGGGAGGGCATGGTATGGATTTGGGTGTGGAAGGGGTGAAAAAGAAGCTAGATGTGGCCGATAGTAAATTACCTTTTGTTGAAGATGAGAAGCATGCTGAAGAGAAGATCCAACCTGGTGAGAGGAATGATGTTGAAGATAAGAATCAAGAGGTTGTGGAGGTTGAAGATAAGAATCAAGAGGTTGTGGAGGTTGATGATGGGCAGGTGGCTGTTCCGAATGTGTCTAAGGGAGTTGATAATACTGTAAAGGGTTGTTCGGAGTGGGAATTGACAATTGGATCCCCGACAAATGTTGTTGCTTACGCAACAGTTGATACAGTAAGGTTCTTCATAGAAAACCATTGGCAAAATAAAATGCACGAGTGTCTATTAATCGTGTCATCCAAGGAACTGTTCAGATTCCCTTCCCAATTGAAGGTGAAATCACGACTGTAGAGCAAGCTTTCGGAACATATATTGCTTGGCCGAAAAATCTTATACTTGGAGTGGAGACAAGCAAAGCTCCCGTGCAAGGATCTCCAAAGGTTATAACCTTATATGTAAACGATTAAAGCATAGTTTTTATTTTCGTTTACCTAATGGATATACTTATTTTACTACTTCGGTTTACATTCTAAGTTGACTTTTATTAATCTTTCCTTTTTAGGAAGCCAAGAATATGGTTGCAAAAAAGTTTAAGAAACTGAATGATTGTGTCCTGGAACCAGAGTTTGTGGTTGATATGGGCCCTGATTACCCCCCGAGTTTGAAGCGCTTGTGGATTTGGACAAAAGAGGCACTAGCTGGTGGTCGCACATTGACTTTCCAATTAAGCCAAGAAGCGTTTGTGTTAACTACTAAGCAGGCTATTTTTTTATCGGATGTGCATGCTTTATGCTCTAGAGGCGAAATATCGGGCTCAGTAATTTTCTTGTTTGTTAAGTATCACTTTTAAAAAGTTTTATTGACGTTGTCAAGAGTTCTTGAACGAAATGATGATCTAGGTTTGTTAATTTTTTTTATACAGTATGCTGGAGGAATCTTTGAAAAAACATAAGATGTCCGATATGGTATCGTTTGTTGATCCCGGCTTGATAGGTGCTCTTGGTTGCGGTAGTCCAGCAGAGAGGTCACGTGCGCTTTCTCTAAGATTCAATAATGCGAAAACCGAGCAAATTTTTCTATTGCCATATAACCATGTGTGAGTTCTTGTTTCATTTGATTTGTTGAACTTTAGTATTGTTTGTGAAAATGAATGCTGATATTGCATCTCCTGAAATTAAGCTCTAATATATCAATGTGCCTCATTTATTTTTATATGAATGCTAATAGTTTATTTATAATATTATAACGGTCAAAACTAATTTAGTCTATATATTATTTACTAGGAACCATTGGGCGCTGACTACCGTGAATCCAGAAGCACAAATTGTATACCACATGGACCCGTTCAAACGAAGAATTGCCGGTGAAGAATGGATAGAAGTGGTTGACAAGTGAGTACCAGATCTAATATTTTTTTAATTTAGAATCACTTTAATTTTGATTCATATTATTTTGTCACAGTGGCATCAAACTGTACAAGCAAAATGGAAAGAGGTATCTAAAGAAGAAAGTAACCTGGGAGAATTTGGCGGTATTTTTTTTTTTGGCAGAGTTATAAGTTCTGGTCAGTTTTCTGTGCTCTCTAAAGCAGTGTAAATGTAATATTTTTACATATATTTTTAGGGTGTTCCACTCCAGCATGGGAGCAAGGATTATGGGTTGTTTGTGATGCGCTATATGAAGGAAATATCTTTTGACAAGGAGCTGAAGTTTACTTCAAAGGTAAAAATTTCAATTTGTTTATTTTTTTTATCTAAGATATGTGACATGCACTAACACTGCTCTATTTTTCAGTGGCTTCGAAGGGGTAACATGCAGGGTTATGGCGTAAAGGAACTCAATAAAATCAAGATTGAGTGGGCAAAGTACTTCATGAAGAACCATGCTCAGTAGGTTGCTGCTCGTTAGGTGACTCCGTATTTAAGGTTGAACAACTGTTAACTTTTGGGATTTTAGCGTATATATATATGGGTATGGCGCTTATATTTAAACTTAAGTTATCTTCAAGTCCATTTGTTTTTGATGGAGATGTTCATCTCAAAATACATTGATATTAGTCTAATTTCTGGATGTACTTATTTCGGTTGGTTAGATGGCTTGGTGAATGGTTGTAATGATGAATATTTGGTTTGGAGTAGTTTGTGTTGACGGTTGTGGCCATTTTATGTAATGGTCAAATTTTAGTTGGTATGGATGATATATGATGAATTTTAGTTGGTATGAATGTTGTGGCCATCTCGCTTATTTTCCATGTAGTTAACCCATTGTCTAACATGTTCTAATCCAAACATTTCAGCTACGTGGACAACAGGTTTTAACATAGAAACTATTGTCTAAGAACGAGAGACACAAAAAAAGACAACATGCTTTCAATATGAACCCGATGTACCAAACTAACTCAGACAACATGAATGAACAAAAAAACATTGACTAAACTTAGTGCATGCACATCCTCACTGGCATAAAAACCATTGTGTAAATTAAACTAAAACAAGCATCTGGTTGCCTAAAAACACTTGTGCATTTTGTTTATAACAACACTTTTGAAGCTACAAAATATTGTACAAAAACAATTCAGACAACGATTGTATCACATGTATATGTTGTGCACATTCGAATCTAACAACACTTTCGAAGCTACAAAAGAGTTGTGCACATTCGAATCTAACAACACTTTTGAAGCTACAAATCATTGTACAAAAAACATGAAGACAACGAATTCTATCACATGTGAATGTTGTGTAAATGTTGGCTTTGTGTGCCTCTAATTCACCAAAACAGTTGTGCACATTAAAATCTATCAACATTCATAATAAACAAAAATGTTGTAATATCACCATTTCCACAACACTTTATACCATAACCGTTGTGGTTTCTGGGTGTGCTACAACGCTTTTGGAGCCTGGTGTGTTGTTGTTCTGGATATCAGACAACGATTTGTGTACCGTTGTGTGATGTTGGTAAGAGACACCTGCTCCAAGGACAACGCTATTCCAGGGCATCAGACAACGGGCAATAACCATTGTATATTTCAGTTTTCCTTGTAGTGGATATTCAACTCTGCAAGTCAGAATGCATCAAAATGGACAACTCAATGCTATTGGTTCAAGGGTCTGTCAAAAATATGGCTACTCACATGGAAAAATTGTCAACTCAAACAATAGAAGCCAATGCAGCCCTTAGAGTTCTTTTTGCCAACCAATATGGTGATAAATTAGTGATTGATGTTCCTCTCCATGACATGACCAAGCATGAGGTGCAGAGACTCAAGGTTCAATCTCTCTCTGGTTTCAAGGCCACTGAGTTATTCGCCAAGGTGGATACTCTTGAAAAGGAGGTGGTCTCTCTCAAACAATCAAATGCTCATCTTACAGACACAGTTGCCACCCTCTCTGAGCAGTTGGACACTCAAGCCACCACCACAACTAATGTCTTTCTTCACCAACAACAGATGCTTTCTGCAATGATGAAGCACATGGGGCTCTCTCTTCCTGATGAATCTGCCAATCCCACCTCTTCCAACCCAAATGCCACTACTCCAGCCTCTGTGCCTGACAACAAGCCTAAGGGGGAGAAGAGGACCTTAAGGAACTCAAAACCTAAGGGGGAGAAACCTAAAGAGGAGAGACCTAAGGAGAGAGGCATAACCATAACTGAGGGTGGTCATCCAAGAACTTCAAAAGCTATAACCCATGTTCCAGGAAAAGGGAAAGCCAAAATTGATGAACCTCCAACTACTCTGCCAGTTGTTACTTATCCACCTGTGCACATCACTACTCCAAGTGGCCAACAGCAAACCATCACCATTACTGTAGTTGCAGGGAGTATGCCATCTGACAAACCTCCATCCTCCAAGACTATAAATGCCAAGCCTGTAGAAGTAAAGATAGTTAATGAGGCCAAGCTACAAGAAGTTGCAAAGTTTAATGTCTACCATGATGATGCATTCTTGGAGTTTCTGAAAGTCTCAAGAGAACAGGCTGGTGACACTCAACTTTATCTGAGGAGTTTGAAGGAGCAGATTGACTACCTCACTGTGGTGTCTAAGAGAGTTGACAGTGTGTGGTTCAAAGAGATAGTGATGGTGGCAAGGTCAAAGATATGGCATCTAACCTACAAGACTCTTCAGGCCCTAAAATTTTCTGAGGTAAATGAGTTGATCAACTTGATTGAGAAGAGGAATGAGAATAAGAACAACGAGAGTCTATATGATGACCTGAGGAATGAGCAACCCTCAAGACTGCCTGAAGTGATTACAAATTCTAGAACTGTCATCTATCAATTTCGAACAAGAATTGATGAGATCAAGCAACTGGTCATCCCCAAGCATCTTATTCCTCAGATTCATAGTCTCATCATTGAAAAACTAACTAAAAAACAAGGAGTCAGGACTGCTGAAGAGTTGGAAGCACTAAATATTCTCAAAACTTTCATTGCAACTGGAAATGTTCCAGAAATGGCCAAAATCAGGAGGAATAAGGATGATGAAGATGAAGACAAGAGTGATTGGAGGAGAAGTCATCACAGGAGTGATAAGGGTGATTAAGATAAGAAGAAGAAGAAAGATGGCAAGGACAAGAAAGGTGATGATGACCAAGGCAAGGTCTATGAAAGGAAAAGTGGAAAACAGCAAGCCTTAGGCATTGCTAACTGTAATCTCACCATAACACAAGACTCTAAGTCTAGGGTGAATATAGTTAGTAGTGACCAACCAAAATCTATACCCATGGCCTCTGCAGCTATTTTGCCACCTTAAGAAAAGAAGAAGATACAAATCAAGAAACCATTTGTATGTTTCCAAAAGCAAACTCCTAATGGTATACTACAACGGTCTACAAGCAAAGGTCATAAGTTTCTGCCAAGCACTGGACTGAAAAAGGTTAAATTCAATCATGCTGTGAAAAGAGTGAAGTTACACTATGCAATAGATGGCTTTCTACAACACTTTTGCAAGGTGTTGCCGTTTAAAAAAGTGATGTCGTAGCTATTTTCATCCTTACCTACTACAACACCAAGTATTTGTGTTAGCGTAGACATGAAAAGTGTTGGCGTAGATGTTTTATAATGTATTATTTATTTTTCTTTTTTATTTTCTATTATAATGCTGATTGGGCAATGCTGACTGTGCCCCGACGTGGCAGTGGACCCCACAGATTGACTTGACTTTGCTGACGTGGCAGTGGGCCCTATCTGCTGACGTGGCAGGTGGGACCCACCTTTGTTGACATGGCAGGTAGGACCCACTCCTGCTGACGTGGGAGTGGGTCCCACCCCTTGCTGACGTGGCAGCTGATGTGGCAGTGGGGCCCACATGACTATTTTTTTTTGAAAAAATTAAAAATAATTCACATAAAACATTTTACATAAAAATATTAATATTTTAAATTAAAAACAAATAACATTTTACATACAAATAAAATTCAGCTGATGAAACAATAATTGAAAATTCAGTTATTTGGACAATAATTCAGAACAAAAGAAAAGAAAAAAAAACATCAATGAAAATTCAGTGAGCGGCAATTTGTCCGCCTAAAATTTGGACAATAATTGTCTAAGTTAAAGAATAGGGCATACACTCTCTCAGAAAAGCAGCCGCACTCTCAAGTCTCAAAACACACTCTCAAACAAGGCGATTAGAGCTTCAAGATCTAATTACGTTTGATTAGAGCTTCAAACCTCATATCGGAGTCGGATTAGAGCTTCAAGATGTCATACCGGAGTCGGATTAGGGCTTCCAAATTTAGGTATCATTTTTCCCAACTTTAATTTGCTATTAGTTTTGTTAATTTGTTGTTAGTTTTGTTAATTTCTGTTGTTAATTTTGTGTATATGTATATGCATGTGATTCTTGTCTTGATTCTTGTGTTTCTCTTTCACTCTCTCTCCCTCTCTGCATCTCTCTCCCTCTCTGCATCTCTCTCCATATCTCTCTACCCCCTCCATCTCTTTCTCTGTCTTTATGTCTCTCTCCCTCTCTCTCTCTCTCCCCCTCTCTCTCTCATTCTCTCTCTCCCTCACTCTTTGTCTCTCTGTGTCTCCCTCTCTCTGTATATGATTGCTTATGACACTGATGTGCTCGGGTACTCAACAGCCATGTCTCTAACATGATGTAAATCGAATGATTTCATATATGAACATGTTTAGTTTGCATTATTTCTGATCTCTCTTTTATTACTCCAGAGATGTAGTAACTTGTAGTTTTTCTAAATATTTTAATGCTTAGGAAGTGTTAGTATGTCGAAAGTACTTTCAACAATTTACAATTTCATTGTGTTGTCTGACTTTAAATGAGTTTCCAAAATGCTGTGGTCATGATGGATACATACGTGTCCATGGTGTACTCTGTCTAAAATTTATTGCAAAATACAATTGCAATATCTTCAAACAGCGTATACCATAGACACGTATAGTCATACGTGTCCATAGTGTGATTGGACTTAGTGTGTTTTAAAATGAGACTGTCTACAAGTTGTAGGTATTGTTTAATTAGTTATTAGTTAGTTACTAAAACTAACGAGATTAACTAGGTAGAATTAGTTGCTGATCGTAGTTATTTTTTCCTGTAGTCATGAGTCAGAATTAAGTTGCTGACGAGATTAACTAGGTAGAATTAAGTTAATTTATTTTGCTTCATGAATGTAGTGATGGATGGTGAGGAAATGATCTGGATAGAACTTCCGAAGTTTAGTGACAAATATATGAGTGGGGTACAAGATTTTATTCGAAATGCATTTTATAGATTTAGTGTAGATGATGAAATTACATGCCCCTGCAAAAATTGTAAAAATCGCAAGTGGCATCGTCGAGATATTATATATGATCATCTCATCTATCATGGTCCATCTCCACTGCACGTGAAATGGATATATGAGGTTTCCTGCCCAAATTTAGGAAGGACTACTGAATATATGGATTACGAAATTGGTAAAGGTTTTGGAGATAATCTCGAAGAGATGTTTCTACGTACTCAAGGAAATATACAGAATTGTGGAGATGGACATTCTGATAGAGCAACTGCTGGTGCTAATAAAATGTATCACCGTGTTGAAGAGGGTAAACAGCCCTTATATCCGGGTTGTACAACATTTTCGAGCTTAAGTTTTATCATCCGACTTTACTCTTTAAAGTGCATACATGGAATTACCGAGTCCGCGCTTGGGGATCTTTTACAGCTGTTAAGAGAGGCTTTCCCACAGGCCCACATACCTTTATCTTTCAGTGCCACGAAAAATGTCATTAAAGATATAGGTCTCGATTACCAAAGAATACACGCATGTCCAAACGATTGCATGCTGTATTGGGGAGAAGATGAGAAGGAAAATAATTGCAAAACTTGTGGTGTCTCGAGGTGGATTATAGTGGAAAAAAAGGGGGTTGGTGACGATGAACCGGAGATGCTGATTTCTAAAGTACCAGCAAAAGTGATGCATTATTTTCCACTACAACCAAGGCTACAAAAGATGTTTATGTCAAAGGAATATTCAGAACTTATGATATGGCATGCAGTAGGACGAAACACTGATGGTAAACTTAGACATCCAGCTGATGCCAAGGCCTGGAAGGTGATGGATGCTAAGTATCCTCATTTTTCATCTGAGAAAAGAAATATTAGATTAGGTGTAGCAGCTGATGGCTTTAGTCCATTTCATACAATGACTACTCTTCACAGCACATGGCCAATTGTATTAGTGAACTATAACCTTCCACCTTGGCTATGCATGAATCCAGAAAATTTGATACTTTCAACAATTATCCCTGGTCCAGGATCTCCGAATAATAACATCGATATATATATGCAGCCTCTTATCACGGAGCTGAAAGAGTTATGGGATGTAGGGATACAAACTTATGATGCCTTGGTGGATGAAAGTTTCAATTTACGTGCTAGTGTGTTATGGACCATTAGCAATTTTCCGGGATATGGGATGCTATCCGGTTGGAGCACAAAGGGAAAATTAGGTTGTCCCGTATGCAATTACGAGACTTCTTCTATGTACTTGAAATATAGTAAAAAAATGTGCTATATGAATCATAGGAAATTTTTGGATCCGGAACACAAGTGGAGGTTTGATAAGAAAAGGTTCAATGGTGAAATTGAATTGGGGACATGTCCGGATATTTTATCGGGGACAGACATTGAAGAATTATTGGCTGGCTATAAGAATAATTTTGGGCAGAAAAAGATCAAGGTCAAAAATGATTCCCCTTTTAAAAAAAAGTCAATTTTTTTCGATTTACCGTATTGGAGTCACAATCTATTGCGACATAACCTTGATGTTATGCACATAGAGAAAAATATTTGTGACAACATACTCGGTACTTTGTTAAATATTGGTGGGAAATCAAAAGACCACTTGAGTGCTCGAAAGGATTTAGAGGAAATAGGCATTAGGAAATCCCTACATCCAGTTTTATCAGCCGATGGGGAACACTTTGAGATTAGGGATGCCATATTTGACATGACGGAAAAGGAGAAAGAAGTATTCTGCTCAGTATTTCAGAATGCAAAATTGCCCTACGGTTGTGCAGCTAACATCAGACGGTAGGTGCACATGACGGAGAGGAAAATCGCAGGGTATTAGAGCCATGATGCTCATTTTATGCTCAAGTATTTGTTGCAGTTTGCTGCGAAGAAAGCATTGAAACCTGAGGTAGCAGTACCTTTAATAAGATTAGGTGCATTCTTTAGAGGTATTTGGAGCAAAGTAATCGATTTGGACGACTTGAAGAGGCTACAACAGGAAATTGTGGAAATTCTTTGCCAATTTGAGATGATTTTTCCAAAAGCTTTCTTCGACATTATGGTGCACTTGTCGGTTCATTTATGCAGGGAAATTGAACTTGGTGGACCGGTATATCTTCGATCCATGTTTCCTATCGAGCGTTATTTAGGTAAACTAAAATTGTATGTTCGCAACAAAAGCAAACCTGAGGCATCCATTACCGAAGGTTATCTGGCTGAAGAATGCTTGATTTTCTGTTCAAGATTCTTGGGTAGTGAAGGAGCAGGAAAAAATACCAAGTATCCTACTAAGCCTGAAAGTTGTCGGTAAAATATTTCATATCCTATTGGTACAAGGAGAAATAAAAATGGAAAAGCTATTACTCTTAAGGATTCTCAATGGATGATTTGTCATCGGTACATCCTATTCACTGTGGTAACAAGGAAATTGAGAGTTTAATTGAGTAAGTGTTCAAGTTCCATTTTGACTTTAGTCGGTATTTAAGATTAGAAAAATTCTTTCCTAACCTATGTCTATTGCAGGGAACATCGAGTTTTATTTAAAGGTCATGCAATATCAAAAAGATATAAATGAGAGAGAGCGCATACTGAAGAATTTTGGAAGTGGTTAAAAGGAGAGGTCGGGAAAAGGGAAGGCATTTCAAGAGAATTAGAAGTTATTGCACAAGGCCCTAATACAGTAGGTAAGAGGTTTACAGGATACGCTATAAATGGATACCGATTCCATACAAGGTTTGGAGACGCTAAGTGTACAACACAAAATAGTGGTGTATATCTTAGTTCCTTGACTACTAGCTTTTCTAGTTCTAAAGATCAGAATCCTTTGGTTGGTGATGTCAATTACTACGGAGCAATCGAACAAATACTAGAAGTTGATTAGTGGGGAGAATTTACGGTGGTTTTATTTAAGTGTTGTTGGTACCATGAAGAGAAAGATCTGTATGGCCTGACTCGGGTTAATTTTAATAGATCGTGCGGGAAATTCGATCCCTATGTTTTGGCTTCCCAGGTACAATAATTGTTTTATGTAGAAGATCCAACTGAGAAGTGGTACTAGAATGTGATCAAGAAATTGCCAAGGGAGTGGTGTGATGTCGAAAGTATACCTTTGAATGAAGAATGTGTGAAAGATCCAGTTTTAGATGATATTCAGCGTGGTTATGGAATAGGAAATCAAGTTACCAATTATCGGTGGTGTAGAGATGATGTCCCAATTAGAAAAATTCGAATTCCTGACAAAGTTAAAAAGAATGCTTAAATTTTATGTATCAAATATGTACAAGTAATTGCTTAATGTATTGCAATTTTATGTATTGCAATTGTCTATGTAACTGCTTAATGTATTGCAATTGTTAAAATAACTGCTTAGTATTGTCTGCCTTTTAATAATTTTGATTGCATTACGATACTTATATTAATCATCGTATTCTTCTCTGCCTTTTAATCAAATGTATTGCATTATGATTATCATTTTAATTATTGTATGCTTCTCTGCCTTGTAAGCATTTTTATTCCATTATGATAATCATTTTAATTATATGCTTTATTGTGCATATTTTAATAATTTTCATTGTGCATACCTGCTTTGTGTGGTATTCTGATGCTAATTTCTTTGTTTAATCCAGGATGGAAAATAGAATCGTGAATGTCATATTTCATCACAAGGGAAAATTTCAAGATACTGGATATGTTGGTGGAGAAGAGAGTGTTGTAGCCGCCGATCCTGACTTGTTCTCCTTCCCAGTGGTGATGGAACATGTGAAGGATCAGCTTGCATGCACTGAAATCGGAGGAATATATATAAAAAATGACGAGAAAGGTGAGTGGAAATTACTGTCTACTGATGCTGAACTGACGAAACTGGTTAACGGAGCAAGCAATGGTAACCACCTGCATCTTTATATCGACCATGTGATCGATAAGAGAATTGAGCCACTGAAGATGCTACCACATGTGCTAGTAAGGCCAAGGCAGAATCTATTTGCAGGTATGATGTTGTAATCTATTTTATGTTTGAAATTAATTTCTGAACCTCGTTTGCAGCTTCTTTAGTTTGTTATGTGATTACTACATTTGGTACCATTAAAAAACATTATGTTTGGTTGTAATTGTTTAAGCTGTTTCACAACCAAAGCGGAAGTATATGACCACTCATGAACTACAATAGCAACAAAGAAACAAGAAGTCAAATCTAGTCTGTGGTCCCAGAAAGTCACCACGGTTGAATAGCCAACAAGTCAAAAATCCACACATGAGCAATTCAAATGTGAATCGGAAGTCACCTGAAGTCACCAGTCATAGGAAGTCAGCACCATTGAAAAATCAGCAAGAAGTCAAAGATGCATCAGTGAAGAAGTCTGGAACTGCTAAAAGGAGATTAGATTTACATGATCCACCATGTGAAGATTAAGTTACGGATGAAAATCAAATTCCGGTTAGAAGGTTGCTTTTGATCTTATCTTGATGTAATCTTTAAAAAAATTAGCCTAAACTTACTATGATGTTTTTGTTGGTTATTTGCAGGAGCTTCATTTACCACCTCCACCACCACTTACACCGGCTGATAAGAGGTTGGCTATTAATATCAATAACCTGCCTGAGTATGAAAGGAAAAAAATTCTGAATGTCATGCATAATAATGAAGTTTGTAAAGCCATGAACATTCCTACGCTAGCAATTGGTTTGAGAAATGCATTCAAGAAATGTAAAGTAAAACAGAAAGAAAATGGGCAAGTGGACAGTGAGGAATATGTTCCAGAGCAAGAGGAGCAGAGTGAAGAAGAAACATTGAAAATTCCAAAAAAGGTGTGTCGTGGCTAAAATTTAGTTTTTTTTCTGCTTATTTGCATCGTAAATGCAAAATTTTGATTTTATCTCCTAATTTTATATTTGTATGTACACTTTAGAGAACCAAGAAAACTAAGAAGACAAATCTAAATACTGGCCCAACGACTCGTTCGAGGACCAATGTTACGACCAAACTCAACACGCAAGTGCACGTGATCTCAAGTAATATAGATAGCAAATAAGATTCGTTCCTACAGGGACTCGTTGTATTGTCTAGTTAATTCACTCACCAATGTATGATTATTATTCGATACTATGACAAATTAATAAATGGATTTTTGTTTCTCACTACAATTACTCTAAGAATTATAACTAATTATCAACTATTTGAACTAAGAACTATATCGAATTATTTATGCGAATAAAACATGGGATTTTAACTTCATTAAACAATCCATCTATAGTCTCCACTTCTCTAGCCTTTTCATGTGATTTGTTAATACCTGATCGAATACACAAAACAGATATAAGCCAACCTTCGTTGCACAAATACCATCCTAAATAATATCTACATTAAAGATAGAAATCACTTAGTCTCCCAATTATGCCTAATCTCCATATGTCTATAAAGATTGAAACATAATGGTTGAAGTACTAGCATTCAATTGATCACATAGTCGTCATAAAACGGTTAGAGTTACGACACTAATTATGAATGATATTTTCACGCATAAACCTACGCTAGCATGGCAAGTTCCAAACTCTTAGATCCACTTTCGCTTCAATAAGAATTAACACACAATTACAGGAGTTAGCTACTCTCCTATAACGAATTAAATCAACCATGATAGGATATCACATCAATCACACTATAAGCATCGAGAAGATTCAACAAATAAACTTCATGAATAAATCCGTTAAAACCCCATGACAACGAATTACTTCATAATCAAACTAATCGTCACCATGGGTTTCAATGTAAACATGATAGAAGAAAACGAATAATGATTTAAATAAATAACAAGGGTTCTAAAGAATACACCAAAACCAAGCATCCACAAACAAGGAAGAATACAAGAATAAATTGAAAACTATCTTCTTCCTCGCTTCTTCGTGCTTCAAAACTCCGTAAATACAATACGTGGTCAGACCTCACTATTCTAGGGTTTTTTCCTTCTTTATATAGGCCTCCAGGTGCAAGAAATTCGAAAAGGAATTTAATTTTGACTTTATCTCGAAAAAACAGCAAAACAAAATTTTCCCTCAGTCGTACCGGCGCTGCCGCGCCATCCAACAGCTACTACACGGCGCTGCCGCGCCTCTTCAGATGTCCCAGCGCTGCCGCGCCACACTCCAGTACAAACGCGGTGCTGCCGCGCCCTAGTTTCTGCTCAGCAACTGAATTTTTTTCCTTATTTCTTCATTACAACTCCAAATTGCTCTCTGATTGCTTCGCTGCATTTCTTGAACACCTATGATTATCATTCCTGCACAATACCCTTAAAAGAGATCAAAAATACCACAACTCAAGTACAAACATTCGTTTTAAGCCAAATGGAAACGTTTAAAGTGAATAAAATACCCACTCATCAATCAATACTTTAAATGCAACCAATAAGGATGCAACCGAGAATGAAGCAAATGATGCACCTGCAGCACCTGCACCAACTTGTAGCCTTCAATTGCCAAGTAATGAAGGAATGGGAACAATGGCTGTTTATTTCGCTATGCGGAATCGCCAAAAGAAGAATCCTGGAAATGGTGGTGCAAGTGGAAGTGGAACAGCAAATGAGAAGGCTGTTGCGGAAAATGACTTGCCTGAGCCTCACATCGAAAATGAAGAAGTTGAAGGTATTTAATTCATCTTAATGGACAAAAACATTATGAAAAAGATGACATAGAATTTCTTACATTATGCATGACTTGTGAATAAATTAAAAAACTAATAATAATAAATAAATGACATAGAATGACATAAATCACCTCGTTAATCTGGTGTGTTGTTTTAATCATGACATAGATTTAAATATCTTATTTGTACACACTATTAGGTTTAGTAAAAATTTTAATTAGAGAAAGTCCACCTGAATTTGTGATATTTTTTGACTGGCCTTTTTGTTGGTATTTTATGTATTCCATAATCATAGATGAAGCTCCTAAAAGACTCGGGGGAAAAACTAGGATGGATAGAGTTCATACCAGGCCACTTGACAAAAGACCTGTCATTTGGATGAATGATCTGAAGCAAAACCCATTTCTGATGATGACCAAAATGTATGTGAACTCGGTAGTTTTCTGGGAACACTAAGGAGGTCTGTGTCACTTACTTATAAAAATTGGTCTCATGTTCCTCGTAGCTGGAAGAAAACTATGTGGAATTATGTCCAGGTACTTCATTAATTAGATGTTTGTTTACTTTAAGTGTATGAAATTTGTCAAACAGTGCCCTAATTTATTATTTCATTTTCTTGTTTGATTTTTATTTAAGCAACGGTATATTATCCCCGATGAGTTGGAAAATTACTGTATCAAGTCAATTCGTGATTCCTGGAGAGGGTTGAAGAGTCGCACTAAAAAGAATCATTACATGGAATATAAAACTGATGAGGATAGGCTGGCAAATAGGCTCGAAGAAATTCCACTTGAGAATTTTAAAATGCTCATGACGTATTGGGTAGATAATGATGTCGAGGTAGAATTTTACAATTATTTGACATAAATTTGTCCAGTGTTATGTATGAATTTAATGTGAGATAAACAACTGTCTTCCTTTCTTGTTTTTCTAGGAGAAGGCGAAGAAAAATGCTGTAAGCCGTAGATCGTATACGGACACACACACTGCTGGTCCAAAAACGTTTGCTGAAATCAAAACCAAATTGGTACGTAGAACTTTTTATTTGTTACCAATTAGTGTCGTATGAAGTTTGGTTATTTTATTAATTTTATCCATCGAATTGGTTGATTAAATTTGGAACCTTTTGTAGTTCTTGTACTATATATTGACCATATTCATTCTAGTAGCAGCTGTATATACCCATATTTTTGGAGTTCTAATATGAAAAATATGCAACATAAGTCGGAATTTGTTTTTGTATCAGCCCGTACCATCAGATGCAGTGGTCTTTGTGAAAACTCGTAAGAGGAAACCAGGACGCGAGTACAAGTCTGACACTGCTGTAATGAATTACAGACTTGTAAGTATTTTATTTTTTGGTCAATCCAATGGCAATTAGTTTCTAGTGTCACACTTTTATTTGACTTTATTTTGTATGAAAAGATTGAAAAAGCAATGGCTGGAGCAGGAGACAGTAATGCTCTTGATGAACTTATTTATGATGGTAAATCACATGGTCCTTCTTGGCTTAAATGGCGACATGTAAAGTCTGCACAAGTTTCAACCAATGCTCCGACAAGCACATACGTACAGGAGTTTACAGCCCCGATAAAGCAAAATCTTGTTGATGAAATGGAAGTCAAGGTCGACAAAAAGCTCCAGAAAGAAGTAGATTCAAAGGTGAATTGAAAGGTACAAGAGAATTTGACATGGCTGTTGAAGAAGTTAGGTGAAGCAAATCCTGGTATGAAAATTGATTTGGGAGAACTTTGTGCGACCATTTCTAGTGACAACGAAAATGGTACTCCGGTGACTGGAGGTACTAGTAGTTAGGCAGACGTTGCAGTTATGATGACCGTACTTATGTGGTCTTGATTTTGGTATAGTACGTATTATTTCCTAGTAGTAGGTTATGCCATCTTTTGGTTTCCTAGTATCCGGATGTTTGTGAAGTACTTTATAAGATTTGCAATGTGGTTGCTTTACTAGGAAGTTGATGTTTATTTCATTTTGGACTGATGTAATGTAGCTCTGAATCTGATGTTTTGGAGTTCATTGTGAAATGTATTTATCAGATTTGTATTTTAATTTCCCATTACAAAACTGTTGCAATAGCTATGACAAAATGTTACCAATGTTGTTCAAAAAATGTTGTATTAGATTAATTTGGTGTTGGCATATGTTCATAAAATGTTGCAATAGCTAAGACAAGGTGTTGCAATAGCTATGACAAAGTGTTGCCACCTGTCAGTGGGCCCCACTGTCAGTGGGCCCCACCTGACAGTAGGTCCACCTGTCTGTGGCTCCCACCGGTTAGTGGGCCCCACCTGTCAGTGGGTCCAGCCACGTGTCAGTTGGGTCCAGCCACGTTTCATGGGTGTCCTGCCACGTATCATGGGTCCTGCCACATGTCAGTTCCCATTTACTATCCTACGGCAACACATTTTATCATGTTGCTATAGGGTTAAAAGTGTTGCAGTTAACCCTACGCCAACATTGTCATACAACACCCAAAAAGTGTTGCCGTAGAGATTTTTGAGGCTACGGCGATAGTTTTTGGGCCTTTGGCAACATTTTTGAGATGTTGCCGAAGGCCATCTATGGCGTAGTGAATTACCTAAGTCAAGGGCCCTAACTATCTATCCAGGACTGAAACTCCAACCACTAGATGAAGACTTTGATGAAGACCAACTGCAATATCTAAGAGCTCAAAGAATCTACTATGCTGCCATTGTGAATGACTGTCTTGAGATCAAATATACTGATGGAAGGGAGAAGAAATTCAAACAAGGGCAGTGTCAAAAGTGGGGCAAGTTGTATGACATAGAAAGAATTATTGCACTGTTGGATGCTAATGACAAGGTGAAGAGGGTGTGGAAGCTGGAGTTAGTTGAGTTTGTAAAGATGAAGAGAGATCATGCAGAGAAAATCAGAAAAAGGTGCTTTGAGAAATGGCTAGAAAGGGAGAAGGAAATTGATAGACTGGAAGTTGAAGCAGAAAAGCTAAGGGCTAAGGGATTGTGTAGAGTTCAACTCAATCCCTATATGGTGAAGTATAGGAGGAAAAATGGAGATCATGTCAATATAAGAATGAACCTACTCAATCACTATCCTGCCGACATTCTGAAACCAGTACTTGAAGATTTCAAGAACTCTATTCTGCTTGAAGAATTGGATGCTATGGCAGAAATCATAAGAGCTATGGATGAGAATACAAGGAAGGAAAAAGAAAGAAAACAGAAGGCATATGATGATCTACAAGCCAGAGCTATGGAGAAGGAATTAAATGAGAATGGCTAGTATTTCACCATATTGTGTAAGATTACTCACCTTGTAGTTCTATTCATGTTCTTAATCAAATTTCATACATGTACTTTCAGAGTTCTATGTTTATGTATGTTAGGCTTGTTATCAGACATGAAATTGTGACTAAGGGTGTTACTCACAATTTGGGGGAGATTGTTAGTCACAAAGACATGCCTGAATACATCTAATAACAAGCCTAATTGTTTGTAATGCTTTGCATTACTTACATGACCTCTTAACTGAGGGAACCTCTGGTTGTAGAGTTTCTACTTGTTTAGTACTTGTAATAGGCATCAATTTCTCTCTTTGTAATTGTACTTAAAAGTTAGAGAATAATGCTTGACAGAAGTTCCAAGGTTCATGCCTCAAGCTTGAAGAACAAGGCTATCAAAATAAACATAGTTAGAGTTTGGAGAATGAAAATTTGCCTAAGTACCATTTCGATAAGTGTGTTTGTTATATTCGAGAAGTCTAGCATTCGAGAAGTCAGGGATTCGATATCTCAAAAGACACTATTCGATATCTCATTCGATATATCAGAGATTTGATATGTCTTTTACTCTATTCGAGAACTCAGGAAGTCAACAAGTCAAAGCATCATTCGAGTTCTCCAGGAGTCAACAAGTCAAAGCTCATTCGATATCTCAAAGAATC
Source organism: Saposhnikovia divaricata (assembly GCA_036435485.1). Classification (NCBI taxonomy): domain Eukaryota; kingdom Viridiplantae; phylum Streptophyta; class Magnoliopsida; order Apiales; family Apiaceae; genus Saposhnikovia; species Saposhnikovia divaricata. Next base: position 50,673,411 of record CM071596.1, on the reverse strand, counting down.
AGAAAGCTATTTGATATCTCAAGGATTCGATAAGTTAAATGCTCAATTCGACAACTCAAGGATTCCTGAAGAAAAGAGCTATTCGAGAAGTGATTCGATATGTTAACTCTACAACATTCGAGAACTCAGAGTTATCGATCAAGTCAATTCTAGTTCTCGAATCAAACACTTAGCCACTTCTCGAATACAATCTTGGGGACAAAATACTGAAGGAATTGTACAAGTCAGAAACCTGCAACAAGCCAAGGTGCTTTATGGAGCACAAGCTGTAAAGTACTTTGGAAAGCCTACAAAGAAGCTTAGAGAGATGTACAAGAGACAAAGAGCTAAAGAAGTGGATCTGAGGAGAACCACAAGAAGTCAAACCTGTAGCCGTTTGGATGTTTGCTCAAAAAGTATAGACATACGAGAAAGTAATTTATCCTGTAACCTTATTTGTAGTAAGTAGGTTGTGCTCATGTTCTATAAGGGCACAACCTCACCTCTTTAAAAGTTAAGTTTTTCACATACATTCTAAGAGTACATCTCTCTGAGAAAAACAAAGCTGAAAATACTTTCATTTGTATTCACAGGTTGTAACAAATCTTTATCTAATAAAATATTAGATTAAAGTGATATTGTGTCTTGTGTTGTTTATTATCTACATTCGTATTTCTACACACACATAACACATATCTTGTTACATACTGCAAAACAGATTCAAGAACAAGAAAAGTTCAAGAATCCATTCACCCCCCCTCTGTATTCTTTTGTGTGTTCAATATTCAACAGTGGTTTAGTTGATCTAAGAAATATGATGCATATGATATTAAAGTAAGATGTTTATGGACTAATTATGATGAATGGTATGCCCAGTGTGGCTTGGTTTTGACGTAATAAATTTAGAAACATTCGATTTATAGCCGTCGTAATGCCAAATTTTGTTAACCTTTGAAATTCGTGCATAGAAGTAGCCATAATTCACTAATCTTGATGATTATATGACATACCCTTGTAGATCTCGAGTCATAGATCGTTTTGGCATGAGAATCGAAACAAACGAACTTACGATTTAGGAGTTATAGTCAAATTAGTAAAAGTGGTTCGAAATCATAAGTGCGAGTTTGTAAATACAATTGAATCCCTCTATCATGAGTAATTCGGTTACGAATGTTAATAATAAAATATTAGAGATCATAAGGAAGGTGTGAGAGAAGACCTCATGTCAAACGGATCATTTTTCGATTTTATATCAATATTTGAATCAAGGTTAAGTGCGAATGAACCCTTAAAAAGGACAATTGGTTATAACTTTGGAAAATCACTTAGAAAGCGATCAATAAACCTCGAGGTATAATCTCTTATAGTAAGCGACCGACCTTAGAACTTATATGGCATAAGTACCCACCAAGTGTAAGTAAAATGACATTCCTTGATAACGAGCAAGTGTCGGATCATAACGGTGATAAAAAGAGTACACTAGAGTGTACATAACGAGATAACTCGAAAATGTGTTTTTAACCTAAGTAAAGTATATACTTAACCTTTTAAAGCGTTAAGTGATTAATCTCGAATACTTTGATTGTTTATAGATCACCGAGCTGACCCAGGACACGCTACCCCTACTCTACTACCAGGCAAGTTTCCAATACTTTGGAACTGTTGTTGTGATAATATATATAATTGAATGTTGTTATACATAGGCCATAGCATGCATGCCTACTTTCAAGTTATACTGTGATCCTTGTTCCGAGATTTGACATTGGCTTATAAGCTAGATATGATACATTAGTTATAAGCCGGATTTTGTTTAGACCCTTCATGAAGGGCATCTGATCTTCATTCATTAAATTAGATCGGGAGTCGGTATTTTAAAATATAGAGATAGTCGTGGAAACCCGGAGGGATTCCAGCGACAGATTATTAATCACTCAAGGAATGTTATTTGAATATTATCTCAATCGAGAAGTATTATATGAATATTATTTTGAATATTCATTCGAGTTTATTTATTTAATGAATATTATTTTTAATATTCAAGTGAGCTTTATTTATTTAAATGAATATTATTTCGAATATTCATTTGAGTTTAATTGTTTATTTTATATTATTTTTGAATATTCATTTGAGCTTATTTACTTAATGAATATTATCTCGGATATTCATTTAAGTTTTTAATTATTTTCTTGGATATTATTTTGAATATCTATTCGAGGAATTATTTATTTAATGAATATTATATATATACTTATTTGAGGGTTAATCATGAGCAATATTTATATTAAGAATATTCTTGAACTATTTCTGGTTTAATAAATATTCTTTGAATATTTATTTAATTCTTTCAACTAGTTCTAAAATGAGATATTATATTCAAAAATTTCCCTGATATTCAAATACTATGTAAATTATCTCTGAGTCGTATTATTATTATTTTTATCAAGGAAGGTTCTCAAAACTCTATTCTTCATTCGAATCTATCTTCTAAAATATAAGGGAACCTTGCTTGAGAGATGTTATTTCTTTGACTGCCCGGTCATATACTTGTTAAACTACCTTTTCACTCACATATTGATTCTTTTCAAACATCGATATGAGTCTTTTTGGTTACCTCCTCAACACTCGGGGGGTAAGATTGATGGAACAAGGTTATATCCATTAACAAGCATCAGCTTGGGAAATATTGGTGAATTTTCCTTTCCAATTAAATACGACTACTTTGTGGAGTCTTATCAACGAGTATTACACTTGGGGAAAGGAGGATGAACTTTACGTTTCAGAGTCATAGATTTATTCGAACTAGGAGTCATGTGTAAGAGGCTGAGTCGCGCGGTCCATCACAAGGCCCAACCGTTGGCCAGGGAGTTAATAAAAAAGGCGGTAGACAAGTAAATCCGTCAGTTCTTCCTTCTACCGGTAGTAAACTATATTGGGTTGTACCATCTCCAACTGATCATCGGGGAGTGGGATAGCCGGTGCGTGATAACTCCAGTATTAGTTCATCTCCCAAATTGGGAATTTCCTGCAACACGTATCGAAGAGACTTCTTTCAGGTTGATGGGCATCCCCCGCAAAACGTATCGAAGAGACTTCTTTCAGGTTGGCAGGAGATTGAAAAATGTTCAAAACTGGGATTGCAATATTTTCCTGCAATTTCCTTCTTTTATGACATATGATGATGTCTTTCTTTTACCTTGCACAACAGATATTTCTACAGAACATATGTTTTGAGTTACCTTGTAACTTCATTGTTTATATTATATTGGCACGATGTTCGTTAATGCATGGCATATGGTTTCAAAAATACTTTTGAACTATTGTATACATTATTGTTCAGTATACATTATTGTTGGTGGGCTATTGCTCACCCTTGATTTATTTTATTATATCACAACAACAGCTAGAGAAGATAGCTGTCCAAGAAACACTTGGCACAAGAGTTACCCGCTGATGTAGCTACCATTGCTGAGGAGGAAGCTATTGGTAGGTTAGTTTTCCGCTTTTAAGCAACGGATATATTTATCCATATAACTTATGTAAATGGATGACAAAGGGTATGTAAGTTAAATTCTTTTGAGTTGTAATAATTCAAACTCGTGATTAATAACATTTGATAGTTACTCTGATTTCATCTCTGGGACTATAACTGGTATATTTTTATGTTGTTGTTTTGGGTCACAAGGTTGTAATTTAATTTATATTGGTTTTGTGGATGGTAATTGAGTCCGTAACGACCGGATCCCTGACCCCGGATCTGGGGGTGTTACAGACAGCTCATTGTTCAACGGATGATTATCATGATTATCCATTGACTCGTTGTCTGAAGCAGTCTCACCATCAACACCTAAGTTTGCTTCTTCTAATTTGCTAAAGGAGTTAATCCCTTGGACACGACAAATCTCTTCAGTAGTGGCCTTAGATTTTCCCCAGATAGCAATTAGATCCTATTCTTTCTTTAACTGTTCATTCAATATCTTTTCACGTTTGAGTGCTTCAATCAATCCATCTTTAGCTTTCTAGCAATCTCTTCTCATAACCTCTAATTAAATTAACTGAGTTTCTATTAAAGCAATCCTATCACTTAACTTTTCATTTAGATCTTTAATCCTCCTGTTTTCTTTGTTAAGCGATTCCATGGAAACATGCATGTTATACAATTCAAATGACATTTCATCAATTGTACTAGCACATTCAGCTTTAGAAAGATCAGTTAGGTTTGAAGAGAATACTTGGTTGCTTGCTGAACTAGCTTCCGCATCTTTCTCATTTGCCATGAGGGCAAGGTTGACAAACTCTTCTTCTGCATCAGAATTTCCACTAGCAACCCAATTTCTATGAGGAATTCCTTACCAATGACAGCTACACCGAAATTTGGTGAAGTGAGCTTCACCAACACCAGAATTAGGCTTCATAGGAATATGAGGGCCTTTTTCTATGCAATCAACATAGTCTTCGTCTAGTGCTGAGAGATGAAGATGCATATTTACTTTCCAATGAAAGTAGTTGTCTTTATCAGGAATTGGAATCTTTACCCCTGTGTCCTTCTTTCCCATGGTGCTTGATCTTTAAACTTCTTGTGTGTTAAAATCTTGCTCTGGTACCAATTATTATTTCCCAGTTGTACACCTCAAGATTGTAGAAGGGGGTTAAATACAAACTTGTTGAAAATTCTTTCGAATTTATAAGACAACAGATGGATCTTGATTTAAGCAGATAAACAGAAAGAAACTTATGAAATAGAAATCAAAGAAAAACAAACATACAACACTCTTTAAAAATTTCAGGTGGGTTTTTGTCGGCTCCACCTGAGGGTTGTATTGAAGAAAATAATCAGTGTAAATGGGTACACAACTGCGAATACAAGGCTAAGTATTTTACAAGAAAACCTAATGCTTTATGCTTTTAGCTCTATGTTTTCTTCTCTACTTAGCTATGCTACACATGAAGTATATAAATACTCTAAGTTTACAAACCCTACAAAATAAATGAATCTTGTAAATCTAAGTATTCTGCAGGGTTGCTTCCACTCCTTGTCCCCATGTGATACAATTTGTCTAGATTGTCTTGGACAGATATGCACTAGATTTACCAGCTAAATTGTTTGCAAGAACAAGAAATGTTTCTTTTTCTTCTTCGTTTCCAATACTGGCTTCCATACCCTTCTTAAGTTTATCAACCCATGTGATCTGTCAGGCATGTCAAGTCGCCATCAACCTCTAATTCCAAGACATTATTGGTTGGAGCATTTTATCCGTTGAAGTAGACACTGATCAATAGGTTGACTGTTGTTTGTTGAGGTGCCATATCCGTTGACATAGAAACTTCATCAGCTGAGATATCACTTCACTTATACAGAATTACATAGCACAACTTATATACAATTAGCTACCCTATTCTGCATATCCATTGATAGTCAACATGACTTAGGATATCTAGTAACTATGACAGAACCAAACAACTGACAAAACTTAAAAGAGGTATGCTACAGACTTATCCACCGATAAGCTGCCTTATCAACGGATGCTTATAACTTGGATATCCGTTGACAAGTTACAAACTTATTCTTGTACACATATCTTATTCAAGGTGTTTTCAAATACTTATCATCAAGAGCAACATAATTCCTAACAATGACTATTCGATAGATTATGATAATGAAGAAGAAAACCAAGAGGATATGAGAGACGAAGACGAAGACAAAGATGAGAATGGAGCCGAAAATGATGAATTAAGTGATAATGACGATTTAGTATAATTTTTCATTCTCAATCGAATTTGTATTTGTATTAAGAGAATTATTCCTTGATCATTTGATTTTTTTAAAATTTGAAGTTTACTCATATGTTTGTAAATCAAGTAAATTGGATTGTGTTTTGTTGTTAAAATTTATCACATGGAGGATTTAGTGTAGTAGCCGTCCTAGTGAAAAAATATGGTTCATTTTATTCGACGATAAAACGTCAAAAATATCAACACGGCTATATTCGACCATTTAAGGTCGAATGTATTTTAAATATAAATAAATTTTTCCGCCAAATTAATTCATTTCGATTGTCATTTTCCCCTTATTAATTTCTCTCCAAAATAGGATTTTTAGCAGTCGGTTTTCCCCAATGTAATAGGAGATAATGGCTCAAGGTCAAAGTTCAAATCTTTGGCTCAATTTGACGAGAAGCTCACAGGTGTTCCTCTCTCTCTGTCTCTCTGTCTCTCTCTCTCTCTCTCTCTCTCTCTCTCTCTCTCGCTCGCTCGCTCTCTCTGTCTCTCTCTCTCTCTCTCTCTCTCTCTCTCTCTCTCTCACTCTCACTCTATCTCTCACTCTCTCCCTCTCTAGCCAACGTTACTGTCTTACAACTAGTAGTTTATGGTATTGCTAAATATGATTTGTGTAGCTGTAGAAAAGCAAAACAAGGTTGGGGTAGATTCTTTTCTTGGGCATATGATTTTTGTGCGCGATTATTAATTTTTTTCTTTTGGCTTTCATTATCTTGTTACAGATTTTTCGAGCCTACACCAAAGCACACGTTGAAACACATTATTCGTCTAAAATGGGATAAAAAAACCTTGAATGCAAAGGGAGCTAGGCGTGAAGTGTTTTTCAATGATTGTATCAAAACTTTTAAAGCAAGTAAATATTTGTTTTTCAATTCTTTCAGCCTAGTTCCTCACTTGGTTTTTTTATTGTTTTACGTTAACACTAATTAATTTATTTTGGTAGTAATATTATAAATATCCCGATGGTTATGGTGAAGAAATCGGGGACAGAGTTGTGAGAGTTGTTGCGGGGAGGAATTTTAAGCATATTCTTAATAAGGAGAAAGAACGACTAATGAAGCATTTGAATTTGCTTGTGAAAGATGGCTAAACTGAAAATGAGATTAAAATCAAAGAAATGAAGCCTTATTACTTCTCCCAGAAAGCATGGAATGCCATATACGAACAATGGAGAACACTGGAATTTCGAGCGAAGTCGGTTGAAGGCCAGAAAGCGCGATTGATGGTGGAATTCACCCCTCCCACCGGGGCCAAGCCATTTGATCAGAGGCGGGAGATATGGTTTCTGAAGTAAATTCAATCTTCATGTTTAATTTATTATTGTCACGTACTTAAACTGATTATTACCAAGCCAGCGAACAATGTTTGTATGCCTGATTTGGTTTTATTTTGATTTGATAGGAAATAGATGCCGAAAGAGAGAAAAAAGAGAAATGCCTATTACGGATGATGAATTCATGGGTTTTGTGTATGACCCTACTGAATCGGTTGTGAAAGAGCTGCGGGTTTGAATTTCATTTTATTCTCTTCCTTGATCCTTGACACAAATTATTGTTTCGTGATTCTATCTCAACTAGCCGCTTCATTTCAGCTCAATTACCATTCTTTCGTTAGATTTTAATTTTGTGATTTGACTTTGACATATTCCATTTTCTAGGAAAAAATGAAAAAGGTACGGTCTTCACTAGGGCTGAGCAAAACCGAACCGAAACCGAAAAACCGAACCGAAATGTTGAATTTCGGTTCGGTTTGGATTGTATTTTTCTGAAAATTTCGGTTATTCGGTTTTTCGGTTTAAACCGAAATTTATTTCGGTTCGGTTCGGTTTTTTTTTTAAAACTTCGGTTCAAACCGAAATAACCGAATTATATATATATTTTATTTATATTATATATGTATATATTTATATTTTATATATATGCATGATTTAATTATTTCAAAATTAAGTTTAAATATTTAAATTGATAGTTTGTGTTTTATTTTGTTTTAATTGTTACATATTTTAATATAGTTGCTATTAAAATTAATTTTAAAATTAAAAAAAATAATATTATATATAATTTTTTTTAAATCGGTTCGGTTCGGTTTTGGCAAAATATTTCGGTTCGGTTTTTCGGTTTTTCGGTTCGGTTTCTACGGATAAATCGGTTCGGTTCGGTTTGGTAAAAATCGGATTTCGGTTATTCGGTTTTTGTTATTCGGTTCGGTTAAAAACCGAACCGACCGAATGATCACCCCTAGTCTTCACAAGTTGAATTGACACCTGAGTTGTTCCCTCCAACTGATGAATCGCCATCCCCCCGTACGCAAATGGAAATTGAACGGAAAAAAGATGTCATTGTTACAATACAGGCTAGACCCCCGAAGAAAGGGAAGGTCTTCCTACATCCCTATGAAACATTTGGAGAGCTGTTTGGAGCACGGGAAGAAACACAGTGGATAAACAAACAAAAAGTGGAACCTGCTGTTCATATTCCAGATGAAATTTATATGATGATGTCGATTATTTTAGATGAGGTGAGGCAGTTGGTCCGTTCCTTGCCTACGCGTGAAGTGAAATAGTCAATTTTGGACGAGGGGGTGCGTAAATTAGCCACTGTTACATTACCGGATCCAACTGATCAACACTTCTTCCAGACGCATTATATACGGGCAGCCACTGTTTGCTTCCTCAGATCTTGAAGGACAATGATATGATCATTGTAGAGGTAACATTCTTGCTTGATTAAATAGGATTTCACTTTGCTTTGCAACATTCCACTTTGCTGCATCGAATGTTTTATTGTGAAAAATTAGGATTTCGGATTTTAGAGTGTGATTAAAATGATTAATGTGTAAAATAGTTGGTAATGGTTTTACAAAAACTGTGAATAAAGTAAATGATTTAGATGAATAGCACCTAAAAGAAGAGTTGGTAATCTTGTTTTGGTATTTAATTGTTTTTTGCATGAGAATTGTTGATTTGAAAACCCTAGCCCCCATCGGTGTAGTTCCTAATGCGCAGATAGCCACCCGGCCTTCATAGTCTAGGTAAACATAGTTAATATTGAATCTAAGTTTTTCGTCTAGGTTTCATCCAGATATTACTGTACTTTGGTGCTACTAGAATTTAACACTATGACTTGTATGTAACACCCTCACTATCCATCACTATAAATATATACTTTCTATAATAAAATATACATTGATACAGGGGAAATTTAGAAAATTTTGGCATGAAGTATTCATAAATCGGACTATCCCCTGTAATTCAAACCAAACCAAATTCTCATAAACAATTACAAATAAAACTTAATACACCAACGAATCCTCATAGAGGATCGATTCCAGGTTATGGTATGAAACAAGAATCTAAACTATACAAATTATTACAATTTCTCCTACTATTCTGATTTCAATAACTATACCGTCTAATCTGTAGCTTAACTCCAATCCGTGCATACCCGCTCTAGCTTCGAGATCTATCCTGTAAAGGCTGCCTCATTGCTCTCATATGACTCGTACGATGTGGACGTCCACCTTTATTCCTAACTGAAAGATTAGGGAAAATGAAGCAAGAGTGAGCCAAAGAATGCTCAGCAAGTGAACAGTATAGTGAAACAATAATACTACAATGATTCATTGGTGAACATACCACTGACTAACTTATCTCAAAGGAATAATTCACCATTACAGAAGCTCAAGAACTTTAAAGATATAACATTTTATTTAATTCAAGAAATGGAATAGAATTGGACTATTTTGCATTTTATTAATAAAAACAATAAGGTTAGGCTGCTGATCAGTCACGCACTAACCCCGGACAAACGCACACAGCAATATCCTTTAATGGATCCACGGCACACATTGGCCTTATTAATTTCTGACTACGAATCTGGTCCGACCCTTACGGTCCACATTTTTAAAAAAACTAACAGTCCAATCCTATAACTAGACATCAGGTGTCGGAACAATCGACCACCTCAACTGCCAAACACCCTTGACACTTTCGTTCCAGGCCAACATCTCAAATTTCACAAAATAAAGTAAGGTCAAGTAAATTTCTGTCCTAGATATCGACAAGTTCGATATAGAGAAGGGTATTATTTTATAATATATCAATGGAACAGGGACAACAAATTCAGCACTATTGATTGGGACATGATAAACAACTATTCATATTTATTGAAAATTAAAGAGCAATCATATCAACGACAAATCGAATTAATATACTAATCAAGTGACAAAAAGCATGGTTCACTTGAGTGAAATGATTTACTTGGAACATGAGTAACAACAACTGTAATTACAAGATAAAGCAAGGATATAGTCAAGTGCTAGGCATTTAATAAAATTTACCAACACATTGTCAAGTTGAATTAACATAAGTGAATTAAGTAGTTTAAAAATGATCATCTGTAAAATAACTCCAGGACAATTAAATTGTAGGACAGTTTGAAGAAAGCCTCTCCTATGGGAGTCCATTGGTGAAAATCTGTTACCAAGTTTGAACTAACATGAGCGATTCGAATAGTTTAAAACGAAGATTTAAGAAATTCTCAATTAATTAAGGTCTCACTCTTGTCAGCTAAGCACTTATAGGCTTCAGTTGCCAGAACCGGCATGACAATATTGAGTATAAATAATTAAGAAGATCTCAATTCATTCTCGATTTTAACTGTCACTGCGCAACACATGCCCCAATGACAGTATAAACCTCGAATTAGTTTACAATAATTTAAAGAAAAATGCTCTTTGAAAAATATTAATAAAGACGAAGAATATTGAAATAAATTAATTTTAACAGAATTCAACACCTGAACAATAGGTGAGAAAAAATAAACAATGACAGAATAATTTGAGAATGAGTGTTTGTAAATTAATTAATAGAAGAAAAATGTCACTGGAAATAAAAATGAAAGGTATAGGCACTAGCAAAAAGATCTGAAAGGAACATTGTATATTTAACAGAACAGGTTCGCAATTATTCAGAATAAATATGAAGAATACAGTTGCTTGCAAGAAGGAATTTCGAAAGAAAAATAATTAATACAATAAGTTTCACATCACTTGAACAATAAGTGAGGTATAGTAAACTTGCCTCAATATATGAAGTTTCCAATTCCAATATCTCAATTCTTTACTCTTTTTGTACATCAGTCACTATTTCTCATTAGCTGGCTTTGTACTCGGTCATCCATTCCTCTTTCCTTATCACTAGTCAGCTTCCACATGCACAAACTCGTCTACTCCGATAATTATTCCATTCCTCAAAATTCCCTTTACCCGTGCGTTGGCTCTTAGTCGACCTCCTACTCGTACCTATATATAGATAAGGTACTACTTTAGCACACTAATATCCTTAATCATTTAATTCTACTCTACCCAAACGAGACCTATTTCACTTTACAAATATAACATATATAGCACATATGGTTACACTTATTAAAATACTTTTAGTATAATCCAGTTAAGTCAAGTGAGCACTTAGCACATATTAATCACTTTCTTAAAATAATATATAACCTCTTAGACCACATAAGCACTTAAGCAAGTAGCACATATTATCGACTTATACTTTGTATCAAACATATATCATTCTCACATGAGAAATTCTTATCAAAACACTATAGGAATTATCGAGTAATTCTAATAAAAATTAAACAGCACCCCTTCACAATATAACCTAATCTGTCGGAACACAACCGGCCCAATCAACAACGTAATCGCTTTGGTACAAATACTCGATTATACATATATATATACACTTAACCACATAATATCACCACATAAGATTGACATATCCTTTGCTGAAAAATTCTCAGAATATAGCACTTTATAGATGACTTTAAAACTTTTAACACTATCAACGTTTACCCGAATAAACTAGTTATACATAATCAATACTAGGCATACAAAATTCCATACTATAAATCAATTAGCACTGACCAACTAATATTAAGTTAACTTGCATGCATTTCAACTTTATATTTAACAATCATCACACTCATCACTAAGTACCTCTTCATATGTTACCAACAACCAACTCATTAAGCCCAAATTTACCATATATAGAGTCCATCTCCCACATTTTGTTTTCGTGTACTGCACTACCTAAAACTCACTCATTTATGAACTAGCTCACACAACATATGACAATATCACATCTGGACTCAACATAAAATACACACACAGGAGCCAACCATCGCCCACACCCAATTGCCTCTATTTTTTCCTCAACTTCGCACCAACAGTATTTACCCCTATCTTCACACAATCATAACTTGTATATGTACACATCGCACACACCAAAGTCATCCCAGAACTGTTGTAAAAACATGAGGCTTAATCGTTGCTCTTATGTCATCAGCACTCTCCTGTGTATTCTGCCACCCCACGAACTTGCTAACACTCTAGAGATTACAAACCCATCCCCAAAACTCCAACTTACATACAATTCCTATATATGCAAGTCAATAATAACTCACTAGACCCTCAACCAAAACACACGCAGCTGATATAACCCTTCCCTCAAGAAAAACAAAACTTCGATCTTACAAACTCAAAACCCAAACAGAGGCCATGGGTTCGAAGTAAGGACAAAGCCAGGAACCATACTCTTAGAACACTATGACTCGAACTAACACCAAAATCTGAGATTATTAAACAGAATACAAGAATACGCACATATAAAATCAACACTAGCCATCGGCATCTTAAAGGTTAAGCCAACGACCACAGCAACCATACTTCAATTCTTCCTCAGCAACACCCTCTCGACCTCCCCTGTTTCTGCCCCCTCCCGGATAACACACACCCAGAGCCCACAACTGAAACAACACGACAACCATCACAACCAAACAGAACCCTCCCTTCTATCCCCTCTTAACCTTTCCTCTGAACACCAACACTTTCATCGACCCTCTGTCTCCCTTGCAGACAAATTCTACAGCCTTCACCTTCCCTTAGCACCACTAACACCCGCACATACACACAATGCCAAAACATACATACACCTCATTTACATACCATCCATAGCGATTAGCCAACCCCCAAACACTATACTACATAAGGCAATTGATATTACTATCATTGACAACCGAAAATCAAAACCCCTAACTTTTACAACTCCAAAAACCGGAACCTAATTCGAATTACACATGTAACTATATATTAATATATATATATAATCACATATATACTTTCAACTTAAAAGAAAGGATAGAAACGGCTTATAGGAGATTGAGGTGTTTAATTCTGGTAAGAAATGGAGAAAACAATGGAGATTGGCGGTGGTGAAGTTCAGTTGCGAGGTAGAGAAGAGACGAGATGGTTCGAGAATGTTTTTGCGAGAGGAAAAAATACAGGACAAAAAGGAAATAAAAATGGGGAGCTGTGATTTTGAGATTAAAAGAAGATAGAGAAATTCTATAATTTTACTTATGCTGAAAACCAAAAATTCACTTTAAATCATCCCTAAATTCGAAATTTAAACAGAAAATAGGGTAAAATAAATTTTGAAATTTTTAAAATAAAGATCATAAAATTATAAACACTCTCATATTTTTAAAATATTTTTAGGATCAGAAATGAATTAAATATAAACTTTACAAGTTTTGATTTTTGTTTTTTTAAATACAATATAACTCTTAAAATCATTTTAAAATTCTTAAACACCCAAAATAATTCACCCCATAATTTTAAAAACTAAATAACTATTCAAATATGATATTACAAAAGATTTCGAATTTTTTTTTTAAATACTCCGATGATTTTATAAAGTTTTCCAAAGATCAATAACGTATGATTTAAATAAATTTAAATCATAAAAATTCAAATAAAAATTACACCGACTAACACGTCATACATACAGCACCATATAAACATGCAAGCATAATGTCACATATATTTTATCTTAAAAAATTTTCACACCCTATAATCCACATTTAATATTAAATCATTAAATAATAATAATAATATTAATAATTACGATATTTTCTAGGGCGTTATATTGTACATCTATGATGAGGCTTATTTTTCATACTCTATTTACTATGACAATTGTGGGATGTAGTATTTTTAAGTAAACCTGATAGTTGTTATTTGTTCTAAATACTTGGGCAAGTAAAGCTCATTAAGAGACTTAGTTTAGATATAAAAATTGCATCCTACTTGTGCCACCTTTAATGTTTAGGATTTTAGCAATAAAGCTTTGGAGTCTGTTATACTTTTAAGTATATATTTTTCAAATGAAAAGATTAATTATTTTTTTTACAAGTAAACATTAGTTATTTAGATTTTTAAAACAAGCGCAATCTAATATACTTCTTTTATCATGCTTTATTAAAAACTTATATTTCTAGACTAACAATCATGCTTATCCTGAATCATTGCACTGCATGGTTATTCATGTAGGAGACTCTTCCAGGGAATGCTATGGTGGTGGCACTACAAGAAAACAGCGAAATTGTGACGGATTTTTTCCGTCACAAATTAGTGACGGATTTGTGACGAATTTTTCTGTCACAAAATTTGCGACGGATTTTGTGACGAAAAAAATCCGTCACAAATTTCCGTCACAAATTTCCGTCACAAAACTATATTAGTGACGGATTTGTGATGGATTATTCCGTCACAAATCCGTCACAAAGGCGTTTGTGACGGAATTTCAGCCTGTTTGTGACGGATTTTTCCGTCACAAAAACCAGTTTTTCTTGTAGTGTGGACGACACAAAGGCTCTGATGGTGGATAGCGCAGGCAACAACGAAAACGACGAAGATCTAGAGGCACACATGTATCCCCTTATGTGAACTGTTTATGAAGAATTGTTTGAATAGTGGTTTTAGAAGCTTGAGTTCGACAATGTTTAACTATCAAGTTGTTTTAGACCAAGTCTTTTGTAATTAACTTTTGGTATTTTGTTTAATCAAATATGAATGGTTTATATTTGGTGGTTAATTATTATTATTTGCTTTGTTCTTGCTTGGTTATATTTGTACGCAGAGAAGTGAGAAGGAACAAGTGCTAGAGAATTTAGTATGAAACTGTAATGGTATTTAAATTCGACCGGAAGGGGTAGAATATACATTTTTGGTATGTTATTTTCCACCATTCTTGGTCGAATATAGTGAGCACCAAAAATGTTTTTGCATGACAATTTCGAACTGATATGAAGGTCGAACATATATGACGACCAAAGCAGGTCGAAAATAAAAATGATCGATCGATCAAAAGTGGTCAAAATGAATTCGACCTAAGCAGGTCGAATTTACATTTTTTACTTAAGAAGGTCAAATTTAAAGCTCAACCTCTTTTGGTCGAAAATATGGTCGACCGATGGTGGTCGAAAATATTTTTTTGGCAATTTTTTTGAAAATTTCAGGAAAAATTCAAATTTTACGCGAAAATTTTGGCCTGAGAATTGGTGACTTTATCCAGTCGAAATTAATTGGTCGAACATATATGGTCGAACATGTATATTAGCTAATTTTGTCCGGCTACCTTATTTTCGACTTACCTATATTCGAGCTTTTGCTGGTTGGTCGAAATCAGAAAGCGTCGAAATTAGCTAATTTCGACCATATTACGGAGGTCGAAATTAGCCGAAATTCTGGTAATGATAAATAAATATTCCTTCATTGTATTCTTATTACTTAATATAAATTTAGTGTAAAACATGGTGTAACATCCCCAAATGATATTTAATTTCTATGTAATATTGTTAAAATTTTAGATCCTTTTCATTGGAACTTGTGTATATATAGAAGTAATCTAGAACTCAATGTTGCATTGTAGTTCTTGTAGTACATTATTGGTACACTATAGTGAGAGAGATCTTTCTAGGTCATTACAAAAAAAAAAATTTGTCAGATGCACAATACAGGTATTGACACAAGTGGATCAGACTATGAAAAATTCCACACCCTGAAGCCATTTTTCTCATTACAATGTTTATGCAAATTGTTGAAAGGGTTAACAAATAAGGAAGCTTTAATTTAATTTAAGATAGTCCTGTCATTGTATTGTCTTGTCTGGGAAAAATAAATGCACAAGTTTGCATTATGCTCCATGCTACTCAATAGTCCAGTGATTCCACGCGCTCCTTCCATTTAAGCTCCATGGTAACCAACCTATTCATAGCATTCTCGACATTAGCCTCATATTTTGCTGCCAAAGCCTCAAGGTTTATCACTTTATAGTTTTCAGCAGTGGCATCCTTGTGTAACGCCTTAGCTTCTTCTACAAACTTGTCAATCTTGGCATCTATGGCTTTGTTACTAGCCTGACGCTTGACTATCTCATCCAAGTTATGATCTCTCATTTGCTCCTCAAGCGTAGCTATCACAAGCAAGTTGGCATCTTTCTTTTTCTCCAAACTCCACCAGCTTATACTCAACTTGGCGATATTTGCCCGAGATGCTCTTTAACTCCTCTATCTCCTTGGACCTTGCAAGAGGCATAACCATGCCTCGGTTCACTTCTTTGTGAAGCTCAAAGGCTCTACTGGTTAAATTCGGTAAATCCCAGCGAAGATTTAAGAATCCCTGTTGCAAGTGTGAAGGGATCCTCCTAGAAGCCAACAAATAGTGCAAGGCTTTATTGAAGTCTTGGAAATTCGAATCATTTGCAAGGTCTAAAAGGCGTCCAGACAAATACTTCTTAAGAACTTTCTCATTCTCCTGGATGACCTCTTCGTCCAGCTGAATTTGAGGAGGAAGCACCCTATATAAATCAAACTTGTCTTCTTGAATTTGTTCCTCCAAATGCTTGAAGAACCCAACCATCTCTGCAGAGACTGACAGGGGAACTTGACTGTGAGAATCCTGAAAGCTTGACTGACCTTGGAGGTTTAATGAACAATCATTTGAGGTAGGAGGTTGCATTATGATGTGAGAAACCTCCTACAACAGAAAGAACAAAAAACTGAAGCAGAAGGGGGGAGTAACTGCTAGGTATATATATAGCTTCAACAAAAAACACATTACACATACTACGAAAACAATTGAGGCAGATTACCTGATGATGTATGACGGCCTCCTTTTGGATGTCACTTTCTACTGGGTAAGGATCGCATCTCAGATTAAACATCCCTCTCCTTTCCTCCTTAGATTTGCGCCTGGAATATACTTTCTGTGTAGCAGGATCGTAGTTGATTTCAAGGTCAAACGATAATCCCAGATGTCCCCCTTCTTTGGACAAATCAGAACTGATATCCATATACTCAGTAAGTTCACAAGATATAGGCTCTTTTATGTGATTTAAAAATCATATATTTACCTTACATTACATAATTAGTTAAAAAAACTTATCATGCTTGTTACATAAAAAAAAAAAAAAAAAAAGCTTATCATCAAAACCAGCGTCATATTAAGGTGTAGTTAGTGAAGTAGTTTACTACCTGCATATTTTATTGGAAGGTAAAATTTAAAATATTCTGATTGGGTTTTATACTTGTATATTTTAATTTGGTTTTGGAGAAATTAAAAAAAATATATATTATAATTTATAATTAACAAGGTTGAGCATCATTAGCACCACTTCAATAGTTTATCCTTAAATTCTTGATCTCTTAGATCGAGTTCAATAGTTTATCTGTAAAAGCCATCTTGAATTCTTGATCTCTTAGATCGAGTAAACATTAGACAACAAATAATACTAAACCCAACCCCATTTATGGTGTTGGACAAAACAATGAAATTTATACAAGAACAAATAAAAAAATCAATATACAAACTATCTTACTTGGTCAAAGCATCCAAGTAGTCCAAGACTTGTCTCATTGTATAAAAAATTAATTTCTTCACCTGTATCAAAAAAAAAAAAAAAATTTATTACATGTAGTAGTATGGAAAAATTGCAGAATGGAAGAAAACTTGATAAAGTATTTTCCAATATACGATCCCTTCTCATTTAACATTGAAGTCGATAAGCCTGAAGTTCATTACAATATCACAATTATTTATATAGAAAATTCCTAATTCTTAATAATGGAAATTAAACTAGCCGTTATCAGTTTTAAATAATAATTATATATATTAAAGATAAGTCTTTATATATTCACATAATAATATATTAACATATATGTGAACAGAAGTTAGTAATAAATAAATACTTTCAAGGGATAAATATATTAAATTATTATATGTAGTAGTATGACAAATTTGATAAAGTATAACATTGTATACCCCTAATTTGTCTTCTTTCGCACCGTGCTCTTGAGGAAGGAAACGTATTTCCTCTGTCAAACGGAGGGATGCATCTACATTTTCAGGTGACACAAAGCCCGTTGAGATCTGAGTACAAGACTGAAGAATTGCATATAGATGAGAAATGTGTAGAAGGACTAGTATTCATATGAGCTCTACTAGAAAATTGGTTTATAATGGTCGACTAAAATAGAGAGAGCTCACTTTTAAATTTCTAACTTGGAAAGGACAGCCAGCAGGAACAAAAACTGCATCTCCCAAGTTTTGCACCACAGTCCACGGTTCAATTCCTATATATAAGAAGAAAAGAAATAATTGAAAGCTAATTTTATAGGAAGTAGTGATATAATGTAACTTGCCTATCTGTATATTATTCAAAATATATATGTATATAGATGATGACTCGCCATATTCCTTGTTAAGCCTCCTTTTATGCTCCGAATTCAAGTAAAATGCTCCATCGTGAATAGGGTCATAAACCTGACAAGCAAAAGTTTAGTATCTCTATATGTTCTGATCAGTAAAAACATTAAAAGCATTAAAACTCCTACAAAACTGCATGCAAGTTGTCATAAAATACTTCTACAAATTTTTGTAGGATCCACTCTAGATGTTTGTTTCAGTAAATCCCAAAAATATTAAAAGGTAGATATTGTAATATTCAGAAATCATGCATTTTCCATTCTCCAAATACCCGAAGGATTCTCACTAGAATATGAAAATGTACACAATGCAAGCTCTATGATGCTGAAGAAAGTCGTCAATAACTCAATATCAAGAAGTCAAGTCAGCCACCTCCAGAAAGTTACGGTAAAAGGGTATAGGTAAATTAAGAGAAAGCTTCCTGCACCAAATCTCCCATTATATAGCATAACGAAACCAAAACCACAAATTAAGTACCAAAGTTTTAGTGCTAGCTGTTGGCTACATGTTAACCATCCTTTCTCCAGAAACAGTTATATCCCTTCTAACAAATAATTCTATCCTTCCTGAATAGTTATATCTTTTATGATATTTGATGTGAGAAGGTTAAACACTACCAGAAAAAATCGACCACACCACAGTTTTAATCCATCGTCTGAAGCCCTGCTTTTCCGTTGTCTATCTCGATGCCGTCTGTTACTAACATCAGACAACACCAGCATAACCGTTGTGTATGTTGCAGACATATAACAGACCAAGTTTAAGAACTGCTGTATGAAAGCTGGTATAGACAATAGTTTTACAAGAAACCATTGTCCGATTTCACGCCAGTCAAGTGTTTATGAGAGTAGAACTGTTGTCTAATTACATCGAAGTCCATGGTTTATTAAACATTAATCTATTGTTTGTTTATGGTATAGACATTGGTCTCTTTGTAAAGAAGTGTTGTACGAAATTTAGTTAGACAGCTGTTTAGTTTGATTTGTATGTTGTATGTGTTCCAAGTACACCACACTTTCTTTGTTACTACATGTCGTCTAAATGTATAAGACATTACGTTTTATTGTTGCAAAAGCATTGTGTAAATGTGTCAAGTACAACGTTTTCATTTCAATTTTATGTTGTATGTGTTTTAAGTACACCACACTTGTTGTGCTTACTACATGTCGTCTGAATGTATAAGACACTACATTTTTAGTTTTGCAAAAGCATTTTGAAATATAGTTGTCTGATGATATTTTCCACAAGTGTTTCTAAATGATGATAACATTGGATAATGATAAATGAAACAACATTTTTATTTACAACAAAAATTAGAGTTTATACAATACTAGCAACTAACTAATATTCATAACAAAAACTACCTATCAATATTCATCATGGTGGGACTCATGCCCCGTCACCCTTGTGGGGCCCACACTGCCATGTCAGCAATGGTGGGACCCACACCTGCCACGTCAGATTTTTTATAAAATAAATAAACATCTAATGCAACACTTCAAACAACAAATGCAACACTACTGTTACCTAATGCAACGCTTCTGCCATGTCAGCAAATGACACGTCATCATAGGTGGGCCCCACTTCTGCCACGTCATCAACTGTGGGTCCCACAAATGCCACGTCAGCATGATGGGCCTCTTCACACGTCACCCTTGTGGGTCCCACACTACCACGTCAGCAGTGGTGGGTCCCACATCTACCACGTCATATTTTTTTTTAAAAAATATAAATATATATAATGCAACACTTCAATGAGCAAACGCAACACTACTGGCATCTAATGCAACGCTTTCTGCCACGTCAGCAATTGCCACGTCAGCAAAGGTGGGCCCACTTCTGACACATCAACAAATGTGGGTCCCACAAGTGCCACGTTAGCAAATTCCACGTCAGCACATGTGAGTCCCACATCTGCCACGTCACCATTTATTAAAATTAAAAAATATCTAACGCAACGCCATCAGTTAGTGTTGCATAATGTGAAACACTGTGGGTAATACGCAACACTAAATTATATGTAATGCAACACCAGTTCAGCTCAGTTGCAAAAGACCCAAAATTTCTATCTAACGAAACGCTTTCTGTGCAACGCTTTGTAAAAAGGGTTGCATATGCTCACTTATGGCGTAATGTTACCATCCTTCAATCTCTCCGTGTCATGCCAAATCAACTCCTTGGATGTTTGAGTTGATCAACTGAACAAATTCCTCAAACGTGGTATTAACGGAAAATACTAGAAAACCTTGGCAGGAACCCCTTCCAATTCATCCCCATTTTTATTCAACTTCCATCTAGAGGCCTCATAAATGCGGTACCTGGTCACATCTTCATCTTTATCTCCACGGTATATTAAACAATCATTTGGGCAAACGTGTATTTTTTCATACTCCATTCCCAAAGCACACAAGCTTTTTTTAGCTTCACTGAAAGAAGAAGGGAAGTTGTTGCCTTTTGGAAGCATAGACCCAACCAAAAGAAGAATTTCTGAGAAGCTAGAATCAGAGATTTGATATTTTGCTTTCAAGTTATATAATTTTACTAAAGCCTTCATCTTTGTAAATACTTCACATCCCGGATAGAGGGGTTCATGTTCAGATTGTATATGGTTAAATACATCCGAGGAATCTAGGGAAACGTCATCTGCGTTGTCATCGGTATCACCAGCATTCTCTGTTTTCATCGGGTTTTGATCTACAGATTGTGAAGAACTAGAAGTATCTTCAGCGGCATGCTGACTTTCTCCCATACTTACCTCCCCGTGCTAAATCCAACACGTGTAGCTCTGATCGATGCCATTCTGGAAAAGATGGCCCCTCACAATTCGAGCTTTCCATGATTTACTATGTGCACATTTTACACAGGGGCAACTGATTTTATTTCCATCTTGTCCGTTCTCCAATGCAAACATCAACAATTCGTCCACTCCTCTTTGGAACTCTTTTGTTCTTCTATCAGCATTCATCAAAGACTTGTCCATCTTTTAAAATAAAAAAAACAAATGAAATCAGCACATAGTAACACTAACAAACACAATTTCAAACATTAACACATACATATAGTTTAGCTGGACATTTGAAGTCAGTCAAGGGAGACAGAGTTGGAATATAATAGACTAATTTCTTAGACAAACACAATTTCAAACTAACATTAACACAATTTACTTGTTAAAATCAACAAACACTAACACAATTTCTCAGATCCCCAAATACAAGTATGAACCCTAATTTCAATCTTTTGAAACAAATTTCATCAAAAATACCTTAATGGAGATGTCGATGGAGCTCGTTGAAACAACGAAGATGGAGATGCTTCAAAACTACGAAGATGAGATGCAAGGATGGAGGTGTCGCAGTGTAGTGGAGTGAAGATGGTACAGAGGTGGAGCACAGAGGACAGAGGTGCACAGAGCACAGGTGGATGGAGGTGGAGGTGGACGGAGGAGGACGGAGGTGGAGGTGAATTGACGGAGGAGGACGAAGGAGGTGTTTGAAAAGTGGGTGTAAAACTGAAGTTAAGATGTTCAGACAACGATCTCGATGACATTAATGTGTCATTTTGTCCAGCTAAATTATTTTTAATAACTTTTAAAAATATAAATGTTTGATCATATATAAAATTAAACTCATTTTCCTAATCGATTTAAATATAATTATTTATTTTATTTTTTTACATTTTCAAATATTTATTTTTTTAATATTTTATATTAAATTATAAAATATTTTATATTTATTTTTTTAATATTTTATATTAAAGTATAAAATATTTTGACCATATATTCACCAGGTCAACGGTACCTGTTATTTTTTTTTCATATTTTATATTAACATACCGGAAAATGGATCTTTGAGACCGTACGGCCCGGGCTTCGAAATCCCGGTTCGAGAATATGGATACAGTTAAGAGGGGCGTAGTCCTGTTTAGGGGTTAACGGTCAAACCTGCGTTTGACCGTACATTCACATGGTCAACGGTACCTGTTATTTTTTTAATATTTTATATTAACATACCGGACAATGGATCTGTGAGACCGTACGGCCCGGGCTTCGAAATCCCAGTTCGAGAATATGGATACAGTTAAGAGGGGCGTAGTCCTGTTTAGGGGTTAACGGTCAAACCTGCGTTTGACCGTACATTCACCTGGTCAACGGTACCTATTGTTTTTTTAATATTTTATATTAACATACCGGACAATGGATCTTTGACACTGTAGGGCCCGGGCTTCGAAATCCTGGTTCGAGAATATGGATACAGTTAAGAGGGGCGTAGTCATGTTTAGGGGTTAACGGTCAAACCTGCGTTTGACCGTACATTCACCTGGTCAACGGTACCTGTTGTTTTTTTAATATTTTATATTAACATATCGGACAATGGATCTTTGAAACTGTACGGCCCGGGCTTCGAAATCCCGGTTCGAGAATATGGATACAGTTAAGAGGGGCGTAGTCCTGTTTAGGGGTTAACGGTCAAACCTGCGTTTGACCGTACATTCACCTGGTCAACGGTTCCTATTATTTTTTGAATATTTTATATTAACATACCGGACAATGGATCTTTGACACCGTACGGCCCGGGCTTCGAAATCCCGGTTCGAGAATATGGATACAGTTAAGAGGGGTGTAGTCCTATTTAGGGGTTAACGGCCAAACCTGCGTTTTGACCATACATTCACCTGGTCAACAGTACCTGTTGTTTTTTTAATATTTTATATTAACATACCGGACAATGGATCTTTGACACCGTACGGCCCGGGCTTCGAAATCCCGGTTCGAGAATATTGATACAGCTAAGAGGGGCGTAGTCCTGTTTAGGGGTTAACGGTCAAACCTGCGTTTGACCTTACATTCACCTGGTCAACGGTACCTGTTATTTTTTTAATATTTTATATTAACATACCGGACAATGGATCTTTGAAACCGTACGGCCCGGGCTTCGAAATCCCGGTTCGAGAATATGGATATAGTTAAGTGGGGCGTAGTCCTGTTTAGGGGTTAACGGTCAAACCTGCGTTTGACCGTACATTCACCTGGTCAACGGTACCTGTTATTTTTTTAATATTTTATATTAACATACCAGACAATGGATCTTTGACACCGTACGGCCCGGGCTTCGAAATCCCGGTTCGAGAATATGGATACAGTTAAGAGGGGCGTAATCCTGTTTAGGGGTTAACGGTCAAACTTGCGTTTGACCGTACATTCACCTGGTCAACGGTACCTGTTATTTTATTAATATTTTCTATTAAGATACCGGACAATGGATCTTTGAGACCGTACGGCCCGGGCTTCGAAATCCCGGTTCGAGAATATGGATACAGTTAAGAGGGGCCTATTCCTGTTTAGGGGTTAACGGTCAAACCTGCGTTTGATCATACATTCACCTGGTCAACGGTACCTGTTGTTTTTTTTAATATATTATATTAACATACCGGACAATGGATCTTTGACACCGTACGGCCCGGGCTTCGAAATCCCGGTTCGAGAATATGGATACATTTAAGAGGTGTGTAGTCATGTTTAGGGGTTAACGGTTAAACCTGCGTTTCACCGAACATTCACCTGGTCAACGGTACCTGTTATTTTCTTTTTTTTAATATTTTATATTAACATACCGGACAATGGATCTTTGAGACCGTACGGCCCGGGCTTCGAAATCCCGATTCGAGAATATGGATACAGTTAAGAGGGGCGTAGTCCTGTTTAGGGGTTAACGGTCAAACCTGCGTTTGACCGTACATTCACCTGGTCAACGGTACCTGTTGTTTTTTAATATTTTAAATTAACATACCGGATAATGGATCTTTGAGACCGAACGGCCAGGGCTTCGAAATCCTGGTTTGAGAATATGGATACAGTTAAGAGAGGCGTAGTCCTGTTTAGGGGTTAACGGTCAAACCTGCGTTTGGCCGTACATTCACCTGGTCAACGGTACCTGTTATTTTTTTAATATTTTATATTAACATACCGGACAATGGATCTTTGACACCATACGGCCCGGGCTTCGAAATCCCGGTTCGAGAATATGGATACAGTTAAGAGGGGCGTAGTCCTGTTTAGGGGTTAACGGTCACACCTGCTTTTGACCGTACATTCACCTGGTCAACGGTACCTGTTATTTTTTTAATATTTTATATTAACATACCAGACAATGGATCTTTGACACCGTACGACCCGGGCGTCGAAATCCCTGTTCGAGAATATGGATACAGTTAAGAGGGGCGTAGTCCTGCTTAGGTTTTAATGGTCAAACTTGCGTTTGACCGTACATTCACCTGGTCAATGGTACCTGTTATTTTTTTAATTTTTTCTATTAAGATACCGGACAATGGATCTTTGAGACCATACGGCCCGGGCTTCGAAATCCCAGTTCGAGAATATGGATACAGTTAAGAGGGGCGTAGTCCTATTTAGGGGTTAACGGTCAAACCTGCGTTTGATCGTACATTCACCTGGTCAACGGTACCTGTTGTTTTTCTTAATATATTATATTGACATACCAGACAATGGATCTTTGACACCATATGGCCCGGTCTTCGAAATCCCGGTTCGAGAATATAAATACATTTAAGAGGTGTGTAGTCATGTTTAGGGGTTAACGGTCAAACCTGCGTTTGACCGTACATTCACCTGGTCAACGGTACCTGTTATTTTTTTTTAATATTTTATATTAACATACTGGACAATGGATCTTTGAGACCCTACGGCCCGGGCTTCGAAATCCCGATTTAAGAATATGGATACAGTTAAGAGGGGCGTAGTCCTGTTTAGTGGTTAACGGTCAAACCTGCGTTTGACCGTACATTCACCTGGTCAACGGTACCTGTTGTTTTTTTTAATATTTTAAATTAACATACCGGACAATGGATCTTTGAGACCGTACGGCCAGGGCTTCGAAATCCTGGTTCGAGAATATGGATACAGTTAAGAGAGGCGTAGTCCTATTTAGGGATTAACGGTCAAACCTACCTTTGACCGTACATTCACCTGGTCAACGGTACCTGTTATTTTTTTAATATTATATATTAACATACCGGACAATGGATCTTTGACACCGTACGGCCCGGGCTTCGAAATCCCGGTTCGAGAATATGGATACAGTTAAGAGGGGCGTAGTCCTGTTTAGGTTTTAATGGTCAAACTTGCGTTTGACCGTACATTCACCTGGTCAATGGTACCTGTTATTTTTTTAATATTTTCTATTAAGATACCGGACAATGGATCTTTGACACCGTACGGCCCGGGCTTCGAAATCCCGGTTCGAGAATATGGATACAGTTAAGAGGGGCGTAGTCCTGTTTAGGGTTAACGGTCAAACATGCGTTTGACCGTACATTCACCTGGTCAACGGTACCTGTTATTTGTTTAATTTTTTATATTAACATTTTTTATTAATATTTTACAATATTTTAATATTTTATATTAATATTTTATATCAGCCCACAAAAAATTTTACACATAAATATTTATTTCTAAATTTACTATTTAAAAATAATAAATATTATATCTTAATATTATACGTTATGATACTTACAGAATCCCATTATCTCCCTTATCAAATTTCATTCCCCCTCTTTTCCCCAATATTCCCCCCTAAATTGACCTAAATTACTCCCCCTTGAATCACTCCCCCCTAAATCACTCCCCCCAAAATCAAGAGCTCACTTCCCCCCTTTGTGAAATCTCAGTTTCTCGCTTCTCCCTGGCTCTGTAGATCGTCGCTCTCTTTCAGGTATTCCACAACTCATCCCACCTATCCTTCCCTAGATCGTCTCTCTCTCTCTCTCTCTCTCTCTCTCTTTCTGTTATATGCTTATGGATACTATGATATATGGTTACGCATGCTCTTAAATCGAACATTTTTGCTACTCTCTCTCTCTCTATGTTCTCTCCCTCTCTCTCTTTGTCTCTCACTCTCTCTCTCTCTCTCTCTATCTCTCCCCCCTCTCTGTCTCTCAATCTCTCTCTCTCCCTTCCCCCCCTCTCTCTCTCTCTCCCTCTCTCTCTCTCTCTCTCTCTCTCTCCCTCTTTCTCTCTTTGTCTCTCCCTCCCTTTGTCTCCCCCTCCCTCTATCTCCCCCTCCCTCTGTCTCCCTCTCTCTCCCCCTCCCTCCCTCCCCCCCTCCCCCCCTCCCTCCCTCTCTCTCTATCTCTCCCTCTCTCTCCCTCTCTCCCCCTGTCCCTCTCTCTCATTATGTTTAGCTTAATTGAATTTTTGTAGATTTTACTGTATCTCTATGGATTTTAGTAGATTTTGTTTTAATGTATTATTAGGATCTCATTATGTTTTAATGTATTTTTGGGATTGATTAAATTTTGGTATTGTTTTAATGTATTGTATAATAGATTTTGTTTTAATGTATTGTTGGGATTTTGTATCTCTATGGATTTTAGTAGATTTTTTTTTAATGTTAATTAGGCATGGAGATATGGTTTTGAAGATTTATGTCAAGTTATGTGTGTGTGTTTACATTTACATAAATTCACTCAACATGTGGTGTTGCAGATTGATCATGAAGCCAAAGAGAAAATCCGCTCCCAAAGCAAGTACGACAACCATTATGAAGGCACTAAAAAAGAACTCACCGGTTCAGTCTACCCCTGCAGTGAAGAAGACTTTGGTTTAGTCTAGCATTGCAGTGAAGAAAATAAAGAAAAAACCGGCGGAGTCATGCCCTAACCTGAAGAATAAGGTGGTGCAGTTTTCCCCTAATCGACCGGTGACACGGGCTATTTCATCATCCCCTGTATCTGTGAAGAAGTCTATTTCTAAGAACCTAAAAACCACTTTGTCTAAGAAGAGGAAACGAATGGAGCAACCGCTGGCTACGAAATAGGAAACAACTGGACTGAAGCTTTTAAAGCGCGGACCTGTAACGATGCACAAGATTATTAGGCGTAAGATGTTTGGAATTAAGCCGTTGGTGAGTTTCAATGAAAAGGGTCAGCCTTACAGTAAAGCAGGCACGGAAATGGAATCTTACATTGGTGTTCTTGCGAGAAGTAAAGTCCCAATCTGCTATGATTCCTGGCTAATTTTTCCGACTGAAAGGAAAAACAAGATTTGGAAATGTGTGGAGGTAAAACAAATTACATCTTATGAAGTAACTTTTCTTTCATGACCACCTATTTAGTTAATACATGTATGCTAATTAAAATACTTATCTATGTAGATGGCGTTTGATGTACCACCAACCGCCAAGAAGATGGTTTTGAAATCTGTGGGCAAAAAATGGCGAGAGTTCAAGAGCCGCTTGTCAACAAATACGTCCTGCCACACTATGATCAGCCTGATTTGCTACAGTTTCCTCCTGCTGACTACACCTTTATTGAGAAGGATCATTGGGACATGTTTGTTGTTGACCGTCTGTCAATAAAATTTGGTGTAAGTTTTCTTACTGTATTTGTTTTTGAATTTCTGAGATTACAAAAATATATAGTTGAACAGCTTTGTTACTAACATTTTGATCATTGTTCCTTAAGGTGATCCACGAAAAATTCGCAAAGAGGAGGAAGTTGAGTGAATATCCTCATAACATGTCAAGAAAAGGTTATGCTAACCTAGAATATGAAATGGTTAGTAATCATACATATATCCTTTTCAAACATGCATGATAATTTTGTTTAATTTTACAATGACTTGTATGTTAAACAATACAATAATACTTTGTTTTACAGATTCTCGCTTTTGGTGATCCTGAGGAATTTGACATAGATCGAACAGATTCGTGGCTCCGTGCGCGGCAGGATGAAAATGGGAATTATAAGTCTGTAAAAGTTACAAAATTTGCAAAAGTGATTGTAAGTTTTTCATTTATTTTATATTTTGAGTTCTTTCACTGTGATATCTATTTTTTTAGTTAACGTACTTATATTTTTCATGTCACTTTTGTAGGAGATAATGAAGAAGAGGGTTAGGGATGGAGAAGTTTCTATGGAAGGCACAGACGATGTCTTGACCAAGGTTCTCGGTAACCTTGAGAACCGAGGAAGGGTACGTGGACAAGGTACTTATTTCAAGCAGTCTACATACTTTAATCTTCCACGGAAAAAGAAGACCAGCAAGTCAATGGATGAGATGATTCAGGAGGGCATTAAGAAGTATATGAGAGAGGAATCAGAGAGGATAGTACGAGAGCGAGATTCCTTTTGCTCTGCTGAGATTTAAAAGCTGAAAAGTGCTTTATGTGAAAAAAAAAATTGATTCTGAAGGTAGTCCAAATATTGGATCTCAGCAAGAAAGTTGTTCCAAGGGTATCAAGGAGTTGGAGTTGGCAGGTGCAAAGAAGAGACTCAATCTCCTCGAAGGTGATTATAATCTTCCTGAAGGGGATCAAGAGAATGGGAAGGTTGATGTGGAAGAAAAGAATGAGAAGGTTGTGGAGGGCGGAGAAAGGACTGAGACGATTGTTGATGTGGTAGAAAAAATTGAGGAGACTGTTGAAGGGGTTCATTTGGAGGATGATCAGGAGCTGGTTGTAAATTTGTGTGTGGAAGCTGACAATGTTACAGAGTGGGGACTGGAAATTAACTCCCCAAATAATATTGTTGCACATGTTGCTGTTGATACAAAGAGTCAGATTCTTCACGGGAAACCTTTGACAAAAGAGAATGCCCGAGTCTCTATCACTCGTGTAATTCAAGGATCTGAAAAGATTCTTTTTCCAATGCAAGATGAGATCATAAATGTGGAGCAAGCAGTTGGGACTTATATTGCATGGCCAAAATATCTCATAAGGGAATTGAAGACAACCACTGCTAGACAGAATGGAAGTACAAAGGTTAAATTCGTTGTAATCTAATAAATCATAATTAAATAAACATATTAGGCAGTTTAGTTTAACAAACCTACTATATTAGGCCGTTTTCATTCAAAATTATTTTTTAATGTCATATTTCAGGGAAACAAGAAAAATGGACAAAAGAGGTGCAAGAATGTGAAAGATCTGGAATTAGTCCCAGAGTATGTGTTGGACATGGGTCCTGATTTTCCCCCTGCCTTGAAGCGTTTGTGGTTTTGGCCAAAGGATGCCTTGGCGGATGGCCGAGCATCTACTTTTCTGATATCCGAAGAAGCTTTTGGATCAGCTGCTAAGAAGCCTCTTTTTTTTTTTCGGATATTCATGCTTTGTGCTGTGGGGTGAGATGTCAGGGGCCGTCATTTGCTTATACATTAAGTAAGTATCGACGTTCAAAGATTTATTTGACTTTGTAAATAGTTCTTAAATGAAAATGGACTGCTTGTGTAATTACTTTTTTTATATAGTTTTCTGCAGGAATATTTGAAAAAACACAAGATGACTGATATGATAGCGTTTGTTGATCCTGATACGATTGGTGTCCTCGGTTGTGGTAATCCAGCAAAGAAGTCGCGATCCCTATCTCTCAGGTTCAAGAATGCTCAGCCTGTCCAGTATTTTCTCTTGCCATTTAACTTCGGGTGAGTTCTTTTTTTTTTTTAACACTTATATGTTATCAAGTCTATTAATTTTATAGGAGTGACCATGTGATCTGATTTATTAATATTCATAATTAGGAAAAAGTGTTATCATATAAATGGTAATATAGAAATGATAATATAGAAATGGTAATATATAATGTTCCTCATAAAAACTTGCTTAATTTTCTTCTATATACGGTAATATATAAATGTTTCTCATTTTAATTTTTCGTGCTTATTGTAATTAATTTCATGATATAGTCTAAGAAAATTCATTATGAATTTCGACCCGACACAAGAACAGTCGGGGTATATATAATTGAACACAGTTCGTTTAATTTTTTTTTTATGATTTTATTTGTTATTTTATTTACTTTAATGTGTGGTGCTAGTGTTAAGGTTTTTAAAATCACACTTTAATATAGTTTAATTTCATGAATTATTAGGAACCATTGGACGCTCACCGCTGTAAATCCAGATGCTCAAATCGTTTACCAGATGGATCCTTTGAAGCACCAAATTTTAAGTGAAGAATGGACGGAAGTGGTCGACAAGTGAGTATTTTATGTTAACTTAATTTCATTTGAAACCACTTATTAAGTTAAATGTCATAAATCTGATTTACATTATATTTCGTAGTGCCATCAATCTCTATAACGACGATGCGAAGAAGTTTACCAAAAAAAAATTACATGGGAAAACCTGGCGGTATTATCCTTTTCTTTAGTAATTTTTTTTTTGTATATCTGAATTCCACAAGGACAGTGTAGACATATATTTAATTCTACATGTTCTTCAGGGAATTCCACTTCAACCTGGGTCTAAGGACTGTGACATGTTTGTGATGCGTTATATGAAGGAGATATGTCTTGATAAGGAATTGAAATTTGCTATGAAGGTAACAATGCATTTTTTTTTTGATATCCTTGTGTTTTGTGGTGAAGATATATGACTTCCAATACATGTTCCATTTTGCAGTGGGGACGCAGAAGCAACTTGTGCTATGGCATGGCTGAGCTTAATAATATAAGGACTAACTTGGCGAAGTATATGTTGAAGCACCTGGCTCGTTGAACTCTGTCGTCTTTTATTGAAATTGGTATTTTGAGTTGAACATGTACTTGGTAGTAGCGTAAATTAAACTTTTAGTCCGTCTCTTTTGTGGATGTGTTCACCTAAAAATATGACTTATGTACTAGTTGTTTTGGATGTGGATATACTTTAATTATGTACTTGGTTGGTTGTGTACGTTTGTTGGTGGTGTTTGCGTTATAAGGTGAAAAATTTCTTCTGTAGTTTTGGTTGATGGTATGGTGAATATTGGTCGTAATGGATGGATGGATTGAATTGGTTTCTATTGTTTGTTTGTGGCATTTTCATTTTATAGTGTAGTTTGGTTTTCTTTACATGTCTAGAACCATTGTTTAAGATAATTTCAGCCAATGTCCACCAATGATTAACACTTGTTGTATTATATATCAAGCAATGCTTTTATTAAAATCCCGTGTGAGAAAATGACTCACACAAAGGAAAATAAAAACTACTTAATGTTAACAGTTGTAAAAAATGCAATCAAACAACATGTACCATTTGCCTAAGTAATGTGGGAGAAGAATACACACTGCAGGTTAAAACCCACAAAACTGTTGTCTCTTTTAATAAATAACAACATGTTATACTCTCCAAACCATTGTTTGAAACAATTTCAAACAAGAGTTATATACTAAGAAAGTGTTATCCTTCTTACTGTACAACAACATGCCATATGAGATAACATGTTGTACATCTAACCATAAAACAAATGGTTTTTGCTAAGAAAACATTGTCTGTATCAAGTAAAAGATTGTATCTTTTGCACTTAAACAATAGGCTTTCTTTAAAAACCATTTTCTTTACTGCTTAATAACAACAATATATTCGTTAAAAAGTGTTTCGTTATTGGAGCTTTGACAAGAGCTTTCCAAAGAAGTGTTGTTGTTTCTGGGTGTCAGACAACACATTTCAGGTGGCTTTTACTTGTCTTTCAACTTTCACACAACAGCTTGCTGTGTGTTGTCTGAGGTGTGTATCCCACGACTTCTCAATAGTCAACAGTTTTTGGTATATTCAGACAACACGTTTTGCCTTGTCTGAAGCAAAAATCCTTGTAGTGTTAGTTTATTTATTTATTTTGTTGAATAAGTCTGCTATGCAGACGTTTGCATGGTTAGGATAGGTCATGGGTAGTTGAGTTAAAGTAGGAAGAGGTGGAGATGAATCAGGTAGTGTGGTTCCTGATCTATAGGATCATTTTAGTTTAAGTATCTACACGCTTTCTATAATAGTTATCTCTTCAGTTTAGTATGTTTTCCATGAAGGAATCTAAATGAGTTGCTACTGCAGAGCTCTAATAAGAACAGATAGAAGAACTTGTTTTTA
Source organism: Saposhnikovia divaricata (assembly GCA_036435485.1). Lineage (NCBI taxonomy): Eukaryota > Viridiplantae > Streptophyta > Magnoliopsida > Apiales > Apiaceae > Saposhnikovia > Saposhnikovia divaricata. The sequence continues at coordinate 50,641,196 of CM071596.1, read as the reverse complement.
TATATTTCTGAATTTTATTCCACTTATTGAATTTTTTAAATTACATACGATGTAGGACAAGCTTTATATAGATTCTACAGAACATTCTAGAGAACATGCAGAAAGTTGATACAATGAACCTTTAAATTATCTTGATTACAAAGTGCATGAACATATAATAAATAGATACTGTGAATGTGAAAATGAATATGCAAGTGCATGAAATTCCAACACTCCCCCTTAATGCACTTGTTTGACAACTCAAATGCGTTCGCGTAAGTAGCAGAATTTTTCTTTAGGAAGAGCCTTGGTAAAAATGTCGGCAAGCTGTTCTTGAGTCTTGCAGTATTGTAGTTGTATCTCTCCTTGTTCAACTGCAGCCCTGATAAAATGATATTTAATTGCAATGTGCTTAGTCCTCTCATGACACACTTGATTTTTAGCTATAGAAATTGATGACTTATTGTCACAGAATAGAATTGTATCTTCCTTTTGTTTTTCTCCAATATATTCAAGAATCCTCCTTAACCAAACTGCTTGAGATGTTGCTTTTGCAGCTGCCACATATTCCGCTTCTGCTGATGATTGTGCAACAACTTTCTGCTTCTTTGACAGCCAAGAACAGATGTTTGTTCCAAGTAAGAATGCATAGCCAGATGTACTCTTCATGTCATCTATGCTTCCAGCCCAATCACTGTCTGAGTAAGCAATAAGATTCAAATTTTCTCCAGATTTGTAAAAGATCCCATAGTCAATTGTTCCCTGCAAGTATCTCAGAATTCTTTTTGCAGCTCTAAAATGTGTTTGACTATGGTTTTGCATAAATTTTGATAGGAGAGTTGCTGCAAACATTATGTCAGGCCTTATTGCTGTAAGATACCACAAGCTACCCACTAAACTTCTGTAATGAGAGCAATCTACCTTTGATGTTCCATCATTTTTTGTCAATTTTTCACTAACAACCAGTGGTGTTGAAACTAGCTTGCAATTTGACATATTAAATTTGTCAAGAATACTTTTTGCATACCTCTTTTGTGAAACAAAAATCCCGTCTACTCCTTGTGATACTTCAATGCCCAAGAAATAATGTAGTAGCCCCAGATCACTCATCTCATAAGACTTCATCATGTGTTCTTTAAACTTTTCAATCATCACTTTATCATTTCCTGTAAAAATGAGATCGTCGACATAGAGACAAACAATGAGAATCTTGCTTCCTTGTTTCTTTACATACAAAGTTGCTTCTTTGAAATCCATTTTTCAGAAAATATGTGTCAATCTCTTTGTACCATGTACGAGGTGATTGTTTAAGTCCGTAAAGAGCCTTTATGAGTTTGTACACCTTGTTTTCTCCCCCTTCTACCAAGAACCCTTGTGGCTGCTCCACATAAATTTCTTCATCTAGCTTTCCGTTTAAGAATGCTGATTTAACATCAAGCTGGAAAATTTTCCACTTCTTCTGTGCAGCAAGAGCAATCAAGGTTCTTATAGTTTCCAGTCTTGCCACTTGGGAGAAAGTGTCTGAAAAATCGACACCAGGCTTTTGAGTAAAGCCTTTAGCGACTAGCCTCGCTTTATGCTTCTGAATTTCTCCATTTTGATTTACTTTGGTCTTGTAGATCCATTTTAACCCGATAATTTCTCTTCCTTCAGGTTTGTCTACAAGCTCCCATGTTTTGTTTTTGTCAATCATATGCATTTCTTTCCATTGCTTGTTGCCATACTTCATGTTTCTCAGCTTCTTCAACACTTTCTGGTTCAGTAACCACAAAATTACAAGACTGATATATATCACTCAATCTTCTGAATTTTCTTGGTGGAGTTTCATCCTCTAATTCAGATGTCTGAGTGTGTTAATCTTGTTCATGATTATCCTCTGCGTCAGATGTGCGAGTGTCTTCATTTTCTTGATTTGCTTCTAGAAAACTTGGTTGATTGACATGTTCCACATGCTTTTCTTTCCAATCCCAGGCTGCATTTTCATCAAATATAACATCTCTACTAACAACCAATTTGTTAATTTTGACATTATAAAGCCTGTAACCTTTAGTCTCCAGAGTATAACCAGTAAAAATACACTTTGTACTTTTATCATCTAATTTAGTACGTTTCTCAGCAGGTATATGAGCATAACCAATGCAGCCAAATATTCTTAAATGACTTACAGATGGTTTTTCTCCACTCCAAGCTTCCATAGGTGTCATATTTCTTACAGCTTTTGTGGGACACCTGTTAAGGATGTAAACTGCTGTATTTGTAGCTTCAACCCAGAACTTCTTTGGTAGTCCTTTTTCATTCATCGTAGACCTGGCCATTTCAACAATTGTCCTATTTTTGCGTTCAGCAACTCCGTTCTGCCGCGGGTTGTATCCTGCTGTGAGCTGCTTCCAAATGCCTTCATCTTTGCAATATTCTTCAAATTCTTTTGAGGTATATTCACCTCCTCTATCACTCCGTATGCACTTAATGTCACAGCCACTTTGTTTTTCAACAAGGGCTTTAAATCTTTTAAAAGTAATGAACGCTTCCGATTTCTCTTTTAGAAAATAAATCGATGTCATTCTTGAAAAGTCATCAATGAAAATTATAAAATACCTTTGTTGTCCCAACGAATGTGTTTTCATTGGACCACAAATGTCCGTATGTATAAGTTCCAAGCGTTTTCTTGCTCTCCATGATCTTCCTTTTGGATATGGCATTTTGTGGTGTTTTCCCATGATGCATCCTTCACACGGGTTCTTTTCATTTTGTAATTCTAGCAGGCCATCAACCATGTTCCTCTCTTTGAGAAGCTTTAGTCCCTGAAAATTCAGATGGCAATATCTTTTATGCCACAACCATGATTGGTCTTCAACTTCACCCTTTAGAGCATTGTAGTTAAATATCAGTGGAAAGTTCCTGTTCGTCTCCATCTTGACTTCTGCAATGGCCTGATTCTTGTTCTTTTTCTCAAAGATTCTGCACATATTATCTTCAAATACAAGACAATAACCATGCTCTTGGAGCTGTCCAACACTTAACAAATTTTCTTTTAAATCTGGAACAAGAAGAACATCACGGATATATTTTACACCGGATTTTGTGTTGATAGCTACTGTTCCTTTGCCTTTTGCTTCTGCAACAGTTCCATTACCCATCCTCACCTTTGGGTTTATTGTTGTATAAATTTGCACAAAGATATCTTTATCTTCACATCCTCACCTTTGGGTTTATTGATTGCTGCAACCACTGTCTATATGCCATGGTTTATTGTCTTCATGAAGGCTGGAATGACAAGCATAAAATATTTGCTCTTCTTTGATGTCTTCCTTTTCTTTTGTAAAATTTGCATTCTCGTAATTTTTAAATCTGCAGTCTTTTTCAATATGACCAAATCTTCTACAATAATTACACTGAGGCTTTCCCTTGAACCAACATTTAGATGATGTATGACTAGTTCTTTTGCAAATATTGCAAAAAACTTTTGGATTAGAACTTGTACCTCTATCATTCTGATTCTTCTGGTAAGTGCTGGTATAGTTTTCTTTCTTGTTTCTCCAGTCTTTATCATTCTGATTCTTCTGGTAAGTGCTGGTATAGTTTTCTTTCTTATTTCTTCAATGACAGCAACAATGTATTCATATTTATCTGTTAAACTGATCAAAATTTTCTCCACAACATGTTGATCAGAAATACTATCACCATAGGTTTTCATTTGATTCACAATCTCCATTACACGAGAATGATAACTTTGTATATTTTCAGAATCCTTCATTCTTAAATTCTGAAAATCCTTTCTAAGAGATTGGAGATTAATACTTCGTACCTTTTCATCTCCATGGAATTCACCTTCTAGAATTTCCCATGCTTCTTTTGCTGTTGAAGCTGTTGATATCCTGGTAAAAATTGGTTCTGTGACTCCCATCTGAAGTTTGCTTAGTGCTTTTGCATCTTCTCGACGAGACGATTCAATTTTCTTTAATACTGTTGCAGACAAAGTTGTTTCATCATCCGAATCTATAAATCCTTTCTCCACAATATTCCATAAGCCTTCTGCCCTTAGAACCGTTCCCATTTTGATCTTCCAGTATTCATAATCTTCACCATCAAAGAGAGGAATTAGAGATGACTGAGAGTCTGAATTTGACGCCATGTAATCACTTCTTGTTTCGATCCCAGATTAGAAGCGAAACCTGCTCTGATGCCAATTTGAAGGAATCTAAATGAGGTGCTACTGCAGAGCTCTAATAAGAACATATAGAAGAACTTGTTTTTATATATTTCTGAATTTGATTCCACTTATTGAATTTTTTAAATTACATATGATGTAGGACAAGCTTTATATAGATTCTACAGAACATTCTAGAGAACATGCAGAAAGTTGATACAATGAACCTTTAAATGATCTTGATTACAAAGTGCATGAACATATAATAAATAGATACTGTGAATGTGAAAATGAATATGCAAGTGCATGAAATTCCAACATTCCATTCAATAATAAATCAAGCAGTTCAGCATATGTTATATTCTTGTTTAAATCCATCAAATACTTGGCTTCACCATCGCCCCTTTCCTGTAAATCACATCAAAAATTAAATTTAATTACTTCTTTAGTATGTTAACTTCAGATCTTCAACCTTCAAAATCAGTAACAAAAAGTCCTGATTCAATTTTAAAAATGAGTAAATAAAAATAATAATAGCTCCAGTAAAAAACCCTGATGACATTAGATCACCATTTTTTTTTGTGAGTTCTGGTTCTACCCACTGACAGATCGTAAAAATTTACTACGAGAACTTACCACTTTACAACGTTTTGGTCTATATTTGCTGGTGCTGGATGAATCTGATGAATCAGAATCATCAACTTCCTGTACAACTTGCGCTACCTCTTTTCTTTTGCTACCACTGTACGAGGAACCCTCCATTTCTTGTATAATTCGTTTTAAGTGAATTTTCATATTGCTACAGTACTATTATATTTCTTGCAGGTTCTCGGTTCTTCCTGTATTATGTATAAAGACGGGATTTAATGTTTATTGCAGATGCTCCCTGGATATTACATTAAAGCTGGGGTGTGTTTAATAAATTTAGAGCTGGGTGAATTTCTTAATATTTAGGTGTACAAAATCCAGGGATGTAGTTAGTCAAATTGGGGGTGTACTAAAGGTGGGGATGTGTTTCTAATTATTCGGGTACAAAAAAATTTAAAAATAATAATAAAATATTATTTTTAAATTATAGCTAACCATTATAGCTAACACCATTGGAACAAGCTCAAGAAATTTTCGCTAACAATTATTATATATTATTTTAATTAACCATATAGCTACTACCTTGGAAGATGCTCTGATGGGTGGTATTAGCGAGCTTTTTTAAATAATTTAATTTCTTTTTGAATTTGAAATCATGATACAATCGTATTATAGTTAAAATATATTTTCATATTAAAATTATAAAATATTATCATAAAATATTTTTAAAAATTCGTATAACAAACGGAATAAGCTAATATATATGTAGAGTTAAAATAAATAAAAAGTTTCAAATTACTTTGCAAGTTTTATTCCATTATTTTACTAGTGTGGTACTAAACTATAAGATTTAAAAAGTATATATAATAAAATTTTCTAATAGATTTTGACGAACATCAATTAAAATTCAAACGAACTTACAAATTTTTTTAAGCTTAGTTTTGTTCCACAATCACTTCCTCAATTCTTAAAGCTCTTTAAATAACGGACATGAAATCTTCTAAAGTTAATTCATCAAAATGGATTAACAAAACCAAAAGGCTGTTACTAAGTAAAATGAAAAATAAGATGTAATCTCGAACCTTCATTTTCTTTTAATGTATACATATACATATGTATGTATCATCCTCTCCTACTATTCCACCCACCCCATTTTTTTTCGACCACCACTTTCGATGCTTTGCTACCAATCTACAACAAATTAATTTTAACGCCTCCACACCACCATTTAAAATCTGTCTCTTTCTCACTCCGTCCGTCCGTCCCTCCTTCCTCTTTCTCTCAGACACCACCTACACCTAGACCTGGCAAATTGGGTCTGGATCCGAATAATTGATCCGAAAATATTAATGAAATCAAGATCCGATTTTATATCCGAATTAGATTAACTGAAATTTAACCGAATCCGAAACAATCCGATTCGAACCGAAATTCGAACTGATATAGTCAAATTCGATTATTGTCCGAAAACCGATCTCATCCGATCCAAAAATTACCCGAACCAAATATCTGACCGATAATAATCCGAAACCGATCAAATTCGAAAAAAATATTGTCCGGACAGAATATAAATCAATGTACTATATCCGTTCTAAATTGGAAACTAAAAACACATATACCAAAAATTATGTGATGAAATAAGATTATTAAGATTATATTTTATTTCTCTCTCTGACTCAAAATGTTCTATATTTTAGGAAAAAAACCGTTTCAAGATATCATATATGTATCAAAATATTCATGTATAGTAAATATTTTATTTTAGAAATAAAAATGAATGATATTATTTATTCTGGAAAATAGGTATTAAATATACTATATATCTACATGTTGAACCTTCATATCTCCTGGATACACATGTTTAGTAATTCGTATGTTTGTGAATTGTAATTGACCATATTTTTTTTTACATAAAATAAGGCAATAACTAATAAATAACTAATAACTATTGTTCATTATTAAATAATGGATTTTTAAATAAATACTCATTCCTAATATGTGTATCGACCCATCCCATCAAGATTCTTGTCAAACAAAATAAATAAAAAATTAAAAAATTATTCTACAAGTCTATTTCTCAACTAATTGAAAATCTTTTTTTTAAAATGATTAAGAAATAAAATCCATTTAGTAATCATTAAATGATATTTATTAATTATAATAATATATTCAGTTTCAACCACCTAAAAAAATCTTAATCACTTAAAAAATATTTAAAAGACAAAATAAAAATTTAGATTAAAAAATTGTCACGTATAATTGAATATGCTTGAAAGTGGAATTAAGATATGTAAATCAATAATTTTTTTCAAAAAATAATATTATTTATTGTTTGGATTTTTCTATAAACATCGAGCAATATGGCATGTTTGTATAATTAAATTATATATTGTATAGTATGTATTCCATAGTGACAAAATTTAAAAAATCGAAATTAACTTTTAAATTTGTGAGAAGTGAAAATAAATATAAATCTAACCCATATTTTAAAAATAAATGGATAATGTATAATATAGTAAATATTATTTTCCTACAATTATAATATTATACATTTAGCAAACATATTATTTTATATTACTGGTCCAAGTAGAGACTAGAAAATATAATATTAAATATTCAAAAAATAATCAAGTTTTATATTACTCAATTGAGTATTTATTTTCGCGTTATAACTATAGTTCTACAAACTTACTAATGACATATATTTAGTTTCAATGTTAATTCAAAACTGATACAATATAATTGAAATCAAATTTTTTCGATCGGACAAAATCCAATCCGAGAAGATTTGAACCGTTATTGGAGCTTAATCCAAATTTATTTGATTTTAATCCCAAATTGACCCGATCCGTAACTAGACCTGAACCGAAACCGATCAAAATTTTGTAAAACCAATTTTAGACCCGAACCGAATTAGATCCGATCCGAATTGTATCCAAATATGTCAAAACCAAAAATTGATCCTATCCGAAATGGATCCAATCCGAAACCGATCCGATTATCCGATTTGCCAGGTCCGATCCGATTATCCGATTTGCCAGGTCTACCTACACCCACATCTTTTATCTCTTTCTAATTTTTATTACCATCGAAGATACATCACAGCCACATTCCAGGAAATATTAGATCTTTAAAGTACAAGATTACATGAAAACCAATATAGATATAATTACTATATCATAAAAACTAGAGTGTAACTAGAGAGTAACAGAGAGCGAGAGAGGGAGAAAGAGGAGAAAGAGGGGGATTAAGAGATATGGAGGGAAAATAGAGGAGATTATAGTTTAAATCAAAGCATTATACCTCGAAATCGACACCATACGAGAATTGAATACAAACCAAGGTTAGACACGAATCTGTGTTAAACCCTAATTGAATCCTTCAATCCTTTGAATTAAACCATAACCCAGCTCGAATACCATAGATTAAATGTGAGAGATGAGAGAGTGAATGGAGAAACTGAGTGAGAGAGACGAGAGAGTGAATGATTGGAGATACTGAAGCCCCAGTTTCTTTTGACCCCAATAAGTTTTGCACCAATTTTCATATTGCCACTCTACCTCAATTTTCATTCTTTTCATTTGCCGCTCTCCAATCATTCAGAACCACAATCAAGTGCCGCTCTCTTTATTTTTAATCTTTTTGTTTTAAAAATAGTACAAATTTATTTTAATTTGTTGATATTAAATTATTACAATAAATAAATTATTTTCATTGATATGTAATAATCCACAATTATTACAGGTTGTTATTTCCTACAATTAAAATTTTAATGATTTTAATCAGAATTTATAAGTTTTCATATATTTCTTTAGAGCAACAATGTTGCTATACGTCAAATAGAGCAACATACTTCTATGGCTAAGGTAACACCACAATAACAATGTTGCTATACGTCAAATATTTCATAGCTATTGTAACAACAAAGAAGGTAACACCTTTCTAAAAAGTTGCAATAGGCCATCTATGGCGTAGTGCGAGTAGGCACACCACTCGCAGAGGGTTGTGAGTAGTTCTTCAAAGTTTTAATAAGAAGGTTTGCCATTTTGATCTTTGAATCAAGAAGCTTTTGTTATTTTTCTTTCCTTCGTTGATCTATGTATTGTTGAAAAGTAATTCATGAATCAGGACTAAGAGGAGTTGTATCCGCTTCTTCTGTAGACCTGGGCATACAACTAAAACAAGGAAAAGTAGTAAAATCGGTCTCAGTTGGAACAGAAGTCCAATGGGACAATGGAAACAATCTAAAACAATTAAACTAAAATCTATAGAAACTAGGCGTCTCCCCCGCAACGGTGCCAAAAACTTGATGTTTTTATTTTTGTAACCGCAAATGCATGGTGTCTATTGCTAGTATAGAGTGGCAAGCGGTTTGTATTCCATAAGGATAAGGAATACATGTTTCAAAGAATTTCAATCTAATTATTATAAATTATTCCTAGAGAAAAAAATGAGTGTTGAAGATTTTTACTAACTACAATGTATATTAAATATGTTTTAAATCAATTAACTAAAAATCTAGGAAAATTCAGGTTCACCATGCTTACACCAAACAATTCACAAAATTATAGCAATTCAATGGGTGCACATAAATAAAGTAATGGTTAATTTCTCTCAAGCATTAACACTTTCAGAAATCCAATGATGCTCTCGCACTCACTTTCAGTTCTGCTAATGGTATGTGTGCCTATAGTGAGTAAAATCTCCCGATCTATTACTCTTATTTGCATTCAATAAATCTATGATATTGGCCAATTACACAAATTAAGTATTAAACAATTTCGATTAGAATTACTGTTTACCATTTAAACAATTAATCAAATTAAATCCTAATCATGGTGTAAACATGGCACCCCTTTACACCCTAGAATCGAAATACTCACTCATACTAAGATTAATATAACGATAAAAACAATGAAGAAAGCCATATAAAACATATACTAATAAACAAATGAGATAAAAAATACCTTACACTTTGTATTAACGAAGAACAATGAAAATCCAAACTAAAACAAGTGCTTACAATGGAAGAGATGAAGAACAAACCCTAGCTATGTTAAAAGTACGTATGTATCTCCTCACGTTCTATCTCTAAAAACTAATAATAAAACTAATAATAAAAATCTGATCTCCCATCTCCTAATAAAAGTATTTTTAATGTTTTAATAAATTTAGAAAAAGATATGCATAATTGAATAGGATTTTCATGTAAAATTCACAGCTGTATTACTCCTCTGTTTGTGGGCTCTTCCACTTGGACTCTGCTCACTGCAAGATCGTCTGAAGATAGGACCCAAATATCGTAGGCAGCCGTATAGCCCAATAATACGAATTGTCATCTATTTAAACTCCAAATTAGCTCTTTTTGCTACAAATCCATCCAACTTATGAATTTATTATTTCCTACAATAAAACAATCAAATCTCTATTAAATAGATATACAAGTCAATGCAAAACGCGAATAAAATCATCTAAAATATATATAAAAATATATTTTATCAAACATATAATAGTATATCGTGATTGATTTCAAATTAAAATTATGATTGTTTAGTAAATATTTTTTGATTTAAAAAATATGTATTTATAGACATGTTAAATAAATTCATTATTGTATTTAAATTAGAAGTGTTAATTAATGAGGTAGGGTGAGAATGTAAATAAGAAAAATTTTTAATATAATATGATTGGTCTAAAATTTAGAAATTAGTTTTGATTGGTCCTAAAATAATTCATAATTGTTTGATTGGTTAATTGGTAGGCTCGGGTATTATAATTAAAGATGTATTGTTATAATTATAAATTCTAAATAATCCTTTTTGTCAACGTTACATGAATGTATATGAGATATTAAATTTTAACTTTCTTTTTCAAATATAGCGAGATTTACTTAATGTGAGGTCATATGATAATAGTTTTCAATTTTTACCTTTTTCAAGACATTAGATACATATATATTTCATATAACATGAATTTTCAATGCACTGGGGAAAATTTAACATAAAAATTACATGCATATGATTTGTTGAGATTTTAGGTAATCTTGATGTATTTTAACTGTGAAGAAGAATGCAAGTCTTCTTGATATGTCATTATACCAATGATAATTATAAAGGGTTAATTTACTTAAAAATAATGAAATCGCTGCCTATCATTTTTGGAAATTATGGAATAGCCTCTTAAGTAAGAGTACTTTATTTAAATGATTTTGTAATTCATTAGTGGTGCTAGGATATTTAGACTAGTGTAATAGGAAAACTTTACTCTTACACACTTGCGGTAAATCACCATGTTCCACTACAACATAGGCAGGTCGAATTCGACCATTTATTTTCGACTTTGGCTAAATTCGATCAAAGAGGGTCGAATTTAATGGTGCCGGCTGACGTCGACCATTTATGATCGAATTTAAAAAGAGTCAAAAATAATTGGTCAAAATTGTATGTATTTTCAACCGATTTTATCCCGTGATCGAATTTAAATCCCGCCAAAAATAGGAGGCAAAGTTCCCGCCAAACTGAATATAATTTCGACCACACATGGTTGAATTTAGAAATGGCACTGAGCAGGAAAATCCCCGCCTTTTTCCCAAAACTTATTTCAAAATGAATATAAGTTCCCGATCAAGCTCAATATAAATTCGATCAAGTATGGTCGAATTTATAAATTGCGCTGAGCGGGAAAATCCTCGCCATTTTTTTCAAAACTTATTTGAACCTGAAATTTTGTCACCAAACGAAAACTGAAAATAATTAATAACCTTTCATACGATACCGGTGAAACTTAATATATTCGACCCAATATGGTCGAATTAACCATTATCAAATTCTAAAAATCCTTTTTTAAATATTTAAATTTTTCTAAATTTCATGAAATAATACAGTGTAAATATAAGCATAGCATTATTATATAAAAAATTGTAGTTTGTCCGAAATAAATTATATCTTAAGAAAATGTTGAATTTTTACTTAATAGATACTTTTATAAAAATTTAGTAAGTATTTAATAGGTTTAAAAAATTACAAATAAATCATCAGAGTACAGGAAAGTCATATTTTATACAATATAAGTTTTTAAAAAAATAAAATTGGGCAAATTAACAAATTCTTTTTAAGTCGGTAGAAAAATGAGATAGTCTTAACAAACTTATGGTTTAGGGGTTTAGATTTAGGGTTTGGGGTATCAATTAGGGTTAGCTCTTTTAGTTTACTTAATTTTTTTTAATGTAATCCAACCATACGAATGTCGAGATTTTAATAATGTAAGAGCAAATGCAAAAAATATATTATTTATAATATTTATTTCTTAGAATTTATAATAGTTTTTATAATCTATACAACAAATTTGACTAGAAACCCTAAATAGTCGAATATAACTTAAATTCGACCCGGTCTAGTCATATAGCGTATGTAATTTCGACTATTTGAAGTCGAAGTAGCCCACTAATTTCGACTTCTGTTGGTCGTACTTTAAATTCGATCGTTTGAAGTCGAACATAACCGCACAAGTAAGTTCGACTTTCTTTAGTGGAATTTACTAATTCGACTATACTAGGTCAAATTTACCCATGTTCTTTTACCAACCCTACTGCATCTCTCTTTCCTTTCGCCGTTTTTGCAACATGTCCCCCCTTCACCATTTCTCCCTCTTCTTTCATCATAAAATTTTCTTCTTTCACCATTTTCTCTTTATGTGATCATCCTAAATCTTCGAGTCAGTGCAATTTCTTCTTCTTAATAGTATGAATATGATTGTTTTTGTTGTAATTAGTGGAATTATGATAATTTTGTATGTGTTCATGTATAAATGAATTTGAGTGGTTTATATGTAATCATATATGCTCATAAGTGAAACATGTTGCTTAAACTTGAGATATTATATTAGCAATTTGTTTATTTAATTAAAATTACATTTGCCTTATATTAAAGTGTGCACATTTGTAGATGGCATTTGATCGTAATTGGATTGGTCGTAATCTATTTAATGAGGCAAAATACTTAATAGAAGAATACAAAATTAGATTGGATAATTTCATTAAATTTGCTATAAATCATCTTGATGAGGAAGACAACGGCCTTATAAGATGTCCTTGTAAAAATTGTAGAAATGGACATTATAAGAATCCTAGTGCCGTGAAAGTTGATTTATATCGATATGGTATATGCAATGGTATACTAGATGGGAATGTCATGGGGAGAAAGATAGGTCGCGAGACGAAGTTGGAACGAGTTATGTTCAAACTAACCACACGGATGATGATATGTATGATGTACATGATAATGATTTTGAGGATTGTGAAGATTTTGGGGAAGAACCGAATGAAATAGAAAAATTTTTTTACAAGATGGTGAGATCTGCTTCTGATCCAATTTATCCCAACAATGCCAATTTTATAATATTGGAGTTTATCATGGAGTTGCTTGCTTGGAAAAATAAGCATAATTGCAGTAACAATGGCTTTAATGAGTTGCTTCATCTCATTGGATTAGTATTGCCCAATGATCATAAATAGCCTGAAAAGCACTGCGTAGAAGATGATTAAAGGGTTGAATATGGAGTATGAAAAGATTGATGCTTGCAAGAATGATTGCATGCTATTTTACAAGGAAAACAACAATAAGACACAATGCGACATATGCACAGAACACAGAAACAAAGTACAAAAACATCCTAAAAAATAGAATTCCATGAAAGATGCAGCGTTTATTCATGGCCGAAAAGACTACAAAATCTATGAGGTGGCACCACAATAGAGTTGTTGTTGAAGGTCAATTAATTTACCTCGCTGATGGATATGAATGGAAAAAATTTGATCATATATTTCCAAGATTTTCAAAGGACATTCATAATGTTAGACTCAGACTAGCTACTGATGGATTTGACCCCTTTCTTGATCCACATGCTAGGGAGTATACTGTATGGCCTGTGGTGATTTTTGTGTATAATCTTCCCCCATCCATGTGTACTAAGGCTCCATACATGTTCATGCCTCTTCTTATTCCTGGACCAACAGATCCAACAAAAGATTTACATGTTTATCTAAGACCTCTAATTGATGAACTGAAAATGTTATGGCATACTGGGGTGGAAACATATGACATGTTCTCACATACAAATTTTATGATGAAGGCAACACCTATATGGACAGTTAGTGACTTTCCTGCACTTGCCATGCTTAGTGGGTGGTCCACTAAGGGTAAGTTGGCATGTCCAGTTAACTTGGGAGAGGTCAAAGCTAAACAACTCAAACATGGTGGTAAATCTACTTTTTATGGCACATCTCGATATTTTTTGGAACCAGATGACTCCCTAAGAAGGAGTACAAGGTTTGGAAGTATTGAGACACGATCAATGTATGCTCGACTTTCAGGAGGACTTGCAAAGGCCATGTGCGAGCAGATACAATTTCCCCCTCCGGGAAAGTTAACAAATAAAAAACCAAAGGATTATGGCGTGACACATAATTGGACTCATAAAACTCCATTTTCTGAGTTCCATATTGGGAGAGACTTAGCCTTCGTCACAGCATTGACATTATGTACACCAAAAAGAATGTCTTTGACAACATATTCTACACAATTCTTGATGATGCAAATAAGTCCAAAGATAACAAAAAAGCAAGAAAGGATTGTGAAGAATTACGTGTACATCTTGAGTTGTGGATTCGAGGTGATGACACGAAACCACATGCACCATATGTTCTTTCGAGGGAAAACGTTCACAAGTTGTTCAATTGGATTGAAGCATTGAAACTTCCTGACGGATTTGCCTCAAATATATCTAGGTGTGTGAATTGGAAAACAAATTGCATTCACGGGATGAAATCACATGATTGTCATATTTTCAAGAAAAATTTCTTACCCATCATTTGTCATGAGTAACTTCTAAATTTTTTAATCCAATGGAGCATTTGCCACTACATTTAGCTACTGAGTGTAAGTTGGGTGGCCCGGCTAATTGCCGTTGGATGTATTTTGTTGAGAGATACTTGCATAATCTGAAATTGAAAGTTGGAAACAAATCTCGAGTGGAAGGTTCAATGGCACAACGCTATATTGAGGAGGAGTGTCTGCATCTTTGCTCGTTATTTTTTGATTCCAAAACCGGGAGAGAGCATAATCGGTTACGTTGAAATGAGGCACCTCAAAAGTTTCATGATGTCGATTTATTTTAGGTTTACACGTATTAGCATGAACTTGTGACATACTATGTTCTCATTAATTCACCGGAAGTTGGAAAGTACTTGCGGTATGATTCTTTTAAACCATATTTACTTCAAAATTTTAAAGTAATTATGAATTCAGTTTACAATTTAATTTTTTTATTGTTCAATGTAAATATATAGTGGATTCCAGAAGTTGGTGCAAAAACATTACCCCTGCCTCAATGATGCAGAAAAAGAACAATATCAAAAAGAACATTTTAAAGATTGATTCGAAAGAAGGGTATGTGTTCTTTTATAGATGCTCACAAGTTTGTATATATGTAATTTTATTCATAAATCTATATATCATTTTTTCATATATGTTTTAGGCACAAGATGATGAAGATCCCAAAAAGAAATTTATTGACCTAATAAGAGGTCCGATATTTAAAGTGGAGTCTTATAAAGCGTGTAAGTGCAATGGTTACAAATTTTCTTTCATAAATTCTAATGAGCTCACTTCACCAAATTCCGGTGTAGTTGTCATTGGCAAAGAATTAAATCTATTCTTAATATTTAATTCAAAATTTTTTCATTATTTGTATCTAAGTTTTATAAATTTATACTTGTAGGGACCTCTTACAAGGAAAGTTATGGAAACTATTACGAAAGGCTAGAAGAAGTTTTAAAACTCTTCTACCATAATGGATCAAGTAATCATCTTTAAATGTCATTGGTTTGATCACATGACACACATCAAAGTCGATAGCCACTGGATGACTACCGTGGATGTCAAATCAAAGCTAAATGCCGAAGACGTCTTAGTGTTGGCTAGCTAAGCTCATCAAGTGTACTATGCCCCAAATAATTTAAATGCAAAATCATCATGGTACACGGTTCTAACAACAAAGAGTCGACAAGTTGATGAAAGTGTGTCAATCAACGTGAAGAAAATAATCAATGATGATGATCCTTTAAAAAATAAAGTGTCAAATGCTTCATCATCACACGTCGGAAGAGTTATTGTTCATGATCCCTCATTTTTTTTATTGATTTGAGGATGTTTAAAAATGACTATTCGATATATTATGATAATGAAGAAGAAAACCAAGAGGATATGAGAGACGAAGACGAAGACAAAGATGAGAGTGGAGCCGAAAATTACGAATTAAGTGATAATGACGATTTAGTATAATTTTCATTCTCAATCGAATTTGTATTTGTATTAAGAGAATTATTCCTCGATCATTTGATTTTTTTAAAATTTGAAGTTTACTCATATGTTTGTAAATCAAGTAAATTTGATTTTGTTTTGTTGTTAAAATTTATCATAGGGAGGATTTAGTGTAGTAGGCGTCCCAGTGAAAAAATATTGTTCATTTTATTCGACGATAAAATGTCAAAAATATCAACGCGGCTATATTCGACCATTTAAGGGCGAATGTGTTTTAAATATAAATAATTTTTTCCCCAAAATTAATTCATTTCCATTACCGTTTCCCCTTAGCTTAATTTCTCTCCAAATTAGAATTTTTTCGCGGTCGCTTTTCCCAAATCTGATAGGAGATAATGGCTCAAGGAGAAGGTTCAAATCTTTGGCTCAATTTGACGAGAAGCTCACACGTGTTCCTCTCTCTCTATTCTCTCGCTCTCTCTCTCTCTCACTCTCACTCTCACTCTCTCTCTCACTCTCTCCCTCTCTATCCAACGTTACTGTCTTGCAACTTGTAGTTTCTGGTATTGCTAAATATGATTTGGGTGGTTGTAGAAAAGCAAAACAAAGCTGGGGTAGATTCTTTTTTTGGGCATATGATTTTAGTGCATGGTTATTAATTTTTTTCTTTTGGCTTTTATTATTTTCTTACAGATTTTTTGAGCCTACACCCAAGCACACGTTGAAACACATTATTCATCTAAAATTGGATAAAAATACCTTGAATGCAAAGGGAGCTAAGTGTAAAGTTTTTTTCAACGATTTTATCAAAACTTTAAGAGTAAGTAAATATTGGTTTTTCAATTCTTTCAGCCTAGTTCCTCGCTTGGTTTTTTTATAGTTTTATGTTAACACTAATGAATCTGTTTTGGTAGGAATATTATAAATATCCCGAGAGTTATGGTGAAAAAATCGGGGACAGAGTTGTGAGAGTTGTTACGGGGAGGAATTTTAAGCATACTTTTAATAAGGAGAAAGAACGACTAATGAAGCATTTGAATTTGCTTATGAAGGCTAGCTAAACTGAAAATGAGATTAAAATCAAAGAAATGAAGCCTTATTACTTCTCCCAGAAAGCATGGAATGCCATATGCGAACACTGGGGAACACTGGAATATCGATCGAAGTCGGTTGAAGGCCAGAAAGCGCGATTGATGGTGGAATTCACCCCTCCCACCGGGGCCAAGCCATTTGATCAGAGGCGGGAGATATGGTTTCTGGGGTAAATTCAATCTTCATGTTTCATTTATTATTGTCACGTACTTAATCTGATTATTACCAAGCCAGTGAACAATGTTTGTATGCCTGATTTGGTTTTATTTTGATTTTATAAGAAATAGATGCCGAAAGAGAGAAAAAGGGAGAAATGCCTATTACGGATGATGAAATCATGGGTTTTGTGTATGACCCTACTGAACCGGTTGTGAAAGAGTTGCGAGTTTGAATTTCATTTTATTCTATTCCTTGATCCTTGACAAAAATTATTGTTGCGTGACTCTATCTCAGCTAGCCGCTTCATTTCAGCTCAATTACAAATCTTTTGTTAGATTTTAATTTTGTGATTTGACTTTGACATATTCCATTATCTAGGAAAAAATTAAAAAGGTACGGTCTTCGCAAGTTGAAGTGACACCAGAGTTGTTCCCGCCAACTGATGAACCACCATCCCCCCGTACGCAAATGAAAATTGAGCGGAAAAAGGATGTCATTGTGACAATACAGGCTAGACCCCCGAAGAAAGGGAAGGTCTTCCTACATCCCCATGAAATATTTGGAGAGCTATTTGGAGCACGAGAAGCAACACAATGGATAAACAAACAAAAAGTGGACCCTGCTGTTCATATTCCAGATGATATTTACGTGATGATGTCGATGATTTTAGATGAGGTGAGGCAGATGGTCCGTTCCTTGCCTACGCGTGAAGTGAAACAGTCAATTTTGGACGAGGAGGTGCGTAAATTAGCCACTCTTACATTACCAGATCCAACTCAGCACTTCTTGAAGACGCATTATATACGGGCAGCCACTGTTTGCTTTCTCAGATCTTGAAGGACAATGATAAGATGATTGTAGAGGTAACATTCTTGCTTGATTAATTAGGACTTCACTTTGCTTTGCTACATTCCACTTTGCTGCATAAAAATTAGGATTTCGGATTGTACAGTGTGATTAAAATGATTAATGTGTAAAACAACTGGTAATGGTTTTACAAAAACTATGAATAAAGTAAACAATTTAGATGAATAGCACCTAAAAGAAGAGTTGGTAATCTTGTTTTGGTATTTAATTGTTTTTTGCGTGAGAATTGTTGATTTGAAAACCCTAGCCCCCATCGGTGTAGTTCCTAATGCGCAGCAGCCACCAGGCCATCATATTCTAGGTAAACTTAGTTAATATTGAATCTTAGTTTTTCGTCTAGGTTTCGCCTATATATTACTGTACTTTGTTGCTGCTAGAATTTAACACTATGACAATGGACTTTTACATCTATGACTGAGGTTTATTTTTTATACTCTATTTACTATGACTGAGGCTTATTTTTTATACTCTATTTACTATGACAATTGTGGGATGTAGTATTTTTAAGTAAACCTGATATTTGTTATTTGTTCTAAATACTTGGGCAAGTAAAGCTCATTAACAGACTTAGTTTAGATATAAAAATTGCATCCTACTTGTGTCACCTTTAATGTTTAGGATTTTAGCAATAAAGCTTTGGAGTCTGTTATACTTTTAAGTATATATTTTTCAAATGAAAAGATTAATTATTTTTTTTACAAGTAAACATTAGTTATTCAGATTTTTAAAACAAGCGCAAATCTAATATACTTCTTTTATCAATCATGCTTTATTAAAAACTTATATATCTAGACTAACAATCATGCTTATCCTGAATCATTGCACTGGTTATTCATGTAGGAGACTCTGCCAGGGAATGCTATGGTGGTGGACGATACAAAGGCTCTGATGGTGGACAACGCACGCAACAACGAAAACGACGAAGATCTAGAGGCACACATGTATCCCCTTATATGAACTGTTTATGAAGAACTGTTTGAATAGTGGTTTTACAAGCTTCAGTTTGACAATGTTTAACTATCAAGTTGTTTTAGACCAAGTCTTTTGTAATTAACCTTTGGTATTTTGTTTAATCATATATGAATGGTTTATATTTGGTAGTTAATTATTATTATTTACTTTGTTATTGCTTGGTTATATTTCTGTACAGAGAAGTGAGAAGGAACAAGTGGTAGAGAATTTAGTATAAAACTGTAATGGTATTTCAACTAGAAGTGAAACATTAAAAAAATGGTATGTTAAATTTGACCAAAAGGGGTAGAATATACATTTTTGGTATGTTATTTTCCACCATTCTTGGTCGAATATAGTGAGCACCAAAAATGTTTTTGCATGACAATTTTTACCTGATATGAAGGTCGAACATATATGACGACTATAGCAAGTCGAAAATAAAAATGATCGATCGACCAAAAGTGGTCAAAATGAATTCGACCTCAGGTCGAATTTACTTTTTTTACTTAAGAAGGTCGAATTTAAAGGTCACCATCTTTTGGTCGAAAATATGGTCGACCGATGGTGGTCAAAATTATTTTTTTGGCGATTTTTTTTGAAATTTTCAGGAAAAATTCAAATTTTATGCGAAAATTTTGGCCTGAGAATTGGTTACTGTATCCGGTCAAAATTAATTGGTCGAACATATATGGTCGAACAAATATGGTTGAACATATATATTAGCTAATTTTGTCCGGCTACCTTATTTTCAACTTACGTATATTCGAGCTTTTGCTGGTTGGTCGAAATCAGAAAGCGTGAAATTAGCTAATTTCGACCATATTAAGGCGGTCGAAATTAGCCAAAATTCTGGTAATGATAAATAAATATTCCTTCATTGTATTCTTATTACTTAATATAAATTTAGTGTAAAACATGGTGTAACATACCCAAATGATATTTAATTTCTATGTAATATTGTTAAAATTTTAGATTCTTTTCATTGGAACTTGTGTATATATAGAAGTAATCTAGAACTCAATGTTGCATTGCAGTTCTTGTAGTACATTATTGGTACACTATAGTGAGAGAGATCTTTCTAGGTCATTACAAAAAAAAAATTGTAAGATGCACAATACAGGTATTGACACAAGTGGATCAGACAATGAAAAATTCCACACCCTGAAGCCATTTTTCTCATTACAATGTTTATGCAAATCGTTGAAAGGGTTAACAAATAAGGAAGCTTTAATTTAATTTAAGATAGTCCTGTCATTGTCTTGTCTGGGAAAAATAAATGCACAAGTTTGCATTATGCTCCATGCTACTCAATAGTCCAGTGATTCCACGCGCTCCTTCCATTTAAGCTCCATGGTAACCAACCTATTCATAGCATTCTGGACATTAGCCTCATATTGTGCTGCCAAAGCCTCATGGTTTATCACTTTATAATTTTGAGCAGTGGCATCCTTGTGTAACGCCTTAGCTTCTTCTACAAACTCGTCAATCTTGGCATCTATGGCTTCGTTACTAGCCTGACGCTTGACTATCTCTACCGAGTTAGGATCTCTCATTT
The DNA here is from genome assembly GCA_036435485.1 of Saposhnikovia divaricata. Taxonomy (NCBI): domain Eukaryota; kingdom Viridiplantae; phylum Streptophyta; class Magnoliopsida; order Apiales; family Apiaceae; genus Saposhnikovia; species Saposhnikovia divaricata. The sequence goes on along the minus strand of CM071596.1, from coordinate 50,620,537 downwards.
GCTCCTCAAGCGTAGCTATCACAAGCAAGTTGGCATCTTTCTTTTTCTCCAACTCCACCAGCTTATACTCAACTTGGCGATATTTGCCCGAGATGCTCTTTAACTCCTCTATCTCCTTGGACCTTGCAAGAGGCATAACCATGCCTCGGTTCACTTCTTTGTGAAGCTCAAAGGCTCTACTGGTTAAATTCGGTAAATCCCAGCGAAGATTTAAGAATCCCTGTTGCAAGTGTGTAGGGATCCTCCTAGAAGCCAACAAATAGTGCAAGGCTTTATTGAAGTCTTGGAAATTCGAATCATTTGCAAGGTCTAAAAGGCGTCCAGACAAATACTTCTTAAGAACTTTCTCATTCTCCTGGATGACCTCTTCGTCCAGCAGAATTTGAGGAGGAAGCACCCTATATACATCAAACTTGTCTTCTTGAATTTGTTCCTCCAAATGCTTGAAGAACCCAACCATCTCCGCAGAGACTGACCGGGGAACTTGACTGTGAGAATCCTGAAAGCTTGACTGGCCTTGGAGGTTTAATGAACAATCATTTGAGGTAGGAGGTTGCATTATGATGTGAGAAACCTCCTACAACAGAAAGAACAAAAAACTGAAGCAGAAGGGGGGAGTAACTGCTAGGTATATATAGATTCAACAAAAAACACATTACACATACTATGAAAACAATTGAGGCAGATTACCTGATGATGTATAACGGCCTCCTTTTGGATGTCACTTTCTACTGGGTAAGGATCGCATCTCAGATTAAACATCCCTCTCCTTTCCTCCTTAGATTTGCGCCTGGAATATACTTTCTGTGTAGCAGGATCGTAGTTGATTTCAAGGTCAAACGATAATCCCAGATGTCCCCCTTCTTTGGACAAATCAGAACTGATATCCATATACTCGGTAAGTTCACAAGATATAGGCTCTTTTATGTGAGTTAGAAATCATATATTTACCTTACATTACATAATTAGTAAAAAAAACTTTTCATGCTTGTTACATAAAAAAAAAAAAAAAAGCTTATCATCAAAACCAGCGTCATGTTAAGGTGTAGTTAGTGAAGTAGTTTACTATACCTGCATATTTTATTGGAAGGTAAAAGTTAAAATATTCTTATTAGGTTTTATACTTGTATATTTTAATATGGTTTTGGAGAAATTAAAAAAAGTATATATTATAATTTATAATCAACAAGGTTGTGCATCATTAGCACCTCTTCAATAGTTTATCCTTGAATTCTTGATCTCTTAGATCGAGTTCAATAGTTTATCTGTAAAAGCCATCTTGAATTCTTGATCACTTAGATCGAGTAAACAATAGACAACAAATAATACTAAACCCAACCCCATTTATGGTGTTGGACAAAACAATGAAATTTATACAAGAACACATAAAAAAATCAATATACAAACTATCTTACTTGGTGAAAGCATCCAAGTTGTCCAAGACTTGTCTCATTGTATAAAGAATTAATTTCTTCACCTGTATCAAAAAAAATAAAAAATATTACATGTAGTAGTATGGAAAAATTGCAGAATGGAAGAAAACTTGATAAAGTATTTTCCAATATATGATCTCTTCTCATTTAACATTGAAGTTGATAAGCCTGAAGTTCATTACAATATCACAATTATTTATATAGAAAATTCCTAATTCTTAATAATGGAAATTAAACTATCCGTTATCCGTTTTAACTACTAATTATATATATTAAAGATAAGTCTTTATATATTCACATAATAATATATTAACATATATGTCAATAGAAGTTAGTAATAAATAAATACTTTCAAGGGATAAATATATTAAATTATTATATGTAGTAGTATATATGACAAATTTGATAAAGTACAACATGGTATACCCCTAATTTGTCTTCTTTCGCACCGTGCTCTTGAGGAAGGAAACGTATTTCCTCTGTCAAACGGAGGCATGCATCTACATTTTCAGGTGACACAAAGCCCGTTGAGATCTGAGTACAAGACTGAAGAATTGCATATAGATGAGAAATGTGTAGAAGGACTAGTATTCATATGAGCTCTACTAGAAAATTGGTTTATAATGGTCGACTAAAATAGAGAGAGCTCACTTTTAAATTTCTAACTTGAAAAGGACAGCCAGCAGGAACAAAAACTGCATCTCCCAAGTTTTGCACCACAGTCCACGGTTCAATTCCTATATATAAGAAGAAAAGAAATAATTGAAAGCTAATTTTATAGGAAGTAGTGATATAATGTACCTATCTGTATATTATTCAAAATATATATGTATATAGATGATGACTCGCCATATTCCTTCTTAAGCCTCCTTTTATGCTCCGAATTCAAGTAAAATGCTCCATCGTGAATAGGGTCATAAACCTGACAAGCAAAAGTTTAGTATCTCTACATGTTAACCATCCTTTCTCCAGAAACAATTATATCCCTTCTAACAAATAATTCTATCCTTCCTGAATAGTTATATCTTTTATGATATTTGATGTGAGAAGGTTAAAGGTTCGGATAGCTTTTTGGTGCTGACCCTAAACCCTAAACATAAGTGACTTAGCTAGTTTTTGTAAATGTGATGCATTGTATACATCAAGACATGCATATAAGTATCAATTCATGTCAAAGTTCAATAAAAACAAGAGCACAACACAACGGGAGAGGGTAGGTAATTAAGTTAGCTACAAGATATCAGATAAAATCTCGGAAAACCCAACATGTAGTTATAACACTACCTGCTTTACCGGCAAACAATATGTATGCCTGAACTCTTTAAAATGTTTTCTCAGATATTCTTTCAACTTGGACGCATCCTCTCTTCGATAAATGTCCCAAAGGGCACCGCTCTCCGCCTTCTCTAATACTTCTATTTCATCATGTTCCTGCTGCTGCTCCAAGCCGTTGCAAGTTTTACCATCTATATATAGTTCTCTCTGATCCTGAAGATGGTGCTTTTCTTTCAACTGTTCTATTTCAGCAAGCTCTGAAGAAGTAAATGTCATCTCTTTTATATGCGTGAGCACATACACCTTTGATAAAAGACGTAATGGTAAGAATGGTTACTATCGATTGTATCTTTAAATACAAATTGTTGTAAAAATTTTGAAAGAGAATCAATAAAGGCTCCTGGTCAAATATAACTTATTTTCTTTGTTCTATCTTGCAGTACCTATGAGGCTACAATGCAAGAGAAATGTAAAGAAAAGGTTCTATACCTTATTAAACATAGTACCATAAAAAGAAATGAAAGACTAAATTTTAATCAGTATCCGATAACTGACGTAATATTAATTAAGTACTTTAAAGTAAAGCATACCGCATCTAACTCAAGACAGTTAATTTTGGTCACAGAATCTCCGCGTCCCAGTTCCTGGGAAAAGCCATAAGCGGTATACAGCTTTGGCCCCGTGTCTGGCATCAAATGGTCATTGGGTAACTTCACAGCAAGATTCAAGAAGCCGCTCTGTGGATGTGTGTACTCCTTAAACGGCAAAGCACTTATGAACTCCACGTTATGACGCGGAAGATGATCCTCAAATAAACCAGATCGAGGCCAGTCATTTAACTTGAGCATTAGGGGCCAGTTAGACAAGTCAAGTATACCTTCTGAGTAGCCTTTGAAGAATGAACTTACACTATAATCCTCCTGCAAGACAAATAATAATTAGTAGCTCAGTACTACAATTAAAAACACCGGCTTCATTTAACTTGCTTCTGTTAAAAAGTACATATTTCTCATTTTAGAATATTCTAGACCAATTTTAATTGTTAGAATTTACGCATTCGGAAACAGAGGATTCAGCCATGCAGTACATTATAGAATTAGGGATTTGATAAATTAACTGTGTACACTATAAAATCCAGAAATGAAATTAATTACCTCACACCAATTCAAACAATTAACAACAGCCAATTCTGTCTGAGACTTCTTATGTATTGCTCGTGACATGACCATTGGTTCCCAGCTTAAACCATACGTAGTATCAAGCACACAACTGACGATTACTGGTTCACCTTTCGACCAATGGTCGTGAAAATGTTCCACATCTCCGGATTCAACGTCTGTAGCACTTGGAGAGTACAAATAATTGTCATTAGAGTTGTCTCGAGAAGCCGCTTTCCGTAATTTCTTTTCAGAAATGTTATCACATGCCAATTCATTACACGATGAGCCTTTTACAGGAGTTTCCGGCATATCATCCAGCTTATACTGTTCATATGCCTTTTCAGCTTTCGCTAACATGTTTGAAAGCCAGTTGTCTGGTAAGACTTGTTTCAACCTTAGAATTCCTTTACCACACCCACCCATACTCTCCGGTGGACAAGAAATACTACCATCCTTGTTAGGTTTCCATTCCTGTTTTGTCTTCACAAAAGCACCATCCCTCGTTTCAGGAGTTGTGGCCCATGTCTCACAATGTAGATAGCCCAGCCGAGGAACTTCATATTGCATGATTTCCTTCTGACCATGCAAAGAGTTATCTCGCAACTCCTGACAGCAAGTAATGCAGAGATCATACGGACACCGTGTACAGCTCCGGTGGTAGTCCGCAATAGAAGTTCTACAATAGTCGCTGCACAGGACATTTCTATTTTAAGCAGAAATGCTCTCACAAAGATATGCAGAATGCAATTAGCAGGGAGAAGGCAAAAAAGGATGTAGAGAATCTAACCAGTTCATGCGCTCATCCACCGGACAGATTGCTATTTGCACTTTAACGTCCGACAACCCTTGGCAAAACAAAACACAGATCAAGCCACTCTAAAAAATTAAATAATTGGAAATGGAATTAACCTACTCTAATCAAACAAAAAGGAGCAATAATGTATTCCATTATAACTAAATAGTGTACAAAAAAAAAACAATCTTTTATTAGGTAAGCGAGAAAAAAAATCGTGCAAAAGTACAAAAAATCCATAATAAACATGAAGTAATTGTTGGGTTTAATTCTAAACATGTTTTATTTAAATATTTTGTTTTATATCCGTTTGAATAAATCAACGTTTACGTTGAAGTAGTAATGGGTTGTTAGGATATCATGGAGACAAATCAGGAGGTTGTTCTGTTTGTTAGGAGTGATAGATGCTATTTCCTTTCCTTTATATATCTCTTGTAATTCTTAGCTCTAATCAAGTAATCCCAGTTGCAATTTCTATCTAAATCATTATTTTGATTCTTAGTATATCAGTTTGGTTCTATCATCTAGTATCAGAGCCCTACAAACACCTAAAGCAATACACTACCGAGAAACACAACAATGGCAGAGCCAAGCAAAGGAAAAGAAGGCCAAATAGGTTTTACTTATCCAATGCTAACAAAAACAAACTACACCGCCTGGGCTATGAAAATGAAAGTATTTCTGCAGGCATACAATGTGTGGGATGCGGTAGAGCCCAAGGATCCAAAGGCTGTCATTGCTGACTCGGCGGACAAGCGTGCTATGGCGATGATCTATCAATCAATCTCAGAGGGGTTGTTGTTGACATTAGCAGAACACACGACTGCCAAAACAGTTTGGGAGGCCATCAAAACGGCTTCCTTAGGTGCTGATAGGGTGAAGAAAGCTAAGGCTCAGACTCTCAAGGCCGAGTTTGAGTCACTAAGCATGAAGGAATCAGAAAGTTGGATGATTTTTGTTTGAAATTGAATGGTCTGGTTGCAAAGATCAGAGCACTTGGTGAAACAATTGGAGAGGAGTACGTTGTGAAGAAGATACTACGGGCAGTACCAACAAAGTTTTTACAAATTGCCTCAGCTATTGAGCAATTTGGAAATCTAGAAAAGATGTCTATCGAGGAGGTAATTGGCTCGTTGAAAGCTCACGAAAACGCCTTCCGGGGCAAGGAGAGAGCAAAGTGGAACAACAACTACTCATGACTGAAGAAGAGTGGTCAAAACATGAGGCAGCCAATAGTGGGAAACTCTTACTTACACGTGAAGAGTGGCTTCAAAAATCAAATCGAGGTGGAAACGGTTTTCGTGGAAAGGATAACCAGGGAGGTCGTGACAGAATCGACAGAAGCAAAATAAGGTGTTATAATTGCGGAGCATTTGGACATTACGCATCTGAATGTAGGAAACCAAGAAAGGATAGAATGCATCGTGGAGAAGCAAACTTGACACAAACTACCTATGATGAACCTTCACTTTTAATGGCAATGAGTGAAGAAAGAGCAGATGGTGTGATTATGTTTAGTGAAGGTCAAAATTTGAACACAAAGGAGGTTGCAGATAACATGTGGTATCTTGACAACGGAGCGAGTAACTATATGACTGGGTGTCGTGACAAGTTCGAAAGTCTGGATAAGTCAATGCGAGGACAGGTAAAATTTGGTGATGGTTCACTGGTAAAAATTGAGGGGAAAGGGACAATCAATATGGTATGCAAAAATGGTGAGATCAGGACACTTCATGGAGTCTATTACATACCTACAATACGCAGCAACATTATCAGTCTGGGCCAACTTTCAGAAGAAGGAAATCGAGTAGTACTAGACGGAGAAAGCTTGTGGGTTTATGACAGTTGTGGCCGACTTTTGATGCACATGAAAAGATCTGCAAATCGCCTCTACAAAATTCACATTGAAAGCAACAAAGAGGTGTGTCTGTTAACTAAAGCAGAAGAGGAAGCTTGGCTTTGGCATTCAAGACTCGGACACGTTAACTTCAAAGCAATGCAACTAATGGCACAGCACAACATGGCATATGATTTTCCTTCAATTTGTCCACCAAAGGAATTATGCAGTGGATGTCTCTTATCGAAACAACAATGTAAGCCTTTCTCCCATTCGAGTTTTGTTGCTAAACATGCATTAGAATTAATACATGGTGATCTTTGTGGTCCCATTTCTCCTCCAACCCCAGCTGGTAACAAATATTTTATGCTATTAGTAGATGACTATAGTCGTATGATGTGGGTTTATATGTTGAAAAACAAAGATGAAGCACTTGATTGCTTTAAAAGATTTAAACTGTTGGTTGAAAATGGCAAAAAGAAAAAAGTGCAGGTCTTTCGTACTAATCGAGGAGGGGAGTTTTGCTCCAAAGACATTGAGAAATTTTGTGCTGAATCAGGCATTCTTAGACACTACACAGCGCCCTACACACCACAGCAAAACGGTGTTGTAGAGCGCCATAATCGTACTGTGGCAGCCATGACACGAAGTTTATTAAAAGAACGAAGTGTACCGGTAAAATTCTGGGGAGAAGCAGTTCAGCATGCTGTTTATATACTCAACAAATTACCTACACGGGCTCTTTCTAATGTCACTCCTCATGAAGTATAGTTTGAACGGAAGCCAAGTGTCGCTGACTTAAAGGTATTTGGCTGCATTTCATATATGAAGGTGCCATCTGTTTTTACACGAAAGCTTGACGATAGAAGTCAATTGTTGGTTCATTTTGGACGAGAGACAGGAACAAAGGCTTATCGCCTCTATGACCCAATCTCTGGTCGTATTCACATCTCTCGAGATGTCATCTTTGATGAAGCAAAAGGTTGGGATTGGGCAACCAAAAATCATGCAGCAGAAGAATTTATACAGCAAAATGAACTAGTTTTTCCTGAGTTTGATGTTAACACCAATTCAGATGTTGACAGAGACACTCCAGTCACGCCTATATCCTCCCCTCACTCAGTCACGCCCATGTCCTCTCCTCAACCTGTCACGCCCAGCACTGTTTCGAGTGTTTCGAGTTCTGCTAGCAGTGAAAGTGCACCAAAACGCTTTCGATCTCTCGCAGACATCTATAGCACAACTACTGTTGTCGAGCTTGAAGAAGAATTATTGTTATCTGGGATTGACGAGCTTGTTACTTTTGAGCAAGCCATTAAGGATGAAGCCTGGCGAGCAGCTATGAATATGGAGATTGACGCTATCGAGAATAACCACACCTAGCAACTCACAGATTTACCACAGGGTCATAAAGCTATTGATCTCAAATGGGTATTCAAATTGAAGCGCGATACAACTGGGGCCGTCATCAAACATAAAGCTCGCCTGGTCGCAAAAGGTTATGCTCAGCAACCTGGTATTGATTACGATGAAGTTTTTGCTCCAGTCACTCAACTAGAAACGGTTCGTCTGTTATTAGCTCTTGCTGCCAAGAATGAATGGGAGGTGCATCACCTCGATGTTAAGTCTGCTTTTCTTAATGGAATCCTTGAAGAAGAGGTCTACGTTTCTCAACCAAAAGGGTATGTCAAGGCAGGACATGAAAAACAGGTTTATAAACTCTTTAAGGCGCTATATGGTTTATGCCAAGCCCCTCGAGCATGGTACTCTCAGTTAAACAAATGCTTGCTTCGCTTAGGATTTCTCAAGTGTCCTTATGAGCATGCAGTCTTTACACGGAAGGATGGGAATGATTCCTTGATTATAGGAGTTTATGTTGACGATTTGCTCATCACGGGTACCACTGTTTCAACCATTGTCAAATTCAAGGGGGAGATGAGTCGTGAATTTGACATGACTGACCTTGGAAAACTTTCTTACTATTTGGGCTTGGAGGTTGAACAGACAAAGGGTTGCATTGAAATAAAGCAGACAACGTATGCAAAGAAAGTGTTACAAAGAGTTGGTTTAAGCGAATGTAATACAGTTAAATATCCCATGGAATTAAAGCTGCAAATCGATGCTGACAAAGATGGTGAAGCAGTAAACTCAACCCATTACAAGAGTCTGGTGGGAGGATTGCGCTACTTGGTCTATACTCGACCTGATATAGCCTATTCTGTAGGCATAGTTAGTCGTTACATGGAAAGGCCCACTGTCATGCATTTGAACGCAATAAAACGCATATGTCGATACTTGAAGGGTACTTTGCATTATGGTCTGGTGTACACAAAAGGTCGTGGCAACTATCTATTGTCTGGTTACTCCGATAGTGACCTTGCTGGAAGTATTGAGGATCGTAAAAGCACAGGGGGCATGGCTTTTTATCTTGATGAGAGCTTAATCACGTGGGTTTCACAGAAGCAGAGATGTGTAGCCCTGTCATCATGCGAAGCCGAGTTTATGGCTGCTACTACAGCGGCGTGTCAAGGAATATGGCTTCAAAGGGTAGTAAGTCAGATCATGGGTGTGAAGGCTGCACCAGTTGTTCTCTGTATTGATAATAAGTCTGCCATAGATCTTGCAAAGAATCTGGTTTTTCATGGCAGAAGTAAGCACATTGATGTGCGTTACCATTTCATAAGAGATTCTGTGGAGCAGGGTTTAATCGAGATCAAGCACATCAGAACAAGTGAGCAACGAGCAGATATATTGACCAAGGCACTGTTTGCAGCAAAGTTCGAAAATATGAGACGCTTACTTGGAGTTCAGAATCTGGAACATGTTTAGATTAAAGGGGGAGCATGTTGGGTTTAATTCTAAACATGTTTTATTTAAATATTTTGTTTTATATCCGTTTGAATAAATCAACGTTTACGTTGAAGTAGTAATGGGTTGTTAGGATATCATGGAGACAAATCAGGAGGTTGTTCTGTTTGTTAGGAGTGATAGATGCTATTTCCTTTCCTTTATATATCTCTTGTAATTCTTAACTCTAATCAAGTAATCCCAGTTGCAATTTCTATCTAAATCATTATTTTGATTCTTAGTATATCAGTTTGGTTCTATCAGTAATCTGCTATATATTTCACAATATGGCAACTATGTGTCTACATTATCTAGCATGATGGATATTCTGTATTTCACGGCCAGTTATGATGAGCACTACCTCGAATCTTAGCCTCCATCTCTCTTTCCATAATTTGTTGTTCATTGAATTGTCTAACAAAAGGGAGAAGCCGTTTCAGGAGATATTTTGAGTAATGGACTTTGTCATCTTCACTTAGCAGAGTTTGGTTCTAAAAAAAACATCCAAAACAGTATAAAGGTCATATATAGATATGAAAACTCATTCATTGAAAAAAGAAGTTAGAATGTCTAAGAAACAAACTTTAATCGGCAATTCTAAGCGCAGACAACTTTTGCAATTGCAGATGTCTCGACAGAAAGGACATGCCTCCACAAAATCCTCTTCATTCATCTCCGGATAGCTGTATATAAACGAAGAAAAATTTGAATATACAAAACACAAGAAAGATTCATCAAGGTGCTCCATTAAAATGATAAACACAACTTGCCATCAAATTCATACATATTAAATTTGCCACACATACTTCGATTATTTCATATGTCATTTTGCAATTCTAAACAACCATTTCTCACAAATTAATTACCAAACAATCAGACTTCAATTATATTAAATATCATTAAAAATAAAAAAAGGGAATGTACAAAGGTACATACTTATCAGAAATGCAGCGTGTACAATATCTTTTCTTCTCACACTTGCTGCAATTAACAACACGGCCTTTGTCATTCCTTTTACACTGATGACAATACTTGGCTTCACCATCGCCCCTTTCCTGTAAATCACATCAAAAATTAAATTTAATATTATGAAATGTACTTCTTTAGTAGGTGAACTTCAGATCTTCAACCATCAAAATCAGTAACAAAAAGTCCTGATTCAATTTTAAAAATGAGTAAATAAAAATAATAGCTCCAGTAAAAAACCCTGATGACATTAGATCACCATTTTTTTTGTGAGTTCTGGTTCTACCACTGACAGATCGTAAAAATTTACTACGAGAACTTACAACTTTACAACGTTTTGGTCTATAGTTGCTGGTGCTGGATGAGTCTGATGAATCAGAATCATCAACTTCCTGTACAACTTGCGCTACCTCTTTTCTTTTGCTACCACTGTACGAGGAACCCTCCATTTCTTGTATAATTCGTTTTAAGTGAATTTTCATCTTGCTAGAGTACTATAATTCTTGCAGGTTCTCGTTTCTTCCTGTATTATGTATATAGACGGGATTTAATGTTTATTGCAGATGCTCCCTGGATATTATATTACAATTTTACACACACGTTAATCATGTAAACAGCTACATGGATACATCTGTCGGTGGGCCCCTACTTTTGGCTATAGTTTTGAATAAATATTGAAAAAGGGCTCTATCTGTTAAGGTAAGTTAGGTGTTTGTGTCATGCTGCCTTAAAAGTCATAACAATACTAATTTTAGTACTCCCTCCGTTTCAATTTGTGTGTCTTGTTTTGACTTTGGACACTGTTTATTATAGATGATAGACTACTAATTTATCCATAATCTATAAGACCAAATATAGTCATGAGTGATCTTGTTGGATTCGTATTTATGAGTACTTTAATACAGTGAAGTTTTTATATTTAATACTAATACGAAATTGAATATATTAACGATTAAAAATGTGTATTGGCAAACGTGTTCAGAGGAAACAGGACACACAAATTGAAACGGAGGGAGTAATAAATAATATTTGATGAATACAATTATTTATGTGAATAATGTTATCTATCTAAATTCACAGTAAAAATTTAAGAAAATCAAGAAAAATCATTTAACCCTGACCTCTTCTTTTGTATTTTATATTTAAATTTACTAAATATATACAATATAAAATATGAGAGGTAATCATTTCCAATCGAGAAAATATTCATTAATACAATACATGATTCAAATTAATATTTGGAATAGAAGTTTGGAAAGAAGCGTAACCCGAATATCAAGTGTTTTATTGGATAGAATTCAGTCATATGCAGTTTATGTGTTCAAATGTAAAAGAAGACTTGAAGGAGTTGAAGAAGATAGGGTTGTAAATGAACTGATACACTCGCGAACGATTCGGTATTTGGTTCGAAAAAAGCTCGGTTAGGATTCGGTTTGATTCATAAACGAATCGATCTGGAACATGATTTTGAGGATCAATTTATAAACGAGCTAAACTTCATCACGGTAAAGATTGACTTGATAGTTCGCGAACAAGATCGATTAACGTGTTCGTGAACAGGCTAGTAGCTCATGAATATATTCGTGAATTAGTTCAATAATTGAACTCCTTAACATGCTTGGTATTTGAAAATTGAGTTCCTTACCAGTTCATAAAAAAAATCGATAAATAATCTCATATATATAATATATGTTTGATTATTAAGATATACTCTCGAAACTCTTATTAATTGTACACTCTTAATTAGAATATCTTATATTTTATGCTAGATATTATAAATATTTATTTTATAATAATAATGTTAATAATAAAGTCATGATAATAATAATAATTTGAATAATAATAACTAACTAAATCTAATAATTAGTATATGTAGTATAATTGTATATATTTGTCAAAATATGTATCAAATTAAATATTACATTATTTATGTGCTAAATTTTAGTATTAAATATTACTAATGTATAAATATATTTATAGTACTTAAATATATAAAAAGATATTAAAATATGTTTGTGATTGGGTAAAATTTAAAACAATAATAACTTGAGATACATGCAAATATGAAATATAAAAACCAAAATAAGTTAATTAAACACTACAAATATAATAATAATTTTTTAATACTTTAATTTATAAAAGGTAATGAGATAATACAATAAACATATAATCAATGTAAAAATTTATAAATAATATTGTAAATTTATGTAAGGAGACTAATACTTTTGTATGACTGATATTTTATAGATTTTATATGACTAATGATATTTTATGTAAGGAGATGTGAGAATTTTTTGGTTGATGATTTATTATTATTATTTTTAGTGCTGAGACATAATTTTAATTATTTAATTTTGGACTTTTTAATTTTTTTAATGTTAGATTTTTATATACAAAAATAAGAAAACAAGTTTATGAGTTGTTCGTAAGTGAACTCGTGAGCATAAGAAGACAAGCTCGTGCATTGTTCGAAAGCAAAATTTCATGAGTAAGTTCATCAGACATATTCGTGAGTGTTCGTGAACAACATTTTATCTTAACGAACCGAGCTCAAACATATTTTTTGGCTCGATTCAAGTTCAAACTTTTTGTATTTTATATTAAAATTTATTAAGTATAAAATATAAAATATGAGAGGTAATCATATCCAATCGAGAAAATATTCACTAATATACAATATGTGATTCAAATTAATAGTTGGGAAAGAAGTTTGGAAAGAACATAACCCAAATATCAAGTGTTTTATTGTGTAAAATTCAGTCATATACAGTTTATGTGTTCAAATGTAAAAGAAGACTTAAAGGAGTTGAAGAAAATTTAAGGGAAAGGTAGTGCCTTTTTTGATGTTCTTTTGGTTCAAGAAGACAAAGGATCCAAAGAAGAATGGGTGCTTGAATTGGGATGTTCCCATCACAAATGGGCTAAAGGGGAATGGTTCTCGTCCTACAAAAAGTGTGAGAGAAATGATAATTTTACCAAAGAGGATAAAAGTTGATGGCATTAGTGAGGTAACAATGAAACTTTACCATGTTCGTGTTCGAAAGTTAGCTCAAGTACTGGAGTTAAATCAAAATCTAGTTTCATTGGCTATTTAGTTGAATGGGGACATATTGTTATGATGTAAAGCGGTAGCCTCCACGTCACTAACAATGATTTAGAGACATTTAAAGGTTTAAAGGAGAAGAGAAATCTTTTTGTGCTAGAAGAAGACATTCTTGTTTGAGGGGAGACATTGACTGATGGACGTCGATGTCAGGGGAGGATATCTGGGTTTAAACCCAATACAGTAGTATGAGCTCCATTAATCCAAAGTAAATTCAATCTTCATGTTTCACTTATTATTGTCACTTACTTAAACTGATTATTACAAAGCCAGAGAACAATGTTTGTATGCCTGATTTGGTTTTATTTTGATTTTATAGGAAATAGAGGCCGAAAGAGAGAAAAAGGGAGAAATGCCTATTACGGATGATGAATTCATGGGTTTTGTGTATGACCCTACTGAACCGGTTGTGAAAGAGCTACGGGTTTCAATTTCATTTTATTCTCTTCCTTGATCCTTGACACAAATTATTGTTGCATGATTCTATCTCAGCTAGCTGCCTCATTTCAGCTCAATTACAATTCTTTTGTTAGATTTTAATTTTGTGATTTGACTTTGACATATTCCATGTTATAGGAAAAAATGAAAAACGTACGGTCTTAGCAAGTGGAATTGACACCTGAGTTGTTCCGGCCAACTGATGAACCGCAATCCACCCGTACGCAAATGGAAATTTAGTGGAAAAAAGATGTCATTGTGACAATACAGGCCAGATCCCCGAAGAAAGGGAAGGTCTTCCTACATCCCCATGAAACATTTGGAGAGCTTCTTAGAGCACGGGAAGCAACATAGTTGATAAACAAACAAAAAGTGGAACCTGCTGTTCATATTCCAGATGATATTTATATGATGATGTCGACCATTTTAGATGAGGTGAGGCAGATGGTCTGTTCCTTGCCTACGCGTGAAGTGAAATAGCCCATTTTGGACGAGGAGGTGCGTAAATTAGCCACTGTTACATTCCCGGATCCAACTCAGCACTCCTTGTAGACGCATTATATACGGGAAGCCACTGGTTTGCTTCCTCAGATCATGAAGAACAATGATAAGATCATTGTAGAGGTAACATTCTTGCTTGATTAATTAGGATTTCACTTTGCTTTGCTACATTCCACTTTGCTGTATCTAATGTTTTATTATGAAAAATTAGGATTTCGGATTTTACTGTGTGATTAAAATGATTAATGTGTAAAACAGTTGGTAATGGTTTTAGAAAAACTATGAATAAATTAAACGATTTAGATGAATAGAACCTAAAAGAAGAGTTGGTAATCTTGTTTTGGTTTTTAATTGTTTTCTGTGTGAGAATTGTTGATTTGAAAACCCTAGGCCCCATCGGTGTAGTTCCTAATGCGTAAGCAGCCAGGCTTTCATAGTCTAGGTAAACTTAGTTAATATTGAATCTTAGTGTTTCTTCTAGATATTAGTACTGAGGCTTATTGTTTATACTCTGTTTACTATGATAATTGTGGGATGTAGTATTTTTTAAGTAAACCTGATAGTTTTTATTTGTTCTAATTAGGCAAGTAAAGCTCATAATAGACTTAGTTTAGATATAAAAATTGCATCCTACTTGTGTCACCTTTAATGTTTAGGATTTTAGCAATAAAGTTTTGGAGTCTGTTATACTTTTAAGTATATATTTTTCAAATGAAAAGATTAATTATTTTTTTTTACAAGTAAACATAAGTTATTCAGATTTTTTAAAACAAGCGTAAATCTAATATACTTCTTTTATCAATCATGCTTTATTAAAAACTTATATTTCTGGACTAACAATCATGCTTATCCTGAATCATTGCACTGGTTATTCATGTAGGAGACTCTGCCAGGGAATGCTATGGTAGTGGACGGCACAAAGGCTCTGATGGAGGACGGCGCAGGCAGCAACGAAAATGACGAAGATCTAGAGGCACACATGTACCCGCTTATATGAACTGTTTATGAAGAACTGTTTGAATAGTGGTTTTAGAAGCTTCAGTTTGACAATGTTTAACTATCAAGTTGTTTTAGACCAAGTATTTTGTAATTAACTTTTGGTATTTTGTTTAATCAAATATGAATGGTTTATATTTGGTGGTTAATTATTCTTATTTGCTTTTTTATTGCTTGGTTATATTTGTATACAGAAAAGTGAGAAGGAACAAGTGGTAGAGAATTTAGTATAAAACTGTAATGGTATTTCGACTAGAAGTGAAACATTAAAAAAAAATGGTATTTTAAATTCAACCGGATGGGGTAGAATATACATTTTTCGTATGTTATTTTCCACCATTCTTGGTTGAATATAATGAGAACCAAAAATGTTTTTGCATGACAATTTCGACCGGATATGAAGGTCGAACATATATGACGACCAAAGCAGGTCGAAAATAAAAATGGTTGATATCGACCAAAAGTGGTCGAAAATGAATTTGACCTCAACAGGTCGAATTTACTTTTTTGACTGAAGAAGGTCGAATTTAAAGGTCAACCTCTTTTGGTCGAAAATATTGTCAATCGATGGTGGTCGAAAATATTTTTTTGGCGGTTTTTTTGAAATTTTATGGAAAAATTCAAATTTTATGCAAAAATTTTGGCCTGAGAATTGGTGACTGTATCCAGTCGAAATTAATTGGTTGAACATATATGGTCGAACATATATATTAGCTAATTTCGACCGGCTACCTTATTTTCGACTTATGTATATTCGATCTTTTGCTGGTTGGTCGAAGAGAGCATCGAAATTAACTAATTTCGACCATATTACGGCGGTCGAAATTTGTCGAAATTCTGGTAGTGATAAATAAATATTCCTTCATTGTATGCTTATTACTTAATATAATTTAGTGTAAAACATGGAATAACATCCCCAAATGATATTTAATTTCTATATAATATTGTTAAAATTTTAGATCCTTTTCATTGGAACTTGTGTATATAGAGAAGTAATCTAGAACTCACTGTTGCATTGCAGTTCTTATAGTACATTATTGGTACACTATAGTGAGAGAGATTTTCTAGGTCATTACAAAAAAAATGTAAGATGCACAATACAGGTATTGACACAAGTGGAAAAGACTACGAAAAATTCCACACCCTAAAGCCGTTTTTCTCATTACAATGTTTATGCAAATCGTTGAAAGGTTTAAGAAATAAGGAAGCTTTAATTTAATTTAAGATAGTCCTGTCATTGTCTTGTTTTGTCTGGGAAAAATAAATGCACAAGTTTGCAGTATGCTCCATGCTACTCAATAGTCAAGTGATTCCACGCACTCCTTCCATTTAAGCTCCATGGTAACCAACCTATTCATAGCATTCTGGACATTAGCCTCATATTTTTCTGCCAAAGCCTCAAGGTTTATCACTTTATAATTTTGAGCAGTGGCATCCTTGTGTAACGCCTTAGCTTTTGTACGAACTTGTCAATCTTGGCATCTATGGCTTTGTTACTAGCCTGACACTTGACTATCTCATCCAAGTTATGATCTCTCATTTGCTCCTCAAGCGTAGCTATCACAAGCAAGTTAGCATCTTTCTTTTTCTCCAACTCCACCAGCTTATACTCAACTTGGCGATATTTGACCGAGATGCTCTTTAACTCCTCTATCTTCTTGGACCTAATTGCAAGAGGTATTACCATGCCTCGGTTTACTTCTTTGTGAAGCTCAAAGGCTCTACTGGTTAAATTCGGTAAATCCCAGAGAAGATTTAAGAATCCTTGTTGCAAGTGTGAAGGGATCCTCCTAGAATCCAACAAATAGTGCAAGGCTTTATTGAATTCTTGGAAATTCGAATCATTTGCAAAATCTAAAAGGCGTCTTGACAAATACTTCATAAGAACTTTCTCATTCTCATGGATGACCTCTTCGTCCAGTTGAATTTGAGGAGGAAGCACCATATATACATCAAACTTGTCTTCTTGAATTTGTTCCTCCAAATTCTTGAAGAACCCAACCATCTCCGTAGAGACTGACTGGGGAACTTGACTGTGAGAATCCTGAAAGATTGTCTGACCTTGGAGGTTGAATGAACAATCATTTGAGGTAGGATGTTGCATTATGATGTGAGAAACCTCCGACAACAGAAAGAACAAAAAACTGAAGCAGAAGGGGGGAGTAACTGCTAGGTATATATAGCTTCAACAAAAACCACATTACACATACTTTGAAAACAATTGAGGCTGATTACCTGACGTATAACGGCCTCCTTTTGGATGTCCCGTTCTACTTGGTAATGATCGCATCTCAGATTAAACATCCTTCTCCTTTCCTCCTTAGATTTGCGCCTGGAATATACTTTCTGTGTAGTAGGATCGTAGTTGCTTTCAAGGTCAAATGATAATCCCAGATGTCCCCCTTCTTTGGAAAAATCAGTACTGATTTCCATATCACAAGATATAGGCTCTTTTATGTGAGTTAAAAATCATATTTACCTTACATTACATATTTAGTGAAAAAACTTATCATGCTTGTTACATAAAAAAAAAGATTATCATCAAAACCAGCGTCATATTAATTAAGGTGTAGTTAGTGAAGGTAAAAGTTAAAATATTCTAATTTGGTTTTATACTTGTATATTTTAATATGGTTTGGAGAAATTAAAAAAAATATTATAATTTATAATCAACAAGGTTGAGCATCATTAGCACCCCTTCAATAGTATATCTGTAAAAGCCATCTTGAATTCTTGATCTCTTAGATCGAGTTCAATAGTTTATCTGTAAAAGCCATTGTGAATTCTTGATCTCTTAAATGAGTAAACACTAGACAACAAATAATACTAAACCCAACCCCATTTATGGTGTTGGACAAAACAATGAAATTTATACAAGAACAAATAAAAAAAATCAATATACAAACTATCTTACTTGGTGAATGCATCCAAGTAGTCCAAGACTTGTCTCATTCACTACAAGAAAAACTGGATCATGCAACAGTTTTTCACCTTTGCCTAACCTCTAAATTTTTCGTGGTCTATCGGGCAGTGGTCTGATTGAAATCATACAATGGTTTTACACCCTTGGTAGAAGAAGGTAACACAACAGTTCTAAATTGCTGTTAAAAATTACGAAATACAACAGTTGTATAATAAGAACCATTACTGGAAACAACATAATGCAATGGTTTTCTGACTAATAGACAACATGGAATAGATGTCATGCAAGAGTTATTTTAAACAACAGTTATTGTAATCCTTTGTTGTCTGAAAACCTAATCATAACTGTTTTAAAGAAACACTTTTATCTTAGTTGGTGTTAGACAACAGTTTAGACAAGCACACATGTAGTTTAATTGGTGTTAGACAACCT
This sequence comes from Saposhnikovia divaricata, assembly GCA_036435485.1. Lineage (NCBI taxonomy): Eukaryota > Viridiplantae > Streptophyta > Magnoliopsida > Apiales > Apiaceae > Saposhnikovia > Saposhnikovia divaricata. The sequence continues at coordinate 50,601,833 of CM071596.1, read as the reverse complement.
TTTGTTTAAAGCATAAATCATTGTGTTTTAATATTAATTGTGGTTCACCGTTATCCGAAAACTCTTTAGACCACATTTTAAGCTTAACTCATATTGTAGTTTAAGTTTTCAGACAACGCCATATAACTCCTCTTGTTATGGAAATATTGTAGACACAATGGTTTACAAGTTTTACAAAGTTGTTTATCTACTTTCAGTCAAGTGTTATAACAATGCTATACTGTTGTGCCAATTATGTTCGTACAATGGCTATTTTTGATTTAAAAAACCATAATCTATTTAAGTGTAGACTTTTTTCACATAAAATTCACATTTTATACAAGCCACCAGCGGAAACTTAAAACTATATTCCATCAATCAACATTTGGTTCCAACCACGTGACAAACCAAATGACCAAATACATTATAAAACAAAACGATACCAAACAAGAAAAGATACCAAACACAAATGAAAACCACGAAATATATACTAAATTAACCAACAATCCACCGAAAACACAAAACAAGCAAATAGAGACCAATTCACCAGTTCACCAGTTTACCTAACACCAAATACATCATCCCAAGTTTATTTTACCATCACCAGCTACATACTATAAAACTTCCACTTCACTACTAGTTCATAACAAGATAAAGAACCCGACTGTAGAACCTAACATGCATGGCATTTCATAAAATATTTCGCAATATCAATCCAGATCTCGTTATTGTCATCATCAGTATAAACCAAGTTCGACCTGCGCATCCACTAAAAAATGACCGAAGGTTTTTTGTAAGTCACATATTTTTACCTTAGCAGATTATCTCTAAAGTGTCCTAAAGAACCAAGTATCTCTAAAGTTGATCAGAAAACCCAAAAAAAGTGAAATTCTCACCTTAGCAGCAAATTGAAGCTCTTTGTCCTCAACGATTTCCTTCATGTACAGCATCATGAACATGCCACAGTCCTTGCTCCCTATCTGCAGTGGAACTCCTTGAAGTACAAATAAAAATTTAATTATAATCTCCTTCGATGACATAAATAAAATATGATGAGAATGAATTAATACCGTCATGTTCTCCCATAATATTTTCTTCTTTGCAACCTTGTTCAGATCCTCCTTGTAAATTTTAATGACGCTGTAACAAAAATAATATTTATCAACAAAAAGTCAAAGCACAGAAATATATGGTCTATTAAGGTTCAAGACTCAATACATAAACTTTAGAAGTTGAACTTACTTGTCGACAACATCCACCCATTCCTCATTTGCAATTTGACATTTTAGAGGGTCCATGTAGTAGACAATCTCTGCCTCAGGATTTGCAACAGTCAAAGTCTAATGGTTCCTACGCAAACATGAACCATGGTGCAAGTTTGAAATTAAAGCATGAAGTACTAATTCTTGTCGCATTAGCAACTCAAATATAATAAAAAAGATCACATTAATATTAAAATGAAATCAATCAAAAAAATACTTAAATTCAGCAAGACAGAAAAATGTTCCAAAATGTGACACTTCTAGAGTACAATTTCTTGCAAGAAATATGATCAGGATTGACTTCAAAAATTAATAAGAACTTAAATTCTGGTAAAATGATCAACTTAAAAAATGAAAGGAACGCTTGATCTTAACAAGTCTACCAAAATATCTTAAATTACGACACAACCAAACCATTTTAAAAAAATTTGAAACCTAAATTATTGTAAAAATTCAGCTTAAAATTATAAGAAATATTATCAAGTTTAACCACAAAATTAAACTTAAAATTTGCAACAAATATTATCAGATTTAACCCTTGTGTTAAAAATTGAAACTTAAATTCTTGTAAAAAATCAACTTAAAAAGGGCAAGACATATAATCCTGTTTAACCTTAAAAAATTATCTGAGAATGTCTAAGTAGCTAGGTATGGTATAAACACTTACACGCCTTTGTAAGGCATGAGAAAGTATTGATCTTTCTTACAATTCTTAAATCGTGCAGCGGGTGCACCTCTTCCCTGCATTACCACATCCCATGGCACCAATTGTTTCACATATTCATTTAAGATTAGAATTACTCTTTACTCTTTAAACTACTAATCAAATTAAATCCTAATCATGGTGTAAACATGGCACCCCTTTACACCCTAGAATCGAACTACTCACTCATACTAAGATTAAGAACGATAAAAACAATGAAGAAAGCCATATAAAACATATACTAATAAACAAGATGAGATAAAAAATACCTTACACTTTGTATTAACGAAGAACAATGAAAATCCAAACTAAAACAAATGCTTACAATGGAAGAGATGAAGAACAAACCCTAGCTATGTTAAAAGTACGTATGTATCTCCTCACGTTCTCTCTAAAAACTAATAATAAAACTAATAATAAAAATCTGATCTCCTATCTCCTAATAAAAGTATTTTTAATGTTTTAATAAATTTAGAAAAAGATATGCATAATTGAATAGGATTTTCATGTAAAATTCGCTAAAAACTAATAATAAAATTAATAATAAAAATCTGATCTCCTATCTCCTAATAAAAGTATTTTTAATGTTTTAATAAATTTAGAAAAAGATATGCATAATTGAATAGGATTTTCATGTAAAATTCGCAGCTGTATTACTCCTCTGTTTGTGGGCTCTTCCACTTGGACTCTGCTCACTGCAAGATCGTCTCAAGATAGGACCCAAATAGCGTAGGCAGCCGTATAGCCCAATAATACGAATTCTCATCTATTTAAACTCCAAATTAGCTCTTTTTGCTACAAATCCATCCAACTTATGAATTTATTATTTCCTACAATAAAACAATCAAATCTCTATTAAATAAATATACAAGTCAATGCAAAACGCGAATAAAATCATCTAAAATATATATAAAAATATTTTTTATCAAACATATAATAGTATATCGTGATTGATTTCAAATTAAAATTATGATTGTTTAATAAATATTTTTTGATTTAAAAAATATGTATTTATAGACATGTTAAATAAATTCATTATTGTTTTTAAATTAGAAGTGTTAATTAATGAGGTAGGGTGAGAATGTAAATAAGGAAAATTTTTAATATAATATGATTGGTCTAAAATTTAGAAATTAGTTTTGATTGGTCCTAAAATAATTCATAATTTTTTGATTGGTTAATTGGTAGGCTCAGGTATTATAATAAAAGATGTATTGTTATAATTATAAATTCTAAATAATCCTTTTTGTCAACGTTACATGAATGTATATGAGATATTAAATTTTAACTTTCTTTTTCAAATATAACGAGATTTACTTAAATGTGAGGTCATATGATAATAGTTTTCAATTTTACCTTTTTCAAGACATTAGATACATATATATTTCATATAACATGAATTTTCAAAGCTCTGGGAAAATTTAACATAAAAATTACATGCATATGATTTGTTGAGATTCTATTTGTTGAGATTTTAGGTAATCTTGATGTATTTTAACTGTGAAGAAGAATGCAAGTATTCTTGATATGTCATTATACCAATGATAATTATAAAGGGTTAATTTACTTAAAAATAATGAAATCGCGTCCTATCATTTTTGGAAATTATGGAATAGCCTCTTAAGTAAGAGTACTTTATTTAAATGATTTTGTAATTCATTAGTGGTACTAGGATATTTAGACTAGTGTAATAGGAAAATTTTTCACTTACACACTTGCAGTAAATCACCATGTTCCACTACAACATAGGCAGGTTGAATTCGACCATCTATTTTCGACTTTGGCTAAATTCGATCAAAGAGGGTCGAATTTAATGGTGCCGGCTGACGTCGACCATTTATCATCGAATTTAAAAAGAGACAAAAATAATTGGTCAAAATTATATGTATTTTCAACCGATTTTATCCCGATGGTCGAATTTAAATCCCGCCAAAAATAGGAGGCAAAGTTCCCGCCAAACTGAATAAAATTTCGACCACACATGGTCGAATTTAGAAATGGCACTGAGCGGGAAAATCCCCGCCTTTTTCCCAGAACTTGTATCAAAATGAATATAAGTTCCCGATCAAGCTCAATATAAATTCGATCATATATGGTCGAATTTATAAATTGCACTGAGCGGGAAAATCCTCGTCATTTTTTTCAAAACTTATTTGAACCGGAAATTTTGCCACCAAATGAAAACCGAAAATAATTAAAAACCTTTCAGACGACACTAGTGGAACTTAATATATTCGACCCAATATGGTCGAATTAACCATTATCAAATTCTAAAAATCCTTTTTTAAATATTTAAATTTTTCTAAATTTCATGAAATAATACGTGTAAATATAAGCATAGAATTCATTATATAAAAAATTGTAGTTTGTCCGAAATAAATTATATCTTAAGAAAATGTTGAATTTTTACTTAATAGATACTTCTATAAAAATTTAGTAACTATTTAATAGGTTTAAAAAATTACAAATAAATCATCAGAGTACCGGAAAGTCATATTTTATACAATATAAGTTTTTAAAAAAATAAAATTGGGCAAATTAACAAATTCTTTTTAAGTCGGTAGAAAAATGAGATAGTCTTAACAAACTTATGGTTTAGGGGTTTAGATTTAGGGTTTGGGGTATCAATTAGGGTTAGCTCTTTTAGTTTACTTAATTTTTTTTAAAGTAATCCAGCCATACGAATGTCGAGATTTTAATAATGTAAGAGCAAATGCAAAAAATAAATTATTTATAATATTTATTTCTTAGAGTTTATAATAGTTTTTATAATCTATACAACAAATTTGACTAGAAACCCTAAATAGTCGAATATAACTTAAAGTCGAAGTAGCCCACTAATTTCGACTTCTATTGGTCGTACTTTAAATTCGATCGTTTGAAGTCGAACATAGCCGCACAAGTAAGTTTGACTTTCTTTAGTGGAATTTACTAATTCGACTATACTAGGTCAAATTTACCCATGTTCTTTTAGCAACCCTACTGCATCTCTTTTTCCTTTCACCGTTTTTGCAACATGTCCCCCCTTCACCATTTTCTCCCTCTTCTTTCATCATAGAATTTTCTTCTTTCACCATTTTCTCTATATGTGATCATCCTAAATCTTGGAGTCAGTGCAATTTCTTCTTCTTAATAGTATGAATATGATTGTTTTTGTTGTAATTAGTGGAATTATGATAATTTTGTATGTGTTCATGTATAAATGAATTTGAGTGGTTTATATGTAATCATATATGATCATAAGTGAAACATGTTGCTTAAACTTGAGATATTATATTAGCAATTTGTTTATTTACTTAAAATTACATTTGCCTTATATTAAAGTGTGCACATTTGTAGATGGCATTTGATCGTAATTGGATTGGTCGTAATCGATTTAATGAGGCAAAATACTTAACAGAAGAATACAAAATTAGATTGGATAATTTCATTAAATTTGCTATAGATCATCTTGATGAGGAAGACAACGGCCTTATAAGATGTCCTTGTAAAAAATGTAGAAATGGACATTATAAGAATCCTAGTGTCGTGAAAGTTGATTTATATCGATATGGTATATGCAATGGTATACTAGATGGGATTGTCATGGGGAGAAGGATAGGTCGCGAGACGAAGTTGGAACGAGTTATGTTAAAACTAGCCACACGGATGATGATATGTATGATGTACATGATAATGATTTTGAGGATTGTGAAGATTTTGGGGAAGAACCGAATGAAATAGAAAATTTTTTTTACAAGATGGTGAGATTTGCTTCTGATCCAATTTATCCCAACAATGCCAATTTTATAATATTGGAGTTTGTCATGGAGTTTCTTGCTTGGAAAAATAAGCATAATTGCAGTAACAATGGCTTTAATGAGTTGCTTCATCTCATTGGATTAGTATTGCCCAATGATCATAAATTGCCTGAAAAGCACTGCGTAGAAGATGATTAAAGGGTTGAATATGGAGTATGAAAAGATTGATGGTCGCAAGAATGATTGCATGCTATTTTACAAGGAAACAACAATAAGACACAATGCGACATATGCACAGAACACAGAAACAAAGTACCAAAAGATTCTAAAAATAGAATACCACGAAAGATGCAACGTTTATTCATGGCCGAAAAGACTACAAAATCTATGAGGTGGCACCATAATAGAGTTGTTGTTGAAGGTCAATTAAGTTACCCCGCTGATGGATATGAATGGAAACAATTTGATCATATATTTCCAAGATTTTCAAAGGACATTCATAATGTTAGACTCAGACTAGCTACTGATGGATTTGACCCCTTTCATGATCCACATGCTAGGGAGTATACTGTATGGCCTGTGGTGATTTTTGTGTATAATCTTCCCCCATCCATGTGTACTAAGGCTCCATACATGTTCATGCCTCTTCTTATTCCCGGGCCAAAAGATCCAACAAAAGATTTACATGTTTATCTAAGACCTCTAATTGATGAACTGAAAATGTTATGGCATACTGGGGTGGAAACATATGACATGTTCTCACATACAAATTTTATGATGAAGGCAACACTTATGTGGACAGTTAGTGACTTTCCTGCACTTGCCATGCTTAGTGGGTGGTCCACTAAGGGTAAGTTGGCATGTCCAGTTTACTTGGGAGAGGTCAAAGCTAAACAACTCAAACATGGTGGAAAATATACTTTTTATGGCACATCTTGATATTTTTTGGAACCAGATGACTCCCTAAGAAGGAGTACAAGGTTTGGAAGTATTGAGACACGATCAGTGTATGCTCGACTTTCAGGAGGACTTGCAAAGGCCATGTGTGAGCAGATACAATTTCCCCCTCCGGGAAAGTTAACAAATAAAAAACCAAAGGATTATGGCGAGACACATAATTGGACTCATAAAACTCCATTTTCTGAGTTCCATATTGGGAGAGACTTAGCCTTCGTCACAGCATTGACATTATGTACACCAAAAAGAATGTCTTTGACAACATATTCTAAACAATTCTTGATGATGCAAATAAGTCCAAAGATAACAAAAAAGCAAGAAAGGATTGTGAAGAATTACGTGTACATCTTGAGTTGTGGATTCGAGGTGATGACACGAAACCACATGCACCATATGTTCTTTCGAGGGAAAACGTTCACAAGTTGTTCAATTGGATTGAAGCATTGAAACTTCCTGACGGATTTGCCTCAAATATATCTAGGTGTGTGAATTGGAAAACAAATTGCATTCACGGGATGAAATCACATGATTGTCATATTTTCAAGCAAAATTTCTTACCCATCATTTGTCATGACTAACTTCTGAAACATGTAGCTGCTCCTATTATTGAGTTGTGCAAGTTCTTTCAAGATTTATGCTCGTCGAATCTCATATACACAGATTTGCAAAAAATGGAGAAAGATATAGTAAGGATAATGTCGAAACTTGAAACTGTCTTCAATGGAGAATTTTTTAATCCAATGGAGCATTTGCCACTACATTTAGCTACTGAGTGTAAGTTGGGTGGCCCGGCTAATTGGCGTTGGATGTATTTTGTTGAGAGATACTTGCATAATCTGAAATTGAAAGTTGGAAACAAATCTCGAGTGGAAGGTTCAATGGCTCAACGCTATATTGAGGAGGAGTGTTTGCATCTTTGCTCGTTATTTTTTGATTCCAAAACCGGGAGAGAGCATAATCGGTTACGTCGAAATGAGGCACCTCAAAAGTTTCATGATGTCGATTTATTAGAGGTTTACACGTATTAGCATGAACTTGTGACATACTATGTTCTCATTAATTCACCGGAAATTGGAAAGTACTTGCGGTATGATTCTTTTAAACCATATTTACTTCAAAATTTTAAAGTAATTATGAATTCAGTTTACAATTTAATTTTTTTTATTGTTCAATGTAAATATATAGTGGATTCCAGAAGTTGGTGCAAAAACATTACCCCTGCCTCAATGATGCAGAAAAAGAACAATATCAAAAAGAACATTTTAAACACTACAAGAAAACAGCTTTAAACCGACCGTCACAATACCGACCGTCACAAATTCAATGGTTATAATCGACCGCTACCGTAGGTAGTCGGTTTTATGATAAAACCGACCATCTAAAACTGACCGGTGCGGACTCGGGCCCATTTTGCTGACTCACATTTTCGGTCTCTGTGACACGTCATCTAAAACCGACCAATACCACTACGGTTGGTTTTAGGTGGTCGGTTTTAGGTGATCGGTTATAAAAATTTCTAAATTTCGAAAATACCGCCCAAATGAAAAATTCAAATTTTTGATCAAACTCATAACCGACCACAGGTAGTCGGTTTTATGATAAAACCGACCATCTAAAACTGATCGGTGCGGACTCGGGCCCATTTTGCTGACTCACATTTTCGGTCTCTGTGACACGTCATCTAAAACCGACCAATACCACTACGGTTGGTTTTAGGTGGTCGGTTTTAGGTGGTCGGTTATGCAAATTTCTAAATTTCGAAAATACCGCCCAAATGAAAAATTCAAATTTTTGATCAAACTCATAACCGACCACATATCGGTCGGAAATAAGCCATGATTTCACAAAATTTTAAAAATGGAGCCCAAACTAATTTTTTTTCGAAAATACCGCCCAAAATGAAAAATTCAAATTTTTGATAAAACTCATAACCGACCATATATCGGTCGGAAATAAGCCTTGATTTCACGAAAATTTTAAAAATGGAGCCCAAACTAAAAAATTCAAATTTTTTGCCAAATTTCATTTAAACAAACCACTTCACCAAATTTCATCTCTATCTCTACATCCACTTCACCAAAATTCCTCTCCCTTTTAACTTTCATATTCGAAATTTGGAGTAAAAAAAAAACTTTCTCCAAATCATCCCCCTTATACATGGATCAATGGTTTTGGATTTCGAATTTTTTTGTACTTGTCATTATTATCGTTGTGTTTTACTGCATCGAAATCCTACAATGGTATCCTAACTACTTGCATCAAATGATGATTTGGTTATATCTCTGGTGTATTTTGATGATAATGACTGTTTAAGAAGAAGAAGAAGAAGAAGAAGAAGAAGAAGAAGGTGAAGAAAATGAAGAAGAATAAGATCGTATTGTCTGGTGATGATGAAGACGATGATGGTTTTGACGAAATTGAATAATGTTTGTAAACTTAGTTTTGATGCTTTTCACGAAGTTGAGTATTAATGTTGTTTGTGAACATTAAATTCGTAGCATTCATGTTTGTGTGTTTAATTATTTTTTTATGAAGTTGAATGGTATGGTGAATCTCTAGTTTGTTAACGTTGAATGGCTTGGTGGTGATTGCAATATTGAAATGTAAAGAAGTGGAATGGCATAACCTGCAATTTTTTCTTTAAAAACCCAGAAAACCGACCGAAATAATACATAACCGACCATTTTTTACAATTCCATTCCCAGAAAACCGACCGAAATAATACATAACCGACCGTTTTTTACCATCCCATTTCCAGAAAACCGACCGTCTCCTTTATAAATGGTCGGTTTTAAATAAATAAAAAAATGAATAATGGCTAAAAAATTAAATAAAATAGAAAAAAACAAAAAAAAAAAAAAAATCAGAATTTATACATACCCACTTAGTCATACAAAGTTATTTTTCTTAATGTTATTTAATTTTTTAATTTATTTTACAAATTAGTTAAAAATGGGGAAAATATCATAACAAATGAAACATTAGTGAAAAATATTTTTTCTCCTGAAATTTTGGAAATAACATTATAAAGGATGGATATTGACTTCCGTAAGGTTGGGTCGTCTAGAAATATTTTAAAAAAAATTGAAATCCTAAATCCCGACAAAACCCTTTTTAAAGGTTTTAGTCAACGTACTAGTTGACTGTTAAATTGCCAAACTAAATAAATTTTTTCACTAAAATTTGCCAATAACATTAAAAAGTATGGATATTGACTTCCGTAAGGTTGGGTTGTTGAGAAATAATTTTAAAAAAATTGAAATCCTAAACCCTGACGAAACCCTGTTTAATGGTTTTAGTCAACGTACTAGTTGACCGTTAAATTGTCAAACCAAATTTTTTTTTTCATTAAAATTTTGCCAATAACATTAAAAAGGACGGATATTGACTTCGATAAGGTTGGGTCATCGAGAAATATTTTAAAAAAATTGAAACCCTAAACCCTGACGAAACCCTGTTTAAGGGTTCTAGTCAACGTACTAGTTGACCGTTAAATTGCCAAACCAAATAATATTTTTTCATTAAAATTTTGCCAATAACATTAAAAAGGATGGATATTGACTTCCGTAAGGTTGAGTCGTCGAGAAATATTTTTAGAAAAAATATTATTCCAAAATTATACTAGTTTGACTAAGTAGTACTTTGACAGTTGACCACCACTTTTACCATCCAAATAAATTTATTATTTTTTAAAAACTTGGAAATATCAATAAATTAGATATATATTGACCTACGTGCGGTTGGATCGTCGATAAGTATTTTTTAAAAAATAGAAACAACAATCCGGGACAAAGCACTAGTTAGGAGTACGGGTCAAATCGATAGTTGACTACCACTTTTACCATCCAAATAAATTTATTATTTTTTAAAAACATGGAAATATCACTAAATTAGATATATATTTACCTACGTGCGGTTGGATCGTCGATAAGTATTTTTTAAAAAATAGAAATAACAATCCGGGACAAAGCACTAGTTAGGAGTACGGGTCAAATCGATAGTTGACTACCACTTTTACCATCCAAATAAATTTATTATTTTTTAAAAACTTGGAAATATCACTAAATTAGATATATATTGACCTACGTGCGGTTGGATCGTCGATACGTATTTTTTAAAAAATAGAAACAACAATCCGGGACAAAGCACTAGTTAGGAGTACGGGTCAAATCGATAGTTGACTACCACTTTTACCATCCAAATAAATTTATTATTTTTTAAAAACATGGAAATATCACTAAATTAGATATATATTTACCTACGTGCGGTTGGATCGTCGATAAGTATTTTTTAAAAAATAGAAACAACAATCCGGGACAAAGCACTAGTTAGGAGTACGGGTCAAATCGATAGTTGACTACCACTTTTACCATCCAAATAAATTTATTATTTTTTAAAAACTTGGAAATATCACTAAATTAAATATATATTGACTTACGTGTGGTTGGATCGTCGATAAGTATTTTTTAAAAAATAGAAACAACAAATTAAAACACGTTACCTTTTTAATTTAAAACAAATCTAACAATCATTAATATACCCGAAAATATCACACCATAATTTTTAAGAAAAATATAACACCTAAAATAAGTAATAACATAATATAACACCTAATATAATTGATTTTCGATTTGGTTATCCAAATTATTAAAATAAAATTTTAGAATGCCACTATTAAATAATTATTATTAGTTTCGATTTTTAGGTTATTTATTTGTATTAGATCGAATACATATTATAAATATACTAGCTTATAATCCGTGCAATGCACCGGTTTTTTGTATTATATTATAAATTTTATTTAATATTATAATAGATACTCATTCTAGTGCTGGAATAAATAATCAAAAAATAAAAAGACCCGGTTGTGCCGCATCTTAAACGGAAACGTTGTAATAGTACAGATTCCGATAACAGGGTGCGTGCTAGATTCACTTAATGAATTTTTTAAATGATTTCTTCAACGATCGAACCGTACAGATGTGAATAGATACTCATTCTAGTGTTGAGAAAAAATAATCAAAAAATATTTTAAAAAATATAGAAATAACTATTTGGTACAAAGTACTAGTTAGTAGTACTGGTCAAATTAATAGTTAACTACTAATTTTACTATCCATATTAATTTTTTATTTTTAAAAATTTTGGAAATATCACTAAATTAGATATATATTGACATTTGTACGGTTGTATTGTCGATTAATATTTTTAAAAAAATAGAAACAACTAAATACACATATACATGTAAATGCACATAATGTTTATTTAATTTTAAGTTGACATAATAATTATAAAAAAGTAAATTAAAAAATACGATGAAAATTATTAAAAAAAAAATAGTAAAGGCGGCAGTTTTCCCCCCTTTTTTCCCTTGAGGGAAAATGTTTCCCCGTTAAACGAAAATTATTGCCAGCACACTTTTCCCCCTTTTACTCTATCTACTCTCTTTACTCTTCTCATCTCTCTCTCGCTCTTAACTGCAAACACTCGAAGAACTCTCTCTGGCGTTAATTTGAGATTGAAGGTATTATGATTAGAAATTGATGGTTATTCTGAGGGTTTCTTATCAAGGTATTACAATTTAAAGTGAAGGTTAATTTTGAGGTTTTATAGAGGTCTAAATTTAACCCCCTTGAATTTTTTTTACATTTCTTGTTATTTATATATGTTTTTATTTATCAATTTTATTTTTGTAATTTTTTTGTTATCTTTCTTGATTGGTGTTTTTTTCTAACTTAAATGTGGTATGTACATGCTCAGTTAATGTTTTGAATGTGTGACCTTGGTTGAATGTTGCCTTTGAACTTAATATGAGTGGAGTTGAATGGTAATTACGTAGGCGCAACTTTTACTTTTTTCATTTATGTAGATGCATTAGTAGTTGGGCCGTATTTTGCATTTACTCTTGATATATATGTTTCCAGTGGAGTGTCCCCTGTGTATTGTTAATTCATTTGGATTGAGACTTATCAAACACCATTCTTTAAACTGAAAATGCATACCAGTAACATTCCATAATCATATATTGTACAGAAGCACTATACAATATTTGTGTTATAATTGTTGCATTGTGTATTTAAAAGAAATGATTGCTGAATAATCTCAATCTTAACATTTGTTCCATCTTAGAATGGTCACTGTACTTGTAGCTAAACTATTTAACAGTAGTAGTGAAAGGTTGCACTGCATAAGAATGTCAAATTTTGTTTTCTGTTGTACATAATTTTGAATCAAATTGGTGTTGCAGGGAGAGATCTTGAGCAGAGTTTAAAGAAAATCATCGAGGAATTTAATTAAGTTTGAATGGAAAAAGGAGCCAGACACCTCCTCTTTCAAGCAGCCAGCTCCTGTTAGTTGCTCGAGAAGAAAAGGAAAATGTAAACATGGTTCTCCTTTATTAACAAAGTGAGTTATTCGTTTCCTTATCATGTGTATATCAATTATATGAGATGCCTATTGTCATATTTGGGTTTGTCTAGATTTCAATTAATATCAATCATGGAGTTAATATCACAATTTTAATATATAGACTTGCCAAGATTGGTTAGACATATACTCATAATTGATCTGCAAGAGTTAAATCCTTTGGTAGACTTTAAAGTTCACAAATCTGAAAATTCTGGAATTTGCTGCCTCCATATTCTTAAGGAAAAGGGCTTGTTTATAATGTAAAAACAGGTTAGACACTGTAGCACTATCAGTATCTGCAATTAATTTTATCTCCTTTTTAAATATTAATTTATTTATATTATCTGCAATTAATTTTATCTCCTTTGTAAATATTAATTTATTGTTATTATCTCCTTTTTCAATATTAATTTGTTGCAATTTAGTATTTTTATTTACCATGCCTTCTTTGCTTGGTCATTATTTTTAGCTTTTAGACGTTTTATAGTCTAATTTTGAAATAATTTTTTGTATTTGGATTAGGTGAATGGGCTGGCGGACATGTTGAAGACAAGGCTGGATTAGTGTTTTTTTTGTTTATTGTAATGTTGTAATGTACTGCAGTTGTAATGTATTTCTATATTTGGAATGAAAATGTCATTTTTGAATGTATCATATATGTGGTATTTATTCAAATTCTTTTGGCTAAAATGTTGTAGTAACCACCATATATATATATATATATATATATATATATAGCCAAAATATTGCCAGTTATATTATGGTGGTCGGTTATACAAATTAGCACAGCTACTGGCATTAAACTGACCGATTGTGCACGTTTGACTATGGTCGGTTATGTGTGCCAGTCAAAATGTATTTTTCAATTTTTTGAAGTCATAACCGACCGATGTCGGTCGGTTATTCATTTCCATTAAATATCAACGCGGCTATATTCGACCATTTAAGGGCGAATGTGTATTAAATATAAATAATTTTTTCCCCAAAATTAATTCATTTCCATTACCGTTTCCCCTTAGCTTAATTTCTCGCCAAATTAGGATTTTTTCGCAGTCGGTTTTCCCAAATCTGATAGGAGATAATGGCTCAAAGAGAAGGTTCAAATCTTTGGCTCATTTGACGAGAAGCTCACAGGTGTTCGTCTCTCTCTATCTATCTCTCTCTCTCGCTCTCTCTCTCTCTCACTCTCACTCTCTCTCTCACTCTCTCCCTCTCTATCCAACGTTACTGTCTTGCAACTTGTAGTTTATGGTATTGCTAAATATGATTTGGGTGGCTGTAGAAAAGCAAAACAAGGCTGGGGTAGATTCTTTTTTTTGGCATATGATTTTAGTGCACGGTTATTAATTTTTTTCTTTTGGCTTTTATTATCTTGTTACAGATTTTTTGAGCCTACACCCAAGCACACGTTGAAACACATTATTCATCTAAAATGGGATAAAAATACCTTGAATGCAAAGGGAGCTAAGTGTAAAGTTTTTTTCAACGATTTTATCAAAACTTTTAATTATATGAACTGTTTATGAAGAACTGTTTAAATAGTGGTTTTACAAGCTTCAGTTTGACAATGTTTAACTATCAAGTTGTTTTAGACCAAGTCTTTTGTAATTAACTTTTGGTATTTTGTTTAATCAAATATGAATGGTTTATATTTGGTAGTTAATTATTATTTACTTTGTTATTGCTTGGTTATATTTCTGTAAAGAGAAGTGAGAAGGAACAAGTGGTAGAGAATTTAGTATAAAATTGTAATGGTATTTCAACTAGAAGTGAAACATTAAAAAAAATGGTATGTTAAATTCGACCAAAAGGGGTAGAATATACATTTTTGCTATGTTATTTTCCACCATTCTTGGTCGAATATAGTGAGCACCAAAATTTTTTTTGCATGACATGATATCGACCTGATATGAAGGTCGAACATATATGACGACCATAGCAGGTCGAAAATAAAAATTATCGATCGACCAAAAGTGGTCAAAATGAATTCGACCTCAGCCGATCGAATTTACTTTTTGTACTTAAGAAGGTCGAATTTAAAGGTCACCCTCTTTTGGTCGAAAATATGGTCGACCGATGGTGGTCAAAAATATTTTTTTGGCGATTTTTTTTGAAATTTTCAGAAAAAACTCAAATTTTACGCGAAAATTTTGGCCTGAGAATTGGTTACTGTATCCAGTCAAAATTAATTAGTCGAACATATATGGTCGAACATAAATATTAGCTAATTTTGTCCGGCTACCTTATTTTCAACTTACGTATATTCGAGCTTTTGCTGGTTGGTCGAAATCAGAAAGCGTGAAATTAGCTAATTTCGACCATATTAAGGCGGTCGAAATTAGCCAAAATTCTGGTAATGATAAATAAATATTCCTTCATTGTATTCTTATTACTTAATATAAATTTAGTGTAAAACATGGTGTAACATTCCCAAATGATATTTAATTTCTATGTAATATTGTTAAAATTTTAGATCCTTTTCATTGGAACTTGTGTATATATAGAGGTAATCTAGAACTCAATGTTGCATTGCAGTTCTTGTAGTACATTATTGGTACACTATAGTGAGAGAGATCTTTCTAGGTCATTACAAAAAAAAAATTGTAAGATGCACAATACAGGTATTGACAGAAGTGGATCAGACTATGAAAAATTCCACACCCTGAAGCCATTTTTCTAATTACAATGTTTATGCAAATCGTTGAAAGGGTTAACAAATAAGGAAGCTTTAATTTAATTTAAGATAGTCCTGTTATTGTCTTGTCTTGTCTGGGAAAAATAAATGCACAAGTTTGCATTATGCTCCATGCTACTCAATAGTCCAGTGATTCCACGCGCTCCTTCCATTTAAGCTCCATGGTAACCAACCTATTCATAGCATTCTCGGCATTAGCCTCATATTGTGCTGCCAAAGCCTCATGGTTTATCACTTTATAATTTTGAGCAGTGGCATCCTTGTGTAACGCCTTAGCTTCTTCTACAAACTTGTCAATCTTGGCATCTATGGCTTTGTTACTAGCCTGACGCTTGACTATCTCTACCGAGTTAGGATCTCTCATTTGCTCCTCAAGCGTAGCAATCACAAGCAAGTTGGCATCTTTCTTTTTCTCCAACTCCACCAGCTTATACTCAACTTGGCGATATTTGCCCGAGATGCTCTTTAACTCCTCTATCTCCTTGGACCTTGAAAGAGGCATAACCATGCCTCGGTTCACTTCTTTGTGAAGCTCCAAGGCTCTATTGGTTAAATTCGGTAAATCCCAGCGAAGGTTTAAGAATCCCTGTTGCAAGTGTGAAGGGATCATCCTAGAAGCCAACAAATAGTGCAAGGCTTTATTGAAGTCTTGGAAATTCGAATCATTTGCAAGGTCTAAAAGGCGTCCAGACAGATACTTCTTAAGAACTTTCTCATTCTCCTGGATGACCTCTTCGTCCAGCTGAATTTGAGGAGGAAGCACCCTATATACATCAAACTTGTCTTCTTGAATTTGTTCCTCCAAATGCTTGAAGAACCCAACCATCTCCGCAGAGACTGACCGGGGAACTTGACTGTGAGAATCCTGAAAGCTTGACTGACCTTGGAGGTTTAATGAACAATCATTTGAGGTAGGAGGTTGCATTATGATGTGAGAAACCTCCTACAACAGAAAGAACAAAAAACTGAAGCAGAAGGGGGGAGTAACTGCTAGGTATATATAGATTCAACAAAAAACACATTACACATACTATGAAAACAATTGAGGCAGATTACCTGATGATGTATAACGGCCTCCTTTTGGATGTCACTTTCTACTGGGTAAGGATCGCATCTCAGATTAAACATCCCTCTCCTTTCCTCCTTAGATTTGCGCCTGGAATATACTTTCTGTGTAGCAGGATCGTAGTTGATTTCAAGGTCAAACGATAATCCCAGATGTCCCCCTTCTTTGGACAAATCAGAACTGATATCCATATACTCGGTAAGTTCACAAGATATAGGCTCTTTTATGTGAGTTAGAAATCATATATTTACCTTACATTACATAATTAGTAAAAAAAACTTTTCATGCTTGTTACATAAAAAAAAAAAAGAAAAGCTTATCATCAAAACCAGCGTCATATTAAGGTGTAGTTAGTGAAGTAGTTTACTACCTGCATATTTTATTGGAAGGTAAAAGTTAAAATATTCTTATTGGGTTTTATACTTGTATATTTTAATATGGTTTTGGAGAAATTAAAAAAAGTATATATTATAATTTATAATCAACAAGGTTGTGCCTCATTAGCACCTCTTCAATAGTTTATCCTTGAATTCTTGATCTCTTAGATCGAGTTCAATAGTTTATCTGTAAAAGCCATCTTGAATTCTTGATCACTTAGATCGAGTAAACAATAGACAACAAATAATACTAAACCCAACCCCATTTATGGTGTTGGACAAAACAATGAAATTTATACAAGAACACATAAAAAAATCAATATACAAACTATCTTACTTGGTGAAAGCATCCAAGTTGTCCAAGACTTGTCTCATTGTATAAAGAATTAATTTCTTCACCTGTATCAAAAAAAATAAAAAATATTACATGTAGTAGTATGGAAAAATTGCAGAATGGAAGAAAACTTGATAAAGTATTTTCCAATATATGATCTCTTCTCATTTAACATTGAAGTCGATAAGCCTGAAGTTCATTACAATATCACAATTATTTATATAGAAAATTCCTAATTCTTAATAATGGAAATTAAACTATCCGTTATCCGTTTTAACTACTAATTATATATATTAAAGATAAGTCTTTATATATTCACATAATAATATATTAACATATATGTCAACAGAACTATAGTTAGTAATAAATAAATACTTTCAAGGGATAAATATATTAAATTATTATATGTAGTAGTATGACAAATTTGATAAAGTACAACATTGTATACCCCTAATTTGTCTTCTTTGGCACCGTGCCCTTGAGGAAGGAAACGTATTTCCTCTGTCAAACGGAGGCATGCATCTACATTTTCAGGTGACACAAAGCCCGTTGAAACCTGAGTACAAGACTGAAGAATTGCATATAGATGAGAAATGTGTAGAAGGACTAGTATTCATATGAGCTCTACTAGAAAATTGGTTTATAATGGTCGACTAAAATAGAGAGAGCTCACTTTTAAATTTCTAACTTGAAAAGGACAGCCAGCAGGAACAAAAACTGCATCTCCCAAGTTTTGCACCACAGTCCACGGTTCAATTCCTATATATAAGAAGAAAAGAAATAATTGAAAGCTAATTTTATAGGAAGTAGTGATATATAATGTAACTTGCCTATCTGTATATTATTCAAAATATATATGTATATAGATGATGACTCGCCATATTCCTTCTTAAGCCTCCTTTTATGCTCCGAATTCAAGTAAAATGCTCCATCGTGAATAGGGTCATAAACCTGACAAGCAAAAGTTTAGTATCTCTATATGTTCTGATCAGTAAAAACATTAAAAGCATTAAAACTCCTACAAAACTGCATGCAAGTTGTCATAAAATACTTCTACAAATTTTTGTAGGATCCACTCTAGATGTTTGTTTCACTAAATCCCAAAAATATTAAAAGGTAGATATTGTAATATTCAGAAACCATGCATTTTCCATTCTCCAAATACCCGAAGGATTCTCACTAGATTATGAAAATGTTCACAATGCAAGCTCTATGATGCTGAAGAAAGTCGTCAATAACTCAATATCAAGAAGTCAAGTCAGCCACCTCCAGAAAGTTACGGTAAGAGGGTACATAACATAACGAAACCAAAACCACAAATTAAGTACCAAAGTTTTAGTGCTAGCTGTTGGCTACATGTTAACCATCCTTTCTCCAGAAACAATTATATCCCTTCTAACAAATAATTCTATCCTTCCTGAATAGTTATATCTTTTATGATATTTGATGTGAGAAGGTTAAAGGTTCGGATAGCTTTTTGGTGCTGACCCTAAACCCTAAACATAAGTGACTTAGCTAGTTTTTGTAAATGTGATGCATTGTATACATCAAGACATGCATATAAGTATCAATTCATGTCAAAGTTCAATAAAAACAAAAGCACAACACAACGGGAGAGGGTATGTAATTAAGTTAGCTACAAGATATCAGATAAAATCTCGGAAAACCCAACATGTAGTTATAACACTACCTGCTTTACCGGCAAACAATATGTATGCCTGAACTCTTTAAAATGTTTTCTCAGATATTCTTTCAACTTGGACGCATCCTCTCTTCGATAAATGTCCCAAAGGGCACCGCTCTCCGCCTTCTCTAATACTTCTATTTCATCATGTTCCTGCTGCTGCTCCAAGCCGTTGCCAGTTTTACCATCTATATATAGTTCTCTCTGATCCTGAAGATGGTGCTTTTCTTTCAACTGTTCTATTTCAGCAAGCTCTGAAGAAGTAAATGTCATCTCTTTTATATGCGTGAGCACATACACCTTTGATAAAAGACGTAATGGTAAGAATGGTTACTATCGATTGTATCTTTAAATACAAATTGTTGTAAAAATTTTGAAAGAGAATCAATAAAAGCTCCTGGTCAAATATAACTTATTTTCTTTGTTCTATCTTGCAGTACCTATGAGGCTACAATGCAAGAGAAATGTAAAGAAAAGGTTCTATACCTTATTAAACATATTACCATAAAAAGAAATGAAAGACTAAATTTTAATCAGTATCCGATAACTGACGTAATATTAATTAAGTACTTTAAAGTAAAGCATACCGCATCTAACTCAAGACAGTTAATTTTGGTCACAGAATCTCCGCGTCCCAGTTCCTGGGAAAAGCCATAAGCGGTATACAGCTTTGGCCCCGTGTCTGGCATCAAATGGTCATTGGGTAACTTCACAGCAAGATTCAAGAAGCCGCTCTGTGGATGTGTGTACTCCTTAAACGGCAAAGCACTTATGAACTCCACGTTATGACGCGGAAGATGATCCTCAAATAAACCAGATCGAGGCCAGTCATTTAACTTGAGCATTAGGGGCCAGTTAGACAAGTCAAGTATACCTTCTGAGTAGCCTTTGAAGAATGAACTTACACTACAATCCTCCTGCAAGACAAATAATAATTAGTAGCTCAGTACTACAATTAAAAACACCGGCTTCATTTAACTTGCTTCTGTTAAAAAGTACATATTTCTCATTTTAGAATATTCTAGACCAATTTTAATTGTCAGAATTTACGCATTCGGAAACAGAGGATTCAGCCATGCAGTACATTATAGAATTAGGGATTTGATAAATTAACTGTGTACACTATAAAATCCAGAAATGAACTTAATTACCTCACACCAATTCAAACAATTAACAACAGCCAATTCTGTCTGAGACTTCTTATGTATTGCTCGTGACATGACCATTGGTTCCCAGCTTAAACCATACGTAGTATCAAGCACACAACTGACGATTACTGGTTCACCTTTCGACCAATGGTCGTGAAAATGTTCCACATCTCCGGATTCAACGTCTGTAGCACTTGGAGAGTACAAATAGTTGTCATTAGAGTTGTCTCGAGAAGCCGCTTTCCGTAATTTCTTTTCAGCAATGTTATCACATGCCAATTCATTACACGATGAGCCTTTTACAGGAGTTTCCGGCATATCATCCAGCTTATACTGTTCATATGCCTTTTCAGCTTTCGCTAACATGTTTGAAAGCCAGTTGTCTGGTAAGACTTGTTTCAACCTTAGAATTCCTTTACCACACCCACCCATACTCTCCGGTGGACAAGAAATACTACCATCCTTGTTAGGTTTCCATTCCTGTTTTGTCTTCACAAAAGCACCATCCCTCGTTTCAGGAGTTGTGGCCCATGTCTCACCATGTAGATAGCCCAGCCGAGGAACTTCATATTGCATGATTTCCTTCTGACCATGCAAAGAGTTATCTCGCAACTCCTGACAGCAAGTAATGCAGAGATCATACGGACACCGTGTACAGCTCCGGTGGTAGTCCGCAATAGAAGTTCTACAATAGTCGCTGCACAGGACATTTCTATTTTAAGCAGAAATACTCTGACAAAGATATGCAGAATGCAATTATCAGGGAGAAGGCAAAAAAGGATGTAGAGAATCTAACCAGTTCATGCGTTCATCCACCGGACAGATTGCTATTTGCACTTTAACGTCGGACAACCCTTGGCAAAACAAAACACAGATCAAGCCACTCTAAAAAATTAAATAATTGGAAATGGAATTAACCTACTCTAATCAAACAAAAAGGAGCAATAATGTATTCCATTATAACTAAATAGTGTACAAAAAAAAAACAATCTTTTATTAATTAGGTAAGCGAGAAAAAAAATCCTGCAAAAAGTACAAAAAATCCATAATAAACATATAGTAATCTGCTATATATTGCACAATATGGCAACTATGTGTCTACATTATCTAGCATGATGGATATTCTGTATTTCACGGCCAGTAATGATGAGCACTACCTCGAATCTTAGCCTCCATCTCTCTTTCCATAATTTGTTGTTCATTGAATTGTCTAACAAAAGGGAGAAGCCGTTTCAGGAGATATTTTGAGTAATGGACTTTGTCATCTTCACTTAGCAGAGTTTGGTTCTAAAAAAAACATCCAAAACAGTATAAAGGTCATATATAGACATGAAAACTCATTCATTGAAAAAAGAAGTTAGAATGTCTAAGAAACAAACTTTAATCGGCAATTCTAAGCGCAGACAACTTTTGCAATTGCAGATGTCTCGACAGAAAGGACATGCCTCCACAAAATCCTCTTCATTCATCTCCGGATAGCTGTATATAAACGAAGAAAAATTTGAATATACAAAACACAAGAAAGATTCATCAAGGTGCTCCATTAAAATGATAAACACAACTTGCCATCAAATTCATACATATTAAATTTGCCACACATACTTCGATTATTTCATATGTCATTTTGCAATTCTAAACAACCATTTCTCACAAATTAATTACCAAACAATCAGACTTCAATTATATTAAATATCATTAAAAATAAAAAAAGGGAATGTACAAAGGTACATACTTATCAGAAATGCAGCGTGTACAATATCTTTTCTTCTCACACTTGCTGCAATTAACAACACGGCCTTTGTCATTCCTTTTACACTGATGACAATACTTGGCTTCACCATCGCCCCTTTCCTGTAAATCACATCAAAAATTAAATTTAATATTATGAAATGTACTTCTTTAGTAGGTGAACTTCAGATCTTCAACCATCAAAATCAGTAACAAAAAGTCCTGATTCAATTTTAAAAATGAGTAAATAAAAATAATAGCTCCAGTAAAAAACCCTGATGACATTAGATCACCATTTTTTTTGTGAGTTCTGGTTCTACCACTGACAGATCGTAAAAATTTACTACGAGAACTTACAACTTTACAACGTTTTGGTCTATAGTTGCTGGTGCTGGATGAATCTGATGAATCAGAATCATCAACTTCCTGTACAACTTGCGCTACCTCTTTTCTTTTGCTACCACTGTACGAGGAACCCTCCATTTCTTGTATAATTCGTTTTAAGTGAATTTTCATCTTGCTAGAGTACTATAATTCTTGCAGGTTCTCGGTTCTTCCTGTATTATGTATATAGACGGGATTTAATGTTTATTGCAGATGCTCCCTGGATATTATATTACAATTTTACACACACGTTAATCATGTAAACAGCTACATGGATACATCTGTCGGTGGGCCCCTACTTTTGGCTATAGTTTTGAATAAATATTGAAAAAGGGCTCTATCTGTTAAGGTTAAGGTAAGTTAGGTGTTCGTGTCATGCTGCCTTAAAAGTCATAACAATACTAATTTTAGTAATAAATAATATTTGATGAATACAATTATTTATGTGAATAATGTTATCTATCTAAATTCACAGTAAAAATTTAAGAAAATCAAGAAAAATCATTTAACCCTGACCTCTTCTTTTGTATTTTATATTTAAATTTACTAAATATATACAATATAAAATATGAGAGGTAATCATTTCCAATCGAGAAAATATTCATTAATACAATACATGATTCAAATTAATATTTGGAATAGAAGTTTGGAAAGAAGCGTAACCCGAATATCAAGTGTTTTATTGGATAGAATTCAGTCATATGCAGTTTATGTGTTCAAATGTAAAAGAAGACTTGAAGGAGTTGAAGAAGATAGGCTTGTAAATGAACTGATACACTCGCGAACGATTCGGTATTTGGTTCGAAAAAAACTCGGTTAGGATTCGGTTTGATTCAAAAACGAATCGATCTGGAACATGATTTTGAGGATCAATTTATAAACGAGCTAAACTTCATCACGGTAAAGATTGACTTGATAGTTCGCGAACAAGATCGATTAACGTGTTCGTGAACAGGCTCGTAGCTCATGAATATATTCGTGAATTAGTTCAATAATTGAACTCCTTAACATGCTTGGTATTTGAAAATTGAGTTCCTTAGCGGTTCATAAAAAAAATCGATAAATAATCTCATATATATAATATATGTTTGATTATTAGGATATACTCTCGAAACTCTTATTAATTGTACACTCTTAATTAGAATATCTTATATTTTATGCTAGATATTATAAATATTTATTTTATAATAATAATGTTAATAATAAAGTCATGATAATAATAATAATTTGAATAATAATAACTAACTAAATCTAATAATTAGTATATGTAGTATAATTGTATATATTTGTCAAAATATGTATCAAATTAAATATTACATTATTTATGTGCTAAATTTTAGTATTAAATATTACTAATGTATAAATATATTTATAGTACTTAAATATATAAAAAGATATTAAAATATGTTTGTGATTGGGTAAAATTTGAAACAATAATATCTTGAGATACTTGCAAATATGAAATATAAAAACCAAAATAAGTTAATTAAACACTACAAATATAATAATAATTTTTTAATACTTTAATTTATAAAAGGTAATGAGATAATACAATAAACATATAATCAATGTAAAAATTTATAAATAATATTGTAAATTTATGTAAGGAGACTAATACTTTTGTATGACTGATATTTTATAGATTTTATATGACTAATGATATTTTGTGTAAGGAGATGTGAGAATTTTTTGGTTGATGACTTATTATTATTATTTTTAGTGCTGAGACATAATTTTAATTATTTAATTTTGGAATTTTTAATTTTTTTAATGTTAGATTTTTATATACAAAAATAAGAAAACAAGTTTATGAGTTGTTCGTAAGTGAACTCGTGAGCATAAGAAGACAAGCTCGTGCATTGTTCGAAAGCAAAATTTCATGAGTAAGCTCATCAGACATATTCGTGAGTGTTCGTAAACAACATTTTATCTTAACGAACCGAGCTCAAACATATTTTTTTGCTCAATTCAAGTTCAAACTTTTTGCTATATTTTTTGAATAAAGTATTGAAAAAGGGCTTTATCTGTTAAGGTAAGTTAGGTGTTAGTGTCATACTGCCTTAAAAGTCATACCAATGCAAATTCTAATTTTAATAAAAAATAATATTTGAAGAATACAGTTATTTATGTGAATAATGTTATCTATCTAAATTCATTATTGACATTAATTATGTCATATATATTCAAAATTTAAAGTCACATCACTTTTGAGCAAAACAATCTCCAACAGTAAAAATTTAATAAAATCAAGAAAAATCATTTAACCTCTTTTTTTGTATTTTATATTAAAATTTATTAAGTATAAAATATAAAATATGAGAGGTAATCATATCCAATCGAGAAAATATTCATTAATATACAATATGTGATTCAAATTAATAGTTGGGAAAGAAGTTTGGAAAGAACATAACCCAAATATCAAGTGTTTTATTGTGTAAAATTCAGTCATATACAGTTTATGTGTTCAAATGTAAAAGAAGACTTAAAGGAGTTGAAGAAAATTTAAGGGAAAGGTAGTGCCTTTTTTGATGTTCTTTTGGTTCAAGAAGACAAAGGATCCAAAGAAGAATGGGTGCTTGAATTGGGATGTTCCCATCACAAATGGGCTAAAGGGGAATGGTTCTCGTCCTACAAAAAGTGTGAGAGAAATGATGATTTTACCAAAGAAGATAAAAGTTGATGGCATTAGTGAGGTAACAATGAAACTTTACCATGTTCGTGTTCGAAAGTTAGCTCAAGTACTGGAGTTAAATCAAAATCTAGTTTCATTGGCTATTTAGTTGAACGGGGACATATTGTTATGATGTAAAGCGGTAGCCTCCAGGTCACTAACAATGATTTAGAGACATTTAAAGGTTTAAAGGAGAAGAGAAATCTTTTTGTGCTAGAAGAAGACATTCTTGTTTGAGGGGAGACATTGACTGATGGACGTCGATGTTAGGGGAGGATATCTGGGTTTAAACCCAATACAGTAGTATGAGCTCCATTAATCCAAAGTAAATTCAATCTTCATGTTTCAATTATTATTGTCACTTACTTAAACTGATTATTACAAAGCCAGTCAACAATGTTTGTATGCCTGATTTGGTTTTATTTTGATTTTATAGGAAACAGAGGCCGAAAGAGAGAAAAAGGGAGAAATGCCTATTACGGATGATGAATTCATGGGTTTTGTGTATGACCCTACTGAACCGGTTGTGAAAGAGCTACAGGTTTGAATTTCATTTTATTCTCTTCCTTGATCCTTGACACAAATTATTGTTGCATGATTCTATCTCAGCTAGCTGCTTCATTTCAGCTCAATTACAATTCTTTTGTTAGATTTTAATTTTGTGATTTGACTTTGACATATTCCATGTTCTAGGAAAAAATGAAAAACGTACGGTCTTAGCAAGTGGAATTGACACCTGAGTTGTTCCCGCCAACTAATGAACCACAATCCACCCGTACGCAAATGGAAATTGAGTGGAAAAAAGATGTCATTGTGACAATACATGCCAGATCCCCGAAGAAAGGGAAGGTCTTCCTACATCCCCATGAAACATTTGGAGAGCTTCTTAGAGCACGGGAAGCAACATAGTTGATAAACAAACAAAAAGTGGAACCTGCTGTTCATATTCCAAATGATATTTACATGATGATGTCGACCATTTTAGATGAGGTGAGGCAGATGGTCTGTTCCTTGCATACGCGTGAAGTGAAATAGCCCATTTTGGACGAGGAGGTGCGTAAATTAGCCACTGTTACATTCCCGGATCCAACTCAGCACTCCTTGTACACGCATTATATACGGGCAGCCAATGGTTTGCTTCCTCAGATCATGAAGAACAATGATAAGATCATTGTAGAGGTAACATTCTTGCTTGATTAATTAGGATTTCACTTTGCTTTGCTAC
This sequence comes from Saposhnikovia divaricata, assembly GCA_036435485.1. NCBI lineage: Eukaryota > Viridiplantae > Streptophyta > Magnoliopsida > Apiales > Apiaceae > Saposhnikovia > Saposhnikovia divaricata. Next base: position 50,575,472 of record CM071596.1, on the reverse strand, counting down.
ATTCCACTTTGCTGTATCTAATGTTTTATTATGAAAAATTAGGATTTCAGATTTTACTGTGTGATTAAAATGATTAATGTGTAAAACAGTTGGTAATGGTTTTACAAAAACTATGAATAAAGTAAACGATTTAGATGAATGGAACCTAAAAGAAGAGTTGGTAATCTTGTTTTGGTTTTTAATTGTTTTCTGTGTGAGAATTGTTGATTTGAAAACCCTAGGCCCCATCGGTGTAGTTCCTAATGCGTAAGCAGCCAGGCTTTCATAGTCTAGGTAAACTTAGTTAATATTGAATCTTAGTGTTTCTTCTAGATATTACTGTACTTTGTTGCTGCTAGAATCTAACACTATGACAAAGGACTTTTACATCTATGACTGAGGCTTATTGTTTATACTCTGTTTACTATGATAATTGTGGGATGTAGTATTTTTTAAGTAAACCTGATAGTTTTTATTTGTTCTAATTAGGCAAGTAAAGCTCATAACAGACTTAGTTTAGATATAAAAATTGCATCCTACTTGCACTACAAGGATAATTGAATCAGACAAGGCTTTTTGCCCGTTGTCTGATGTCCTAGAAAACCGTGGTCTATTGAGATGCCGTCTGTTACGCAGCTCAGACAACGGACGCGTTCGTTGTCTGATTCCCTACAGACAACGGTTTTGGTCTTAGAAAACGTTGTCTAAAACGCGTGAACAACAACGGCTGTTGTAGAAACCATTGTCTGACAAATAAATCAACAATTGTTTATTAACTAGAACTGTTGTCTGAAGTGTTTACAACAATGGTTTAGCATAAAATACGTTGAATTATTTTTAAAACAACAACGGTTTTTATTAGTATATTGCTTGTAAAAAATCTACATGGACAGTGGTTTGAAATCAAGTATTTGTTGTCTGATGTCTTTACCACAATGGTTTCATATGCTTGTATTGAAGTAATGTATTTGGACAACGGTTTTTTTTAACAAGAAGTTGTTACCTAGCTTAATAGACAATGGTTTCATAGAAAATTCAACACATTGCCTAGTACAATGCTTGACAACAGTTTTCATTATAGTCCAACTACCTAAAATAACAACAGACAATGGTTTTATATAACAAAATTAAAAAACCAAACTGGAAATATAAAGAAACCAAACTGACAATATAAAGAAGCCAAACTAAAACCAAAACAAACAGCCATTCCATTCCATCGTATTCAATAAACCATTACAACCAACACATCCAACCAAGTAAAATTCACGAACTAATTAAGTTAAATAGACTCCCAAAATACATGTGCATCAGAAAATTTGCGGTGCGTGGTTACTAAATGTGCAAAGAACCTAAGAAGCCTCTTGCTTCATGAAGTACTTTGCCCACTCGATCCTGATTTCATTGAGATCATCGACTCCATAGGATAAGCTGCCCCTCCGTAGCCACTGAAAGATTAAACTATATTATCACCAGATTTCAACATAGAAAAGAAGAACACAAAAGATGACAAAATTAAAAAATTTATACTGAATTTGAAAGGCAGTAGATAATTTTTTACCAGGATTATAAGTGCTATTCATTCATTGAATAAAAAGATGGTGATTACGGCAATCAAAATTACATTTTGCTGTTTTGTCCTTGCTGCCTGAACTTCTTATTGTCACTTGTTGTTTTTCTTGTGTGTCATTAGTTTTAATTATATTTAGTTAGGAGCAGAATACCCCTAGGAGAAAATTTGGAAACCCGACTGACCTCGCAAAATTTATATTTATGAGGTGATTACACATCAAAGTTTGCAAGTCTCTTGGAGATTATTTGAGATGAGACCTATAAGCTGAAACTTTCCTAATCTCTTTTTGTTTGCCTTTATGTAAGATACAGCACAACCTAGATAAATTATTAACCTCAAATATAGTAATTATTACTATCTGTTAGTCTCGACTATAGTTAATATATTAAAAAAGCTTTACATTTTTTTTCCCTCTACTTTAGTTTTGCGACTACTTGCTGTTGTGACTGGAAAAGAATTGCAACATTTTTAGTTCAAATGGCTTGTAAGTTGTGTTTTAATTAGCAACTGTTAAGCATTTCCGATGTAGCTTTTTAGTGGATACCAAAGCACCAGAGTGTACCAGTAGTTGGGAAGGGGCCTAGAAGTGCCTATGACTACACGGCTACACCACACTTATTAGTCAATTGATATGCTCCTTGATGACCAACATGCTCTGCCTGGATGTCTTTTGAAATACAGTCAGTTTCAGATGTTTAACAATAACTTACTAAATTTAACAAAAAAATGACCACATGCTCATTACTAGTGGTATTTACTTGTGATCTGGTATAACTAGATCACTTCACATTAATACCAGTAATTAGCAAGTAGACATTTGACCATTGCACCAAGCACGACTTTCATGCAAAAAACTCACAGTGCACATCTTATCTTATATAGTGTTTTGTTCTAGTAACTAGCTAGATAGTTCACAAAACTGCATTCTTGTTGACATCTATGACACTCCAGTTATACAAGTATCTTAGGTGATAAAGCAAACAAATTTCAGATAAGAGATAGTATAACTGTTAAGGACTTACCTGGAGAGATAGCAGCACTTATTTATTTGGATGCCGAGTATATGTTATTTATGAAGGGCATTCTTTTTATAAACCATTCCCCTAACCAGAACACCGTGGAACCCATCCATGACGAAGCAAATATACCAATGAAGAATATAAACACCAACGATGTAATGAATCCAAGGCCTACTGACAAGGCCGTCGCGTGCCTATCAAATAATAATTTCTAACAAATCCTTCTAACTATGTAGTAGGGTAAGTCAGAGTCGATCCCACAGAGACAAACGTATCAATCACTAGTTGTTTCTGATTTAATTCGGCTAAGCAAGTAACACAATAAATTTTGAGGATTTATTAAACTAAACTTATACTAATTCGAATTGTGTTTATATTAATCAAATATTAAAAACATCCAGAATTAAGTATCCCCACTAGCATGAATTGATGCAATTGTGAATTCCCTCCCCAATTAATCGTATACTACTCAACAGGAAAGATGCGCCCTATAAATACCAATAATCTCTCTCGAGTATTAATGGCTTCTCTTAAAATACAATCAAACCTATTCTCATGGTATCATGCAATTTAGAGACATTAAACATAACATCCTAATTTCCTAACAATCCATTCTACCTATTCTCATGGAAAATTTCATGTTCTTATTGGATAAATCACAACCATCTAAATCCAACTCTCGTTGATAAATAGACAATGGTTCAAACAATAAACATAATCACGTCTGATTTGTAATTGCTAATTAAAACAACTCAATAAGCAAGAGCAATTAAACAATCAAATTGGGGGAATTGGGAAAATCACACATCAATCATAACTAGGGTTCTGCTTAACCCTAGATTAATTATCTACTCACTCATAATTGAATTAACAAAACAAGAATTAATAATTGAACACATAATTATAAGAATAGAAGAAAAACCTTTAATCTTGATCTTCAAAGAAAATAAGTATTCTCCCAAAAATCTCCAGAAGAAAGTGTTTACAAAGTTGTGTGTATATAAATAATAATCTATCCCCAAATCAATCATCTAGATGAGTTTTTATAGTGTTACAAGACTTAAGTAATTGCCTTAAATAAATAGGCCCAGCTAAAAGTAATTAGAATTATATTACAAATAGAAAAAGGACCAAAATTCAGCAGAAAATTCCCGCACAGCCACGCACGGGCGCAGCTGCGCAAGGAAGGGCGCAGCTGCGCTTGGTGAATTCTGCCGAGCACTTCTTGACAAAATAAAAGCTAAACTTCCGCGTTTTGTTGCTTGGTTCGTGTTGCGCTTTAGCATCATTACGAACAAGTGATCAAGCCTCAAATCTTTATCAACAATCCACAATTCCATCACTTCTTCTCACAAATTCATAAAGTCATTGCTCGGAGCCAAAAACACCGTAAAATCGTTAAATCCCTTCAAACTTGGCAATACTTTATTTCCTGCGATAAACTCATCAAAAACTAATTAAATACTCACGATTATTCGCAAAAACACTATAAATGTGGGAACAAAATCCTCTAGAGTATATACAAAATACACTCTATCAAATATCCCCACACTTAGCATTTTGCGCGTCCTCGTGCAAACTAACATAATAAATATACTAACTAATTAATACCACTTCCGTAGGTGATCACGGTTGCATTTAACATATGCAACAAGTCCTTTAAACCCCTAGGTAGCCCTAGTGGACGAGTAAGGTCTCGTGAGGGTTTATAGTGAATATACCCACAAAATTCATCTAACTCATGCAAAAGACCACACTTCAACACAACACCACACACACCCGTCCTCTCATGCCACTTCCGCTAAAGAATCAAAATGAAAATGCAATGGCTTGGTGTATAGAGTGCAAATATCCACATAGTCTACTCAAAGAAGATGCATAATATCATAGAAATTCATGTCAAATGTAAGAATAGGTTGGTAAACATGCTAAGCACACAAGAGCACATTTTTGAGACAAAATCTGGGATCTCCTATGCCAAAAGCAAAAACTCACCATTCACTCACAAAAATATTCACTCAAAACAAAGGGTAAGTGTTTCACTCTACTCCAACAATATCATAAACATGCTTCGTCCTTGATATCAATCTAACTCTTAACACAACATACATCATTGATGACAATCAAAAGGTCTTTTATAAGGTTGTAATGGGGCTAGGGACAAGGTATGTCAAGAAAGCCAAAGAAGGTTAAGTCAAAAGCTAGTACCCGACAATAAAATTCAAACGACTCCCGTACTTTCATCCCCACACTTGAACTTTTATTTATAAACAACTTGACTAGTCGAAACTAAGTAGGATCACAAAAGATAAAAATGCTCTCATATTTATTTATTTATTTATTTTTTTCTTTTTTTTTTCCTTTTTTTTTTCAAGAGAGCAAAAATAATAGCAAGAGCAACGATCCCATAAATATGATTTCAAATTTCGACTATCAAGCTATGAACCAAACCCCAAATATTCTCCCAAAGTTATGATCATCAATAAAACCCCCTTTTATGCACACCTTATCACTCCCTTACAAATAATACTAGCCTTTGACAATTAGGTTCAAATTTAATGTAAGGCCAATAGAATAAAAAGGATAATGGCAAGTAATGTGGTGTGTCACCGAAAGAATAAGATTAAGCTCAAAGGGTTAACTAATGGATCATGTATAAATGGTTTGGATATATAGGAAATATGAGGTTATACCTAATTACCTTTATCATCTTTTCATCAATTAATGTCATGCATCTCAAGAAAGACCTCAAGCAAGTGCTAGCAATGCAAACGACAAGTGGACACTCAAGCAAACGAATAGTCATGCAAAAGATATGCATATAGGCTCAAAACTCACTTGGTGTGACAAAGCATAATCAATCCCAAAGTAATAGTCTCTCTAACGCACCTACTTGTATTCAAAGCATATAAACCAAATTACCTTGCACATATTCATGTCATTCTAATCATTTAGCACATTCAATAAGTCTACTAGTTTCTACTTGCTAGTGTAAGTGTGTGCACAAGAACATCACATATCACTTCTCAAACAAAAGCATCCATAAACACAAGATTTCTAAGCATGCATGGGTGTGTTTACGTAAGTAATCTTCACATGGCTGGAAATATTTTTGGTATTTTTCAAATTTTTGTTTTTTTGTTTTTAATTTTTTTTAGAACACAATATTCAACACAAAACACAATATACAACACAAATATACAATAACTACTGCTTACCCCTAAAATTGCCCCCAAACTTGAAATCTTCAGTGTCCTCAGTGAAGACAATAAAAGGAATAACAGAAAACATACCTAATCATCCTCAGAGCCGCCCTCCTCAGGTGGTGTATCCGGAGGTGGATAAACAGTGTGAGCTCCATAAATAGGCCATGTAACCTGCACTCCCTGCTGTTGATACACCCCATCCAAGGCATGAGTTAAATCCGCAGCAAATCGACTATTGATTTCATGCGAGGTATCCAACCGCGTCATTAGACGCCTAAACTGAGCATCACTAAAAACCACGGCACCCTGACTGGGCTGTGACTGAGAAGGGCCCGATGTACCGCCCCGTCTAGAAACTATCTCCTCAGGTGGTGGATTACCACCTCCAGCAGAATCAATCACATAACCAAGACCTCTAGGATGAGGAACGCCGCCCGGCCACTCCGTCATCCTGTTAATAGCATGGTGGTCAATATTAGCAGTAGGCCGCTGCAGAACTCATCAATATGCCAACGGACACCCACAGCATAACATAAATTAGTAACAATAACTGCATGCGGGATCCCTCCGGTAGTGCCACCATTCAAGAATTTCAGGATATTTTAGTGAATTAATGACCCAAGATCAATGTAATATCCGTTTAGAATTGCCCACAAAATGATAGCTCGCTCGACGGAAACCTCGGTGACATGTGATGAAGGCATTATGCGAGCACTTAGAAAAAGGAACCAAGCTCTCGCATATCTAGTCAATGCAGCCGCAGGGAAGTGAAGCGGCTCAGTCGTGCCTGCCTTACATTTCCATACCGTGCCCGGCACACACATCCCTGTAATAATAGCCTCCAAATCAACGTCCGCTCGGGTCTTGAATGTCCAATTCTCAGCACCCCTAGGTCTATCCGGCTGAAACACAACACGTCGAATAGCCGCTGGCCCATAATCCACAATTTTGCCCCTTACCATAGCTAACCCATTTTTCTCCATCTTAGCGTTAGCATAGAACTCCTTTACCACACTCAATGGAATCGACTCCGGCTTGGCACAAAAATCCGCCCACCCCCTTTCATCTACCATATCCGCCAACTCACCATCCTCACTTGAGGGTGCAAAACCCCGTTCCTTAATTACCAATCTCATCATTAAACTATCAAACTCATCTTGCGCTTGTCGAGAAACAAATATTTTATTATCAAAATCCTCCTCCGTAGAGGGGTTAGAACTACTACCACCCACAATCCTTTGTTTCTTAGGAGCCATAATCCAAACACTTAGCACAAATAATCAACAATTGCAACAACCCTAAAAATCTTACACACAATATCCCAATTCCAATAATTCAATTCAAACAAAACAAAATAGAAAGAAAGAATTGTACCCACTTGAATTGAAGATTATAACCTTGTAAGAACTCCCCCAAACTTGAATTAGAGAATCCCTTGAAGCTTTATTGGAGGGTGTTTGAATTGGAATAGAGAGGGGATTTGTGTGTATAGGTATAGATATAGTGTAGATGGGTTAGGAGAAAAGATTAATTTGAAAAGGATTTGTGTTTGGAGAATTGTAATTAGATGGGAGATAGTTTTTAGGGCTTGAGAGTTGAGAGAGAATTGATTTTGTGTTAGAGAAATAGAGGAATTGGGGAAAGATTGGTTAAGTAGAATTTTTTTTTTTTTTTAATAAGGAGCAGGCGCAGCTGCGCGTGATCAGGCGCAGTTGCGCGGTACCGAGTCTGTCCATCGTGATCGCCAAGCGCGCAAAGCAGAGATGGGAACGCGCTGTTGCGCGGAGGAAAGCGCAGCTGCGCGAGGTGAGTTCTGTTTTGAGTATTTTTTTTTTTTTCTTTGCTTTTTTTTTTCTTTTCTTCTTTCTCTCTCTTTTTTTTTTTTTTTTCAAAGAAAATAAATCACAAAAGCTTGGGTTGCCTCCCAAGTAGCGCGTTTGTTTAATGTCGTTAGCCCGACATTGTCACGTCAATCATTCTGAAAGAGGAGAAGACAACCGAATATCCACCTCCTCGTTAATTGGTTCACCAGCTCGATAGTGTTTCACTCGTTGACCATTCACCTTAAACGACTCCCCTTTGGAATTCAACAATTCGACAGAACCATACGGAAAAACTTTGCGTACCTTGAACGGACCCGACCACCTAGAACGGAGTTTTCCGGGAAAAAGTCTTAATCTCGAATTGAATAGAAGAACTAACTCCCCTTCCTTAAATTCTCTACGTAATATCCCCTTATCATGCCACCTCTTTGTTTTCTCCTTGTAAAGCTTAGAACTCTCATAAGCCTCAAAACGAAGCTCTTCAAGCTCATTAAGTTGTAGAAGTCTCTTCTCACCCGCTGCTAACATATCGAAATTCAAACCTTTGATAAGCCAAAATGCACGGTGCTCCAACTCAACGGGAAGATGACATGCTTTTCCATAAACCAATCTATACGGAGTTGTCCCAATAGGTGTCTTAAACGCAGTTCTGTACGCCCAAAGTGCATCATCAAGTTTCATAGACCAATCTTTCCTTGATTTTGCTACTGTCTTTTCCAAGATAGTCTTTATTTCGCGGTTAGAGATCTCCACCTGACCACTGGTTTGGGGATGATAAGAAAGTCCCACCTTATGATAAACTCCATATTTCTCAACATAGCTTCAAAACGATTCTCGAGAAAATGCTTTCCCCCATCACTGATTAAAATCCTTGGCACTCCAAATCTAGGAAAAATCGTCTTCTTAAAGAATTTGCTCACAACGCGAGCATCATTAGTGGGAGATGCACCGGCTTCAACCCATTTCGAGACGTAATCCACAGCTACCAAGATATATCTATTCGTAAAAGATGGAGGGAAAGGTCCCATAAAATCTACTCCCCACACATCGAAAAGCTCTACTTCAAGAATGCTATTGAGAGGCATCTCATTGCGTCTTGAAATATTCCCCGTTCTCTGGCAACGATCACAAGAATGAACATATTGGTGGACATCTTTAAAAATAGTTGGCCAATAAAAACCGCACTGAAGAACCTTTGCTGCAGTTTTCGTAGTACTCGCATGACCACCACTTGGCGAATCGTGACAATGTGAGATTATAGAAGCAATCTCATTATACGGAACACATCGTCTAATAACTCCATCAACACAAGATTTATAGAGAAATGGATCATCCCAAAAATGCTTCCTCACATCATAGAAAAATTTCTTCTTTTGCTGTGACGAATAACCATGAGGAACAGTTCCACTAGCTAAGAAGTTGGCTATGTCAGCATACCAAGGAACCTCTAGACTTGCAAGAGAAAGTAGATGATCGTCAGGAAAAGAATCATCAATCGGAGTAGATTCATCACCACCTATATTAAGAGTAAGGCGTGAAAGATGATCCGCAACCACGTTCTCAGCCCCTTTCTTATCCTTAATCTCTAAGTCAAATTCTTGAAGAAGCAAAATCCACCGAATCAGACGAGGTTTAGCATCCTTCTTACTCATCAAGTATCTCAAAGCTGCATGATCCGTGTGAACAATAACTTTTGAACCAACGAGATAGGATCGAAATTTTTCCATAGAGTAAACCACTGCTAGCAATTCTTTCTCCGTGGTTGCATAATTAACCTGAGCCCCATCCAAGGTCTTGCTTGTATAGTATATAGCATGTAGCTTTCCATCTTTCCTTTGGCCTAGGACTGCACCAATAGCTTGATCACTAGCATCACACATGATCTCAAATGGTAGACTCCAATCCGGTGGTTGTATAATTGGAGCAGAAACAAGTGCTTTCTTCAACGTTTCAAAAGCCTCAACACAAGCATCAGTGAACACAAAAGGTACCTCCTTACCCAAGAGCTCGGTAAGAGGTCGAGCAATCTTCGAAAAATCTTTTATGAAACGGCGATAGAATCCCGCATGACCAAGAAAACTTCTTATCCCCTTGACTGAAGTAGGGGGTGGCAAGCGTTCAACAACCTCGACCTTGGCTTTATCAACTTCAATGCCTCTCTTCGAAACAACATGACCCAGAACAACTCCCTCTTGTACCATAAAGTGACACTTTTCCCAATTGAGAATGAGATTAACTTCTTGACATCTATGAAGCACCTTCTCCAAGTTACGTAAGCATACGTCAAAAGAAGTTCCACCAACTGAGAAGTCATCCATAAAAACCTCCATAATGTCTTCAATGAAATCTGAGAAAATTGCCATCATACATCGCTGAAATGTGGGAGGAGCACAACACAGACCGAACGGCATTCTGCGGTATGCAAATGTACCATAGGGACATGTAAAAGTTGTCTTTTCTTGATCATCTGGATGAATAGGAATCTGGAAAAAACCTGAATATCCATCTAAGAAGCAGAAGTAAGAATGTTTCGCCAACCTTTCAAGCATTTGATCAATAAAAGGGAGAGGAAAATGATCTTTCCTTGTGGCCTTATTCAATTTTCGATAATCAATGCACATGCGCCACCCTGTAACAGTTCTAGTAGAAATCATCTCACCCTTATCATTCTTCACCACGGTCATTCCTCCCTTTTTTGGAACAACATGTACCGGACTGACCCACTTGCTGTCAGAGATAGGATAGATTATACCTGCATCAAGAAGTTTTAAAACCTCCTTTTTGACCACCTCCATCATATTAGGATTGAGTCTCCGTTGGTGCTCAATAGAAGAAGCTTGCTCATCTTCCAGAATAATCTTATGCATGCAGAATGATGGATTGATGCCCTTGATATCATCAATGGAATACCCAATAACATTTTTATACTTTCTCAAAACCGTGAGCAATTGCTCAATTTGAATGTCATCAAGCTCAGAATTGACAATGATAGGATATGATTCATTAGGGCCCATAAACACATATTTCAAAGACGCAGGTAGGGGTTTCAGTTCTACCTTAGGAGGCGTGGAACTCTCCTTAACTTCCTCATGCTGTAGCACATTAGAATGTTCATGCTTATATGTAGGTGCTGCATCCAAAAGTTTCTCGTAACCCATACACTCTCCATCTTCTTCATTTACGTTACCCTCGAGAACGGCTTGAAGTGGATCCTCAGATAAAAGAATTTTTGTTTTCATGTCGATCACTTCCTCTAGTGCATCCACCCTATTAACAAACTCATCCGTAGAAGGATGTCCCATTGTACTTTGCAGCTTGAATTCCATCTTCTCGTCGCCTACTTCGAAAGAAATTCTTCCATTTTTCATGTCAATGATAGCTCCAGCTGTTGCTAAGAAAGGCCTCCCAAGAATGATAGGAATATTGGCATCTTCTTCCATTTCCATGACAACAAAATCGCATGGAATATAAAACCTTCCTACCTTAAGGGGCACATCTTCAAGAATTCCAAGTGGAAATTTCACACTTCTGTCGGCCAGTTGTAGAGAGATGCGTGTGGGTTTCAGTTCACCCATCTTAAGTTTTTCACAAATTGATAGTGGCATCAAACTGACACTTGCTCCAAGATCACATAAAGCCTTTTTTATTTCGACATCCCCAAGCTGAACAGGAATAGAGTAGCTACCTGGATCCGCTAACTTCTTTGGAAGATCATTTTGCAAGATGGCACTGCACTCTGCCGTTAATGAGATGGTAGAGCTTTCTTCAATTTTTCTCTTCCTTGACAAAATATCTTTAAGAAATTTTGCATTAGATGGCATCTCAGTGATAGCGTCCATGAATGGGATATTGATATGTAGCTTCTGCAAAATTTCAAGGAACTTACCATACTTCTTCTCTAGCTTGGCTTGTGCCAACCTTTGTGGAAAAGGAACAGGTGGCACATATGGCTTAGGAAGAACAGCTTCTGATTCTTTCTTCTCTTTGTCCACGGCCTCTGGTTCTACCGGTTTCTCACTTGCAATCGCCTCTTCACTTCCCTTAGCATTCACAACATTTTTGCTCACGTTCAATTCCGGCTCCTTCAATTCTTTACCACTCCTTAACGTGACAGCATTGATATGACCCCTTGATGGTTGCTCAGTTTGACCAGGAAGTTGGCCTGAAGATTTATTTAACTGGCTCAACTGTTGAGAAATCTGAGTGATAGTGTTCTCCATCATCTTGTTGTGAGCCTTTATCTCGTTAATGCTCGAATCAAAATGATCATTCTTCTTTGATTGTGTAGCAATGAACCCTTCCATAAGATTCTCCAAGTTAGATTTCTGTGGCGGAGCTTGTTGAAAACCAGGAGGCTGAGAAAAATTGTTTTGTGAAGATTGAGCTTGACCCTGATTGTTCCTGTAGGAGAAATTTGGATGATCTCTCCACCCTGGATTGTATGTGTTGGAATAAGGATTATACTGCGGCCTTGGATTCTGATTGTAAAGAGCATTAGCCTGTTCAACTGCCATTCCAGAAGAATTGTATTGACAAGCAAGTTTGGTGTGTCCAACAACTCCACATACCTCACATGAAGCAACAGTAGATGAAGTACTCCTAGCATCCAATTGCTCAATCTTCTTAACCATTGCCTGCATAGTAGTATTCAACATGGTTAGAGCATCAACATCATACTTACCACCCTTATTAGGATGATTTCGATCATTGTATGGAAAATTGTCATTAGATGCCATCTCGTCTAACAAAGTTTTCGCATCTTCAGTACTTTTCTTCATAATAGAACCACCAGAAGAAGCATCAACAAAATTTCGGAACTCTTGTGTCAACCCATTGTAGAATGTTTGGATTAACAACCAGTCAGGAATTCCATGGTGAGGGCATTGTCTCTGAAGTCGCTTAAATTTTCTCCAAGCATCATGAAGTGACTCGTCATCATCTTGACGAAAATTAGAGATCTCATTCCGTAGCTTAGAGGTCTTCTTCTGACTGAAGAATTTAAGTAGAAAAGCCTTCGCAAGACTATCCCAAGTAGTGAATGTATTTGGTCCTTCATCCTTCAACCAATCTTTTGCTGCATCCCGAAGAGAGAATGGAAATAATCGCAGCTTAACAGCTTCATACATTGGTCATCTTTATAGTATCACACTTCTCCAGAAAACTCTCAAGATGATTAACAGGATTTTCATTGGACAATCCTGCGAAAGAGTCATTAGAGATGAATTGGATGAACTGAGGCTTCAGTTCAAAGTGTGTAGCTGTGATTGCTGGTCTGACAATGCTTGAGAGTACGCCTGTAGCATCTGGCATACCATGCTCCCTGAGAGCTTTAGCTGGTGCATCACCCATAACTTCCTTGTTCTTGTTTTTCCTTCGCTTGCCTGCTTGCCTTCTTGCTGTAGCTTCAATTTCAGGATCAATAGTAATTAAATCTTTAGTACCTGAACTTCGAGTGTGCATGCAACAAGAGAACTAGAAACGATGATCAATTAACAAGGGAATAATAGCCGAAGCAACACAACTAAAATACTTAGCTAAATCAATTCAAAATTAACTAATCTAACACTGCTGTGTCCCCGGCAGCGGCGCCAAAAATTTGACAAGGCCGTCGCGTGCCTATCAAATAATAATTTCTAACAAATCCTTCTAACTATGTAGTAGGGTAAGTCAGAGTCGATCCCACAGAGACAAACGTATCAATCACTAGTTGTTTCTGATTTAATTCGGCTAAGCAAGTAACACAATAAATTTTGAGGATTTATTAAACTAAACTTATACTAATTCGAATTGTGTTTATATTAATCAAATATTAAAAACATCCAGAATTAAGTATCCCCACTAGCATGAATTGATGCAATTGTGAATTCCCTCCCCAATTAATCGTATACTACTCAACAGGAAAGATGCGCCCTATAAATACCAATAATCTCTCTCGAGTATTAATGGCTTCTCTTAAAATACAATCAAACCTATTCTCATGGTATCATGCAATTTAGAGACATTAAACATAACATCCTAATTTCCTAACAATCCATTCTACCTATTCTCATGGAAAATTTCATGTTCTTATTGGATAAATCACAACCATCTAAATCCAACTCTCGTTGATAAATAGACAATGGTTCAAACAATAAACATAATCACGTCTGATTTGTAATTGCTAATTAAAACAACTCAATAAGCAAGAGCAATTAAACAATCAAATTGGGGGAATTGGGAAAATCACACATCAATCATAACTAGGGTTCTGCTTAACCCTAGATTAATTATCTACTCACTCATAATTGAATTAACAAAACAAGAATTAATAATTGAACACATAATTATAAGAATAGAAGAAAAACCTTTAATCTTGATCTTCAAAGAAAATAAGTATTCTCCCAAAAATCTCCAGAAGAAAGTGTTTACAAAGTTGTGTGTATATAAATAATAATCTATCCCCAAATCAATCATCTAGATGAGTTTTTATAGTGTTACAAGACTTAAGTAATTGCCTTAAATAAATAGGCCCAGCTAAAAGTAATTAGAATTATATTACAAATAGAAAAAGGACCAAAATTCAGCAGAAAATTCCCGCACAGCCACGCACGGGCGCAGCTGCGCAAGGAAGGGCGCAGCTGCGCTTGGTGAATTCTGCCGAGCACTTCTTGACAAAATAAAAGCTAAACTTCCGCGTTTTGTTGCTTGGTTCGTGTTGCGCTTTAGCATCATTACGAACAAGTGATCAAGCCTCAAATCTTTATCAACAATCCACAATTCCATCACTTCTTCTCACAAATTCATAAAGTCATTGCTCGGAGCCAAAAACACCGTAAAATCGTTAAATCCCTTCAAACTTGGCAATACTTTATTTCCTGCGATAAACTCATCAAAAACTAATTAAATACTCACGATTATTCGCAAAAACACTATAAATGTGGGAACAAAATCCTCTAGAGTATATACAAAATACACTCTATCACCTACATCAAACATGAAAAAAGAAAAAGGTGTATAAGCATATACCCATCACTATGAGAAGTAGTGACAGAACCAAGAAAGAACACATTGGTTAATTAAATAAAGCTAGAACTGATGTTGCAATCATGTTCGTGTGTAGATTGCTATGGCCATGCATAACCAAGATTTATTTTATATTAATAATGATTCTATTGTCATGTCCTTTATTCTACATGTCAAAATAATATGTATTTGATTGCTAACTTCAAGCAAAGTAATCACTCCTAACTGAGATGCAACATTTCAGGTAAACCTCAAATATAGAACTTGCATCCTGCAAGTTTTGTATCTCAACCCTCTCCCTGAAATACCTCTCAAATGCTCTTGGCAGGAATCATGAAATAAGGTACACAAGCAGATTTCAAAAAATAGTAGTAGGAGCCAATGTTTACCATAAGGAGCCAATGAAATGTATGATTTCATAAAATAGTAGGAGGAGCTCCCTGCTTACAACATAGAAGTGTATCATATTCTGTGCTTGAACTGCTAAAATCTTACCCTGTTCACTCATCCCAACCGTGCTAATACCCTCCTTGCGAATTAAAAAACAAAGAGTCAAAGAATAAATAACATTAGATAAAAGAAAAGAACAATCAATTCATGGAGGTTGGAACACAAGAAACATAATGCACAGATCTCACTTGTCAGCTGTGAGCTGACCTTCTTCGTAACAGCAAGAGATTAAAAGACTCACTCATGACCTTACTTTTGGCAAGACGAGCCCTAATTTCTTCTAGTTCTTCTTCATCATCAGCACCTTCTTCCGACATATGTACAGAATATGGAATCAGGGGGAAAAAATATAATATGCTTGTTGAACGAATGAATAACCAATTGTACAATATATGTTACAATTACCTCTGGGTGTTCAACGGACTGGGCAATTACAAAGATAAAAATTACAAAGATACTTACCAATTAACGCTGCAAATACATGGTCTGCTAACCACACACACAGAAACTTACCGATTAAAGTTTTCGAGCTTTGAATCCGTACTTTCCTCTGAGCAATGAATTGAAGAAATCGATTTGGTTTTGAGTTTTGGATAATTAGGGTTCTTGTTTGATAGAGAGTGAGAGAAAGAGAGAGACCTGGGTTTAATCGTGAGAGAGATAAAAAGGGGAAGTGAGATTTTATTGAATGGTGAATTGTAATGGGGGGAAACGAAATATTCACAAAGGGGGGAAATATTTACAAGGGGGGAATGAATGAATTAAAGGAGGGACCCGAAACTTTTGCAACTTTTTAATTATTTTTAATTTATTATTATTAAAAATGACTATTAAAAAATCATATAAGATAAATTTGAATTTTTTTAACTATTTTTGCATATCACTATATTTAATATATATTATCACGTACGGTTAAATCGTCGAAAAAGGATTTTTAGAAAATGGAGAACGTTCAATCGGGACGAGACTAGTTAGAATGGATAGTACTTTTGGTGAGTTTAATAAACCCATACAAGAATAATTTTAAATATTTTACTTTTTCGTACACATTCCTAACCTCAGTAAATAACATCATTCGTACGGTTGGATTGTTGAAAAAAAAATTAAAAAAAATAGATCATGTTCAATCGGTACGACACTAGTTAGAGGGAGTAGAACTTTTGGCGAATTTATATTATAAACATACACAAGAATTGATTTATTTTTCTAACTTTTTGTACACATCACTAAAATTAGTATATAACATCATCGTATAGTTGGATCGTCCAAAAAAAATTTAAAAAAAAATTATTCGAAAATTATTAGTATATTACATCATTCGTACGGTTGGATTGTCGAATTGTTTTTAAAAAAAATAGATCATGCGCAATCGGTACGACACTAGTTAGAGGGGTAGTACTTTTGGCTGATTTATATTATAAACACGTACATAATGATTTGTTTTTTATTAATTTGTTGTAAACATCACTAAAATTAGTATATAACATCATCGGTACGGTTGGATCGTCCAAAAAAATTAAAAAAAAAATCGAAAATTATACTAGTTTGACCAAAGAGTATTTTGATAGTTGACCATTAAAATATCATACAAGAATGATTTATTTTTTTCTAATTTTTCGTATGCATCACTAAACTCGGTATATAACATCATTTGTACAGTTGGATCATCGAATTTTTTTTTTAAAAAAATAGATCATGTTCAATCGGTACGACACTAGTTAGAGGGAGTATTACTTTTGGCAGATTTATATTATAATCACGTACAAGAATGGTTTTTTTTCTAACTTTTTCTACACATCACTAAAATTAGTATATAACATCATCCGTATGGTTGGATCGTCCAAAAAAAAATAAAAAAAAATATTATTCGAAAATTATACTAGTTTGACCAAGAAGTACTTTGATAGTTGACCATTAAAATATCACACAAGAATGATTTGATTTTTTCTAATTTTTTGTACACATCACTAAAATCAGTATATTACATCATTCGTATGGTTGGATCATCGAAAAAAAAATTAAAAAAAATAGATCATGTTCAATCGGTACGACACTAGTTAGAGGGAGTAGTACTTTTAGCAGATTTATATTACAAACACGTACAAGAATGATTTGTTTTTTCTAATTTTTTGTACATATCACTAAAATCAGTATATAACATCATCTGTACGATTCGATCGTCCAAAAAAAATTTTAAAAAAATATTATTCGAGAATTATACTAGTTTGACCAAGTAGTACTTTGATAGTTGACCATTAAAATATCATACAAGAATTATTCGTTTTTTTCTATTTTTTTGTACACATCACTAAAATCAGTATATAACATCATTCGTACTGTTGGATCGTCGAAATAAAAATTTTAAAAAATAGATCAAGTTCAATCGGTACGACACTAGTTAGAAGGAGTAGTACCTTTGACGAATTTATATTATAAACACATACAAGAATGATTTCTTTTTCAAACTTTTTGTACACATCACTAAAATTAGTATATAACATCATCCGCACGGTTGGATCATCCAAAAAATTATTTTAAAAATTATTTATTCTGAAATTATACTAGTTTGACCAATGAGTTCTTTGATAGTTGACCATTGTAATAACATACAAGAATGATTCATTTTTTTCTAATTTTTTGTACACATCACTAAAATCAGTATATAACATCATTCATATGGTTGGATCATCGAAAAAAAAATAGATCATGTGCAATCGGTACGACATTAGTTAGAGAGTAGTACTTTTGGTGGATTTATATTATAAACACGTACAAGAATGATTTGGTTTTTTACTAATTTGATGTACACATCATTAAAATCAGTATATAACATCATCCGTACGATTGGTTCGTCAAAAAAATATTATTCGAAAATTATACTAGTTTGACCAAGCAATACTTTGATAGTTGACCACTAAAATATCATACAAGAACATTAAACAACGGTTTTTTTATGAAAAACTGTTGTTGTGCATAATATAACACAACATTTTTTAACTATGGTTTACTTCTTTATATTATTTTTTTTTAATTTTTTTAACTATCAGACAACGGTTTATGTAAGCTAAACAATTGTGTGACAGCAACATATTTAACAGCCAAAAACCATTGTCTCTAAGATTTCAATTGGATAACGGTATCCAGAAACTGTTGTGTGAATTAAGTATAGTCCACATACAAGTAAAACACTTGTCTGATTCTAACAACGGTTTACAAAACCATTGTCTGAAGTTTCTTCAGACAATGGTTTTGTAAACCGTTGTTAGAATCAGACAAGTGTTTATTCAAACTGTTGTGTGACATCCATTTAAGTAACCAAAAAAAAAACACTTGTCGGTTTTTAACAACGGTTTATGAAACACTTGTCTGACCTTTCTTCAGACAACGGTTTTATAATTCCGTTGTGTAAAGCCTCTGCTTTACTCTTTCTAATAGACAATGGTTTTAGAAACCGTTGTGGAAGTTCTTTCAGACAACAGACAGATTTTGCAAAAAAAAAAACCGTTGTGTGAAAATTTCAAACAATGCTTTTACTGCCGACCATTGTCTGATAAGTGTTGTCTGTTTCAGTTTTTCTTGTAGTGTTGTGTCACCTTTAATGTTTAGGATTCTAGCAATAAAGTTTGGAGTCTGTTATACTTTTAAGTATATATTTTTCAAATGAAAAGATTAATTATTTTTTTTTTACAAGTAAACATAAGTTATTCAGATTTTTTAAAACAAGCGCAAATCTAATATACTTCTTTTATCAATCATGCTTTATTAAAAACTTATATTTTTGGACTAACAATCATGCTTATCCTGAATCATTGCACTGGTTATTCATGTAGGAGACTCTGCCAGGGAATGCTATGGTAGTGGACGGCACAAAGGCTCTGATGGAGGACGGCGCAGGCAGCAACGAAAATGACGAAGATCTAGAGGCACACATGTACCCGCTTATATGAACTGTTTATGAAGAACTGTTTGAATAGTGGTTTTAGAAGCTTCAGTTTGACAATGTTTAACTATCAAGTTGTTTTAGACCAAGTATTTTGTAATTAACTTTTGGTATTTTGTTCAATCAAATATGAATGGTTTATATTTGGTGGTTAATTATTCTTATTTGCTTTTTTATTGCTTGGTTATATTTGTATACAGAAAAGTGAGAAGGAACAAGTGGTAGAGAATTTATTATAAAACTGTAATGGTATTTCGACTAGAAGTGAAACATTAAAAAAAATGGTATTTTAAATTCAACCGGATGGGGTAGAATATACATTTTTCGTATGTTATTTTCCACCATTCTTGGTTGAATATAATGAGAACCAAAAATGTTTATGCTTGACAATTTCGACCGGATATGAAGGTCGAACATATATGACGACCAAAGCAGGTCGAAAATAAAAATGATTGATATCGACCAAAAGTGGTCGAAAATGAATTTGACCTCAACAGGTCGAATTTACTTTTTTGACTGAAGAAGGTCGAATTTAAAGGTCAACCTCTTTTGGTAGAAAATATTGTCGATCGATGGTGGTCGAAAATATTTTTTTGGCGGTTTTTTTGAAATTTTATGGAAAAATTCAAATTTTATGCGAAAATTTTGGCCTGAGAATTGGTGACTGTATCCAGTCGAAATTAATTGGTTGAACATATATGGTCGAACATATATATTAGCTAATTTCGACCGGCTACCTTATTTTCGACTTATGTATATTCGATCTTTTGCTGGTTGGTCGAAGAGAGCATCGAAATTAACTAATTTCGACCATATTACGGCGGTCGAAATTTGCCGAAATTCTGGTAGTGATAAATAAATATTGCTTCATTGTATTCTTATTACTTAATATAATTTAGTGTAAAACATGGCATAACATCCCCAAATGATATTTAATTTCTATATAATATTGTTAAAATTTTAGATCCTTTTCATTGGAACTTGTGTATATAGAGAAGTAATCTAGAACTCACTGTTGCATTGCAGTTCTTATAGTACATTATTGGTACACTATAGTGAGAGAGATTTTCTAGGTCATTACAAAAAAAATGTAAGATGCACAATACAGGTATTGACACAAGTGGAAAAGACTACGAAAAATTCCACACCCAGAAGCCATTTTTCTCATTACAATGTTTATGCAAATCGTTGAAAGGTTTCAGAAATAAGGAAGCTTTAATTTAATTTAAGATAGTCCTGTCATTGTCTTGTTTTGTCTGGGAAAAATAAATGCACAAGTTTGCAGTATGCTCCATGCTACTCAATAGTCAAGTGATTCCACGCGCTCCTTCCATTTAAGCTCCATGGTAACCAACCTATTCATAGCATTCTGGACATTAGCCTCATATTTTTCCGCCAAAGCCTCAAGGTTTATCACTTTATAATTTTGAGCAATGGCATCCTTGTGTAACGCCTTAGCTTTTGTACGAACTTGTCAATCTTGGCATCTATGGCTTTGTTACTAGCCTGACACTTGACTATCTCATCCAAGTTATGATCTCTCATTTGCTCCTCAAGCGTAGCTATCACAAGCAAGTTGGAATCTTTCTTTTTCTCCAACTCCACCAGCTTATACTCAACTTGGCGATATTTGACCGAGATGCTCTTTTACTCCTCTATCTTCTTGGACCTAATTGCAAGAGGTATTACAATGCCTCGGTTCACTTCTTTCTGAAGCTCAAAGGCTCTACTGGTTAAATTCGGTAAATCCCAGAGAAGATTTAAGAATCCCTGTTGCAAGTGTGAAGGGATCCTCCTAGAAGCCAACAAATAGTGCAAGGCTTTATTGAATTCTTGGAAATTCGAATCATTTGCAAAATCTAAAAGGCGTCCTGAAAAATACTTCATAAGAACTTTCTCATTCTCATGGATGACCTCTTCGTCCAGTTGAATTTGAGGAGGAAGCACCCTATATACATCAAACTTGTCTTCTTGAATTTGTTCCTCCAAATGCTTGAAGAACCCAACCATCTCCGTAGATACTGACTGGGGAACTTGACTGTGAGAATCCTGAAAGCTTGTCTGACCTTGGAGGTTGAATGAACAATCATTTGAGGTAGGATGTTGCATTATGATGTGAGAAACCTCTGACAACGGAAAGAACAAAAAACTGAAGCAGAATGGGGGAGTAACTGTTAGGCATATATAGCTTCAACAAAAAACACATTACACATACTTTGAAAACAATTGAGGCTGATTACCTGACGTATAACGGCCTCCTTTTGGATGTCCCTTTCTACTGGGTAATGATCGCATCTCAGATTAAACATCCTTCTCCTTTCCTCCTTAGATTTGCGCCTGGAATATACTTTCTGTGTAGCAGGATCGTAGTTGCTTTCAAAGTCAAATGATAAACCCAGATGTCCCCCTTCTTTGGAAAAATCAGTACTGATTTCCATATCACAAGATATAGGCTCTTTTATGTGAGTTAAAAATCATATTTACCTTACATTACATATTTAGTGAAAAAAACTTATCATGCTTGTTACATAAAAAAAAAGATTATCATCAAAACCAGCGTCATATTAATTAAGGTGTAGTTAGTGAAGTAGTTTACTACCCGAATATTTTATTGGAAGGTAAAAGTTAAAATATTCTGATTTGGTTTTGTACTTGTATATTTTAATATGGTTTGGAGAAATTAAAAAAAATATTATAATTTATAATCAACAAGGTTGAGCATCATTACCACCCCTTCAATAGTTTATCTGGCCATCTTGAATTCTTGATCTCTTAGATCGAGTTCAATAGTTTATCTGTAAAAGCAATCGTGAATTCTTGATCTCTTAAATGAGTAAACACTAGACAACAAATAATACTAAACCCAACCCCATTTATGGTGTTGGACAAAACAATGAAATTTATACATGAACAAATAAAAAAAATCAATATACAAACTATCTTACTTGGTGAAAGCATCCAAGTAGTCCAAGACTTGTCTCATTCACTACAAGAAAAACTGGATCATGCAACAGTTTTTCACCTTTGCCTAACCTCTAAATTTTTCGTGGTCTATCGGGCAGTGGTCTGATTGAAATCATACAATGGTTTTACACCCTTGGTAGAAGAAGGTAACACAACAGTTCTAAATTGCTGTTAGAAATTAAGAAATACAACAGTTGTATAATAAGAACCATTACTGGAAACAACATAATGCAATGGTTTTCTGACTAATAGACAACATGGAATAGATGTCATGCAAGAGTTATTTTAAACAACAGTTATTGTAATCCTTTGTTGTCTGAAAACCTAATCATAACTGTTTTAAAGAAACAGTTTTATCTTAGTTGGTGTTAGACAACAGTTTAGAGAAGCACACATGTAGTTTAATTGGTGTTATACAACCTTTTGTTTAAAGCATAAACCATTGTGTTTTAATATTAATTGTGGTTCACCGTTATCCGAAAACTCTTTAGACCACATTTTAAGCTTAACTCATATTGTAGTTTAAGTTTTCAGACAACGCCATATAACTCCTCTTGTTATGGAAATATTGTAGACAGAATGGTTTACAAGTTTTACAAAGTTGTTTATCTACTTTCAGTCAAGTGTTATAACAATGCTATACTGTTGTCCCAATTATGTTCGTACAATGGCTATTTTTGATTTAAAAAACCATAATCTATTTAAGTGTAGACTTTTGCACATAAAATTCACATTTTATACAAACCACCAGCGGAAACTTAAAACTAAATTCCAACAATCAACATTTGGTTCCAACCACGTGACAAACCAAATGACCAAATACATTATAAAACAAAACGATACCACGAAATAGATACTAAATTAACCATCAATCCACCAAAAACACAAAACAAGCAAATAGAGACCAATTCACCAGTTCACCAGTTTACCTAACACCAAATACATCATCCAAAGTTTATTTTACCATCACCAGCTACATACTATAAAACTTCCACTTCACTACTAGTTCATAACAAGATAAAGAACCCGACTGTAGAACCTAACATGCATGGCATTTCATAAAATATTTCGCAATATCAATCCAGATCTCGTTAATGTCATCATCAGTATAAACCAAGTTCGACCTGCGCATCCACTAAAAAATGACCGAAGGTTTTTTGTAAGTCACATATTTTTACCTTAGCAGATTATCTCTAAAGTGTCCTAAAGAACCAAGTATCTCTAAAGTTGATCAGAAAACCCAAAAAAAAAGTGAAATTCTCACCGTAGCAGCAAATTGAAGCTCTTTGTCCTCAACGATTTCCTTCATGTACCGCATCACGAACATGCCAGAGTCCTTGCTCCCTATCTGCAGTGGAACTACCTGATGTATAAATAAAAATTTAATTACAATCTCCTTCGATGACATAAATAAAATATGATGAGAATGAATTAATACCGTCATGTTCTCCCATAATATTTTCTTCTTTGCAACCTTGTTCAGATCCTCCTTGTAAATTTTAATGACGCTGTAACAAAAATAATATTTATCAACAAAAAGTCAAAGCACAGAAATATATGGTCTATTAAGGTTCAAGACTCAATACATAAACTTTAGAAGTTGAACTTACTTGTCGACAACATCCACCCATTCCTCATTTGCAATTTGACATTTTAGGGGGTCCATGTAGTAGACAATCTCTGCCTCAGGATTTGCAACAGTCAAAGTCTAGTGGTTCCTACGCAAACATGAACCATGGTGCAAGTTTGAAATTAAAGCATGAAGTACTAATTCTTGTCGCATTAGCAACTCAAATATAATCAAAAAGATCACATTAATATTAAAATGAAATCAATTAAAAAAATACTTAAATTCAACAAGACAGAAAAATGTTCCAAAATGTGACACTTCTAGAGTACAATTTCTTGCAAGAAATATGATCAGGATTGACTTCAAAAATTAATAAGAACTTAAATTCTGGTAAAATGATCAACTTAAAAAATGAAAGGAACGCTTGATCTTAACAAGTCTACCAAAATATCTTAAATTGCGACACAACCAAACCATTTTAAAAAAATTTGAAACCTAAATTATTGTAAAAATTCAGCTTAAAATTATAAGAAATATTATCAAGTTTAACCTCAAAATTAAACTTAAAATTTGCAACAAATATTATCAGATTTAACCCTTGTGTTAAAAATTGAAACTTAAATTCTTGTAAAAAATCAACTTAAAAAGGGCAAGACATATAATCCTGTTTAACCTTAAAAAATTATCTGAGAATGTCTAAGTAGCTAGGTATGGTATAAACACTTACACGCCTTTGTAAGGCATGATAAAGTATTGATCTTTCTTACAATTCTTAAATCGCGCAGCGGGTGCACGCGTCCTCTTCCCTGCATTACCACATCCCATGGCACCAATTGTGCTAGGATCTACGAAGCTTATCATGTTCGTCATCTTATGCTTTTTCACATATTCATTTAAGATTAGAATTACTCTTTACTCTTTAAACTACTAATCAAATTAAATCCTAATCATGGTGTAGACATGGCACCCCTTTACACCCTAGAATCCAACTACTCACTCATACTAAGATTAAGAACGATAAAAACAATGAAGAAAGCCATATAAAACATATACTAATAAACAAGATGAGATAAAAAATACCTTACGCTTTGTATTAACGAAGAACAATGAAAATCCAAACTAAAACAAGTGCTTACAATGGAAGAGATGAAGAACAAACCCTAGCTATGTTAAAAGTACGTATGTATCTCCTCACGTTCAATCTCTAAAAACTAATAATAAAACTAATAATAAAAATCTGATCTCCTATCTCCTAATAAAAGTATTTTTAATGTTTTAATAAATTTAGAAAAAGATATGCATAATTGAATAGGATTTTCATGTAAAATTCGCTAAAAACTAATAATAAAACTAATAATAAAAATCTGATCTCCTATCTCCTAATAAAAGTATTTTTAATGTTTTAATAAATTTAGAAAAAGATATGCATAATTGAATAGGATTTTCATGTAAAATTCGCTAAAAACTAATAATAAAACTAATAATAAAAATCTGATCTCCTATCTCCTAATAAAAGTATTTTTAATGTTTTAATAAATTTAGAAAAAGATATGCATAATTGAATAGGATTTTCATGTAAAATTCGCAGCTGTATTACTCCTCTGTTTGTGGGCTCTTCCACTTGGACTCTGCTCACTGCAAGATCGTCTCAAGATAGGACCCAAATAGCGTACGCAGCCGTATAGCCCAATAATACGAATTCTCATCTATTTAAACTCCAAATTAGCTCTTTTTGCTACAAATCCATCCAACTTATGAATTTATTATTTCCTACAATAAAACAATCAAATCTCTATTAAATAAATATACAAGTCAATGCAAAACGCGAATAAAATGATCTAAAATATATATAAAAATATATTTTATCAAACATATAATAGTATATCGTGATTGATTTCAAATTAAAATTATGATTGTTTAATAAATATTTTTTGATTTAAAAAATATGTATTTATAGACATGTTAAATAAATTCATTATTGTATTTAAATTAGAAGTGTTAATTAATGTGGTAGGGTGAGAATGTAAATAAGGAAAATTTTTAATATAATATGATTGGTCTAAAATTTAGAAATTAGTTTTGATTGGTCCTAAAATAATTCATAATTTTTTGATTGGTTAATTTATAATAGTTTTTATAATCTATACAACAAATTTGACTAGAAACCCTAAATAGTCGAATATAACTTAAAGTCGAAGTACCCCACTAATTTCGACTTCTATTGGTCGTACTTTAAATTCGATCGTTTGAAGTCGAACATAGCCGCACAAGTAAGTTTGACTTTTTTAGTGGAATTTACTAATTCGACTATACTAGGTCAAATTTACCCATGTTCTTTTAGCAACCCTACTGCATCTCTCTTTCCTTTCGCCGTTTTTGCAACATGTCCCCCCTTCACCAATTTCTCCCTCTTCTTTCATCATAAAATTTTCTTCTTTCACCATTTTCTCTATAGGTGATCATCCTAAATCTTCGAGTCAGTGCAATTTCTTCTTCTTAATAGTATGAATATGATTGTTTTTGTTGTAATTAGTGGAATTATGATAATTTTGTATGTGTTCATGTATAAATGAATTTGAGTGGTTTATATGTAATCATATATGATCATAAGTGAAACATGTTGCTTAAACTTGAGATATTATATTAGCAATTTGTTTATTTACTTAAAATTACAATTGCCTTATATTAAAGTGTGCACATTTGTAGATGGCATTTGATCGTAATTGGATTGGTCGTAATCGATTTAATGAGGCAAAATACTTAACAGAAGAATACAAAATTAGATTGGATAATTTCATTAAATTTGCCATAGATCATCTTGACGAGGAAGACAACGGCCTTATAAGATGTCCTTGTAAAAAATGTAGAAATGGACATTATAAGAATCCTAGTGCCGTGAAAGTTGATTTATATCGATATGGTATATGCAATGGTATACTAGATGGGATTGTGATGGGGAGAAAGATAGGTCGCGAGACGAAGTTGGAACGAGTTATGTTAAAACTAGCCACACGGATGATGATATGTATGATGTACATGATAATGATTTTGAGGATTGTGAAGATTTTGGGGAAGAACCGAATGAAATAGAAAATTTTTTTTACAAGATGGTGAGATCTGCTTCTGATCCAATTTATCCCAACAATGCCAATTTTATAATATTGGAGTTTGTCATGGAGTTTCTTGCTTGGAAAAATAAGCATAATTGCAGTAACAATGGCTTTAATGAGTTGCTTCATCTCATTGGATTAGTATTGCCCAATGATCATAAATTGCCTGAAAAGCACTGCGTAGAAGATGATTAAAGGGTTGAATATGGAGTATGAAAAGATTGATGGTTGCAAGAATGATTGCATGCTATTTTACAAGGAAACAACAATAAGACACAATGCGACATATGCACAGAAAACAGAAACAAAGTACAAAAAGATTCTAAAAATAGAATACCACGAAAGATGCAACGTTTATTCATGGCCGAAAAGACTACAAAATCTATGAGGTGGCACCACAATAGAGTTGTTGTTGAAGGTCAATTAAGTTACCCCGCTGATGGATATGAATGGAAACAATTTGATCATATATTTCCAAGATTTTCAAAGGACATTCATAATGTTAGACTCAGACTAGCTACTGATGGATTTGACCCCTTTCATGATCCACATGCTAGGGAGTATACTGTATGGCCTATGGTGATTTTTGTGTATAATCTTCCCCCATCCATGTGTACTAAGGCTCCATACATGTTCATGCCTCTTCTTATTCCCGGGCCAACAGATCCAACAAAAGATTTACATGTTTATCTAAGACCTCTAATTGATGAACTGAAAATGTTATGGCATACTGGGGTGGAAACATATGACATGTTCTCACATACAAATTTTATGATGAAGGCAACACTTATGTGGACAATTAGTGACTTTCCTGCACTTGCCATGCTTAGCGGGTGGTCCACTAAGGGTAAGTTGGCATGTCCAGTTTACTTGGGAGAGGTCAAAGCTAAACAACTCAAACATGGTGGTAAATCTACTTTTTATGGCACATCTCGATATTTTTTGGAACCAGATGACTCCCTAAGAAGGAGTACAAGGTTTGGAAGTATTGAGACACGATCAGTGTATGCTCGACTTTCAGGAGGACTTGCAAAGGCCATGTGTGAGCAGATACAATTTCCCCCTCCGGGAAAGTTAACAAATAAAAAACCAAAGGATTATGGCGTGACACATAATTGGACTCATAAAACTCCATTTTCTGAGTTCCATATTGGGAGAGACTTAGCCTTCGTCACAGCATTGACATTATGTACACCAAAAAGAATGTCTTTGACAACATATTCTACACAATTCTTGATGATGCAAATAAGTCCAAAGATAACACAAAAGCAAGAACGGATTGTGAAGAATTACGTGTACATCTTGAGTTGTGGATTCGAGGTGATGACACGAAACCACATGCACCATATGTTCTTTCGAGGGAAAACGTTCACAAGTTGTTCAATTGGATTGAAGCATTGAAACTTCCTGACGGATTTGCCTTAAATATATCTAGGTGTGTGAATTGGAAAACAAATTGCATTCACGGGATGAAATCACATGATTGTCATATTTTCAAGCAAAATTTCTTACCCATCATTTGTCATGACTAACTTCTGAAATATGTAGCTGCTCCTATTATTGAGTTGTGCAAGTTCTTTCAAGATTTATGCTCGTCGAATCTCATATACACAGATTTGCAAAAAATGGAGAAAGATATAGTAAGGATAATGTCGAAACTTGAAACTGTCTTCAATGGAGAATTTTTTAATCCAATGGAGCATTTGCCACTACATTTAGCTACTGAGTGTAAGTTGGGTGGCCCGGCTAATTGGCGTTGGATGTATTTTGTTGAGAGATACTTGCATAATCTGAAATTGAAAGTTGGAAACAAATCTCGAGTCGAAGGTTCAATGGCTCAACGCTATGTTGAGGAGGAGTGTCTGCATCTTTGCTCGTTATTTTTTGATTCCAAAACCGGGAGAGAGCATAATCGGTTACGTCGAAATGAGGCACCTCAAAACTTTCATGATGTCGATTTATTAGAGGTTTACACGTATTAGCATGAACTTGTGACATACTATGTTCTCATTAATTCACCGGAAATTGGAAAGTACTTGCGGTATGATTCTTTTAAACCATATTTACTTCAAAATTTTAAAGTAATTATGAATTCAGTTTACAATTTAATTTTTTTTATTGTTCAATGTAAATATATAGTGGATTCCAGAAGTTGGTGCAAAAACATTACCCCTGCCTCAATGCTGCAGAAAAAGAACAATATCAAAAAGAACATTTTAAAGATTGATTTGAAAGAAGGGTATGTGTTCTTTTATAGATGCTCACATGTTTGTATATATGTATTTTTATTCATAAATCTATATATCATGTTTTTCATATATGTTTTAGGCACAAGATGATGAAGATCCCAAAAAGAAATTTATTGACCTAATAACAGATCTGATATTTAAAGTGGAGTCTTATAAAGCGTGCAAGTGCAATGGTTACAAATTTTCTTTCATAAATTCTAATGAGCTCACTTCACCAAATTCCGGTGTAGTTATCATTGGCAAGGAATTAAATCTATTCTTAATATTTAATTCAAAATTTTTTCATTATTTGTATCTAAGTTTTATAAATTTATACTTGTAGGGACCTCTTACAAGGAAAGTTATGGAAACTATTACGAAAGGCTAGAAGAAGTTTTAAAACTCTTCTATCATAATGGACATCAAGTAATCATCTTCAAAGGTCATTGGTTTGATCACATGACACACATCAAAGTCGATAGCCACCGGATGACTACCGTGAATGTCAAATCAAAGCTAAATGCCGAAGACGTCTTTGTGTTGGCTAGCCAAGCTCATCAAGTGTACTATGCCCCAAATATTTTAAATGAAAAATCATCATGGTACACGGTTCTAACAACAAAGAGTCGATAAGTTGATGAAAGTGTGTCAATCAACGTGAAGAAAATAATCAATGATGATGATCCTTTACAAAATAAAGTGTGAAATGCTTCATCATCACACGTCGGAAGAGTTATTGTTCATGATCCCTCAATTTTTTTTATTAATTTGAGGATGTTTAAAAATGACTATTCGATAGATTATGATAATGAAGAAGAAAACCAAGAGGATATTAGAGACGAAGACGAAGAAAAAGATGAGAGTGGAGCAGAAAATTACGAATTAAGTGATAATGACGATTTATTGTAATTTTCATTCTCAATGGAATTTGTATTTGTATTAATAGAATTATTCCTCGATCATTTGATTTTTTTAAAATTTGAAGTTTACTCATATGTTTGTAAATCAAGTAAATTGGATTGTGTTTAGTTGTTAAAATTTATCATAGGAAGGATTTAGTGTAGTAGCCGTCCCAGTGAAAAAATATTGTTCATTTTATTCGACGATAAAATGTCGAAAATATCAATGCGGCTATATTCGACCATTTAAGGGCGAATGTGTATTAAATATAAATAATTTTTTCCCCAAAATTAATTCATTTCCATTACCGTTTCCCCTTAGCTTAATTTCTCTCCAAATTAGGATTTTTTCGCAGTCGGTTTTCCCAAATCTGATAGGAGATAATGGCTCAAGGAGAAGGTTCAAATCTTTGGCTCAATTTGACGAGAAGCTCACAGGTGTTCCTCTCTCTCTCTATCTATCTCTCTCTCTCTCGCTCTCTCTCTCTCTCTCTCTCTCTCTCTCTCTCTCACTCTCTCCCTCTCTATCCAACGTTACTGTCTTGCAACTTGTAGTTTATGGTATTGCTAAATATGATCTGGGTGGGTGTAGAAAAGCAAAACAAGGCTCGGGTAGATTCTTTTTTTGGGCGTATGATTTTAGTGCACGGTTATTAATTTTTTTCTTTTGGCTTTTATTATCTTGTTACAGATTTTTTGAGCCTACACCCAAGCACACGTTGAAACACATTATTCATCTAAAATGGGATAAAAATACCTTGAATGCAAAGGGAGCTAAGTGTAAAGTTTTTTTCAACGATTTTATCAAAAGTTTTAAAGTAAGTAAATATTGGTTTTTCAATTCTTTCAGCCTACTTCCTCGCATGGTTTTTTTTATAGTTTTATGTTAACACTAATGAATCTGTTTTGGTAGGAATATTATAAATATCCTGAGGGTTATGGTGAAAAAATCGGGGACAGAGTTGTGAGAGTTGTTACGGGGAGGAATTTTAAGCATATTTTTAATAAGGAGAAAGAACGACTAATGAAGCATTTGAATTTGCTTATGAAGGCTAGCCAAACTGAAAATGAGATTAAAATCAAAGAAATAAAGCCTTATTACTTCTCCCAGAAAGCATGGAATGCCATATGCGAACACTGGCATGGGGAACACTGGAATTTCGATCGAAGTCGGTTGAAAGCCAGAAAGCGCGATTGATGGTGGAATTCACCCCTCCCACCGGGGCCAAGCCATTTGATCAGAGGCGGGAGATATGGTTTCTGGAGTAAATTCAATCTTCATGTTTCATTTATTATTGTCACGTACTTAAACTGATTTGGTTTTATTTTGATTTTATAAGAAATAGATGCCGAAAGAGAGAAAAAGTGAGAAATGCCTATTACGGATGATGAATTCATGGGTTTTGTGTATGAACCTACTGAACCGGTTGTGAAAGAGCTGCGAGTTTGAATTTCATTTTATTCTATTCCTTGATCCTTGACACAAATTATTGTTTCGTGACTCTATCTCAGCTAGCCGCTTCATTTCAGCTCAATTACAAATCTTTTGTTAGATTTTAATTTTGTGATTTGACTTTGACATATTCCATTATCTAGGAAAAAATTAAAAAGGTACGGCCTTCGCAAGTTGAAGTGACACCTGAGTTGTTCCCGCCAACTGATGAACCGCCATCCCCCGTACGCAAATGGAAATTGAGCGGAAAAAGGATGTCATTGTGACAATACAGGCTAGACCCCCGAAGAAAGGGAAGGTCTTCCTACATCCCCATGAAACATTTGGAGAGCTGTTCGGAGCACGGGAAGCAACACAATGGATAAACAAACAAAAAGTGGACCCTGCTGTTCATATTCCAGATGATATTTACGTGATGATGTCGATGATTTTAGATGAGGTGAGGCAGATGGTCCGTTCCTTGCCTACGAGTGAAGTGAAACAGTCAATTTTGGACGAGGAGGTGCGTAAATTAGCCACTGTTACATTACCAGATCCAACTCAGCACTTCTTGAAGACGCATTATATACGGACAGCCACTGTTTGCTTCCTGAGATCTTGAAGGACAATGATAAGATCATTGTAGAGGTAACATTCTTACTTGATTAATTAGGATTTCACTTTGCTTTGCTACATTCCACTTTGCTGCATCGAATGTTTTATTGTGAAAAATTAGGATTTCGGATTGTACGGTGTGATTAAAATGATTAATGTGTAAAACAGCTGGTAATGGTTTTACAAAAACTATGAATAAAGTAAACACTTTAGATGAATAGCACCTAAAAGAAGAGTTGGTAATCTTGTTTTGGTATTTAATTTTTTTTTGCGTGAGAATTGTTGATTTGAAAACCCTAGCCCCCATCGGTGTAGTTCCTAATGCGCAGCAGCCACCAGGCCATCATATTCTAGGTAAACTTAGTTAATATTGAATTTTAGTTTTTCGTCTAGGTTTCGTCTATATATTACTGTACTTTGTTGCTGCTAGAATTTAACACTATGACAATGGACTTTTACATCTATGACTGAGGCTTATTTTTTTATACTCTATTTACTATGACAATTGTGGGATGTAGTATTTTTAAGTAAACCTGATATTTGTTATTTGTTCTAAATACTTGGGCAAGTAAAGCTCATTAACAGACTTAGTTTAGATTTAAAAATTGCATCCAACTTGTGTCACCTTTAATGTTTAGAATTTTAGCAATAAAGCTTTGGAGTCTGTTATACTTTTAAGTATATATTTTTCAAATGAAAAGATTAATTATTTTTTTTACAAGTAAACATTAGTTATTCAGATTTTTAAAACAAGCGCAAATCTAATATACTTCTTTTATCAATCATGCTTTATTAAAAACTTATATATCTAGACTAACAATCATGCTTATCCTGAATCATTGCACTGGTTATTCATGTAGGAGACTCTGCCAGGGAATGCTATGGTGGTGGACGACACAAAGGCTCTGATGGTTGACGGCGCAGGCAGGAACGAAAATGACGAAGATCTAGAGGCACACATGTATCCCCTTATATGAACTGTTTATGAAGAACTGTTTGAATAGTGGTTTTACAAGCTTCAGTTTGACAATGTTTAACTATCAAGTTGTTTTAGACCAAGTCTTTTGTAATTAACTTTTGGTATTTTGTTTAATCAAATATGAATGGTTTATATTTGGTAGTTAATTATTATTATTTACTTTGTTATTGCTTGGTTATATTTCTGTACAGAGAAGTGAGAAGGAACAAGTGGTAGAGAATTTAGTATAAAATTGTAATGGTATTTCAACTAGAAGTGAAACATTAAAAAAAATGGTATGTTAAATTCGACCAAAAGGGGTAGAATATACATTTTTGGTATGTTATTTTCCACCATTCTTGGTCGAAAATAGTGAGCACCAAAATTTTTTTTGCATGACATGATATCGACCTGATATGAAGGTCGAACATATATGACGACCATAGCACGTCGAAAATAAAAATGATCGATCGACCAAAAGTGGTCAAAATGAATTCGACCTCAGCCGGTCGAATTTACCTTTTTTACTTAAGAAGGTCGAATTTAAAGGTCACCCTCTTTTGGTCGAAAATATGGTCGACCGATGGTGGTCAAAAATATTTTTTTGACTATTTTTTTTTGAAATTTTCAGAAAAAACTCAAATTTTACGCGAAAATTTTGGCCTGAGAATTGGTTACTGTATCCAGTCAAAATTAATTAGTCGAACATATATGGTCGAACATAAATATTAGCTAATTTTGTCCGGCTACCTTATTTTCAACTTACGTATATTCGAGCTTTTGCTAGTTGGTCGAAATCAGAAAGCGTGAAATTATCTAATTTCGACCATATTAAGGCGGTCGAAATTAGCCAAAATTCTGGTAATGATAAATAAATATTCCTTCATTGTATTCTTATTACTTAATATAAATTTAGTGTAAAACATGGTGTAACATCCCCAAATGATATTTAATTTCTATGTAATATTGTTAAAATTTTAGATCCTTTTCATTGGAACTTGTGTATATATAGAAGTAATCTAGAACTCAATGTTGCATTGCAGTTCTTGTAGTACATTATTGGTACACTATAGTGAGAGAGATCTTTCTAGGTCATTACAAAAAAAAAATTGTAAGATGCACAATACAGGTATTGACAGAAGTGGATCAGACTATGAAAAATTCCACACCCTGAAGCCATTTTTCTCATTACAATGTTTATGCAAATCGTTGAAAGGGTTAACAAATAAGGAAGCTTTAATTTAATTTAAGATAGTCCTGTTATTGTCTTGTCTTGTCTGGGAAAAATAAATGCACAAGTTTGCATTATGCTCCATGCTACTCAATAGTCCAGTGATTCCACGCGCTCCTTCCATTTAAGCTCCATGGTAACCAACCTATTCATAGCATTCTCGACATTAGCCTCATATTGTGCTGCCAAAGCCTCATGGTTTATCACTTTATAATTTTGAGCAGTGGCATCCTTGTGTAACGCCTTAGCTTCTTCTACAAACTTGTCAATCTTGGCATCTATGGCTTCGTTACTAGCCTGACGCTTGACTATCTCTACCGAGTTAGGATCTCTCATTTGCTCCTCAAGCGTAGCAATCACAAGCAAGTTGGCATCTTTCTTTTTCTCCAACTCCACCAGCTTATGCTCAACTTGGCGATATTTGCCCGAGATGCTCTTTAATTCCTCTATCTCCTTGGACCTTGAAAGAGGCATAACCATGCCTCGGTTCACTTCTTTGTGAAGCTCCAAGGCTCTATTGGTTAAATTCGGTAAATCCCAGCGAAGGTTTAAGAATCCCTGTTGCAAGTGTGAAGGGATCATCCTAGAAGCCAACAAATAGTGCAAGGCTTTATTGAAGTCTTGGAAATTCGAATCATTTGCAAGGTCTAAAAGGCGTCCAGACAGATACTTCTTAAGAACTTTCTCATTCTCCTGGATGACCTCTTCGTCCAGCTGAATTTGAGGAGGAAGCACCCTATATACATCAAACTTGTCTTCTTGAATTTGTTCCTCCAAATGCTTGAAGAACCCAACCATCTCCGCAGAGACTGACCGGGGAACTTGACTGTGAGAATCCTGAAAGCTTGACTGACCTTGGAGGTTTAATGAACAATCATTTGAGGTAGGAGGTTGCATTATGATGTGAGAAACCTCCTACAACAGAAAGAACAAAAAACTGAAGCAGAAGGGGGGAGTAACTGCTAGGTATATATAGATTCAACAAAAAACACATTACACATACTATGAAAACAATTGAGGCAGATTACCTGATGATGTATAACGGCCTCCTTTTGGATGTCACTTTCTACTGGGTAAGGATCGCATCTCAGATTAAACATCCCTCTCCTTTCCTCCTTAGATTTGCGCCTGGAATATACTTTCTGTGTAGCAGGATCGTAGTTGATTTCAAGGTCAAACGATAATCCCAGATGTCCCCCTTCTTTGGACAAATCAGAACTGATATCCATATACTCGGTAAGTTCACAAGATATAGGCTCTTTTATGTGAGTTAGAAATCATATATTTACCTTACATTACATAATTAGTAAAAAAAACTTTTCATGCTTGTTACATAAAAAAAAAAAAAAAAAAAAAAGCTTATCATCAAAACCAGCGTCATATTAAGGTGTAGTTAGTGAAGTAGTTTACTACCTGCATATTTTATTGCAAGGTAAAAGTTAAAATATTCTTATTGGGTTTTATACTTGTATATTTTAATACGGTTTTGGAGAAATTAAAAAAAGTATATATTATAATTTATAATCAACAAGGATGTGCATCATTAGCACCTCTTCAATAGTTTATCCTTGAATTCTTGATCTCTTAGATCGAGTTCAATAGTTTATCTGTAAAAGCCATCTTGAATTCTTGATCACTTAGATCGAGTAAACAATAGACAACAAATAATACTAAACCCAACCCCATTTATGGTGTTGGACAAAACAATGAAATTTATACAAGAACAAATAAAAAAATCAATATACAAACTATCTTACTTGGTGAAAGCATCCAAGTTGTCCAAGACTTGTCTCATTGTATAAAGAATTAATTTCTTCACCTGTATCAAAAAAAATAAAAAATATTACATGTAGTAGTATGGAAAAATTGCAGAATGGAAGAAAACTTGATAAAGTATTTTCCAATATATGATCTCTTCTCATTTAACATTGAAGTCGATAAGCCTGAAGTTCATTACAATATCACAATTATTTATATAGAAAATTCCTAATTCTTAATAATGGAAATTAAACTATCCGTTATCCGTTTTAACTACTAATTATATATATTAAAGATAAGTCTTTATATATTCACATAATAACATATTAACATATATGTCAACAGAACTATAGTTAGTAATAAATAAATACTTTCAAGGGATAAATATATTAAATTATTATATGTAGTAGTATGACAAATTTGATAAAGTACAACATTGTATACCCCTAATTTGTCTTCTTTGGCACCGTGCTCTTGAGGAAGGAAACGTATTTCCTCTGTCAAACGGAGGCATGCATCTACATTTTCAGGTGACACAAAGCCCGTTGAAACCTGAGTACAAGACTGAAGAATTGCATATAGATGAGAAATGTGTAGAAGGACTAGTATTCATATGAGCTCTACTAGAAAATTGGTTTATAATGGTCGACTAAAATAGAGAGAGCTCACTTTTAAATTTCTAACTTGAAAAGGACAGCCAGCAGGAACAAAAACTGCGTCTCCCAAGTTTTGCACCACAGTCCACGGTTCAATTCCTATATATAAGAAGAAAAGAAATAATTGAAAGCTAATTTTATAGGAAGTAGTGATATATAATGTAACTTGCCTATCTGTATATTATTCAAAATATATATGTATATAGATGATGACTCGCCATATTCCTTCTTAAGGCTCCTTTTATGCTCCGAATTCAAGTAAAATGCTCCATCGTGAATAGGGTCATAAACCTGACAAGCAAAAGTTTAGTATCTCTATATGTTCTGATCAGTAAAAACATTAAAAGCATTAAAACTCCTACAAAACTGCATGCAAGTTGTCATAAAATACTTCTACAAATTTTTGTAGGATCCACTCTAGATGTTTGTTTCAGTAAATCCCAAAAATATTAAAAGGTAGATATTGTAATATTCAGAAACCATGCATTTTCCATTCTCCAAATACCCGAAGGATTCTCACTAGATTATGAAAATGTTCACAATGCAAGCTCTATGATGCTGAAGAAAGTCGTCAATAACTCAATATCAAGAAGTCAAGTCAGCCACCTCCAGAAAGTTACGGTAAAAGGGTATAGGTAAATTAAGAGAAAGCTTCCTGCACCAAATCTCCCATTATATAGCATAACGAAACCAAAACCACAAATTAAGTACCAAAGTTTTAGTGCTAGCTGTTGGCTACATGTTAACCATCCTTTCTCCAGAAACAATTATATCCCTTCTAACAAATAATTCTATCCTTCCTGAATAGTTATATCTTTTATGATATTTGATGTGAGAAGGTTAAAGGTTCGGATAGCTTTTTGGTGCTGACCCTAAACCCTAAACATAAGTGACTTAGCTAGTTTTTGTAAATGTGATGCATTGTATACATCAAGACATGCATATAAGTATCAATTCATGTCAAAGTTCAATAAAAACAAAAGCACAACACAACGGGAGAGGGTAGGTAATTAAGTTAGCTACAAGATATCAGATAAAATCTCGGAAAACCCAACATGTAGTTATAACACTACCTGCTTTACCGGCAAACAATATGTATGCCTGAACTCTTTAAAATGTTTTCTCAGATATTCTTTCAACTTGGACGCATCCTCTCTTCGATAAATGTCCCAAAGGGCACCGCTCTCCGCCTTCTCTAATACTTCTATTTCATCATGTTCCTGCTGCTGCTCCAAGCCGTTGCCAGTTTTACCATCTATATATAGTTCTCTCTGATCCTGAAGATGGTGCTTTTCTTTCAACTGTTCTATTTCAGCAAGCTCTGAAGAAGTAAATGTCATCTCTTTTATATGCGTGAGCACATACACCTTTGATAAAAGACGTAATGGTAAGAATGGTTACTATCGATTGTATCTTTAAATACAAATTGTTGTAAAAATTTTGAAAGAGAATCAATAAAAGCTCCTGGTCAAATATAACTTATTTTCTTTGTTCTATCTTGCAGTACCTATGAGGCTACAATGCAAGAGAAATGTAAAGAAAAGGTTCTATACCTTATTAAACATAGTACCATAAAAAGAAATGAAAGACTAAATTTTAATCAGTATCCGATAACTGACGTAATATTAATTAAGTACTTTAAAGTAAAGCATACCGCATCTAACTCAAGACAGTTAATTTTGGTCACAGAATCTCCGCGTCCCAGTTCCTGGGAAAAGCCATAAGCGGTATACAGCTTTGGCCCCGTGTCTGGCATCAAATGGTCATTGGGTAACTTCACAGCAAGATTCAAGAAGCCGCTCTGTGGATGTGTGTACTCCTTAAACGGCAAAGCACTTATGAACTCCACGTTATGACGCGGAAGATGATCCTCAAATAAACCAGATCGAGGCCAGTCATTTAACTTGAGCATTAGGGGCCAGTTAGACAAGTCAAGTATACCTTCTGAGTAGCCTTTGAAGAATGAACTTACACTATAATCCTCCTGCAAGACAAATAATAATTAGTAGCTCAGTACTACAATTAAAAACACCGGCTTCATTTAACTTGCTTCTGTTAAAAAGTACATATTTCTCATTTTAGAATATTCTAGACCAATTTTAATTGTTAGAATTTACGCATTCGGAAACAGAGGATTCAGCCATGCAGTACATTATAGAATTAGGGATTTGATAAATTAACTGTGTACACTATAAAATCCAGAAATGAACTTAATTACCTCACACCAATTCAAACAATTAACAACAGCCAATTCTGTCTGAGACTTCTTATGTATTGCTCGTGACATGACCATTGGTTCCCAGCTTAAACCATACGTAGTATCAAGAACACAACTGACGATTACTGGTTCACCTTTCGACCAATGGTCGTGAAAATGTTCCACATCTCCGGATTCAACGTCTGTAGCACTTGGAGAGTACAAATAGTTGTCATTAGAGTTGTCTCGAGAAGCCGCTTTCCGTAATTTCTTTTCAGCAATGTTATCACATGCCAATTCATTACACGATGAGCCTTTTACAGGAGTTTCCGGCATATCATCCAGCTTATACTGTTCATATGCCTTTTCAGCTTTCGCTAACATGTTTGAAAGCCAGTTGTCTGGTAAGACTTGTTTCAACCTTAGAATTCCTTTACCACACCCACCCATACTCTCCGGTGGACAAGAAATACTACCATCCTTGTTAGGTTTCCATTCCTGTTTTGTCTTCACAAAAGCACCATCCCTCGTTTCAGGAGTTGTGGCCCATGTCTCACCATGTAGATAGCCCAGCGGAGGAACTTCATATTGCATGATTTCCTTCTGACCATGCAAAGAGTTATCTCGCAACTCCTGACAGCAAGTAATGCAGAGATCATACGGACACCGTGTACAGCTCCGGTGGTAGTCCGCAATAGAAGTTCTACAATAGTCGCTGCACAGGACATTTCTATTTTAAGCAGAAATACTCTGACAAAGATATGCAGAATGCAATTATCAGGGAGAAGGCAAAAAAGGATGTAGAGAATCTAACCAGTTCATGCGTTCATCCACCGGACAGATTGCTATTTGCACTTTAACGTCGGACAACCCTTGACAAAACAAAACACAGATCAAGCCACTCTAAAAAATTAAATAATTGGAAATGGAATTAACCTACTCTAATCAAACAAAAAGGAGCAATAATCTATTCCAGTATAACTAAATAGTGTACAAAAAAAAAACAATCTTTTATTAGGTAAGCGAGAAAAAAAATCCTGCAAAAAGTACAAAAAATCCATAATAAACATTAAGTAATCTGCTATATATTGCACAATATGGCAACTATGTGTCTACATTATCTAGCATGATGGATATTCTGTATTTCACGGCCAGTTATGATGAGCACTACCTCGAATCTTAGCCTCCATCTCTCTTTCCATAATTTGTTGTTCATTGAATTGTCTAACAAAAGGGAGAAGCCGTTTCAGGAGATATTTTGAGTAATGGACTTTGTCATCTTCACTTAGCAGAGTTTGGTTCTAAAAAAAACATCCAAAACAGTATAAAGGTCATATATAGACATGAAAACTCATTCATTGAAAAAAGAAGTTAGAATGTCTAAGAAACAAACTTTAATCGGCAATTCTAAGCGCAGACAACTTTTGCAATTGCAGATGTCTCGACAGAAAGGACATGCCTCCACAAAATCCTCTTCATTCATCTCCGGATAGCTGTATATAAACGAAGAAAAATTTGAATATACAAAACACAAGAAAGATTCATCAAGGTGCTCCATTAAAATGATAAACACAACTTGCCATCAAATTCATACATATTAAATTTGCCACACATACTTCGATTATTTCATATGTCATTTTGCAATTCTAAACAACCATTTCTCACAAATTAATTACCAAACAATCAGACTTCAATTATATTAAATATCATTAAAAATAAAAAAAGGGAATGTACAAAGGTACATACTTATCAGAAATGCAGCGTGTACAATATCTTTTCTTCTCACACTTGCTGCAATTAACAACACGGCCTTTGTCATTCCTTTTACACTGATGACAATACTTGGCTTCACCATCGCCCCTTTCCTGTAAATCACATCAAAAATTAAATTTAATATTATGAAATGTACTTCTTTAGTAGGTGAACTTCAGATCTTCAACCATCAAAATCAGTAACAAAAAGTCCTGATTCAATTTTAAAAATGAGTAAATAAAAATAATAGCTCCAGTAAAAAACCCTGATGACATTAGATCACCATTTTTTTTGTGAGTTCTGGTTCTACCACTGACAGATCGTAAAAATTTACTACGAGAACTTACAACTTTACAACGTTTTGGTCTATAGTTGCTGGTGCTGGATGAATCTGATGAATCAGAATCATCAACTTCCTGTACAACTTGCGCTACCTCTTTTCTTTTGCTACCACTGTACGAGGAACCCTCCATTTCTTGTATAATTCGTTTTAAGTGAATTTTCATCTTGCTAGAGTACTATAATTCTTGCAGGTTCTCGGTTCTTCCTGTATTATGTATATAGACGGGATTTAATGTTTATTGCAGATGCTCCCTGGATATTATATTACAATTTTACACACACGTTAATCATGTAAACAGCTACATGGATACATCTGTCGGTGGGCCCCTACTTTTGGCTATAGTTTTGAATAAATATTGAAAAAGGGCTCTATCTGTTAAGGTAAGTTAGGTGTTCGTGTCATGCTGCCTTAAAAGTCATAACAATACTAATTTTAGTAATAAATAATATTTGATGAATACAATTATTTATGTGAATAATGTTATCTATCTAAATTCACAGTAAATATTTAAGAAAATCAAGAAAAATCATTTAACCCTGACCTCTTCTTTTGTATTTTATATTTAAATTTACTAAATATATACAATATAAAATATGAGAGGTAATCATTTCCAATCGAGAAAATATTCATTAATACAATACATGATTCAAATTAATATTTGGAATAGAAGTTTGGAAAGAAGCGTAACCCGAATATCAAGTGTTTTATTGGATAGAATTCAGTCATATGCAGTTTATGTGTTCAAATGTAAAAGAAGACTTGAAGGAGTTGAAGAAGATAGGGTTGTAAATGAACTGATACACTCGCGAACGATTCGGTATTTGGTTCGAAAAAAGCTCGGTTAGGATTCGGTTTGATTCATAAACGAATCGATCTGGAACATGATTTTGAGGATCAATTTATAAACGAGCTAAACTTCATCACGGTAAAGATTGACTTGATAGTTCGCGAACAAGATCGATTAACATGTTCGTGAACAGGCTCGTGAACCTAGCTCATGAATATATTCCTGAATTAGTTCAATAATTGAACTCCTGCTTGGTATTTGAAAATTGAGTTCCTTAGCGGTTCATAAAAAAAATCGATAAATAATCTCATATATATAATATATGTTTGATTATTAGGATATACTCTCGAAATTCTTATTAATTGTACACTCTTAATTAGAATATCTTATATTTTATGCTAGATATTATAAATATTTATTTTATAATAATAATGTTAATAATAAAGTCATGATAATAATAATAATTTGAATAATAATAACTAACTAAATCTAATAATTAGTATATGTAGTATAATTGTATATATTTGTCAAAATATGTATCAAATTAAATATTACATTATTTATGTGCTAGATTTTAGTATTAAATATTACTAATGTATAAATATATTTATAGTACTTAAATATATAAAAAGATATTAAAATATGTTTGTGATTGGGTAAAATTTGAAACAATAATAACTTGAGATACTTGCAAATATGAAATATAAAAACCAAAATAAGTTAATTAAACACTACAAATATAATAATAATTTTTTAATACTTTAATTTATAAAAGGTAATGAGATAATACAATAAACATATAATCAATGTAAAAATTTATAAATAATATTGTAAATTTATGTAAGGAGACTAATACTTTTGTATGACTGATATTTTATAGATTTTATATGACTATTTTATGTAAGGAGATGTGAGAGTTTTTTGGTTGATGATTTATTAATATTATTTTTAGTGCTGAGACATAATTTTAATTATTTAATTTTGGACTTTTTAATTTTTTTAATGTTAGATTTTTATATACAAAAATAAGAAAACAAGTTTATGAGTTGTTCGTAAGTGAACTCGTGAGCATAATAAGACAAGCTCGTGCATTGTTCTAAAGCAAAATTTCATGAGTAAGCTCATCAGACATATTCGTGAGTGTTTGTGAACAACATTTTATCTTAACGAACCGCGCTCAAACATATTTTTTGGCTCGATTCAAGTTCAAACTTTTTGCTATATTTTTTGAATAAAGTATTGAAACAGGGCTCTATCTGTTAAGGTAAGTTAGGTGTTAGTGTCATACTGCCTTAAAAGTCATACCAATGCAAATTCAAATTTTAATAAAAAATAATATTTGAAGAATACAGTTATTTATGTGAATAATGTTATCTATCTAAATTCATTATTGACATTAATTCTGTCATATATATTCAAAATTTAAAGTCACGTCACTTTTGAGCAAAACAATCTCCAACAGTAAAAATTTAATAAAATCAAGAAAAATCATTTAACCTCTTTTTTTGTATTTTATATTAAAATTTATTAAGTATAAAATATAAAATATGAGAGGTAATCATATCCAATCGAGAAAATATTCATTAATATACAATATGTGATTCAAATTAATAGTTGGGAAAGAAGTTTGGAAAGAACATAACCCAAATATCAAGTGTTTTATTGTGTAAAATTCAGTCATATACAGTTTATGTGTTCAAATGTAAAAGAAGACTTAAAGGAGTTGAAGAAAATTTAAGGGAAAGGTACTGCCTTTTTTGATGTTCTTTTGGTTCAAGAA
Organism: Saposhnikovia divaricata; assembly: GCA_036435485.1. Lineage (NCBI taxonomy): Eukaryota > Viridiplantae > Streptophyta > Magnoliopsida > Apiales > Apiaceae > Saposhnikovia > Saposhnikovia divaricata. The sequence goes on along the minus strand of CM071596.1, from coordinate 50,532,203 downwards.
GACAAAGGATCCAAAGAAGAATGGGTGCTTGAATTGGGATGTTCCCATCACAAATGGGCTAAAGGGGAATGGTTCTCGTCCTACAAAAAGTGTGAGAGAAATGATAATTTTACCAAAGAGGATAAAAGTTGATGGCATTTGTGAGGTAACAATGAAACTTTACCATGTTCGTGTTCGAAAGTTAGCTCAAGTACTGGAGTTAAATCAAAATCTAGTTTCATTGGCTATTTAGTTGAACGGGGACATATTGTTATGATGTAAAACGGTAGCCTCCACGTCACTAACGATGATTTAGAGACATTTAAAGGTTTAAAGGAGAAGAGAAATCTTTTTGTGCTAGAAGAAGACATTCTTGTTTGAGGGGAGACATTGACTGATGGACGTCGATGTCAAGGGAGGATATCTGGGTTTAAACCCAATACAGTAGTATGAGCTCCATTAATCCAAAGTAAATTCAATCTTCATGTTTCACTTATTATTGTCACTTACTTAAACTGATTATTACAAAGCCAGTGAACAATGTTTGTATGCCTGATTTGGTTTTATTTTGATTTTATAGGAAACAGAGGCCGAAAGAGAGAAAAAGGGAGAAATGCCTATTACGGATGATGAATTCATGGGTTTTGTGTATGACCCTACTGAACCGGTTGTGAAAGAGCGACGGGTTTGAATTTCATTTTATTCTCTTCCTTGATCCTTGACACAAATTATTGTTGCATGATTCTATCTCAGCTAGCTGCTTCATTTCAGCTCAATTACAATTCTTTTGTTAGATTTTAATTTTGTGATTTGACTTTGACATATTCCATGTTCTAGGAAAAAATGAAAAACGTACGGTCTTAGCAAGTGGAATTGACACCTGAGTTGTTCCCGCCAACTGATGAACCGCAATCCACCCGTACGCAAATGGAAATTGAGTGGAAAAAAGATGTCATTGTGACAATACAGGCCAGATCCCCGAAGAAAGGGAAGGTCTTCCTACATCCCCATGAAACATTTGGAGAGCTTCTTAGAGCACGGGAAGCAACATAGTTGATAAACAAACAAAAAGTGGAACCTGCTGTTCATATTCCAGATGATATTTACATGATGATGTCGACCATTTTAGATGAGGTGAGGCAGATGGTCTGTTCCTTGCCTACGCGTGAAGTGAAATAGCCCATTTTGGACGAGGAGGTGCGTAAATTAGCCACTGTTACATTCCCGGATCCAACTCAGCACTCCTTGTAGACGCATTATATATGGGCAGCCAATGGTTTGCTTCCTCAGATCATGAAGAACAATGATAAGATCATTGTAGAGCTAACATTCTTGCTTGATTAATTAGGATTTCACTTTGCTTTGCTACATTCCACTTTGCTGTATCTAATGTTTTATTATGAAAAATTAGGATTTCAGATTTTACTGTGTGATTAAAATGATTAATGTGTAAAACAGTTGGTAATGGTTTTACAAAAACTATGAATAAAGTAAACGATTTAGATGAATAGAACCTAAAAGAAGAGTTGGTAATCTTGTTTTGGTTTTTAATTGTTTTCTGTGTGAGAATTGTTGATTTGAAAACCCTAGGCCCCATCGGTGTAGTTCCTAATGCGTAAGCAGCCAGGCTTTCATAGTCTAGGTAAACTTAGTTAATATTGAATCTTAGTGTTTCTTCCAGATATTACTGTACTTTGTTGCTGCTAGAATCTAACACTATGACAAAGGACTTTTACATCTATGACTAAGGCTTATTGTTTATACTCTGTTTACTATGATAATTGTGGGATGTAGTATTTTTTAAGTAAACCTGATAGTTTTTATTTGTTCTAATTAGGCAAGTAAAGCTCATAACAGACTTAGTTTAGATATAAAAATTGCATCCTACTTGTGTCACCTTTAATGTTTAGGATTTTAGCAATAAAGTTTTGGAGTCTGTTATACTTTTATGTATATATTTTTCAAATGAAAAGATTAATTATTTTTTTTTTACAAGTAAACATAAGTTATTCAGATTTTTTAAAACAAGCGCAAATCTAATATACTTCTTTTATCAATCATGCTTTATTAAAAACTTATATTTCTGGACTAACAATCATGCTTATCCTGAATCATTGCACTGGTTATTCATGTTGGAGACTCTGCCAGGGAAGGCTATGGTAGTGGACGACACAAAGGCTCTGATGGAGGACGGCGCAGGCTGCAACGAAAATGACGAAGATCTAGAGGCACACATGTACCCGCTTATATGAACTGTTTATGAAGAACTGTTTGAATAGTGGTTTTAGAAGCTTCAGTTTGACAATGTTTAACTATCAAGTTGTTTTAGACCAAGTATTTTGTAATTAACTTTTGGTATTTTGTTTAATCAAATATGAATGGTTTATATTTGGTGGTTAATTATTCTTATTTGCTTTTTTATTGCTTGGTTATATTTGTATACAGAAAAGTGAGAAGGAACAAGTGGTAGAGAATTTAGTATAAAACTGTAATGGTATTTCGACTAGAAGTGAAACATTAAAAAAAATGGTATTTTAAATTCAACCGGATGGGGTAGAATATACATTTTTCGTAAGTTATTTTCCACCATTCTTGGTTAAATATAATGAGAACCAAAAATGTTTTTGCATGACAATTTCGACCGGATATGAAGGTCGAACATATATGACGACCAAAGTAGGTCGAAAATAAAAATGATTGATATCGACCAAAAGTGGTCGAAAATGAATTTGACCTCAACAGGTCGAATTTACTTTTTTGACTGAAGAAGGTTGAATTTAAAGGTCAACCTCTTTTGGTCGAAAATATTGTCGATCGATGGTGGTCGAAAATATTTTTTTGGCGGTTTTTTTGAAATTTTATGGAAAAATTCAAATTTTATGTGAAAATTTTGGCCTGAGAATTGGTGACTGTATCCAGTCGAAATTAATTGGTTGAACATATATGGTCGAACATATATATTAGCTAATTTCGACCGGCTACCTTATTTTCGACTTATGTATATTTGATCTTTTGCTGGTTGGTCGAAGAGAGCATCGAAATTAACTAATTTCGACCATATTACGGCGGTCGAAATTTGCCGAAATTCTGGTAGTGATAAATAAATATTCCTTCATTGTATTCTTATTACTTAATATAATTTAGTGTAAAACATGGCATAACATCCCCAAATGATATTTAATTTCTATATAATATTGTTAAAATTTTAGATCTTTTTCATTGGAACTTGTGTATATAGAGAAGTAATCTAGAACTCACTGTTGCATTGCAGTTCTTATAGTACATTATTGGTACACTATAGTGAGAGAGATTTTCTAGGTCATTACAAAAAAATGTAAGATGCACAATACAGGTATTGACACAAGTGGAAAAGACTACGAAAAATTCCACACCCTGAAGCCATTTTTCTCATTACAATGTTTATGCAAATCGTTGAAAGGTTTAAGAAATAAGGAAGCTTTAATTTAATTTAAGATAGTCCTGTCATTGTCTTGTTTTGTCTGGGAAAAATAAATGCACAAGTTTGCAGTATGCTCCATGCTACTCAATAGTCAAGTGATTCCACGCGCTCCTTCCATTTAAGCTCCATGGTAACCAACCTATTCATAGCATTCTGGACATTAGCCTCATATTTTTCTGCCAAAGCCTCAAGGTTTATCACTTTATAATTTTGAGCAGTGGCATCCTTGTGTAACGCTTTAGCTTTTGTACGAACTTGTCAATCTTGGCATCTATGGCTTTGTTACTAGCCTGACACTTGACTATCTCATCCAAGTTATGATCTCTCATTTGCTCCTCAAGCGTAGCTATCACAAGCAAGTTGGCATCTTTCTTTTTCTCCAACTCCACCAGCTTATACTCAACTTGGCGATATTTGACCGAGATGCTCTTTAACTCCTCTATCTTCTTGTACCTAATTGCAAGACGTATTACAATGCCTCGGTTCACTTCTTTCTGAAGCTCAAAGGCTCTACTGGTTAAATTCGGTAAATCCCGGAGAAGATTTAAGAATCCCTGTTGCAAGTGTGAAGGGATCCTCCTAGAAGCCAACAAATAGTGCAAGGCTTTATTGAATTCTTGGAAATTCGAATCATTTGCAAAATCTAAAAGGCGTCCTGACAAATACTTCATAAGAACTTTCTCATTCTCATGGATGACCTCTTCGTCCAGTTGAATTTGAGGAGGAAGCACCCTATATACATCAAACTTGTCTTCTTGAATTTGTTCCTCCAAATGCTTGAAGAACCCAACCATCTCCGTAGAGACTGACTGGGGAACTTGACTGTGAGAATCCTGAAAGCTTGTCTGACCTTGGAGGTTGAATGAACAATCATTTGAGGTAGGATGTTGCATTATGATGTGAGAAACCTCCGACAACAGAAAGAACAAAAAACTGAAGCAGAAGGGGGGAGTAACTGCTAGGTATATATAGCTTCAACAAAAAACACATTACACATACTTTGAAAACAATTGAGGCTGATTACCTGACGTATAACGGCCTCCTTTTGGATGTCCCTTTGTATTGGGTAATGATCGCATCTCAGATTAAACATCCTTCTCCTTTCCTCCTTAGATTTGCGCCTGGAATATACTTTCTGTGTAGCAGGATCGTAGTTGCTTTCAAGGTCAAATGATAATCCGAGATGTCCCCCTTCTTTGGAAAAATCAGTACTGATTTCCATATCACAAGATATAGGCTCTTTTATGTGAGTTAAAAATCATATTTACCTTACATTACATATTTATTGAAAAAAACTTATCATGCTTGTTACATAAAAAAAAAGATTATCATCAAAACCAGCGTCATATTAATTAAGGTGTAGTTAGTGAAGTAGTTTACTACCCGCATATTTTATTGGAAGGTAAAAGTTAAAATATTCTGATTTGGTTTTATACTTGTATATTTTAATATGGTTTGGAGAAATTAAAAAAAATATTATAATTTATAATCAACATGGTTGAGCATCATTAGCACCCCTTCAATAGTTTATCTGGCCATCTTGAATTCTTGATCTCTTAGATCGAGTTCAATAGTTTATCTGTAAAAGCCATCGTGAATTCTTGATCTCTTAAATGAGTAAACACTAGACAACAAATAATACTAAACCCAACCCCATTTATGGTGTTGGACAAAACAATGAAATTTATACAAGAACAAATAAAAAAAATCAATATACAAACTATCTTACTTGGTGAAAGCATCCAAGTAGTCCAAGACTTGTCTCATTCACTACAAGAAAAACTGGATCATGCAACAGTTTTTCACCTTTGCCTAACCTCTAAATTTTTCGTGGTCTATCGGGCAGTGGTCTGATTGAAATCATACAATGGTTTTACACCCTTGGTAGAAGAAGGTAACACAACAGTTCTAAATTGCTATTAAAAATTACGAAATACAACAGTTGTATAATAAGAACCATTACTGGAAACAACATAATGCAATGGTTTTCTGACTAATAGACAACATGGAATAGATGTCATGCAAGAGTTATTTTAAACATCAGTTATTGTAATCCTTTGTTGTCTGAAAACCTAATCATAACTGTTTTAAAGAAACACTTTTATCTTAGTTGGTGTTAGACAACAGTTTAGACAAGCACACATGTAGTTTAATTGGTGTTAGACAACCTTTTGTTTAAAGCATAAACCATTGTGTTTTAATATTAATTGTGGTTCACCGTTATCCGAAAACTCTTTAGACCACATTTTAAGCTTAACTCATATTGTAGTTTAAGTTTTCAGACAACGCCATATAACTCCTCTTGTTATGGAAATATTGTAGACACAATGGTTTACAAGTTTTACAAAGTTGTTTATCTACTTTCAGTCAAGTGTTATAACAATGCTATACTGTTGTCCCAATTATGTTCGTACAATGGCTATTTTTGATTTAAAAAACCATAATCTATTTAAGTGTAGACTTTTTGCACATAAAATTCACATTTTATACAAACCACCAGCGGAAACTGAAAACTAAATTCCATCAATCAACATTTGGTTCCAACCACGTGACAAACCAAATGACCAAATACATTATAAAACAAAACATACCAAACAAGAAAAGATACCAAACACAAATGAAAACCACGAAATAGATACTAAATTAACCATCAATCCACCAAAAACACAAAACAAGCAAATAGAGACCAATTCACCAGTTCACCAGTTTACCTAACACCAAATACATCATCCCAAGTTTATTTTACCATCACCAGCTACATACTATAAAACTTCCACTTCACTACTAGTTCATAACAAGATAAAGAACCCGACTGTAGAACCTAACATGCATGGCATTTCATAAAATATTTCGCAATATCAATCGAGATCTCGTTAATGTCATCATCAGTATAAACCAAGTTCGACCTGCGCATCCACTAAAAAATGACCGAAGGTTTTTTTTAAGTCACATATTTTTACCTTAGCAGATTATCTCTAAAGTGTCCTAAAGAACCAAGTATCTCTAAAGTTGATCAGAAAACCCAAAAAAAGTGAAATTCTCACCTTAGCAGCAAATTGAAGCTCTTTGTCCTCAACGATTTCCTTCATGTACCGCATCACGAACATGCCAGAGTCCTTGCTCCCTATCTGCAGTGGAACTCCCTGAAGTACAAATAAAAATTTATTTACAATCTCCTTCGATGACATAAATAAAATATGATGAGAATGAATTAATACCGTCATGTTCTCCCATAATATTTTCTTCTTTGCAACCTTGTTCAGATCCTCCTTGTAAATTTTAATGACGCTGTAACGAAAATAATATTTATCAACAAAAAGTCAAAGCACAGAAATATATGGTCTATTAAAGTTCAAGACTCAATACATAAACTTTAGAAGTTGAACTTACTTGTCGACAGCATCCACCCATTCCTCATTTGCAATTTGACATTTTAGAGGGTCCATGTAGTAGACAATCTCTGCCTCAGGATTTGCAACAGTCAAAGTCTAGTGGTTCCTACGCAAACATGAACCATGGTGCAAGTTTGAAATTAAAGCATGAAGTACTAATTCTTGTCGCATTAGCAACTCAAATATAATAAAAAAGATCACATTAATATTAAAATGAAATCAATCAAAAAAATACTTAAATTCAGCAAGACGGAAAAATGTTCCAAAATGTGACACTTCTAGAGTACAATTTCTTGCAAGAAATATGATCAAGATTGACTTCAAAAATTAATAAGAACTTAAATTCTGGTAAAATGACCAACTTAAAAAATGAAAGGAACGCTTGATCTTAACAAGTCTACCAAAATATCTTAAATTGCGACACAACCAAACCATTTTAAAAAAATTTGAAACCTAAATTATTGTAAAAATTCAGCTTAAAATTATAAGAAATATTATCATGTTTAACCTCAAAATTAAACTTAAAATTTGCAACAAATATTATCAGATTTAACCCTTGTGTTAAAAATTGAAATTTAAATTCTTGTAAAAAATCAACTTAAAAAGGGCAAGACATATAATCCTGTTTAACCTTAAAAAATTATCTGAGAATGTCTAAGTAGCTAGGTATGGTATAAACACTTACACGCCTTTGTAAGGCATGAGAAAGTATTGATCTTTCTTACAATTCTTAAATCGTGCAGCGGGTGCGCGCGTCCTCTTCCCTGCATTACCACATCCCATGGCACCAATTGTGCTAGGATCTACGAAGCTTATCATGTTGGTCATCTTATGCTTTTTCACATATTCATTTAAGATTAGAATTACTCTTTACTCTTTAAACTACTAATCAAATTAAATCCTAATCATGGTGTAAACATGGCACCCCTTTACAAACTAGAATCGAACTACTCACTAATACTAAGATTAAGAACGATAAAAACAATGAACAAAGCCATATAAAACATATACTAATAAACAAGATGAGATAAAAAATACCTTACACTTTGTATTAACGAAGAACAATGAAAATCCAAACTAAAACAAGTGCTTACAATGGAAGAGATGAAGAACAAACCCTAGCTATGTTAAAAGTACGTATGTATCTCCTCACGTTCTATCTCTAAAAACTAATAATAAAACTAATAATAAAAATCTGATCTCCTATCTCCTAATAAAAGTATTTTTAATGTTTTAATAAATTTAGAAAAAGATATGCATAATTGAATAGGATTTTCATGTAAAATTCGCTAAAAACTAATAATAAAACTAATAATAAAAATCTGATCTCCTATCTCCTAATAAAAGGATTTTTAATGTTTTAATAAATTTAGAAAAAGATATGCATAATTGAATAGGATTTTCATGTAAAATTCGCAGCTGTATTACTCCTCTATTTGTGGGCTCTTCCACTTGGACTCTGCTCACTGCAAGATCGTCTCAAGATAGGACCCAAATAGCGTAGGCAGCCGTATAGCCCAATAATACGAATTCTCATCTATTTAAACTCCAAATTAGCTCTTTTTGCTACAAATCCATCCAACTTATGATTTTATTATTTCCTACAATAAAACAATCAAATCTCTATTAAATAAATATACAAGTCAATGCAAAACGCGAATAAAATCATCTAAAATATATATAAAAATATATTTTATCAAACATATAATAGTATATCGTGATCGATTTCAAATTAAAATTATGATTGTTTAATAAATATTTTTTGATTTAAAAAATATGTATTTATAGACATGTTAAATAAATTCTTTATTGTATTTAAATTAGAAGTGTTAATTAATGAGGTAGGGTGAGAATGTAAATAAGGAAAATTTTTAATATAATATGATTGGTCTAAAATTTAGAAATTAGTTTTGATTGGTCCTAAAATAATTCATAATTTTTTGATTGGTTAATTGGTAGGCTCAGGTATTATAATAAAAGATGTATTGTTATAATTATAAATTCTAAATAATCCTTTTTGTCAACGTTACATGAATGTATATGAGATATTAAATTTTAACTTTCTTTTTCAAATATAACGAGATTTACTTAAATGTGAGGTCATATGATAATAGTTTTCAATTTTACCTTTTTCAAGACATTAGATACGTATATATTTCATATAACATGAATTTTCAAAGCTCTGGGAAAATTTAACATAAAAATTACATGCATATGATTTGTTGAGATTCTATTTGTTGAGATTTTACGTAATCTTGATGTATTTTAACTGTGAAGAAGAATGCAAGTCTTCTTGATATGTCATTATACCAATGATAATTATAAAGGGTTAATTTACTTAAAAATAATGAAATCGCTTCCTATCATTTTTGGAAATTATGGATTAGCCTCTTAAGTAAGAGTACTTTATTTAAATGATTTTGTAATTCATTAGTGGTGCTAGGATATTTAGACTAGTGTAATAGGAAAATTTTACACTTACACACTTGCAGTAAATCACCATGTTCCACTACAACATAGGCAGGTCGAATTCGACCATCTATTTTCGACTTTGGCTAAATTCGATCAAAGAGGGTCGAATTTAATGGTGCCGGCTGACGTCGACCATTTATGATCGAATTTAAAAAGAGTCAAAAATAATTGGTCAAAATTATATGTATTTTCAACCGATTTTATCCCGGTGGTCGAATTTAAATCCTGCCAAAAATAGGAGGCAAAGTTCCCGCCAAACTGAATATAATTTCGACCACACATGGTCGAATTTAGAAATGGAACTGAGCGGGAAAATCCCCGCCTTTTTCCCAAAACTTATATCAAAATGAATATAAGTTCCCGATCAAGCTCAATATAAATTCTATCATATATGGTCGAATTTATAAATTGCGCTGAGCGGGAAAATCCTCGTCATTTTTTTCAAAACTTATTTGAACCGGAAATTTTGCCACCAAATGAAAACTAAAAATAATTAAAAAAAACTTTCAGACGACACTGGTGGAACTTAATATATTCGACCCAATATGGTCGAATTAACCATTATCAAATTCTAAAAATCCTTTTTTAAATATTTAAATTTTTCTATATTTCATGAAATAATACGTGTAAATATAAGCATAGCATTCATTATATAAAAAATTGTAGTTTGTCCGAAATAAATTATATCTTAAGAAAATGTTGAATTTTTACTTAATAGATACTTTTATAAAAATTTAGTAAGTATTTAATAGGTTTAAAAAATTACAAATAAATCATCAGAGTACCGGAAAGTCATATTTTATACAATATAAGTTTTTAAAAAATAAAATTGGGCAAATTAACAAATTCTTTTTAAGTCGGTAGAAAAATGAGATAGTCTTAACAAACTTATGGTTTAGGGGTTTAGATTTAGGGTTTGGGGTATCAATTAGGGTTAGCTCTTTTAGTTTACTAAATTTTTTTTAAAGTAATCCAGCCATACCAATGTCGAGATTTTAATAATGTAAGAGCAAATGCAAAAAATAAATTATTTATAATATTTATTTCATAGAATTTATAATAGTTTTTATAATCTATACAACAAATTTGACTAGAAACCATAAATAGTCGAATATAACTTAAAGTCGAAGTAGCCCACTAATTTCGACTTCTATTGGTCGTACTTTAAATTCGATCGTTTGAAGTCGAACATAGCCGCACAAGTAAGTTTGACTTTTTTAGTGGAATTTACTAATTCGACTATACTAGGTCAAATTTACCCATGTTCTTTTAGCAACCCTACTGCATCTCTCTTTCCTTTCGCCGTTTTTGCAACATGTCCCCCCTTCACCATTTTCTCCCTCTTCTTTCATCATAAAATTTTCTTCTTTCACCATTTTCTCTATATGTGATCATCCTAAATCTTCGAGTCAATGCAATTTCTTCTTCTTAATAGTATGAATATGATTGTTTTTGTTGTAATTAGTGGAATTATGATAATTTTGTATGTGTTCATGTATAAATGAATTTGAGTGGTTTATATGTAATCATATATGATCATAAGTGAAACATGTTGCTTAAACTTGAGATATTATATTAGCAATTTTTTTATTTACTTAAAATTACATTTGCCTTATATTAAAGTGTGCACATTTGTAGATGGCATTTGATCGTAATTGGATTGGTCGTAATCGATTTAATGAGGCAAAATACTTAACAGAAGAATACAAAATTAGATTGGATAATTTCATTAAATTTGCCATAGATCATCTTGGTGAGGAAGACAACGGCCTTATAAGATGTCCTTGTAAAAAATGTAGAAATGGACATTATAAGAATCCTAGTGCCGTGAAAGTTGATTTATATCGATATGGTATGTGCAATGGTATACTAGATGGGATTGTCATGGGGAGAAAGATAGGTCGCGAGACGAAGTTGGAACGAGTTATGTTAAAACTAGCCACACGGATGATGATATGTATGATGTACATGATAATGATTTTGAGGATTGTGAAGATTTTGGGGAAGAACCGAATGAAATAGAAAAAAAATTTTACAAGATGGTGAGATCTGCTTCTGATCCAATTTATCCCAACAATGCCAATTTTATAATATTGGAGTTTGTCATGGAGTTTCTTGCTTGGAAAAATAAGCATAATTGCAGTAACAATGGCTTTAATGAGTTGCTTCATCTCATTGGATTAGTATTGCCCAATGATCATAAATTGCCTGAAAAGCACTGCGTAGAAGATGATTAAAGGGTTGAATATGGAGTATGAAAAGATTGATGGTTGCAAGAATGATTGCATGCTATTTTACAAGGAAACAACAATAAGACACAATGCGACATATGCACAGAACACAGAAACAAAGTACAAAAAGATTCTAAAAATAGAATACCACGAAAGATGCAACGTTTATTCATGGCCGAAAAGACTACAAAATCTATGAGGTGGCACCACAATAGAGTTGTTGTTGAAGGTCAATTAAGTTACCCCGCTGATGGATATGAATGGAAACAATTTGATCATATATTTCCAAGATTTTCAAAGGACATTCATAATGTTAGACTCAGACTAGCTACTGATGGATTTGACCCCTTTCATGATCCACATGCTAGGGAGTATACTGTATGGCCTGTGGTGATTTTTGTGTATAATCTTCCCCCATCCATGTGTACTAAGGCTCCATACATGTTCATGCCTCTTCTTATTCCCGGGCCAACAGATCCAACAAAAGATTTACATGTTTATCTAAGACCTCTAATTGATGAACTGAAAATGTTATGGCATACTGGGGTGGAAACATATGACATGTTCTCACATACAAATTTTATGATGAAGGCAACACTTATGTGGACAGTTAGTGACTTTCCTGCACTTGCCATGCTTAGCGGGTGGTCCACTAAGGGTAAGTAGGCATGTCCAGTTTACTTGGGAGAGGTCAAAGCTAAACAACTCAAACATGGTGGTAAATCTACTTTTTATGGCACATCTCGATATTTTTTGGAACCAGATGACTCCCTAAGAAGGAGTACAAGGTTTGGAAGTATTGAGACACGATCAGTGTATGCTTGACTTTCAGGAGGACTTGCAAAGGCCATGTGTGAGCAGATACAATTTCCCCCTCCGGGAAAGTTAACAAATAAAAAACCAAAGGATTATGGCGTGACACATAATTGGACTCATAAAACTCCATTTTCTGAGTTCCATATTGGGAGAGACTTAGCCTTCGTCACAGCATTGACATTATGTACACCAAAAAGAATGTCGTTGACAACATATTCTACACAATTCTTGATGATGCAAATAAGTCCAAAGATAACACAAAAGCAAGAACGGATTGTGAAGAATTACGTGTACATCTTGAGTTGTGGATTCGAGGTGATGACACGAAACCACATGCACCATATGTTCTTTCGAGGGAAAACGTTCACAAGTTGTTCAATTGGATTGAAGCATTGAAACTTCCTGACGGATTTGCCTCAAATATATCTAGGTGTGTGAATTGGAAAACAAATTGCATTCACGGGATGAAATCACATGATTGTCATATTTTCAAGCAAAATTTCTTACCCATCATTTGTCATGACTAACTTCTGAAATATGTAGATGCTCCTATTATTGAGTTGTGCAAGTTCTTTCAAGATTTATGCTCGTCGAATCTCATATACACAGATTTGCAAAAAATGGAGAAAGATATAGTAAGGATAATGTCGAAACTTGAAATTGTCTTCAATGGAGAATTTTTTTAATCCAATGGAGCATTTGCCACTACATTTACTACTGAGTGTAAGTTGGGTGGCCCGGCTAATTGGCGTTGGATGTATTTTGTTGAGAGATACTTGCATAATCTGAAATTGAAAGTTGGAAACAAATCTCGAGTGGAAGGTTCAATGGCTCAACGCTATATTGAGGAGGAGTGTCTGCATCTTTGCTCGTTATTTTTTGATTCCCAAACCGGGAGAGAGCATAATCGGTTACGTCGAAATGAGGCACCTCAAAAGTTTCATGATGTCGATTTATTAGAGGTTTACACGTATTAGCATGAACTTGTGACATACTATGTTCTCATTAATTCACCGGAAATTGGAAAGTACTTGCGGTATGATTCTTTTAAACCATATTTACTTCAAAATTTTAAAGTAATTATGAATTCAGTTTACAATTTAATTTTTTTTATTGTTCAATGTAAATATATAGTGGATTCCAGAAGTTGGTGCAAAAACATTACCCCTGCCTCAATGATGCAGAAAAAGAACAATATCAAAAAGAACATTTTAAAGATTGATTTGAAAGAAGGGTATGTGTTCTTTTATAGATGCTCACATGTTTGTATATATGTAATTTTATTCATAAATCTATATATCATGTTTTTCATATATGTTTTAGGCACAAGATGATGAAGATCCCAAAAAGAAATTTATTGACCTAATAACAGATCTGATATTTAAAGTGGAGTCTTATAAAGCGTGCAAGTGCAATGGTTACAAATTTTCTTTCATAAATTCTAATGAGCTCACTTCACCAAATTCCGGTGTAGTTATCATTGGCAAGGAATTAAATTTATTCTTAATATTTATTTCAAAATTTTTTCATTATTTGTATCTAAGTTTTATAAATTTATACTTGTAGGGACCCCTTACAAGGAAAGTTATGGAAACTATTACGAAAGGCTAGAAGAAGTTTTAAAACTCTTCTATCATAATGGACATCAAGTAATCATCTTCAAAGGTCATTGGTTTGATCACATGACACACATCAAAGTCGATAGCCACCGGATGACTACCGTGGATGTCAAATCAAAGCTAAATGTCGAAGACGTCTTTGTGTTGGCTAGCCAAGCTCAACAAGTGTACTATGCCCCAAATATTTTAAATGCAAAATCATCATGGTACACGGTTCTAACAACAAAGAGTCGATAAGTTGATGAAAGTGTGTCAATCAACGTGAAGAAAATAATCAATGATGATGATCCTTTACAAAATAAAGTGTGAAATGCTTCATCATCACACGTCGGAAGAGTTATTGTTCATGATCCCTCAATTTTTTTTATTGATATGAGGATGTTTAAAAATGACTATTCGATAGATTATGATAATGAAGAAGAAAACCAAGAGGATATTAGAGACGAAGATGAAGACAAAGATGAGAGTGGAGCAGAAAATACGAATTAAGTGATAATGACGATTTAGTGTAATTTTCATTCTCAATCGAATTTGTATTTGTATTAATAGAATTATTCCTCGATCATTTGATTTTTTTAAAATTTGAAGTTTACTCATATGTTTGTAAATCAAGTAAATTGGATTGTGTTTTGTTGTTAAAATTTATCATAGGAAGGATTTAGTGTAGTAGCCGTCCCAGTGAAAAAATATTGTTCATTTTATTCGACGATAAAATGTCGAAAATATCAACGCGGCTATATTCGACCATTTAAGGGCGAACGTGTATTAAATATAAATAATTTTTTCCCCAAAATTAAATCATTTCCATTACCGTTTCCCCTTAGCTTAATTTCTCTCCAAATTAGGATTTTTTCGCAGTCGGTTTTCCCAAATCTGATAGGAGATAATGGCTCAAGGAGAAGGTTCAAATCTTTGGCTCAATTTGACGAGAAGCTCACAGGTGTTCCTCTCTCTCTATCTATCTCTCTCTCTCGCTCTCTCTCTCTCACTCTCACTCTCTCTCTCACTCTCTCCCTCTCTATCCAACGTTACTGTCTTGCAACTTGTAGTTTATGGTATTGCTAAATATGATTTGGGTGGCTGTAGAAAAGCAAAACAAGGTTGGGGTAGATTCTTTTTTTGGGCGTATGATTTTAGTGCACGGTTATTAATTTTTTTCTTTTGGATTTTATTATCTTGTTACAGATATTTTGAGCCTACACCCAAGCACACGTTGAAACACATTATTCATCTAAAATGGGATAAAAATACCTTGAATGCAAAGGGAGCTAAGTGTAAAGTTTTTTTCAACGATTTTATCAAAACTTTTAAAGTAAGTAAATATTGGTTTTTCAATTCTTTCAGCCAAGTTCCTCGCATGGTTTTTTTTTATAGTTTTATGTTAACACTAATGAATCTGTTTTGGTAGGAATATTATAAATATCCCGAGGGTTATGGTGAAAAAATCGGGGACAGAGTTGTGAGAGTTGTTGCTGGGAGGAATTTTAATCATATTTTTAATAAGGAGAAAGAACGACTAATGAAGCATTTGAATTTGCTTATGAAGGCTAGCCAAACTTAAAATGAGATTAAAATCAAAGAAATGAAGCCTTATTACTTCTCCCAGAAAGCATGGAATGCCATATGCGAACACTGGCATGGGGAACACTGGAATTTTGATCGAAGTCGGTTGAAAGCCAGAAAGCGCGATTGATGGTGGAATTCACCCCTCCCACCGGGGCCAAGCCATTTGATCAGAGGCGGGAGATATGGTTTCTGGAGTAAATTCAATCTTCATGTTTCATTTATTATTGTCACGTACTTAAACTGATTATTACCAAGCCAGTGAACAATGTTTGTATGCCTGATTTGGTTTTATTTTGATTTTATAAGAAATAGATGCCGAAAGAGAGAAAAAGTGAGAAATGCCTATTACGGATGATGAATTCATGGGTTTTGTGTATGAACCTACTGAACCGGTTGTGAAAGAGCTGCGAGTTTGAATTTCATTTTATTCTATTCCTTGATCCTTGACACAAATTATTGTTTCGTGACTCTATCTCAGCTAGCCGCTTCATTTCAGCTCAATTACAAATCTTTTGTTAGATTTTAATTTTGTGATTTGACTTTGACATATTCCATTATCTAGGAAAAAATTAAAAAGGTACGGTCTTCGCAAGTTGAAGTGACACCTGAGTTGTTCCCGCTAACTGATGAACCGCCATCCCCCCGTACGCAAATGGAAATTGAGCGGAAAAAGGATGTCATTGTGACAATACAGGCTAGACCCCCGAAGAAAGGGAAGGTCTTCCTACATCCCCATGAAACATTTGGAGAGCTGTTCGGAGCACGGGAAGCAACACAATGGATAAACAAACAAAAAGTGGACCCTGCTGTTCATATTCCAGATGATATTTACGTGATGATGTCGATGATTTTAGATGAGGTGAGGCAGATGGTCCTTTCCTTGCCTACGCGTGAAGTGAAACAGTCAATTTTGGACGAGGAGGTGCGTAAATTAGCCACTGTTACATTACCAGATCCAACTCAGCACTTCTTGAAGACGCATTATATACGGACAGCCACTGTTTGCTTCCTCAGATCTTGAAGGACAATGATAAGATCATTGTAGAGGTAACATTCTTGCTTGATTAATTAGGATTTCACTTTGCTTTGCTACATTCCACTTTGCTGCATCGAATGTTTTATTGTGAAAAATTAGGATTTCGGATTGTACGGTGTGATTAAAATGATTAATGTGTAAAACAGCTGGTAATGGTTTTACAAAAACTATGAATAAAGTAAACAATTTAGATGAATAGCACCTAAAAGAAGAGTTGGTAATCTTGTTTTGGTATTTAATTTTTTTTTGCGTGAGAATTGTTGATTTGAAAACCCTAGCCCCCATCGGTGTAGTTCCTAATGCGCAGCAGCCACCAGGCCATCATATTCTAGGTAAACTTAGTTAATATTGAATCTTAGTTTTTCATCTAGGTTTCGTCTATATATTACTGTACTTTGTTGCTGCTAGAATTTAACACTATGACAATGGACTTTTACATCTATGACTGAGGCTTATTCTTTTATACTCTATTTACTGTGACAATTGTGGGATCTAGTATTTTTAAGTAAACCTGATATTTGTTATTTGTTCTAAATACTTGGGCAAGTAAAGCTCATTAACAGACTTAGTTTAGATTTAAAAATTGCATCCAACTTGTGTCACCTTTAATGTTTAGAATTTTAGCAATAAAGCTTTTGAGTCTGTTATACTTTTAAGTATATATTTTTCAAATGAAAAGATTAATTATTTTTTTTTACAAGTAAACATTAGTTATTCAGATATTTAAAACAAGCGCAAATCTAATATACTTCTTTTATCAATCATGCTTTATTAAAAACTTATATATCTAGACTAACAATCATGCTTATCCTGAATCATTGCACTGGTTATTCATGTAGGAGACTCTGCCAGGGAATGCTATGGTGGTGGACGACACAAAGGCTCTGATGGTGGACGGCGCAGGCAGCAACGAAAATGACGAAGATCTAGAGGCACACATGTATCCCCTTATATGAACTGTTTATGAAGAACTGTTTGAATAGTGGTTTTACAAGCTTCAGTTTGACAATGTTTAACTATCAAGTTGTTTTAGACCAGGTCTTTTGTAATTAACTTTTGGTATTTTGTTTAATCAAATATGAATGGTTTATATTTGGTAGTTAATTATTATTATTTACTTTGTTATATTTCTGTACAGAGAAGTGAGAAGGAACAAGTGGTAGAGAATTTAGTATAAAATTGTAATGGTATTTCAACTAGAAGTGAAACATTAAAAAAAATGGTATGTTAAATTCGACCAAAAGGGGTAGAATATACATTTTTGGTATGTTATTTTCCACCATTCTTGGTCGAATATAGTGAGCACCAAAATTTTTTTTGCATGACATGATATCGACCTGATATGAAGGTCGAACATATATGACGACCATAGCAGGTCAAAAATAAAAATTATCGATCGACCAAAAGTGGTCAAAATGAATTCGACCTCAGCCGATCGAATTTACTTTTTGTACTTAAGAAGGTCGAATTTAAAGGTCACCCTCTTTTGGTCGAAAATATGGTCGACCGATGGTGGTCAAAAATATTTTTTTGGCGATTTTTTTTGAAATTTTCAGAAAAAACTCAAATTTTACGAGAAAATTTTGGCCTGAGAATTGGTTACTGTATCCAGTCAAAATTAATTAGTCGAACATATATGGTCGAACATAAATATTAGCTAATTTTGTCCGGCTACCTTATTTTCAACTTATGTATATTCGAGCTTTTGCTGGTTGGTCGAAATCAGAAAGAGTGAAATTAGCTAATTTCGACCATATTAAGGCGGTCGAAATTAGCCAAAATTCTGGTAATGATAAATAAATATTCCTTCATTGTATTCTTATTACTTAATATAAATTTAGGGTAAAACATGGTGTAACATCCCCAAATGATATTTAATTTCTATGTAATATTGTTAAAATTTTAGATCCTTTTCATTGGAACTTGTGTATATATAGAAGTAATCTAGAACTCAATGTTGCATTGCAGTTCTTGTAGTACATTATTGGTACACTATAGTGAGAGAGATCTTTCTAGGTCATTACAAAAAAAAAATTGTAAGATGCACAATACAGGTATTGACAGAAGTGGATCAGACTATGAAAAATTCCACACCCTGAAGCCATTTTTCTCATTACAATGTTTATGCAAATCGTTGAAAGGGTTAACAAATAAGGAAGCTTTAATTTAATTTAAGATAGTCCTGTCATTGTCTTGTCTTGTCTGGGAAAAATAAATGCACAAGTTTGCATTATGCTCCATGCTACTCAATAGTCCAGTGATTCCACGCGCTCCTTCCATTTAAGCTCCATGGTAACCAACCTATTCATAGCATTCTCGACATTATCCTCATATTGTGCTGCCAAAGCCTCATGGTTTATCACTTTATAATTTTGAGCAGTGGCATCCTTGTGTAACGCCTTAGCTTCTTCTACAAACTTGTCAATCTTGGCATCTATGGCTTCGTTACTAGCCTGACGCTTGACTATCTCTACCGAGTTAGGATCTCTCATTTGCTCCTCAAGCGTAGCAATCACAAGCAAGTTGGCATCTTTCTTTTTCTCCAACTCCACCAGCTTATACTCAACTTGGCGATATTTGCCCGAGATGCTCTTTAACTCCTCTATCTCCTTGGACCTTGAAAGAGGCATAACCATGCCTCGGTTCACTTCTTTGTGAAGCTCCAAGGCTCTATTGGTTAAATTCGGTAAATCCCAGCGAAGATTTAAGAATCCCTGTTGCAAGTGTGAAGGGATCATCCTAGAAGCCAACAAATAGTGCAAGGCTTTATTGAAGTCTTGGAAATTCGAATCATTTGCAAGGTCTAAAAGGCGTCCAGACAGATACTTCTTAAGAACTTTCTCATTCTCCTGGATGACCTCTTCGTCCAGCTGAATTTGAGGAGGAAGCACCCTATATACATCAAACTTGTCTTCTTGAATTTGTTCCTCCAAATGCTTGAAGAACCCAATCATCTCCGCAGAGACTGACCGGGGAACTTGACTGTGAGAATCCTGAAAGCTTGACTGACCTTGGAGGTTTAATGAACAATCATTTGAGGTAGGAGGTTGCATTATGATGTGAGAAACCTCCTACAACAGAAAGAACAAAAAACTGAAGCAGAAGGGGGGAGTAACTGCTAGGTATATATAGATTCAACAAAAAACACATTACACATACTGTGAAAACAATTGAGGCAGATTACCTGATGATGTATAACGGCCTCCTTTTTGATGTCACTTTCTACTGGGTAAGGATCGCATCTCAGATTAAACATCCCTCTCCTTTCCTCCTTAGATTTGCGCCTGGAATATACTTTCTGTGTAGCAGGATCGTAGTTGATTTCAAGGTCAAACGATAATCCCAGATGTCCCCCTTCTTTGGACAAATCAGAACTGATATTCATATACTCGGTAAGTTCACAAGATATAGGCTCTTTTATGTGAGTTAGAAATCATATATTTACTTTACATTACATAATTAGTAAAAAAAACTTTTCATGCTTGTTACATAAAAAAAAAAAAAAAAAGCTTATCATCAAAACCAGCGTCATATTAAGGTGTAGTTAGTGAAGTAGTTTACTACCTGCATATTTTATTGGAAGGTAAAAGTTAAAATATTCTTATTGGGTTTTATACTTGTATATTTTAATATGGTTTTGGAGAAATTAAAAAAAGTATATATTATAATTTATAATCAACAAGGTTGTGCATCATTAGCAACACTTCAATAGTTTATCCTTGAATTCTCGATCTCTTAGATCGAGTTCAATAGTTTATCTGTAAAAGCCATCTTGAATTCTTGATCACTTAGATCGAGTAAACAATAGACAACAAATAATACTAAACCCAACCCCATTTATGGTGTTGGACAAAACAATGAAATTTATACAAGAACAAATAAAAAAATCAATATACAAACTATCTTACTTGGTGAAAGCATCCAAGTTGTCCAAGACTTGTCTCATTGTATAAAGAATTAATTTCTTCACCTGTATCAAAAAAAATAAAAAATATTACATGTAGTAGTATGGAAAAATTGCAGAATGGAAGAAAACTTGATAAAGTATTTTCCAATATATGATCTCTTCTCATTTAACATTGAAGTCGATAAGCCTGAAGTTCATTACAATATCACAATTATTTATATAGAAAATTCCTAATTCTTTATAATGGAAATTAAACTATCCGTTATCCGTTTTAACTACTAATTATATATATTAAAGATAAGTCTTTATATATTCACATAATAATATATTAACATATATGTCAACAGAACTATAGTTAGTAATAAATAAATACTTTCAAGGGATAAATATATTAAATTATTATATGTAGTAGTATGACAAATTTGATAAAGTACAACATTGTATACCCCTAATTTGTCTTCTTTGGCACCGTGCTCTTGAGGAAGGAAACGTATTTCCTCTGTCAAACGGAGGCATGCATCTACATTTTCAGGTGACACAAAGCCCGTTGAAACCTGAGTACAAGACTGAAGAATTGCATATAGATGAGAAATGTGTAGAAGGACTAGTATTCATATGAGCTCTACTAGAAAATTGGTTTATAATGGTCGACTAAAATAGAGAGAGCTCACTTTTAAATTTCTAACTTGAAAAGGACAGCCAGCAGGAACAAAAACTGCGTCTCCCAAGTTTTGCACCACAGTCCACGGTTCAAAATAATGTAAGAAGAAAAATAGTAACTGTAAAGAAATGAGAGGGACGGAGGGAGTAACTAGGTAACAAAGCCGCGTTACGCACGTCACGAAAATATTTTTAAAAATTGTATATATAAAATTCCTATATATAAGAAGAAAGGAAATAACTGAAAGCTAATTTTATAGGAAGTAGTGATATAATGTAACTTGCCTATCTGTATATTATTCAAAATATATATGTATATAGATGATGACTCGCCATATTCCTTCTTAAACCTCCTTTTATGCTCCGAATTCAAGTAAAATGCTCCATCGTGAATAGGGTCATAAACCTGACAAGCAAAAGTTTAGTATCTCTATATGTTCTGATCAGTAAAAACATTAAAAGCATTAAAACTCCTACAAAACTGCATGCAAAAGTTGTCATAAAATACTTCTACAAATTTTTGTAGGATCCACTCTAGATGTTTGTTTCAGTAAATCCCAAAAATATTAAAAGGTAGATATTGTAATATTCAGAAACCATGCATTTTCCATTCTCCAAATACCCGAAGGATTCTCACTAGATTATGAAAATGTTCACACTGCAAGCTCTATGATGCTGAAGAAAGTCGTCAATAACTCAATATCAAGAAGTCAAGTCAGCCACCTCCAGAAAGTTACGGTAAGAGGGTACAGGTAAATTAAGAGAAAGCTTCCTGCACCAAATCTCCCATTATATAGCATAACGAAACCAAAACCACAAATTAAGTACCAATTCATTACACGATGCCAATTCATTACACGATGAGCCTTTTACAGGAGTTTCCGGCATATCATTACACGATGAGCCTTTTACAGGAGTTTCCGGCATATCATCCAGCTTATACTGTTCATATGCCTTTTCAGCTTTCGCTAACATGTTTGAAAGCCAGTTGTCTGGTAAGACTTGTTTCAACCTTAGAATTCCTTTACCACACCCACCCATACTCTCCGGTGGACAAGAAATACTACCATCCTTGTTAGGTTTCCATTCCTGTTTTGTCTTCACAAAAGCACCATCCCTCGTTTCAGGAGTTGTGGCCCATGTCTCACCATGTAGATAGCCCAGCCGAGGAACTTCATATTGCATGATTTCCTTCTGACCATGCAAAGAGTTATCTCGCAACTCCTGACAGCAAGTAATGCAGAGATCATACGGACACCGTGTACAGCTCCGGTGGTAGTCCGCAATAGAAGTTCTACAATAGTCGCTGCACAGGACATTTCTATTTTAAGCAGAAATACTCTGACAAAGATATGCAGAATGCAATTATCAGGGAGAAGGCAAAAAAGGATGTAGAGAATCTAACCAGTTCATGCGTTCATCCACCGGACAGATTGCTATTTGCACTTTAACGTCGGACAACCCTTGGCAAAACAAAACACAGATCAAGCCACTCTAAAAAATTAAATAATTGGAAATGGAATTAACCTACTCTAATCAAACAAAAAGGAGCAATAATGTATTCCATTATAACTAAATAGTGTACAAAAAAAAACAATCTTTTATTAGGTAAGCGAGAAAAAAAATCCTGCAAAAAGTACAAAAAATCCATAATAAACATTAAGTAATCTGCTATATATTGCACAATATGGCAACTATGTGTCTACATTATCTAGCATGATGGATATTCTGTATTTCACGGTCAGTTATGATGAGCACTACCTCGAATCTTAGCCTCCATCTCTCTTTCCATAATTTGTTGTTCATTGAATTGTCTAACAAAAGGGAGAAGCCGTTTCAGGAGATATTTTGAGTAATGGACTTTGTCATCTTCACTTAGCAGAGTTTGGTTCTAAAAAAAACATCCAAAACAGTATAAAGGTCATATATAGACATGAAAACTCATTCATTGAAAAAAGAAGTTAGAATGTCTAAGAAACAAACTTTAATCGGCAATTCTAAACGCAGACAACTTTTGCAATTGCAGATGTCTCGACAGAAAGGACATGCCTCCACAAAATCCTCTTCATTCATCTCCGGATAGCTGTATATAAACGAAGAAAAATTTGAATATACAAAACACAAGAAAGATTCATCAAGGTGCTCCATTAAAATGATAAACACAACTTGCCATCAAATTCAAACATATTAAATTTGCCACACATACTTCGATTATTTCATATGTCATTTTGCAATTCTAAACAACCATTTCTCACAAATTAATTACCAAACAATCAGACTTCAATTATATTAAATATCATTAAAAATAAAAAAAGGGAATGTACAAAGGTACATACTTATCAGAAATGCAGCGTGTACAATATCTTTTCTTCTCACACTTGCTGCAATTAACAACACGGCCTTTGTCATTCCTTTTACACTGATGACAATACTTGGCTTCACCATCGCCCCTTTCCTGTAAATCACATCAAAAATTAAATTTAATATTATGAAATGTACTTCTTTAGTAGGTGAACTTCAGATCTTCAACCATGAAAATCAGTAACAAAAAGTCCTGATTCAATTTTAAAAATGAGTAAATAAAAATAATAGCTCCAGTAAAAAACCCTGATGACATTAGATCACCATTTTTTTTGTGAGTTCTGGTTCTACCACTGACAGATCGTAAAAATTTACTACGAGAACTTACAACTTTACAACGTTTTGGTCTATAGTTGCTGGTGCTGGATGAATCTGATGAATCAGAATCATCAACTTCCTGTACAACTTGCGCTACCTCTTTTCTTTTGCTACCACTGTACGAGGAACCCTCCATTTCTTGTATAATTCGTTTTAAGTGAATTTTCATCTTGCTAGAGTACTATTATAATTCTTGCAGGTTCTCGGTTCTTCCTGTATTATGTATATAGACGGGATTTAATGTTTATTGCAGATGCTCCCTGGATATTATATTACAATTTTACACACACGTTAATCACGTAAACAGCTACATGGATACATCTGTCGGTGGGCCCCTACTTTTGGCTATAGTTTTGAATAAAGTATTGAAAAAGGGCTCTATCTGTTAAGCTAAGTTAGGTGTTCGTGTAATACTGCCTTAAAAGTCATAACAATACTAATTTTAGTAATAAATAATATTTGATGAATACAATTATTTATGTGAATAATATTATCTATCTAAATTCACAGTAAAAATTTAAGAAAATCAAGAAAAATCATTTAACCTGACCTCTTCTTTTGTATTTTATATTTAAATTTACTAAATATATACAATATAAAATATGAGAGGTAATCATATCCAATCGAGAAAATATTCATTAATACAATACATGATTCAAATTAATATTTGGAATAGAAGTTTGGAAAGAAGCGTAACCCGAATATCAGTGTTTTATTGGATAGAATTCAGTCATATGCAGTTTATGTGTTGAAATGTAAAAGAAGACTTGAAGGAGTTGAAGAAGATAGGGTTGTAAATGAACCGATACACTCGCGAACGATTCGGTATTTGGTTCGAAAAAAGATCGGTTAGGATTCGGTTTGATTCATAAACGAGTCGATGTGGAACATGATTTTGAGGATCAATTTATAAACGAGCTAAACTTGATCATGGTAAAGATTGACTTGATAGTTCGCGAATACAAGATCGATTAACGTGTTCATGAACAGGCTGGTGAACGTAGCTCATGAATATATTTGTGAATTAGTTCAATAATTGAACTCCTTAACGTGCTTGGTATTTGAAAATTGAGTTCTTTTGCGGTTCATAAAAAAAATCGATAAATAATCTCATATATATAATACATGTTTGATTATTAGGATATACTCTCGAAACTCTTATTAATTGTACACTCTTAATTAGAATATCTTATATTTTATGCTAGATATTATAAATATTTATTTTATAATAATAATGATAATAATAAAGTCATGATAATAATAATAATAATTTGAATAATAATAACTAACTAAATCTAATAATTAGTATATGTAGTACAATTGTATATATTTGTCAAAATATGTATCAAATTAAATATTACATTATTTATGTGCTAAATTTTAGTATTAAATATTACTAATGTATAAATATATTTATAGTACTTAAATATATAAAAAGATATTAATATATGTTTGTGATTGGGTAAAATTTGAAACAATAATAACTTGAGATACTTGCAAATATGAAATATAAAAACCAAAATAAGTTAATTAAACACTACAAATATAATAATAATTTTTAATACTTTAATTTATAAAAGGTAATGAGATAATACAATAAACATATAATCTATATAAAAATTTATAAATAATATTGTAAATTTATGTAAGGAGACTAATACTTTTGTATGACTGCTATTTTATAGATTTTATATGACTAATGATATTTTATGTAAGGAGATGTGAGAATTTTTTGGTTGATGATTTATTATTATTATTTTTAGTGCTGAGACATAATTTTAATTATTTAATTTTGGACTTTTTAAATTTTTTAATGTTAGATTTTTATATACAAAAATAAGAAAACAAGTTTATGAGTTGTTCGTAAGTGAACTCGTGAGCATAAGAAGACAAGCTCGTGCATTGTTCGAAAGCAAAATTTCAAGAGTTATTCGTGAGTGTTCGTGAACAACACTTTATCTTAACGAACCGAACTCAAACATATTTTTTGGCTCGATTCAAGTTCAAACTTTTTGCTATATTTTTGAATAAAGTATTGAAAAAGGGCTCTATCTGTTAAGGTAAGTTAGGTGTTAATGTCATACTGCCTTAAAAGTCATACCAATGCAAATTCTAATTTTAATAAAAAATAATATTTGAAGAATACAGTTATTTATGTGAATAACGTTATCTATCTAAATTCACAGTAAAAATTTAAGAAAATCAAGAAAAATCATTTAACCTGACCTCTTCTTTTGTATTTTATATTTAAATTTACTAAATATATACAATATAAAATATGAGAGGTAATCATATCCAATCGAGAAAATATTCATTAATACAATACATGATTCAAATTAATATTTGGAATAGAAGTTTGGAAAGAAGCGTAACCCGAATATCAGTGTTTTATTGGATAGAATTCAGTCATATGCAGTTTATGTGTTGAAATGTAAAAGAAGACTTGAAGGAGTTGAATAAGATAGGGTTGTAAATGAACCGATACACTCGCGAACGATTCGGTATTTGGTTCGAAAAAAGATCGGTTAGGATTCGGTTTGATTCATAAACGAGTCGATGTGGAACATGATTTTGAGGATCAATTTATAAACGAGCTAAACTTGATCATGGTAAAGATTGACTTGATAGTTCGCGAACAAGATCGATTAACGTGTTCATGAACAGGCTGGTGAACGTAGCTCATGAATATATTCGTGAATTAGTTCAATAATTGAACTCCTTAACGTGCTTGGTATTTGAAAATTGAGTTCTTTTGCGGTTCATAAAAAAAATCGATAAATAATCTCATATATATAACATATGTTTGATTATTAGGATATACTCTCGAAACTCTTATTAATTGTACACTCTTAATTAGAATATCTTATATTTTATGCTAGATATTATAAATATTTATTTTATAATAATAATGATAATAATAAAGTCATGATAATAATAATAATAACTAACTAAATCTAATAATTAGTATATGTAGTATAATTGTATATATTTGTCAAAATATGTATCAAATTAAATATTACATTATTTATGTGCTAAATTTTAGTATTAAATATTACTAATGTATAAATATATTTATAGTACTTAAATATATAAAAAGATATTAATATATGTTTGTGATTGGGTAAAATTTGAAACAATAATAACTTGAGATACTTGCAAATATGAAATATAAAAACCAAAATAAGTTAATTAAACACTACAAATATAATAATAATTTTTAATACTTTAATTTATAAAAGGTAATGAGATAATACAATAAACATATAATCTATATAAAAATTTATAAATAATATTGTAAATTTATGTAAGGAGACTAATACTTTTGTATGACTGCTATTTTATAGATTTTATATGACTAATGACATTTTATGTAAGGAGATGTGAGAATTTTTTGGTTGATGATTTATTATTATTATTTTTAGTGTTGAGACATAATTTTAATTATTTAATTTTGGACTTTTTAAATTTTTTAATGTTAGATTTTTATATACAAAAATAAGAAAACAAGTTTATGTTGTTCGTAAGTGAACTCGTGAGCATAAGAAGACAAGCTCGTGCATTGTTCGAAAGCAAAATTTCATGAGTTATTCGTGAGTGTTTGTGAACAACACTTTATCTTAACGAACCGAGCTCAAACATATTTTTTGGCTCGATTCAAGTTCAAACTTTTTGCTATATTTTTGAATAAAGTATTGAAAAAGGGCTCTATCTGTTAAGGTAAGTTAGGTGTTAGTGTCATACCAATGCAAATTCTAATTTTAATAAAAAATAATATTTGAAGAATACAGTTATTTATGTGAATAACGTTATCTATCTAAATTCATTATTGACATTAATTGTGTCATATATATTCAAAATTTAAAGTCACATCACTTTTGAGCAAAACAATCTCCAACAGGAAAAATTTAATAAAATCAAGAAAAATCATTTAACCTCTTTTTTTGTATTTTATATTAAAATTTATTAAGTATAAAATATAAAATATGAGAGGTAATCATATCCAATGGAGAAAATATTCATTAATATACAATATGTGATTCAAATTAATATTTGGGAAAGAAGTTTGGAAAGAACATAACCCAAATATCAAGTGTTTTATTGTGTAAAATTCGGTCATATACAGTTTATGTGTTCAAATGTAAAAGAAGACCTAAAGGAGTTGAAGAAGATTTATAAAGGGAAAGGTAGTGCGTTTTTTGATGTTCTTTTGGTTCAAGAAGACAAAGGATCCAAAGAAGAATGGGTGCTTGAATTGGGATGTTCCCATCACAAATGGGCTAAGGGGGAATGGTTCTCGTCCTACAAAAAGTGTGAGAGAAATGATAATTTTACCAAAGAGGATAAAAGTTGATGGCATTAGTGAGGTAACAATGAAACTTTACCATGTTCGTGTTCGAAAGTTAGCTCAAGTACTGGAGTTAAATCAAAATCTAGTTTCATTGGCTATTTAGTTGAACGGGGACATATTGTTATGATGTAAAGCGGTAGCCTCCAAGGTCACTAACAATGATTTAGAGACATTTAAATTTTTAAAGGAGAAGAGAAATCTTTTTGTGCTAGAAGAAGACATTCTTGTTTGAGGGGAGGCATTGACTGATGGACATCGATGTCAGGGGAGGATATCTGGGTTTAAACCCAATACGGTAGTATGAGCTCCATTAATCCAAAGTAAATTCAATCTTCATGTTTCACTTATTATTGTCACTTACTTAAACTGATTATTACAAAGCCAGTGAACAATGTTTGTATGCCTGATTTGGTTTTATTATAGGAAACAGAGGCCGAAAGAGAGAAAAAGGGAGAAATGCATATTACGGATGATGAATTCATGGGTTTTGTGTATGACCCTACTGAACCGGTTGTGAAAGAGCTACGGGTTTGAATTTCATGTTATTCTCTTCCTTGATCCTTGACACAAATTATTGTTGCATGATTCTATCTCAGCTAGCTGCTTCATTTCAGCTCAATTACAATTCTTTTGTTAGATTTTAATTTTGTGATTTGACTTTGACATATTCCATGTTCTAGGAAAAAATGAAAAAGGTATGGTCTTAGCAAGTGGAATTGACACCTGAGTTGTTCCCGCCAACTGATGAACCGCAATCCCCCCGTACGCAAATGGAAATTGAGTGGAAAAAAGATGTCATTGTGACAATACAGGCCAGATCCCCGAAGAAAGGGAAGGTCTTCCTACATCCCCATGAAATATTTGGAGAGCTTCTTATAGCACGGGAAGCAACATAGTGGATAAACAAACAAAAAGTGGAACCTGCTGTTCATATTCCAGATGATATTTACATGATGATGTCGACCATTTTAGATGAGGTGAGGCAGATGGTCCGTTCCTTGCCTACGCGTGAATTGAAATAGCCCATTTTGGATGAGGAGGTGCGTAAATTAGCCACTGTTACATTCCCGGATCCAACTCAGCACTCCTTGTAGACGCATTATATACGGGCAGCCACTGGTTTGCTTCCTCAGATCATGAAGAACAATGATAAGATCATTGTAGAGGTAATATTCTTGCTTGATTAATTAGGATTTCACTTTGCTTTGCTACATTCCACTTTGCTGTATCTAATGTTTTATTATGAAAAATTAGGATTTCGGATTTTACGGTGTGATTAAAATGATTAATGTGTAAAACAGTTGGTAATGGTTTTACAAAAACTATGAATAAAGTAAACGATTTAGATGAATAGAACCTAAAAGAAGAGTTGGTAATCTTGTTTTGGTTTTTAATTGTTTTTTGTGTGAGAATTGTTGATTTGAAAACCCTAGGCCCCATCGGT
Organism: Saposhnikovia divaricata; assembly: GCA_036435485.1. Taxonomy (NCBI): domain Eukaryota; kingdom Viridiplantae; phylum Streptophyta; class Magnoliopsida; order Apiales; family Apiaceae; genus Saposhnikovia; species Saposhnikovia divaricata. The sequence continues at coordinate 50,502,594 of CM071596.1, read as the reverse complement.
GTAGTTCCTAATGCGTAGGCAGCCAGGCTTTCATAGTCTAGGTAAACTTAGTTAATATTGAATCTTAGTGTTTCTTCTAGATATTACTGTACTTTGTTGCTACTAGAATTTAACACTATGACAAAGGACTTTTAGATCTATGACTGAGGCTTATTGTTTATACTCTGTTTACTATGATAATTGTGGGATGTATTAGGCAAGTAAAGCTCATAACAAACTTAGTTTAGATATAAAAATTGCATCCTACTTGTGTCACCTTTAATGTTTAGGATTTTAGCAATAAAGTTTTTGAGTCTGTTATAATTTTAAGTATATATTTTTCAAATGAAAAGATTAATTATTTTTTTTACAAGTAAACATTAGCTATTCAGATTTTTTAAAACAAGCGCAAATCTAATATACTTCTTTTATCAATCATGCTTTATTAAATACTTATATTTCTGGACTAACAATCATGCTTATCCTGAATCATTGCACTGGTTATTCATGTAGGAGACTCTGCCAGGAAATGCTATGGTAGTGGACGGCATAAATGCTCTGATGGAGGACGGCGCAGGCAGCAACGAAAATGACGAAGATCTAGAGGCACACATGTATCCGCTTATATGAACTGATTATGAAGAACTGTTTGAATAGTGGTTTTAGAAACTTCAGTTTGACAATGTTTAACTATCAAGTTGTTTTAGACCAAGTATTTTGTAATTAACTTTTGGTATTTTGTTTAATCAAATATGAATGGTTTATATTTGGTGGTTAATTATTCTTATTTGCTTTGTAATTGCTTGGTTATATTTGTATACAAAGAAGTTAGAAGGAACAAGTGGTAGAGAATTTAGTATAAACTGTAATGGTATTTCGACTAGAAGTGAAACATTAAAAAAAAATGTTATTTTAAATTCAACCGGATGGGGTAGAATATACATTTTTGGTATGTTATTTTCCCCCATTCTTGGTTGAATATAATGAGAACCAAAAATGTTTTTGCATGACAATTTCGACCGGATATGAAGGTCGAACATATATGACGACCAAAGCAGGTCGAAAATAAAAATGATTGATATCGACCAAAAGTGGTCGAAAATGAATTTGACCTCAACAGGTCGAATTTACTTTTTTGACTGAAGAAAATCGAATTTAAAGGTCAACCTCTTTTGGACGAAAATATTGTCGCTCGATGGTGGTCGAAAATATTTTTTTGGCGGTTTTTTTGAAATTTTATGGAAAAATTCAAATTTTATGCGAAAATTTTGGCCTGAGAAATGGTGACTGTATCCAGTCGAAATTAATTGGTTGAACATATTTGGTCGAACATATATATTAGCTAATTTCGACCGGCTACCTTATTTTCGACTTATGTATATTCGACCTTTTGCTGGTTGGTCGAAGAAAGCGTCGAAATTAACTAATTTGAACCATATTACGGCGGTCGAAATTTTCCGAAATTCTGGTAGTGATAAATAAATATTCCTTCATTGTATTCTTATTACTTAATATAATTTAGTGTAAAACATGGCATAACATCCCCAAATGATATTTAATTTCTATGTAATATTGTTAAAATTTTAGATCCTTTTCATTGGAACTTGTGTATATAGAGAAGTAATCTAGAATTCACTGTTGCATTGCAGTTCTTGTAGTACATTATTGGTACACTATAGTGAGAGAGATTTTCTAGGTCATTACAAAAAAAAATGTAAGATGCACAATACAGGTATTGACACAAGTGGAAAAGACTACGAAAAATTCCACACCTTGAAGCCATTTTTCTCATTACAATGTTTATGCAAATCGTTAAAAGGTTTAAGAAATAAGGAAGCTTTAATTTAATTTAAGATAGTCCTGTCATTGTCTTGTTTTGTTTGGAAAAAATAAATGCACAAGTTTGCAGTATGCTCCAAGCTACTCAATAGTCCAGTCATTCCACGTGATCCTTCCATTTAAGCTCCATGGTAACCAACCTATTCATAGAATTCTCGACATTAGCCTCATATTTTTCTGCCAAAGCCTCAAGGTTTATCACTTTATAATTTTGAGCAGTGGCATCCTTGTGTAACGCCTTAGCTTTTGTACGAACTTGTCAATCTTGGCATCTATGGCTTTGTTACAAGCCTGACACTTGACTATCTCATCCAAGTTATGATCTCTCATTTGCTCCTCAAGCGTAGCTATCACAAGCAAGTTGGCATCTTTCTTTTTCTCCAACTCCACCAGCTTATACTCAATTTGGCGATATTTGACGGAGATGCTCTTTAACTCCTATATCTTCTTGGACCTAATTGCAAGAGGTATTACCATGCCTCGGTTCACTTCTTTGTGAAGCTCAAAGGCTCTACTGGTTAAATTCGGTAAATCCCAGAGAAGATTTAAGAATCCCTGTTGCAAGTGTGAAGGGATCCTCCTAGAAGCCAATAAATAGTGCAAGGCTTTATTGAATTCTTGGAAATTCGAATCATTTGCAAAATCTAAAAGGCGTCCAGACAAATACTTCTTAAGAACTTTCTCATTCTCAAGGATGACCTCTTCGTCCAGCTGAATTTGAGGAGGAAGCACTCTATATACATCAAACTTGTCTTCTTGAATTTGTTCCTCCAAATGCTTGAAGAACCCAACCATCTCCGTAGAGACTGACTGGGGAACTTGACTGTGAGAATCCTGAAAGCTTGTCTGACCTTGGAGGTTGAATGAACAATCATTTGTGGTAGGAGGTTACATTATGATGTGAGAAACCTCCTACAACAGAAAGAACAAAAAACTGAAGCAGAAGGGGGGAGTAACTGCTAGGTATATATAGCTTCTACAAAAAACACATTACACATACTTTGAAAACAATTGAGGCTGATTACCTGACGTATAACGGCCTCCTTTTGGAGGTCCCTTTCTACTGGGTAATGATCGCATCTCAGATTAGACATCCTTTCCTCCTTAGATTTGCGCCTGGAATATACTTTCTGTGTAGCAGGATCGTAGTTGCTTTCAAGGTCAAATGATAATCCCAGATGTCCCCCTTCTTTGGACAAATCAGTACTGATTTCCATATCACAAGATATAGGCTCTTTTATGTGAGTTAAAAATCATATTTACCTTACATTACATATTTAGTGAAAAAAACTTATCATGCTTGTTACATAAAAAAAAGATTATCATCAAAACCAGCGTCATATTAATTAAGGTGTAGTTAGTGAAGTAGTTTAATACCCACATATTTTATTGTAAAGTAAAAGTTAAAATATTCTGATTTGGTTTTATACTTGTATATTTTAATATGGTTTTGGAGAAATTAAAAAAATATTATAATTTATAATCAACAAGGTTGAGCATCATTAGCACCCCTTCAATAGTTTATCTGTAAAAGCCATCTTGAATTCTTGATCTCTTAGATCGAGTTCAATAGTTTATCTGTAAAAGCCATCTTGAATTCTTGATCTCTTAGATGAGTAAACACTAGACAACAAATAATACTAAACCCAACCCCATTTATGGTGTTGGACAAAACAATGAAATTTATATAAGAACAAATAAAAAAAATCAATATACAAACTATCTTACTTGGTGAAAGCATCCAAGTAGTCCAAGACTTGTCTCATTCATTACAAGAAAAACTGGATCACGCAACAGTTTTTCACCTTTGCCTAACCTCTAAATTTTTCGTGGTCTATCGGGCAGTGGTCTGATTGAAATCATACAATGGTTTTACACCCTTGGTAGAAGAAGGTAACACAACAGTTCTAAATTGCTGTTAAAAATTACGAAATACAACAGCTGTATAATAAGAACCATTACTGGAAACAGCATAATGCAATGGTTTTCTGACTAATAGACAACATGGAATAGATGTCATTCAATAGTTATTTTAAACAACAGTTATTGTAATCCTTTGTTGTCTGAAAACCTAATCATAACTGTTTTAAAGAAACACTTTTATCTTAGTTGGTGTTAGACAACAGTTTAGACAAGCACACATGTAGTTTAATTGGTGTTAGACAACCTTTTGTTTAAAGCATAAACCATTGTGTTTTAATATTGAATTGTGGTTCATCGTTATCCGAAAACTCTTTAGACCACATTTTAAGCTTAACTCATATTGTAGTTTAAGTTTTTAGACAACGCCATATAACTCCTATTGTTATGGAAATATTGTAGACACAATGGTTTACAAGTTTTACAAAGTTGTTTATCTACTTTCAGTCAAGTGTTATAACAATGCTATACTGTTGTCCCAATTATGTTCGTATAGTGGCTATTTTTGATTTAAAAAACCATAATCTATTTAAGTGTAGACTTTTTGCACATAAAATTCACATTTTATACAAACCACCAGCGGAAACTTAAAACTAAATTCCATCAATCAACATTTGGTTCCAACCACGTGACAAACCAAATGACCAAATACATTATAAAACAAAACGATACCAAACAAGAAAAGATACCAAACACAAAAGAAAACCACGAAATAGATACTAAATTAACCATCAATCCACCAAAAACACAAAACAAGCAAATAGAGACCAGTTCACCAGTTCACCAGTTTACCTAACACCAAATACATCATCCCAAGTTTATTTTACCATCACCAGCTACATACTATAAAACTTCCACTTCACTACTAGTTCATAACAAGATAAAGAACCCGACTGTAGAACCTAACATGCATGGCATTTCACAAAATATTTCGCAATATCAATCCAGATCTCGTTAATGTCATCATCAGTATAAACCAAGTTCGACCTGCGCATCCACTAAAAAATGACCAAAGGTTTTTTGTAAGTCACATATTTTTACCTTAGCAGATTATCTCTAAAGTGTCCTAAAGAACCAAGTATCTCTAAAGTTGATCAGAAAACCCAAAAAAAGTGAAATTCTCACCTCAGCAGCAAATTGAAGATCTTTGTCCTCAACGATTTCCTTCATGTACCGCATCACGAACATGCCACAGGCTCCCTATCTGCAGTGGAACTCCCTGAAGTACAACTAAAAATTTAATTACAATCTCCTTCGATGACATAAATAAAATATGATGAGAATGAATTAATACCGCCATGTTCTCCAATAATATTTTCTTCTTTGCAACCTTGTTCAGATCCTCCTTGTAAATTTTAATGACGCTGTAACGAAAATAATATTTATCAACAAAAAATCAAAGCACAGAAATATATGGTCTATTAAGGTTCAAGACTCAATACATAAACTTTAGAAGTTGAACTTACTTGTCGACAACACCCATTCCTCATTTGCAATTTAACATTTTAGAGGGTCCACGTAGTAGACAATCTCTGCCTCAGGATTTGCAACAGTCAAAGTCTAGTGGTTCCTACGCAAACATGAACCATGGTGCAAGTTTGAAATTAAAGCATGAAGTACTAATTCTTGTCGCATTAGCAACTCAAATATAATCAAGAAGATCACATTAATATTAAAATAAAATCAATCAAAAAAATACTTAAATTCAGCAAGACAGAAAAATGTTCCAAAATGTGACACTTACAATTTCTTTCAAGAAATATGATCAGGACTGACTTCAAAAATTAATAAGAACTTAAATTCTCGTAAAATGATCAACTTAAAAAATGAAAGGAACGCTTGATCTTAACAAGTCTACCAAAATATCTTAAATTGCGACACAACCAAACCATTTTAAAAAAATTTGAAACCTAAATTATTGTAAAAATTCAACTTAAAATTATAAGAAATATTATCAAGTTTAACCTCAAAAATTAAACTTAAAATTTGCAACAAATATTATCAGATTTAACCCTTGTGTTAAAAATTGAAACTTAAATTCTTGTAAAAAATCAACTTAAAAAGGGCAAGACATATAATCCTGTTTAACCTTAAAAAATTATCTGAGAATGTCTAAGTAGCTAGGTATGGTATAAACACTTACACGCCTTTGTAAGGCATGAGAAAGTATTAATCTTTCTTAGAATTCTTAAATCGTGCAGCGGGTGCACGCGACCTCTTCCCTGCATTACCACATCCAATGGCACCAATTGTGCTAGGATCTACGAAGCTTATCATGTTGGTCATCTTATGTTTTTTCACATATTCATTTAAAATTCTACATATAAAATTAAGTAGCAGTGAGTAAAGATTCTCAGTTTTATTGCGGGACTATATAAGAAAAATAAAAGAAATTACAAAGAAACTTACTTAATAAAAAGGCAAATGAGAGACCCTGCCATTTCCCCTCCAGAGCACACTACATGTATATCTGATAAGAAAATGACTTACCTCTTTGTAGAGCCAAAGGCTTCTTCGCTTAGCTGAAAAGACATTGTCCGTTCATCAGCCAAGGCATCCTTTGCCCATGTCCACAAACGCTTCAATGCAGATGGATAATTTGCATCCATCTCAACAAAAAGCTCTGCTCGAACATCTTCAACTACTTTATACGTCTTTTTCATTTTCTTGGAATGACCTTTCTTCTTTTTCTGAAAAAATGCATGTGAAAACAGTAAGAAGAAATAGAATAAATAAAAACATACTAGATATATTAAGCACATTAATAGAAAAACAATCTGACCTTTGCAGCTGAGAAAACATCAGAAGTGCTATTGTTTACTATTGCTATAAGGTTTCTCGGCCATGCAATAAAATTTCCTATGGCTTGTTCCACAGTCACAATTTCATCACCGATAGGGAAGGGAATCTTAGCACCGCACTGAATGACTCGAGTGATTGAAACTCTTGCATTCTCTTCTCCAAGTCTTACTTCATGGATTGTCTGCTCACATCCTTCAATAATGAGTACTTCACCAATCTCTGCATAAGCTACAATGTTGGTCAGCGATCGAACAGCAAATTTACAAACAGAACTACCGGATGCATTCACTTTCACTTCCTCACCCATCTTCTTTTCAACAACAAACTTACAATCTTCATCCTCACCAGCCACCTTACAATTTCCATCCTCACCAGCTACCTTACAATTTTCATCCTCACCAGCCACCTTGTTATCATCCTTAATGTCACCAAAATCAACAAATATAGTGTCACTCATTTTCACTTTATGAACAAATTTATCTTCTTTAACATGAAAAATCTTCCTTGCAGTTTCAAGTGTATCAAGATTCTTTACACCTACATCTACATCAATCCCACCGTTAGAGTGGCCACTTGCTTGTTGAAAAGCCTATTTTGGACTACCATCTTGTCCCGCAATCTTTGTCAATAACTCTGCTTTGAGCTTTTCCACTACATCAGCCCAAATTGCATCTCTCTCTTTAATAACCATTGCAGTCTCCTCTGCCATGTACTTCTTAACTCTCTCCTGTATCTTTTCATCCACGCTCTTGGCTTTCTTTTGCCTTGGAAGATAGAAGTAAACTGACTGCTTCACAAGAGTTCCTTGGCCACGTACTCTTCCTGGATGCTCAGGCTTACCAAGCGCCATTGTCAAAACATCATAAGACCGTCCACTTTTAGTTTCCCTTCCTTAACCTCCACCGTCAACTTTACCTACAGAATTAATAGTACCATACATTTATAGTCTGAGGTATTCCCATATAAAAGACTAATCTATTTATGTATGTAATAAACTTGTACATATATAATAATAATAAAGAATTCAAAGTTTGCTAATAGTTTACAAAAAAAGGTTCAAAGTAAGAGCTAATGAATACTTTGAATTAAGATACAAATTAATAACTTACAATTTCCTTAGCTTTATCTGCAACAGCATCATTTATAAAATTACCCTATTTGTCCATCCTTGCTAGGATCCAGCTCTCTTATCGATCTATTTCATCTTTAGCCGGATGCGATTGAGACTGCATTCATATGTAGATGATCACCTTAGTAACAGTATAAACATGTTTGGAAAATTAGTATGTATCCACAAATAAGCATGTTGTTTCATTATTACTCACCCATTCATACTCGAGGTTAGCATAACCTCTTCGAGACATACGATGTGGAAATATACTCAACTCCTTCTTTTTGCTTGTTCAACATGACATTCCTTCATAAAAAGCACCAGTCAGGTTATAACCATATTAGTAAGTAAATATTGTATATGAACAAAGCTAACTGGAAACATACAATGCGATTTTTCTATGAAAGAAAATTCTACAGGATGGTGGGCCAAAATTTCAGGTTGATCCCGATAAGGAAGAATGTAATTTCTGGTCAGCCGACTTTTAAACTCCCTCCATCTGCGACCGGCTGATTGTATAACCATCTTCTTGGCAGACGGAGGTAAGACAAAAGCCATCTACACACATAAACAGGAAAACTAAAGTTAAGAGATTTAAGTAATAAAATGAGTAGATAGTACAAAAAAAAGAACTTTGCAAATTCGTCTTACCAGCACATAGTCCCAAATCTTCGTCTTTATCTCCCCAGGAACACATTTCCAATTATCAAGCCAGATTGGTGGTTTGGTTCTTCCCAAAACTCCAATTTAAGACTGCATCTCTGTCGCTTCATCACCATAATGGCTCTCCTTTTTCTTTGAAAGTCACAGTAAGTTTGATCCCCATGATCTTGCGTCTCAAAATTCGATGCATCGTTACGCAGCCTCGCTTAAGTAGTTTCAGTCCTTGAGTATTGTTCGGCGTGGTAACATGTTTTCCTTCTTTCCTTTTCTTGGATTTTTTTTTTGTAAGTTTTCAGATATGGGCTTCTTCTTCACAAATATTGGGGAAGAACACGTTGGAGTGGGGGTCTGAATGGGGGTCTTGTTGTTTAAAGACCTCGTCTTTCTTAAAGCCTAAATCACATTCAAGGTACATGGATGGGCTGAAGATGGTTTGGTCTTCTTGAACTCTTTCTTCTTCGGCACTATCCTCTGCGACACTTTCTTCTTTGACTCAGTTTTCTTTTTCGGACTAGCCATAATCTATACAACACACAAACAATGAATAAGTACATGTGACATGCTTGACATGACAATAAAACTACTCTAATTTATAAGACAAATAGACAACCATTAAAAGAATCCGTAAAATCACAAATTCAGTTTTATATAAAAGCCAATGTATTAATCAGCATCAACAATTCCAATTAACATTTTCAATCAAAATATTAAAACTCTCAGTATTAAAAGAAGGCATATCATCACTCAAAACTTACACTTTACTTGCAAAACAAAAAAAAATATGTAAACACTAAACACATACGAAAACACTTAAAACACAACACACGGAGAAGTAACAGAGTAATTAACAATCTAAACACAGAAGAGAAACTAGCCACAATTTGCATGCAAAATTTTATAACCAAAATTGCATATAAAGACGCAAAATTAAGTGCATGTAATTGAATCAACACTCAACAAACATCACCAAGCATATAAACAATATGGGGTTTTGTAAACATCACCAAAAAAGCAAAAACCCCCAAATTAGAAATGGGGTTGTTAGGGTCCAAATAAATCAAAAATATAATATTAAGGTTAGAAAGAGGAGTTTTATGCTAAGAACATGTGAAAATCAAGAACCCCTAAAAATGGATGAAGGTTTGTAATATGAAAATCAAAAACCCCCAAATATGATTAGGGTTTCATAAAATGGTTCGTAATCAACAACGTACCAGTTTGACAGTGAGAGAGATGACAATCACCGGTCAATCGCCGGTGAGAGAGAAGAGAGAGGGGTTTGTTTGAAAGAAAGAAGTGTTTTAGAGAAGTGTTTGAGAGAAGCATTATTAAAGTGGAGTTAGTAAAAAAGGGGGAAACTCTGAAAAAAAGGGGGGGGGGAACAGGGGGAAATGAAAAATCAAATGAACGGCTGAGATGCAGATCTGCTTTAATCTAACAATCCAGATTATTCCCAAAATATATTTATATTTTAATTCTTATTAAAAGTAAAACAAATATTTCCCAAAAAAACGTAGAACGTTTTGAAAATCCACGTACAACGGTTATTATGTCTAAAAAACCGTTGTTAGAAAGTCTCTTTAACAACAGTTCCGACAATAAACCGTTATCTGACAATGTTGTCCAATTTGAAATTGAGCAACGATTTTCCACCGAAACTGTTGTGTAATGAATTTTTCGACAACTGTCTTGTTCCGAACCATTGTCTGTTAACTGAAATTTTTAATTCCTAAAAATTTCGATGTTAATATAAAATTCCACATTCTCAATAGAAGTGAAATTTATCGTATCCTACTATCTCAATTTTTTTATTTGAACGAGTCTATCATATGGTTAAAACGTCGTATCTTACAATTTCAATATTTTTATTCAGATGAGTCTATCATATGGTTAAAATATGATATAATTTGGAGAACAATGAATTATGATACGAAAATTTTAAAATTTTTATTAGTATATGATGATAATATTATATGGTTATGTTACAATTTTGAACTTTTTATTGTGGATAAGAAACTTATTAACACGTGAAAAGATATATTTGGGAGAAGTCTAACTTTTCATATTCGAATATTTCGAACCTTTTATTGTAAACTTACATCGATCAATTAATCATATATAACGATTTTACTAATTTACAAGTGCACAATGAAGACTATTATCCAGTGTTTTGAGTGAAATTGGTATTAATTGGTAGAGACACCTTTTAGTGATTAATTGGATAATCGCTGATTAGGTTTTAGGCTTAGGATTTATGGTTTAGAGTTTAGAGTTTAGGGTTTAGGATTTAGATTTTGATATGAATAATAGAATATAGAATATATGGTAGAGGCATTTTGTATTCCGTTATTCGTATCAATTAGTTGTATGTATCGAACATGTGTCTAGCAAGATCTAACGTGCACGATACCTTATTTATTACTTTGGATTGTGTTGTGGTTCCTCAACGACCAAAATAAGAAGGATGATTACATCTTAAATAGATAGACCACAACTATTAGATCGGATATTAATAATTACTAAATAATAGTATGTAGTGTAAATTTTAAAAATATTAGTACTTTCGTAATACTGGATAATTATTTTGTATTCGTATTACACCATATTAAATAAATACAACCGATTTCAATGAAAAAATAATTTTAAAATATATAAAATATTTAACGAAACAAAATAAACTTATACAAATGAAATAAAGAACTCATATTTACAATAATTGTGTTCGAATAAGAACACAATTATTGAGCTTGTCTCTCTTTCTATCCTCTCTTTCTATCCAAACAGTATAGACTTTTTCTCTTTGTTAGCTCACTTTCTCCTCCATTTTTTCACTTTCTCTCTCTGTGAGCTCAATTTCTCTCAACATCTTCTTGAGAAAGTCTCGCTGCAAAACCATTAATGACTGATTCAAGACCTCCATTAATACCATTTTAATATTATTCACTGCAAAATCTTGTTGTTGGTTCGAGGCTGCTGCTGAGCGAATCATCTACTTGTTCTTGTTGAGTAAGCCTCTGGCTTCTTGACATGAAGACCTCAATTAGTTTCACGAATTCAAGACCTCCATTAATTTCATTTTAGGTAAATTCATTTTGAATACGTTAATGATTTCATTTGTGTTAATTAATTAGATTTGTGTTAATGAATTCATTTTGATGAATACGTTTTGATGTTTCTACACATCAATTAGCGTTGATTGATTTAGTTTGTATCGATAGTGTGGAACTTTGGATTAGGGTTCATGTATATTAATTTGGGGGAAATAGTTCTCTTTTGTTTTTGCTCAATTTGGGGGTTGTAATTCTGTTTCAGCTCTAATAGTTTTTAGGGTTGTAATTTGGGGGTTGTACACCCTATTTTAATTAATATTGACTCTGTTTTTGCAGAATTTTATTGATTAGTCTACCAGTTGGCCATGGAGTTTAAGATTTAGTTAACAACTTAACATTATTTATTTCTTGACTGTATTTTCTTGTGTTATTGTCTTGTGTGTGTAAGGAACTTACACTTTAGAGCTCCATGAGTTTTACTACTATTGACACCATAAGTACCATGTATGTCACTTTTTTTTGAGATGGTGATGGTTGTAAGCACGTTTTGTGTTGGATTTGAGGTTCTATTCAGAGGTCTATAGTTATTTCATATTAAAAGATGGATAGATCATGGTTTAACAGCTGATAGAAGATCAAAAGAGTTTAAAATAGTGGTGGACGACCTATTAATGTTTGCATTTGAAAATGGGTTTAATGAAGAAAAAATAAGTTGTCCATGCATGAAGTGCGCACATAGCAAATCATGGAAAGCTCGGATTGTTACATCTTTTTCATTATGGAATTGATGAAACGTATACACGCTGGATTTGGCATGGGGAGCCAAATTTGGTAGAAAGTCCTATACCAGATGAAACAAAAACTTCAGAATCTATTAATCAAGCCTCCACAACAATGGGTGAAGCCAACAACGATGATGATGATATTTCTTCAGATTCTTCAGATTTCATCAACCTAGTGAAAGGTGAGCATGAACCTCTTTATCCTAGATGTGAGAGTTACACTAAGATGAAAGCTTTGGTTAAGTTATTCAACTTGAAAGTGAAGCATGGTATGTCTGTTTCATGTTTCTCTGAAGTTCTGTTATTCATTGGGACTTTGCTTCCGGAAGAAAACAATCTCCCTTCTTCCTTCAATGAAGCGAAGAAAACCGTGCATTAGGTATGGGGTATGAAAAGATACACGCCTGTCCGAATAATTGTCTCTTACACTACAAGAAAAGGGACTGATGTCTATGTTATTTTGCATGTGATGTCTAGGTGGGAGATGTCTATTCTAGACATAAGTCAGAAACTGATGTCTGTGCTGACATAGACATCGATATTTCATTCAATACACATCAGTTGTTCTACAAAATAGGTTAGATACAATTAATTTTATAAACAACTTGCATGTCTTATATTCTAGAAAACATATAATAAACTAAGTTATTTTTCACATACACATCACTTTCTTTTTTTGGAAAAGATGTCTTTAGTTATCTTAGACATCATCCTAGACTGATGTCTAATGTAAGTATAAACATCAGTTTTTTCTGAAAAAACTCATTTAGATTTGTCTCTTAAACATCAGATTTTATAAATAAAAAGTGATTTCTATTTGTTTTTTAGACATCGGACATTGTAGAAAAAATGTGATGTATATCTTTGTTTTAGACATCATTATTTGGTAAAACTTTCGATGTATTTGTTACAATTATACATTTGTTTCTGAGTGTAATTAAATAAACCGTTGTTTTTCAATGCATACCAAAAAATTAAAAACTGGATCATTCACAATATATCCAACCATGCATTTATATTAAACCATTCACAGAATACAACCACCAACCTGTACATCATCCATCTGTTACTTTAACAAGATACCAAACTAGCTATATCACTTAACAAGATACCAAACTGAAGTCCCACGGCTTTTTGGCCAATCCGGCATCAGTAGCCCATGAGCTTCCCCTTGCAATATTGTTGTCGCAAAAATATTCGTCGTTGACTCCTTTAACCTGCGGATGTAGTGCAATGATGGAGTGTAATACCATCTATAAATCCGTGATAACGTGTAAGGTTGGTAGCGATGGACCCGGGATGAAGTGAATTTGCAGCTATCTCTACTCCTTCCTCCTGATAAATTTAGAAAAAGGTAACAAAACTTGCTCAGTTTCAACCTAAAAAGTACATGTGTTGCAGCTGCATTTGACTTCCTGAATCTAGAAATATCTTTCTCGTTCTTTTTTTATCTGACATAACTTTGTTGCAATATCAAACATTAGATAACAACAAAAAGAGATTACCTTTTCGTTAACTGGGTAGTTACTATTCTCGCACAAAGTGTTTAATGTCTCTTCAGCATTCTTCAACAAGTCTTTTAGAAGTGATGCAGGCTGAAACTTGTCTTGGAGCCCAAAAGCACAAACATATTTAACTGCTTTAACATGCTGCTGCTTTTTTAACATCTCTTCAATAAGACCTGTCAAATAAAAGATTAAAAAAAATATTGATTAAATCAGATCTGTGCAAGGAGGTCATAATTTTCGAAGAATACTAATAAGATCCTTAATAGTTAATAATGTATATACACACAAATATGGAATAGAACAATGTAATACTAATTACTGAAGAAATGACAACCAGAGAAAAAGAAACATGTCGGTTTCTTACATATATGATGTATTCTATTGTTCTGTGTGACCGGTTTCACAACATTTAAAATCACAATTAGAGTATTTAAAATAACTTTGGCAGTTTGACCTCGTCTCCCTCTTTCTGTCTAGAGGCCAAGTGAGTGCAAACGAAACAAAATGTTGTGTTGTACATTGTAATACTCATTGATATGGATCCCTACAACAATAGAGCAAAAAGGATAATATAAGATAGACAGTTCATAGGCATATATCTGTAGATGTAGAGAAATATATTTAGCATCGTCAGATCATTTTATTAGATATCAAGATTTAAAATATATGCATAAATACCTTATTTCCAAGGTATCCCATGATTTACAATACAAGGTTATAAAAGGTTAGCAAACAGGCAAAAAGAAAATAAACTTGAATTAGCAACTATAAAAAAATTATTAAAGAAAAACTTGTTAAAGATATCGGCCTGGGCATGAATAGTGAGCCAGTGGTTCAAGTTCTTTCCATTTTATTGCATTCAAAATATATTAGCTAGTCCAGTTGAGGTGAAAAAAGCTGAACAACATAGATATCAAGCATTGAGTACATAAACAGGGCATTCAACTCGCCTGTTGTATACCAAACATTATTTAAAATTTGGATATGTTCTGAACCTAAGGTATTCCACCCCTTGGCCTACACGAGTATTTTCCTGTCTTCAGTTAAGTACTATCTTATTATAAACTTAAAATTATAGAAGACTATATATATAACCTACAGATAGATCTGAACACTAGGGTACATAGGACATATCCTATAATTTCGAATTATTATACATGATAATAATACTCCTATGTAGTACTCCCATTTGTAATAATATACATGTTTCTATAGAACTCAATTACCAGTTGTACAATACTTTACAAAGGAAGAAATGTTTAGAAATAATTACTGTGAGGTAAAGTATGTGCAAGAAGGACGACATTTAAATAAAAAAAGAGAGAATAGAATCGTTTTTCTGAAAGGGTACATTGATTAAACAGGAAACAAACATAGACAAGTTCAGAATCCTACAAACTGAAAAATACCTTTTGGTAGAGATATACAATCATGTACAGAACTGAAAAATGTTACATGTGTCTATGCTTGATCTTACGGATCTGTGTGTTGCTTCCAAGTTGCCGATTGTTCTCTTCAACTCATCAATTTCATTCCTCCAAACCTGCACCCATAATCAGATCACTTGGTTAATGTCCTAGCACTTTTCCTTCTTTAAGATTAAAAAATTGATCATTGTATTATAATGATTTATAACATGTAACTAAATTGAAATTAAGTACTAATTAGATTAAAGCACAAATCTAAGTATACCTCCATGGTTCTAAGGCCTTCGTTATTAGGTTGATAAAGTCTGACTTCAGTTCTGTATCTTCCGATTGTCCTGTCCATCCTATATATCATTTGAAACCATTATTTAGATAAACCTGACACATCCTAGTATACTACAATTATTTAAACTAGCTAGCTAGCAAAGTTTCATTAAAAATTGTAGTTAACCAAATTGTAGTTAACCGAGGACAGGAAAATGTTTTGCCGCTTCTTGAAATACAGGGGCAACCTTCTCTGTATCATTTGATGTGGCAAAAAGCAAGAGCTGGCAAGAATTAATGGGTTAGGTCAAAACCTTATCCAGTAAACTATTAGATCCTAGTATAAACATAGCGCAAATAAACTTCAAAGGGTAATGGTAAGGTGATAATACTTGTTTCTTAATGGTGCTTTAGAATATTAAAGAAGCAGCTTCCCTAGTAAAAGTGGTCACAAGAGGAAGCTTGTTTGCAAACACAAATTCAGCTATTACTGACTTGACAAAAGGACCATCTGCAGATACAAAATCTGGAATGAGAAAAATGTTCATACGCAAAACAGATCTTTACAGGGGCACAAATTCAGCAAAATAAATCTTTTACAAGGGTACATGTACATGCGGAAACTGACCATAATGGCTCACTTTCTCAGTAAACTAACCTCATCCTTTCAATTTTATAAAGCTCCACAAAGCATACCTGTTGAGTGCCCGTCAAAACTTTGTTCCTCTTGGACTATCCTAGTGAACATCAGTCTACAAAAGGACAATTTATTGTTACAAATTAAACAGAGATACAAACAAAATAAATCAATTAACGAAACAAATATACAAACTAGCAGTAGATATAAACCAAATCAGTTGATAAACACATATACAAACCAATTTAAAATTAACCTAATTAAAGCGATTAATACTGATACAAACCAGTTCACAAATATATATATACAAACCCATTTAAAATTAAACTAATTAAATCAAATACCAAACAAAGTATATAAAAAAATCCCAATTATAATTAACCTAATTAAAGCTTAAAAATCGAATAAATGGAGCAATTACATGAATTAGGTAGAAACTACTTACTAACTGAAGAGCAAATCGAGCAAAAAGAATAGCAAATCGAACAAGTCGCGGACCAAATCGAGCTGTTCTTGGCGAGTTAGGGCTTCGAGCTTTTCTTCATGAATTAAGTATTGAGGAACAAATCGAGCTAGGGTTCTTCGTGAGTTGTTCTTGATGTGTTGTTCTTGTTCGATTTAGGGTTCTGATTATAAGAGTGTGTCGAGAGAGAGTGAGTCAAGAGAGAGCATGCGTTCTGAGAATATTTTGTTGTTTAATTAGATTTTGTTTTGTTTAATTTGTCTGAGGTATACAATAATTGTGTATGGGCGGGGAGAATATTTGGTTAAGGGGGGGAAATTTTGATTTAGGGGGTGAAAATTTTGTTAAGGTGCGGGGAATTTTGATTTAGGGGGTGAAATTTTTGCTAAGGGGAAAAACAAAATAAGGGCGCGTTTTTTCATTTTTTAAAGCGTGACTTTAGACATCAGTTTTAAAAAGAGTGATGTCTACAAATAACAAATACATCAGTTTAATGCGGGATGATGTTACTACAACTTTTAACATCAGCGGCATTTACGACTGATGTCTAAAGTGTGATGTCTATTGACTGTTTTCTTGTAGTGTTATATCATGGCCAGATAGATGAAGATGAGACTACTTGTCGCATATGTAAGGCCTCTAGATGGAAATTGAATTAGAAAGGAGAGGAACTGGAAGGAGTCCCTGATAAGGTTTTATGGTATTTCCCTTTGATGCCAAGATTAAGAAATATGTTCAATACACCTCAAATTGCAAATGACATGACTTGGCATGAAACCGAGCGACAAATAGATGGTAAAATTAGGCATCCGGCTGACTCAATAACATGGAAGGATGTCGACCAAAAGTGGCCTGATTTTGCATCAGAGAGTATGAAACTTCGGTTAGCTTTATCCACCGATGGTTTTAATCCTTTTCGTGGAAACCGTAGTGATTACTCAAGTTCGCCTGGTTTGCTATCAGTTTAC
This sequence comes from Saposhnikovia divaricata, assembly GCA_036435485.1. Lineage (NCBI taxonomy): Eukaryota > Viridiplantae > Streptophyta > Magnoliopsida > Apiales > Apiaceae > Saposhnikovia > Saposhnikovia divaricata. Next base: position 50,485,181 of record CM071596.1, on the reverse strand, counting down.
AACATTCTACATTAGCTTTGTATGAAGAGAAGGTATATTATGCTCTACTTGTTGGTATCAGGACCGACTGAGCCTGGAAATGATATCGATGTGTTCCTTTAACCAATTATAGAAGATCTACAGGAGTTGTGGCAGCGTGGGAAACAAGTGTACGACAAAGAGTCATTCCTACTTAGGGGCATTTTATTATGGACAATAAGTGATTATCCGGCCTTAGGGAACTTGTGGGGAAACGTCATTAAAGGGTATAATGCTTGTATTGTTTGTATTGATAACACAAATGCCACTAGGCTGGTTAATTATCCGTAGACAGTGATTATGAGGCATCGCAGGTGGTTGGACCGTCATCATCCATATAGAAGGCAAAAATCAGCTTTTGATAACAATGTGGAGAAAGGGGTTGCTCCTATTTCGTTAACTGCAGAGCAGGTTCTTGAAAGAGTACAACATCTAAAGGGCCATGTCTTTGGTAAGACACAACACCAACCTCGATGGAAGAAAGTGAAGCTCGACCCATTTGGAAGAAGGTTTCTATATTCTTCCAACTTGAGTATTAGAAGTTTTTGCCGGTTAGGCATGTTCTTGATGTGATGCACATCGAGAAAAATATATGCGAAGCTTTAATGGAACTTTGATAAATATTCCACGAAAGGCAAAAGATAGGGAGTCTGTCCGTCTTGATATGGCTGAAATGGGAATAAGAACAGAGCTTAGGCCAAAAACTCCCGGAAAGAAAGAGAAGGTACCGTTGGCATCATGGAACTTATTGAATGCAGAAAAAAGAATAGTTTGCTCGTCCTTTCTTAAAATGAAGTTACCCGATGGATTTTGTTTAAATATCAAGAATCTGGTAAATATGGAAAATCTTCGGCTTGTTGGAATGAAATCTCATGATTGTCACACGATATTTCATCATTTGCTTCTAATTTCAATTCGGTCGGTACTGCAAAAACAAGTCAGGTACACAATAATAAGGTTTTGCCTTTTCTTCAAGGCAATTTGCAGTAACGAAACGAAAACAACAAATTAAGTACCAAAGTTTTAGTGCTAGCTGTTGGCTACATGTTAACCATCCTTTCTCCAGAAACAGTTATATCCTTTCTAACAAATATTTCTATCCTTTCTGAATAGTTATATCTTTTATGATATTTGTTGTGAGAAGGTTAAAGGTTGGGATAGCTTTTTGGTGCTGACCCTAAACCCTAAACATAAGTGACTTTGCTAGTTTTTGTAAATGTGATGCATTGTATACATCAAAACATGCATATAAGTATCAATTCATGTCAAAGTTCAATAAAAACAAGAGCACAACACAACGGGAGAGGGTAGGTAATTAAGTTAGCTACAAGATATAAGATAAAATCTGGGAGAACCCAACATGTAGTTATAACACTAACACTACTGCTTTACCGGCAAACAATATGTATGCCTGAACTCTTTAAAATGTTTTCTCAGATATTCTTTGAATTAACTTGGACGCATCCTCTCTTCGATAAATGCCCCAAAGGGCACCGCTCTCCGCCTTCTCTAATAATTTTATTTCATCATGTTCCTGCTGCTGCTCCAAGCCGTTCCCAGTTTTTCCATCTATATATAGTTCTCTCTGATCCTGAAGATGGTGCTTTTCTTTCAACTGTTCTATTTCAGCAAGCTCTAAAGAAGTAAATGTCATCTCTTTTATATGCATGAGCACATACACCTTTGATAAAAGATGTAGTGGTATGAATGGTTACTATCGATTGTATCTTTAAATACAAATTGTTATAAAAATTTTGAAAGAGAATCAGTAAAAGCTCCTGGTCAAATATAACTTATTTTCTTTGTTCTATCTTGCAGTACCTATGAGGCTACAATGAAAGAGAAATGTAAAGAAAAGGTTCTATACGTTATTAAACATAGTACCATAAAAAGAAATAAAAGACTAAATTTTAATCAGTATCCGATAACTGACGTAATATTAATTAGGTACTTTAAAGTAAAGCATAACCCATCTAACTCAAGACAGTTAATTTTGGTCACAGAATCTCCGCGTCCTAGTTCCTGGGAAAAACCATAAGCGGTATACAGCTTTGGCCCCGTGTCTGGCATCAAATGGTCATTGGGTAACTTCACAGCAAGATTCAAGTAGCCACTCTGTGGATGTGTGTACTCCTTAAACGGCAAAGCACTTATGAACTCCACGTTATGACGCAGATGATGATCCTCAAATAAACCAGATCTAGGCCTGTCACTTAACTTGAGCATTAGGGGCCAGTTAGACAAGTCAAGTATACCTTCTGAGTAGCCTTTGAAGAATGAACTTACACTATAATCCTCATGCAAGACAAATAGTAATAATTAGTAGCTCAGTACTACAATTAATAACACCGGCTTCATTTACTATCAACAAAATAATTTCAAAATTTGTAATAAACAATAACAAGATCAACTTGATATAATACCGCTAGACCTTTTAAACTACCTTAATTTAGACCCTCAAACATTATCATCCCTGTACGTATGCCTGTTTTAAAATAATCCAGTCATTGAATCGTATAAGCCAATGATTCAATTACTTGCTTCTGTTAAAAAGTACATATTTCTCTTTAATAGATTTTAGAATAGTCTAGACCAATTTTAATTGTTAGAATTTATGCATTCTGAAATAGTGGATTCGGCCCTGCAATACATTACAGAATTAGAGAATTGATAAATTAACTGTGTACACTATAAAATCCAGAAATGAACTTAATTACCTCACACCAATTCAAACAATTAACAACAGCCAATTCTGTCTGAGACTTCTTATGTATTGCTCGTGACATAACCTGTTAAAATAATATAAGCTAAACTTATTTTATTATTTTAATTATCTAGAATGTTCTTGAAAATATCTAGCTTAGTCCTTTGAGTTCATGTCCTTTGAGCTCTTGTCTTTTAAGTTCATGTCTTTTTACCTTTCATGTTCCTAGAGAGTTACATAATAATTAAGGTGCATGTACTAGAAGCATTCTAGTAGGTTCCATGTAGTCCTATAAATAGGACAATCTTCCAAGCTTGGTAATCATATTAAAAATTATCAAATCATTTGAGTGAAATACAAGTGTGAGTTTCTTATATCTCTTTTGTGTGAGTAAGTTGTGTGGATTATTGAGAACAAGTTTCTTTTCTTTAATCTCCAACATTTTTTTTATACACTTCAATTCCTACAAAGTGGTATCAAGAGCAAGGTTAAGAGATGGCTTCCAACAACATGTTGCAACCTCAACTTCCTCGTTTGACGGAAAAGAATTACAACCAATGGAGCATCCAAATGAAGGTTTTATATGGCTCTCAAGATCTTTGGAATATTGTGGAGAATGGATATGAAGAACCGGAGAACCAAACAAATCTCTCAACACAACAATTAAACACTTTGAAGGAGAATCGAAAGAAAGACAAGAAGGCCCTCTACTTTGTTTATCAAGCGGTGGATGAAGTAATTTTTGATAGAATTTCAACGGCGTCAACATCAAAGGAGGCATGGGACATCCTCAACAAGGCATACAAAGGTGAAGAAAAAGTCAAAATGGTAAGGCTTCAAGCTCTAAGAGGTGAATTTGATTTACTCAAGATGAAAGAAAGTGAAATGGTGGAGGAATATTATAATCGAACAATTTCGATTGTTAATCAACTACGTGTCAATGGAGAAGAAATTTCGGATAAAAGAGTCTTGGAAAAAATTCTTCGTAGCATGACTCGAAAATTTGAGCATGTTGTTCTGGCTATTGAAGAATCAAAAGATTTGAATACTTTCTCTCTTGAAGAATTGTTGGGCTCACTACAATATCACGAACTCTGCATCAAACAATTTGACTCATCTCCTTCCGAGCAAGCTTTTCAAGTACAAGACACTAATCGTGGTGGTTTTAGAGGAAGAGGTGGAAGAGGATCATTTCGTGGTCGAGGACAAGGAAGAGGAAAGGTGCCAAGTGAAAATTCTAGCACATATCAAAGAGGAGGAGGAAGAGCTCGTGGAGGTTACAATGGAAGAGGAAGAGGTAATTCTTTTAATTTTCAATGCCATTATTGTCATAAAAATGGGCATTTGAAAAAATATTGTTACAAAAGGATTAATGATGAAAAAGATAAATCAAATTTTCTACATGAGAATGTTGAGGAGAAATATGAAAGTATGCTTCTTGTTAGTAATGTTCAAGAAGAATCTTTTGAAGATGTTTGGTATATCGATAGTGGTTGTAGTAACCACATGACCGGAAATAAAAATTGCTTTGTGAACTTTGATGAAAGTGTCCAACGAGAAGTCCAACGAGAAGTCAAGACGGGTGATAACAAAAGGATCATTGTCAAAGGTTGTGGGGATATTCCAATCGGAACAAAGCAAGGTACAAACTATATCTCTAATTTCTATTATGTACCCGATCTTAAACATAATCTTTTAAGTGTTGGGCAACTTACAAGAAAGGGACATCATGTGAATTTTAAAGATAATTTTTGTGTGATCAAAGATAAAAATGGTGTTCTTGTTGCAAGAGTCAAGATGACATCAACTAAATTGTTTCCATTGAAAATTCAAAGTGAGTCTCTTCTATGTTTTGCTAATATTGTGAATGACAAGTCTTGGCTTTGGCATCTTCGATATAATCACTTGATTTTTAGCACTCTATCAAAGATTTGTAAAGGCCATATGGTGCGAGGCATTCCAAATATTCAAAGGCAAGATCAAGTATGTGAAGATTGTATTTTTGGCAAGCATCATCGAGATCCATTTCCAAAAGAAAAGGCATGGTGAGCTAAAAAACCATTGGAATTGGTACATTCGGATTTGTGTGGACCTATGCGCACAAACTCTATTGGAGGTAGTCGTTATTTCCTCACTTTTATTGATGATTACAGTCGCAAGATGTGGATTTATTTTCTCAAAGAAAAATCTCAAGTATTTGAAAATTTTAAAGATTTTAAAGTATTTGTGGAGAAAGAAAGTGGTCATTCTTTAAAGACACTACGTTCCGATCGTGGTGGTGAATATATGTCCCAAGAATTTGGAAGTTTTTTGAAGAAGCATGGCATTCGTCATCAACTAACGGTTCACTCAACCCCTCAACAAAATGGGGTGGGCGAGAGGAAGAACCGAATAATCATCGAGCTTGTTCGAAGTATGTTGAAAACAAAAAGATTGCCTAAGATGTTTTGGGCCGAAGCGGCTGCTTGTGCATGCTATGTTCTCAATCGTGCACCTACTAAAAGTGTACAAGGGAAGACTCCACAAGAAGCTTGGAGTCGTAAGAAGCCATGTGTCTCTCACTTTCGAATTTTTGGAAGCATTTGTTATTCTCTTGTGCCCGATGAAAAGAGAGGCAAACTTGATGATAAATCCGAAAAATGCATCTTTGTTGGTTATAGTGAAGCTTCCAAAGCATACAAATTATACAATCCCATTACAAAGAAGGTCATAATTAGTCGTGATGTAATTTTCAATGAGGAGGCTTCATGGGAATGGAAGAATGAGAAAGAAAGTTCAAGTATCTTTCTTGATGATGATGCATTTGATCCAATTGAAGAAGAAGGCTCCACTCCACCTAATCCACCATCCAATTCTCCTCCAAGCTCATCATCATCTTCAAGTTCCGAATCACCACCTAGAAAGACAAGATCAATGGCGGATCTTTAAGGAGCAACAAGAAGAATTTTAGAAGATGAATTTGTTGATTTTGCCTTATATGCAAATGCGGATCCGGTTGCTTTTGAAGATGCCGCTTAGGAAAATAAATGGAGGCAAGCTATGGATCAAGAAATTGAAGCAATTGAAAGAAATCAAACATGGGAGTTAGTTGAAGCTCCTAAGGAAAAGAAGCCCATTGGAGTCAAGTGGGTTTACAAGACAAAGTTGAATGCACAAGGTGAAGTTGAAAAGTACAAGGCGCGATTGGTTGTAAAAGGCTACAAGCAAAAATATGGTGTTGATTATAAAGAAGTATTTGTTCCCGTGGCACGCCTTGAAACCATCCGTTTGATACTTTCTTTGGCCGCTCAAAATAAGTGGAAAGTTCACCAAATGGACGTCAAATCTGCTTTTTAAATGGAGACTTACAAGAAGAGGTGTATATTGATCAACCACCAGGCTATGTGATGAAGAATGAAGAAAATAAAGTCTATCGATTGAAGAAGGATTTATATGGTCTAAAGCAAGCCCCTCGTGCATGGTATAGTCGCATAGATGATTACTTTGTGAAGATTGGATTCAAGAGGTGTCCATTTGAGCATACACTTTACATCAAGGAGAACAAAGGTAAAATTCTCATCATTGGCTTGTATGTGGATGATTTGATTTTTACGGGAAATAATGATGATGATATTGAAGAATTCAAGAATAATATGATGCAAGAATTTGAGATGACCGATTTGGGATTACTTCACTAGTTTCTTGGTATTGAGGTAAAGCAAGATGAGAATGGAATTTTTATCTCTCAAGAAAAGTATTCAAGAGATTTGATGAAGAAGTTTAGAATGGAAGATGCAAAACCAAGTAGTACTCCCGTTGAAGTTGGCTTGAAATTGAGCATGGATGATGATTCTAAGTTTGTTGATCCTACATTATATAGAAGTCTTGTTGGAAGTTTGATGTACTTGACAGCCACTCGACCGGATATAACATATGGTGTTAGTTTGATTAGTAGATTCATGGAGCAACCAAAGAAGACACATTGGGAGGCCGGAAAAAGAATCTTGAGGTATGTTCGTGGAACACTTGGAGATGGAATTTATTATCAAAAGGGAAATGATACTAAGGTACTTGGATATTGCGATAGTGATTGGGCCGGAAGTATTGATGATAGTAAAAGCACTTCGGGAAATGTTTTCTTCATTGGCTCTAGTGCCATCACATGGATGTCAAAGAAACAACAAGTTGTGGCTCTATCAATGGCGGAGGCGGAATATATTTCTCTATCATTAGCTAGTTGCCAAGCTTTATGGATCACATGGGTGTTAGAGGACCTCAAGCATGCCACAAAAGAAAGTCCGATTATATATTGTGATAACAAGTCCGCTATAGCACTCATGGAAAATCGGGTATTTCATGGGAAGAGCAAGCATATTAGAATCAAATATCATTTTATTCGAGACTTGGTGAAGAAAGGAGAAGTCGTAGTCGAACATTGCAAGACACAAGACCAAATTGGTGATATTTTTACGAAACCTTTGAGGCCCGAAACTTTCAAGAAGCTGAAGAAGAAACTTGGCATGTGCAAAGTTTAGCTTAAGGGGGGATGTTAAAATAATATAAGCTAAACTTATTTTAATATTTTAATTATCTAGAATGTTCTTGAAAATATCTAGCTTAGTCCTTTGAGTTCATGTCCTTTGAGCTCTTGTCTTTTAATTTCATGTCTTTTTACCTTTCATGTTCCTAGAGAGTTACATAATAATTAAGGTGCATGTACTAGAAGCATTCTAGTAGGTTCCATGTAGTCCTATAAATAGGACAATCTTCCAAGCTTTGTAATCATATTAAAAATTATCAAATCATTTGAGTGAAATACAAGTGTGAGTTTCTTATATCTCTTTTGTGTGAGTAAGTTGTGTGGATTATTGAGAACAAGTTTCTTCTCTTTAATCTCCAACATTTTTTTTGTACACTTCAATTGCTACATAACCATTAGTTCCCAGCTTAAACCATACGTAGTATCAAGCACACAACTGACGATTACTGGTTCTCCGGATTCAACGTCTGTAGCACTTGGAGAGTACAAATAGTTGTCATTAGAGTTGTCTCGAGAAGCGGTTTTCCGTAATTGCTTTTGAGCAATGTTATCACATGCCAATTCATTACACGATGGGCCTTTTACAGGAGTTTCCGACATATCATCCAGCTTATACTGTTCATATGCCTTTTCAGCTTTCACTAACATGTTTGAAAGCCAGTTGTCTGGTAAGACTTGTTTCAACCTTAGAATTCCTTTACCACAGCCACCCATACTCTCCGGTGGACAAGAAATACTACCATCCTTGTTAGGTTTCCATTCCTGTTTTGTCTTCACAAAAGCACCATCCCTCGTTTCAGGAGTTATGGCCCACATATGTCTCACCATGTAGATAGCCCAGCCGAGGAACTTCATATTGCATGATTTCCTTCTGACCATGCAAAGAGTTATCTCGCAACTCCTGACAGCAAGTAATGCAGAGATCATACGGACACCGTGTACAGCTCCGGTGGTAGTCCGCAATAGAAGTTCTACAATAGTCGCTGCACAGGACATTTCTATTTTAAGCAGAAATGCTCTCACAATGATATGCAGAATGCAATTATCAGGGAGAAGGCAAAAAAGGATGTAGAGAATCTAACCAGTTCATGCGTTCATCCACCGGACAGATTGCTATTTGCACTTTAACGTCGGACAACCCTTGGCAAAACAAAACACAGATCAAGCCACTCTAAAAAATTAAATAATTGGAAATGGAATTAACCTACTCTAATCAAACAAAAAGGAGCAATAATGTATTCCATTATAACTAAATAGTGTACAAAAAAAAAAACAATCTTTTATTAGGTAAGCGAGAAAAAAAATCCTGCAAAAAGTACAAAAAATCCATAATAAACATTAAGTAATCTGCTATATATTGCACAATATGGGAACTATGTGTCTACATTATCTAGCATGATGGATATTCTGTATTTCACGGCCAGTTATGATGAGCACTACCTCGAATCTTAGCCTCCATCTCTCTTTCCATAATTTGTTGTTCATTGAATTGTCTAACAAAAGGGAGAAGCCGTTTCAGGAGATATTTTGAGTAATGGACTTTGTCATCTTCACTTAGCAGAGTTTGGTTCTAAAAAAAACATCCAAAACAGTATAAAGGTCATATATAGACATGAAAACTCAATATTCATTGAAAAAAGAAGTTAGAATGTCTAAGAAACAAACTTTAATGGGCAATTCTAACCGCAGACAACTTTTGCAGTTGCAGATGTCTCGACAGAAAGGACATGCCTCCACAAAATCCTCTTCATTCATCTCAGGATAGCTGTATATAAACGAAGAATTTACTACGAGAACTTACAATTAACTTTACAACATTTTGGTCTATAGTTGCTGGTGCTGGATAAATCTGATGAATCAGAATCATCAACTTCCTGTACAACTTGCGCTACCTCTTTTCTTTTGCTACCACTGTACGAGGAACCCTCGTTTTAAGTCATGAATTTTCATCTTGCTAGAGTACTATTATAATTCTTGCAGGTTCTCGGTTCTTCCTGTATTATGTATATAGACGGGATTTAATGTTTATTGCAGATGCTCCCTGGAATATTATATTACAATTTTACACACACGTTAATCATGTAAACAGCTACATGGATACATCTGTCGGTGGGCCCCTACTTTTGGCTATAGTTTTGAATAAAGTATTGAAAAAGGGCTCTATCTGTTAAGGTAAGTTAGGTGTTCGTGTCATACTGCCTTAAAAGTCATAACAATACTAATTTTAGTAAGAAATAATATTTGATGAATACAATTATTTATGTGAATAATGTTATCTATTTAAATTCACAGTAAAAATTTAAGAAAATCAAGAAAAATCATTTAACCCTGACCTCTTCTTTTGTATTTTATATTTAAATTTACTAAATATATACAATATAAAATATGAGAGGTAATCATATCCAATCCAGAAAATATTCATTAATACAATACATGATTCAAATTAATATTTGGAATAGAAGTTTGGAAAGAAACGTAACCCGAATATCAAGTGTTTTACTAGATAAAATTCAGTCATATGCAGTTTATGTGTTCAAATGTAAAAGAAGACTTGAAGGAGTTGAAGAAGATAGGGTTGTAAATGAACCGATACACTCGCGAACTATTCGGTATTTGGTTTGAAAAAAGACGGTTCGGATTCGGTTTGATTCATAAACGAGTCGATCTTGAACAAGATTTTGAGGATCGATTTATAAACGAGCTAAACTTGATCACGGTAAATATTGACTTGATAGTTCGCGAACAAGATCGATTAACGTGTTCGTGAACAGTCTCGTGAACGTAGCTCATGAATATGTTCGTGAATTAGTTCAATAATTGAACTCGTTAACATGCTTGGTATTCGAGTTCCTTAGTGGTTCATAAAAAACATCGATAAATAATCTTCTATATATATATATAGATGTTTGATTATTAGGATATACTCTCGAAACTCTTATTAATTGTACACTTTGAATTAGAATATCTTATATTTTATGCTAGATATTATAAATATTTATTTTATAATAATAATGATAATAATAAAGTCATGATAATAATAATAATATGAATAATGATAACTAACTAAATCTTATAATTAGTATATGTAGTATAATTGTATATATTTGTCAAAATGTGTGTCAAATTAAATATTACATTATTTTAAGTGCTAAATTTTAGTATTAAATATTACTAATGTATAAATATATTTATACTACTTAAATATATAAAAAGATATTAAAATATGTTTATGATTGGGTAAAATTTGAAACAATAATAAATTGAGATACTTGCAAATATGAAATATAAAAACCAAAATAAGTTAATTAAACACTACAAATAAAATAATAATTTTTTAATACTTTAATTTATAAAAGATAATGAGATAATATAATAAACATATAATCTATGCAAAAATTTATAAATAATATTGTAAATTTATGTAAGGAGACTAATACTTTTGTATGACTGCTATTTTATAGATTTTATATGACTAATGATATTTTATGTAAGCAGATGTGAGAATTTTATTGGTTGATGATTTATTATTATTATTTTTAGTGCTGAGACATAATTTTAATTATTTAATTTCGGACTTTTTAATTTTTTTAATGTTAGATTTTTGTATACAAAAATAAGAAAACAAGTTTATGAGTTGTTGGTAAGTGAGCTAGTGAGCATAAGAAGACAAGCTCGTGTATTGTTCGAAAGTAAAATTTCATGAGTAAGCTCATCAGACATGTTTCGTGAACAATATTTTATCTTAACGAACCGAGCTCAAACATATTTTTTTTGGCTCAATTCAAGTTCAAACTTTTTGCTATATTTTTGAATAAAGTATTGAAAAATGGCTCTATATGTTAAGGTAAGTTAGGTGTTAGTGTCATACTGCCTTAAAAGTCATACCAATGCAAATTCTAATTTTAATAATAAATAATATTTGAAGAATACAGTTATTTATGTGAATAATGTTATCTATCTAAATTCATTATTGACATTAATTATGTCATATATATTCAAAATTTAAAGTCACATCACTTTTGAGCAAAACAATCTCCAACAGTAAAAATTTAATAAAATCAAGAAAAATCATTTAACCTCTTTTTTTTGTATTTTATATTTAAATTTATTAAGTATAAAATATAAAATATGAGAGGTAATCATATCGAATCGAGAAAATATTCATTAATATACAATATGTGATTCAAATTAATATTTGGGAAAGAAGTTTGGAAAGAATATAACGGAAATATCAAGTGTTTTATTGTGTAAAATTTGGTCATATACAGTTTATGTGTTCAAATATAAAAGAAGACTTAAAGGAGTTGAAGAAGATTTAAGGGAAAGGTAGTGCCTTTTTTGATGTTCTTTTGGTTAAGAAGACAAAGGATCCAAAGAAGAATGGGTGCTTGAATTGGGATATTCCCATCACAAATGGGCTAAGGGGGAATGGTTCTCGTCCTACAAAAAGTGTGAGAGAAATGATAATTTTACCAGAGATGGTAAAATTTGATGGCATTAGTGAGGTAACAATGAAACTTTACCATGTTCGTGTTCAAAAGTTAGCTCAAGTACTCGAGTTAAATCAAAATCTAATTTCATTGGCTATTTAGTTGAACGGGGACATATTGTTATGATGTAAAGCGGTAGCCTCCAGGTCACTAACAAGGATTTAGAGACATTTAAAGGTTTAAAAGAGAAGAGAAATATTTTTGTGCTAGAAGAAGACATTCTTGTTTGAGGGGAGGCATTGATGGATGGACGTCGATGTCAGGGGAGGATATCTGGGTTTAAACCCAATACGGTAGTATGAGCTCCATTAATCCAAAGTAAATTCAATCTTCATGTTTCACTTATTATTGTCACTTATTTAAGCTGATTATTACCAAGCCACTGAACAATGTTTGTATGCCAGATTTGGTTTTATTTTGATTTTATAGGAAACAGATGCCGAAAGAGAGAAAAAGGGAGAAATGCCTAATATGGATGATGAATTCATGGGTTCTGTGTATGACCCTACTGAACCGGTTGTGAAAGAGCTACGGGTTTGAATTTCATTTTATTCTCTTCATTGATCCTTGACACAAATTATTGTTGCATGATTCAATCCCAGCTAGCTGCTTCATTTCAGATCAATTACAATTCTTTTGTTAGATTTTAATTTTGTGATTTGACTTTCACATATTCCATGTTCTAGGAAAAAATGAAAAAGGTACGGTCTTCGCAAGTTGAATTGACACCTGAGTTGTTCCCGCCAACTGATGAACCGCAATCCCCCCGTACGCAAATGGAAATTGAGTGGAAAAAAGATGTCATTGTGACAATACACGCTAGATCCCCTAAGAAAGGGAAGGTCTTCCTACATCCCCATGAAACATTTGGAGAGCTGCTTGGAGCACGGGAAGCAACATAGTGGATAAATAAACAAAAAGTGGAACTTGCTGTTCATATTCTAGATGATATTTACATGATGATGTCGACCATTTTAGATGAGGTGAGGCAGATGGTCCGTTCCTTGCCTAATATAATATACTTCTTTTATCAATCATGCTTTATTAAAAACTTATATTTCTGGACTAACAATCATGCTATCCTGAATCATTGCACTGGTTATTCATGTAGGAGACTCTGCCAGGGAATGCTATGGTGGTGGATGGCACAAAGGCTCTGATGATGGACGGCGCAGATAAAAACAAAAACGACGAAGATCAAGAGGCACACATGTATCCCCTTATATGAACTGTTTATGAAAAACTATTTGAACAGTGGTTTTAGAAGCTTCAGTTTGATAATGTTTAACTATGAAGTTATTTTAGACCAAGTCTTTTGTAATTAACTTTTGGTATTTTATTTAATCAAATATGAATGATTTATATTTGGTGGTTAATTATTCTTATTTTCTTTGTTATTGCTTGGTTATATTTGTATACAGAGAAGTGAGAAGGAACAAGTGGTAGAAAATTTAGTATAAAACTGTAATGGTATTTCGACTAGAATTGAAACATTAAAAAAAATGGTATGATAAATTCGACCAGAAGGGGTAGAATATACATTTTTGGTATGTTATTTTCCACCATTCTTGGTCGAATATATTGAGCACCAAAAATGTTTTTCCATGACAATTTCGACCGGATATGAAGGTCGAACATATATGTCGACCAAAGCAGGTCGAAAATAAAAATGATTGATATCGACCAAAAGTGGTCGAAAATGAATTTGACCTCAGCAGGTCGAATTTACTTTTTGGACTGAAGAAGGTCGAATTTAAAGGTCAACCTCTTTTGGTCGAAAATATTGTCGACCAATGGTGGTCGAAAATATTTTTTTGGCGGTTTTTTTGAAATTTTCTGGAAAAATTCAAATTTTATGCGAAAATTTTGGCCTGAGAATTAGTGACTGTATCCAGTCGAAATTAATTGGTTGAACATATATGGTCGAACATATATATTAGCTAATTTCGACCGACTACCTTATTTCCGACTTACGTATATTCGACCTTTTGCTGGTTGGTCGAAGAAAGCGTCGAAATTAGCTAATTTCGACCATATAACGGCGGTCGAAATTAGCCGAAATTCTGGTAATGATAAATAAATATTCCTTCATTATATTCTTATTACTTAATATAATTTAGTGTAAACCATGGCGTAACATCCCCAAATGATATTTAATTTCTATGTAATATTGTTAATATTTTAGATCCTTTTCATTGGAACTTGTGTATTCTAGAATTCAATGTTGCATTGTAGTTCTTGTAGCACATTATTGGTACACTATAGGGAGAGAGATTTTCTAGGTCATTACAAAAAAAAAATGTAAGATGCACAATACAGGTATTGACACAAGTGGAACAGACTATGAAAAATTCTACACCCTGAAGCCATTTTTCTCATTACAATGTTTATGCAAATCGTTGAAAGGGTTAGGAAATAAGGAAGCTTTAATTTAATTTAAGATAGTCGTGTCATTGTCTTGTCTTGTCTGGGAAAAATAAATGCACAAGTTTGCATTATGCTCCATGCTACTCAATAGTCCACTGATTCCACGCGCTCCTTCCATTTTAGCTCCATGGTAACCAACCTATTCATAGCATTCTCGACATTAGCCTCATATTTTTCTGCCAAAGCCTCAAGGTTTATCACTTTATAATTTTGAGCAGTGGCATTCTTGTGTAACGCCTTAGCTTCTTCTACGAACTTGTCAATCTTGGCATCTATGGCTTTGTTACTAGCCTGACACTTGACTATCTCATCCAAGTTATAATCTCTCATTTTCTCCTCAAGCGTAGCTATCACAAGCAAGTTGGCATCTTTCTTTTTCTCCAACTCCACCAGCTTATACTCAACTTGGCGATATTTGACCGAGATCCTCTTTAACTCCTCTATCTTCTTGGACCTTGCAAGAGGCATTACCATGCCTTGGTTCACTTCTTTGTGAACCACAAAGGCTTTACTGGTTAAATTCGGTAAATCCCAGAGAAGATTTAAGAATCCCTGTTGCAAGTGTGAAGGGATCCTCCTGGAAGCCAACAAATATTGAAAGACTTTATTGAATTCTTGGAAATTCGAATCATTTGCAAGGTCTAAAAGGTGTCCAGACAAATACTTCTTAAGAACTTTCTCATTCTCATGGATGACCTCTTCGTCCAGCTGAATTTGAGGAGGAAGCACCCTATATACATCAAACTTGTCTTCTTGATTTTGTTCCTCCAAATGCTTAAAGAACCCAACCATCTCCGTAGAGACTAACTGGGGAACTTGACTGTGAGAATCCTGAAAGCTTGACTGACCTTGGAGGTTGAATGAACAATCATTTGAGGTAGGAGGTTGCATTATGATGTGAGAAACCTCCTACAACAGAAAGAACAAAAAACTGAAGCAGAAGGGGCGAGTAACTGCTAGGTATATATAGCTTCAACAAAAAACACATTACACATACTATGAAAACAATTGAGGCAGATTACCTGATGTATAACAGCCTCCTTTTGGATGCCCTTTCTACTGGGTAATGATCGCATCTCAGATTAAACATCCCTCCCCTTTCCTCCTTAGATTTTCTGTGTAGCAGGATCGTAGTTGCTTTCAAGGTCAAAAGATAATCCCAGATGTCCCCCTTCTTTGGGCAAATCAGTACTGATTTCCATATCACAAGATATAGGCTCTTTTATGTGAGTTAAAAATCATATTTACCTTACATTACATATTTAACTTAGTAAAAAAGACTTATCATGCTTGTTACATAAAAAAAAAAGATTATCATCAAAACTAGCGTCATATTAATTAAGGTGTAGTTAGTGAAGTAGTTTACTACCCGCATATTTTATTGGAAGGTAAAAGTTAAAATATTCTGATTTGGTTTTATACTTGTATATTTTAATATGGTTTTGGAGAAATTAAAAAAAATATTATAATTTATAATCAACAAGGTTTAGCATCATTAACACCCCTTGAATAGTTTATCTGTAAAAGCCATCTTGAATCTTGAGCTCTTAGATCGAGTTCAATAGTTTATATATAAAAGCCATCTTGAATTCTTGATCTCTTAGATGAGTAAACAGTAGACAACAAATAATACTAAACCCAACCCCATTTATGGTGTTGGACAAAACAATGAAATTTATACAAGAACAAATAAAAAAAATCAATATTCAAACTATCTTACTTGGTGAAAGCATCCAAGTAGTCCATGACTTGTCTCATTCACTACAAGAAAAACTGGATCATGCAACAGTTTTTCACCGTTGCCTAACCTCTAAATTTTTCGTGGTCTATCGGGCAGTGGTCTGATTGAAATCAGATAATGGTTTTACACCCGTTGGTAGAAGAAGGTAACACAACAGTTCTAAATTGCTGTTAAAATTTATGAAATACTTGTATAATAAGAACCATTACTGGAAACAGCATAATGCAATGGTTTTCTGACTAATAGACAACATAGAATAGATGCCATGCAAGAGTTATTTTAAACAACAATTATTGTAATCCTTTGTTGTCGGAAAACCTAACCATAACAGTTTTATAGAAACACTTTTATCTTAGTTGGTGTTAGACAACAGTTTAGACAAGCACACATGTAGTTTAGTTCGTGTTAGACAACCGTTTGTTTAAAGCATAAACCATTGTGTTTTAATATTGACTTGTGGTTCACCGTTATCCGAAAACTCTTTAGACCACATTTTAAGCTTAACTCATATTGTAGTTTAAGTTTTCAGACAACGCCATATAACTCCTCTTGTTATGGAAATATTGTAGACACAATGGTTTACAAGTTTTACAAAGTTTTTTATCTACTTTCAGTCAACTGTTATAACAATGCTATACTGTTGTCCCAATTATGTTCGTACAATCGCTATTTTTGATTTAAAAAACCATAATCTGTTTAAGTGTACTTTTTGCACATAAAATTCACATTTTATACAAACCACCAGCGGAAACTTAAAACTAAATTCCATCAATCAACATTTGGTTCCAACCACGTGACAAACCAAATGACCAAATACATTATAAAACAAAACAATACCAAATAAGAAAATATACCAAACACAAAAGAAAACCACGAAATATATATTAAATTAACCATCAATCCACCAAAAACACAAAACAAGCAAATAGAGACCAGTTCACCAGTTTACCTAACACCAAATACATCATCCCAAGTTTAATTTACCATCACCAGCTACATACTATAAAAATTCCACTTCACTACTATTTCATAACAAGAGAAAGAACCCGACTGTAGAACCTAACATGCATGGCGTTTCATAAAATATTTCGCAATATCAATCCGGATCTCGTTAATGTCATCATCAGTATAAACCAAGTTCGACCTGCGCATCCACTGAAAAATGACCAAAGGTTTTTTGTAAGTCACATATTTTTACCTTACCAGATTATCTCTAAAGTGTCCTAAAGAACCAAGTGTCTCTAAAGTTGATCAGAAAACCCAAAAAAGTGAAATTCTCACCTTAGCAGTAAATTGAAGCTCTTTGTCCTCAACGATTTCCTTCATGTACCGCATCACGAACATGCCACAGTCCTTGCTCCCTGTCTGCAGTGGAACTCCCTGAAGTACCAAATAAAAATTTAATTAAAATCTCTTTCGATGACATAAATGAAATACGATGAGAATGAATTAATACCGCCATGTTCTCCCATAATATTTTCTTCTTTGCAACCTTGTTCAGATCCTCCTTGCACATTTTAATTACGCTGTAACGAAAATAATATTCATCAACAAAAAATCAAAGCACAGAAAGATATGGTCTATTAAGGTTCAAAACTCAATACACAAACTTTAGAAGTTGAACTTAGTTGTCGAGAACATCCACCCATTCCTCATTTACAATTCGACGTTTTAGAGGGTCCATGTAGTAGACAATCTCTATCTCAGGATTTGCAACACTCAAAGTCCAGTGGTTCCTACGCAAACATGAACCATGGTGCAAGTTTGAAATTAAAGCATGAAGTACTAATTCTTGTCGCATTAGCAACTCAAATATAATCAAAAAGATCACATTAATATTAAAATAAAATCAATCAAAAAAATACTTAAATTCAGCAAGACAGAAAAATGTTCCAAAATGTGACACTTCTAGAGTACAATTTCTTGCAAGAAATATGATCAGGATTGACTTCAAAAATTAATAAGAACTTAAATTCTCGTAAAATGATCAACTTAAAAAATGAAAGGAACGCTTGATCTTAACAAGTCTACCAAAATATCTTAAATTGCGACACAACCAAACCATTTTAAAAAAATTTGAAACCTAAATTATTGTAAAAATTCAACTTAAAATTATAAGAAATATTATCAAGTTTAACCTCAAAAATTAAACTTAAAATTTGTAACAAATATTATCAGATTTAACCCTTGTGTTAAAAATTGAAACTTAAATTCTTGTAAAAAATCAACTTAAAAAGGGCAAGACATATAATCATGTTTAACCTCAAAAAATTATCTGAGAATGTCTAAGTAGCTAGTTATGGTATAAACACTTACACGGCTTTGTAAGGCATGAGAAAGTATTGATCTTTCTTAGCATTCTTAAATCGTGCAGCGAGTGCAAGCGACCTCTGCCCTGTATTACCACATCCAATGGCACCAATTGTGCTAGGATCTACCAAGCTTATCATGTTGGTCATCTTATGCTTTTTCACATATTCATTTAAGATGCTACATATAAAATTAAGTAGTAATGAGTAAAGATTCTCACTTTTATTGAGGGACTATCTAAGAAAAATAAAAGAAATTGCAAAAAAACTTACTTAATAAAAAGGCAAATGAGAGACCCTTCCATTTCAC
Organism: Saposhnikovia divaricata; assembly: GCA_036435485.1. Lineage (NCBI taxonomy): Eukaryota > Viridiplantae > Streptophyta > Magnoliopsida > Apiales > Apiaceae > Saposhnikovia > Saposhnikovia divaricata. The sequence continues at coordinate 50,466,663 of CM071596.1, read as the reverse complement.
CTCCAAAGCACACTGCATGTATATCTGATAAGAAAATGACTTGCCTCTTTGTAGTTCCAAAGGCTTCTTCGCTTAGCTGAAAAGACATTGTCCATTCATCAGCCAAGGCATCCTTTGCCCATGTCCATAAACGCTTCCATGCAGATGGATAATTTGCATCCATCTAAAAAAAACTCTACTCGAACATCTTCAACTACTTTATACGTCTTTTTCATTTTCTTGGAATGACCTTTCTTCTTTTTCTTAAAAATGCATGTGAAAATAGTAAGAAGAAATAGACTAAATAAAAACATACTAGATATATTAAGCACACTAATAGAAAAACAATCTGACCTTTTCAGCTGAGAAAACATCAGAAGTGCTATTGTTTACTTGCTATAAGGTTTCTCTACCATGCAATAAAATTTCCTATGGCTTGTTCCACAGTCACAATTTCATCACCGATAGGGAAGGGAATCTTAGCACCGCACTGAATGACTCGAGTGATTGAAACTCTTGCATTCTCTTCTCCAAGTCTTACTCCATGGATTGTCTACTCACATCCTTCAAGAATGAGTACTTCATCAATCTCTGCATAAGCTACAATGTTGGTCAGCGATCCAACAGCAAATTTGCAAACAGAACTACCGGATGCATTCACTTTCACTTCCTCACCTATCTTCTTTTCAACAACAAACTTACAATCTTCATCCTCACCAGCCACCTTACAATTTCCATCCTCACCAGCCACCTTACAATTTTCATCCTCACCAGCCACCTTGTTATCATCCTTAATGTCACCAAAATCAACAAATATAGTGTCACTCATTTTCACTTTATGAACATCTTTATCTTCTTGAACATGAAAAATCTTCCTTGCAGTTTCAGGCGTATCAAGATTCTTTACACCTACATCTACAACAATCCCACCATTAGAGTGACAACTTGCTTGTTGAGAAGCCTGTTTCGGACTACCATCTTGTCCGGCAATCTTTGCCAATAACTCTGCTTTGAGCTTTTCCATTACATCAGCCCAAATTGCATCTCTCTCTTTAATAACCATTGCAGTCTCCTCTGTCATGTACTTCTTAACTCTCTCCTGTATCTTTTCATCCACGATCTTGGCTTTCTTTTGCCTTGGAAGATAGAAGTAAAATGACTACTGCACAAGAGTTCCTTGGCCACGTACTCTTCCTGGATGCTCAGGCTTACCAAGCGCCATTGTCAAAACATCATAAGACCGTCCACTTTTAGTTTCCCTTCCTTAACCTCCACCTTCAACTTTACCTAAATAATTAAGAGTACCATACATTTATAGTCTGAGCTATTCCCATATAAAAGACTAATCTATTTATGTATGTAAATAAACTTGTACATATATAATAATAAAGAATTCCAAGTTTGCTAATAGTTTAGAAAAAAAAGGTTCAAAGCAAGAGCTAATGAACACTTTGAATTAAGATAAAAATTAATAACTTACAATTTCATTAGCTTTATCTACAACAGCATCATTTAAAAAATTACCCTATTCGTCCATCCTTGCTAGGATCCAGCTCTCTGAGACTGCATTCATATGTAGATGATCACCTTAGTAACAGTATAAACATGTTTGGAAAATTAGTATGTATCCACAAATAAGAATGTTGTTTCATTATTACTCACCCATTTATACTCGAGGGTAGCATAACCTCTTCGAGACATGCGATGTGGAAATATACTCAACTTCCTTCTTTTTGCTTGTTCAACATGACATTCCTTCATAAAAAGCACCAGTAAGGTTATAACCATATTAGTAAGTAAATATTGTATATGAATAAAGCTAACTGGAAACATACCAAAAACTCAGGCGAGATGCAATCAGCAACAAATATGTCCCAATGCGATTTTTCTATGAAAGAAAATTCTACAGGAGGGTGGGCCAAAATTTCAGGTTGATCCCGATAAGGAAGAATGTAATTTCTGGTCAGCCGACTTTTAAACTCCCTCTATCTGCGACCGGCTGATTGTTTAACCATCTTCTTGGTAGACGGAGGTAAAACAAAAGCCATCTACATACATAAACAAGAAAACAAAAGTTAAGAGATGTAAGTAATAAAATGAATAGATAGTACAAAAAATAGAACTTTGCAAATTCGTCTTACCAGCACACAGTCCCAAATCTTCGTCTTTATCTCCCCAGGAACACATTTCCAATTATCATGCCTGATTGGTGGTTTGGTTCTTCCTAAAACTCCAATATAGGACTGCATCTCTGTCGCTTCATCACCAAATGGCTTTCCTTTTTCTTTAAAAGTCAAAGTAAGTTCGATCCCAATGATCTTGCGTCTCAAAATTCGATGCATCGTTACACAGCCTCGCTTAAGTAGTTTTAGTTCTTGAGTATTATTCGGCGTGGTAACATGTTTTCCTTGTTTCCTTTTATTGGAATTTTTTTTGTAAGTTTTCAGATATGGGCTTCTTCTTCACAGATATTGGGGAAGAACACGACGGAGTGGGGGTCGGAATGGGGGTCTTGTTGTTTAAGGAACTCGTCTTTCTTAAAGCCTTAATCACATTCAAGGTACATGGATGGGATGAAGATGGTTTGGTCTTCTTGAACTCTTTCTTCTTTGGCACTATCCTTTGTGACACTTTCTTCTTTGACTCAGTTTTCTTTTTCGGACTAGCCATAATCTATACAACACACAAACAATGAATAAGTACATGTGACATGCTTGACATGACAATAAAACTACTCTAACTTATAAGACAAATAGACAACCATTAAAAGAATCCGCAAAATCACAAATTCAGTTTTATATAAAAGCCAATGTATTAATCAGCATCAACAATTCCAATTAACATTTTCAATCAAAATATTAAAACTCTCAGTATTAAAAAAGGCATATCATCACTCAAAACTTACACTTTACATGCAAAACAAAAAAAAAATGTAAACACTAAAAACATACGAAAACACTCAAAACACAACACACGGAGAAGTAACAGAGTAATTAACCATCAAAACACAGAAGAGAAACTAGCAACAATTTGCATGCAAAATTTTATAACCAAAATTGCATATAAAGATGCAAAATTAAATGCATGTAATCGAATCAACACTTAACAAACATCACCAAGCACATAAACAGTATGGGGTTTTGTAAACATCACCAAAATAGCAAACCCCCCCCCCCAAATTAGAAATGGGGTTTTAGGGTCCAAATAAATCAAAAATATAATATTAAGGTTAGAAAGAGGAGTTTTATGCTAAGAACATGTGAAAATCAAGAACCCCTAAAAATGGATGAAGGTTCATAATATGAAAATCAAAAACCCCCAAATATGATTAGGGTTTCATAAAATGGTTCGTAATCAACAACGTACCAGTTTGACAGTGAGAGAGATGACAATCGCCGGTGAGGGAGAAGAGAGAAGGGTTTGTTTGAAAGAGAGAAGTGTTTGAGAGAAGCATTATTAAAGTGGAGTTAGTAAAAAAGGGGGAAACTCTGAAAAAAGAGGGGGGGAGAAAAAAAAGAGGTGGAAATGAAAAATCAAATGAACGGCTGAGATGCAGATCTGCTTTAACCTAACGATCTAGATTATTCCCAAAATATATTTATATTTTAATTCTTATTAAAAGTAAAACAAATATTTCTAAAAAAACGTTAAACTTTTTGAAAATCCACGTACAACGGTTGTTATGTCTAAAAAACCGTTGTTAGAAAGTCTCCTTAACAACAGTTCCGACAATAAACCGTTATCTGACAATGATGTCTAATTTGTAATTGAGCAATGGTTTTCCACCGAAACTGTTGTGTAATACATTTTCCGACAACTGTCTTGTTCCGAACCATTGTCTATTAACTGAAATTTTTAATTCCTTCAAATTTCGATGTCGATATAAAATTCCACATTCTCAATAGAAGTGAAATTTATCATATCCTAAAATCTCAATTTTTTTATTCGAACGAGTCTATCATATGGTTAAAACGTCGTATCTTACAATTTCAATATTTTTATTCAGATGAGTCTATCATATGGTTAAAATATGATATAATTTGGAGAACAATGAATTATGATACGAAAATTTTGAAATTTTTATTAGTATATGATAATAATATTATATGGTTATGTGACAATTTCGAAAAAGTTTTTGTGGATAAAAAACATATTAACACGTGAAAAGATATATTTGGGAGAAGTTTAACTTTTCATTTCCAAATATTTCGAACCTTTTATTGTAAACTTACATCGATCAATTAATCATATATAACTATTTTACAAATTTACAAGTGCACAATGAAGACTATTATCCAGTGTTTTGACAGAAATTGGTATTAATTGGTAGAGACACCTTTTAGTGATTAATTGGATAATCGCTGATTAGGTTTTAGGCTTAGGATTTAGGGTTTACAGTTTAGAGTTCAGGGTTTAGGATTTAGGATTTTGAGTTTGATATGAATAATAGAATATAGAATATATGGTAGAGGCATTTTGTATTCCGTTATTCGTATCAATTAGTTGTATGTATCGAACAAGTGTCTAGCAAGATCTAATGTGCACGATACCTTATTTATTACTTTGGATTGTGTTGTGGTTCCTCAAGGACCAAAATAAGAAGGATGATTACATCTTAAATAGATAGACCACAACTGTCAGATCGGATATTAATAATTAACAAATAATAGTATGTAGTGTAAATTTTTAAAATATTAGTACTTTTGTAATACTGGATAATTAATTTGTATTCTTATTTTAAATTAATTTGTATAGTAGATAATTAACTCGTGCCTTGCACAGGTTATATGTACTAAATATGTATTGCACGGGTTGTAAACTACTAAATATTCATATTTTTTTTATAAATTTTTAAATTAATTTGATAATTATCTAATTTTTTTTAATACAACAAATAATTTGCGTTTGAAAATGATTTTATACCATAATTTTTTGAAAAATTTAAAAATATTAAATACACCAAACTACACCATATTAAATAAATACAACCGATTTCAATGAAAAAATAATTTTAAAATATATAAAATATTTAACGAAATAAAATAAACTTATACAATTGAAATAAAGAACTCATATTTACAATAACTGTGTCCGAATAAGAACACAATTATCGAGCTTGTCTCTCTTTCTATCCTCTCTTTCTATCCAAACAGTATAGACTTTCTCTCTTTGTTAGCTCACTTTCTCCTCCATTTTTTCACTTTCTCTCTCTGTCACCTCACTTTCTCTCAACATCTTCTTAAGAAAGTCTCGCTGCAAAACCATTAATGACTTTGTTGGTTCGAGGCTGCTGCTGAGCGAATCATCGACTTGTTGTTGTTGAGTAAACCTCGGGCTTCGTGACATGAAGACCTCAATTAGTTTCACGGATTCAAGACCTCAATTAATTACATTTTAGGTAAATTCATTTTGAATACGTTAATGATTTCATTTGTGTTAATTAATTAGATTTGTGTTAATGAATTCATTTTGATGAATACGTTTTGATGTTTCTACACTTCAATTAGCGTTGATTGATTTATTTTGTATCGATAGTGTGGAACTTTGGATTAGGGTTCATATATATTAATTTGGGGGAAATAGTTCTCTTCTGTTTTTGCTCAATTTGGGGTTTGTAATTCTGTTTCAGCTCTAATAGTTTTTGGGGTTGTAATTTAGGGGTTGTACACCCTATTTTAATTAATATTGACTCTGTTTTTGCAGAATTTTAGTGATTAGTCTACCAGTTGATCTTGGAGTTTAAGATTTAGTTAACAACTTAACATTATTTATTTTTTGACTATATTGTCTTGTGTTATTGTCTTGTGTGTGTGACGAACTTACACTTTAGAGCTCCATGAGTTTTTCTGCTATTGACACCATAATAACCATGTATGTCACTTTTTTTCAGATGGTGATGGTTGTAAGCACGTTTCGTGTTGGATTTGAGGTTCTATTCAGACGTCTATAGTTATTTCATATTAAAAGATGGATAGATCATGGTTTAACAGCTGATAGAAGATCAAAAGAGTTTAAAATAGGGTGGACGACCTATTAATGTTTGCATTTGAAAATGGGTTTAATGAAGAAAAAATAAGTTGTCCATGCATGAAGTGCGCACATAGCAAATCATGGAAAGCTCGGATTGTTACATCTTTTTCATTATGGAATTGATAAAACGTATACGCGCTGGATTTGGCATGAGAAGCCAAATTTGGTAGAAAGTCCTATACTAGATGAAACCGACACTTCAGAATCTATTAATCAAGCCTCCACAACAATGGGTGAAGCCAACGACGATGATGATGATATTTCTTCAGATTCTTCAGATTTCATCAACCTGGTGAAAAGTGAGCATGAACCTCTTTATCCTGGATGTGAGAGTTGCACTAAGATGAAAGCTTTGGTTAAGTTATTCAACTTGAAAGTGAAGCATGGTATGTCTGATTCATGTTTCTCTGAAGTTCTATTATTCAATGGGACTTTGCTTCCGGAAGAAAACAATCTCCCTTCTTCCTTCAATGAAGCGAAGAAAACCTTATGTGCATTAGAAATGGGGTATGAAAAGATACATGCCTGTCCGAATAATTGTCTCTTATATCATGGCAAGATAGATGAAGATGAGACTACTTGTCGCATATGTAAGGCCTCTAGAATGAAATTGAATAAGAAAGGAGAGGAACTGGAAGGAGTCCCTGCTAAGGTTTTATGGTATTTCCCTTTGATGCCAAGATTAAGAAATATGTTCAATACACCTCAAATTGCAAAGGACATGATTTGGCATGAAATCGAGCGACAAATTGATGGTAAAATGAGGCATCCGGCTGACTCGATAACAAGGAAGGATGTCGACCAAAAGTGGCCTGATTTTGCATCAGAGAGTATGAAACTTCGGTTAGCTTTATCCTCCGATGGTTTTAATCATTTTCGTGGAAACCGTAGTGATTACTCAAGTTGGCCTGTTTTGCTATCAGTTTACAACCTTCTGCCGTGGCTTTGTATGAAGAGAAGGTATATTATGCTCTGCTTGTTGATATCAGGACCGACTGAGCCTGGAAATGATATCGATATGTTCCTTTAACCACTTATAGAAGATCTGCAGGAGTTGTGGCAGCGTGGGTAACAAGTGTACGGCGTAAATAAGAAAGAGTCATTCCTACTTAGGGGCATTTTATTATGGATAATAAGTGATTATCTGGCCTTAGGGAACTTGTCGGGAAACGTCATTAAAGGGTATAATGCTTGTAATGTTTCTATTGTTAACACAAATGCTAGGCTGGTTAATTATCGGAAGACAGTGATTATGTGGCATCGGAGGTGGTTGGACCGTCATCATCCATATAGAAGGCAAAAATCAGCTTTTGATAACACTATGGAGAAATGGGTTGCTCCTATTCCGTTAACTGCAGAGCAGGTTTTTGAAAGAGTACAACATCTAAAGGGCCATGTCTTTGGTAAGACACAACACTAACCTCGATGGAAGAAAGTGAAGCTCGACCCATTTGGGAGAAGGTTTCTATATTCTTCCAACTTGAGTTTTAGAAGTTTTTGCGGGGTAGGCATGTTCTTGATGTGATGCACATCGAGAAAAAATATATGTGAAGCTTTAATGGAACTTTGATTAATATTCCACGAAAGACAAAAGATAGGGAGTCTGTCCGTCTTGATATGGCTGAAATGGGAATAAGAATAGAGCTGACGCCAAAAACTCCCGGAAAGAAAGAGAAGGTACCGTTGGCATCATGGAACTTATTGAATGCAGAAAAAAGAATAGTTTGCTCGTCCTTTCTTAAAATGAAGTTACCAGATGGATTTTGTTCAAATATCAAGAATCTGGAAAATATGGAAAATCTTCGGATTGTTCGAATGAAATCTCATGATTGTCACACGATATTGCATCATTTGCTTCCAATTTCAGTTCGGTCGGTACTGCAAAAACAAGTCAGGTACACAATAATAAGGTTTTGCCTTTTCTTCAAGGCAATTTGCAGTAACGAAACGAAAACCACAAATTAAGTACCAAAGTTTTAGTGCTAGCTGTTGGCTGAAGCCATAAATAGCTCCCTTGCAAGCGCAGTTGACTTCCATAGAATGGCTTCCTTCGTTGACCTTTGTTACTAAACACCTCTCAGATTCTCTTTTTCTAGAATAGTGGCAAGATGAAACCAGCTCCTTGTCGTATTTCAACCCATATCTGTCATAAAGGATCAAGACGAGAGTGGCTAGGAGTTCCTGCTGTTTTAATGAGCTAGGAGCTTGTGTTGCTCTTGCCTGTTGTAGTTCCTCCTGTCTTTATGAGGAGAAAAAAAAGTTATGCCCTCTTTTCTTTTAGTAACAGTATTTGAGCCAGAGAATGTTCGCCTTTTTTTTAATTTTCCGAACGAAGAGGTTGGCCGACGAATGTGTGGAGCCTGATAGCTCACTCAAGTGTGGGTGGACCCGATTTTTCTGGTTTGAAGCAATCCCTCTTTCTCATGCTCACCATATGGATTACCTATCTTTCGGTGTTAACCATCCTTTCTCCAGAAACAGTTATATCCCTTCTAACAAATAATTCTATCCTTCCTGAATAGTTATATCTTTTATGATATTTGTTGTGAGAAGGTTAAAGGTTGGGATAGCTTTTTAGTGCTGACCCTAAACCCTAAACATAAGTGACTTAGCTAGTTTTTGTAAATGTGATGCATTGTATACATCAAAACATGCATATAAGTATCAATTCATGTCAAAGTTCAATAAAAACAAGAGCACAACACAACGGGAGAGGGTAGGTAATTAAGTTAGCTGCAAGATATCAGATAAAATCTCGGAAAACCCAACATGTAGTTATAACACTACCTGCTTTACCGGCAAACAATATGTATGCCTGAACTCTTTAAAATGTTTTCTCAGATATTCTTTCAATTAACTTGGATGCATCCTCTCTTCGATAAATGTCCCAAAGGGCACCGCTCTCCACCTTCTCTAATACTTTTATTTCATCATGTTCCTACTGCTGCTCCAAGCCGTTCCCAGTTTTTCCATCTATATATAGTTCTCTTTGATTCTGAAGATAGTACTTTTCTTTCAACTGTTCTATTTCAGCAAGCTCTGAAGAAGTAAATGTCATCTCTTTTATATGCGTGTGCACATACACCTTTGATAAAAGATGTAATGGTAAGAATGGTTACTATCGATTATATCTTTAAATATAAATTGTTATAAAATTTTTGAAAGAGAAACAATAAAAGCTCCTGGTCAAATATAACTTATTTTCATTGTTCTATCTTGCAGTACCTATGAGGCTACAATACAAGAAAAATGTAAAGAAAAGGTTCTATACGTTATTAATTAAACATAGTACCATAAAAAGAAATAAAAGACTAAATTTTAATCAGTATCCGATAACTGACGCGGAAGATGATCCGGTATATAGCATTTGCCCCGTGTCTAGCATCAAATGGTCATTGCGTAACTTCACAGCAAGATTTAAGTAGCCGCTCTGTGGATGTGTGTACTCCTTAAATGGAAAAGCACTTATGAACTCCACGTTATGACGCGGAAGATGATCCTCAAATAAACCAGATCTAGGCTAGTCATTTAACTTGAGCACTAGGAGCCAGTTAGACAAGTCAAGTATACCTTCTGAGTAGCCTTTGAAGAATGAACTTACACTATAATCCTCCTGCAAGACAAATACTCCCTCCGTCCCATTTTATGTTAACCTCTTTCCTTTTTGGGATGTCCCAAAAAGAATGAACATAATATACTTACTATTTTTTAATATTACTTTTCACTATTACACCCAATACATCTCTATTTTTTTCTTAAATAAACACTATTACACCAATTATTTTTCTCCACTATCTCAAATCTATTATTAAATATTGATAGGTCCAACTACTTTACCCACTTTTTAACTAACTTTACTCTTTTTTACTACATTTTCTTAATATTCGTGAAAGTCAAACAGGTTCATATAATTTGGGACGGATGGATCAAATGATGATGAGAATAACTTTACGAATATCTTGCTTTCATAGCAATCTCTGAAGATGATTCACCTCACATGTCTCAGGTATCAATTCTTTGAACTAATGTAATATGTAATTCTCAGAAATTCAAAGCATGTTAAGATCTTAGCTTTTAACAGTTAAATCCTTGGTTAGAAGATCTCAATATGTAGATGAATATTTGTTGAATTTGATTAATTGCAATAGTGAGTTATAGCTGTTCCTTAGACAATATCTTTTAATTCTTAATTGCTATATGTTAACCATATAAGACCTTTGCTTAAGCTAGTTTCAGGATCCCCAGTAAAACAGATTTGTTTATTCATTCTGAATTGTTTGTTAAGGTTTAAAAAGTTTCAAAGATGGATTGATTACCTTGGTTGTTTGTAGAACACAAAGTTGGATCTAAAACTGACTTAGGTAATACAGACAATTAGTGGTTTATAACAATATCCTTGGATTGGTTAGAATTAGTGATTACTTATTAATTCTTCTATTCCAACTGGTTTTAGAAAATTCTTGTATATAGGTTAACTGGATTTTCTAAATAACATAACATGTCATAGTTTTCACGTTTTAAATGTGTGATGGTTTGATTGCTATATGAATGCTATGTTTGTTGTTACCACTAATGCATTACATGTCATATTTTGCTTGTTTTAAATGTGTAATGGATTGTATGTTGTATGTATGTCAAGTCTGTAGATTACCTCTATAAATAGAAATAACTTTAATCCATCTGGACCCAAGTAAATCTGGGTACCAAAAACTTTTTATCCGTTTGTGAATGTAGGGCTTAACAGGTTAATCGATTATGCATTATTATTGATTTATTCAAAACATATCATCGAAGAAAGAACCCTGCTATCAAATGTGAATGTGAAGACAGGCCAAGTAGTTCTTCCCTTGAAGACAACAGCAAGGGTATGACCTAGGGTCATGGCTATTCAATAGCTAGGAATGTTTTCAGTAATAAAGCATCTTTAGAAGATGAACAACCTACTATTCGAGGAGTAAGGAAATATAACTTATTTGTAGTTGACATGGAATATCAGTCAAAGATGAAGTCAACAAGGTTTAATCTAAAGCTTCATCAGACAAGAGTTCAGCTATGACATAAGGAGCTCTCTCACCTGAATGTCAAATCAAGAGATTCTTTCTTGGAAATCGAATCAGTAAAGGAGACTACCTCATCTGGAATTAAAGCAAAATGAAATTATGAGGCATGTCATAAAGGGATGTCAAAGAAGCATCACACAGAAGTTCTACATCAAAGAAAAATATACTTTAATTGTGATGAAAGATGACTTCTCTCAACAAACAAGTTGTTCAGACAATCTGAAGACAGAATACCACTGATGGTGATTGATCACATCAAGTAGATCGAGCAGGAAGCAAAACTGAGTTTAACAACTTGAAGGTCAGATTACAGGAGTAAACCCAACAATTGGTGTCCTGGATGATTTCTGCATCAATAAGAGTATTAATGCTGAAGGAGTCAATAGTTTGCTATTGACATGATCGAACCTTGATCAGTAATAAATACAGGAAGACCCCACAATACTGAAGGAAATTGTTTTACAATGAAAAAAATGAAAGTGAGCTTACTGGTAATCAGCTAATGCTCAAGAGGATAATTTCCTTGGTTACTCAGTGGAGTCGACAGCCTACAGGGTGATTGTTATTAATCAACAAAAGTTGATTGAAAGTCTTATTGATGTTCAACAACTTCTAGCTCCCAGCTATCAATGGTGATGATTATTCAGATCAAACCAATGTGAAAGATGGAGAATCTTCATGTAAACCCAACAGCTTAGGGGGAGCAACCGAAGGATCAACTAGTCAACTCAACACCACATTGTAAATCATAGGATACTATGAGAACATGTCTGCCAAGACAAAGAATGTTGACTCAATTAATTCGGTGTCCTAGTTCTTAGTGTTCCTAATGGTGGAAGTAAAAGACTAGTAGAGCTTCAAGTACTAAAGATTATTTCTTTAGTTTCTTTTAGAAGAAACTAAGAAAGCCACAAAGGCTCTGAAAGATCCAGATTGAGTGATTGCAATGCAAGATGATCTCAATCAGTACAAAGGCAGATTGTAGGGAAGCTGGTATCCAGACCAAAGAACAAGGATGTATTTGATACAAGGATAACCAGAAGTCTAACTGGATGTCAAGGCATTGTTATGAGGGACAAGGCCAAACTGGATGCTAGGTTGCAATTTGATCAAACGCTATATCTAACAAGAAGCACCAGGGATAAGATTTGAGGATATCAGGCACCTGCTGCACATTCAAGATTATAATGGACATCGAGACCTACTGAAATCTGGAGCTTAGAGGTGTGAACAAGTGCACTCCTGGTTGCTGAGATAATGGAAGATCTCCGCAGGTTAGTATGAACTGGTATAATCACTCAAGAAAGCATGGAAGATATGGTATGACACCCTAACTAAATCTTTAACATTTGGTATCAATCTTTAACAGTTGGTATCATTTATTAATTGGTGTCATATTTATAGAACTCTCTACATCTTTGGGCACAAACATAAATGATATATATATATATATATATATGTGTGTGTGTGCAATGATATCTTGATTATATTATATGTTGGTCTACTAACTATAAATTGGTATCAAGATATTTGTTGTTTTGATGTTGGTAAAGTTGCAATTCTTTTGATTTACTTTAGTAAGCCAAACGAACGATGACAATAAAATTGAGTCAAGGATCTTTTGTTTCTGTTCAGAAGATTCTAGACCTGTCAAAATTCTCTGCCAACACATCACTATAGCTGTCTTTTGACCTATTAGTTTGGACCTAACAAGTTGATAATCAAAAATCTTAAGCTGGACCCAAATATGAGAAAATAGTATCCTAGAGATATTTGACTCAACAAGTTCAGGATCTACTAATTAGGACCTAATCAGGCTATAAAGGAATCATCAGCTCATTATCTTATTCAATTGCTAATAGATCACTTACACACATATTATATTCTCAAAATGCAATTGTGCAAGGCCCCAAGTGGAACCTAGAGAATCTATTCTTGTAGTTATTACAATTGATTTTCAGATGTCTTCAGTTGGACCCAAATCTGCGGAGATGGAACCTAGAGACATCAGTTCTGACATGTTTTACTGCATAGAGACAGATCAAATGAGTTGTACGAAAGTAGGAGAACACAAGGAAACAACTTCATCTCCAACAACTCTGTGGAACACTAAGGCTAAGCATCTTGCATAAGGTATCAATTCTTTTGAGAGAGCATGTCTTTAGTTAAGAATAACTTGAAGACACGTTTGCTAAATCACTTGATGAAATTAATTTTTCAAGATTGGTTTGTAAATTTGGGATTTTATTAATCCTATATGATTTGTAAATCCCATCTGTTAAGTAATTCTTAAGTAAGCTCACAAGTATTCAATTGTCCGTATTGAAAGGACTTGTGATTTTACTATGAGTAATTCTAAATGAGTTTACAAGTATTCAATTGTCAGTATTGAAAGGACTTATGAATTCATTGTAAGCAATTCATAAATGAGTTCATAAGTATTCAATTGTCCGTATTGAAAGGATTTGTTAACTTATTTACATCCAGACCTCACGCTGAGAATTATCTGTTAGATAATTGCCATGCATATAATTGCAACATATATTTTATTGGTGATTATTCAAGGATAACTTATATACTTAAGTGCTAAAATCTAACTCATAGAGATTCAGTACTTATTTATTTATTATTTATTTTGATAATTTGAGCTATGGAACCTGAAGCAATTCAATTTAGTATTTGCTTTGTACCTCATATATCAAAATAAATCTGTATTATAACTGATTTGGACCTATCTGTCTTGGTCTTCAATTAGTTGTGAGATATTAATTCTAGTGAATTTATCAATGCTCCATTTTCAAAAATTCACTATAATTAATATCATGGTTCTAACAATTGGTTGTATTGAAGTTTTGACTTATATCAGTTAATGATATTTAGTTAGAATTCTATTTACAAACTAATTGTGAGATGTATTGGTATGAGTGAAATTACTTAGAACTCCTCTAACTAATTTATGTTGTATCTTTTGAAATTCACTCATACTACTATACAAGGTGTGAAAATTTACTTGGAATAATTTTTATGCTTATTTGCAAGTTTCTAATCACTTTGATAATGAATGGTATACACAATGGATTAAGGTGTATTGGACTTAGAATATTTTTTTCTCTAAGATTGCAGACAAGATAGCTTTGGTAATCGAGTCTTATTTATTGAACCAAGTTTGTCTATAACTAGCAATTGTTAGGAGTTAACAATTGTTATTATCGAGGAGTTGCCTTGAGGTCATAAGTTTGAAATGTTACATCTAAAGAACTTATACAATTCTTGTCAACTAGTTCCTCATACTTATGAATGTCAGTGATGTTGGTTTCGATCAACAATACGCAGCGAAAACAGTAAAATAAAAATCGGAACCAAGCCCCGGATCCATGTATAATATATATCGAATAATCATGGTTGATAGAACGTTTACCTTATCGAAGCTTTACGTACAAAGAACGATGGAGATGCAAGCCTCCCACGATTACTGAGCACTCCTCTTCGAAGCCCCCTCTACGGTATCCACACGAACACTCCAAGAACGATTCTTGAATGGAAGGGAGGTACTAGCCTCCATGAAAATATGAGATCTAGTTTTTACTATTATCATGTATATATATGATAGTATAAGGCAAAAAGCCCAAGCCAAAACCTAGCCCATGTATGATAATAAAATCTAATTCTATTATTCAAATAAATAATAATTAAGTCAAACTTAATTATTAAAATCATATCTCATATATCTTTGTATTTTATTATAACTTAATTAAGTCCAACTTAATTAATATAATAAAATACAACTAATCATTTAATTAATTTAAATTCATAATTTAAATTAATTGTTCCTTTAAAGTGTTCTATGTGTGTGACCCTGTAGGCTATTATTTAACTGGCAATAATTTTATTCTCCAATAAAATTATAAACAATGAGCGGCATCTAGTAATACATCATTGCTACCCAATTAAATAATATTTAAATCGTGATCCCATAAAACCTTTTTTGTGATTAATGTTCCCGTGTAATATAATCCCTTTAACCAAATATTATAGATTAAACTCGAGACATGATTATTGTCATCCTCTTCATAATTTAATCAAGGTTTACTTGATCCATTAGTAGACTATTAATAACAAATCATTATTTGAGCACGACCATGCATTTTATAGTCTCACTCAATCAAGAGGCCAATAATATCTCTCCTAATTATAGGAGGGTTAAATCCTTTATTTATCGTTCATATTTCTCATACGATTCATAATATACCCGATGTCCACTTTTATCATCACCCGGTCAAAGGTGACTTTTAATGTAGTCAAAGTATATTAATCCTCGTATAGAAATATAATGGTCTCAAGTCAAAGGATCATTACACCATTACCACTCTGAGTAATTCTTATGACTTTATTAAACATGAAGAATCTCACTTTGGCTCTGTCCAGTACCTTGTACTCCTACATGTACCTATGTATTGACTTTAGTATCTCCATACTTATTACCAATGAGATGTGGTTATCTGTCAAACAACATACTAGTCTATTATTATTATCCTGATATAATAATTATTAATCGACTAGGGACCTTTAAGAATATGATATATTATATAATCTTAAGTTCAAGTCATGTACTTAAACTATACAATGTGTATCATGATTCTAAGGACATTTATTATGCTAACAAATATATCGCAGTAATTAAAGTCATAATAAATACATTTATTTAATAATCAAATGACATAAGGTTTATTTAAGAAACAATGTATTGCCTCTAGGGCACCTACACTAACAATCTCCCACTTGCACTAGAGCCAATCACCCATGTATCTAATACCCATGGAACTATTGTGACCGTCGTGCTTCTGCTGCGACAGACCTTTGGTCAGTGGATCAGCAATGTTATCATTTGTATGCACTTTACATATATGTATTTCACCCCTTTCATTAATCTCTCGTATGAGGTGGTATCTTCTGAGTATATGTTTAGATCGGGAGTGCGATCTAGGCTCTCTAGCCTGTGCGATGGCCCCATTATTATCGCAGTATAGATCAATGGGATCTGCAATCGATGGAACCACTTCCAAATCAGAAATGAATTTTCGAATCCAAACATCCTCCTTAGCCGCTTCACAAGCTGCAATGTACTCAGCCTCCATTGTAGAATCAGCTACTGTTTCTTGCTTTGAACTCTTCCAGCTTACAGCACCTCCATTTAGACAAAACACAAAACCAGACTGTGATACAGTATCATCCCTGTCTGTTTGGAAACTTGCATCGGTGTAACCCTTTACAACCAGTTTCTCCTCTCCTCCATACACCAAGAATGAATCTTTAGTCCTTTTCAGGTACTTTAGAATATTCTTGACTGCCGTCCAGTGACCTTCACCTGGATTAGACTGGTATCTGCTCGTTATGCTCAAAGCATACGAAACATCTGGACGAGTACATACCATTGCATACATGATAGATCCAATTGCTGATGCATATGGAACTTTATTCATGTGGTCCTTCTCATCTAATGTTTTCGGACACTGGTCTATAGAGATCGTTATCCCTTGAGACACAGGGACATATCCCCTTTTAGCATTTTGCATACCAAAACGATGCAAAACCTTATCAAAGTATGTACTCTGACTTAGAGCGATCATCCTTTTAGATCTATCTCTATAGATCCTCATTCCTAGAATGTAGGTTGCCTCTCCTAAGTCTTTCATAGAGAAATGCTCCCTAACCAAGTCTTAACAGCCTTTAGAGAAGGTATGTCATTCCCCATTAGTAGTATGTCATCAACATACAGTACTATGAATGCCACATGGCTCCCACTAACCTTCTTGTAAACACAAGGTTCATCCTCGTTTTGAATAAAGGCATACTCCATGACTGTTTCATCAAAATGAATATTCCATCTCCTAGAGGCTTGCTTCAATCCGTAAATGGATCGACGTAATTTACATTCCTTGCCAACATTCCTTGGATCGATAAAACCTTCAGGTTGTGTCATGTACACATCCTCTTTACGGTTCCTATTAAGGAAAGCTGTTTTGACATCCATTTGCCAGATTTCGTAATCATGGAATGCTGCAATTGCAAGCAAAATCCGTATGGACTTGACCATTGCAACTGGTGAGAAAGTTTCATCATAGTCAATACCATGAATTTGTTTGAACCCTTTCGCAACCAGTCTTGCTTTATAGGTCTGAACATTTCCTTCCATGTCAGTTTTCTTCTTGAAAACCCATTTGCACCCTACAGGTTTTACCCCTTCAGGTGGGTCAACCAAATCCCAAACTTGGTTTTCGTACATGGAATCCATCTCGGATTTCATGGCTTCAAGCCATCTCTTAGAGTCTGGACTGTTCATAGCATCTTGATATGTGAGAGGCTCATCTTCATCTATGAGCATCAAATCCCCACATTGAGTCAAAAAAAATCCATATCTCTCTGGCTCATGGCGAATTCTACCAGATCTACGAACAACCTATGTTTCTTGAGCATTATCGTTATTCTGCTCTTGTTCCACCTCAGGTTCAATGCTATTTTGTGGTTCTCGATCTTCATCGAGATCTATAGTCCTCCCACTGTTTCTTTTGGAAACAAAATCTCTTTCCATAAAGACAGCATCTCGAGCAATGAACACTTTCTGCTCAGAAGGACTATAAAAATAATACGCCTTTGTTTCTTTAGGGTATCCCACAAAAATGCACTCTTCGGATTTAGGTCCAAGCTTGTCAGATACTTGACGTTTTACAAACGCCTTGCATCCCCAAACTTTCATAAAGTTCATGCCTGACCGTTTCTCCTCCCACATCTCATATGGAGTCTTTTGAACCTTCTTGGTTGGAACACGGTTAAGTGTGAAAGCCGCTGTTTCTAGAGCATAACCCCAGAAACTTATTGGAAGATCTGCATGACTCATCATCGATCGTACCATGTCCAACAGGGTACGATTTCTCCTCTCTGAAACTCCATTCCATTGAGGTGTACCTGGCGGAGTGAGTTGTGATACAATACCACACTCTTTTAAATACTCTTTAAATTCGGTGCTTAAGTATTCACCCCCACGATCAGATCGTAAGATTTTAATACTTGCACCTCCACCTATTTGCTTCTCTACTTCAACCTTGTATTCTTTGAATTTTTCAAAAGAATCGGATTTATTCTTCATAAGATATACATATCCATATCTACTGAAGTCATCAGTAAATGTTATGAAGTAGTAGTAGCCTCCTCTAGCCATCACACGCATTGGGCCACATACATCACTATGTATTAGCTCCTAACGTTCAGTGGCCCTTTGACCCTTACCAGTAAAAGGGGCTTTAGTCATCTTACCAAGCAAACAAGATTCGCATTTTTCGTATGATTCAAAATCAAACTTATCCAAGTGTCCATCCTTATGTAATTTGGATATGCGTTTCTCATTTATATGGCCTAGACGACAATGCCAGAGGTATGTTTGATTTGAGTCATTAACTTTAAGTCGTTTGTTTTCTATGTTACAGACAGGATTATCTAAATCAAGAACATATAAACCATTAAATAAACGCGCAACACCATAGGTTAAATCATTCAAAGAAAAAGAGCAGCTATTGTTCTTTATTATAAACGAAAAACCTTTCTTGTCCAAACAAGAAACAGAAATAATGTTTCTGCGAATCGCAGGCACGTAAAAACAGTCTTCAAGTTCTAAAACAAGCCCAGAGGGCAAAGATAAATAATAAGTTCCTACGGCTAAAGCAGCAACTCTTGCTCCATTGCCTACGCGTAGGTCCACTTCTCCCTTAGCCAAAGTCCTACTTCTCTACAGTTCCTGCACATTTATACAAATGTGAGAAGCACATCCAGTATCCAATACCCAAGATGTAGAAATAGACAGATTGACCTCTATAACATAAATACCTGATCCAGAAATCTGAACACCCTTCATTTTCTTCAGATCCTCCAAGTAAGCATGACAGTTTCTATTTCCAGTAACCAGGCTTGTGACAATAGTGACAATCACCTTTGTCAGCCTTTGCGACATCTCCTTTCGGCTTTTTAGCCTTTTTGAAAGAGGGCTTAGTAGGACCAAGATCTTTCGGTGTAACATTTTTCTTGCCCTTCCATTTCCCCTTTCCCTTAGCACCTTTCTTGCCCACCATCATTATGGGAGCTTTCTCAGGTGCCTTGACCATATTTGCTTCTGTGGTCCTCAGCATGGCCAACAATTCCATAGGAGTCTTATCTTGCTCAGTCATATTAAAAGTCATAATGAACTGAGTATAGTCGCTGTTCAAAGATTGCAAGATTATATCGACTTGAGCCACTCGCTGAAGCGGGAAACCCAAACGAACAAGGTAATCACAATACCCAATCATCTTTAGAACATGTGGCCAGACTGGTGCATTGCCCTGCTTGCACGAGAAGAGTGCTTTGCTTGTGTTGAACTTTTCAACACGAGCCTGTGATTGAAACATCGTTGAAAGATGTTCAAACATAATATAAGCATTCATATCAAAATGCTGCTTCTGAAGCTCAGCATCCATAGTAGCAAGCATAAGACAAGCCGCATCAGTTGCATCATCAATATGCTTCTGATAAGCATTTCGTTGAGTAGCAGTGGCATTGTTAGCAGGGGCTGCCAGTGGAGGAATATCAATCACATAAGATTTCTTTTCCTGCATGAGAACAATTCTCAAATTCCTAGACCAGTCAAGGAAGTTCGATCCTGTCAGCTTGTCCTTCTCAAGGACTGATCGCACAGAGAAAGTATTGTTTGTATTTTGTGCCATTTGTTTTCTACAATTATAAAATGCATAAGATAAGTTAGATTGTTACATTAATTATGTTCAAGTGATTATGACATATTCATAATATATCTCCCACTATTTTTTTTATCAAATTAATAGCCCTTACTATTAAATCGGAAAGAATATCCCATAAATCTTTCTAGTGAGCCAAGATCCATATTTCATCATATCCTAAGTCAACCACTGGTAGTCCTTAAAACATGATTATTTAGGTAGACAACAGTTGTCAATTATATCATATATAATTCTTGGATAGTTTGGTGAACAACAATTGTTCTTGTCTATCTAATAGATTTTGAACCAAACTCTATGCTTCTAAGTTCATAATAATTGAATATAACCGTTTATTTTCACCTTATTATGACGACTCGGTTAAGTTAAACCCAATGATACAACGATCGAATATAACCGCTTATATTCGTCACATCTCACCATGATAGACAGGAGTCCCCTGCCACTAGCAGTCATTCCCCTTATCGATCTAGGATTCAATGAGTGTTCATTCATTGGAAAGCATCCGATTAAAACTTAATATTTTGTTAAGGGGTTTTGATTTAAAACGATCATGATCCCATCATAAAGAGATTCCCAATTTTTCCTTTAATTAAATACTTCAAATCAATATTCATCAATAGTTTGATTTCCAGGTTGTTGGAGGAGTCACAAGTGGCCTCACTTAATACCCAACTTCCTTACAGGTAAAACCCGTTTTTAACAAAATCTCCCCATATCTAAATAATTGAAAATTTGTATTTAATTCCGTGTTTCATAAACACAGAAATCTCATGATCGTTTGTTCATTTTAAAATCTCGAATCGTTACAGATTTTATCTTGTTTAGCATGGCAAGCATGGTATGGGTGACGTATCTAATACATGCATACATCATTAATCTAATTAAAACATGCATACATTTTTCTACTCTACACATGCATCATATGTAAAGTGCATCACATAAATTAATATGCTATGGTTATGGCCCAATCCTATGCGATTTTTCCAAGCTAATGGAAAAATCAAGGTAAATCTATGGTGGTAATAATTAATTATTACAAAAATCTCTTCCTTCGCTTTGAAAGCTGCCTTGATTGCCTCTAAGATCCTTTTGAAACATTTTACAAAAGAACTCGAGTTGTATTCGAGATAAAATAATTACAAAAAGAAAAAAAACGACATGCAAGTCGTATTCAATTATTACAAATCATAAATTAAAAATTAATAATATAATTCAAAACTAGGTCTTGGGGCCATAACCATGCATCATGCTCACATAGCAATTAAAAGCATCACATATTGTATAATCACAATTTTATACAACATAAATTAAATATGATCAAATCATAAATAATAAAATTAACGCACTTTAATTAAATATTAATCTAGTAATCAAAATTACTAATTAATAAAATTTTGCATACTGCAAGTTAAGGATTAACATTTGTAATTTAATCTAGCATGCAAAACCTAGCTTAAAAAAAATTTAAATTTTTTTTTATTAAAACAGCAGATACGCATTTACAGTATGCGCATATGACCTAATCTGTTAATTTTATCAGACACGCATTCCACGTATGCGTGTATGACATAAACCCTAGGTGATACGCATCTTCCGTATGCGCATCACCTGTACATGAATATTTTCTGCAGTTTTCCAGAACACCCAGAACGATCGTGTGATTGATTTCTAGTCGCGATTTTGATACCAGACTTAATAAACAGACCCACGAATACACAGCAACAACATCACAAACATATATCATCGATTCTTGAGTGATTAAAAACAAAACCCAGTAGATATATATATATATATATATATATATATATATATATATATATATATATATATGTGTGTGTGTGTGTGTGTGTATGTGTGTGTGTGTGTGTGTGTGTGTGTGTGTGTGTGTTAAACACGTATGTATATATACGTATGCATGAACTACAATACTGATCTCCAGGGTCGACTGCAACTGGTTTTAGATGTTTGTATCACGATTTAATCCTATTGAAAACATAACCGATCATCTGGACGCAACAAAACCAGTAGATTACTAAGCATGCAGGTCACATAGTTATGCAGTAGGGTTCTCCGGGAAAAAAAAACAGAACTGGTATAGCATAAAACAGATCGTATGCTTCATATATAACCAGATTATCATATTATACAAGTAGCTCTGATACCATTGTTGGTTTCGATCATCAATATGCAGCGAAAATAGTAAAATAAAAATCGAAACCAAGCCCCGGATCCATGTATAATATATATCGAATAATCATGGTAGATAGAACGTTTACCTTATCGAAGCTTTACGTACAAAGAACGATGGAGATGCAAGCCTCCCACGATTACTGAGCACTCCTCTTCGAAGCCCCCTCTACGGTATCCACACGAACACTCCATGAACGATTCTTGAATGGAAGGGAGGTACTAGCCTCCAATGAAAATATGAGATCTAGTTTTTAGGGTTAGGTTATTTTCCTTCGGCTGCAGTATAATTTTTGACGTACAAAATTATGCCTTCCTTTACTATCATCATGTATATATATGATAGTATAAGGCAAAAAGCCCAAGCCAAAACCTAGCCCATGTATGATAATAAAATCTAATTCTATTATTCAAATAAATAATAATTAAGTCAAACTTAATTATTAAAATCATATCTCATATATCTTTGTATTTTATTAAAACTTAATTAAGTTCAACTTAATTAATATAATAAAATCCAACTAATCATTTAATTAATTTAAATTCATAATTTAAATTAATTCTGCCTTTAAAGTGTTCTATGTGTGTGACCCTGTAGACTATTATTTAACTGGTTTATTCTCCAATAAAATTATAAACAATGAGCGGCATCTAGTAATACATCATTGCTACCCAATTAAATAATATTTAAATCGTGATCCGATAAAACCTTTTTGTGATTAATGTTCCCGTGTAATATAATCCCTTTAACCAAATACTATGGATTAAACTCGAGACATGTTTATTGTCATCCTTTTCATAATTTAATCTAGGTTTACTTGATCCATGAGTAGACTATTAATAACAAATCATTATTTGAGCACGGCCATGCATTTTATAGTCTCACTCAATCAAGAGGCCAATAATATCTCTCCTAATTATAGGAGGGTTAAATCCTTTATCTATCATTCATATTTCTCATACGATTCATAATATACCCGATGTCCACTTTTATCATCACCCGGTCAAAGGTGACTTTTAATGTAGTCAAAGTATATTAATCCTCGTATAGAAATATAATGATCTCAAGTCAAAGGATCATTACACCATTACCACTATGAGTAATTCTTATGACTTTATTAAACATGAAGAATCTCACTTTGGGTCTGTCCAGTACCATGTACTCCTACATGTACCTATGTATTGACTTTAATATCTCCATACTTATAACCAATGAGATGTGGTTATCTGTCAAACAACATACTAGTCTATCGACTAGGGACCTTTAAGAATATGATATATTATATAATCTTAAGTTCAAGTCATGTACTTAAACTATACAATGTGTATCATGATTCTAAGGACATTTATTATGCTAACAAATATATCGCAGTAATTAAAGTCATAATAAATACATTTATTTAATAATCAAATGACATAAGGTTTATTTAAGAAACAATGTATTGCCTTTAGGGCACCTACACTAACAAGTGAATGATAGTCATAAGTAGTTAGATACTAATATTCATTAGGTCAATTTGTATTCAATGTAATAATTCAATCATCGTTGAATTGAATTTATCTAACAATTAATATCATTGAATATTGAGTATTTAACAGTGATTATTTCTATCTTAGTTAAATTATGATTTGAAGCAATTATATGTTTTATTTGCCCATAATTTAATTTTGATAAAGTAATCACAAATACAATTACTTGCATTTTAAAGTGTTTGACAAATACTAACACTTGGTTTCAAATAGTAAAATATTTGTTACTAACAATTGTTGGTTGCTCTAATACTTTATTGAAAACTAATTGAGATTTATATATTAGCTCTAATGATATTACTTAGGATTTATTCTAAGTAAATGTTGCTTAACTACAAATCATTAGTGTTAGTATATATTTAATAATTTTTTTTAATTACTGCGAAGTCAAGAGTTTGTGTCTTTTAAAAATAAAACGACCTAGTTTTCATTAAAAGACATGATAATACATTGTTTTATGCATAAATACAGACTCTTGCACATTAACAGTTTTTAAAAAATAAAACTTAATCTTTCTACAGCTGTGATTGCTTATATGTTTAAATGTTTTGAAGTCACAATTGCACATCATTTCTCTCACATGATATAATGCATATGTTCTCACTCAATGTTCTGGTATGATGTAAATGCATTTTATCTCTATATTGCTCTACTGCTATGTAATGCAGGTTCAGCTCCTAATGGAAGTTTTCTCACATGAAAGTCATGAGGTTATAAACCCAACAACTTCTATTCCAGACTATAAATCCAAATCTAAACACATCCAAACTTACCCCTGAAATGGAAGTAACCTATTAGACTAGATGCCAATAAGGGAGTAACTGTACTTGTTACAGCAAATAAGGATGTGAGGGATAGTAAACCCACAGCTCTACCTCTCAAGAAGAATAAATATATACAACTTGAGGTATCTGTAAGCTCGCCCGCATTCTCCCAAAAGAATGCAGAGCTGAAAATAACACTAAAACAGTCTCTGGATTCATTCTCTCAATAGGATGAGTCTATTGAAATTCGCCTATCAGTCAGGGCATCTGTTGGTAAGTCACTAACTCATACACAAGACTAAAATACTTCCTATGCACAAATTAAGATTACACACACTAAGGACGAATTGACGGAAACAACTAATACTTTGATCCCTAATGCAAAATCTTTCATGATCACTGTCTAACTCCACAGAGGGAACTTCTCTGGATCCTGCGGGTATCGAGTTCGACATAGGTGCAGATCGGCAACTTGTTGACTATGATTCAGATTCACCTGATGAGTTAAACAAGGAGATGTCGTCACAGACATTAAAAGGAAAACATGGTCTTAATTCTAAGTTTTTGTTTCATTGTTTACTTTCTCAGAATTCAATTCTGAAACCCACAAAAAAGGAAAATTTTATCAACTTGTAGATTATGACTAAGATTCGTCTGACGAGTCCAACGAGGATTGGGGATTTGAGAACTCCCATTGCACCACCACTGACCTCTCTTGAAGGGGCTAGGGTGATTTTTCCTTGCAGGTACACGTGGATGTTGGAGCTACGAGAGATTAGAATTATAGACTAGTGGACATGAGTGTAAACACTAGAGAGATGAGATCACTCATTTTAAGTGATATGAGTGGAGAGATGAGTTAAACACTTGTGAGGTACACGAAACAGAATCACACACTCACAGGGAGGAAGAAAGATAAACACCAAATCTCATTCCTAATCCCCAAACAAGGTTAAATTACAAGCATTGGGAGATATAAGGAAATTTTCAGCAGATTTGGTTATTAGGATGATCAACAGTGAAGTCATATGTTTACATCTAAAGCACAAAGTTGATCAGTCTACATACTTCTATTCTGGAAGTCTTCATGTAAAATCCTTCAACATAGGCAAAGCTTTTTTACTTTATTCCAGCAAACAATGGTATATGTATAAAGAATCTGTTGTACTAAAGGTAAGAGGTGTGTTATAATTGAATATTTAGGATCATCTAATTTAATTGGATGTTTCCTATAATTGAATGCTTTGAGGATTACTCAACTAAGGGGAAGAGATGTATTGAAGAAGATATAGATATACTCAAAGCTTACCTTAGTAAGATATACTCAACTAAGGGGGAGATTATAAGCTTACCTTAGTGAGGGGGAGATTTTCTATCTAAGGGGAGAGATATAGAAGAAAATGATATACCTTAGAAAGGGGGAGTATTCACCTTGTCAGGGGGAGATAGAAGTATTCGCCTTGTTAGAGGAGATGAAAAGTATTCACCTTAGGTAGGGAGACATAAGGAAGGAGAGAAGTATGAAACAACAAAGAAGAATTCTTCAGCATGTGGTTGATGAGTCAAATTATTTACCACTGAAGGAATTCTAGTATCTGCTGATAATGTTCAATTTGAGATGTAAAGGATTATCAGGAAGATATGTCGTGAAATGAAGATGAGTTACTTAATGAAGATTAGTTCCGTGCTAGAGGAACAAATTTCATCGAAGCAAATAATCTGCTTGGAGGATTACTCAACTAAGGGGAAGATGAGTTATTAGTAAGAGATGAGTTACTTTATGTATTATTTACTATAGGTCTTTAATGTTTTATCTTCTTCCTGTTTTTAGTTGAGTTATCCTCTAAGAATTTGTATGTTAATGTTTAACAAACAAATACGCGGAGATTGAAAGTCATATGTTTACCCTATTTGTAAACATCGAGGATACAACTCAACTTAAACAAGAATGTAATAGTAAATAGTATATGTACTGTCACAGGGATCTCAAATGCTTAACTGTCAAGAGAAAGAAGACAACGTCAATCCAACGTTTTGAGGTATACTACACTTGAAGAAGTTCATTCAATTGATCAAGCGTCAGTGGAGTAATCAAGACATTGGAATCTATTTATAGTGACAAGGGTTTCCTACAGTGGCAGAATATAGGTTATAAAGGTTTGAATAAAGGGTGAAGAAAAGGATGACAGGAACCACAGCTTTAAAGTCAATATATGAAGAATAGTCATTGCGGTTAGTCACTCATGAACCAGACCGTGCATCGAATGTCAACATTAAATAGTGATTGTTCGTCAATAACTTCAGTGGTTCAAGCTATCAAGACTGGTACAAAGAAATCATTGTGCAAGCAACAGAAGTGCTAAATTAATTAATCACGAGGATTTTACTATCAAGTGAACTAGCTACGAGGAAAAAGAATTATCACAAAGAAATGGAAAGTGATATATTCTTAAAGCTGGAATCCTGGTTAGAATTGATTTATTTTTTGCTAAGCAAAAGGAGTCCGGTTCCAGACACTCAAGAGACCACAGCTTAGACCGAAAGAATTTATTTATATTAATAAATATTTCATTTAATTAGAAAATTATATTTATAAATATCTAATAATATTATATATTTATTTATATAATTTTTGAATTAAATTAATTATTTATTAATTAAAGAGTATAAGTTGTGCTGGAGAAAAAACATTTCTACGAGGCTAATCTAAAAGAACCTACGACAATCAAACAATGGAAGGGGCAGATGGTTTTTGTTTTGAAAGAAACCAATCAGGTGGTGCCACGTGCCCAAAGAAATGAAAAAAGGAATGGCCAGGTTTCTTAATTAAATTTGATAATCTGTTCGAAAGTCTATTTATTTTATAGTCTGATTTTCTATAAAATGGATAGTCTGCTCAGCTTGTAAATTGTCCTACCGATAGTCTATTTGCTGGATAGTCTACAAGCTAGTCTGAAAAGAAGATAGTCTGCAAAAGATATTCTGAAAAGAAGATAGTCTGCATGCCATAAAAGACTATTGATAGTCTTTCCGGTAGTCTGAAGAGTCAAATGGATAGTCTTCCAGCTTGAAGAAGTTATTCTGATAGTCTGTATGAATTAAATGGATAGTCTGCGAAGAAAAAGGGATTGTCTACAAGGTTTGATAGTCATGTCGATAGTCTGAAGAAACACTTAATAGTCTGCAAGGCATAAAAGGTCATTTGGATAGCCTGTTCAGTTGAAAAGAAGTGGCAGAAGACTTGTTCAACTAATATCCATATAAATAGACACAGGCGGCCAGAAATATATACACATCTTCACAAATATCATCTCTCGGCAAAACACACAGGAGAGACAGAGACCAAGAGAGCAAAAGTTCCCGGACTTGAAATTAAATTCTGTAAATTATTTCTAGATTTTATCGATAAATCTAAACCATTAGAAATAGTTTACTTGTATTATTGGAACTATTTAGCGGATTAAGTTCCCTAGAACTTATCACTCGAATAGATTTTTAACATTAGATCTTTTTATTACAAATATAAAAAAGTTCATGTCGAATTTTCTATAGACTTTGTAATAATTAGTTTGGTCATCAAACCTTGTAATTTGTACTAGTGCATTAAAGCACAACCTTCCAAGTGAATATAAATTTTATATTTAACTTGAATATTGGCTTCGTTTTATTCCGCATCGAATTGTTAAGAAACTAATATACACACAAAGAACAATTTTGATAAAATGGTATAGTTTGTATTCAACCCCCCTTCTACAAACTATTTTGGACCTAATAATCTTTGCTACAGGAGCAAAATTTCATTATAATCAATACCTTCCACTCGGTGATTACCAAAAACATCCAATCTTGCCTTCAATCTCTCAACTGTGCCATCTGAGTTGTACTTAATCTTGTACACCCATTTATTACCAAGAGCTTTCTTTCCTGGAGGAAGATACTTCATAGTCTATGTACCATCATCTTCTAAAGCCTGAATTTCTTTTTGCATAGCACTGCACCATTCCGGGTCTTTCACAGCCTTCTTAAAAGATTGTGGCTCCACACCTGTAGTAATAGCTGCAAGAAAATTTTGATGTTTAACAGAAAAATTGTCACAACTTACGTAATGTGCTATAGGAAAATGTGTATTTGAAGGAGAAGTTGAAGCAGAGGGAAATTTCGATGGAGCGTTCTGTAATACTGTATGTGTCACAAAATCCTTTACTCTAGTCGATAGAAATTTTGTTCTCATTCCATGACCCAACGAATTATCCACAGTAGTAGTTGTTACTGGTTCATCCATTATACGTTGAGCTCTCATTTGCTTGCGTATCAATGATTTTTGGATCAATTATCTCTATAGTTGGTGGAATGACAATCTGTTCAGGAGTATCCGTGTTTGAGGTTTCTTCTTTAGTTGTTCCCTTTGACGTACCATAATACTCAAAATTCTCGAAATCATCTATGTACACTTTATTTTCTATCGGAGGGAGCAATTTATCTTTCAACGAATCATTACCCATGTAAGGAAAATTATCCTCATAAAACATCACGAGACACAAAAAATTCTTTATTCTCCAAATCATATAACTTCCATCCCTTTTTGTCATAAGGGTAACCTACAAATATGCACTTTCTACTACGACTTGCAAATTTATCACCCCTTGCTCGTTGATTATGAGCAAAACACAAACACCCAAATACGCGCAAAATATTATACGAGGGTGGAGAATCAAACAAAATTTCATACGGAGTTTTATTCTGTAAAATTCTAGAGGGTGTTCGATTTATCAAATTAGCTGCAGTTAAGACACATTCACCCCAAAACATGATAGGCAAATTTCCTTGAAATCTTAATGCGCGTGCAACATTCAAAATATGTTGATGTTTTCTCTCTACTCGTCCATTCTATTGGGGAGTACCCACACACCTACTTTGAAACAAGATACCACTCGCCAAAAAATATTTATTCAGACTGTTAAATTCTGTACCATTATCACTGCGTACAATTTTTACTTTTTGGGAGAACTAACGATTAGCCATAGCAATGAACCACATAAAGTATTTAAATACCTCTGTCTTATCAGTCAACAAGAAAACCCATACGGCATGAGAAAAATCATCAACCAATGTCAAAAAATAACGAGCACCACAAGACGAAGGCGAACTGTAAGGACCCCATAAATCGCAATGGATTAACTCAAATATCCGTGTAGATTTATTTTCACTTATAGGAAAAGTTTCTCTATGCTGCTTTGCACGATGACACACTTCACATGCTTTATCCAAACACTCCCTTGACTTATCAAGTTGAGGAATCAATTTTATTACTTTTTCAGAAGGATGTCCCATTCGTTTATGCCACAATTCTAAGGAAGAACTTACAGCTGAAACAGAATTAACATTCGAGACACATCGAAAATAATAAAGCCCATCTCGTCGTTCACCTATTCCAATAACTTCCCTCGATTGAAGATCTTGTATAGCACATGTGTCAGAAGAAAATTGAACAAAACAATTTTGATCATCACTAAGTTGTGAAACAGAAATTAAACTACAAGTCAATTTAGGAACATAAAGAACCCGATTGAGACAAATTTTGTCCGAAAGTTGCACTATTCCCTCTTTGGTTGCTGCAACTTTCTCACCGTTAGACGCACCAACCGGAAAAGATGTCACATCTCTAAGATTCTTCAAACAAGATAAATTACTCGTAACATGATTTGAAGCGCCGATATCAATTATCCATCCTTTATCATCAATTTCACTATTTAATTGAAATGATGTATTTTTAGGACTACCAAAAGTTGTAATCAATGATTGCGATTGTTTTTTCGAAAATCCGGGCAACACATATTCTGTGTATTGATTTATATTTGCGGAAGAAAGGGTTAGATGACCTGGCTCTGATGCCATAGAAGTAACCAACTCATCTAAAACCCATTGTTACCATATTATAATATTATAGATATCTATAATATAATGTAATATATATTTAAATATTGTCTAATAAAAATATTTTAAATTATACTGAGGAGGACTTGAGTCTTGGACTCTTGACTATTTATTTTAGACTCAATTTTCCTGAAAGTAAACTGTCTCCGGTCACCGCTACAACATTCGCCCTAACCTGTGAGCGATTTTAATTTAGAGCCTAATTTCTCTAATTTTGACTGTGCCCTAATTCTTCTTCAACCAATTGTCTACCTTACCGTTAAGGTAAATGATTCTATATGGGCTCCTTAGCAACCATTAAGAACAACAAGTGCCAATGTAGAAAGGCAATCTTGAAATTCATCAAAATTGGGAAGTAAATAGAGAACAACAAGAACTGTAAACTAGATAATCAATGAACCAATTATATTTGTTATGACCAGACTACAAATCTTATACTCTTGTAACATCTGGAAGTTCTTAACCTTTATAAAACGAACGATTTTTCTAGTATGTGCCAAAGGCACATGCTAAGAATCTGTGATAGCTTAGTTTTCAAATTTTGATTGATGGCGATTTCATTAATAATGATGGCCCCCCTGCATTCACATAAATATCCATCAATCAAAATTTGACAACTCATCAAACACGGATTCTTAGCATGTGCCCTTAGGCACACACTAGACAAACCCATTATAAAATATTTACGCATGTTTTCCTTTAGGAACGAATAACCAAGCATTATTTTGAGCATTTAATCCATTTTCACTTGCATTCCTGGTTAAATTTTTATCTTCAAGTTTTGAGAGTTTGATTTGTTTTATTATTGAGAATATAAGAACAGGTAATATTTGTGCATTTACTGAACTTGTTAATACCTTGGAAGTGTCTATGAATTCAATTTTCTTTGTAGAGCAGGTAATATGTTTATTTGTCGTAGGTTGATCTGAAAGGCCGAAGTGGAATCCTCTATCCTCGTCAAATTTGTCCAAGTAATTTTCTTGGGCAGCATTTCTTAGTATAGTTGAATATTTAAATTTCTTGATAAAAGTACACAACATGAATTTCTTTTTTCTTTCACACGCTTAATTTCATAACAATGACAAAAAAATAGAATACACACAATTCCTTTGTCATCGACAAAAATAGCCTACTCTTCTAGCTGCCATTTGGTTATAAATGACATTTTATTTATGCTACTCTTCTTCTTTATCATTTAATGTTATATATTTGTTGTGTTAACAAATTCGAGCAATCAAATTTTGCAGCTGCGAACTGGGGGTATCATCCGATCTTTAGATTGCAACGGTATTATGTTGGCGTGATATATTACATGTGGTAGTTGAAATGTAAAATAGGGTTAGATCAAAAATTTGTAAACATTGTGAATGTATTTTCAATTGTGTAATTTTAAAAATGACATTTTTAATTAGTATTGTGTTTAGATCGTGCAAATTTTTGGTTTTTATAATATTATTAAAAAATAATATAGAATCTTGGGGCTGAAACCAAATTTGGGTACCGAAAAATACCATTAAAAATAATTGCATTTGTTATAGATAAACATGTATCAAAATGTATCCGTAATCTTTTTTAATTAAATTATAATAAAAAAATTAAAATTGTAATAGGATTTTTTTTATTTATTTTATAAAAACAACATAGAATTCTAGGGAAAATAGGATTTTAAGGGTGCGCAAACCAAATTTGTTACAAAATAGTACATTAAAAAGAAATTTACTTAATAATAAAGGTTATAGATATGGATTTTATTTATTATTTATTTAAGATTATTTTAAGACAATTAAGAAAAAATAACATACAAGGTATATATGTTATTTATACAATTCAGTAAGATTATAGTAAAAAAAATTATAATTATAACAAAATTTCAAACAATATTTATAGAAAATAATATGAATTTTAAGGGAAGTAAAAATCTGGGGTGAAACCAAAATAAGGTTGGAACCAAATTTGTTACCAAAGTACCATTGAATTATTAATATATATTATAGATTCGTTGGTGTTGTATAAAATGTTATACAAATGTTTCACAAAAATTTATATCAAGTAATCCTAGATTGTATTTTGTATTCGTTGGTGTTTTACCATTTATTTGTTGGTGGTTTTTTATCGTAGTATTTTTCTAGTAAAACAAATAAACAAATAATTATAATTATCATAAGAATTCTATTTTTAATATTTTTTTTAAAAAAAACTTGGTATTAAAATAGGATTCTATTAAAAATTTACAAATAAAAGAATTATAGTTGTAATAGGATTTCTATATTTATTATATAATTAAAGTATGTGTAATCTATTTTAATATGTATTTTTAGTTTTTTTTACCACATGTATTTTTAGTTTTTGAAAATAATGAAAGAATCTTTTTTAATTTACAATCATAGTTGCATAAATTTAATCACAAAAAGTTAAATAAGACAAATAAATTAGGGCGGACGGAGTAACTGTAAAATTGTTTATTTTTAAAAGTTTAAAATTTTGTACTTCAATATTTGTGTTTTGAATATTTTTCATAATGTAAAATTTATATATGAATATTATATTAAGGAATACTGTTTAAAAAATATTTTAATAATTACTTTATCGGAAACTTTTCCATTTTGAGACTTGAGTAACTTTTTTTTAATATAACTTAAACGGGCTCAAATGACAGAAGTGAGATTTTTGGTGGTACTGTTGATTTCAGTAATGTGAATTACAGAGAACGCAAATGACAGGTTGAAGATGAAGATCAAATTGTAACTAACTGTTTTATGTACAAAACCAGAAAGAGAAATGGAGAATACATCTTGAATCTACAATACACATTGTCCTCTAAAACCAAGTTATATATCTCTGTTAAAATGAATAAGAACGTAACTAACTATTCTGAGTTGGCAGATGAGCTGGAGCTAGGCTGATTTGTATAACACTGGAAGTTTTCTTGTTTCAGAATTTCCTTGCTTGTGCTAAAGAGTATTTTCATACTCATTTCCTCTATACAAGCTGTGTTCTACCTTTTACCATATTGCTCAGTGATCTTTAAAATGCCAGATCCCTTTATGCCTTGACGACTTTTCAATATTTCAGTCATTATCATTAAAGTGTTTTCTCATGCAGAAAAGTCAGCCACGTGCAGGAGATCAAAGTGCCTCCGGTTTATACGTTATCCTGCAAGTCTGGCAGCATCAAATTCTATAAACTCTTCAACCTGGACCAGCTTCATGAATGATTTGTTCGACGATTATTGGGACAAAAAAGCTCTATGAAGAGGTTAAGGTAACCATTGCTAATTTTCTGTGGGTTATTCTAGTTAAAGGTTAGATATATAATGTGCCTCTCGACTTCAATTTTCGAGGATGCTAAATCAATTGTCGATTTGCTTATAAGAAAGAAACTAAATGCTACAGAACATATCACAAATCCTGTTGTTGAACGCAAAAATGACACTTAGGGCACCAAAAGGTAACAACAGTCTTCATCAATGCTACTGCTATAATCAATTCAAAGAAAATGCCAAGTCTTCATGACCACATATATAAGTAATGCTTCAACCCTTTTATCTTCATTCTTTTATCATGTCTTGGCTTTATAGTAGTTATTAAGGAGAGCATAGAAAAATATACGAGAAGAGAAAGGTAACCAAATGATCGAGAAGGAAGAAATGGACAGCGTACAAGACCAGGACTGCAGTCGAGGATTTACATAGCAGAATACTGGTTGCAATTCGAAGTGATGAATCAATCTCCTCTAGATTCGACAAACTAAGAGATGAAGAACTACAACATCAAATCAATTAATTGCTGAAAGGGTGATTTGCTGACTCCTCGACACAGTTAGGGATAAATGAACGATTAATAAAATATTACTTCACTTTCGAGTATGATGATTACATGAGATGATGACCGAATGCCACGAAAACTAGATTAAAACTGAGTTGAAGTTTAAAAATTGACCTGCCCCTCATGCGGAAATTTAGTAACAATCACCTACTTGCAACTGTTCAGCTTTGGAAGAGCTTCAAGAGCTTCAGAATTGACATAATGACATGCATGCTTTAAAGAGCACATGCTAGCACAAAAGGCATACATTGAAGCTCCCCATGGCTTGGCTGTCTATCTAAGTTTGCTGTGCCTGAAGTTGATTCAACAGGAGGGTCCTCCCCCCCCCCCCCCCCCCAACCCAACACACAGTTGAATACATGGATTCTGATCAGATAGTGGCCTATGCTACTAAAAGTGTTTTGAAGGATGTAAAGGATTTGTGCTTATATGTGTCGGAAGAGGAAGAGCAGCAAAAAATGAAAGTTAACTGTTTATCAAAGTGCTCGTCAAAAAGATTCTTACACTACATAAAGCAGAGAACAAGATATCTAGACCCATGCATGCTGACCATAACGCAGAGTTAGACTTTCAGCTTAAGTATTTGAGAGAAAGGAAAGATTTGTTGGTCCAAAGACAAGGTTGAAACAGAAAGGGAAAAACACAAGAACAGCATCCTAGGAAACAAAGAATTACGTCAAATGGTATCAGGCAGGGTTGTCTAGAGTTTTGGAGTCCTCGACAAATATTTCCAAGGCTGCTTTAAATGTCTCAGGACCTTCGCCGTTACTGTCTTCTATAGAAAGAAATCACAATGTTAAGAATCCTTCATTATGAGACCTCCCATGTATCGAAGATGGTACTAGATGACATACTACCCCAACAGAAGTTTCCTGGTTTCGAGACATCAAGGAGCTCCACTGGTTGTATGTTCTGTTGTGATGAAGCAGTTCATGAAGCATATTCAATTTATATATAGTTCTTGATAGTAGCCATAATCAGTTTCTAGTATTGCAGATTTTATGATGTTGCCCAAATTTTGTTTAGGACAGTTCCAAGTTTGCTGGTTCCTTAAATCTTTATTACCGAAATCCCCTTTTAGTTCTATACGGATGGAGATTAAGGTGAGAATTTGTATTACTGGTCATTACGCAGGACAATTGTTCAATGACCTTAAATTTTCCTCCAAACAACTGAATGCATATAGCTAGCCAATGGTTATGGAAAGGGAGTTAACTTTGCACATTCATGTTATAAACTATATTCTCAATATAGGTAAGTTCTCCTTCATGTTTCAAACTAGGCTTATAGTTCTAGGTTTCTTTGTTCCATTCATGAACTGGTATAACGTAAAATAAAGCTGTACAATTATCTTACCATTTCAAAGCAGATATTTCAACTGATGTGACGTTCTAATATTCTATTTGCACAAATACATATAATTACACATCTTACAGAAGCAAATGACCAGCATCTGAAAGATTTAATACGCTTTTTTTATCGCAAGTACAAAGAAACCAAAAACTGAGAGAGAACAATAAATTCACTCACAACTGTAGCAGGGGAGTGAACACCAAGAAATGGGACGATGTCTACCTGTAACCAGTTCTCAACAGCTGACCCCACAACTGCACCAACCGCAAGCCCCCCAATTGTTATTAGAGTTGCCTTCCCTGTAAAATATACAGAGCAAACATCAATAACTGGCATATGCAGCGAACTCCATAAACTGGCACATTGTTTTTTGACTGAAAGGTAATCTGAACTTGAGGACTGTCAGTTCATGTGGGATAATCAGTAGACGGAAGTCCACTACCTTTTAAGGTGTATACTGAAACGAAATGCAGATTAACAAGATGCAGGGTGTATCTTATTAATGAATTGTTATATAATTTTCACTTCCCAAACCATATAATTATTACAAGAACAAATATCTTTCTATCAATACTAAGGTGGCCTAGGTTTATTCTATTCAAGTGAAGCGGACATATAGACAGCATCTTAATAATATCAAAGGTCTATAACATACACATTGGAGTACCCACAGAATAAACGAAGGATTTTACATTTATTGGATAGTTGATTATTGATATAATTTTTAGGGGGAGGGGGAGGCAAAAATCATTGAGCTCTATAGTTCTTCTTGCACTAGGAGCACATTCGCCGCTGATCGGCACTCCTTAAGTCGTTA
Organism: Saposhnikovia divaricata; assembly: GCA_036435485.1. Classification (NCBI taxonomy): domain Eukaryota; kingdom Viridiplantae; phylum Streptophyta; class Magnoliopsida; order Apiales; family Apiaceae; genus Saposhnikovia; species Saposhnikovia divaricata. The sequence goes on along the minus strand of CM071596.1, from coordinate 50,430,402 downwards.
ATTCTCTCAAAAGATTTTATATCTAAGTATCAAGTGGACTCTATAAATAATATTTAATACAAATATAAAACGTACTCCTACCTCCAAAAGATCCCCTTTAATCTTGTCAAATGAATTTGCACAGTAACTTTTATATGATTCACGTGATAGTTGTATCAACTAATATTCTTAAAGTCCACACTAGTGTGATGCTTGGCATGCTTTCAGTTGTACCTCAAAAGTCCAAATGAGACTCTTCATGTGATGGAAGAGGTATAAAACAATTAAAGAAAAACAAAGCGAGCCAGTTAAAAGGACAAAATTGAAAAAACATATTAATCTTTCCTTTACCTAGCTTAACTTTCTTTTTGGTCATGAAATATAAGGATGCTGCAAAACTAGACGCTACAACCAACCCAGAAACATCAGCTCCGCTATATAAACCTGCTGAAGATGTAGAAGCTCCATTTGCATAAGTTATCACCATTAGTGCTCCATATACTCCAGCTTGTATGCCCAGATCTGTGGTAGACGGTGATTCAATCGAAACTGGGGAGTTTTTCATAGTTGCTTGCAGCCACTTTGGTTCTGGTCCCAGCCGAGGAGCAGCAACAGGTTTAACATCAGCATATCGAATGCTATTACTGACAACCTTTCCAGCTCTCCGTTGTGAGAAGCTCTGCATGAGTAACATATCATATGCAGCCTCTACCTGCAAATTCATTAATAGCAACAGAACAATAAGATTGATGATAATTCTGTGAGATTTCGTGTTAGATGATAAATCAGTGAGTAAACGATACAGATGACATCAGCATGTACGGAGACTCTGGGTTTTGCATCCAACTTTGTGTTGAAAAAATAATTGTTGTATACAAATTTATCTTTATACCAAACAAATGTAAAAAAATTATACAAAAAAAGGAGATAATATGTAAATTAGACTTTGTGACCTCAACAGTAGAACTTATAAGATAAAAAAAAATAGAATTGAAGATGAAGATTAACATCTTTGTTTCAGCTAGTTCCCGAACCAAAGATACATCTTTCAACTTGCAAGGAGAAAAGATAACACCTGAAATCATGAACTACAGTTTCTGCCTAAAACCATAACTAGTTTTTCTGATGGAGATTGGCCAATAAAGTGTTTGACCTTTGACATATGCCACTTCGCTAACTCAACAAGAATACAGGATTTATTCATGAGACTAGAATACTTTAGTATATTAGTAGTATAATATTATTGGACAGTAAATTCTGCTTTTTTATCTTAGGCAAAAAGATCATAACTTGCAGTAATGGGCTTCAAGTTCCAAATGTTGATACAACCCCCAAATAAACATAATCTAACAACAATGTAGTTATACAAAGTTCTCCAATTTCTACTATCTCATCCTTTGTTATTCGATCCCATTAATTAAGTCCACAAAATTTGATCATATCCCCAGGATTTAACAGCAGCATATGCGTTCTCATTTCTCCATGATTCTCTTGGAAAAAAATATTGCATTTTTTACGAAGACGTGTAAGCAATACTCAGATACTATATTATAATACTATTACTATAAAGCATATACTTAAGCATATACTCAGAAAGTAAGGCGAATTACGAATGCCAAGAGGCCATTCCATAAATTGATGTGCCTAGATAAAAATCTATATACATATTCGTAAAATAATAAACTACTGGAGATTCGTACTATTAAAATCAGTGTGATTGATGATTTGATATCCATATACATGTGTGTAGTGCCTCCAAAGGATCCTAAAAATACTATACGAATATGAAACACATATTGCCAATCACAAAAATAAGTACATATTCACAAAAATCAGTACAATAACATCATCCTCCCTCTCTCACAACACACACAACAATCATAACTACAAAATCAACAACCACAGTTACTCAAATATTTTTAAACTTTCCACCTCTCAAAAGTCTAATCTAAAACTTACATTTTTATCAAGGTCACAAATGTAGAAAATTTTCATCTTTTTCTAAAAACACACACACACACACACATAAACAATCATAACTAAGGATCAATCCTATTAACCAAGTAACTACACAAACAAATAAATCACTTAACCACAATATAATTTCTCGAATACAAAGAAACAAAATAACCCGCAATCTCAAACATATATTATTTTTCGCAAATTATACCTGAGCAATAGAATCTTGGTCATCATCTTTACAGCCAGCAAGAATAGATTTTTTAGCTCTAAGAATATCATCAAAGCTAGCTCCTTCATCTACACCCAACAATTTTAATGCACTCTCAACTGACATCTCAGATGGAGCTGAGTCATCAGCTCGTGAGCTAGCTAATAACACACCTAAGAATGATCTATGGCTTAGATTAAGCGCAGCCGCTCGGCGACAGTCGTTGTTGAAGAGCTTGTCGAGATGGGTGTTTTTTGATCGACGCGCCGGTGAATTGGGTCGTCGGAAATGGGGTGAGTCGCGGCAGAAGATGGCGCGGTTGGGCCGGACCGAGAGAGTTGTAGCCATTTGTTTGGTTTGGTTTGGAAGTCCAAAGATGATTGGGTGGTTGGTTTCGTTTATTGTTGGTATTGCTTGTGGGAATGTGAAATTAAGAAATCAAGACAAAAATGAAAGCAACTATTTTAATTAATTTTTTTTTTTTTGAAAACTTTTAATTTATTTGAACTATAATTCTTTGAAATATTTTATAAGTGATCACTATGAAAGTATTCAAGTAATTAATAATATAATTAAAAGTGTATTTATTCCATAGTTTTTAAGAGGTAACTCCCTTTACAAGTTTTTCATCCCTTTTAAGTGGAGATAATCCTTCATATTTATATAGGGGGTCCTTTGTGGGTCCCCCTTCCTCTAACTAACTTACTTGAAGGGAAAGAAATACTATTTACAATCTTAGGCTTCAAGGTCCATTAAGAGATATTTTACAATGTTGGGCTTAGATACATTCTACTCATATGGTTCATTTATCTAGTCTAATAACATGGCCCAACATTTGTCCCGCTACTAATTATAAATATCTTTAGATTTTATTTTTGATATTATTGCTTACGTATTTTTGTTTTGTATTGTCATTAGACTTTTCAGTACTTGTTTTTTCGCTGAGTTTTTCGATATTGACCCATGTGGTCAAGTGGGCCATATTCTTCAGTTTCGAGGCGTATATATACATTTTGAATTTTTTATATCTAAGATTGCAGTGTGGCTGTTCGGTTTTCCAGAATAGACTTTATTTGCTCAGGAGGCTATTTGGGATTTTTCTCTCAAGATACATCAAGTACGTTTTCTCCTCCCTTTTACTTATCTTCTATCCTTGTTTTCTTATTCGCCTATTTCTTATTAGTTTAATTAGCGTAGCGTTAGGAGACTAGATCTTCTTCTTAGTGTCTTTTTGTTTGTTTGAGATAATGTCTCAATCAACATCATTGCATATCTTTTCTGGGGACCCTGACAAACGTCCCATAACTGTTGATGATGCGGAGTCGTCTATTAATTTGGACCATTTGCCAATACCCGATGAAGTTTCTGGAGATTCGTTCGATTTTCTTGATGAAGTTGAGCCAATCGTTGCTGAGCCCTCGCAATTGAGTCCACGGACTCTCAAGCTTCGTGCTCACGTTGTGAGAGAGGGGAATAAGGCGACTCGCAAGGAGTTTAGTGATAAGGGGCCGTTGTGTTACTCTAGTTATTATGTAAACAAACCTATCAATTGGGATTTATTAGGGTCATGGGTCGACTTTGAGAATGGCTGTCGGTATAAAATTCCTGGAGCCAGGGATATGGTGTGGGAGATGCCTGAATTTGGGATGCACGGAATCCCTTTGATTTTGTTTTCATATGCTCTTCGATTGCCCATGCATCCATTTCACTTAGCTATTTTCGAAGTTTTAGGATGCGAGATTGCCCAACTGACCCCGAACTCTGTAGCTCAGGTGAGTGGCTTCATTGCGCTATGTCGTGAGCGGGATGTTGTTCCCTCGATACGATTACTTTTTTCCATGTACGGTGTGACGTATTCTCGAGGTCAAGTACATTTAGACAAGCGTGATGGTAGGCCAAAGATACTCGATGTGAATTCGTCGAATTCTGAATATCACTCTAAGTGGATGTATTTATATGGTCGTGACCTCGAGTTTGTGCGACCCTGTCAAAATGTATCACAGGCCACTATAGATTATTTAACCAAGTTAGAAAAATACGATGTTGCCTATCTGCATAATTTTCAAGGGGTCGACATTGAGTCAAATTATCGGTTTTCTCTTCTGTAAAATGAGACATTTCTGAATGAACATAACCGTAAGGCGTCGGTTCTTTTCCTCCTCTTTTTTTTTTTACTTTATTTTGGCTATCCCTCTATCTCGTTTCTCCTCATTTTCTTCTGTTTTTAACTCCTTGTTATCTTAGTAGTTTCTTGCTGTGGTGCATGTCATTGAGAGTTATCGATCCGACGGTGGGGGGCCCTCTGAGGTCGCAGGTTTAAGCGATGTGAAAGAGCGACTTGAGAAGTTGGAGGCTCGAGCGATTGATGCCGAGCGTCGTGACGAAGAGGCGATTCAGAAAAATGCTTGATAAGTCACTGATGTTGCAAAGTTGGAAAAGGAGAATTATGAACTCAAAGGTAAAATGAATGACTTGGTGAGCAGCATGGAAAACCTGAAGGTCTCCTTGGAGGGTTAGCAAATAAAGTCAAAAGTTCTTGAGTTAGAGAAGGGAAAAGCGGAGGAAGGGGTGAAGAGACTAGGGGACGAGGTTTCTCGGCTGAATGAGGAACTGCAGAAAAGTATATCTGACATTGCCGATGCCATCGGGGTGGGATATCAAGGTTGTTTTGAACGAATGGTCGCTGCTGGGGTCGACACGAGTGGCCACTTATTCGATGATTACTTTAAGATCTCGCCGCTCCTAAGACCAATACCCAGGATGAAAAAGGAAGGCGGAGTATGCTCCGTTTGTGATGTAATAAATTTATTACTTTGAACTTGATATTTTGTTGTGAACGTTGGATTATCTTGAATTGTGCTTAATTGTTATGCGGTTGCTTTGAGATCTATATTAATGTGTTTACTGCCAACTTCTTCTTCTTCCCCCCCCCCTCTTTTTTTATGGTACTTGTAGCTTAAAATTTGTTAACAAAGCATATAATTGAACCTGGTTAGCTGTTATTGCTTAACCTGTTTAACATTATAACTATCTTAATTATTATTTTCATGCATTTCGACTTGAGCATGTACCTTTTTCTTGGCCTTTGAGGGAAGGAAAGATATTTCATGTGAGCATGAGTTGTAACTCTTATAATCTTCTTTTGTGAAGTTTAGTAATGAAATTAACTAGCGATGTGTATGCCCAATTATCATAAGTATAATTGACACCCAGATGGGTCAAGTAGCTTTGGTCTGCCCCCGAGTTTGTTTCAATGGTGTTCTCATCTTTTGCATTGAATTATGCCAAAGGATTTAATTTTTTGTGTGCGTGTTTAGAAAAAATGTATGTATGAAAGTCCAAAGTATGGCGAAAATAAATGGACGAGGGCAATTTTATTAATAATTTAATGGTAGTCTAAGTAAGGGCCTCATATCGGTCCTATTATGCTTTAGACAGAATTTTTAGGCATGAATGTGTAAAGACTTGCCCTCGTTTAAAAAAAGGATAATTGTGTCAATTACTGAAAAAACTTTTTAAGATGAATGCCATTCTAGGCATTTTTCACGGGCTCGCCATTAAGCTGTTCTAGTTCGTAAGTACCGGGAGCCACGACCTTCTTGATTTTCTAGGGCCCCTCCCACGGGGCTTTGAACTTGCCTGTTAGAGTTGGCTGTGATGCAGCTGCCTCCCTGAGAACGAGGTCATTTACTTGAAAGTTTCTTGGCTTGACCTTCTTGTCGAAGTACTTGGCAGTTTTATTCTAATAGACGATGGAAGAGTTCCAGGCCTCGTCTCGCATTTCCTCAATGAGGTCATTGTCGAGTTGTAGCCCTTGGGCCGAGCTATCAGGGTCAAAATTTTCCACTCGAGGTGAATGTAGACTAGTTTCCACGGGTAAGACGGCCTCTGTCCCGTAGGCCATTCTGAAAGGTGTCTCACCAGTTGAATTTCGAGGAGTCGTTCTATAAGACCAGAGGACGTTTGGTAGCTCGTCGACCCAACATCGGGGGATTTCCTCGATCATTTTCTTTAGACCTTGCAGGATTATCCTATTAGTCACTTCGACCTGGCCGTTAACCTGTGGGTAGGCGACGGATGACTTGACATGTTTGATCTCCAACTGGCTTAGGGCTTCTTAGAACTTTTCCCCCACGAACTGGGTTCCATTATCTGTGACTATGACCCTAGGGACTCCAAATCAAAATATGACGTATTCCATCAGGAACTCGATCATTTCTTTCTCTCTAATTCTGGCGAGAGGTTTATACTCGACCCATTTTATGACATAATCAATGGCCACCACGATATATTGTGCTTGGTTCCTCGACTTTGGGAAGGGCCCGATGATGTCGATACCCCATTGGAAAAAGGGGCAGGGAACGAGCACTGGATTTAGGGTCGTCGTGGGTTGGCGAGATATGTTGCCGTGGAGTTGGCACGGGACGCACTTCTTCACAAAATTTTCACAATCCTTTCGAATTGTTGGCCAGAAGAATCCTTGCCTTAGGATTTTCAGTGCTAAATTTTTTCCTCCCATATGCTCGCCGCATATTCCTGTATGTACTTCCACGATGGCTATCTCTGCCTCGTCAGGTCCGAGACAACGTAGTAAGGCCTCGACCATCCCTCTCCTATATAGCATTGCATCCTTCACACAATAATTTTTTGCTTGATACATGAGCGATCTTCCCTCGTTTTTAGATTCTAGAAGTTTATCTTCCATTATGTACTCAAGAAACGGTGTTCGCCAGTCAGGTTTTGAGCTTACCTCGTTGATCATAACAACTTCAATGGTTGGGTTTTTTAGCTCCTCGATATAAATTGGTTCTAGACAACTTGTAGATGATGATGAAACTAATTAACTTCGATAGGGCATCGGCCCACTGGTTCTTGGCTCTGTCTATGTTGGTCAAGCTCCATGCTGTGAAACAATCGAGTATCGCTATTGCTTTTTCCATGTATACTTGCATTCTTTCATTATGAGTTTTGAACTCTCCATTGATTTGTTTGACAACCAGTTGGGAATCACTGAAAATGTCGATGGCTTTTTCCTCTAACTCGATTGCTAGCTTTATTCCTGCAAGAAGAGCTTCATATTCTTCCTCGTTGTTTGTTGCTTGGAAGGCAAACTTAATGGCTTGTTGGACTTGAAATCCATCGGGGCTTATCAGGATGACCCCAACACCACTAGTCTCATCCGTTGAGGACCCATCGACGTATAAGGTCCACGGCCTCATAGCCTCCATGCATGTCTCGCCGTTTTTATTGTCGGCTTTTTGAAATTGTCACTCGATAATAAAATCCGATAGTACTTGAGCTTTCATCGCAGTTCGAGGTTTGTATTCGATGTGGAATTGATTGAGTTCGATCATCTAGGACGCGAGTCGACCTATCATGTCAGGCTTATGCAAGATGCGTTTCAGAGGCTGATTTGTCATTACTCTGATTTCCCTACTTTGGAAGTAATGTCGTAGTTTTCTACTCGCAATGGCAAGAGAGTATACTAACTTCTCGACTTGAGGATATCTTGTTTCGGCGTCTCGCAAGGTATGACTGATGTAATTTACAGGAATTTCTTTTGAATTTACCAAAATAGCAACGACAGTCAAGTCACTAGCCGACAGGTAGACCTTGAGAGGTTCTCCCGGCGAAGCTTTCGCTAATATCGGGGGCGAAGTTAGAAATTTTTTCAATTTTGTTAAACTGTTCTTGCAATCTTCATTCCAATCCAACTTCGTGTTCTTTGCAGCCCCTTTGATGACTTGAAAGAAGGGAAGACATCATTTCGATGATTGAGCAATGAACCTCCTTAGGGCCGCAATGCAGCCTGTGAGTGACTGGACTTCTTTGAGGGAACTAGGATCCTTCATGTGGAGAATGGCCTTTATTTGTAGGGGATTGGTCTCGATACCTCGCTGAGTTAAGAGAAAGCCCAAGAATTTTTCAGAGGTCAACCCGAAAGAGCACTTGGCTGGGTTCAATTTTACTTGATACTTTCTCATGTTCTCGAATGTCTCTCGTAAGTCGACGGGGTGGTTACCCGCATGTTTAGACTTCGCAATCATGTCATCAACATACACTTGAAGATTTCGTCCTATTTGTGAGGAGAAGATGGTATCCATCATTTGCTGAAATGTGGCCCCTGCATTAATGAGACCAAACGGCATGTTTTTATAATCGAAAACGCCTCGATAAGTTATGAATGCTGTTTTTTCCCAATCATTAGCATCCAATTTTATTTGGTTATAACCCGAGAATGCATCCATAAATGACAAAAGTTCGTGGCCTGAAGTGGCGTTGATGAGTTGATCGATATTATGGAGTGGGTAGTGATCTTTGGGGCAAGCCCTATTGAGATCGGAATAATCAATACACATGCGCTACTTTCTATTGCTTTTCTGAACTAGGATAGCATTGGCGACCCACGTGGGGAATTGAACAGGTTCGATAAACCCTGCCTCGAGGAGCGTGTCGAGTTCAGCATCGATTGTCTATCTTTTTTCTTCTGAAAAAATTCATTTTTTCTGTCATACTGGCCTAATTTTTGGGTCGATATGAAGGGAGTGTCTAGCGATGATTTCGGGAATGCCCGGCATGCCTTTTGGGCTCCAGGCGAAGATGTCTTTGAATTCGTGCAATAGGTCAATGATTTTTTGTCGGACATTGGCGTCGAGGCCTTTTCCAATCTTAATAACCTTTATTGGGTCTCCTGGAATGACCTCAATTTCCTCCATTTCCCCCATGGGAATGCACTTCGAATCGCCTGAAGTGTCCATAATATCTAGTGGATCCATCTCAACAATTTGGTTAATCGAGTTGTCTTCGACCTGTTTGTTTTTGGGTACAACCATCGATAGGTAACACTGCCTTGCTGCTGCCTGATCTCCTATAACTTCTCCGACCCCAAAGTCGGTTGGAAACTTCATTTTTAAGTGGGGAATTGAAGTTATTACCTTTAAGGCTGTTAGTGTTGTTCTGCCTAAAATGGCATTAAAACTGGAGACGGCGTTGATGACATGGAACTTGACCATTTGCCACATCTGGCATGGCAACGAACCGAAGAGTACAGGTAAATCGATCGTGCCTACTACTCTTACTTCATTGCATGTGAGACCGTAAAGGGGAATGTTCGTACTTTCTAACTTTCTATCCCCAAGATTCATACTGGCGAAAGCACTATGGTATAATTTGTCGACAGAGCTTCCGTTGTCGACAAGTATCTTTTTGACCATGTTAGTACCGAATTTGGCTATGATGACTAAGGCGTCTTTGGTGGGACTCGATCATTCCCGAAGGATAATCTTCATCGGAGAACGAGATAACTGGAGTTGGGTTAAGTCATTGCTTTTTTGGTGCTTCGGGGTTAATACTGAATACTTCCCTAGCATATAGCTTCTTGGAATTATTAGAGGACCCCCCGCGGAGTGACCCCTAATGATTACGTCGATAACCCTGACATGGTCGTGTGACCTATCCCTCGAGCTATTTGCCTCGTTGGTGATGTAATGCACCAATTGGCCTCTTTTTATTTTGCTCTCAATGAGCGAGCTTAGCTGAAAACATGCCTCAGTTGTGTGACCATGATCCTCATGATATTCACAATACCTGGAACTCGGCATTTTTCCAGCCTTCATCGGCCTCGGAGGTCGATAATCCGGTTTAGTTTTCAGGATTGCAAGAATGGTGGCTTTGTCCAATGTAATTTTTGTCAATTCCTTTTCAGGTTTGTCATGAGGTTTCCATGTTTTATCAGTGCGAGATGTTTTCTCTGATCGAGGGCTCCTTCTGTCTCGAGGTCTGGAGTATACCTCGTTGTCTTTCTTGTAATCAGATCTTGGAGATTGAGAACTGGGCCTCGAGGCTTTGTCCCACCTCTGTGAGTATTTCCTAGGAGATTGTATGCTCCCTACTGCTTCTTGGAGTATCATTCTATGTTCCACAATTTTGAATGCAGACTGAAGGGATCATGGATTTTTGTCAAAGTATTCTTCCAACAACGGGCCATACCGATGCTTATCGATACCTACGGCGAGATAGTTTATAGCAAGTTCTTCTATGAGATTTGGTATCTCCGCCACCTCAGCCCAGAATTGAGTTAAGAAATCCCTTAGCGACTCACTCGAACGTTGCCTTATTGTCATCAGGGAGGCTGTGATTTTGTCACCCCGATAGTTACTGGAGAATCTTCCTTTGAATTTTGTTTTTAACATGTTCCACGAGTCAATCGACCTTGAGGGCAAGTTGTTATACCAGAGAAGAGCTGTTCCCCGAAGTCAAGTTGAGAAGAACTGACATCGAGCTACCGTTGAATGTCCACAAAACGCCATACGCCCATCATAGGTATTCAGGAATTCGCCAGGATCTGTGGATCCATCAAACTGATCGATTGAGGGAGTTTTCAAGTTTCTATTGATGTGTGCCTCCTCGATCGCGACCGAAAGGGGGCTTTCTAGGGGGACGTCAGTGCCTGCTTGACTCTGAATGAATTTCTTACACATTTCAATGTCACTTTGGAATTGGGAACTGTCCTCGGATCTACACGAACCACTTGACTCGTTGTGCCACGACGTGTCGTCCTCCGATCTAGCTAATCTGCGCTTATGAGGGGCACAACGCGACCTGACCAATGTTATTTCCTCCTCATAACTATCATCACCATGTTCTACAAAATCATGCTCATGTGACCGGTACCCTGAGGAATGAGTTGACAATGGAGCTTATTGGAGTTCGAGTTGGAGACGTCGTATTTCTCTCTATTTTTCCAACTCATCTTCAAGTTTTTTTCGTTCGATTTCGAGGGTTAATAGCTCGTCATCCGAGCCATCAAAGTCCTCGATGTCGTTCTGATTGTTCAAATTAACATTGTCCTTTTGGATTTTTCGTAGATGGAGACGGGCGTCGCTCGTCAACACTTGCTTTCCTGAGGCTGTCAAGACCCTTTTTCTCGTATCGGGTCGACGTCTCTTCCGTGTCTTACCAGGTTCAGAGGCACAGGGTCGTTGCGATCCTTCAGCCACTTCCTGTTCAGGAACAAAGAAAAGATGTTTTGGTTGAAGTGGAGGTCATGCGGGAGTAACTTCCTCGCGAGGAACTGTTCGAACATCCTCTATGTTGGGGCATTGTACCACTAGTTCCTCCCCTTCCATTTCTATTTTTCGATGAAACAACTATTAAAAGAGCTCCTTCTAGCGCCAATTGATGACTATGAAAGTGTTCAAGTAATTAATAATATAATTAAAAGTGTATTTATTCCATAGTCTTTAAGTGGTAACTCTCTTTACAAGTTTTTCATCCTCTTCCAAGTGGGGATAATCCTTCCTATTTATAGGGGGTCCTTTGTGGGTCCCCCTCCCTCTAACTAACTTACTTGAAGGGAAAGGAAATGCTATTTACAATCTTGGGCTTCAAGGCCCATTAAGAGATATTATACAATGTTAGGGCTTAGATACATTCTACCCATATGGTTCATTTATCTAGTCTAATAATATGGCCCAACAATAAGATGAACTTAATTTTTGTTTTTCGATGCCTACAAATTTATGCGGAAACATGATTTCATCGTGTCATTAATTTTTGATCGCGTATTTTTATTCAAAATAAACACTTTAATAATAAATGTATACGAAATGTGATATATATTTATGAGAAAACTGGGCCTGTAGACAACCTCAGGTATCTCCCCTAAGGTTATGAGAAATATTACCTATAAAGTAAGGACCCCGCAGGGGCATATTTGTAAATAATAAATTTTTATCAGTAATTTACATAAATACCCTTAAATTTGTATTGATTTATTTTAAACTTAGGGTTCTAATCTGAGGTCATCCACAGGCACATGAAACCTATATTTGTTTACTTAATAAATTTTTGTATTTTGTCGTGTACAAATTCAAATACAAATATAAAAAAGTATTTTACATTTTTAGGTTCGTCCTTTTAAATGTAACGTTCCCTATGTACTCTAACTATTTTAATTTTTATCTACTTACTCTAATTTCTTCGTTCTTTTTTAATTTTTTAACCAATAAATTGAGGGTTCTTACATTTTTCGTCACCGATAATTAGGGTTTTTTATCGGTTGTACAATGATTCAGAATTTGCTTGTGTTGTTTAAATTTATTACTGAACATGAATCATTAAATTTAAACAAAATTGATCTATCTTTCATGACTTATTGATAGATGTCATTAATAATGAGATACATACAAATTGAAGAAGATCGACCCATTCTCTTGAGTAGACATAGAAATGCAGAACAAATCACAATAGTTGGAACTAAAAGTCACCCGTTATGATTTAGCAAAAAAAAAATCACTCATTGTGTATTTGAAAAATTAAAAAAAAAAAAGCATACGTGAGAATAACAGATTGATAAATAAAGATAGATGGATAGAGAATCACAAAGAACACGATAATCTTACAATTAATACAAACAATAATATGGATGCAAAATATTTTGTAATGAAAATATATGAGAGAGAGAAATTCTTATTCAAAATATTTGAATTTGAAAATTTTGAAATTTAAACTGAAAAGAGTGATCAAGAAGACGGAGGAAGTAAAATTGCACAGTAAAACATCCTATCAAAGGGCACGTGAAATAAGAGCACGTGAAATGCTTGTGATACGAAAACGTAGCAGTAGTGGCATTTCATTGTAATTATTTGAAGGAAGAAGGGTATTGCATGTAAAAAGGTCTTTCAGGAACTATCTAGGAATGGATTGGCAGATTGCCCTTAAAAGACTCACGGTTGCAAGTATACCCTCCAAGACCACTGGTTGAAATAGTACAAAAGCATTTGTTTGAGACGCATACACGTTTCATTTTCGAGCTTCATCACATTCTGATTCCCAATTAGGCAACTGCCCAATCATTTAATTCCGGGACTGTTAGAATTCAAACTCAAATTGTCCAGAAAATATAGTCCACAAAAGAAGCATGTATGTGAAATGAAGAAAAATGCAACAGCCAGCTACATGGAGTTTAATCTTACAAGTCAAATATGTGTGGCATAAATAAAGGAGGTGGTCCTTGTTCAACTCATTAAAATAAGGTAGGCTATTAATATATATGAGGACAAAATATGTGAGGTATGCAATGAAGTAATATAGCACATCTGTAGCATATAAATAAGGTTGTTTGTTTGTTGTAATAGATACTACACACCAAGAGAAATAGAGTAGTAGTCTAGAAAGAAAAGAAACAGAGCCGAAGCTCTTTGTTGTGAGAAAAAAGAAAAGGCTGAAGCCTTGTTGTTGTGTAAGAAAGTTGTAGCTTATTATTATTAATATATACATGTGTGTGTTTGTGTTATACAAAGCTTTTATATATTTAGTGCAAGGCCCATCTACGTTTCCAACAAGTGGTATCAAGAACTAAGGTTTCGTTCGTGGAAAATGGCGAATATGATGCAATCAAATATGCCGAAATTAACGTCCACAAATTACGGGAACTGGAGTATCCAAATGAAGGTGTTACTCAGTTCATATGATAATTGGGATATCGTTGAAAGCGGACATAGCGAGCCCGAAGAAATCGTATCGTATACAATCCCCATATCAAGAACAAACATAAATCATATATATATCAGTATATATATATAGATTATATAATCATCATATGATCATCTCAATCATCATCAACATACAGTTTATACATATATATCAAAATCAACGCATCATACATGACAATCATCAAACATGCTCGTATATATATCAAAACTGTAACATATAACCGAATTAAAACATTTTTGCAAGTAGCTCTGATGCCATTGAAGGGTTTCGAGGCAAGAAATGCAGCGGAAAACAATAATTAAAAACAATAAAATCGAAACCCTACCGCAGGATCCATGAAAAAACATGATATTTAATTCGGAATTAGATGATTACCTTAAAGAAGCTTTACAAATTGATGACAGATGGAGGTCCAAAGCAATCACCACGCAGCCCTCTTCAAGATCTACGTTGCCAAAGTAGTCCACACGAACGCTTGATCGTCCAACGATCACCGGAGCCGGTACTAGCCGAAGAACATGCCTATCTCTCTCTCTCTCTCTCTCTAGCCTCTCATACGTTTTTCTATAAAAACGAATTGCAAAAGTGTAACCCTAAACAATACATCATAATGTATTTATAGGGAAGAGAGATTGGGCTAAACCCTAAATCGAATTAGGCTTCTCCAAACCCATTCTTATTTGGTTTTAATATTAAATTCGAATTATATTTAATTATAATTAAGACTAGCTCAATTAATTAAATATCCAATTTTGAATTTAATAATTTAATTTAAATTCTTAATTTAAATTAAAACGCCTTTTAAACGTTCTTATTGTGTAACCCTTTAGGTTATTATTACGTTGGCAATAATTTTAATATCCAATAATAAAATTATAAACAATGAGCGGCATCTAGTAATACATCAATGCTACCCAAGTAATAATAATAATTGGTGATCCAATTAAACCTTTCGTGATTAATGTTTCCATGTAATATAATCCCTTTAACCATATATTATAGATTAAACTCAACGCATGTCATTAGTCATCCTCTTCAACGTTTAATCCGGATTTCCTTGATCAATGAGTAGACTATTAAAACAAATCAATATTTGAGCATGGCCATGCATTTTCATAGTATCACTCAATCAAGAGGCCAATAATATCTCTCCTAATAATAGGAGGGTTAAATCCTATATCTATCATTCATATTTCTCATACGACTCATAATATACCCGATCTCCACTTTTATCATCACCCGGTCAAAGGTAACTTTTAATGTAGTCAAAGTATATTAATCCTCATATAGAAATATAATGATGTCAAGTCTAAGGATCATTACACCATTATCACTGTGAGTCTTTCTAAGGACCTTATTAACATGTAGAATCTCACAACGGGTTAATCCAGTGCCATGTATAATATTACATGCACCTATGTTATTGACTTTAGTATCACTATACCTATGACCAATGAGATGTGATCATCTGTCAATAAACATACTAATCTTTATGCATTATAATTGTCCCTTAATAATAATGCTCGATTAGGGATATTTAGGAATATAAACACTATTCATATAATCTCATTTTTAAGTCACATACTTAAAGATATATAATACATGTTCTATATTCCAAGGACATTTATTACCCTAACATTTATATCGCAGTAAATTAAGACATAATAAATTAATGTAGCATAATCCATAGAACATAATCATCAAATAACAAAATAGTGTTTCCTAGAAGCACAACTACATTGTCTCTAGGACACTAACACTATCAAAAGTACTGTAGACGGTTTGGTATTAGTACTCGACAATAACCAAATATCCCATGAGAACCCCATAATCAAGAACATCCTTAACGTTGAAGCATTCGGAAGCGCAAGCAGCACAATACTTCTTCTCTTCAGAGTCAGTGATCAGTGCTCGATCATCATAACCAACCATAGTTAAAAATTTTACATATGAGAATTTGACATTTCATGAATTTCAAAAATGCAAGAAATCCTGGGATGTTTTGAAAGAACTGTTGTACGTAACAGCAAACCATATGGATGATTCTATTGAATAACCTGAGCCAACTCCAATCCTCAATGGATATGACATTGTTACATTGCCACACTTACTCACACTTACTCAGCCATCCTGGCTTAGCAATTATTCCGGCCTTGGTGATAATATTACTGTCAGTCACTCAGACTTAATAGCTGGCGCTGATAACATCACTAGATTGGTAAAAGAAGGAACTATACTTTTTGGGAGTGTGCAACTGTAACAAGAATGACTAACTTAAAGGAGAACCGATTAAAGATCGATAAATAAACTGACAAGTAAAAACGTTTTCATAGACAATTAACACTTTTCTTGGTCACTGACAATTTTCTCTTGAACAAAAAGTTGTATTTAAACACCAGAAGCTGGCTTGGTTCTGTCCTAATCCTTTAGAATAACTTTTTTATAGTTAGTTAACATTGATGGATTATTTAATAACTTTCTTCCATAGGTACCATAATATATAGACTGATAGTGAAGTAAAAACTATTATGAATCATTTTTAAGATTATAAACATCAAACAGAAATAGCACTGTATGTGATGAAAATAACAAAATAATTTATTATTACAATTTAACGTAGAACATTCCAAGGTTATCAGGACAAGAAGCAGTTTCTTATTCTCACTTTCGATTTGTAAATTCTAGTTAAGGTTTGGAAAGTGCATTGTAGATGTAGCATTGAGAAAAACCTATTTAGAAGTTTGACCGTAAAATATTTAGAAGTGATCATATTCTTTCATGATATTTAAAACGGTATAGTTGGGCGACAAATTTGAGTAACGTTATTTCCGTAAATTACAACTAAAAGTTCAGTGAGCTTGTAATAACTTAAAACGACTTGAACTGCGAAACTATAAATCTATAATCATGAATTCTGAAAAACCCAAAACAATTAATATGAACTTATTAATTAGCGGTGTTCTAAAAATCGGCCTAGGCGGCCAATTAATCACGGCATAGACGCTAGGCGGCAAAATACGCCTAAATTTTGCAAAAATCGGTCATTCAATATTTTTTTGATTAGGCGGCGCCTAGACGGTATTAGGCGGGATTAGGCGGTTTAATTAGTTAGGCATGAATAATCAATTAGGCAGCGAAATTGGCCCTAGGCGGTATTAGGCGGTGATTAATCGGTCAAATTTTGAAAAACACAGTCAAATTAAGAATAAAACTTTAAAAATTAATACTTTTTTAAATAAAAAATATACTTTACACATGAAAGGGTAAATTCACTCATCATATTTAATAATAAAATGAAGATATTTATATTTTTACTATTATAAAAAATATTTTTAAATATTAAAATTAAATTATATAAAAAAATAATATTTTAATAGATCCGATTAATGTTCCGATTAAGCCGCCTGGTCGATTAATTGCTAGAAGGTAGGCTCACCACCTAAACCCACCTAGTGATTTTTAGAACATTGCTTATTAATAAAACAAACATGTCATACATGGTACTATCCTATCACATGAACGCACAAGATGGACAATTGATTTCAATTTGCCATACCGAAAATATTACTGACAACGCATGTGAATTTGACTTCATGCGTTAATCAATTAACAAGGGTAAATATGAAGTTGCCAAGAATCCAAACATATCAAATGGGATATGGCATAAAGCGTACAATCAAATTGCAGTACCTAATTAAATTGATATAGCCTCGGCCAAAATTACCAACACTGCTTATGATGAAATTGACTTTAAGCTTACTTAAGTTTATACAGACTAAGGCCATCTCCAATGGTAATTTCATTTTAAAACAACTCTATCTTTAAATTTTCATTTGTTTCACTCTAAATCACTATTTCATCTCCAACCATTTCTCTATATATATCTTTAAACATAATTGTTTATATGAAGAAAGTTCTATGGAGAACCATTTATTTGGAGTATTGGAGTACTCCATCTTAACCGTTCATTTCTGTTTGATCCAATGGCTGATTTTTTTTGTTGTTTTGTTTTTAATTAAAATCAGAAGGGTATTTTTGTATATTTACATATGACAGATTATTCACTTTTTGTATATCGATTGGATCGTGTATGTTGAGACTTGTGGTTACGTGTGACTGGCAGTTGTGGTGTTTCATGGATATCACAAGGGATCACAGGATCTTGAAAATACGTTGATTTATAGAAATCAAAAGTTGCTTGTTCTTGCTTGCCTTTTGACGAAGATATTCACAAGAAAACATAAGTGTATTCTGCATTGTAATGACTTTTGACGAAGGGGGTTCAGGTAATTCTGCATTTTCTAGCGAGGAAATTATTTATTCTGCATTTTTGTTCTGCAGATACTATTTGGCGATTCTTTGTATTTCATATGAATGAATGCACGTAAACGTAATTTGGTGTATATTTGCATGTTACTTTTTGTTCTGCAGTCTGGCACATGAAAATAATGTGGTTTATAGAAATCTTAAATTGCTTGTTCTTGCCCGTATAGTTTTAAAATTTGTTGTAGTCTATATTATGCAATATTATGAATTTTGACGAAGGGGGTTCTGGTTGTTATGCATTTTTTAGCCAGGAAAGCATTATTTATTCATTGTTGTACTGCAGAAGTTATTTTGTGTTTGTTTGTATTTCGTAGTACTGATTGCACTAATAAGTTTAGTACAAAATTGCTAGTCATTTTTGTTCTGCAGTGGTTATATAATTTTTGTGTTGCTCATTTGTAGGGTCGCAATGTAACCCACATATTGAATCATCTGATTTAGATGTGTCTAATTTTGACTCTGGTATTGATATATCCGATCATGAAAGTTCAGAATCAGATGAGGAGGAGGTTGATTTGTGCAATATTGTTGAAGTTGAGCCTGTTTTTTTTGTTGCTCCCGATGGTAGGAAGTTATGGACTCCTGTATGTGACGATAGTGTTAAACCTCATACTAATCAGTGCTTTCCGACATTGGATGATGCGTTCAGATTTTATTTTAGATATGGTCAAGTTTGTGGTTTTGATGTTCGTCAATCAACAAAAAAATCTGGTGTTGGTGGTAATTTGTTAGCAAAATATGTTATGTGTAATCATGGTGGCTCTCCCAATTGTAAAAGTACTAAGCTAGCAGATGGAACTGTTGTTGATGGAACGCAAGGTCGTAGGAGGACGACATCTCATAGATGTCATTGCAAAGCACGAATTTATTTGAAATTTATTAGTGGTAGAGGTTATGTTGTGATGAGCTTCATTGAGGAACATAATCATCTGCTTGCAACTGGGGACGATAGAAAGTTTTTGAAATGTAATACGAATGTAACCCCTGCGCAACAGGATTTTATAATGGACTGTTCAAGAGTGAAGATTGGTGCAACCAGATCTCATGCTTTAGCTAAGGAGATGCACGGTTCGTATGATGATGTTGGGGCAACAGTTGCTGATTTTAAAAAATTTTCTAGGGACATTAAAGTTCGTATAGGAGATCATGATGCCGACATGATCCTGTCAAAATTCAAGTTGAAGAAGGAATCATCTAATAATACTTTTTGATCTCAAAACTCACTCTTTTATTAAGAACTCTCTGAAATTTTGATATGTTTTTACATGCAAACTCTCAACCTATTTATAGGTTGCATCTTAAGCATTTTACATCATTGATTACATCACAATTTAGGCAACCTACCACAAATTATTCAACATTCAACACCTACCACATTTTATTCTAGAGAATTTAAATTAACTTATTAATTTTAACAGCCCCCCTTAAGCTAAATTTCCACACAGATCTTTTTCAATTCTTTAAAGATATCCGGCCTCAAAGGTTTTGTAAAAATATCTGCAACTTGGTCTTCTGTCTTGCAATGCTTGATCTCTACTTCTCCCTTCTCAACCAAGTCTCTAATGAAATGATACTTGATTCTGATATGCTTGCTCTTCCAATGGAATACTGGATTCTCCGTGAGTGCTATAGCAGACTTACTATCACAATATATTACTGGACTTCCTTTCACGACATGCTTGAGGTCTTCTAACACCCATGTAATCCACAAAGCTTGACAACCAGCTAATGACAAAGAAATATATTCCGCCTCTGCCGTTGAGAGAGCCACGACTTGTTGTTTCTTCGACATCCATGTGATTGCACTCGAGCCAAGAAAGAAAACATTACCTGAAGTACTTTTACTATCATCAACACTTCCGGCCCAATCACGGTCGCAATATCCGACAACCTTAGTGTCATTCACCTTTTGATAATAAATTCCATCTCCAAGTGTTCCACGAACATACCTTAAGATTGTTTTCCCGGCTTCCCAATGTGTCTTCTTTGGTTTCTCTATAAATCTACTGATCAAGCTGACACCATATGTAATGTCTGGACGAGTGGCGGTCAAGTACATCAAGCTCCCAACAAGAGCCCTATAGTATGTTGGATCAACATATTTAGAATCGTCATCCTTGCTCAGTTTCAAGCCAACTTCAACAGGAGTTCTACTTGCTTTTGCATCTTCCATTCGAAACTTCTTCATCAAATCTTTTGCATACTTTTCTTGAGAGATAAAAATGCCACTCTCATCATGCTTTACTTCTATGCCGAGAAAATAATGTAGTAATCCCAAATCGGTCATTTCAAACTCATGCATCATACTCTTCTTGAATTCTTCAATATATTATCATGACTATTTCCTGTAAAAATCAAATCATCCACATACAAGCCAATGATAAGAATTTTACCTTTGTTCTCTTCGATGTAAAGTGTATGCTCAAATGGACACCTCTTGAATCCCATCTTAAAAAAATAATCATTTATGCGACTATACCATGCACGAGGAGCTTGCTTTAATCCATACAAAGCCTTCTTTAATCGGTAGACCTTATTCTCTTCATTTTTCTTTACATAGCCCGGGGGTTGCTCAACATAGACCTCCTCTTGCAATTCTCCATTCAAGAAAGCCGATTTGGCATCCATTTGATGAACTTGCCATTTATTTTGAGCGGCTAAAGAGAGGATCAAGCGGATTGTTTCAAGTCGTGCTACCGGAGCAAATACTTCCTTATAATCAACACCATATTTTTGCTTGTAACCTTTCACCACTAATCGGGCCTTGTATTTTTCAACTTCACCTTGGGCATTCAACTTTGTCTTATAAACCCATTTAACTCCAATAGGTTTCTTTGCTTTAGGAGCTTCAACTAATTCCCATGTTTTATTCCTTTCAATTGCATCAATTTCTCGATTCATGGCTTGCCTCCATTTATCTTCCTTAGTGGCATCTTCAAAATCAATTGGATCCGCATTTGCATATAAAGCAAAATCAACAAATTCATCTTCCAAAATTCTTCTTGTTGCTCCATAAAGATCCGCTATAGTTCTTGTCTTTTTAGGTGGTAATTTGGAACTTGAATATGATGATGAGCCTGATGGAGAATTGGATCTTGGAGTTGGTGGGATAGAGCCTTCTTCTTCAATTGGATCAAATGTATTATCATCAAGAAAGATATTTGAATTCTCGTTCTCATTTTTCCATTCCCATGAAGCTTCCTCATCAAAAATTACATCACGACTGATAATAGTCTTCTTTGTGATTGGATTGAATAATTTATATGCCTTGGAAGCTTCACTATAGCCAACAAAGTTACATTTTTCAGATTTATCATCAAGTTTACCTCTCTTTTCATCGGGCACGTGAGAGTAACAAATACTTCCAAAAACTCTAAAGTGCGAGACACATGGCTTCTTACGACTCCAAGCTTCTTGTGGAGTCTTTCTTTGTACACTTTTAGTAGGTGCACGATTAAGAACATAGCATGCACATGCCACCGCTTCAGCCCAAAACATTTTAGGTAGTCCTTTTGTCTTCAACATGCTTCGGACAAGCTCCATGATTATTCGATTTTATCTTTCAGCTACACCATTTTGTTGAGGGGTTGAACGAACCGTTAGTAGATGACGAATGCCATGCTTCTTTAAAAAATTTCCAAATTCTTCCGCCATATATTCACCACCACGAGTCACTTGAAACAAAAGAATGGGGCATAGATACAAGCAAAAGGATTCGAAAGAAATATCAGATAAATAACGGCAAACAGTTTCACATCACTTGAACGATAAGTGAGGGATGGTACACTTGCCTCAATACATGAAGTTTCCAATTCCAATATCTCTACTCTTTACTCTCTTTACATTCATCTCTCTTTCCTTATACATTGGCCCCTACTGAATCATACATCTGACTTTCTTCTGTAACTTGTCATCCTCTACATGACCCAATCATCAACTCCAATACTCTTTCCATTCCTCAATATTCCATCTACATGTATATTGGCTCTTACCGGCCTCATAATGGTACCTATATAAAGATGAAGTAATACTTCAGTACGCTTATAACCTTAACTGTCTAAATCCATTCTACCCAAATGCGTCCTATATACGCTTTACCACTTAGCACATACAACACGTATTTAATAACATTCCCAAAATAGTAATATATATAACCACATAAACACTTAGCACATATTATCAGCTTACACTTATATCTTTTAACACGTATATCGTATCGAAGTACAAATAGTTCTTATCAAATTACTACAATAATTACAAAATGTTTCAAACAAGAATTGGACAGCACCTCCTTTGTAATATCGCGCCACATATTCCATCTAATCACATTTACAATCCATGAATTATACCGCTCAATTTATATCAATCCCGTACTTAATTATCACAAAATAAACTATTATCATATGCAGGTCATTACTGAATAGTTATTAGCCGATAATTAACAAAACATTTTAAATCAACATTCAACAACCCATATAACTCGAATACTATTCGAAGTATTATACTCGAGGAATAGGTAATTACTATTTTAGAATATCTATAATTTTCAGAAAAATTGGGCAGCATTCCCTTTGTATGGGTACACTACCAGTCGGAACACAGCCGACACCAACAATCCACAATCAATCTATCAAACACAATATAATTGAATTATCGTAATTGCTAATTACCTAACCCACTGACAATCGAAATTAACGAATCCACATACAGCAATTTATTCAAAAATTTGGTAAAACCGAATACTAATATTTGAACATATCCGAAAACTCAAATTCAAAAACACTGAATATAATTACGAGAATAACAAAAAAAAATGGAAAATTTTAATTAGGGGACTCAAGTTCATCATTGTCCCCACCGTAGCTTATCGAAAATCATTGCCACGGTGGCAAAAATCGGTGGTGCCCCACTTCGGGGTTTCCAACCGAGTTCCACCGATTAACAGTCAAAAGCACAAATAACAGCAATACACTTCATATCCGAACATAATCATCAAGGTTTCAAAGAACCCATCACGAATTCATCAATAAATTAACACAATCAAGCTCGGTCTATTCAGAAATTGACTAACACCTTTCGGTTTCACTGCACCCACAACACATCCACGCATATACATACAGACTCACACACTCGGTGAAACACCTATACACACACACGCAAACATCACAACCCACACATACCTAAGCACGCACGGTCGACACAACACGACCCACCCAGCAACACCATTGCGGCATACACAGCTGCCGGGCAGGGAAGAGAGATGTGAGGCGAGTGAGAGAGACTGTGTGGTCGAGAGAGAGATGGAGAGAATTAGAGAGGGAGAGAAAGATTAAGGAGAGGTTGAGGGAGATATGTAAGAGAGAGATAAGAAAGAGGGAGAGAACTCGAGAAATCTCTGGAGAAACCGAGAGATTGTAAGGCCCAAAAGAAACTATGGTTTAGATAAGGTAAGGAGACCAGCAAAACGGTAACCTCACTGCTAAAAACAAATTAAAAAAAATCAATTAATTAACTTTTAAAAATCGTATTTAAATGCAAAATCGAAGAAAAATTAAACTTTTCTTTTTTAAAATAAAGAGTATAAAATTACTAACACCCACATATTTTTAAAATATTTTTAGGATAAAAAATGAATTAAATACGAATTTTTCGAGTTTTGAACCTTTAAATGCAATAAAACTCTTAAAATCATTTTAAAATACTTAAACACTCAAAATAATTCACCCAATAATTTTTAAAACTAAATAATATCATAAAGGTAATTACACAAAAGATTTCATGATTTTTATCAACTCCTATGATTTTACAGAAATCTCAGAAGATCAATAATGCATATTTAAATAGATTATTTTAATCGTCAAACAAATTCAAATAAAATACACAGACATAAACATCGCACATACATCACCATATAAACATGTAAACATGATGACACATATATATAACTTAAAAAAAAATTCACACCATATATTCCACATTTAATATCAAATAATAATATTTATAATTACGATATTTTCTAGGACGTTATAGTTTTTCTAGTACCCAGAACTCTTAGAATAAATGGATAATACATTTGACATTTTTAAACTAGCTAGATGGTTGGGTTGGTTTAAGGACCTGGATCTGAAGAGATGTGAATGAAGAATGTCTAACAATTAAGTTTAACTTAATGAATTTATAATTAGAACCAACTAACCAAAAAAATAACAGAAAAGATAATCAGCACCTACATCAGGGAGATGTTCATATAGACAAGTGAAGGACTTTAGCCCCATACCCCTTTCTATATAGTGTCCTTCAGATCAAAGGTGATCACATACTTTAAGTTATGCGAAAAATGCTTTCCTTAATATAGCCAATAAGTATCACGATCTCTACTTTGGCATTTTTGTTGCCATTGTACAAATGTAATAAAAGAGTTATATTATGCAGGGGGATCATGAATCTACTGAACAAGAAGGAACAAGATCATGTGGAAAAGGTTCTCAAGTATATAGAGGATTTAGACCTCCGCAGATTTTCCTTGGCAGATATTAAGGAATTTCATATTGGACTTGGCGAGTGTCATTCACATTTAAATTGCATCACTAATCCACACATGTACAAACAGGTTTGCTGATACATTGACAATCTTTTGGAATCACATCAAACTGATGTTATTATTTGCGATCTTCTTTCATTTATCATTTACCTTTCTTGCAAACGAGACTTATTAAGTAGATATTAACAAGTGACTGTTTAAGAGGCTCAGACCATGTTCTTAATTTATGAATGTGTGGTGTATGATCTATTGTTCTATAAACGTTATTTCCATATCTTACCTTTGGTACATTTATATTATAAATTTCTATGAGTTTGAATTCTTCTTTTTACTTCTTCCCTTAAATGATTTGATTAGCAAGGGAAATTCTCAAATTCATACTCGACGGGAGGAAGCAAAAAAGTTGCTAGATAGGGTATTCAGAGTTCGGCTAGGTAGAGGATTTTACGGGGACTGTCTGGTAAGATTTTTTTTTTTCTAAACTTTAATCTAGATACTATTGATGTAAATATGAAAATAGTTGTAAGAGTAAGACTGCGCATTTGACTTTTCCAAGGCCATATTAATTTCCAGGATATGTGCACACTAGGTACCTCTGTTTGTCTGCCTATGATTACCTCTATATAGAAGTAAATTGTAAATACGAAAGCTTATGGAGGCATATGCCATATGTTGTGTAATACAACCATTCTTGAAATCCTTTAACGTAATTTATTTTTAATTTGAAATGTGTGTGAATAACGTATAGGGTTTAACATAGTAAATATTGTTGCACCAAACTTAAATTGTTTTTAAAAATATGATAACTGTTGTAAGTTATGATTTAGTACTGTGTAATTGACACTAGAATAGATAAAAAAATTGGAACACTTCCAGTTGGCATGTATACTATAAAGAAAATTGCATGCTTACTTGATAGTGGACAAGTGTAGTCACATTCATACACATTGCTTTAATTTTTTTTTTTTGCTAAATCACATTGGCCATTGCTCAAGTTGATGTCAGTGTCTAAATTTTGTCACCATCTTTGCTTGAAAATCGGTGGGGGATTTCGTGATCGTGGTGGTCGTGGTTATGGTGGCAGTCGCCCATGGCACAAATGATAAGATTTAACTTGAAAATTGGAGATCGGAGCACAGAGATGGGAGTTATTCTTGTATTTTCTTTGTAAATTAGCAAGTCAACATGAGTAGTGGTGGACACATCCTGAATTTTAAACCAGGAGGTATTCTAGTTATCCAAAAGATTTGATAAGTTTTTAACTATGTTCAAATTAAAAGTCTGGCTTATTAACTATGTTTGACAATATATGTTGAACTTGGAAGTTATTTATAAAGATGTTGCCATGGCCTGTAAAAATGTTGCTAAAACTTGAACAATGTAAACTAAAAAGTGTTACTATAACATGTTAGGATGTTGGCAAAAATGTGAACTGTTAAATCAACTAGTGGTGCTGTAGAGGGACAAAGATGTTGGAATAGGGTATATGCAAATTCCCAACACCTTCAAAATTGACTAAAGTGTTGCCTTAAATCTTATGGTAACATTTTTCAGCATTTTTAACACTTATTTTGGGTGTTGCCAAAGATCATATATGGTGTAGTGATCTAGCGATTCTTATTAATCTTTTACTATATAAAAGAATAGCTAGTTTGGTTATTAAATATAATATATTTCTTATCCCCTAATTATCCCCTAATTTGTTTATTATATGTTAGAGTATAGAATATTCTTTATTTTTAGATCTAACGGCTATCGTCTATTTATTAAATATCTAACGATCACTATTATTTTAACTGTTGGTTGAACCAAACAATCTAACTACCAATTATCCCCTAGTTTGCTTATTATATATTAGTATAAATTAGTACAATACAGTACAGGAGGGAATGAATGTATTATACATTTTTCTCCAAATTCTTCCCTAGAATTTTTATAACTTAAAATTATGTGTTTCAACGATCTTCGTTACTCAGTGATAATGTCATTCAAATGTGTTAGGATTTGTTTTTATTAATCATGATGCCAATGAAGATAGTCATTTGGCTCAACGCATACACCTTGCTTGCAGAGATGATTCGATTGAATGGGTCTGAGGAATCAAATAAGACTACGGTCCTGCAGTACTAGGCGAGCCGTACTGGACATGATCGAGTAGCATATACTGTATATTAGTTGTTATAAATTTCACGTTAACATAGAAAAATTTATTGTATACATAATCGGAGAAAATACATTTAATTCCTTGGGTTTTAGTTGTATACTGTACTTGTATGTGTTTTTCGTGCGCTTTAATATCTAATTTCGACTTGATTTCAAGCGTAAAAATGTTATACAATATGATCCTCCTAAATCCAGGGTTAAGAGAGGGTTCATACTGTTCTTTTTCCAAGTGAATATATTAAATTGTATGTTTTAAGTTTGCTATCTAATTTGATAGTTCAGTTATATATGTAATTTTTGAAAATGTATATTTAAGTGTAAATTCTAATTTGAGGTCAATTTGTAATACTTTGCATCGTACCTCAATTTTTTTAAAGTATCATGTATCTATGGTTGATCTTAGGATGATATCTGACATTATCGAATAAAAGTACAGGAGGGAAGATTAGTATTTATAAAAATGCCATTAAATTACATGAGCTATTTTTCTCATTTTTTTATACCAGTCTGTGAATTGATCAATATAAACAGGTGTACTCAACTTGACAAAATTAAATATGTGTTTGTAATGTTATTTCATATATATGAAATTAAAAGGATGGAAAATAATTACTGTACATTCTTCTTGATTTGAGTAAGCAAAGGCTTTATTGATATGTGCTTGACTTGGGGTCAACCTTGCATCTCTCTTTAATCTTTCCCCTTTGTTTTAGCACCTTTACTTTTGTACGGATTACTTTTTTGTACAATGGCTCAATGAGTCATTTTCTACCCTATATAATAAATATACTACTCCGGTTTAGGTAATATTTTTAAGCCGAGAAAATATATATATTTTCCTAAATTCCTTTCATACCTTGCATAGATTCTTCTTATGCTTTTAATTATGTTAGATAAATCGTATTCCTTTTGAGATTGATAAATGATTCCTTTCGAGTACTTTCGAAAGGAAGCTTTTATCATACAATCGTAAACACAATGCTTGGCAATAAGTGTATGATTGAATTGCCAAATATTCTTCGGAAAAAAGGAGCCATGAAGAATCAAATTCTTAATATAAAGAGCTATATATGTGAATTATAACATTCGAAAAGTAACGGCAATTCATTTCAGAACTCTGCATCTTTCTGTGGCAAGCTTGCTTTTGAATATTACAAGACTTGTCGAGTACTTTCGTTGTAAACATACGTTACTTGTGCATGTATTACTTCGTCACCAAGAGTCCACTCAAAACACCCTCTATAAGTATATTTCTATCCTAGGAAATACCAGTGAGAAATTTAAAAAGATGATGAATCATTTGAGCAGCAGTAGCAGTAACAAGAGAGCTTCAGATCCCCTCAAAAAAAAGAAGAAGAGAGCTTTACGTATAAGGGGCAGAGGCCTTATAAATGTGGTTTTATCCTGGCCTCTTGCTGCACTTCGAAACCATCGTTACTATGACGGAAAGGTACGCATTCATGTGTGTAGAATTATATAGACTGATCATGATAATCTCTTTGGGAACTCGAACTAGGAGGCCATATTTGGATAAATAAATATGTCTTTCTAAACCCATTTATTTGATTTTCAAAAACTTGGTTTAGTAAGCTATATATGTCTAGATCATATTCACATGTTATTATTTCCAAATCAGTAATTTTGGTTCGGCTAACTACCAACTCTGCTAAAATTAGATGGTAGGAAGGGGTTTCGAATCAGTTTGCATAATGCGTCTTTTATTTGAAAACCCATTTTTTTAGTTGAGAGGCAAAATTTTAAGGATCAGGGGAACGGACTAGCTACCAGGGCGGACTCAGCCCATGGCTGGGGTGGGTTGTAGCCCGGGGCAAAAAAAAAATTGTCAAAATTTTATATCTAAAATTTTTATAAATTCTGATGGCTCATGTAATATATAAATTCCATTACTGTCCAGTCCGGGTCAAAAAATGGAAAAGCCCTAGTTCATATTTTAGCAGCCCAACCGGATATCAAGCCCATGTAAGTAAGTGCAGCCCATTTAATAGGTAGTTGAGTAGTTCACACTTCATATTCAATAGAAAAATAGAATTTAAAAATTTTAAAAACAGAAGTCCCCAATCAAAAGGACACGGTCTCCACTCTCCCTCTTCTTCCCTCATTTGCCGCCTGGAAATACAATAAAATGTAAGTGCCTATTTTATTCAATCTATGAGCACCTATTTTTTTTACATCATTTAAATGTTTACTTAATTGTGTATTGAGTAAATTTTTGTAATTTTATATGTATAGTTTGTATGTATAGTTGAGTTTAGCACTTAGCAGTTAGCTTAATTGGTTTCGTGGTCGCGCGTGGTGACGCGTGCTGGGTAAAAAAAATTTTCCCGCTGCGCGCGCCTTGGGTACCGACAAACTCAACCCGGGTGGTGACCAAATCCTGGTCCGCCGGTGCTACCAGTAACATAGTAAACAAGACACTTGACTTTTATAGTGATTTTATGATCTTTCCTCTTTAATGTTACTTGATAAACTGAACCCCGTTGATGGGTAAATAGTGAGAATGCTAATTTCTTTTGAAAATTTTCATATTGCAAGACTCTTTTTTCAAATCTGCCATTTAAATGATAAAAATATTTTGTGTACGTAGATTGGTGGATCAGGGATTACATATTGATGTGTGTTAATGATATCGATCTATGGAACTAGATGCTATAGAATTGCTAAATTTCATATATGCAAGTGCAACAGGTGAAGACAATTCCAGACAAATTCTCATCTGTAGAGGAGTATACAGAGTCATTCAAGTTGCCTCTTATCGCGGAAACACATGCAGATTTGGTGTCAAAAATGGCGTCACTAAAATCTGCTCCCATTCGCGAGATACATTCTTTAACAACCTCCAAAGACTTTAATCCGCCCAGAGACTTGGTCTATACACTAATTCTAAAGCCAAAAGGCCAAGGTAATGAACAAAATAACCATGAAAAAAAAATTTATGTGCCAGAGGTAGGAGATCTCATTGCCTTGACTACTATAAAGCCAAAACATATGAGTGATCTGGACCACCCTAAAAGTCCTTATCTTCTTGCTGTAGTCTGTAAGGTCAAGGGTGAAAGTTCTGATACAGTTGAACTATTAGCTTCAAAGCATGTTAATTTGTTTAAGAGTGTTGAGAAACAAGAAAAATTTAGAAGGAATCAGGAGGAGAAAATGTACGCAGTACATCTCACCAACATGACAACAAATATTCGTATATGGCAAGGTTTGAACTCCGAGCTAGAAGGCAAAAGCATGAAACTTATCCAACAATTAATCGAGAAGGAGTCCACAGTAAGAGCAGTTGAATTTGTCTTATAAATTATGTTTTTTGTTAAGCTCTAGATAATAGTCAAAGCAAGCACTAGGGAGTAATCCATTAGTTGCATATCTTTCTGTTAGGTGTATTTCCCTATATAACATTTGTAAATCTGGAATGCAGATTGGTGCAAATTGTTCAATCTGCTTTGCTGAACACACTGAAGATACTACAAAATCGAATATAAAGGATGCTATTTGTCGTTTCAACTTAAACGAATCCCAAGAATCAGCTATTTGGACTTGTATTAATGCAAGAGAGTGTCAGCATAAGCACACTGTCAAACTAATATGGGGACCTCCAGGAACTGGGAAAACTAAGACAGTTGCTTCATTACTATTTGCCTTGTCAGTTATGAAATGCAGGACAGTGACTTGTGCTCCCACAAATATTGCAGTGTTGGGGGTTGCAGCACGTCTTATGAGTCTTTTGAGGGGTGCCCTCGAGTATGATACTTATGGTATTGGTGATATAGTTTTGTTTGGGAATGGTGAGCGGATGAAGATTGATGATCATGAAGAACTTTTTGATGTATTTCTTGAGAAGCGTGTTCTAATTCTTTCTGAATGTCTTTCTCCATTTGTTGGTTGGAAGAGTTGCTTAGAATCTATGATTGGTTTTCTTCAAAACCCTGAAAAGGAATTTGAATTGAACATGCAAGCGTTGAAAGATCGTCTGACTAAAGAAGAAATTGAGCTTTATCAGGAAAGTGATAATGATGAAAGTGCTAAAACAATGAGAGGCTTCGAATCAAGGAAAAAGGTTGATAAAGGAAAAGCTCAACTAACAGAAGTAAGAGATGATCCTTGGGAGACGCTTGCTCAGTCGGTGGACAGGAAGAAGAAAGCCACAGAGAATCAGTTGACTTTCCGTAGAACTGCAACCTTTGCGGTTGATCGGAAACCAGAGGAGAAAAAAATTAATATACAAGAGAAGGGTGAGACTTTGGATGAATTTATCCTCGAAAGGTACAGCATCCTTGAAAAGAAACTGGTGTTTGTTGTTCAAAACTTGTACAAACATTTGCCGACCTCCTTTATCCCCCTAATAACTGTAAAGAAAATGATTAAAGCTATTGCTTTACTTCGATCTATTGGCACACTGTTGCAAAAAGTTGCTGATTCTGGTAAAGGACTATCTGAAGTATTTAATGGGATCAAAGAAGCAGGGGAAAGTACGAGCATTAAAGAGTTTCACAAGACGAAAACGGAGTGCCTTGAAGTGCTAGTCATCCTTCTTGACACTTTTAGAGTTCCACAGCTCTTGAACGACTATAAGATTAGTAGTTTCTGTTTGAAAAATGCATGCTTGCTCTTCTGCACTGCCAATGGCACTATAAAATTATATGCCAAAAAAATGACACCAGTGGAACTGCTGGTTGTGGATGAAGCTGCACAACTAAAAGAATGTGAATCTACAATCCCATTGCAACTTCCTGGTGTTCGACATGCAATACTTGTAGGAGATGAGAGGCAACTTCCTGCAATGGTTCAAAGCAAGGTATCATTCAGTACTGTAATCTGTCTGTATATACCATATCAATTAACATTACTAATGCATTCTCCAGAATCGGAGTTTGATCACTTCTTAATACATGCATATTTATTTATGAGTGGAGAAAGTGAATTTTCTTATAGTATTTATTAGGGAAAAACTGTCAAAGCCAGTTTTATTTCACTTTGTAGATAAAGGCTAATTTTGGTAGAAGCTTATTCCAAAGGTTAGTTTTGCTCGAAAAGAACTTGCTCAACGTGCAGTACAGGATGCATCCAGATATAAGCATGTTCCCTAATAAGGTTTTTTATGACAATCGGATACTCAATGGTCCAAATGTGACAGAAAGGATTTACCGTGGGCATTTCTTTGAAGGAAACATGTTCGGATTCGAATCTTATGCTTTCTTAAATATATCAAATGGGAGGGAAGAGATTGATAATAGGTACAGCAGGAAAAATACAGTGGAAGTTGCTGTGGTAGCTGAGCTAGTAGCCAGACTCTTTAAAGGTTCTTGTTTCTGTCACATATCGTTTTATTGTCATTATGAACATGGAATATAGTTTTTTTTATTCTATTAGAGAAGATTATTATAAACTGGCGACACATTAAGGAAATACTGATTGTGGGGCTTAATTAACTTATATTTTTCTCTAATTTTTTTTACCCTGGTGGTGGCAATATAATGCTGGTGTTTAAAAACTGGCTCTGTGTTTGTTTTTGCCCTTGTGGGGGCTATAGACCTCCCTAGCCCATATCTAGGCTGTAGCTCCCCTACTGATATTAACTATGAGATCTTCTTCGTAAATTATTAAGCCTGAGTGTTGCTTTGAAGAGTCGTTATTGAGATACATTTTGTTACTAAGTTACAAGGAGCGTAATAGAAGTATGGTCTAACACTTGCCGTTGCAGGCATTCTGACGGTCTCTTTTGATTGCAGAATCTGTATTGAAAAGGCAGAAGGTCAGTGTTGGTTGCATAGCACCATATAAGTCCCAAGTTCTTGCAATACAGGAAAAACTAGGAGATACATACAATAGGGAGGCAGATAGCAATTTCTGTGTGAATGCTCGATCTGTAGATGGTTTTCAGGGCAGTGAAGAGGATGTGATCATCATCTCTACTGTAGCTTGTAATGCAGATGGACGGATAGGTTTTTTCGCAAATCATCAGAGAGTAAATGTGGCTTTAACTCGTGCAAGGTAATATTATTGATAGTATTATTAGTTACCGATTTAATATTCTTTGATTTTGTTTCTCAAACTTGAAGAAGACTGTTCTTAATTTGTGAAGGTACTGCCTCTTGATATTGGGGAATGAAGAAACACTGGAAAGGAGTCGAACCATTTGGTGGGATTTAGTCCTTGATGCAAAGGCTAGGGGTTGTTTCTATGATGCAAGTGAGGATGATGGTCTGGCTCGAGTTATGGCAGATGCATTGGTTGATGGAGGACAGTCCTTGTCAAGACAGTTTGGTGCAATGAGTATAAAGAATGAAGCAAGGCCTTGGCCTAGGTGAGCTCTACTCATAATTAAGGCCTTATAGTTGTATGTTCTCCTTATCTCTTTCTTTTTTTGCATAAATATCTAATGTGGATTTGGTTTCATGAGTAGAAATCATTCCCGCAATAGGAAAAGCTTTGCATCTCCTAGAAACAAAACCGGCAAAAGTTGATCAGTCGAACTTGGAATATACAGAGTACAGTAAAATATTTCTCAAGAAATTGTGAGTACTGCAGGAAATTACTTGTTTTCATAACTCAAAAGGTTGGGAACTGCAAGAACTGATGTCGAATGTATTCAGAACAAAATTTCTCTGGATCTGTAATGAGCAATATAAACTAACAAGTTGTATGTACAACTTGTTTAAATATGCTAATATGTTTGGATTACTATAAAGTTATGTCCTATTAAATGTTTTCAGTGTTCTGCTTTTTATAGATTTGGGATTGTAGTTTCCTTTTTATTTTTCACCTTTTGTGCAAATGAATATCTAAAGCAAAAAATGTTACCATAAATTTTGGAACAGATAAAATGTATCATTGTCATGTTTCAAAAAAAAAAAAAAAGTATCATAGTCATGTATAATATATTAGCAAAAGTTGAAATCACTTCTAGTTAGCAAAAAAAAAAAAGAGAGAAATCACTTTTAGTTAGCAAAAAAAAAAAAAAAAAAAAGAGAGATGAAATCATATTCACATCAATTGCCTAAGAAGAAAGTGTATGTAAACGTTAGTATCAGTGTAGTTATAGGTATTTTATTGGTTCAACTTTTAGTTTATCTTGGATTTGTGACCGTGTAGTGATGTAGTCCAGGCCAGCTACCGCATCTGCATCTGACATTAACAACACCATCGCTAAAGCAAGTGCGGGAACTTAACTGTGCCAAATCCATTTGGCATTGGAGTAGGCTCCGGTTTTTCCCTGGACTCTTCGACATGGTTCGATGTCAACTGCAACACTTTTTTCAAATCTCCCAAGGCTTTCATAGGTAGTGACAACATACAAATTCATGACATATCAAATTCTCAGATATCGTAGATTCTCCTTTCCGTTTCTCAGACTTGGACACTTTTACTGTGATCGGTTGTGATGATCTGCATTGATCACCTGATCAGATTAATGAAATTTCATTAAAAGACCACTGGTTGAAATAGTGCAAAAGCTTTTGTTTGAGACGAATACACGTTTCATTTTCGAGCTTCATCACAGTCTGATTCCCAATTAGGCAACTGCCCAATCATTTAATACCGGAACAGTATCAGCTGTCCTCTCCATATATGTAGGATCAGATACATCCAAACACCATGGAACTTGAATCTATGTTTTTCACCCAGAAAAGCATAGCTACTGTGAATTAAATTAAATTGGAGAATATGTGCACATGAAGACAATACCTTGCCTCCTTACCCATTATGCTTGCCCATGTAAGAACATGAAATTATACCTAGCTTGTCCATGTTAACACTCCAATAGATGCTAGTTAGGATGCTATATAAAGATGTATTAAGTCATTGTAATAACAACAACCAACAAAATACACAACAAATTGGTATCAAGAGCAGGTGTCGTGTTCATTCGCACAAATGGCCGGAAACCTTCTCGGACAGCTGCCCGTACTGAAGTTACAAAAAGGAGAGTACGAGCGATGGAGCATTCAGATGCGGACGCTCCTTGGTGCACAAGGCGTCTGGGACGTCGTTCAAGAAGGGTTCGAGGAACCCGCCGAAGGAGCAGTGCAGACCATCGCACAACGCAAAGAGTTGAAGGAGACGAAACAGCATGACAAGATGGCGCTGCTATGGATGTTCCAAGGCCTGGACAGTGTTGGGTTTGAAAAAATCACCGACAGCAAGTCCGCAAAGGAGGCCTGGGCAACTTTGGAGAACACATATAAAGGCGCCAACCGTGTAAAACAGGTGCGGCTACAGACGCTCAGAGGCGAGCTTGAAGGTATGCGAATGAAGGAGACAGAGACCGTCACCGACTACATCGGTCGGGTAACATTTGTTAAAAATCAAATAAAGAGGAACGGTGAGACACTCACCGAGAGCCGAGTATGCGAGAAGATACTTCGGTCATTGACGGACAGGTTTGAGAACGTGGTGTGTGCGATCGAGGAAAACAAAACCATCGATGAACTCACATTGGACGAGCTCACGGGTTCGTTGGAAGCCCACGAAAAGCGAAAGATGAAACGACAGGAGGCGCTCGAGGAAGCCATGCAGAAACAAGTAGTCATCAAGGATGACACTGTGTTGATGGCTCAGCAATCACGAGGCCGAGGTCGTGGTCGAGGACGAGGCAGAGGTCGTGTCCAAGTAGAACAACGGTATAATGATGGAGCTGATCAACAACGGCTGACCAACAGAGGTCGGGGCCGAGGACGAGGACGAGGTCGAGGCGGTCGTGGAGACCGGGCTGATGAGTGCTTTAATTGTGGAAAGCATGGTCACTTTGCGCGTGATTTCTGGTCTCCTAGAAGGACGGACGAGCAAGTCAATGTTGCCGAGCACGTGGTCGACAGACACGAAGAGGGTGTTCTGTTATTGGTAAACAACGATGGCAGTCCAACATCGGATGCCACGTGGTACATGGACACGGGTGCAAGCAACCACATAACTGGTTACAAGCATCTATTCACAGAAATGACTGAGTTCCAGGGAGGAAGCATTACATTCGGAGACGGATCGAAGATCGACGTGAAGGGAAAAGGCAAAGTTCGGTTCTTACAGAAGAACGGACAAGAAGGCGTGATCGAAGATGTTTATTATGTTCCAGACATAAAGACAAACATAATCAGCATGGGTCAACTAATGGAGAAGGACTACACAGTTGACATGCGAGAGAAGGTGATGAGCTTGAAGGATAAAGCAGGCCGAACAGTTGCACGAGTACAAATGGCAAGCAACCGCATGTTCAAACTCGACCTAAGGACGGTAAACCACAAATGTTTGAAAATCGACCTGACAAACAAGTCCGATCTGTGGCACCAACGGTTCGGCCACTTGCACTACGGAGGATTGACCGAGCTGAGCAAGAAGGGGATGGTGCACGGGTTGCCTGAAATGGACTACCCGAAGAAGTTTTGTGAAGGATGTGTGCTGGGAAAGCACGCAAGGCAAAGCTTTCCCAAGAAAGCCAAGTACCGAGCGAAGGCACCGCTAGAGACAGTTCACACAGATATCTGTGGACCGGTCACACCAGGGTCCTTCAGTGGTCGGCGTTACTTCATGACATTCGTTGACGACTACACGAGAAAGACCTGGATATATTTTTTGAAGGAGAAATCGGAAGCGCTGAGCACATTCCGAGCATGGAAGGCAGAAGTGGAGAAGAGGACCGAACACAAGGTGAAGGCGTTAAGGTCTGACAGAGGTGGTGAGTACACCTCACAACTGTTTAAACTCTTTTGCACGAACGAAGGAGTAAGAAGGTTCATGACTGCCCCCTATTCACCGCAACAGAATGGGGTTGCGGAGCGAAAAAACCGAAGCATTATGGACATGGTGAGGTCCATGCTCGTCAGCAAAGGGGTGCCGAAAGAATTCTGGGCTGAAGCGGCTCGATGTGCCGTGTATGTGCAGAACAGGTGTCCACATGCGGCGTTGGAGGAGAAAACACCTCAGGAGGCATGGACAAGTCAGAAGCCGACCGTGTCACACATGAGGATCTTTGGAAGTCTTGCTTATGCCCACGTTCCCGACCAGAGGAGAACGAAGCTTGAGGACAAAAGCGAAAAGATGGTGCTGGTCGGCTATGATGAGAATACGAAAGGCTATCGACTCTACGATCCAAGTGAAAAACAGATTATTGTGAGTCGAGACGTAGAGATCGACGAGGGAAGGAGCTGGGACTGGAAAGAGGCCGAGCATGAACTGGCCGAACAAAATCAGCCCGAACAAATGAATTCCGAGCACGCAGTGTCCCTGCCAATCACCTCAACCTCAAGGTCGGAAGAAACATCCGGGCGACCTACTAGGCCAAGCACCACTTACGATAACTTAGGAGATGAACGCAGAGTGACAAAATACAGAAGTTTGAATGAGATCTATGATGAAGCTCCAGAGATGCACTTGGTGTGCCTCCTTGCAGAAGGAGAAACCATTAGTTTTGAAGAAGCCATCCACGACGAACAGTGGAGGTCTGCGATGGATGACGAGATCAATGCCATCGAGATGACCGACCTGGGAGTCATGAAATACTTCCTAGGTTTGGAAGTCACACAGGACGAGCAGGGCTCATTTGTATGTCAGGAGGCATACGCGAAGGAGATCTTGAAAAGGTTCAAGATGGAGGATTGCAATCCGGTTGCAATCCCGATGGAGACAGGTTCGAAGCTCTCCAGATTTGACGAAGGTGAAAAGGTAGACGCAGAGCTCTACAGGAGTTTGGTCGGTTGTTTGAGGTACCTGACTTGCACAAGACCAGACATCACCTACAGTGTAGGAGTGGTGAGCAGGTACATGGAAAATCCCCGACAAACGCATTGGAAGGCAATCAAGAAGATCCTCAGATATGTCCAAGGCACCAAGTCGGTCGGCTTATTCTATGAGAGGTCAGCCGAGCCGAGCTTGGTGGGCTATTCAGACAGTGACTGGTGTGGAGACGTTGATGACCGGAAGAGCACTACTGGGTATGTGTTTACACTTGGAAGCTCGGCGTTCACATGGATGAGCAAGAAGCAGCCGATCGTGACGCTCTCAACCTGCGAGGCAGAGTACGTGGCTGCATGCTACGGAGTTAGACATGCAGTGTGGCTAAGGAGAATGATGACCGAGCTGGAGCTCGGCCAGGACGAGCCGACCGTGATCAATGTTGACAACAAATCAGCGATCGAACTCGCCAAGAATCCGGTGCATCACGAGCGGAGCAAGCACATAGACGTGCGTTTTCATTTCATCAGTGAGCAAGTGAAGAAAGGAGAGGTGGAGCTGAGTTATATCCAAACCAAGGAGCAGAAGGCGGATATTTTCACAAAGGCATTACCAAGCAACTTGTTCGAGCACGGCAAGTTTGAGCTCGGACTCAGAGATAAACGCCAATTGAATCTTAAGGGAGGAATTTGTGAATTAAATTAAATTGGAGAATATGTGCACATGAAGACAATACCTTGCCTCCTTACCCATTATGCTTGCCCATGTAAGAACATGAAGCTATACCTAGCTTGTCCATGTTAACACTCCAATAGATGCTAGTTAGGATGCTATATAAAGATGTATTAAGTCATTGTAATAACAACAACCAACAAAATACACAACAGCTACAACAATTAAAGGACCAAACCCTAGTAAGATTGCTTATTGATTCAAGTTGAGTGCTAAAGTACTGTAGACGGTTTGGTATTAGTACTCGACAATAACCAAATATCCCATGAGAACCCCATAATCAAGAACATCCTTAATGTTGAAGCATTCGGAAGCACAAGTAGCACAATACTTCTCTTCAGAGTCAGTGGTCAGTGCTCGATCATCACAACCAACCACAGTAAAATTGTTTACATATGAGAATTTGACATTTCACGAATTTCAGAAATGCAAGAAATCCTGGGATGTTTTGAAAGAAGTGTTGTAAGTAACAGCAAACCATATGGATGAGTCTATCGAATAACCTGAGTCAACTCCAATCCTCAATGGATATGACATTGTTACATTGCCACACTTACTCACACTTACTCAGCCATCCTGGCTTAGCAATTATTCCGACCTTGGTGATACTATTACTGTCAGTCACTCAGACTTAATAGCTGGCGCCGATAACATCACTAGATTGGTAAAAGAAGGAACTACACTTTTTGGAAGTGTGTAACTGTAACCAGAATTACAGTACACGCTCTTCCGTATCATGTCGT
This sequence comes from Saposhnikovia divaricata, assembly GCA_036435485.1. Taxonomy (NCBI): domain Eukaryota; kingdom Viridiplantae; phylum Streptophyta; class Magnoliopsida; order Apiales; family Apiaceae; genus Saposhnikovia; species Saposhnikovia divaricata. Next base: position 50,391,569 of record CM071596.1, on the reverse strand, counting down.
GTTACGGAAGAGCGTATAGCGTATCCAGCTAATACGGAGTTTCGTGCAATGTATCCAGCTAATACGGAGGACGGAACTCCGCATCCCTTCGATAAAAAGGGCCAACTTTCTGAATTTTAGTATTTTGGGCATTTCAAACTCAAAAATGATTATTTAGGGCCATCACTCGGATAAATATACATATGATAATAATCACATGATTACTTTTAATTGCTAAAATATTAATGTAGTTTTCAAAATGGCGTGAAATCTACTTTATAATTGAACATTTGAGTATAATATAAATAATTATTATAGTAAAATTGTCTTGTGTTAATTAAGCGTATGTAAAATGATTTTAACCTAGTTAGAGGCATATTACAAAATTTCTTAATATTATGTAAAAGTCATATTTGTAGTTTTCTCATTCATTTTTTTCATATATACATTTATATGTATACACTTTCTAATTCATATGTTTAGTAGTGTAATGTTTGTTGCACAATATCGAAATTCTATTTTAAAAAATGGTTTATTTGAAACAATTTTTATAATATAATTCTGATTTATAATCGAGTCATAGTCTAATTGGTCTAATAATTACAATTTGGTAATATTTATGACTCAAAAATCTTTTTTTTTTCATTCAATACTGAAAATTAGTTACATAATTATATATATATATATATATATATATATATATATATATATATATATACACACACACATATATATATAACATTGATTCAGTTTTAGAGTTCTCATCTTTTAAACCTAAATTCATCTATTTCGCGCATATTCTTAAATATTCATATTTTTAAACCAATCATACATTTAAATTGTTGAAAGTTTTGAGAGAGAGAGTATTTGAGAGAGAGAGTGCTTGAGGGAGAGAGTATTTGAGAGAGACAGTTTTGAGAGAGAGTATGTGTGTTTGAGAGATTTTGTGAAAAATAAGTAACTTATATTCACAAAATAAGTGATTTTATGAAAAATCACAACATCAAACAACAGAACCTTACAAACATAACATATTAAGCAAACTCAAACAAACCTACAACGTAAAATGATGGAATTTATTTTAACAAAACAAGTCCACAACATCCATGAATATGCTCACTGTAATTATCAGGAATCCTTGAGACATAATATTTTGTTGAGATTTTCAGTTAAGCAAAGTCAGACTCTCTACGAAAGGACTAATGGAAAAAGGTGGAGCGTAATATTTCCCGTAAAAAGACCAACGATCCCAACGATCCCATGAAACAACAAAATCATTAGCCTCGTGGCTATCAAGATTATACGAAATAAAATTAAATAATTTGAAAAGTATTGGTTCACCATTGTTCCTCAAACCAAAGACATCCGGTCGAAAATCTTCATGTAGCCTAGCCCTTATCTTCTTCTCCCACGAAAACTCATTAATCGGATTGCCTTCCAATACCCACATATCAGAATGATTTAAATTTCGGTTCTCAACAATGTAAGCTATAGATTGTCGAAACGGATGAATGACGAGACTTGAATAATAAACTTCATTTTCAACCGAGTCTGGCAACGAGATTTCTCGCAATATATCAGTCTTGGTGTCAAAGCACAAAAGTATTTGACGACTCGTACTGGGCTTCTCCCCTAGCCGGTACGCCACACCATCAACGAGAACATGGTGATAGTCCCTTATGCCACAAACAAAAACATTATCTTGACTTGTTATCTTCCATGAATTAGTGTTTAGACTATAAACACCAATCATAACTGAATGGGGATGAGGAGCAGAGAGTGAACGAGGTTTGACAATATGAACCACCACGTAATCATTAACTTGCGGTACAAATCCAAAAGCTAAAGCAGTCCATCTAGTGTTGGTGAAACTAGAAAGAGGTGAGTCTGGAATCCTCTTATATTTTTGAATAAGAGGATTCCAGAGATGTATGTCAGGTTTATATCCAAGACGACAACTAAACATGGAAGTGACACAAATTAAACCGTATGATTGTGCTAACCAGACTGAACGAGGCAAGTCTGTAGGATAACGAGGTGAACAGTATATTTCACATTGTATATCATCAAAGCGTATGGCTAATTCATCACTAAATTCATTCCAGAAAAGGAGATATTTGGGATGATGATGATGAGTATTGATCATCATCTTCTGATGATTCAAGTGGATGGTTTTAAAGTGAGGAGATTGTACAAGAAAATACCAAGACTTCTGGACGGACCTGCACCGCAAAAGATATTTGAGTGTGTAACCAACTAGATAAAATAACAACAAAATGAAGATTGCAGAAACATAAATGACAGTATGGAAAGGAACTATTGAAAAGAAAATAACAAGGTAACTTGGGAAACAAATAAAATACAGAGAAAAGAACATTTCTGCTTTCAAGTCTGCCTCTCTCTCTCTACACAACACTCCTTTAATAGTAGCTAGAGGACACGTGTCAAATATCCAATGGCTGCTTCCACAAGTGGTTGTTGGTACATGATCCCAAACATTCCCTCTCTTAAACTCATAAAACGACATTGTACTGAATAATAAAAATAACTTATTAATTTATTATAACTATCGTGACAGATAGTTACAATGCCTCCTCCTCAAACAATGCTTGAACTCAAGCATGAAAATCGGGATATTGTTCTTGAATAACAGCTGCCAGCTCCCAAGTAGCATCTTCAGGAACATCATTTGACCACTGGACTAACCACTGTGCTACAGCAACATTGCCCTTCTTAACTTTTCTTCTGTCCATAACTTTAACTGGGTGTACTAGGAACTGTCCTTCACTACCAAGCTTAGGTAGGGTGGTTGTCACAGTGTACTTACTACCCACCTTCTTCTTAAGTAAACTGATGTGAAAAACAGGATGAACTGCACTTCCAGAAGGTAACTCCAGCTTATAGGCCACATTCCCCACTCTTTCTAAGACTTTATAAAAGTATTTGTGGGACAACTTCAGATACCTCCTTATAGCAAGCGATAATTGCCTATACGGTTGCAGCTTCAAGTATACCCAGTCTTCTGGTGTCAGCATAATGCTTGTATTTCTGTTGAGCTGAAATGATTGCATCGCACAATAGCTAGTTCATTGCTTCACGTTTGACTTGGAAATCCTGCACCATGTCATTAGTGGACCAATGAGATGCTGGCAAACACAATTGTCTGGGCTTGACACCGTACAAGGCCTCAAATGGGCTCATCTTAATAGCACTATGATACGTTGAGTTATACCACCATTCTGCTAAAGCAAGCCACTTCACCCAAGTTTGAGGTCGATGGCCCACCATAGCTCTCAAATACTGTTCTAAGCATTTGTTCAATCTCTCTGTCTGACCATCCGTTTGTGGATGGTACGAGGTGCTCATGTGGAGCTTGGTACCAGCAGCATTGAAAAGCTCCTTCCAAAACTGGCTTGTGAATAATTTATCTCTATCTGAGACCATAGTAACAGGCATACCGTGTAACTTGAAAATGTTGTCCAAGAAGGGTTGAGCCACTGTAGTGGCAGTGAAAGGATGTGATAGAGGAATGAAGTGCCCAGACTTAGATAATCTATCAATGAACACCATGATGCAGTCTTTGTCACCAGATTTGGGCAATCCTTCAACAAAGTCAAGAGACACATCTTCCCATATCTGTACTGGTACAGGGAGAGGTTGTAAAAGCCCATTAGGTAACTGGTTCCCTCCTTTTACTCGTTGGCACAAATCACAAGCAGACACATACTCCATTACATCTTTCTTTATGCCTGGCCAGTAGAAGAACTGTACAACTTTTCTCCATGTTGCTTCTTGACCTGAGTGTCCCCAAGATGGACTATCGTGTATCTCCCATAAGATTTTGCTCTTAACCATACCTTGGCTCCCCACATATATTTTCCCATCCTTCTTTAATAGCCCCCTAGTAAAAGTAAAGGCTGCGAATTTTGGGTCTTTGAGAGTTATACCTTGAATGATGCTCTGGTAGTCAGCGTCTCTATCATAACTGCTAATCACCTCACTGAGCCAACTCTGCTGTGTCACAGTGATCTCTTGAATAATTCCTTGTTGTAATTCTGGCAACCTAGACAATGCATCAGCTAAGACGTTGTCCTTGCCCTTCTTATAAACTATTTCATAGTCGAGGCCCATCAGTTTTGCAAGCCACTTCTGCTGTAGTAACATTGATAACCTCTGTTCCAACAGATATTTTAGGCTTTGGTGGTCCGTTTTAATTATGAAGTGGTGGCCCTGTAGGTATGTGTGCCACTTATGGGTAGCCATCACAAGAGCAAGCAACTCCTTCTCATAAGCAGACATTCCCATTTGTTTCTTGGTGAGACTTTTACTTAAATAAGCCAACGGTTGCCCACCTAGCATCAATACAGCCCCCACCCCAATTCCACTAGCATCTGTCTCAACTACAAAAGGAGAGTTATAATCAGGAAGAGCCAACACAGGGGTTGTTACCATTGCATTTTTCAATCTGTTAAAAGCTATAGTAGCTGCATTGTCCCAAGCAAACATGCCCTTCTTTAACAACTCAGTCAAGGGCCCACTTATTTCACTGTAACTTTTAATAAAACGCCTGTAGTAGCCTATGAGACCCAAAAACCCTCGTAGCTGCTTAACATTGGTGGGAACGGGCAAATTCTTCATAGCAAGAATCTTGTCTGGATCAGTGGAAATCCTTTGACTTGAAATAATGTGGCCCAGATATTCAAGCTTCTGTTGCCCAAATGAACACTTGCTTTCTTTGGCAAAAAGTTGGTGCTCGAGCATAAGCTGTAATACTTCTTGTAAATGCAGCAAGTGCTCTTCGAAGGTGCCACTATAAACCAATATATCATCGAAAAATACAAGCACTGACTTCGTCAGTTGGTCTTTGAAAACGGTGTTCATTAAAGATTGAAAGGTAGCCGGCGCGTTCGTGAGGCCAAACGGCATAACTTTAAACTCGTACAAACCTTGGTGAGTACGAAAGGCCGTCTTATAGATATCATCACTTGCCACCCGAATTTGATGATACCCCAAACGAAGGTCCAACTTGGTGAACCAACATGCCCCTTTAAGCTCATCTAGCAACTCATCTATCAAGGGAATTGGATATTTATTCTTCACTGTAATGTCATTTAACTTTCGATAATCGAACGCCAGGTTCCATCCTTCTTTTTGACCAAAATTATGGGCGAGGCAAAGGGACTAGTGCTCTCTTGAATTATACCAGAGTTCAACATTTCTTCGATCTGTCATTCGATTTCTTGCTTCTGTACATAGGGAACTCTGTAGCATCTTTGATTGACTGGTTGGCTGCCCTCAAGTAAGGGTATCTTGTGATCGTGTGACCTGGAAGGAGGTAAGCCTGTAGGTTCCTCAAACACTTTCTGGTACTTTTGTAGTAAAGAAACAAGAGAGGTGGGTATGCCCTCTAAAATTGAAGTTGGAGGCTCAGGTTTATGGGCTGTGAGCATACAAATACACCCTTGAGTAATGCCTTTATGTGACTTAATCAGTTTACCAAGCTTCTTTCCAGAGATGAATTTCAGAGCGCCCTCTGCAATAATGCCCAGTAAGGTAATAACACAACCATCCTTACAAATGGTGAGCGTACACTTGTTAAAGTCAAAGGTGACAGGGCTGTACTGTTTCAGCCAGTCTACTCCAAGAATCACATCAAAACCCCCCAGCTGGAATGGTCTCAAGTCAGTAGCAAAGTTATGGACCTGCACTGCATATGTAAGCTGCTTGCAGATAGAGTCAACTACCACACTGGAGCCATCTGCTACTGTGACTAACAGGGGTGTCTCAACCTCAGTGGTAATCTTAAGTTGTTTGACTAATCCACCATCAATGAAACTGTGGGTTGAACCACTATCAATAAGAATATTCACCTTTCTTCCTTTGAATTTGCCCTGTAACCTGATTGTGCTTGCAGTCTTATGCCCAGTTAAGGCATTCAAGGATATCTCGCCAGGTAGCTCATTATTATTGAGAATTTGTTCCATGTCCCTCACCAAAAGATTTTCTTCAGGGTATTCGTCTATGATATGCTCCTCTCCAACCAGCATATATAACTTCGATTTGCATTGCTGGCCCGGGTGATACATCTCATCACAATGGAAACATTGGCCTCGTTCCCTTCGTTCCAATATTTCCTTGCTGCTCAAGGTAGACCTGGGTTTTGAAGTATCTTTAGCCCTGGGAGTAGTGTAGTTGACAGGAAGAGTTGAGGTCTGTTTGGAGGGATTAGTAGTAATTTGTTGAGGTTTGGCTGTTGGTTTGTGCTCATAGGAAGCATAAGTTCTAGAGCCCCTTGCTTCCTCTTGTTTAGCTAGGAACACAGCATCCAACAAGGTTTGTGGTCGAAACATTCGCACAGCTCCCTTAATGGACTCCTTAAGCCCACTAATGAGACTAGAAATAAAATATTCTTCAGTGAAACCCTTATTTCGAGCAACCACCATTGCTCGTAGCTCCTCAAAACTATCCTCGTAAGTAGAGACTGTAGAGGTTTGTTTGAGCTTGTTAAACAAATCATGTACATCCCTGTTTTCTGGATTCTCGAAACGAGTCACCACATCGGACACAAAAACCTTCCAATTAACAACTCCTCGAATGGACTGATAGAATCTGTACCAGATACTTGCCTTACCCTCAAAATGTAACCCAACCATTTTAACCCGTTTGAGTTCATCAATATTAACAAAAACAAAATACTGTTCAGCCTTGATTATCCACCCTTTTGGGTCAGACCCATCAAACCTTGGAAATTCCAGTTTGGGGTTAAAATTAAACACAGCTGGATGATACTGCGGTTGGGAACTATGAGGTGACTGTGGAGAACTCATAGAGGCTGTGTGGGTTTGGTACGTAAACGGATTGTATGGAGGTATGAACACTTGGTGGTTGGGTCCTATTGTGTGAGTGTGGCTCAATGGAGAAGTCAGTGGGGGTGTGATTGTAGGATAGGGAGGAGCCTGTTGATATTGTGGAGTAAAACTAGCAGTATAGGTGGGTGTGGAATTTGTTGTTGTGTGGGTAAACGGAGGAACATGAACAACATATGGTGAAGCCATTGTATATGGATGGGAAGAAGTAATTGGAGATAAGGAAGTAACGAGTGGTACCTCATGGGTGGACTTGGACAGTTGCTCGGAGGTATCGTTCACAACCACCTCTGAGTTTTGAACAGTGTGTCCATCAGATCCCTTGGAAGAGTTTGATTGCAGACCCATGATTAGTTGCTTCAACTCATCAAATCTAGCATCCATTTTATCCATACGAAGCCCAAATCCATCCAAACATTGGGTTACCTCGCCAAATTGCTTGGTCACCTGTTCACGATTTGCTTTAACCTCAACAGACAACCCAGACAATTTACTCTCCTGTGAAGTCAACTTATCATCCATAGTTTTCATACGAGTGCCCTCCGCCATTGATCTAATTGCCCAAGGAAGGACAGCTCTGATACCACTTGTAACCAACTAGATAAAATAACAACAAAATGAAGATTGCAGAAACATAAATGACAGTATGGAAAGGAACTATTGAAAAGAAAATAACAAGGTAACTTGGGAAACAAATAAAATACAGAGAAAAGAACAATTCTGTTTTCAAGTCTGCCTCTCTCTCTCTACACAACACTCCTTTAATAGTAGCTAGAGGACATGTGTCAAATATCCAATGGCTGCTTCTACAAGTGGTTGTTGGTACATGATCCCAAACATTCCCTCTCTTAAACTCATAAAACGACATTGTACTGAATAATAAAAATAACTTATTAATTTATTATAACTATCGTGACAGATAGTTACAGAGTGGCAGTCTTTTCAAAATTACTGCTAACACTTCTTCCGGTAACAAGTCTATCGTCGTCTTCTTTGTCGATTTATTAGTTGATTTGCAGCTAAAACCGGGAACAATTGCAGAATGACTACTACTACTACTAGAAATCTGATTGCCTTTAAAAGATTCTATCTTCTTCTTCTTCTTCTTCTTCTTCTTCTTCTTCTTCTTCTTCTTCTTCTTCTTTGTGGCGCTCACAATCCTCTTCGTTTTCATCTTCTTATTCATCGTCCTCATTAAATGTAAAAATCCCGATAGCCACCGCCCCTAATTTGACTTTGTTTTCATCTTTCTAGGTTTCCTCTCAACAACTCATCCTATTCCTAACTTATCCCCTTTTATGCTCCCACCATTAGTTGTCCGATTTGAATTTTAATTGGTCAAATTGACCAATTTTTGACAGAAGATTAAAAAGCTATCCTTCAATTATTTTAAAAAACGAAATAGTATATATTAATATTAAAATAGATTAGATATACTTTACAATGATATAATTTTTTTATTTTTTTCAAATATATAATATATGTAAATTTCAGTCAAAATTTGGTCAATTTGACTACTGAAAAATCAAACTGAACAAGGGGACGGATGGAGTATACACTGTGTGTGTATGTGTGAAAAATACAATTTCTCGGTTATAGAATCAATATAAATAAATTCCTGCTAAAAAAGAAGAGAATTGTGGAAATTCCACTTCTATTCCTATTTTAAGGATATATTGGTAACTTTCTAGATATAAATTAGATAATATGAGTGCATATGCACAATTTTAAGTGATGAGTTAAGTGATGATCATGGAGCAAGTAATATTTGGAGAGATTAAAAAAGTATGAGTTAAGTGATGATCATGGAGCAAGTAATATTTGGAGAAATATTCAAAAAAAAATTGAAGAAATTGGGACAGATTAGATATAAGTTTATAAGTAATATATTTTTTTATTACTAGAAAAATTAATATGCAATTATTATTGTGTTTATTATAGTTAACTTTTATATTCATTGTATTTTTTTCTTTTGTCAAATATATTCATTTAAATTTGAATTAGTTAGTTTGAAAGAAAATATAATTTAAATGATTACAAATTTTATTCAAAATAATTAATTTTCATTTACATTAGTTATATTTTAGACATTCTAATAAAAATTAATTCAACTGATTAGGTGATAATTTTTGGGTTTGGCAAAAAAATTTATTCTCATATATCATAACTTCATTTTTAGATTATGTTTATTTACATTTTATATTTTTAAAATGAAATATTAAGTTATCTTTTATTTATTTATAAATATAGTATAAGTGGGAAACTAATAAATAAAATAATATTTTTATATAATCAAAAATTTCAACACTTTAATTATTCGTGTAAACTGTTATATCAAAATAAGCAATAACTAATTAAGGACCATCATCGAAGATTATTTTTGCAAATATTTCTAGATGCAAAATCATTAATATTAGTATTAACATCATTTATAATCAATATATATTTCTTACGAAATTATATTACACATTTAAAGTTAAAATATTTGCAAACTCAAAAATATCAATTGCGAATATAAGATCATCATCTTAATAAATTAAAATACTAAGAATTCACTCCCTCCCTTCCTCAAGTAATGAATCTTTTCATTAATAAATATCATCTCAATGCCAGTTATTTTGGTTTGATTTTCTAAATTCAAAATATTCAAAAAATAAAATGCTCTCCACGTATTATGTTATAAATAAAATAAATTTTAGAAGTAATCTACATAAACAAAAAAATTGATTATCTATATAAAGATGCTATATATGATTTAAATAGTCATGGCAAAAAAATTATCAGTATGCTAAAAGTTGTAGACGAAATACAAATTTAAAGAGGATTAAATTTTATTCAGCTTGCACTATTATTTATAAAAATTATATAATAGAAATTTTAAAAAAATTAACATTTGAGAAAAGTGTGACAAATATGAGATGAAACAAAGCTAATTTAAATGTAAATATAAATAAGAGAGAGTGAAAATATAATAATAATAATAATAATAATAATAATAATAATAATTTAAAAGTCGCATGATAAAGAGAAAGGGATTTCAATAACATAAAATTGGGATGAGAGAATTTAGGAAGAGAAAAAAGATATATAATGTAAATAATAATAAAAAAATGGCATGTGAGATAGTTGAAATTTATACAATTTATAATAAATAAATTACAATAATGAATAGAAATGGGATGAGAGATAGGAGGGAATTGTAAGTGAAAAATTTGAAAATGGGAAATAGGGGAGAGAAGAGGGAAATTTTTAAAAAAAATAATAATAGCAAATAGAAGTGGGATGAGAGATAAGAGGGAATTTTAAAATTTGAAATTGAAATAAGAGGGGAGAGAAGAAAGAAATTTAAGAAAAATAATAATAATAAATAAAAGTGATATGGGAGAGATGAGGGAATTTCAATTGAGAAATTTAAAATGAGAGGAGAGAGAGAAATAAAATTCAAGAAAAAATAAATTTTAAAAAAATTAAGAAGGGAAGAGAGAGAGGAGGGAAGTTTGGGAGGGAAATTTGGGGTAGGGGATTTCACTTTAGTATAGGATATATATATATATATATATATATATATATATATATATATATATGTTAATGGGCTATCCATGGATGTTCCAACTTCCTTATTCATGCTAATTTTCCTTCTAATATACCCTTAAAATAGGGATAGAAAGGATATATTGGTAACTTTCTAGACATAAATCAATATAAATAAATTCTTGGTAATGAAGAGAATGGTAAAAATTCCACTTTTATCCCTATTTTAAGGGTAACTTTCTAGACATAAATGGGTTAATAGGCTATCCATGGATGCTCCAACTTCCTTATTCATGCTAATTTTCCTTCTAATATGGGTTTTTTATTCAATCATTTTATACTCGAAAGATTACCTACCTATCTACACGTTTGTTTTGTTTGTATACAGCTTCAAATTTAAATTCTTAACAACCCATAAATTCAGGCATAATCTTTGTTAGGTATTCAATGTTGAATGTAAACTACGTCAGTTTCAATCTTTAGGTGTAACCAACCCACAAAATCATCCATGTCTTTTGTGTGATCTTTTATCCGAAGAAAACTTCAATGGTGTCGAATACTGATGAAAAGGGTTCCCCAACAAGGATTAAAGCAGGTATGTTGGTGGCATCAGTTTGTTTTTGATTTATATTGATTACAAACATAAAACTTTCGTCGTTTTTTTCCTGTAAAAGGAACAAAGCGGAGGCCATTGTCCAATCATCATCTCCTTCTGCTCCTAAACCAGGTATGTGTCCTTATTGTTTCGCATATTTGTCCTTCATTCATTAGTTAGTATATGTGTTTGATGATTTTCTGTGATTCTTTTAGTCCCAAAGCGTCGTTCAAATGATGTTGATCTTTCACAAAATATCAACCCTAACATTATTACATCGCCGTGATACAGTCATGCATATCAAATTCCCAACCAAGTAACTTAATATATTGTGAAAGGTGTGGATCATATGTTGTTGATATGTCTTTTTATATCAGTAAAAATTCTTATGTATTTGGTTCTAAGTAGTTCATACCAGTCCTGGTAATAAATTTGCTGCTTCTCATTCTACAACACTGACCTACAAATCGAAAGGTTTACCAGGTATCTTCAAAATTAAAAAGTTTGTCTACGTATTCATCTGTACCGTCAACTAAGTGATATCTCAATGCATATTATGTAGGTTTCAGTAAACGTATGAATCCTATTGAGAAATTTGCTATGTCACCCACATTTGAGAAAGATCATGTGAATCATAAGGAGAATTTACATCGCAATGTTCAGAACATAAGAGTAAACTTTGATAGTGAGAAGCCTTTTTGTAATAACGCTAACTTTAGAAAGGCTACAGTGCCCAAATGAATAGTGATCTTGAGGAATCCATGGAAATGGTGTGTAGGTACTCTATATTAGGGATGGAAAATGAGTAAACAGAAACCATATTAGTGTTGTACCTTAAAAATAAGTGACTCGAAATGACGATGGATTTTAGAAATTCCTGAATTTTGATTTTGAGGATTTTGAGCTCGAACGAACTTCTATATCTTGGATATTAAGGAGTATAGAAATATTAAAGGAATTATATATTGAGGGATTAGTGAATTTAGATTAAACCAAGGGATTATTAAGTTAAGAGAATAATAAAGGAAATTGGATTCGTAAATGATTTCGAAAACCACTGAGATAATGAGGTATACTCGAAACGAACCACAATTAGACGAGTATGGAAACCAAGCAACCAAGATTAGTAATTTAACAAGGATGCATACCACGTTATTATTATCCAAGATTATTAGCATAATACTTAGAAAAACAAGAAAAGAGAATTATTAGGTCATCAAGATGACATCACTTTCCATTAAGTGTTTTTAAGGGTAAATTAGTACTTTTGCTTGGTTTAAATCACAAATATCTTTCAAGGCTTCCAAGGTAATCTAGAATACACAAGATTAAGCTAGATAATTATCAAAGAAACACAAAAATCTCTCCCCACCTCCTCCATTACTACAATCGGCCATTTAGGAAAAAAAGAAGAAAATAAAAACAAAAATCTTAGCTAGCATCAAGATAAAATCAAGAGGAAATTCATGGGGCTTCTTGAAGGTTAGGAAGGATCATTTACAAAGTTTCAAGGCCAACCATCATCATTTAGCAAGGTAATAAAATCATGGAAGTTGTTAGAAAAGATGATGAATAGTGTTTTCAAGTGTTAACTTTGTTTTAATGGTTTCTTTTAGTGATTCAAGCTAGTATAAGGTTGATTAAGGATATATCAAGGATTGTTAAGGGTTATCAAAGCTTCAAGAAGGTATAATCATACTTGCTCTTTTATATTTATGGTGGATATTGTTTGGTTTAGTGATTAAGTAGTGTAAGTGTTAAGATTATGATGATCCATGTGTTGATAAGTGATTAAAGTTGAATATGAAAGTGTTTGGGATTGTAACCATGGCTGGTAATGCAGACCACATGGTGTAGGTGAAGATTATTGTGTTTGATAATTGATTTGGAGGAGTTGGATTTATGGAAAGTACGAAATAATAGCCGTTATAATGCCCGATTTTCGTTAGGATGTAAGTTGCCCTGTTTTGGACCCCCTGCATCCGTACGGTACCCTACTGTCCAGGTTCCTAATTAACTATGAAATGATAGAGCTTAGTTCATAGATCGTTTTGATATAAGGTGCGTTAAAATCTGATGAACGGTTTAGGAGAAAAGTCAGTTTTAGTGAAAGCGGTTCAGAAACCGAGAAACCGTAAATGTATCAAACTTGAGGTTACAATTACCATACTTTAACATTGTTAAAAGTCACGAAAGTTTGGGATATGGTAGTAGTGTGGTCAAAGAACTATTTCCAGTTGACCTTACATTAAAATTCGAAATTTAAAAATTATAAGAAATTCTGCAGTCGAGTGTGGTCGTTAAGGGAAATGGTGAAAACCCCTGAAACTTCGATTTAGGTTATAAATGGTTAAGTTCTTGAACCTTTGGGGTAATAGGAATACGTTAAACATATATTAAAGTTTCAAAAGGTAATGTTATACAAGAGTGTAGTGAGTAAGAGATGTGGTTCTAACGACGGTCCTTTTGTGTTTATAGAAACTCCGGAAGAGGGACGAGCCATACCGTCAGGATATCAAAACCGAGGCAAGATTTCTCCTATCCCTATTTGTAAAACTACTTATCTTCACAAAGAAACTTGATTTCATGGAATATATATGTGATGCTATTATTACTATATTGTGAAGAAATTGTCTTCCTTGAGTATTGATATTGAAAAGAAGAGTATGCGAAGATGTATATGAATAAGACTATGAGTACGAAAATGTATATGAATATGAACAAGAGTATGAGATGGATATGTATAGAGATGATTATGCATGAATTGAACATGCCTTATGATTAAGAGAATAAGAGAGAATGGTATCAGTTGTTATCGAGGGTTATATGGTTATAATATTATATTAAAAATGTTCTTATTGAGTATCAGTGGTTTAATAAACATTATTTGATTATCATGCATTACTCTTAAAATAGATGGAATATTTTACGAATATAAAAGTATATTTGATTTCTGAATTTGAAAGAGAGGTCTGAATCATAATCAAAGCATTATGATATATATATATATATATATATATATATATATATATATATATTTTATATAAGTAATGTGCGAGAATGGAAATGATATGAGAGAATGATATGTGGAAATGAAAGTGAGAAAATGGAAATGTGGAATGATATTTTAAAAAGAGAATAATGATGTGATAAAGAGGGGGATTGCAACAGACTTGCGTAAGTGGCTGTGTCAGGGCTGTGTGCGACACAGTCCATCATTTATTATTTTTATTACGGCACGAAGATGCCAAGGGAGGATGTTAGCAGGTGGCCTTCCTCCAGGGATGATCTTCATTCCTTCTACCGGTAGTAAAAAGAGAGCAGGTACGATTAGGCGACTGATCATCGTCCTAACGTATCAGGCGACAGCAGATATCCCCAATGTTTTTGAAAAGAAAGTGTAGACAATGGTTTTCAGATTTCTATACTGAAAACAGAATAATGATATGAGATGAGGGAATGATAGTTACAGATGAAGAAAAACTGATATTATATTATTTCAGATTTCTATACTGAAAACAGAATAATGATTTGAGATGTTGGTATTATGGTTGCAGATGAAGAAAAACTGATATTATATTAATTTAGATTTCTTTCTTATAATAGTGAGTGGATGATGTATTATTAAATAAGAGCTTTACTCTTCCTTAAGGATTTTAATTGTTTCCTGCTATTACATATGCATATACATATATGTATACTTGTTCACATTTTAAATTTTAGTTACAGTATGATCTTGCTGAGCTATTATAGCTCACTCTTGCTACTTATGTATATAGCAGCTAGGTCCCATGCCGATACTACGTACCACACCCCGCAAGAGGGTAAGGGAAAGGCGACCTTTTGAGCGAGTGCTGGCGACCATCCCCGAGGTAGTGACAAGCGAAGGGGCTTAGTATACTTATGTAAATTAAGTGTGTAAGTTGTAATAAACTTTAGTTGTTGAAGTGCTTCCTGTAGAAGCTTTGTTCAACAATGTACTTAGTAAATTCTGGGCTTGTAATAATTGTTAACTTTAAAACTTTTAAATATTGTGGTTGTTGTTCTATGAGCATATGACTGGTGTGTGTGTGTATTAGTGTGGGGTCAACTGCTTATTTATTTATTTATTTATTTATAAAAAAAAAGACTACAGAGATATTGATATTGATCGGAAATTGGACCGTGATGACCTGGATCCTTGACCCCGGATCTAGGGGCGTCACAGATGGTGTCAGAGCTAAGACTCATAATGCTCAAGAATAAAAGTAATAATAATAAATGTATCAGTTATAATATAAATTGTGAACTTCCATCAAGTTCAGGGGTGGTATATCGCAGGTAGTATTTACTTTAAGCATATATTATAATTTTATAGACTGTTACTAATAGAATTTTATGTTTTATTATAGGGAGCGGAGATGGGTGAGCCGAGTCAGGACCCCCAGTGGCTAGGGATGTCAGAGCAGGAGCTATTAGATCTTCAGCTGGCCGGGGTAGAGGTCCCCGAGTATGCAGTTGAGGACCTCAGGGAGAGACGCCGGGCGGCGGCTAGAGAGCGATTAGAGAGAGAGGAGGCAGAGGAGCAGAGACGGAGAGATGCTGTGGCCCTAGTGCCATATATGGGTAGACCTTCTATAGGATCTGACGAGGCAGGTCCTTCCAGAGTGAGATCGGAGATCCCTGAGGAGGAGAGGCCACTGCGTAAGAGGCCTAGGTTGTCAGTTATACCTGAGGAGCCGATTGAGTGGAGGGATATTCAGATGGTTCCCACTCCTGTCCGACCCGTCCCAGTGCCGTCACCAGTTCCATCCCCTCTACCTAGTCTTGACCCTATAGATGATCCTTTCGAGCAGTTTACCCCTCCAGGGCATTTTGGGTTTTTTGAGGAGGAGGAAGATCCTACAGAGGATGCTGAGACAGAGTCGGTTCCTCCATCCCCACCCTTTGCACCTCCACCACCTCCACCTGTGGATGCACCTCCCCTAGCTGTACCCCCTTAGGAGGCACCCCTACCGGCGGGTGACCCACTTTCAGCTACCTTATTGACCGAGTACTTTGCCCTTCAGGGACAGTTGGAGGAGTCCCGCAGGACTATAGACACTCTTCTACAGAGGTTAGAGAGAGGGAGAGGAGGGGTTATCCCGGATGGGATGTCTCTGGGGATGATCAGTATTGAGCTACGAGCATTAGGAGATATTAGGAGGTTGTTGGGTGATAGGGGAGACCCGGCATGGAGGGCCCAGATAGTTGATACGGTTACTACCATGGTAGTCCAGATCCGGGATGTTGTCAGGGCAGGGCTGTGAGCCGGGATAGTAGTTTCGTCACTAATCAGACTAGTCATCTTGTTGATGTCATTTTGGGGATTAGTTTAGTTGTTCACTGTTTTAATCCCAGTCTGATTAGAGGACAGCTAGTAGTACTTTTGGTGATATCGGATTAGTATGTACGGCTATGTTTTGGGTTTCGAACCTTGTATTAGATGATGTATATTATTAGCAGTAAAAGATGTTGTACCCAAATTGTAAACTATTTATGTACATTAATGAAGTTTGTGCATTTCTATCTAAATTTTTGCTGCATTTTTATATAATAAATGTTGAGACTCAGAAATATTGATGTATAAAAGGTGATTGACTTAATGAAAAGGCTATCGTGTTAAGGGCGATACACTTACCTACTAAAGTTATGGTATAACTAGATGTAAATCGCGTGATAAAGATATTGTGATGTGCAAATGAGCTAATTAATGATATAATTGAGTATATAGAAATGATGTATATAGTAACCCAAATTCGGGTAATTAATAAGGACTATTGTTATGTACAGAACTATGCCGCCTAGACGTGACAGTAGAGCGAACGCAAGGGAAAATGAGAGAGACGAAAGAAGTCGAAATATCGAAGGTACTAGACTGAATGAAAATGCTCATAATGAAGAAAATCATGAAGAAGGAGAAGAGGAATCAACTGGCCAACAAAGGAATCCGGGAGGTGATCCCTTTGCCCAATTCATGGACTTATTAAGGCAGAATTTAGCAAATCCACAAAATCCTCAACCACCACCTGTTCTCCCCAATCAGGCAGCTAATTCCTTTCGTGCCTTTAAGTCATTAAAGCCCCCAGAATTCGAGGGAACCACTAACCCAGTAGTAGCTAGGGCATGGCTAAAAGAAATGGAGAAAGCTTTCGAAATACTGAGGATAGAGGAAGATCAGAAAACAGTTTTTGCAGCCTATCTCTTAAAGGGAGAGGCAAATTACTGGTGGGAAGCTAGGAAGAACCTAGAGGAAGCGGGAGTGATAACCTGGGAGCGTTTCACTAGGGTGTTCCTAGAAAAGTATTCTCCTAGGTATTTAGAAAACCAAATGGAATTAAAGTTTCTGGAGTTAAAACAGGATAACCTGACAGTAGCAGAGTATGAAAATAAATTTACAGAACTGTCGAGGTTTGTTCCCGAGTTTGTGCGTACTGAAGAACAACGAGCAAAAAGGTTTCAACAAGGGTTGAAACCCTGGTTACGAACGAGAGTGGCCCCATTTGAGTTGACTGATTATGCTGCAGTGGTTCAAAAGGCATCAATTATAGAGGCCGAGAGTGAGCAGGCTCAAATAGGTCGAGAGAATAAGAAAAGAAGATTTGAGGGCCCAAAAGGAGGTTCAAGTGAGGGAAGCTACTTTAACAAAGGAGGTAAAGGACAAAAATCTCAATTTGTGGAAAGTCGAGGGGTAACAAGACTACTAGTGAGACGGTGAGTCAGGGTGGAAAATCTTCAGGAACATTTCAGTCCAATCAATCACGACCACCATTACCAGATTGTGAGACGTGTGGCAAGAAGCATATAGGAGTCTGTAGAGTGCTGGGAGTAACTTGTTTTAAGTGTGGACAAAAAGGACACTACTTTAACCAGTGCCCATCAACTGATGCAAACCCTAAAAGAGATGTTAAGTGTTACCAGTATGGGAAACTAGGACACATTGCTAGAGATTGCCGTTCAGGTGGGTCATACGCGTCAGGACAGAGTGGGGCTGCTTCAAATAGGCCTACTGCTAGAGTGTACAACATGACTTTAGGGGAAGCGTTGACGAAACCAGATGCGGATACAGGTACTTGCTTTCCGATTTAAATTTGTGTGTAAGTCTTTGGCTAAGGATCGACTTAATCAATTAATGGAATAAATAAGTTAATAATATAGATAAGGAAAATCAATATCTGCTAAGGGCTAGGAAACGTTATGAAAAGAAAAGTAGGAGTGTTTTGGGAAAACACAAGCTCGTTGAGACGAACAGGAAATATATATTATAGGTAGTATTTTCTTACAATTGTTTTAAAGAATATTATTAGAGCTTATTTTCTGGAAAATTTTACAGAGAGGAGCTATAGGAATATTGAGGAATTAATATTTATGTCATGATAGAGATCAGAAGATGGTCAAACCATAAGTGAGATACACTACCATTCAGAAAAGGTCAATGTAGTGGCGGATATCTTCGTCAAAAGAGGAAGGAGAGACGAGATAACATGGAATGACTTGAAACAGGAGGAGATTTGTGAGGAAAAGACAATAAAAGGACTGCTATTGATAAACTAAATGGCATGTTGATGAATGACAAGGAAGTTATGTTAGTGTATTTCTGTGCAAACAAGATAGAGATATTACAACAGGAAAAGGATAAAGGAAATAGTGTGGAAGTTAGAAGGTGTGGATGAAAAAGATACTTATAAATATTTCCAACATGATTCCGGGACGGAATCCTTTTAAGGGGGGAAGACTGTAATAACCCTAACTTTAGAAAGGCTACAGTGCCCAAATGAATAGTGATCTTGAGGAATCCATGGAAATGGTGTGTAGGTACTTTATATTAGGGATGGAAAATGAGTAAACAGAAACCATATTAGTGTTGTACCTTAAAAATAAGTGACTCGAAATGACGATGGATTTTAGAAATTCCTGAATTTTGATTTTGAGGATTTTAAGCTCGAACGAACTTCTATATCTTGGATATTAAGGAGTATAGAAATATTAAAGGAATTATATATTGAGGGATTAGTGAATTTAGATTAAACCAAGGGATTATTAAGTTAAGAGAATAATAAAGGAAATTGGATTCGTAAATGATTTCGAAAACCACTGAGATAATGAGGTATACTCGAAACGAACCACAATTAGACGAGTATGGAAACCAAGCAACCAAGATTAGTAATTTAACAAGGATGCATACCACATTATTATTATCCAAGATTATTAGCATAATACTTAGAAAAACAAGAAAAGAGAATTATTAGGTCATCAAGATGACATCACTTTCCATTAAGTGTTTTTAAGGGTAAATTAGTACTTTTGCTTGGCTTAAATCACAAATATCTTTCAAGGCTTCCAAGGTAATCTAGAATACACAAGATTAAGCTAGATAATTATCAAAAAAACACAAAAATCTCTCCCCACCTCCTCCATTACTACAATCGGCCATTTAGGAAAAAAAGAAGAAAATACAAACAAAAATCTTAGCTAGCATCAAGATAAAATCAAGAAGAAATTCATGGGGCTTCTTGGAGATTAGGAAGGATCATTTACAAAGTTTCAAGGCCAACCATCATCATTTAGCAAGGTAATAAAATCATGGAAGTTGTTAGAAAAGATGATGAATAGTGTTTTCAAGTGTTAACTTTGTTTTAATGGTTTCTTTTAGTGATTCAAGCTAGTATAAGGTTGATTAAGGATATATCAAGGATTGTTAAGGGTTATCAAAGCTTCAAGAAGGTATAATCATACTTGCTCTTTTATATTTATGGTGGATATTGTTTGGTTTAGTGATTAAGTAGTGTAAGTGTTAAGATTATGATGATCCATGTGTTGATAAGTGATTAAAGTTGAATATGAAAGTGTTTGGGATTGTAACCAGGGCTGGTAATGCAGACCACATGGTGTAGGTGAAGATTATTATGTTTGATAATTGATTTGGAGGAGTTGGATTTATGGAAAGTACGAAATAATAGCCGTTATAATGCCCGATTTTCGTTAGGATGTAAGTTGCCCTGTTTTGGACCCCCTGCATCCGTACGGTACCCTACTGTCAAGGTTCCTAATTAACTATGAAATGATAGAGCTTAGTTCATAGATCGTTTTGATATAAGGTGCGTTAAAATCTGATGAACGGTTTAGGAGAAAAGTCAGTTTTAGTGAAAGCGGTTCAGAAACCGAGAAACCGTAAATGTATCAAACTTGAGGTTACAATTACCATACTTTAACATTGTTAAAAGTCACGAAATTTTGGGATATGGTAGTAGTGTGGTCAAAGAACTATTTCCAGTTGACCTTACATTAAAATTCGAAATTTAAAAATTATAAGAAATTCTGCAGTCGAGTGTGGTCGTTAAGGGAAATGGTGAAAACCCCTGAAACTTCGATTTAGGTTATAAATGGTTAAGTTCTTGAACCTTTGGGGTAATAGGAATACGTTAAACATATATTAAATTTTCAAAAGGTAATGTTATACAAGAGTGTAGTGAGTAAGAGATGTGGTTCTAACGACGGTCCTTTTGTGTTTATAGAAACTCCGGAAGAGGGACGAGCCATACCGTCAGGATATCGAAACCGAGGCAAGATTTCTCCTATTCCTATTTGTAAAACTACTTATCTTCACAAAGAAACTTGATTTCATGGAATATATATGTGATGCTATTATTACTATATTGTGAAGAAATTGTCTTCCTTGAGTATTGATATTGAAAAGAAGAGTATGCGAAGATGTATATGAATAAGACTATGAGTACGAAAATGTATATGAATATGAATAAGAGTATGAAATGGATATGTATAGAGATGATTATGCATGAATTGAACATGCCTTATGATTAAGAGAATAAGAGAGAATGGTATCAGTTGTTATCGAGGGTTATATGGTTATAATATTATATTAAAAATGTTCTTATTGAGTATCAGTGGTTTAATAAACATTATTTGATTATCATGCATTACTCTTAAAATAGATGGAATATTTTACGAATATAAAAGTATATTTGATTTCTGAATTTGAAAGAGAGGTCTGAATCATAATCAAAGCATTATGGTATATATATATTTTATAGAAGTAATGTGCGAGAATGGAAATGATATGAGAGAATGATATGTGGAAATGAAAGTGAGAAAATGGAAATGTGGAATGATATTTTAAAAAGAGAATAATGATGTGATAAAGAGGGGGATTGCAACAGACTTGCGTAAGTGGCTGTGTCAGGGCTGTGTGCGACACAGTCCATCATTTATTATTTTTATTACGGCACGAAGATGCCAAGGGAGGATGTTAGCAGGTGGCCTTCCTCCAGGGATGATCTTCATTCCTTCTACCGGTAGTAAAAAGAGAGCAGGTACGATTAGGCGACTGATCATCGTCCTAACGTATCAGGCGACAGCAGATATCCTCAATGTTTTTGAAAAGAAAGTGTAGACAATGGTTTTCAGATTTCTATACTGAAAACAGAATAATGATATGAGATGAGGGAATGATAGTTACAGATGAAGAAAAACTGATATTATATTATTTCAGATTTCTATACTGAAAACAGAATAATGATTTGAGATGATGGTATTATGGTTGCAGATGAAGAAAAACTAATATTATATTAATTTAGATTTCTTTCTTATAATAGTGAATGGATGATGTATTATTAAATAAGAGCTTTACTCTTCCTTAAGGATTTTAATTGTTTCCTGCTATTACATATGCATATACATATATGTATACTTGTTCACATTTTAAATTTTAGTTACAGTATGATCTTGCTGAGCTATTATAGCTCACTCTTGCTATTTATGTATATAGCAGCTAGGTCCCATGCCGATACTACGTACCACACCCCGCAAGAGGGTAAGGGAAAGGCGACTTTTTGAGCGAGTGCTGGCGACCATCCCCGAGGTAGTGACAAGCGAAGGGGCTTAGTATACTTATGTAAATTAAGTGTGTAAGTTGTAATAAACTTTAGTTGTTGAAGTGCTTCCTGTAGAAGCTTTGTTCAACAATGTACTTAGTAAATTCTGGGCTTGTAATAATTGTTAACTTTAAAACTTTTAAATATTGTGGTTGTTGTTCTATGAGCATATGACTGGTGTGTGTGTGTATTAGTGTGGGGTCAACTGCTTATTTATTTATTTATTTATTTATTTATAAAAAAAAAGACTACAGAGATATTGATATTGATCGGAAATTGGACCGTGATGACCTGGATCCTTGACCCCGGATCTAGGGGCGTCACACTTTTTCCTCAATTGAATTTTACATCTTATTATTCTACTATCAGTTTAATGTTTAACTTACCAACTAATGATATTCATAACCATATTGTGTTTATCAGCAATCAGGCAGAGTTCAAACTTGACTTATTCAGGTGAATCATTTTGAACGGTACACGTTCCACATGAGAGCTATGAATAAGATGTTTATTAGATAACAACAATGCACATTTTAAGCAGGAAACAATCGACCACAAGATGTATTTAATCCTGTTGGTACGCCATCTCCAAGGACACTATCAACCCATAAATTATCTGGTAATAATCTTTTTCTGGATAATAATTGCATTCCATGATTATTTTTTATATGTATTGTTTTTATGCTAAAGTTTTTTGATTAATCTTACCTTACTAACTTATATTCAATGTTTTTTTTAAATGCAGCCATCACACAGAACTCACTTCCCTCAGGTTCAAGTAGCAGTCAAAATAGGATTCCTTTAAATGATCTCAATGCATTTAGAAACCATACTATGCATTTAGAAACCATACTACACCTTTGTTTGACACATTTAATCTACCATTTAACAATGGGGTCCTGGTCCCTGAAAATCGATTGTCAGGGACCATTTATCCAATAATCAGTTTCCTGGCCGTTGGATCGTTGATCCAACGGCCAGGATTTAAAAAAAAAAAAAAAATTTGCCCGTTCCGCAAAAAATTTTCGAGGAACACTATTCATCCGCGTAAATTTTTCGCGGAAGCTCTACCATTCTGCGGAATGCCTGTACTCAATTTAAGAGTGGGATGGGGGGAAAAGACAAATGGGAGGGGATTAAAAGACAATTGATTGTCTGTCCTACTATTAAATTGGTGAATATAATAATGCAACCAAAGCTTTTCTGATGTTACTCTCACTTTAAAGTTATCTTATTACCAAATACTACTCCAATATACGTACATTTATTTATGTATGTAATTGTTTTCTTTTTTGCTCTTTTTGTAATTTACATTTGGGCTGTCTTTTCTGTTTAGAAAATCCGAGACACATGAAATTAGTAAATTCTGAATCAAATAATTTGTGATTAATATTACGTATCGTGAAATGGTTCTAAAAAAATATTCTCGAATAACACGTGGAGTGATTTTTTTTGTGGAATTGATATGTATGTACGAGAGGTCCATCTCATTTATGAGGAAATAACCAATAATATTCTAAAAACTCAGTATTTAGAAATTTTTTTGGAAACGATTTTAAGGACTCTACCCTTTCTCATAATTTATATTGTATAAAAATAATTCAAAATATTATACCTAAACGATATTTTCCTCATTCATTATGATATGTCTGAGAATTTGAATATGGTTAAACAAGCCATAAAATCGGTAAAATCATGGTTGTAAATGATATCTACAAGGGCTCTAATTTACCATAAAATCATGGTTGTAAAAATCGGTAATCGGTATAAATCGGTTGAGGTACCGATTTAAGATTAATTGGGTAATTGGGGATTAAGCAAAGTATTAATCGGATATTACAATAATATTTAATATATTAATCTAATTTATATTAAACATATCATTTTAAATAAATTCACAGGATTAATCGGATTTCAAAAATCGAATCGATTGATTACTTTACAAAAGATTAATCGAGGATTAATCGACTGAATCGGGGATTTTTAGAACCCTGCATAAAATTAATAATCTACAAGGGCCCCGATCATTATTTCTTGGTTGGTGCTGAGTCCAGATCATTATTCATCTTAATACATTAAATAGGACAGACAATCAATTGTCTTTTAATCCGCCGCCCATTTGTCTTTTCCCCCCACCCCACTCTGAAATTGAGTACAGGCGTTCCGCGGAAATTTTCTGCGAAATGGCAGAGCCTTCCGCGGAAAATTTACGAGGATGAATAGTGTTCCGCGGAAAATTTGTGTGGAACGGGTGATTTTTTTTTAAATCCTGGCCGTTGGATCATTGATCCAACGGCCAGGAAACTGATTGTTGGATAAATGGTCCCTGACAATTAATTGTTAGGGACCAGGACCCTTAACAATGTTAGTACCCCATATTCAAGGAGATTGTCCAATGTAAATTTAGAAGGTAATAAACGGTGTTTCATTTTCACCTAAATCCTCAATCAGATGACAATTATACGATTATATTAATTTATTAAGAAACTCAGTTTAACTCATACATTGATTCTGATTTTCAGGTGTTAGTTGTCTTACTTCTAATAGAACATTTTCAAGAATAACTAATCCATCTGTGGATAGGCTACCACTCTTTCAGCTTCCTGCTTCTTCTATTTTACCCAAAGTCAATCCACGTATAATTAAGTTTCATTAATATACTATCATTATTAACTTCTTATAGCCAATAATTAAAATAGATTGACCTATATTTTTTAATTTTTTTGTTTAGATGTTGAGAAGTGTGACACCCCCAAATTCGGGGTCAGGATTTGGTGCCACAAATCGTTACAATCAGGTATAACTTAATTATACAAACGACCCCTCACTGAGGATCGATCTCAGGTTATAGTATGAAACAAGAATCTAATTTACAACATTCATAACAAACACTATACCTGCTTATCTGTAGCGCAGTCCATTACCATCTGTCCATGCTGACTCTGAATTCTATTCTTTATAGAGTGCCTCATCGCTCTCATTCGAATTGTAATACGTAAATATCCAACTCCTTAACTATAACTGAAAGGGAAGGTAAAAAAAAGCAAGAGTTAGCCAACAATGCTCAGCAAGTTAATAATATAGTGAAGCAATAATATCTCAACACTTCATTGATGAACAATATCAATGAATAATTATCTCAAATGAGTAATTCAATTTCTATCAAAGAGTAAGAATTTTCCATTTTCTTCAACTATACTACCTCAGATAAAACTTTGAGAAAAAGAATATCAAGAAATCCCCCAATCATTCTTACTCCCCTTTCAACGTACAATGTTACTCGAGAAGGGAATAACTGGGAAATTTCTATCCATCCTTAATCCCATTGTTTTACTGAGTTCCAAATTTTGATCAAGATAGAAACCAACTAACTCTGATATCCACAATTTCGATACTAATGACCATTTACCTTGAAACATATATATCTTATCACAACATTCCTTTCTTTAAATCCATTCCATCATTAAAACATACTTTTCATAAAACCCTTTTAAAACATTTAAGTTGATTGGAGTTTTTTTCACGACTACGGACGATAAGGTGATCAGCCACGTAAAGTCCCCATACCGGACACGAAGTCCCTCTGGACATGATCCTTTCATTAGGATAGCTTGGGTTCCTAAGAGGCAACACATTGGCCAATAAAAGGTGCTGGACTGGTCCCACTAGAACTACAGCACAAAATAAAACATGCTGGACCGGCATCACCCGGCCTCTTACGCCTCCAATCTGAAGGAATCCGTAGAAAATATTTTGACGGAATCCCCCACAATAAAATCTTTAAAACCTTGAAAACATTTCACTTTTAAGTCCTTTATACTCACTGATAACAGATCAGCCCAGTATAAGGAATTTAAAACATTTTAAAAATCATTAAGCCATTTTAAGGAGCATAAATAAAAGATTAAGGGACAGAGAAGCATTCGATATATGGAATTATAACAACAGAATCATATATCAACAGGGGACATAAATAAATTAAGGAACGAAACAATTATTAAGATTCTAATAACTGAACAGCAATTTTAAAGAAATCATGGAATAGAGCAAATTTTAAGTTCAAAAGAAGATTTAAGAAATTCTCAATTACTCAAAGTCTCACTCTTGTCGGCTAAGCACTCATAGGCTTTAGTTGCCAGAACCGGCCTGACAATAATGAGTTGAATAATTAAGAAGATCACAGTTCATTCTTGATTTTAACCGTCACTGAGCAACACATGCCTCAACGACAATATAAAACTCGAATTAGTTTACATCAATTTGAAGAAAAATATTCTTTGTGGAATAATTAATAAAGACGAGGGATATTGACATAAAACAATTTTAAAAGAATCAACAATTGAGCGATAGGTGAGGAGAATAAACAATGACAGAATAAATTGAGAATAAATGTTTGTAAATTAGTAGAAGAAGAATGTCACTGGAAACAAAATGAAGAGTATAGGCACTAGCAAAACGGTTTGAAAGGAACATTGTATAATAAACAGAAAAGGTTCATATTATTTAAACTAAAAATGTAGAGTATAGAGCTTGCAAGAAGAATTTGAAGGAACATATATATAATTAACACATGAGGATGCACATCACTTGAACAATAAGTGAGGGATAGTATACTTGCCTCAATACACAGGGTTTCCATTTCCAATAAATATATTTATTCAACAAAACTATTACGGTACGTTTGAGTAAGTATCAAATATAAGAATAGGAAACTGACTACAGACGACATTTCGATAATGTGCAGCAACTAAATTTCTTGCAGGTTGCAATGAAGCTTCTACAAGTGAATGCAAAAACAAAAATGCTACCACATCATCATTCTATGGAACTAAAAATTTATTACACTCTTTCAATGCAGCAGCTTTAACTGATGATTCATCATTTCCAGGTAAGCTCAAAATTTGTTTTTAAAATTACTCTATTAAAATTGAGATCTCATACTAATGAGTTAATTCCACAGATCCGGGTTATCAAAATGGAAGCATTTTCGATAACGATGATTTGGATCGTAAGTTGTTCACCACAATTTCTTATTTTAAGTTATGTTCGACAAATCTAATTAATATTTCTGAACATAATTTTTCTTCAACAGCCATACCTTTGGAGTACATGTCTGATGATCCAGATGATACAATAGACATTCCACATGAAGGTATTTTCTAATCCATAAATATTTTAAATTTTGCATGTCCTTTTTTTAACATCAATGCGATAAACTACAGATTTATGGACTGGCTATATGGACGTTGGCAACCCAGATAAAGTATGTCAACATTGTAATGCTATGATGTGGAATGCGGAGAGGAACAATAAAGGATTCAAACACCAAAAACCAACAATTTTCCATGTGTTGTAGAAATGGTCAGGTTTCTCTTCCACCTGAATGGCAGCCTCCGCCTTTCTTAAAAAATTTGCTATTAGGTGGTCCAAAAATAGCTCATTATAAGAAAACCAACAGAATATACAATTCTTTGTATGCATTCACATCTCTAGGCAGCAAGATTGACAACAATATAAATCGGCGAAGAGCTCCATGGACATTTAAGCTGAGTGGTCAATATTATCATCTGATTGGTAGTATTTGTCCTATAAATGGTGAAACTCCAAAATATTGTTAAGTGTACATGTATGATACGGAAAACGAGATAGAAAATAGGAAGAATGCAGTTCCTGAAAGTGACGGCACGAACCCTGAAATTGTTAAAGGTTTGCTACTCATGCTAAATGAACATAATTCTTTGGTTCATGGTTTTCGTATGGCAAGAGATCGTTTCCCAAATGATGAACCTGAAGAATGTAGGTTGACTTTATTGGCTAGCTCTTCAGCCTCTGAAAGACCTAATCCAATTGGACCATCAAACGAGGTTGGTGCAATGATTGTCGGTGATCTTAAAGGTTCATGCGGATGGAGAGATATTGTTGTTCAGAAAAAGAATAAAAAACTGAAGAGAATTTTTGAGACAAACAAACATTTTATGCAACTTCAATACCCTCTACTCTTTCCATTTGGTGATGAATATTATGCATACAAACTGATGGTCAGGCCTAACGAAGGTATATAATTTATTGTAAATCGTCACTTAACATATTATTATCTACATACCAATGTGACTAATATTTTATTTAATCATATTTTGATATAAGTCTAACGCCTCATATGAGTGGAAGGTTATGGCAGCAATACATTGTTGACGCTTTTACAGCTGTTGAACAATATAGACTTGATTGGGTGAAAGGGCACCAGAATACCATACGTGCTGATTTGTACAGTTCGATTCGTGATTCTTTGAAAAAGGGTGATACCAATCCAGACCATGTTGGTAAAAAAATAATTCTTCCAGCTACATTTACAGGCTCCCATCGTTACATGTCAAAATATTTTAAAGATTCTTTGGCCAGCTGTCGTTCTATTGGTCATCCTTCGTTTTTTCTCACAATGACCTAAAATACGAAATGGCCCGAAATTCAACGAATGCTTGATTATATGCCTGGTGTCTCGATATATGATGCACCTGATGTGGTTTTAAGGGTCTTTAAGATGAAACTAGACCAGTTGGTTGATTTAATCAAGAACCAAAATTATTTTGGTAGATGTATTGGGAGTAAGTTCTTTTCATATTCAATTTGTTAACGCATGTTATTCTATAAAATAATTAATTCTCCTATTTACTAAATTTGTTTTTGTTTCAGTTATGTATGTAATTGAGTTTCAAAAGCGAGGATTACCTCATACCCATATGTTTGGCTTCATCCTAATGATCGTCCCAAAAATATTGAAAATATTGGTGAATTAGTTTCATCCGAGATACCAGATAAAGATTCAGACCCTATTGGATACAATTCTGTTAAAAATTTCATGATTCATGGTCCATGTGGAAAAGATTTCTCTTATTCTCCGTGTATGTCTAATGGGAAGTGCATGCGCCATTACCCAAAAAGGTAATTCGTTATCTTTGATATAGTTGTTTTATATAATAGCTGATCACCGTATTAAAAACAAAACATGCTTATAAATTTAACGAGTCATGTTAAATTCTACCTAGGGAGTATTTATAATGCTACCTATCAACTAATAACTGAAAGTAATGATTAATAAATGGTAATCTTCTGCCGTCCAGTTGATAGTTTCCAACAATGCTTTGATTCTTTTATTCATGCACACTTCTTTCCATCTTCTGAATACAAGATCCTAAATTATAGTACTTTCCAATTCTGCAGCTTCGATACAGTCAGGGTCTGTCATAGTCCCTGAAAACCTGTAGTCCGTGACCTTAGTCTCTGATCAAGTACTGTTCACAGTTTTGCAGATCTCGGATAACTGATATTCCCTTAATCAAATGCTAAACCCTTTATAAGATTAGGGTATTACAAGAAGTGTAATGTCATTCTATTCTACACATCACAACTCATGAATTTATTCCTAACAATCTCCCCCTATTTATGCTTTATAAAATGAAGCATAAATCTGAGTTGTTGATGTCAAAACCTCTAACAATGCAACTAGAATAGAATATACGTGAATCTATTATTTACATGAAGTTAAGTCACACAAGTACCTCAATTACTCAATCTACCTTAATTCTTCTGAACTGTGAATTGTCTCTTAGAAATTCTTCAAGCAAAGCATCTTCAGTTTTGGATAAGACTTCACCAACACTCTGTTTCAGATCTAACATGTCACCATTACCAGTAATGATTTGATAATGCAGAGCTCTTAACTTGTCTGGCCTGTATCTAAAGTGATTAAGATTTTCGATAGAAACAAAATCAAACTTCCCTTCCATAGCTTGATAAAAGACAAAAGATCCCCCATCATCAACATTGATCTTTAATGACTTATACTCAATCTCTTTGTCTTTACCATCATCATCAATATAATGTAGCTTGAAAGGTGGTACATTCTCCTTCTTCGCTCCATACATTCTCTTCAATAATTTATCAATTTCACCAGTCCAATGCATAAGCGATGCATTATAGTTCTGAGTAACTTCAGCATTTTTGTGTAACAAGAATTGAACATATGATAACTCTTCTTCCTTCTTGTGATATAAGAACGTAGACAAATCCATCCACCTCACTCTACCATCAGATAAGAAGTATACAAGAAAAACTTTTGTTTCTTCTTTATCAACCATTCCTCTTCTTCTATCATATTCTTGATATGTCTTCACTCTCTGAACAAGCTGTGCAGAAATCAACTTATTAAGATGTCTTTGAGTCATCTTTTCACCAAACTCGTCCAAGAGTGAATAAGGATCAGCCTTTAGCTTTGTAACATCTGTGGTATGCTTTCAAATCTCACTATGACCAAGTCCAGTCCTTTTTCTAGGAATTAGAGATTGCAAATTTTGACTCATAGTCCAGTAAGATGGTTCCTTTGATCTTGAATGAACTTGCTTCTCAACACCAGAAGTAGTAGATTGAGCATTTTGTGATTTCATCACTTCCTCCTGTGTAAATCCTACATTCTTCAAATTTATAGTAGTCCCTAACACTACATCTTTTACAACTTGTTCCTATAGAAGAATTGATGCAGTATCTGGTACTTGAAGAGTTTTAGCTTTCTTTGTTACAGACTCTGACTGTCTAGAAACTTGCTTTTCTTTAGATCTCGACTGAGTAGATCTACCAGTATCAGTGCCTGTACCAGCTTTACTTTTTCCTCTCCCAACATTCTGACCACCACTGCCACCACCATCACCCTTATCTCTTCTATCAGACTTGTCTTCAGTAGCATCAGCCTTGCAAGTATTTCTGATGACTATTCCTGTTTGTTTCCTCTTAATTGTTTTTATCTCCCCCTTTTTGACATCAGCAACATTTACTCCAAAAGTTTCAGTAAGAGAACAAATAAGATTCATCAAAACAGCCTGATTTTCCATAATAGTGACCTGGTTATCCTCTAATTTTTGAAGTCTATGATAAACATCTGTTTGAGATTGTTGAAAACCCTCAAGAACTCTCTGGTTCTTATATAGATGTGTATCAATGTTGGAAGTTACAAAGTGCATAGAGTCATTGGTAGCTTGAATTGCAGTATCAATACATGTAACTTGAGTAGCAAGACCTTGAACAGACTGGTTTACAGAAGTAAGATCAGCATCCGAAATTTGATGAGCATCTTCAAGAATCCCACTTTGATAATTGAATTCAGCAATGCCCTTAGCATGAGCTAATGCTGTAGGATCTGACACTTCATCTGGATAGATTCCATACTTGTTAAAGAATTCCAGTTTGTCCTTGGCCCTTATATTCTCAATCTTACAAATATGTCTGATAAGTGTGAAAGAGTCAAGATCAGTAACAAATTGACTATGAGCAATTTCAGTAAGAAAATCTTGATCCCAATAAGTAAATGTCTCCTTGTCTTCAGATTCAGCATTAGAATGAGTAGAATCAGTATCATCAATCTGATTGTTGAAATCGAGATGCAAAGGTGTGGCTTTCTCAAGAGCATGTTCTCTGTCATTTGCTTGAAGCAGTTGAATAAACGTGAAATTCAGAGAATCAAGACCCATATCATGAGTTTCTACTAGATTAGTAGGCCACATTTGATCAAAATAACCAAAGGAAGGTTCTTTAACCTTTGCAGATGATGTTGCCTGTGAATCAAGAACTACAGATGTAGAATGACTTATAGCTACAACTAGAGTATCTGAAACTAAAGTAAAAGGTACTATTGCCAAATTTCCAACATTACTCACATCCTGACCTTCACCAGTATCCTGTGTGCTAACAGTTACAGACTCCGACTCCTCTATAGAGTGATCAGCTTCTGTAAATGTCTCAATCCTAGCTGAGATTGGTAACACATTCAAAGGGACACTAGGATCATGAGGTAAATCTTCTGGCATATGCTGAGAAAGTGACTCCCTTTGCCTATCTCCTCTTCGATTGATAGCATCCACAAGCCTTTGTTGATATTGCTGAGCTTTAACTCCAGGCTTTGAATTATACTTGGCTAAGTCCTGTTTCTCATACATCTTCATGAAAGAATAAGTACCAGCATCCATACCAAAATTTTCAGACCAAGATTCAGGAAAAATCTGATCCCAGAAATCAAAAGATGGTTCTTTCCTAGTTTTCTCTCCCTCACTATGGAGTTGATCATCCATACCCTCATTCTCACTTTGACTTACTAAAGCCAACGCTCTTTCTACCTCTCCTTTTCCTGGTCAGGAGCCAGCCTCTAAATTTGTGGATCTATGTCCATCTTTTCAAGTGTATCACTCAAATTTGGATAAATGCTCTCATGACCTACAGAATAATAGGGGTTAGGAGAAGTTGTTATACCTGAACTCACATGGAGAAAGGGTTCCTCATATGGCAAGGGGCTTGAGGTTTTCTCCATGGAGTGAGCTGCTATAGTCTCTGAACCCTCACAAGCATCTACTGTCTTTCCAGAGACTACATGCTCCATTATACCACTTTCAGGGTCTACACTAGACTCTGATGTCTTCAGTAAAACTTCATTAGACATCATAGTTAGTATGTCACCGTCTTTAAGTGTTGTTTGCTGAGACTCACCCTCAAGATGGATAGACTCTGACTGAACAATATTTGTTTGATCTTCAGGAAAATCAATCAAAGTTAGTCCTCCCATATCATAGGGTATCTCAATTGCAGTTTTAGCCATCACAGAAGACCTTTCAGCATCAGCTATCACAGTTCATGAGTCATCCAACCTCTGACTAGATGGTTCTTGTGTTGTAGTGGCTGTGATCTGATCTATCCTACTATCCACCACTGGTGCAATACTATCTCCTGTTGACTGCATTCCACTATCTACTACCTCCTTTTGTTCACCTTGAGCTGGAGCATCTTCAACAATGAAATCCTTGTGAAACAAGTACGTGTGAAGTGATTGAAGTGCACCATGCTTAGAAAGTCCAAACTTCTTTCTCAATTCTCCTCTGATTGATTTATAGAAATATATCTTCATAAGATCAAGTCTTTGATATAGAATTCCATATTCTTGAGGATGAGAAAGTTTGGGTACTCTTTCAATTAGAAAGTCTAGAACAGGCCTGGAAAGCTTGACTTTCATAGAAATTAACTTCATAGCCATCCTGTATGTCAATGTGGTTTCCCAACTTAAATCAATATCAAGGCCTCTCTTGTCAGATTCTGACTTGGATACAGCTTTATACTTAGAGACCTGCAAAATATTAGTTGGACTAGACTCTGTGTGTAGGTGATAAATGAATCTTTCTCCTTGTTTTCCTGGTATTGTGAGCAACAGATTTACCTTGAGAAGACTCAAGAGGTGTAGACTCAGTGGTTATCTTAGGTTGAGATCTTTTTTCAATAGACACAGCCTTTTGAGAGACTGTACCTAGTAACTTTTTTCCCTTTTTAAGAACTACAGTCTTTTGGGAGACTGCAGCCTGGTTGTGACTAGGTCCTTCACCTCTTTAACCTAGCTTAGAAAGTTGAATTGCAGCCTTCAATTCCTCTCTCTCAGCAAGAGGTATATTATCATCTTCACTACTAGAACTACTAGAACTAAGAGCTACATATCTTCTCTTCTTTACAACTGATGCCTTTTGAGAAACACCAGAGGTTGGTTTCTTTGAAACAACAGGCTGTGGATCAAAACTTGATTCTAGAATTGTTTCAGAGACTGTGATGTTTTGGGTTACTTGGGTAGACACAGGGGGGTCCTCCTCCAATTGAGGTTCCTGAATCATTTAACCACCAAAGAAAGAAGAATTATAGAGAGTAGGAAGATGAGTTCTTAGAACTACCTGAACATGATTTGGATAATGCATTGCAGGTAATTCCTCTGAATTCTTCTCACTGTCCTTCTTTGTAAATATATCAGAGAAAATTCTCTTTTGCTGTACATAAAAAGGAACACAATGTTGTCTACCAAACCTGGTATTAGCATTAGGAATAAAATGTTTGATAAATTATTGAATAAATCTATGATAATAAACCATATTCCTTCCATTTTTATTAGGACCAAGTTTCATACTCATCTGATTCAATAGAATGTGACCAATGTTAATTACTCTGTTATAAAGCAAACTATATCCAATGTGAGAAGTAACACCAGTAATTTGTTCAAAAGAACTACATTTACCAGTAAAGCATTTAGCTAATTGATCAAAGAAGAAAGACCACTCTTTTTTAAGAAAAGGTCTCCTTAACTGGCTCATGTTATTTAAAGGTCCACTATATCCTAGTGAAGATAACATAGTTCTCATAGCATCATCAGATGGTTCACTAAAATATGGCACATTAATAGGTAAGTGAAGTACTGAATTGACAACAGATTCAGTAATATCAAAAGAATCTTGTCCTAGGTTTAGAACAGTCTTACCTGGTTGACGCTGAACAGGATCAACTACCTCAGCATTCTCCCAAGCTTGTTTAACAGCAGCTTGATTAATCTGTGGAGATGCTGTCAAAGCATAACGCAAAGGTCCAATAGCCATAAAATCCATCACTGGGTGGAAATCAGTTGACACTCCATTCTTGTTGGTGATTGCAGCAACATGGTTGTTTGTCATAAAGTCGAAGTCACCAAACTTGAAAGCAACTGACTTTGGTAGTTTTCTTTGAGCAGCCATTGATTTTGATCTGAAAGAACTTAAGAATTCTTGAAAGAAATTAGTTAATTTGAGAGCTCGAATGATGTTTTTGCCTTAAACAATTTGAATTAGAAGAAAGCAATAAACAATCAGAGTCTCAAAATAAAGATATATTCAAAAATCCTTCAGACCCACTAACCCACGTTCACACGTAGATTGACACGCGTTATTCCCTGAATAGACGTAATTACCCACGATTTTTGGAAAATAAAATCCAAAATTGATTTTAATTTAAATCAGGGTCTAGAAAGAATTCAAACTGATTTCAGAGACTAAGATGGAGTTGCATATGTGGCATGTCAGATATTTTCCTAAAAATAAAACACCAATAATCCAAGCAAAATATTTTGATTAGATTTGAAGACATCTTAGAAATATGAGAAGTTCAGTCACGCGCGAAGTAATGATGTCATTGCTGCATTGGAACACTTCAAAAGACTGTCCAGCTTCTCACAATTTTCTATATAACAACCTGGTTTTTTCTGCCTTTCTCCATTCTAAAACCACTCAAAACTTTCTCTGTAAAGACAAAGAAATCTTAAACCACAATTGGTTTTAACCCAGATATCCACATGAACCCTAACTTTCGATTCCTCTCTTCTGAGAAGTTCAACGATCTTGATGATCAAGAGCAAATAAACTATCTCTTTGAAAAGATGACTTTTCTCATCGAACTTGATATGGCAGGAATCGATCCATGTAATGTAGAAAATCCTCCTCTAGAACATCTACCAGTTGAACAAAATCTCCCACTAATCTCTTCACACCTTGAGGATGAAAAATTTGGTGAAGAGTCTGGGGTTGATCTTGATGGAGATGCAATTCATTTCTAAGATGCTAGAAGTCAGCTGCTCTCATTCAAGTCGGTTCTTATCGCTTGAAATTGCTCAGAGAAGGAATTCAGGAGCAGATGTACTCAGCATCCCCTGAATGGCTTCTGGCATACTTAGGGAGTTGACGAGTTGATTATGGAAGATTCATGGAAGAGACAACTCCAGCAACCATAACATTAGACAAGAAGAAGATTAGTAGTAACTATTAGATAAAAAGAAAAATTGTATTTCATTTCCATGTATGTAATGCTTTTGATTAATGAAATTACAAGTTTCTTTTATCTATCTTGTCTATTTGCTGTTTATTGACAAGAATATTGTTAGCATGAATGTATTGAATCAATGAGAATATGCAACAATCATTAGAACTAAACAACTAAGTAATTCAAAACCTAAATTACTAAGTCAGAGACTAAGAAAAATTTCAAAGTCTAGTTCTTAATGACATGTTACTCATACTACAATTTATCAAGGCAAAATGTTATTAGCTTCAGGGTCTAAATGAAAGATATAGATACTGATGTAAATCAAATCTATAAGTTAAACAACATACCTTGCTACTTATGCAGATGTTAAAGATCTAGAAATTTAACATTCATAACTCACAAACCAATCTAATGAATGTAGCCTCATCAAGTGGTTTGGTTAGGATATCTGCAAGCTGTTTCTCAGTAGGAACAAAATGAAGTTCCACAGTACCATTCTCAATATGTTCTCTAATAAAATGATACCTGACATCAATGTGCTTAGTCCTTGAATGTTGAACTGGATTCTCTGCAATTTTGATAGCACTAGTATTATCACAGAACATAGGAATATTACTAAGTGACATACCATAATCCATCAACTGATTTCTTATCCAAAGGAGTTGAGCACAACAACTGCCTGCTGCAATGTACTCAACTTTTAAAGTTGAGGCTGAGACAGATTGTTGCTTCTTGCTTGCCTTCTTGGACATGTACCTGTTGTGCTTTTCCTGTCTATTT
The DNA here is from genome assembly GCA_036435485.1 of Saposhnikovia divaricata. Taxonomy (NCBI): domain Eukaryota; kingdom Viridiplantae; phylum Streptophyta; class Magnoliopsida; order Apiales; family Apiaceae; genus Saposhnikovia; species Saposhnikovia divaricata. The sequence goes on along the minus strand of CM071596.1, from coordinate 50,355,273 downwards.
TACACCTTGCATAATCAGAATCTGAATAGCCAATTAGGGAGAAATCAGATTCTATAGGATACCACAAACCAAGTTTTGGAGTTCCTTTGAGATACCTAAAAATTTTCTTCACAGCAATTAAATTAGATTCCTTAGGATCACTTTGGAATCTAGCACATAAACAGGTAGAAAACATTATATCTGGTCTACTTGCAGTTAAGTATAATAATGAACCTATCATGCCTCTACAACTAGTGCTATCAACACTCTTTCCCTTAGGATCAGAGTCTAGCTTAGTGGCTGTTGCCATGGGAGTTTTTGCAGTTGAACAATCTTGAAAGTCAAACCTTTTTAAAAGATCTTTGATATACTTTGACTGATTAATGAAAATACCAGGCTCAGTTTGTTTGACCTGCAAACCTAAAAAGTAATTTAGTTCACCCATCATTCTCATCAGATACTTAGACTGCATAAGCTTGATAAACTTAGCACACAACTTTTCATTAGTAGAACTAAATATAATGTCATCAACATAAACTTGAAATAAAAGCAAATCACCTTTCACCTTTCTAAAGAATAGAGTTTTGTCAATTGTACCACTTGTGAAGCCATTTTCAAGAAGAAATTTAGACAATGTCTCATACCATGCTCTTGGTGCTTGCTTTAGTCCATAGAGTGCCTTGTCAAGTTTGTAGACATGATTTGGAAACTTTGGATCAACAACACCAGGTGGTTGCTCCACATACACTTCCTCATCAAGCTTGCCATTTAGAAAAGCACTCTTTACATCCATCTGGTATACCTTGAACTTTGAATGAGCTGCAAATGCAAGAAACATTCTGATTGCTTCCAATCTTGCTATAGGGGCAAAGGTTTCATCATAATCAATTCCTTCCTCTTGAGAGTATCCCTTGGCCAATAGTCTTGCTTTGTTTCTTATAATCATACCAGATTCATCTAGCTTGTTTCTGAAAACTCATTTTGCACCAATAATAGATCTGTCTTTAGGTCTTGGTACTTGTTAGGCCGAATACACAAATATAATCAAGTTTGTATGAGAGAATAACAATTAACACACGTTTAAATAATCAAAAACTGTATGGAATTAATAATTCCTCTCTCAGTTATGTAAAATATCACAGAGAGCTGCTTAGGTTACAATGAAATGATAATGCGTTTTTCGATACCCTTCTAGGGTTAACCGAACTGTATTTACAAAGATATACAGCTCAGTACAATCGATAATTGATACTCCTATAAATCAGCTATACAAATGTTATCAATTATGATTGTTACATGTCTTCTTAGTCAACACAATATCTTCGACAGCTATCTAATCTTCAAAGATATCGCTTCCATAATCATCTTCAATTATTCTTCAAGGTCTGATGATGACCAGTAGACGCTCCCTCCTGACAGAGTTTAGCAAACTCTATCGAGCTTCCATCTGTCAGAGTTTAATTAAACTCTGACCGCTTCCAACTTCTAGTTAAACTCTGATGAATCTCTGAAACATTTAAACACTGACATTACTCACATCAATTGTATTTAACAATCTCCCCCAACTTGTTCATTAGCAAAAATGCACAAGTTAATAATAATTGATGATGTCAAAATAATTAGACAAATACAGTGTTTAATAAATAATCAGAGTTTAAACTTCTACTTAAACAAAATTTACAGAAAAGAAGAAATACTTACAGAGCTTTATTTACTTAATTTCCTCAACATCTGGTGTTGATCTGAGATAGTCTATAAGCAATCTTCTTTCTGCATTCTCGAGTTCTATCTACATGATCTTCTTAATCTCTTTAAGTTCAGGATCATCTTCACCAGTCTGATAGATTGCAGATCTCAGAGAATATATTTTGTTCTTCTTCATGTCATTACCTAGTCTGATAAAATGTGCTTTCTCTGACTCCGGATTAAAATCTAAAACAGTTATACCCAGATCTGTCTTCAGTCAAGCACTATTTTTCTTCATCTCAACGATCTTCCCATGATAATCTCTGTATTTTGGAACATACTCACTTGTGTATTTTGTACCACTAATTGCCTTAGCTTTCAACATCTTATTCCTTAGCACATTAGCAGCTTGCTGAGTCCTTTGATTTTTCACTTTGAAGATATATAGAACATATTCCAATTCTTCCCATAGCTTCAAATCAATGTCATTCTCACCAACTTTATAAACAGTCCCATCAGCCATGAAATACAGCATAAAATCTTTCTTCAAACTCTTTTGATATCAACTGTACTGATTGTAGTCTGTCCAAACTCTCATGTGGAACACCTTGTCCTGGAACAGTCAGTGATGAAGGATCTAGAGGACTAGTATTCACTATAATTTCTCTATGTGAGCCCAAGCCATATGTATCTCGACTTTTCTTGGACATACAAGCTTTTCCTTGTAGAAAATTAGTACCTCCAGTCTTCAGAGTTTGATCAGGAATAGTTGGTTTTGTAAAATACATTTGCATCTGAGTAGACAATGGTTTCTGTACAACTTGTGTGGCAACAGAGGTTGTATGCATTTTCTTCGAAACCTTTTCTTCTTCACCAATCTTACCTTTCAGCTTCTGTTTAGCATCTTCTGTTGGTTTTCTAGACAAAAGTAAATTCTGATCACCACCAACATTTTCTTTTATAACAATGTTTTTTGAACAAGCCTAGGAGCTTTCTCATTCTTCTTTAACTTTCCAGACTTCAAAGCTTTTTGATGTTCTTCTTGTAAATTCTTCTCTTCAGCTTGAATGTCTTCAATTGTAACTCCTTCTTCATTCTCTTCAAGAAACAGTCTTGCAGCCAATTCTTCATCTGTCTGTGGATTGTCAGTAAATAACAAGCTCTTGGTCTTTGAAGTACCCTAAACATCAGTATTTATTCCATCAGACTTTGTAGAAGACTTGCCAGATCTCAGACTCATATCGTTACCAGCTTTTGATTTTAATCTCTTTTGGTCATTCGCTCCTCCATCTTCAGCATCATCCTTCTTAGTCAGAGTTTGAGATTGCCTGCATTTGATCTTAGCAACTCTCCCCCCATTTTTGACATCATCAGGAATCAATATAGATATGATCAATTCCAATGAGTTAGCAATAGAGTCAATCCTACCAGACAAAGCATTTTGATTCTCTTCGACTTTACTTAGCCTCTTAAACAGAGTTTCTTGATCTTTAGAAAAAGTCTGAAACTTCAGTTTATTATCTCTCTGTAGAGTCATGTCTCTTTGAACAACTTCAGCTCGCAGATCAGTTATTTCTTTTTGAGAATCATCAAACCTGTTATTAAGAGTCTTGATTTGAACAACAGTGGCTTTCAGACATGAAAGAATCTCTGGATTTGAAATCTTTGTAGCAGTGCTATGCACAAAAGCAGCTGCTCTTCCAGCACGAAAATTGCATCAGTTTGTACTAGTTGTCTCAGAGAAGAGTTAGACTCAGTACTTCCTTCATCTTCAAATCGATTTCATTTTCCACTGGATCAGTCTCAGCAATATTTACTGCAGCTTCAAATTTTTCAGCAGGAGGCTCTGCAACTTCAAAACCTTCAGCAAAAGTCTCCTCAATATTCTCTGCAATTTGCTCTACATCTTCAACAGACTTTGCAATCGCAAGAACTTCATCCACAGGCTCAGAAATTACAGCCTTGGTTGGTTGATCAATTTCTTCACCTTGTTCATTAACTTGGTGAGCATCAGAGAATAATTTAGTATGTGTTGCTACTGTTTCATCAAGTACCACAGTAGGTTGATCAGCTACACCAGTTTCTTTAGAGTTAGCAACAACAGGTGATGAGATAGGAACTTCAATGTCATCAGAGAATGGAATGAATGACTCAACAAAAGCATCCATATCAGCAAAACCATCTCTGTTTTCCACATCCATCTGTGCATTTTCAGTTATCTTTATAGCTTCTTCAGTATTTATCTCAACAGTAGGTATCTCCTTAGAAATCACCTCTGGAGCTTCAAAATTTATCAATTCATCTGACTCATCAACTAACAACATTCTCTTCTTTGATTTAAGAACCTCAGCTGCCACTTCTTCTTCAGCAGAGTTTGAGAAGTCAGACCTTTTTACTCTTACCTTTTTAGCCCTGACAGCTTTGTGCTTTGTTCTACCTCCACTCTTTGGTTTAGCCTGTGTAGGTGGTGGATTTGGTTCAGTGTTTGGCTCATCAGTTTCAGGTTGAGAGGGTTGAGGTTGTGTTTCAATGTTTGTAGGTTGTAAAGGTTCAGTGTTTGCAGGTGGTGAAAGTGCAGGCTCAGGCTGTTGTGGTTCTTGAGGTTGATTTAAGAAGTTTTGAAGAGCAAGAGGCAAAAATAATTCAGGTACATGCTCCTTGTTTGCATCCTTGTTGGTCAAATCAGAGAATACTCTCTTATGAACTTTAAAAACCTCAATAATGTCTTCCTCATAAATTTCAACATCAGGCACACAAGCAGAGAATAGTAATTGACAAAATCTAGAAAAATAAACACTGGTACTAGACTCTGACAATCTTTCACCAATATTCATCAAGACAAGTCTACCAAAATCAAAATTACTTCCATAAAGAAGAGAATACCCGATTTGAAGACTGTCAGTAGGAATAGCATCCCAATTGGTGACTTTCTTTCCAAATGCCCTTGTGATGCAATCGAAAAAGAAACTCCACTCCTTCCTCAGAAATGGCCTTTTCACTTGACCAAGTCTCTCTAAAGGGCCTGAGTACCCAATTTGCTGCAACATCTCTTTTAGAAATCTTTCACCAACAACACTGTATGTAGATTGTGTATCAAAACCTAAAGTTTCTCTGACCGTCGTTGGAGTAATGACATACTCTGTTTCCTCATATGTGAAAATAATCGAAGGAGTCCCATTCTCTTCTCCATCGTCATAAGTAACTGTCTGCCAAAAAGTAGCAATCTGTGCAGCAGATAGCTTTGTTTGTTCGACTAAGGCTCTACCAATCTCCGAATCGAGCAAGAAGTTTTGAATTAGATGAAACGCCGCAGGAATGTTCTCATTATTCAACAGAGCTGCATAATTGTTAGGTACAAACACTAACTCTCGAGCGTTAAAAGCTTTGGTGGCCATGAGATTAGACTCGAGAAGAAAATATCAGAGAAAAAGATGTGTATGAAAGGTGTTTGTGAAAATGTGCTAATGAAAGAACAAAGTAATTGTGAGTGGTTGTGTGCAAAGAGAGTAACCGTTTATGTAAAATGATTAGATTTGTAATTAAAATTAAAACTCAAACGTTTTAAACATTAACACACGCAACCAGTTTCTTGTTTAATGTGTGAGTGGGACACGCGGCACATATGGAATGGAACAACTTTTTACATTCAGTAATTGTAGCAATAATTACTGCTACTCTCTCTCCTATATCCAATACACTTTAACACTCTAATACTCATTAACAGTTGGCAATTATTTATCTCATTTTTTAAAAACCCTTTTTTTTACCCCAAGTATGTAAATTGTCCAAAAAAAAAATTACCTTAGAGTACTAGACAAAATTAGTCAGTGTTTGTCAATTCTCCAACTTTATTACCATAACCCTTTCAAAAACTACACAGTTGTGAATTTATGTGTGTGTATAGCAGAGTTTACTAATTCAATATTTAGAGCATCTAATTTTTCATAAAATCCTTAAAATAAATTAATAAACACTGTTTGCACAAACTCTCATAGTAAACACTTAAAGTCTGATGAATGCTAAACTCTGTAGTAAATAATTGATATACAGTAACTCTGAACTAACTTATACCCCCCTTCTAACAAATCTAATTTTTTTTTTCTTCTCCAGTAATCAAAGGTTGGAACTAGTCACCAAAAATCCTATAATTTTAGCCCTTATCTTTTTGATAAGTTCCTGGATCTTCCTAGTCTTTGACTAGTCACCAAAAATTAGAGAATTTTAGCCCTTACTTTTTACTAGCAAGTTCCTGGGTCGTCCTAGACACAACATAATCTCAAAGGAGTTCTAATAGCCTATATACATTTGCTTTGGGGGTAGACTAATAATAGAATCTAACTTAAGAGAGTTTAACAAATAGAGTTTAGAAGTCATCAACATCAGAAGTTATTCATGAGAAGCAATGCACACAGCATTTACAGACTCAGAGTTTAGAATAGATAAACTAAGAGATGCTATAAATATGGAAACAGTATCATGCTGTGTTAATTTTCTGCACAGTCTAAGATTAGATCACAAATAACTTAGAAGGATTCATGATTAATTACTGAGAATTATGCTTCATACAGATTTCTTCATCGGTGTTTATGTTCAGACAATAACATTATCAGAGTGTTGATGAGTGGATTTTGCAACAACTTTTGAGAGGTTTACGGGTAGTTGTATAGGCTAACGATCAACTATTCTGTGAAAGGTTTGGGTTGTGATTGTGGGGGTTGAGCTGTGCTCGAGGGTGTCTCCAATAATCTCAAGTGCCTTTAGAGAGAATTAGAGAACTGAATGTGTCTTACCCCCGAGGTGCCTACGTACCCTTGTTTATATAGGGATCAAGCTCACGTAGTTCTAATGGGACTCTGTATCTTGCTGGAATGGCTGTATTCAACTACCTAGTTCGCGTAGGACTCAGGTTCCTTTAGAGCCTTCCGCGAACTAGTTGGCTAAGTAGAGTAGAACTCGGGTTCGTACCCTACTATGATTCTCTTATTGGTCAGAGACATTCTAGGATCATCTACGCCCTAGAATTATACTCAAATACCAATTCGTTTATCTGTTCTAGATGGCTTCTAGAACCTTCTGTTGGCTACTCGTAGGAAACTGGTGCTCAGGAACCTATATCTCAGGAGCCTGTTTCTCAGGAACCTTCTTATTTCGGGACATATCACTTAGGGACCTCCCTTTAGGCATCAGTACCTGCACAAATAGCAAACTGGTTAGACTGGATAGCTCTTCACATGCTCTCATTATCTTTATGGCTGTTGCTATGCTAACTCGAACTCTTCCGCTGGGAGGAACCTGGTCTTCTAATGTTCAGCTCAGCTTCCTAACCAATTGGAACCTCCTTATACTCGTACTTCCTTAGTCATTTCTTCTATCTGAACTTCATAACTCACACTGGATCTATCCTTTATCATGTATGGATTGAACCCTAGGGCCTAATGGGCCTACATTCAGCCCATGATGATTTTGGGCACAACAAGTACCCCCCAGTTCCTTGAAATCATGTAATGTGAAAGGAACCTATTTTTACTCTCTCTCTCGATCATAGGTCCAATGCTAAATGATTTCTACAACAATACCTCGCTTTAACATTTTATATCCAAGCCTACATGAGCTAACCCGGCGTAGGAAACAGGACATGAAATATTTTCAGCTAACCTAATCTTGAGTAAGCTTCCTTCATACCAAGGAACCTGTTACCTGGCTATTTTCTTCTTCAGATCACAACTCTCGAAATCAACTCTATGTTTGCATTTAGCTCCCCATGGAACCAAACTTATTTCTCATTATCACGTCTCTTCGAATTTTCACAATTTGAGAAGGGACAATGGTTGGCAGTTAATATCCTCAAGAGATAATTTCAAAATTCGAATTACTCTTATCACTTACCAAAGCTGTAGTTAATGCGTGAGTTCCCAAGGTTCACACGCCTCTCACGCGCGTATCTCTTCACTTACCGCTCCAATAAACCATTGCCACGTGCACGAGGCTGTCCCCTATTTACCTTGATTATATAAACGTATTTCTACATCCAGGTTCAGTTTTTTTACCTTTACCAAAACTCTACAAAAAACCCTCGGAGAGAGAAGAAAAAGACCGACGGCCCTTTGGTCAATTCAACTTCTCGACCACCACTTTCTTTTGATCAAGGTTTGACTTTGACTTACTTCTTTCTATCCTTTCATATTCTCGACTCCATTTCATACTGTTTGTGCTTTTGTGTTCTTGCATGTTGCCTCGATGGTATGAATATGTCTACATATGTACCGATTCCTCACACTTCATGTTTCACACACACGAATATTCACGATACTTTGTTTAATGACTGTCCACTTGTTGATTCGTAGTCATTCCGTCATGATTTTTACTGTAACTTTTTAATGGTATGTTCATCTTCTATATGCTTCTTACTGCAATCGATGTACGGTCTATATGAGGTTTTCTTAGAGCATCCCTAATTTGCGACAGTGGCGCTTTAGATGTCTTAGAACTGTCCTCGAACCTGACCTCTCTTCGTCTATTTTTTGCAGATGTCTTCCGATTCGACACACTCTGACCTTTATTCTTCAATAAAACCCGTTATTACTAAATCTGTTAGCCATAGGACTAGGTCTAGAGTCCTAATTCCGAACACCAGCGAACCCCAAGACATCCTCATGAAACCCCTGAGCACCAATGTTCAAAAAGAACCTGTTAGTCTAATCAACTTAGGGAACGATTGGTCTGATAGTGAGGAAGTGTCTAAGCCTGACCAGAAAATACTTCCGGAACCTGTTTTGACAACGAGATTATTGTCGAAAGAGAGTCATACAAACAGGAGATTGTGACTTTCTGTGAAAAAGTCGATTCGTCTATGACTTCAGCTAGGCTAGAGAAGTTGTGGGAAGAATGTGTTCGTCCAAACTGCCCGATTGTTGTTCCGGAACCTGGTGAGAGGGCTCACAAGTTTAACACTAGAGTTCCCGAGCGTGGTGTTCCTAATGCAGTAACCTCTGCTGCCTTCTTCAGAGTGGGTGTCTACTTCCCCCTCCATCCTTTTTTGCAAGAAGTTCTTGATTTTTATGGCTTAGCCCCTCTCCAATTAACTCCCAATTCCTATAGACTAGCCATGAGCACATATGTCCTATACTCCAATTTGTTCACTACTCCCTTATCTGCACCTGAATTAGGTTATTTCTTCAGATTAAAAGATACTGGAAAGGGTTCCGGTTGCTTTTATCTGACTGCCTGGCCTTGTCGTCAAGGTCAGTGTATAAAAGGTATTAAGCAAAACTTTGACCAATGGCAGGAGCAATTTCTTTACTGCTATGATTGTCCCCCTGTCCGTTTCCAGTTCAACCATTGTCCTCATATTCCCAAACAAACCTTTCTTTCTGGAGTCTGCCTACAAAGAGCTGAAGAGGCTTTGAAATACTCTTCATCCCTTAGGGATTGTATGATTCTATTAACACCTGACAATCTCGTCACCTTAGGTTTTTTCCCTGATTCCACTGGTAAGAATTTCATTTCCTTTGTATCTATTTATACTCGTACAGCTCATATACTTTATCTTGTTTGTTTTATCTGTTCTGACTTATCTCTTGTCTTGTATTCACAGGTATGGCTCCCAAGATTCCGTCATTCATTAAGAGATCCAAGAATGTTGAAGAAGTCTTCAAGACTGAGAACGAAACCAAGGAGGTCCCGTTAGTTGCAACTCCAATCAGCCAGGTTCCAACACCTAATTCTGTCCAGATTCAACCTTCTGGGTCTTCTAAACGGAAGTTAGCTCAGACCACCCTAGACTTGTCCGGAAGCTCGCAAACCCGCGCTATGAGGAAGGGTAAAGCTGTGAAAGTGGATCCTGCCATCATCCAGAATCAATTTAAGGACTTGATTGACACTCATGTTCCTACTGAGGTTATTACTGGCTGGTCGAAAATGGACTCTACTGAAGCTCTGGAAGCTATGAGGTTCTCTGCAGCCCAGAACGCATTCTTTACTCTTAGATTCTGTGATGACTTTGCTTTGAGGACCCAATATGACCTTCGACTGCAAGGGGAGGTTGAAAAGCTCAAGAAAGACCTAGCTGCTGCAGAAGACAGAGCAAACATTTCCACTGCTGCAGTGCGACGAGCAAAGACTGTTGAAACCTCGTTGAAAAAGGAGAAAGAGGAGCTTCAAGGCCAAGTCAAGAATCTGAAGGACGAAAAGTTGTCAACACTGGAGAAGGTTAATGAGCTGGAAGTTCAAGTTGATGCCCTAAACGCTGCTGCTAATGCCGTTAAGTCTTCTATGCTGACTAAGGAGGGATGAAACGTACAGTCTCAGGTTCCGGTATGCCAGTCTCGGATCCATACAGGTTCCTTTACGTGCCTTGTGTCAGGACTTTAGGTGCCTTTTGTCAGGACTTTAGGTGCCTTTTGTCAGGACTTTAGGTGCCTTTTGTCAGGACTTTAGGTGCCTTTTGTCAGGACTTTAGATGCCTTTTGTCAGGACTTTAGGTCATGTGCTCAAGGAACTTGAGACTTTCAAGTCATGCTCAGGAAGCTACCTGAGGCTTTTCTCAATGCGTGCTCGGGAAGCTTCCCAATACTTTGGTTTATGTCAATCATTCTCAATCTGCATACTCTGTCAAATCACATTCATACTTTGCACATACTATCAATTGCCACAGAAACCTGCTAGTCAAGGTAACCTGCACATACAATATGAGTACTAAAGCAAGCACTTAAATTTTTTCAAATTGGCATATGAAACATCAAATCATATCATGCACAATACTGTCTAAGTAGGAATACTACCCCCCAGTTCTTTTGGGTATTTATTGTTACGTAAAAGAACTATTAAGGAGCTATAACTGCTAAAAATGCATTCAAAATATTCAATCGTAGAGCTATCAATCGCTCAATACTTAAAAAAACTTTCTTGCAAGTATGGAGGTTCACATCAAGTACCCCCCGGTTACATGCATAATCAAATACTGAAATCAAAATGCTGGTCAGCTATAACTAATAAGCTGCCTTTATTCTTGGGCTGAAAGAGCCTTACTTTTCCTAAAAAAAACACAGTAAAAGAGTTACTGATAATACTTCTTGAGATGTTCTGCATTCCAAGCTCTCGGAATGAGATTCCCATCCATATCCATCAAGTGGTAGGTTCCTTCCCAAATGGCTGACTTTATCTGGTAAGGTCCCTCCCAATTTGCTCCAAAAGCTCCGTGTGCCAGAACCTTGGTGTTTGGCATGACTTTCCTCAAAACCAGGTCTCCAACTTTAAAAGGTCTTGCTTTCACCTTCTTGTTGTAATACCTTCGAACTCTCTGTTGATATGCTGCTAGCTTTACTTGAGAATCTGCTCTCAACTCTTCGACCATGTCCAAATACAGTCTATGATTGACCTCATTATTCTCGGGATCAAAATGTTTTCTTCTCAGGGAACCTGTTCCAACTTCCATAGGTACCATAGCTTCACAACCATAAGCGAGAGTAAAAGGAGACTCACCAGTTATAGTTCTAGGAGTGATGTTATACGACCACAGGACTTCAGGAAGCTCCTCTGGCCAGCTTCCTTTCTTATCTTCAAGCCTTGACTTCAAAGTATGCTTGATAATCTTGTTCACAGCTTTAGTCTGTCCATTACTCTGTGGATAATACACTGCTGAGAATGCTTTCTGAATTCCAAACTGCTCACACAATCCTCTAAGCTCTCTGCTGTTAAACTGCTTCCCGTTGTCAGAAATCAGCTTCTGCGGAATACCAAACCTGCATACAATGGCTCAAAACACGAACTTAGTCAACTTTGCTGCTGTAATCTTAGTAAGTGGTTCTGCTTCTGCCCACTTTGTGAAGTAATCAACTGCAACCACTGCATATTTCACTCCTCCTTTTCCTTTCGGGAGCTCTCCAATGAGGTCTATCCCCCAAACGGCAAATGGCCAAGGACTGACAATCTGTTTGATAGGTGCTACAGGACGACTATCAAAATTTGCAAACCTCTGACAGTTGCCGCATGACTGTGCAAACTTAGAGGCATCTGCCTTGATGGTTGGCCAATAATATCCTTGTCGAAGGACCTTCATGGCAAAAGAATTACCCCCCGAGTGATTTACACATACTCCTTCATGAATCTCCTCGAGGATATACTTGCATTGCTCTCCAGCTACACACTTAAGCAAAGGTTGATTGAATCCGTGTCTATACAGAACTCCATCATAGATTACATACTTGGCTGCATGATACCTCAGTTTCCTGGCTTCATCTTGACTGGGAGGTAGCTTCCCTTTATCCAGGTAACGATATATTGGGGTCATCCAGGAATCTTCAACTGGAAATTCGATGTCCATCACTTCTTCTTTGAAAACGCTAGGTTGTTCCTGAATCTGAAGTGGAATTACTCCCAATAATGTGGACTCTCTCTTAGACCCTAGCTTGGCTAATGCATCTGCATTGGTATTCTTTCCTCGTGGTATCTGATCTAACTTCACCTCTTTGAACTTTACGATCAATTCCTGGGAGTACCTCAAATACAAGTCTGTTCGTGGACCTCTTGCCTGAAAGCCACCACGAATCTGCCAAACTACTAACATCGAATCACTGAACACTATGATATTCTCAACTTTCATCTCCAAAGCTAGCTTTAGGCCTGCAATCAATGCCTCATACTCTGCATCATTGTTTGTGGCTCTGAAAGCAAAATGAATCGAGCTATGGAGTTTGTGTCCTTTCGGACTAACTAGCTCTATGCCTGCACCTGCTCCACTACTGTTAGCAGCTCTATCTACATACAATGTCCACCAGTGTGCGCAGTTATCATTCTCTGTCTGTTCTTCCACCATCTCTCTTGGTTCCTCTTGACCAATAACCTCCACATGGGGTGGAAACTCAATTAGGAAATCTGCTAGAGCTTGAGCCTTGATTGCCGTCTTTGGCTTGTATTCTATGTCGAACTGTCCCAACTCCACAGCCCACTTTAACATTCTTTCCGAAGTTTCTGGCCTATGCATCACTTGCCTAAGTGGATATGAGGTTCTCACCTCGATTTTGTGAGCTTGGAAGTAAGATCGCAGCTTCCTGGAAGCTAGAATCAATGCGTAAACCAGCTTCTCCATTCCTGTATACCTCGTTTCTGCATCAAGTAACCTTTTACCGACGTAGTAGACTGGGCTCTGCTGTCCATTCTGTTTTCGAACCAAAACTGCACTAATGGAATACTCTGATACAGCCAGGTAAAGTATCAATGTTTCTCCATCCACAGGTTTGGCTAAAAGTGGGGAATGCTCCTTTAACTTTCCAAATGCTATCTCACATTCCTCTGTCCACTCAAACTTGATTCCTTTCTTTATGGCTTTAAAGAACTCCTGACACCTATCAGTGGACTTCGAGATGAAACTGTTCAAGGCTGCGACTCTCCCTGTAAGGGACTGAACCTCTCTCACAGTCCTTGGTTACCTCATATCAATCAATGCTTTAATCTTGGCTGGGTTGGCTTCTTTACCTCTGTGATTTACCATAAAACCCAGAAATTTTCCTGATTCTACCCCAAACACACATTTCTGGGGATTTAGCTTCATTCTGTACTTTCGCAAGATTCCAAACATTTCTTCTAAGTGTTTTACATGGTTAACAGCTTCCTTGGATTTGACTAGCATGTCATCCACATATACCTCCATAGTATGACCGATTTGGTATTTAAACATCATGTTCACCAATCGTTGGTATGTGGCTCCAGTTTTAATCAACCCGAATGGCATACATACATAGCAATAAAGACCTCTATCCGTAATAAATGAAGTATGCTCTTGGTCAGGTTCATACATAGGGATTTGATTGTAACCTGAATATGCATCCATGAAGCTGAGGAGGGCATGTCCAGCAGTTGCATCCACTAACTGATCAATTCATGGCAACGGGAAGCTGTCCTTTGGGCATGCTTTGTTGAGATCTGTGAAGTCCACACAGGTTCTCCACTTCCCATTAGGTTTCTTCACCAAGACAGGGTTTGCCAACCATATCGGGTAGAAAGATTCTTTAACCAACCCTGCATCCAATAACCTGTCAACCTCTTCTTTCAATGCTTGAGCTCTCTCTCCACTAACTGGTCTTCGCTTCTGTCTCACTCCTTTCTTTTCTGGATCGATATTCAACTTGTGACACATGACTCTTGGATCTATCGCTTCCATATCTGCGTGACACCATGCAAACACATCCAGGTTCTTACCCAAAAAGGTAATAAGAGATTCCTTTAAGGAGTCGAGCTCCAGTCTTTAACACTTTCGTACCATCCTTGTCAATTATCTTTACATCTAAAGTCCACATCCATTTCTGTGGGTGAATCCTTTTGAGGTTCCTAGATTGCAGATGGTTCTTGAACTGCAGATGGTTCTTGAACTCCGTGCATGACATTCCTTCTCTTTGAGGCTGGCTGACTGTCTTCACTGCTTCCATTATGTTTCAGTTTTCTAGATTTTTTTTCATCCAACTCTTCTGCCATACACACATCACCATCCTTGTCCATAGGGGGTGCACTTTCTAACAGCAAGTAAGGGGTATCTGGTCCCCGAAAAACTGGAATCTCAGCATGAGGTTCCTCTTCTATAATCTCTTCAATTCTTATAACTCTACAGGATGCTGGTACAAAACCTTCCAAGGGCGGACTACGCAGATTGAGTGTTATTTTATCTGGGTTCTTTCCTGGAAAATCATCAGGAACCTCGTCCATTGGCTCAGGTAACTTAGCAGCATGTTGCAAAGCTTTGGTGTAGCACTCTCTAGACTCATACTGGCATCCTCGAACTATACCAATTCCATTTGGTATTGGGAACTTCATAGTCAGGTGGTAAATGGAGGTTATCACCCTCATTTCTTTCAGGATGGGTCTTCCCATAATAGCATTGTAGTTTATATTGTCCTCTATAACAATGAATTCTACTAGCTGTGTAATGCAACATGGTTTGTCACCTAGAGTTACTGGTAAACGAATCTTACCCTTGATAGGAACCTGGTTGTTAGTGAAGCCATACAAGGTATCCTTCATTGGGGTTAAGTCTTTATCCAGAAAATGCATCTTTTTAAAAGCTGAGTAAGACAACAGGTTTACAGAGCTTCCATTATCCACTAGTACTCGATGGACCTCATAAGACCCGATACCTGCTTCGACCACTAAGGCATCCGTGTGGGGATGGTGTACCCAAGAAGCATCTCCTTTAGTGAAGGTAATATCTACATCCTCTCCTTCAAACAGCTTGGGAGACCTCTGTGACAGATTGTAAATACTTGTCAAAGGACGTTCTTTAGCTTCACAAGTGTACCTCTCCATGGCGCTCCTGCTACCTCCTCCAATATGGGGACCTCCTATAATTGTACGTATGCACCCAGCCTTGGGTGGTCCTTCCATCACAACAGGTTCCTGTACCTTCTCAGTCTTCTCATCTCTATACTTTTTGCCTTCCTGAGCCACCCATTCACTTAACTGCCCTTGCCTGATTAGAGTTTCAATTAAGTCCCTGAGGTGACGGCAGTCTGCAGTATTATGCCCATTGTTATCATGAAAATCAAAGTATAGGCGCTCATTCTTATTCCCTGGAGGGCCAGTTCTAAAAGGTTTCTTAAACCATGAGGACTTTTCATTCACTGCGTAGATGTGATCGATTGGAGCTACCAAAGGGGTGAAAGTTTCATAGACGGGTCTCTCATATTTGTTGTTGTTGTAGGAAGCTGGTGGTGGGACCTGACTCATGACAGGTCTGGTAGGATTCACAACTTCAGCTTCAGGCTTCACCTGGGATGTACGACTAACCACTTTTTTAATGTCACGACCATTGGGGCTTCTGGGCCTTGACCACTTGCGTCTTGACCACCCACTTTGCCTTACGAAATCTGGATCCTTCTTCAAATCAGCCAAAGATTCCTCCACGAGACGAAGAGGTTCCGCTTGGGCATAAAAATCTGCCAACGTCTCTGGTTCTTTTCCCTGAAGTGCTTTCCAAAAATCTGAGCTTCCTTTGACTCCAGCAATTAAAAAATTCTTTATGGTTTCCTCAGATGCTTTCTTAACCTTCGGAACCTCTGCATTGAACCTCTTGAAGTATTCTGTCAATGTCTCACTAGGTCTCTGCTTGATGTTGGCCAGGGTGTTGGTAGGTGGTGCAAACGCGACAGATGCTCTGAATTGGGTAACAAAGAGCTTTCCCATATTCTCCCAGGAACCGATCGAATCAGCAGGTAACCTCTTGAACCATTAATGAGCTCCACCCTGTAGAGTTGCAGCCAGTAACCTACATCTAATGGCCTCCTTCACTTGATAGACATCCATCTCCGTGTCGAAACGACTTAGGTACTCGATTGGATCAGTGGTTCCATCGAATTTCAACTCATTCGAGGGCCTTTAAGATCTAGGCAGAGCCGACTTTCGAACCCTTTTGGTGAAAGGAGAAGCAGTTATAGGATTCACAGCAAGATTCTTTTCATCCTTGAGTTGAGCCAAAATTTTCTTGATATCTTCTGCTGTCACCTCTCCAGTAGCTTTTGCCTTTGTCTTTTTGCTCGTTCCTTCCTCCTCTTTTGACTCTACAGTGCTGGATTCTTCAATAACCTCATCTGATCCTCTTCTTCAATTATCTGAACAGATGGGTCTTTGTCTTTCTTCTTTTTCTATGAGGAACCTCCAGTGTTAACCTTCTTCTTTCCCTTGGACTCTGTGCGGGCTTGGGAAGGTCCCTTTTTGCTAGGAGTTTTGTCCTTCTCAGGATTCTCTGGTTCTTCATCACCATTATCCTGTCTTGGATCTTCATCATCTTCTGGAACTTCCTCTTCATCTTCGGGTTCTTCTTCCTCGAAATTCAGTTGTTTTGGAGTCACCTTCGACTTCTTGCCTTTCTTTTCCTTCTTTTTCTTCTTTTTGCTTGAAGCCTGCTCCAAAGTCGACAATCGTTCTCCAACGGTCTTTTAGATTTCCATCATATCTTCTTTGGTAACCTTCTTTGCTTTTCGAGGATATTTGTTTTCATTGTGAATTTGTTCCTTAGAACGGGTTGCTTCGCTATCAGAGTCGCCTGCCATCTTTTCCACTCTTAAGATGTTAACTCCCCTCCTTCTAGCGCCAATGTTGATGAATGGATTTTGCAACAACTTTTGAGAGGTTTACGGGTAGTTGTATAGGCTAACGATCAACTATTCTTTGAAAGGTTTGGGTTGTGATTGTGGGGGTTGAGCTATGCTCGAGGGTGTCTCCAATAATCTCAAGTGCCTTTAGAGAGAATTAGAGAACTGAATGTGTCTTACCCCAGAGGTGCCTACGTACCCTTGTTTATATAGGGATTAAGCTCACGTAGTTCTAATGGGACTCTGTATCTTGCTGGAATGGCTGTATTCAACTACCTAGTTCGCGTAGGACTCAGGAACCTTTAGAGCCTTCTGCGAACTAGTTGGCTAAGTAGAGTAGAACTCGGGTTCGTACCCTACTATGATTCTCTCATTGGTGAAAGACAATCTAGGATCATCTGCGCCCTAGAATTATACTCAAATACAAATTTGTTTATCTATTCTAGATGGCTTCTAGAACCTTCTGTTGGCTACTCGTAGGAACCTGGTGCTCAGGAACCTATATCTCAGGAGCCTGTTTCTCAGGAACCTCCTTATTTCGGGACATATCACTTATGGACCTCCCTTTAGGCATCAGTACCTGCACAAATAACAAACTGGTTAGACTGGATAGCTCTTCACATGCTCTCGTCATCTCTATGGCTGTTGCTATGCTAACTCGAACTCTTCCGCTGGGAGGAACCTGGTCTTCTAATGTTCAGCTCAGCTTCCTGACCATTGGGAACCTCCTTATACTCGTACTTCCTTAGTCATTTCTTCTATCTGATCTTCATAACTCACACTGGATATATCCTTTAGCTTGTATGGATTGAACCCTATGGCCTAATGGGCCTACATTCAGCCCATGATGATTTTGGGCACAACACAGAGTTTATCCAACCTTTCAACAGTGTATGACCTAAAAAGTATTCTAATAGTTGTATTACCACATCAAGGTATACTAATCACAGAAACATGAGCAACATATTATATAAGTAAAGTTTGAGTCTAACCAGTATCTCTAGTCGAAACCAGAGATCATTCCTAGTTCATTTACCAGCCTTGTAAATGTAGCTTCACTCAATGGCTTGGTGAAGATGTCTGCAAGCTATTGTTCTGTAGACACAAAATAAAGCTCAATATTTCCTTCCTTTACGTGTTCTCAGATAAAATGGTACCTTATGCTGATGTGCCTGGTCATTGAATGTTGTACTGGATTACCTGTCATAGCAATAGCACTTTGATTATCACAGAAAATATGTATTTTACTGTACCTTAATCCATAATCCAGCAATTGATTCTTCATCCACAAAATCTGTGCACAACAGCTACCAGCCGTAATATACTCTGCTTCAGCTGTAGATGTTGAAATTGATTTCTATTTCTTGCTGTACCAAGAAACAAGTCTGTCACCCAGAAATTGACAACTTCTACTGGTGCTTTTTCTGTCTATCTTACAGCCTGCAAAGTCTGCATCAGAGTAACCAAGTAGCTTGAAATCTGATTCTCTGGAATACCACAAACCTAAGATTATGGTGCCCTTGAGATACTTAAAAATTCTCTTCACAACTGTTAGATGTGGTTCTCTGGGGTCTGCCTGAAACCTTGCACAGAGACAAGTTGCATACATGATGTCAGGTCTGCTTGCTGTTAGATAGAGAAGAGACCCTATCATGCCTCTGTAGTTTGTCATATCTACTGGAGCTCCTGTGTCTTTGTCCAACTTTGTTTCTGTTGCCATGGGAGTTGTTGCAGATGAACAGTCAAGCATACCAAATTTCTTGAGAAGATTTCTGGTATATTTTGCTTGATTTATAAAAATCCCATCATCTATTTGCTTCACTTTTAGGCCTAGAAAATAACTAAGCTCTCCCATCATGCTCATATGATACCTGGACTGCATGAGCTTGGCAAACTTCTTACAGAGTTTATCATTAGTAGACCCAAAAATTATGTCATCAACATATATCTGAACTAAAAGTAAGTCACTGCCAGATTTAAAATAGAACAGGGTTTTATCAATTGTACCTCTGTTGAACCCACTTTCTAAAAGAAATTGAGCTAGAGTTTCATACCATGCTCTTAGTGTCTGCTTAAGTCCGTAGAGTGCCTTATCCAACCTGTAGACATAGTCTGGATATTTGGGGTCCACAAATCCTGGTGGTTGTTCAACAAACACTTCTTCTTCAAGCTTCCCATTCAGAAAAGCACTTTTTACGTCCATCTGAAATACCTTGAATTTCTTTTGAGAGGCATATGCTAGAAAAATCCTTATTGCCTCCAATCTTGCAACTGGAGTAAAAGTTTCATCATAGTCTATTCCTTCCTGCTGTGAATAGCCTTTTGCCACAAGTCTAGCCTTATTCCTTGTAACAACTCCCTCACTATCAGTTTTGTTTCTGAAAACCCATCTAGTACCAACAACAGATCTATTCTTTGGTCTTGGTACAAGGGTCCATACTTCATTTCTTTCGAATTCATTTAACTCTTCCTGCATTGTTGTTATCCAGTCAGCATCTTGAAAAGCTTCTTCTACCTTCTTTTGTTCGGATTTAGACAAGAATGCATAAAACAGACATTCATTTGTTGTAGCACTCCTTGTCCTTACTTTCGCATCTGGATCTCCAATAATTAGATTAGGTGTATGAGATTTTGTCCATTTCCTAGCTGAAGGTAAATGACTTCTATCAGTATTTGATCCTCCCCCTTGATCCATGTTCTCCTGATTTTCTTGTTGCCTTTCTTCAGTCTCTGAGGCTCCCTCTGAATTTGACTGCTCAGAGTTTGAACTGTCAGATTTTGAACTTTCAGAGTTTGAGTCATCAGAGATTGATCCATATTTTTCAGCTGACTCGCTTTCAGTATTTGAGTCATCATTTTGAAGTGATCCTTCATGCTCCCCCTCAACTGGTTCTCCCCTTTGTTCTGGCTGAGAAGTTTCTTCAGTGTTTACCAGTAGAGGTTCAGAGTATGCTTCAACAGAGTTTGTCGACTCAGCTTCATCAGAGATTAATTCTTCATTTTCAAAGCGCAGTTGATCATGTTCATCTACATCTTCAAGTCCAGTTATTTTCTTGTCATCAAATGACACATGAATTGACTCCATAATTACCTTGGTTCTCATATTATAAACTCTAAATGCCTTAGTTGACAGCGGATAGCTAACAAAAATTCCTTCATCAGCTTTTAACTCAAATTTGGTCAACTGTTCAAAATGAGTTTTTAACACAAAGCATTTGCACCAAAAAATATGAAAATATTTCAGGTTAGGCTTCTTTTCATTGACCATCTTATATGGTGTTTTCCCATGCTTGTTGATCAGAGTAGCATTTTGAGTAAAACAAGCAGTTTGAACTACTTCTGCCCAGAAATAGGTTGGCAATTTTGCTTCATCAAGCATAGTTCTGGCAGCTTCTATCAATGTTCTGTTTTTCCTCTCAACTACACCATTTTGCTGTGGTGTTCCAGGTGCAGAAAACTCTTGCTTCACTCCTCTGTTCTTGCAAAATTCTTCCATTGTTACATTCCTAAATTCAGTTCCATTATCACTCCTGATTATTTTGACTTTGTGTTTTGATCCTTTATCCAGCAGCTTTACATGCTCCATCAGAGTTAATGCAGTTTCATTCTTCTTTGCTAGAAAATACACCCAAGTGTATCTGGTGTGTTCATCAACAATGACTAAAGCATATTTCTTTCTTCCAATAGACAAGACATTCACTGGTCCAAAAAGATCAACATGTAGAAGATGATAAGGATCAACAATTGAAGATTCAGACTTGCTTTTGAAAGATGACTTCCTTTGTTTTGCCTTTTGATAGGAATCACACAGGCCATCAACATTTAATAAAGACTTTGGGAGTCCCTTTACAAGATCCTTTCTTATCAACTCATTGATGTTGTTCAGATTCAAATGAGAGAGTTTCTTATGCCACTTCTAACTCTCTTCACTAGACATTCTTGTTGACAGGCACACAGCTTTTCCATCAGAGTTTGTCAACAATTTTGCTTCATAGATATTATTGCGCCTGTGTCCAACTAGAACAACTTTCCCTGTAGATTTACTGATAACTTCACAGTATTCAGGTTAAAAATCTACATGATAACCTCTGTCACAGATTTGACTCACAGATAGTAGATCATGCTTGAGTCCTGGAACTAGAGCTACATTTGTGATGGTGACATTTCCAAGATTGATATTGCCATATCCTAGAGTACGTCCTACGTTGCCATCTCCATAAGAAACTTTTGGGCTAGCCTTCTCCTCATACTCTGATAGCAGGGCTTTATTTCCAGTCATGTGTCCTGAACATCCACTGTCCACGACTAGGGTACTCTCCCTGATGCACTGCAATCACAAAAATTCATTGAAGGTCAGATTTAAGGATCCAGACTTGCTTGGATCCTTTGGCTTTCTTAACTTTGTCAGTTTTAGCAGCGAAATTCTTATTATTAGAGTTTAAGCTAACATTTTCAGAGGTTACACTTGCAGAATTAACCTTAACCCATTTCAAATTGGGCTTCAGTTCATAATAATTATGATAAATAGCATGATAATCCCTGCAAGTGTAAATAGAATGCCAAGTACTTCCACAATGTTTGCATAAAGTCTGTGGTTTAGTTTTAACATAATCATTCTTTACTCCAGACTTGGAGGGTAAAGAATTAATGTTTTTATTTTTACTGCAGAAACTAGCAAGATGATTAGTACTACCACAGTTATGACATGTCTTTCTTAGAGCATAAGTAGCAAGCATTTGATTATAACCTTTAGTAATGCCTACTTTACCATTTCTATTCTTCCTGGACACTTTCTGTTTCTTAACAGATTTTAACTCCTTAAGCTTATGTTTGAGTTGTTTATCTGTCATTGAACCAATATTAATCTGTTTAACACAAGTTTTTACTGATTCTTTCTTAACAGCTTCTTTTTCAACTTCAGACTTAGGTTCACTTGTGCCAGTAGCAAATTTTCTAGATGGAAGATGTGTTCTAATTTTGACTTCTTTTTAAAACCTAAGTTCATCTTCCTCACAGTAACCTAAACCAACTGTGTCTGACTGAAAAACCTCATGAGTGTCTTTTCCAGAATCAGTCCAAGTCTTAATTATGTGATTTGCTTTCTCCAATTCAGATTCTAGTTGCCTATATCTTCCAAGCAACTCCTGTTCTAGATAAACAGCATCATCTCTTTCTTTCTGAACTTGTTGCATGTTGACAAGTTTCTCTTCAACAAATTTATTTCTTTCTTTAAGTTCAGAATTCTCAGATTTGATTCTCTCATTCTCTAAAGTCTGATCCCTATAACTGATATGTAAGGCCTTAAGATAAATTATCAATTCAGATATATTATTAGTATTATAATCGTAGGTAGTTAGGGGTACCTTGTTTTCAGAATCTTCAGATTCATTCTCATTAGAATCCATGAGAGCATAGTTAACATCCTCATCTGAGTCAGAAGTGTCTGCCCAGTCTCTGCCTTTTGTGAAGAGTGCTTTTTCAGTTTTACCCTTCTTGCACTCAGGAGCATAGTGACCCATCTCCTTACACTTGTAGCATTGAATCTCAGACTTGTCTTTCTTCCCAGATTTGGTATCCTTTCTCTCAGACTTTCTGAAACTCTTTCTGTCTGAATTTGAATCTTTCTTAGAGAACGTTTTTCCCTTCTTGAAGTTCTTGAAACCCATCTTCTTGAAGGTCTTCACCATCAAAGCAGCCATTTGCATCATTTTTTCTTCATCATCCTCAGCGTTAGATGATTCATCAGTGTTTGAGTCAACATCAGAATTTGATGACTCACTTTCAGAATGTATGACCAAAGCTTTTCCCTTAGCTTTCTTCCTTGATGCTTCCTTCTTTAAGGGTTTTTCTTCAACCTTAAGAGCAACATACTTTGTCTTCTTGCTTCATCTCCTATTTCTCTGTTCCAATTCCAGTTCATGAGTTTTGAGCAACCCATAGATTTCATCAATCTCAGTGTCAGCAAGATCATAATTATCTCCTATAGTGGTTGTCTTTACATCCCACTTTTCAGATAGAGCAAGAAGAAATTTGAGATTTGAATCTTCTAGATCATACTCTTTATTGACCAGTGACAAATCATTGAGTAGCTTACAGAATCTGTCAAATGTTTCTGTCATGGTTTCTTCAGATTTTGCCTCAAAATGTTCATACTCCTATGTGAGTATGTTCCTTCTATTCTTCTTGATAGCAGCAGTTCCTTGACATCTAACTTCAAGGGCATCCCAGATTTCTTTGGCAGTTGTGCAATTAATCACTTTGTTAGACATAACATTGTCTAAGGCACTATGAAGTAGATGTCTAACCTTTGCATCCTTAGCAATAGATGCAATATCCTCAGGAGTCAGATCTTTCTTCTCCTTTGGAACTGATTTAGCTTCTTGACCAGCAGTAACAACAGATAACTTTGTAGGCTTATGAGGACCTTCATAAATTCTGTCAAGATATTCTAGATCTGTAGCCTCCTGAAACATGGTCATCTTCACCTTCCAGATTGAATAATCTGCCGGCCTAAGAATAGGAACCCTAATTGTTTCATAACGACTCACAGTAGTAGGTTGAGCCTTCTCAGTACTAGAACCAGAACCTGAAGGAGGAGGTATCTCTGCCATTGATTATAGTTGTGTGTGGATCTTAAACTGTATAGAGTAACAGATCTGCTCTGATACCAATTGTTAGGCCGAATACACAAATATAATCAAGTTTGTATGAGAGAATAGCAATTAACACACGTTTAAATAATCAAAAACTGTATGGAATTAATAACTCCTCTATCAATGATGTAAAATATCACAGAGAGCTGCTTAGGTTACAATGAAATGATAATGCATTTTTCGATACCCTTCTAGGGTTAACCTAACTGTATTTATAAAGATATACAGCTACAGTACAATCGATAATTAATACTCCTATAAATCATCTATACAAATATTATCAATTATGATTGTTACACATCTTCTTAGTCAACACAATATCTTCGACAGCTATCTAATCTTCAAAGATATCGCTTCCATAATCATCTTCAATTATTCTTCAAAGTCTGATGATGACCAGTAGACGCTCCCTCCTGACAGAGTTTAGCAAACTCTGTCGAGCTTCCATCTGTCAGAGTTTAATTAAACTCTGACCGCTTCCAGCTTCCAGTTAAACTCTGATGAATCTCTGAAACATTAAACACTGACATTACTCATATCAATTATATTTAACAGTACTAATTTCCAGACTTTGTTTCTCTCAAACTCATTTAGTTCTTCCTGCATTGCAATTACCCAATCAGGATCTTGTAAGGCTTCTTCAACCTTCTTAGGTTCATTCTTTGAGAGAAAGCAACTATACAAGCATTCATTTTGAATTGATCTTCTAATTCGAACACCACTATTTGGATCACCAATAATCAAATCTTCAGTATGATCCCTTATCCATTTTCTAACAGGTGGTAGATTACTCCTGCTAGACTCCCCCCTATGTTAGTGGTATCTCTTGTAGAAGAGTGTTCATTTCCTTCAAAAGATCCCCCTTGATCAGTAGAATCAATAGACTCCATACTGCTACTAGTACTTGAGCTTTCTCCATTAGTCCCTGAAGAATTAGTCCCTGATGAAGTAGACTCTGAATGATTGGTCTGCTCCTGACTAGTACTGTGTTCTCCTTGATTGATTTGCTCCCCCTCAGTAACAGCATTCCTTTGAGAAGCAATAGAGATTTCCTCTGGAGAACCTTCATCATCACTGGAGAGAATCTCAGAATCCTTAAGATTTTCAAATTCCAATTTGTCATGGCTTTCATCAGTTTGCAAAATTCATAACTTCTTATCATCAAATGCAACATGAATTGATTCCATAACAATGTGAGTTCTGATATTATAAACTTTGAAGGCCTTTAATGCTGAATATCCTAGAAAGATTGCTTCATCTGATTTGGCTTCAAACTTTCCAAGTTGTTCTGGATGAACTTTCAGGACATAGCATTTGCATCCAAAGATGTGAAAGTATTTCACACTTGGCTTCTTTCCTTAATTTGATCATCTCATAGGGAGTCTTTCCATGACTATCTATCAAGGTGCAATTTTGAGTAAAACATGCAGTGCTGATAGCTTCTGCCCAGAAATAGGTTGGAAGCTTTACATCTGCAAGCATGGTTCTTGCTGCCTCTATGAGAGTTCTATTCTTTCTTTCTACTACACCATTCTGCTGAGGTTCCGGGTGCAGAAAACTGTTGAGTGATTCCATTGTCTGCACAATACTCCTCCATTGTAGAATTCTTGAATTCTGTACCATTGTCACTCCTAAGTACTTTGACTTTGTACTCAGAGCTATTCTAAATATTCTTGACAAGATCAATGATTTGCCGAGGAGCTTTATCCTTTTTATGTAGAAAGAATACCCATGTGAAACTTGTGTAGTCATCCACTATCACTAGAGCATATCTTTTCTTGCTGATAGACATAATGTTTACTGGACCAAAAAAATCAAGATGCAGCATGTGAAATGGTTCAGTAATTGAATTTTCAGTCTTGCTCTTGAAAGTGGTTCTTCTTTGTTTTCTAAGCTGACAAGCATCACAAAGTCCATCTTGCACATAATTTGCCTGAGGTAAGCCTCTCACTAGATTGTGCTTAACAAGTTGATTAAGCTTCTTGAAATTAAGATGTGAGAGCTTCTTGTGCCAATTCCCGCTTTCATCATTTGATGCCTTGCTGTAAAGACATCTGACATTCCTATTTCTTTTGATCTTACTAGACTCTGAAAGACCTTCTAGTCTCTGTTTCAGCTGAGACTTAGACAGAAATCCAATGTTGACATTCTTAGGTTTTTCTAACACTTTCTCATCTGAACTAATATTGTTAATTCTCTTGTGCACAACTGGGGTACCATTTGAATCAACAAACTTAACATGTTTAGGTTCAGAAACTTTCTGCTTACCTTAAAATTTAGATGTGCTAGCTTCATGTTTATTATTATCATTCTGGACAACAGCTACATGAGTTTCACTTTTATCCTTTTCAAAACCTATGCCATAAACTTTGCCAAGAATTTGATTTTCAATGATTTGTTGAGTCTTTTTACTAGAGTTGTTAATGGTTTTCATCATCTCTCTCTCTTCCTCTAGTTCTTTTCTGATATAGTCATAAGCCTCAAGAATAACACTATAATCATGCTTAGCTTTATCAGAATCTATTCTATAATGTTCCATTTGAATTAACTCAGATTCAAGAATATTATTTCTATCAACTAATTCATCATTCTTAATCTTAAGTTCATCTCTTTCACTAGTAAGAATTCTGAAATTAGTCATAAGATTCTTAAACTCAGCATGGATAGACCTAATATCATCAGAATCTAAGCTATCAAATGAATCAAGAGAGTGAAGAGATACCTTAATAGAAGATGGAGAAGTTTTTTTTGGAGATCCAGGTTTGTTTGAAGTATTTGCCATCAATGCAATGTTGTCATCCAATTCATCTTCAGAATCACTGGAATCAGCCCAATCCTTCTGTGTGACCATGAGTGCATTACCCTTTCCTGATTCCTAGGCTTCTTACACTCACTAGCAAAGTGTTCAAGCTCGCTGCAGTTAAAGCATTTGATCTTTGCCTTATCAAGCTTGACAATTGTATTTTTGCCCTTGTCATTCTTCTTCTCCTCTTTCTTTTGAAAAGGTCTTTTGCTAAATCTTCTCCTGTTGAATCTTCCTTTCTTGAAAGCTTTAGCAAACATAGCAATGAGTTCCTGCATCTCTGATTCAGAATCACTATTGTCAGAGTCTATATCTGTATTCTCTGATTCAGAACTTTATTTGCTTTTCTTCTTCCTTGAGTCCTTTACAGTAGGCTCAATATTCTGTTCTTCTGGAAGCTTCTTTGATTCAGATTGAGCAGTAAGTGCAACAGTTTTCATCTTTCCTTCACCCCTGCTCTTCTTCTGTTGCCTGTCCAGTTCATAAGCCCCCAGTTTTCCATAAACTGCCTCTAATGATATTTCATCCAGATCATTAGCTTCCTCAATTGCAGATATCTTCTCATTAAAGAAATCGGGAAAGGCTTTCATGAACTTAGTATTCATATCCTCCAAGTCATAATATTTACCATGCATGGCCATCTCATTGATGAGCTTAGTAAACCTATCAACGGTATCAGTAAGTGACTCACCAGACTTGGATTCAAAGTACTCATACTGTTGTATGAGAAGTGTCCTCATATTCTTCATAACAGGTTTAGTTCCTTCACAATGAACCTTCAGATTGTCCCATATCTCCTTAGCAATTTTACAAGAAAGAACATAGTTAGTGAGAACAGAATCAAGACCGTTGAACAGTATGTTTCTCACTTTAGTATCCTTAAGAACGTTCTCCTTATCCTTATCTGTCCATTCAGATTTAGGCTTCTCTGCCGTGTGCTCTGGAACTACTTTTCCTTCGACAGTTGCTTGAGGAACAACCCTTGTTGGAACGAAAGGCCCATCTCTAATTCTGTCGAGATAATCAGGATCTGTTGCTTCCAAGTAATGCAACATCTTCACTTCCCAGAGAGTATACTCGTTTCTCTTGAGCATAGGGATCTTAGTATTACCATCCTTGTAACCAGACATGATTGCAGATTTTTATGATTATTCAAAATCAACCTGCTCTGATACAAATTGTTAACTCGAATAACTTGTAGAAGGGGGGTTGAATACAAGTTATGTAATCGTGTCTGATTTTTTCTTGATTAGATGAACAAGAACAAATGAATAAATCAAACTGTTTGTATTAATAAAATCAAGTACAAACTCTACCAAAGGTGTACAATACCTTTAGCAGATGCTCTTAATACAAATCTCTCTCTGTTTGTTTCGAACTCTCGAATACAAACCTTATTCTAAGCTCACGTTTTTGAACTCACGAATGAACACTTTTTACAATGATATAGAGAGAGTATTTATAATGCTACCTATCAACTAATAACAGAAAGTAATGATTAATACATGGTAATCTTCTGCCGTCGAGTTGATAGTTTCCAACAATGCTTTGATTCTTTTCTTCATGCACACTTCTTTCCATCTTCTGAATACAAGATCCTAAAGTATAGCACTATCCAATTCTGCAACTTCGATACAGTCAGGGTCTGTCATAGTCCTTGAAAACCTGTAGTCCGTGACCTTAGTCTCTGATCAAGTACTGTTCACAGTTTTGCAGATCTTGGATAATTGATATTCCCTTAATCAAATGCTAAACCCTTTATAAGATCAGGATATTACAAGAAGTGTAATGTCATTCTATTCTACACATCACAACTCATGAATTTATTCCTAACAAACCTCCTTCAAAGATCTGCGTACTGTTGATGGTAAATTATCTGGCAATGATTCTCTAATTCTTTCTCCAGATGAAGTGGAAAAGTATGCTCTTGCAGGTAAGAATATCACACTTATTTAGTTAAACTGTTTATAATATAAACGAGTTTTTAATATTCATGTTAACACATTTTAATTGATATTTATACACATGGTTATTCCTCATAATATATTATATTGTTAATCTTCAAGTAGTGGTTAAAATGACATATTTTTAACTAATTATTTTGCAGAGATTGAGAAACTGTTAAACGAAGTTGGTAAGTCCTTGAAAGATTTTTCAACCATGCCCTTCCCTTCTGAGAAATATTTATATACTGCATCTAATCGTCTAATTGAAGAGGAATTAGGGTATGATAAAATTGAAATGAAGAGTCAACACGACAAGTCTTTTTCACATTTAAATCCTGAGCAGATGAATGTATACAACTCTATTGTTGAATCAGTCAACGGTGGAAAAGGAGGGATGTTTTTTGTTTACGGTAGTGGTGGATGTGGCAAGACATTTTTATGGAAAACCCTTTGTTGTCGTTTCCGTATTGAAGGTAAAATTGTTTTACCTGTTGCATCTTCTGGTATTGCCGCAACCTTGCTTCCTGGAGGTAGGACTGTCCATTCCCATTTTCAAATTCCGATTAAATTACATCAGTATTCTGTTGCTGGCATTAAGCATGGTAGTGAAATTGCAGAGTTGATTAAGTAAAAGAGTTTAATCATATGGGATAAAGCACCAATGCAGCATCGTCATGCTTTTGAAGCTGTTGATCGTTCCTTTAAAGATATAATGGCTGCAGTTGATCCGAGAAAAAAGAATCTTCCGTTTGGAGGTATAACTGTAGTTCAGATATTACGAGTTATTCCTAAAGCTACAAGAAGTGAAGTTGTCAACGCATCATTGAATCAGTCACGTTTGTGGAATTATTGTAAAGTATTGAATTATGGGTCTTTGTAATGGTACGAGAATGGTTATTACTAAATGTATGATGAATAGCATTGAGTGCCAGATATTGACTAGATCGCATGTTGGCACAAAACACCTGATTCCAAGGATTGAGATGGAGCCAACTGATACCAACTTCCCATTTGTTTTTAAAAGAATACAGTTTCCTCTCCAAGTGTGTTTTGCAATGACCATTAATAAGAGCCAAGGTCAGTCACTTGACAAAGTTGGTTTATATCTCCCAAGTCCTGTATTTTCCCACGGACAACTATATGTTGTTGTTTCTAGAGTTACATCTCCTGATGGTTTGCACATTTTAATTGAAGCGGATACATGAAGATCAAAACATTGCACTGCTAATGTTGTTTTTGATGAAGTATTCTATAATCTTCCAGTTGTTAGTTAGAACTTTGTTTGTATATTCTCATTCTATTTATGTTGCATAATTTAACAACTTACAAATTCCCTTTACCTTTATTAATTGATCGTTATAATATATCCTCTATCATCTATATAACAAGTAATGGTAATCTTTTTATGTATTTATAAAATCATCTTAAATAAATAAATTAGATTTTTTAAAAAACTTAACTATGATTAACAATTTAAATAGTATCACCATTTATAAAGATGTGCACAGATTCTCATTAAAGATGATGATTCTGATGATTTTGTCTTATGAAGAACAGAAGTAGCAATTTGAATTAGAAAAGAAGCCAAAACTTCTATTTCAGTTTTCTGAATTTACTTTTATTTCCAAGATATTTTGTAAGAGCAAAACTTTAGTTATATATTGAAAATCTTCCATTGTTTGTTACATACTATGAATTACTTATTTTTCATTTATTAAATATGATTCAGTTTTTAATGTCTAAATTTGTTTTCATTAATTGTCATATAAGAAAAATTGCAATTTATTGTAAATATGACAGATTTACATTTCATTGTAATCAATTTAAGTAAATTCTCATGAATTTAGTAAATATATTTATATTCGAATTCTTTTATGCAACATTTACTCTACTCTTTTTTATCCTGATATGCAAGGACATTAATATTAGGCTACACATAATTTTATCCTTTAAATTATTGTACTGTTTTTTATGCTGATTTTTTAGTACCTTAATAGAATTATAATTCTTATAATTAACATATGATAGACACATGGAAAATAATTTTTTTATATTTAAGTGAAATTAACATTTTTTATTTAAACATGTAAAAAATTAAAAATTTAAGTTATTTTCAAAATTTATTTTACATATAGTACTATATTAACTGTACGAGACAACAGTTTCTGAACTATATTAACTAATTACTATATTGTTTTAGTTATTTGTTTATCGTGTGGAATATTGATTTTGCTATTTGCTTATCGTTTGTTATCGTGATTAATTTTCAGACGTTCTAAAATTATGATAATAAATGTACTTTGTTTATGATGCGTTGTTTTAATCTTAAAAAATTTATATCTTCAAATTTATACGTTCTAAAATTATGATAATTTTAAACAAATTAACGATCTTATGGTATGTTTTTTTAGCAATCATAAAAAAGAATAATATTAATGTAAGAGCATACAAAAATAAAATAAGTCATGATTAAACAATTCAAAGAATCTAATAGATTTAAATTTTAGATTAAACAAGTCATGATTAAGTTTAGATTTGCAAGTTAAGGATCTACATACGTTATCTAATAATATAGACTACATTATTACATGAAATAAAAAGGATAGAAAAAGTGTTAGAAGATCAACAGTCCTGATAACTCTCTTTGCATGCGAGCTGAAAACACACATATTTACTTCATCTTCTCCCATTCTCCAATATATAGTTTACAGTCCTTTGCTATTTCAGTTTTAACTTTTCTATCAAAAGTTTTAGACCATCAATCTTCTAAACCTATAATCAAAATGTTTCAGAATCTTCATTCAGATATTCTTGGCTTGCTCTTTTCATTCATCATAATAGATGTAGGAGACTTTAATAGTTTTGTTAAGTGTCTTATGGAATGGGTGACTAAGAAAACTACTCCTAGAATCAGAGATGTTCTGGAAAGGCTTGACTGGGATTCTTTGTACCAGTTCCATAATCATCCAATTGAGGTTACACGTGACCAGTTTCATGCTTTTATTAGTTTTGCTGTTAGACATAAGGTTGATCAAGCTTTCTATTACAATTCCATTCGGTGCTTATTTTTTAATCGAAATGTGCCACATCATCTTTATGTACTATCCTCTCTATCAGGTAATCATTTTTCTTCTTCTTTTTGCTTCATTTTCTTTAACGCAATAAATAGAACTTTTCACAGAGATGAGAGTGTTCAAGAGATGTATGAATTGCTTAATCAGACACATTTGAGATCTAGGATAATAGAACTTATTAAATATCTCGAAGAAATGTACTGTTACTTATTTGAGAAGGATCATCTGTTGCCGATTTACAAGTTTTGCCCAAATGCAAGAAACAAACAACCCATCTATCAACTCGAAGGTCATCCTCTTGGAGATGAGTTATTGAACTCACTCTGCGATAAAACTATTAAAAGTTATATCTGCCATGAGAGTGAAGTATATGGCAATCGCTTGAGAATGGCACATATGTGGAATACTGATTATGCTTATTGCAAAGTGCAGATCTTGTTGTTCAAGATTGTCCTGTCTTCTATTGCTGATTAAACATTTGTTTCTCTGAAATTTGTCTAATTGTTGTTTTAATGAATTTTTGAACACACTGTTTTATGGATGCATGTTTTATTGACTATTTATTTATTTCCAGAACATATCTGATTGTAGATACTGATGAATGTTTGCCTTAAGTATGTCAATGTTAAGTTCTTGATAAATTTTACACAATGTTTTCTTAATGTACTTAATGTTAAATGATGTATGCTATTTTTGTGCATTTGTGCGCCAGGTTTCAAAGTGTACTTTATTGTTTTCCAAATTAAGCTACACAATACAACATTTAACAACATAGGACAATGGTAAACTCTATGAACATAGAATAAAATAGTTAACGTGTGTCAAACAATAATACAGAAATTAGGAATATTAGACCAACATGTTCCTATGATTTAAGAGAATAACTACCATTAAGTTTAAGACAACATAGAATTTATAATTCGTAGCAATGCATATCGATAGGTTGAGAATCTTCAGAGAACTATATATTACGTGAGAAATCCACAAGTCCAGCGCTCATTTTTGCCCTCTGTTCCTCCACTTCACCAACTTTGGTTAACCAGACATTTAGTTTTTGTGTCCAATTTGCTTCAAATGTCTTGAATCTTGTTAACATCTCTTCTAAAAGCTCTCTAAACTGCTTCACATGCCCAACAAGAGATACCTGGGTATCTTCTACAAATCTGCGTTCTCTTCCTAGATAAGAACTGTCAACTTGAACTTTTTGATGTGAAGATTGACCAGTCGATACATGTTGGTTTCCCGTCAGCACCTCTGTAATGTTCCTACATTTTAAATACCATACGCATATTGTCATAATTTCGAAAACATATGCATAAGAATAAAATTTTGACATAGATATGTACATGTATTTTTCCTCGATTCCAATGGTGCGAGCAAATAGTTCTGTCTGACTATCCTCCACGCTCTTGAAAAATAGACCGAAATCTTCATTTGCTGAACGAATGTCTTCATTTAGATCTGTAGAAGTAAGATTGATGTTATTCAAGTCATTAGCCAACAATGACTTGATGTTTGTGTACCTTCTCCTCTTTGTTGATCATGAACTCATTAGTTTTGATAATAAGTAATAAGCAAATCTTATGATATAATGTTTTGTATCTCCGTTATGATTTATAGACATTTGATTAACTGGCAAAGTTATGGATTCGTTTTTTAACCCACATTCTATACTAATCCATTATAAATTCCTTCAAACTTGGCATATATATGATTTATGGTCATTTCTTTAACCACCAAAGATATTGGTTGGTTTTGTAACTTGCACGTTCAAAATTAATCACTTATCAATTTTATTAAATTTTATTCATATTTATTTTTTGATTTAAATTTGTTGAGCTGAAATTCTTATGAAATTTTAAATTACGTGGTTCATATCTAATCCATTATAATTTTAGATTATCGGATCGGACATGCGGATTCATTTAAATTAAAAATAAAAATAAAAAATGTAGAATATATAGTGAAAATTTAAATAAAATAAACCAATTTTTAATCAAAAAACAATTCCTAAAATATAATATTCAAAACTTTAATAATAAATTTTGAATTTGAAATCAAAAAATATATGATTTGTATAAATATATATAATTCTTAACATAAATATAGTGATAAAAAAATATGAAAAATTATTACATATCATACTTGGAAAATTATTAAACTTCTATTTAATTTTATTAAATATGGTGTATACATAATATAGAAATATAATAAAATAATAGTGTACATGAAAGAAAGATGAAAATATTTAAATGAGAAGAAAAATAATAAATCTCATATAAGCTAAATTAACTTGGTTATGCATAGTTAATTTTATCTTATATATTACATTAAAATATATAATATATATATATATAGGCTTTTGCTCAAATACAAACTACAAACTAACACTAAATTAATTATATTTCATTTATTCTAAGGTTCCCGCCAAGGGTACCTTCACAAAAAATGCTTAAAATAATTGGCTCTATCCACCAAAAAAAAAACTTGCCGTGGAAATGCGAAGCATTTAAGACAGTAAACGGATGAGTTAGGTAGTCATGAGGGCCGCAGGCCCTCGACACACCCGTCAATCGTCTATTGCCTTTACCATTGATTGCCATTCCTTACAACTTTAGAATGATAAAGGCGCGAAGCGCCGTACAAGAAGGTGCGAAGCACCGTTAACCAGTGAAATCCACTACCACGTCATCACGTGAACAGTGATTTGTTTTTTATTTTTTTTTGCTGAATGGAGCCAATTATTTTAAACACTTTTTGTATTGGGGTACCCCTAGTTTGATCATTAGATTAGCATGAAATATTGAATTAGTGTTTAGTTTGTAGTTTGTAGTTAATTTTAGTTTGTAGTAGAGTAGGACCCTATATATATAGAGTTGCACTCCATAGCAAACACCTTATATAACAAAAAATAAAGAACACCTCATATCTAATATAATGTAAGAGTTCCATCATAACACCCAATACAAAAAGTTATTATTTTTTTACCCTCTAGCAAACCAGCAAAAAAAAAAAAATTTTGAAAATTTACTGTTCACCTGATGACGTCATGATGACGTCATCAGGTGAACAGTAATTTTCAATTTTTTTTTGGAGACTTGATAGAGGGTAAAAAAAATAATAACTTTTTTTATTGGGTGCCCCTGGCGGGGCCAAAGGATCTAATAGATCTAAGGTGTTCTTTGTTGTTTGTTATGTAAGAGTGTTCTGTATGGAGCAAAGGCCTATATATATATATATATATCGAATCGGTTAATTCAAAATTCATATCCGTTCTTAATGGATCGGATCAAATTTTCAACGAATCAATTTTTTTTTAATATAATCCATATCCATCAATTATGTCCCGAATTGGATTGGGTTGAATCGGATTATTGATCTATTGACAAGCCTAATTTTGTCCTATATTTTTGTACTAAAAATAAACTTTGTTTATTTTATTATATAATACCCTTCTATGCTCTCTATATCTAAATCTACACCATATTATGATGGTCATTATTATAACCTTCTTATATAGAGTTTCGAGAGAACCATTGGTTCTACTATAGAATCTCATCAATAATTCTAAAATCAAAATTTTCAAAATATAAAATTTGACTTTAATGTAGAATATGAAAGATATATAAACTTTATAAAAAATTTAACACGTAATATTTGAAGAAAAAACTTGATTTTGAATTTCATTCTATTGTAAAATCATTTTGGATAAATTTGATACTATGATGGAATCGCTTCGAATTATTTCATTAATTTTCAAAAAAAAGTTCTGTAATTTCATTTTTTATTAAAATTTATAATTATATTTCATACATAATAAGATAAATATATGTATTTTGTGTGATTCTCTCTTAGACTCCATATAAGGTGGTTTTCTCTACAGTGTCAGCCATTATTATATCAATACTATATTATTATAAGCTTGGTCATTTGGTACACCAAATTTGATATATTAAATAATAATAGTAAATTGTAAGACAAATAAATGAGAATCACGGAACCTAATACTAAAAAAAAATTCTTTTTCTAATATTTAAAATTATTTCATAGGTTCGAGATTGGAATCACACCAAAAACATATCTTTATTAAACATACATATATACTATTCTTTAAACAACTACATGAGTTTACGGTGCAATTATCGTTAAAAACATATAATAGTCAAAAAATTATTATCTATTTTAAATAAAGTATTATTATACATTGATATGGGCTAAAAATAAGCCCTAAAGACACAGTTAATATGGTATTACTTAGACCCAGTGTGGTCCAAACGTGGGGCCCATTAATGAGGTCAAAATCCCTATTTTAATATTAATTTCGTAATTAATATTGGGGGAAATAAACAGCTCAGTAATTAGAGTTGGATAAGGATAATATCCCCATCAGACTTAGCCACCAAGGCATCCAATTCGATATGGAAACTGATTCCTATAAGGAATAGATCTAGAACCTTCCTCAAAGACTTGTCCACCAAGTCTCCAAATCCTACCATAATTCTAAGGCTTCTCAGCCTATATAAAGGGCCTGACCCCTCATTCTCAGAACTACATTTTCTTGGCTTGATTCTCTAATACAGAGATACGTAGGCACTCTGTGAGGACCGCTTAGTCTCGAACGCAGAAGCAGCCATTAAAGCACGAAGCTCACGAACCCTAGCATTAAATATACAAACCTTAGCCGCAATAATTTCAACCTGGTTTTTATTCCATAACATTTGGCGCCGTCTGTGAGAAGAAGACATCAACCATGGTTACCACTCGAAGAACAACACCGGTCTCAACCGAGGCTACCTCTGGAACCGTCGTTCCACCAATCACTGCTCCTCCTGTTGGTACAGAACAAGGGTCTGTACCCCCATTGACGGAAACAAACCCTCATACTCAGATCTCTCAACCACAAGGGACGAATCCCCTTGTTGAAGGACCTCAGCCAGTAATCGTCCCTCTAGGACAAGAGACTAACCCGCTACAGATGGTAGTCTCTCCTCTCCCTCTGAATAGCCGCCCGCCGCCTCACAGTCTCTCCACTTCTTCACTCCCTGTCAACACCAACCCACTGTATGGGCTGCCTAACTACCCCCAAGATCCAAGGGATCCGGGACCAAGCGATCATGCTCGACTGATCCATGGGCAACAACAACCCCCTTATCTTAGTGGCCCGGCCCCTCCTGAACCAGGATACTATGATTACTCTGGTCCTTATACTGGAGACTCGTCATCTGAAGACGATGATCGAGACGAAGCCCCAAGGAGGCGATGTGCTAGTAAGGAACCTCTGAGGAGGAATCCATCAAACCGTGATGGTCCTTTAACAATTGCAGAGAAAATTAAGGCTTATGAAGCCGAGATTCAGAAGCTAAAGGACGACCAAGCAAGGGAGCTAGAGAGGCAGAACCCTAATCAGACTCGACCTCCTCCGACTTCAGGAGGGATTCCCTTCATAGATCTGGAGAGGTCTTCAAGGAGACACCGAAGGGCTGAAGCCCCAACCAGAGGAACTAAAAGGGTGGAACTCCCCAAGAATAACCCCAAAGATCTGATGCTACAAGGAGATCTTGATGATCCAACCCCTCCATTCACTGAGGAGGTGATGAACGCACATATCTCCCGAAAGTTTAAGATGCCCACGATCAAAGCTTACGATGGAATGGGGGATCCCGCAACTCATGTGAGAACGTTTACAAGCGCATTTTTACTGCAGCCTGCTAACGATGCCCTTAAGTGTAGGGCGTTCCCCCAAACCCTGTCGGGCATGGCGCAACGCTAGTATAGTCGTTTACCTCCAAACTCAATTAGCTCTTTCAAGGAGTTGAGTACCGCTTTTGTCAGTCAATTCATTAGCGGAAGAATTCATGAGAAATGCTCCGCATCCCTTATGTATGTAACGCAGGGAAAGAATGAGAACTTAAGAGATTATATCAAGCGATTCACTAAGGAAACCCTGAATATCACTGATTTGGAAAATAAGGTAGCCATGGTAGCCTTGCAGCATGGAACCACGGATCTCTTTTTTAAGAGGTCGTTGGCAAAACACCCCCCTGAAAGCATGGATAAACTTCAACGAAGGGCGGACAAGTATATAAAAGCTGAGGACAGCATCAAGAAAGAAGCCGCATTGGGCAATGGAGGGAACAACAAGCGGAAGCAAGAACAAGACTACAATGCTAGGGACAAGTATCCCCGAGCTAGCAGAGACTCTGAATCTGCTCCAAAAAAGAACTCGGGTCCAAGGTTTTCCGAATATGCCAGGCTTAATGCTCCAAGAAGCCAGATCCTGTTGGACATTGAAAAGGAAAAGGACTTCCGATGGTCGAAGCCACTTAGAGGAGACCCAGCTAAGCGGAATAAGGAGCAATACTGCAGGTTCCACAAAGATGTGGGACATGACACCGACGATTGTAGGCAACTCAAGGATGAGATTGAGTTCTTGATACGAAGAGAAAAACTAAGTCAGTTCACGAAGGGTGATGACCGTGGGAACCAGAGAAGGGACAATGACAGAAGGGACAATGAAAGGAGAGATAATAACAGGAGGGATGACAACCATGACCGCAATCCACAACCCCGAAGGGCAGTTATCAATATGATCTGGGGAGGCCCGACAGCAGCTGGCACAACTAAGAATTCTCGAAAGGCTTATGCTAGAGAAGTAATGCACATTGTGGGAGAAGCCCCGAAGCGTGCTAAAACTGAGATGGTAATTGGTTTCGATGATTCAGACTTGGAAGGGGTGAAATTCCCCCATGACGACCCGCTGGTCATAACTCCTGTGATTGGAAACTCCGAAGTAAAACGAGTCTTGATAGACAATGGGGCTTCTGTGGATATTTTGTTTCATGATGCATTTGTGAAGATGGGATACAACGACTCTCAACTAACCCCTACGAACATGCCTATATACGGGTTTAATGGAGTGGAGTCCAACGTTGAAGGGGCTATTCAACTACCCGTGACTATTGGGCAGGAGCCTAAAGAGGCGACTCAGATGTTGAACTTCTTGGTGATCAAGGCAGCCTCAACATACAACGCAATCCTTGGAAGGACTGGACTTCATGCGTTTAAGGCTGTGGCCTCTTCCTATCATATGAAGATTAAGTTTCCGACACGGAATGGTGTTGGAGAACAAAAGGGTGATCAGAAGATGGCAAGAAGTTGTTATGTAGCCGCGTTGAGGGCCGATGGAGTCGGGGGGCAGGTACTTCTGATTGAAGACATGGATGTCCGCGATGATGAAGAACATAGAGGGAAGCCAGCAGAGGATTTGATTCCCATACCTCTAGAGCCGAATGATCCTGAAAAAGTTACTTATGTTGGAGCATCTCTGAAAGAACCCCTGAAGGGCAAGTTGATAGAATTCTTACAGAAGAATAGCGACGTGTTCGCTTGGACAGCAGCTGATATGCCGGGGATTGACCCCCAACTCATAACTCACAAGTTAAATGTTGATCCCAAAAGGAAGACAATAAAGCAGAAGAAGAGAAACTTTGCTCCGGAAAGGCAAGAGGCCATTAGGCAAGAAGTGGATAAGCTCTTGGAAGCTGGTTTTATTGAAGAGATTCAGTTATCCGAATGGTTAGCAAACCCTGTGATGGTCAAGAAAGCGAATGGGAAGTGGAGGATGTGTATAGACTTTACTGACCTGAATGATGCATGTCCAAAAGATTGTTTTCCCCTCCCAAGGATTGATATGTTGATAGATGCCACAGCTGGACATGAGATGTTAAGCTTTATGGATGGATTCAGCGGCTATAATCAGATTAAGATGCACAAGGATGACATACCTAAGGTATCTTTCATAACTGACTTTGGTGTCTTCTGTTATCTTGTTATGGCTTTTGGTCTAAAGAATGCAGGAGCTACTTACCAACGACTGGTGAATAAGATATTCGCCCATCTGATTGGAAAAACCATGGAGGTATATGTTGATGACATGTTGGTCAAGAGCCTATTCAAGGCTGATCATATCAAGCACCTCGGAGAGGCATTTGAAGTGCTGAGGCACCATAAGATGATGTTGAATCCCGCCAAGTGTGCCTTTGGCGTTGGATCTGGAAAGTTTTTAGGACTGATGGTTTCAAAGAGAGGCATTGAGGCCAATCCTGACAAGATCAAGGCAATTTTAGACATGGAGCCACCACGCTCTATAAGAGATGTGCAGAAGTTGACAGGCCGAGTTGCAGCTTTAGGAAGATTCATCTCCAAGTCAGGAGACAAATGCTTGCCATTCTTCCAAGCGTTAAAGAAGGTGAAAAATTTTGAGTGGACACCTGAGAGCCAAGAGGCCTTTGAGCAACTGAAGAAGTACATGGTTGAAGCCCCGTTGTTGACCAAACCAAGTCCTGGGGAGATTCTTTGTCTATACCTGGCGGTATCTGAACAAGCCTTGAGTGCTGTCCTTATTCGGGAAGAGGAAAAAGTCCAGAAACCTATCTACTATGTGAGCAAAGTGTTGCATGGGGCTGAGTTGAATTACTCACCCATAGAAAAGTTTGCTTTGGCATTAGTAACTGCCTCAAGGAAGTTGCGGCCTTACTTTCAGGCACATAAGATTCAAGTTCTGACAAACCAGCAGTTGAGGAACATATTGTATAGCCCTAAGGCCAGTGGAAGGCTAATTAAATGGGTGATTGAGTTAGGAGAGTTTGATATCACATACAAGCCTCGGACAGCTATAAAGGCTCAGCCATTAGCTGACTTCGTGGTTGAATGCACTATTAACAACCAAGAAGTCGGGGGGCAAGAGATAATGACTACCCCTGGGCAAGAGAAAAAAGAAGAACTTACACCTGATTTGAAGGAATATTGGGTACTCTATTTTGATGGAGCATCAAAAACAAAATCTAGTGGTGCAGGTTTGGTTTTGCAAAGCCCCGATGGGTTCACAGTTGAGTACGCTTTAAAGTTGGATTTCCCTACTACCAACAATGAGGCGGAGTATGAGGCATTAATAGCTGGTTTAGGTTTGGCCAGAATCATGAGGGTCAAAAATCTCAAAGTTTGTGGAGATTCAAGGCTTGTGGTATCACAAGTAAATGGTGAATTCGAGGCTAAGGATGAGACTATGGCAAAATACTTGAGAGTAGTAAAGGCTGTTATGTCCCAGTTTGAGGAATGCTATGTTGAGCACATTCCAAGAGAGGAAAACATTAAGGCCGATGCCCTGTCTAAATTTACTTCTTCCGAGATAGAAAATTATGCTGGGAGTGTCTAGTTTCAGGTCTTGAAGGCCCCGACCGTTAACTCAAAGTTATTGGCACCAATTGATGTAGGATGCTCTTGGATAGACCCTATCAAGGCACACCTTGAGACCGGATGGCTCCCAGACAATGCCTTGGAGGCACGAAAACTTTCAGTAAGAGCATTGAGATACACTTTGATTGAAGGCATTTTGTACAAGAGGTCGTTTGTCATCCCATACTTGAAATGTTTAAGGCCTCAAGAGGCAAGAGAAGCATTGGAAGAAGTTCATGAAGGGATCTGTGGGCAACACTTGGGGGGCAGAGCCCTAGCTCACAAGATAATTCGTTTAGGGTTCTATTGGCCGGAGATGTTGGCTGATGCACAAAATTATGTCAAGAGATGTGAGAGATGCCAGAAGCATGCCCCAATTGTGAGGCAACCGCCTGAGATCTTAACTTCAATTAACTCTCCCATTCCATTTGCAATGTGGGGGATGGATATACTTGGGCCTTTTCCCATGGCTTCAGCGCAAAGGAAATTCCTAATAGTGGCCATTGATTACTTCACTAAGTGGATTGAGGCTAAACCTCTGGCCAAGATAACCACCAAGCAAGTTTCCCAGTTCTTTTGGGAGAACATAATTTGCAGATACGGAATCCCACGAATCCTTGTAACAGACAATGGGACACAGTTCAATAATGAAGAGTTCAAGAAGTATTGTGAAGAGAATGCGATTGAGCTCCGTTTTACCTCAGTGGCACACCCACAAGCCAATGGGCAAGCTGAGGTAGCTAATCGAATTATCCTTGATGGACTGAAAAAGAGGGTCGAACGCTCTAGGAACACTTGGGTAGATGAATTGCTACCCGTACTTTGGGCATATCGTACCACTTGTAAGGTAACAACTGGAGCAACCCCATTTTTGCTGGCTTATGGAGCTGAGGCAGTCGTACCTTTAGAGATCATGCAAGCATCACCTCGAGTTGAGGCATATGAGCCAGAAACTAATGACGAAGGGATGAGACTCGCCCTTGACCTAATTGATGAAGTTAGAGATGAAGCTAATGCAAAGAATGCTGAATATCAGAAGAGAGCCTCTTTTCACTACAACCAGAGAGTTAAAGAAAGGTTATTTCGACAAGGCGACATGGTTTTAAGGAAGATTGAAGCCTCAGGAGTTGGCCAGAAAGGAAAGTTAGCACCAAATTGGGAAGGACCATATCTAGTCAGAAAGGTGTTAGGACGAGGATCCTACAAGTTAGAAACCTTGGACGGGGTTGAGGTGCCCCGAACTTGGCATGCTGTGAACCTCAAAGTTTATTATGTTTAAGTTCTTTTGACAAAGGCTTGGACTTTTTATCTATTTATTAGGAATAAGGTTCGAATGAAACCATTATAGAGCATGTTGCTCCCAGTAGAAGATAGAGTATTTATGTAAGGGTTGAACCCATTCTATTGATATCCTTTGACAGCATAATGGAATTTATTCTGTTTTCTCTATGAGTTATTTCTCCTTGTTAAAATAAACACGAAAGGCAAACGTTGAATTAGCTTGTGAGTTTAGTACCAGCCAGGGGGCCAAGTACTCGAAAAATTCTAAAGTTTAACGAACTATAAGCAAAAAACGAGAATATGGAAACAAAAGAGACTAACTACATAGATAAGTTAAGTCATAAACCCCGAAGGGCAAAAGTTCAGAATAAATAAAGATAAAAAACAGAAATAAGCCACGCAGGGCCATCTATGCATCCAGGTCATCAACTACAACATCTCCCTGGGTAGAAGAAGGATCTGCTGCCTCTATTCCGGGAGAAGAAGGTGGATCCTGAGTGGGCTGAGAGTCCCCATCCACAGCTGTCTCTATAGCAACCTCCATAGCAGCTGTCACTCCAGGGATAGCAGGAACCGGGAACCTCTCCAGGGACACCCCCTCAATCTTCCCACTCAGTTCCTCGATGATCTCCTCCCAACACTCCTTGAAGGTACCAGGAAAGTTTGCATCATATTCGGCATTCAGGACATCTTGAAAGTCCTTAGAAGCCTTGTAATCAGCAATGATGTGTTCCCTGTTCTGCTGCACCTCCAGCTGTAGCTTCCTGTTCTTCTCCTTCTCAGCAGCCAGCTCCTTCTCCACCTCCCTAAAACGAGCAAAGTTTGCCTCGGAGGAGTCAAAGTATCTGTCTCTGTCCCTCTCAGCTATAGTCTTATCAGCACGAACCTCCTTCAGGTTATGAACAGCGGCCTGAAGGTAGGCGTTCATCTGCAAAGAAAACAAGTAAATAAGGGAAACGAAAATACAATTAAATTAAAGAAGTTGAATAAGAAATTACCGAAGCAACAGCTTGGGCTTCGAGAAGCTCAATCTGCAAGTCATCAGAGGACTCCACAATGTGGACCCTATCTCGTGGAGTAACCACGCTCCTGGACCACTCAGCTGCAGCCCTAGAGTCACCTACAGCTGTGTCCCTATTGCATAAACCCCATCCCACTGTAAAGGGAGTGAGGTCTTCCTCAATAGGAACTGGCTTTTCTTGAAGAAAAGCAGGAACACGCTCCACTGCGGGAGAAGCTTCATCTATCCTGGCCCTTTTGGCCCTAGGGTTCTCTGTTACCACCCTAGCAGTAGCAGCAGCCTCCCTCTGCTTAAAAATTGCTCCCAGAGCAGCTTTGGCTGCAAAATGATTACAAAAAATGTAAGAAAGTTATATCTAGCATAAAATGTTAACAAAGCAAGAGGTGAGAATTTCAAGTTAATTACCCTCAGGGCCCAAATCGCTTAGCCCATGGGCCTGCAACGAATCTTCAGAAATCAAATTTGCACATTGATGCAAATTATCAGACGTTAACAGAGTTATGGCAGCCTCTTCTTCCACGCCCAATTTTATACTCCTGACAGGCCCATCAACGGCTCTGCAGAAATTGGGCCGAAAATAGTTGTCCCAATCATCCCCATCCAAAAAGATATAAAACCATTCCCTCTTCCAATTAGGAAGGGAATCAGGAGCGGAATCCGAAACAAAACAAGAACGGGCTAAAGAACGATGTTGGATTTTGACCCAGCCCGAATTGTCAAAAGAATTGACAAATTTGAATAAATATCAAAAAACAGAAATTCTGGGCTCAAGCCCATGTTTCTTACATTGGACCATG
Organism: Saposhnikovia divaricata; assembly: GCA_036435485.1. Classification (NCBI taxonomy): domain Eukaryota; kingdom Viridiplantae; phylum Streptophyta; class Magnoliopsida; order Apiales; family Apiaceae; genus Saposhnikovia; species Saposhnikovia divaricata. Next base: position 50,311,722 of record CM071596.1, on the reverse strand, counting down.
AAACAATAGATAAAACGCCATGCATTTGGCATAAGTTGGGTTGGACAAACCCTGGCTTCAGCCAAAAGACGGCAAACAAAAGGAGGAGGTGGAAGGCGGAAACCAGCTTAAAAAGTCTCTTTATAAACCCTAATGGCCCCAGGCTTTGGGTGACAAGCCCTTTCATTTGAGGCCGGAACAACGGCCCTATAAGGCCCATTAATATGAAAAAGTTGGGCTAAAATATCTACCCTATGCTGTTTGTATTTTGATTTATACTCATAAGCATCTAAATGGAGCATATTGGGAAAAGCTTGACCAAACTCATTTAAAAGATCTCTAAGGGAAAAAACACTGGCATGGACAAGAGATGTTTTAGGGTTCTTACCCCTTGAAAGCCGTGGAGCGGTGGTAGAAGTGTTGGCGAGTTGAGACTGGCCTGAAGAGCTAGAATCCTCCATTGAAATGCTTCCCTTGAAGGCTTGAAACCCAGAAATGTTGAAAAAAGAAGGTGGAGAAGATGAAGATTCAACGATCTTCAAACGGAAACTGGAGAATAGGGCGGAGGAAAGACGCCGGGAATCGCCTCGCGACAGAACCCTAGCAGAGCTTTTAGAAAGTATTTGTGAGAAAGGAGAGATAATTTTTGCTGAATAGTGAGATGAGAAATGAGGGACGCACACTACTCTTATATAGAGTTCATGGTTGGTCACTCAACCGGTTATAGCAAGTAAATGGGCTATCAACAGGTGGCTGGGCCTTTGAATAGGCGGGAAGCCCATGAAATTCAAATTTTGAATTAATTCTAGAATGTTCTATGACATTTTTAGAAAATAGAACGAAAGCCCATCAGAATTTAAATGCAGGAGGCCCAATTAAAAGGGCATACCCACGCCCAGGAGACCAAACTTCCTAGGCGTGCCTAAGGAAAGTGTCTCCTTGGCGGGGGTACCCACGCCCAACTTGATTTTTCTTGAAGAAGGGTATACCCACGCCCAGGAGACCAAACCTCCTAGGCGTGCCTAAGGAAGGTGTCTCCTTGGCGGGGGTACCCACGCCCAACTCGACTTTTCTTAAAAGAGGGTATACCCACGCCCAGGAGACCAAACCTCCTAGGCGTGCCTAAGGAAGGTGTCTCCTTGGCGGGGGTACCCACGCCCAACTCGACTTTTCTTAAAAGAGGGTATACCCACGCCCAGGAGACCAAACCTCCTAGGCGTGCCTAAGGAAGGTGTCTCCTTGGCGGGGGTACCCACGCCCAACTCGACTTTTCTTAGATAAGGGCATACCCACGCCCAGGAGACCAAACCCCCTGAGGCGTGCCCAAGGAAGGTGTCTCCTTGGCGGGGGTACCCACGCCCAGGATGACTCTTAAAGGACGAAGGTACACCCACGCCCAGGAGACCAAATTTCCTAGGCGTGCCTAAGGAAAGTGTCTCCTTGGCGGGGGTACCCACGCCCAGGAAGCATTTTTTGGCAGGATGACTTTTTAAAGTTAATCCTTTAAAAATTCTGAAAAATAATATTGGGAAATTGAAAAATAATTTCCAAAAATAATTAAAATACCTGTTGGTACATAAAAATTCCTAAATTATTAGGAAAAATTATGAAAAATACCTGTGAGTACATAAAAAATCATAAAATATTAGGAAAAATACGAGGAAAATTATAGAAATATTTTCTTGACAAATTGAGCAATAATAATGCATAAAAGCTCTATGAAAGTGCCGAAATTGCTAAAAGCAAGCACAAATTAAAGCCTCGAATAAGGCAAATCGTCGTAAATGTGTAGGTCGCTCCACACTTTACAATCAAGACGATACTCGTGAAACACTAGTGTAAACCAAAATTCCCATATAAGGGTAGGAAAATTAAGAAGTCCCAGGTAAGGGATAAAAACGATCCCGAGTCTCGATTAAGGTAAATATAACTTCTACGAAAACCTGATCAGTTTTCCTAGAAGTTAGGGGGCAAATGATATGGGCTAAAAATAAGCCCTAAAGACACAGTTAATATGGTATTAATTAGACCCAGTGTGGTCCAAACGTGGGGCCCATTAATGAGGTCAAAATCCCTATTTTAATATTAATTTCGTAATTAATATTGGGGGAAATAAACAGCTCAGCAGTTAGAGTTGGATAAGGATAATATCCCCATCAGACTTAGCCACCAAGGCATCCAATTCGATATGGAAACTGATTCCTATAAGGAATAGATCTAGAACCTTCCTCAAAGACTTGTCCACCAAGTCTCCAAATCCTACCATAATTCTAAGGGTTCTCAGCCTATATAAAGGGCCTGACCCCTCATTCTCAGAACTACGTTTTCTTGGCTTGATTCTCTAATACAGAGATACGTAGGCACTCTGTGAGGACCGCTTAGTCTCGAACGCAGAAGCAGCCATTAAAGCACGAAGCTCACGAACCCTAGGAGGCCACGTCCGTAGGAGGCGGCCGGAAGCTCCAGTGCGTAGGGTCGAGAGTCTTTCGGTTGAGGGGGTGAGGCGGAGAGGCAGACCGAGGAGGTCATGGGAAGAGCAGCTTAGGTTGGATTTGAAGGCTTTGAACCTAAGTGAGACCATGACCGCTGACAGGTGTTCGTGGAGGCGGCAAATCAGAGTGGTGGACTCTCTTCTAGGGGACGGCTCTATAGTGGAGAACCTCAGAGTTGGGTTGTCTCGGATGACCTTATCTTAGGAGTTTGGCTCTTGTCGATGCATTTTCCCATTTTCATTTATTATTTTTATCACTCACCGTATATGTCGTGCACTTAGCCGAGGGTCTTCACGGAAACAGCCTCCCTACCCTAAAAAGTGGGGGCATGGTCTGCGTACAACCTACCCTCCCCAGACCCTGCTCTGAGCGGGATATACTGGGTATGTTTGGTTTGGTTTTTTTTATTCCATAACATACATATATATTATCTTATAAATTATTCCAAAAATTCCCGTGAACAATATATTATAGTTAAAATTAAAACATTATCGTTTAAAATACTATCAAACATACATTATAAAATTTAATTATTTTCTATAATTTATTTCCTACTAATTAATAAATATATATGAAAAAATGGGTAATAAAACAAAAAATATAAAAAAAAAACATCGGTACATCACACAAGTTATTAGCTATACATTTAAAAATTACATAAAATCTAGAAAAAAAACTTACAATATAAAAATATTTGTAAAAATTGAAAAAAGGTCAACATGACTAGATAAATTTTAGTCTTTCTACTAAATAAAAGTTAAAAAAATTACATTTATGTAATGTTTTTATATATACTTATGTATTTTAAGAAAACAATTAAAATAAACAATGATGATAATATTTTACATTCATGACATTTAGAAAGCTAAAAAATTATTTTAACAATAAAAACAAGTATGCACCTAAAATTTAAGAACAAAATATAATTAAATAGTTTACGAGCAATCGTGCAACATATTATACAATAAGCGTAAAATAAATCTTATCCAAAACTTTCGTATAGTATCGCCAAAATAATCTCAATCGTTAGATCTAATATTTTTAAAAATATACGATTAAAAATATATCATATAAAAAATAATTTCTTAAAAGAAATATAAGTTAAAAGAGATTATAATATAATTGAAATTTTTATTAATATAAAATAGTCCATATTTATTATTCGGACTCTATCTTAGGATCTAGAAATAAGATTTGGATGATTTTACAGCTCACGCGAAGCTCAAAAAATTATTTTTAATTTAACCGTAATTTAACAATCATTATCCAAATGGAACCACTCTGAATATAAAGGGAAATACATTTACAATTTTTTACATTAATAGTCCTATTCAATGTAGAAACCCCGATTGTACATTGATAATTCTATTTAATGTAGAAACCCCGATTGTACATTGGTAATTCTATTTGAAGCAATGACGACCAACCGAGCTAAGAAAGGTTGTTTTAAAAACTCTAGGTTGATGTCAATCCAAGATGATGAGTCTGCAGGACCCACTTACCAAAGGCTAATAAGCAAGATTTTTGCACCCTTGACCGGGAAGACCATGGAGGTCTACTTGGATGACATATTAGTAAAGAGCCTATTCAACTCAGACCATATTAAGCACCTCAGAGAGGCATTTGAAGTGCTGAGGCACCACAAGATGATGTTGAATCCAGCCAAGTGTGCCTTTGGCGTGGGATCTGGAAAATTTTTGGGTGTGATGGTTTCAAAGCAAGGCACAGAAGCCAACCTTAATAAGATCAAGGCGATTCTAGATATAGAGCCGCCTCACTCTATAAGAGATGTGCAGAAGTTGACTAGCAGAGTAGTAGCCTTAGGGAGATTCATCTCTAAATCTGGCTTTGAAGAAAGTGAAAAATTTCGAGTAGACTCCAGAAAGCCAAGAGGCATTTGAGCAGTTGAAGAAATACATGGACTATTAGCACGACGCTATAAACCTAGTCCCGGAGAGGCCATTTAATTATTTACACTTGGTAGTATTTGAGCAAGTATTGAGCATTGTGCTCATTAAAAAAACTAAGGTTCAGAAACCCATCTACTATGTAAGCAAGGTGCTCCATGGAGCTGAATTGAACTACTCCGCTATAGAGAAGTTTGTTTTATCCATGATCATGGCCTCAATAAAATTAAGACCTTACTTTTAGTCACATAAAATCGAAGTCTTGACAGACCAACCATTGAGAAACATCATGCACAGCCTGAAGGCTATTGGAAGATTGATTAGATGGGCAATAGAACTCGGATAATTTGATATCGCGTACAATCCTCGAATTGCAATTAAGGCACAGGCACTTGCTAACTTCGTGGTTGAATGTACCATTGACAACCAAGAAGTCGGGAGGCAGGAAGGGACAACACCATAGCAAAGGCAAGATGAGACACCCTAAGAGGGAGAGAAAGATGAAGTTCAAAAGGAATATTCCCCAAGAGGGAGAGAAAGACGAAGTTCAGAAAGAATATTGGGTGACCTATTTTGATGGGCATCAAAAACAAAAATAAGTGGAGCTCGTTTAGTTCTACTGACCCTTGATGGCTTCAAGATTGAATATGCCTTGAAGTTAAATTTTTTAACGACCAATAACGAGGTAGAGTATGAAGCCTTAATAGCCGGACTAGGCTTGGCTCTAGCCATGAGGGCCAAAAATCTTAAAGTCTGTGGAGACTCGTGGCTGGTGATAGCCCAAGTGAATGGAGATTTTGAAACCAATGGTGAAACGATGGTGAAATACCTGAGGATTGTAAAATCACAGTTGGTACGATTCGAGGAATGCCACCTTGAATTCATCTTCAGAGAAGAGAATATAACGGCCGATGCCTTGTCTAAATTCGCCTCATCTGAAATCAAGAATTACACTAAAAGTGTTTACTATCAGGTCTTGGAGACCCCCACTATAGAGCGCAAGTTGTTGGCGCCCATCGGCATTGGAAGTTGCTAGATAGATCCCCATCAAAGCTCATCTTGAGACTAGTTGGCTCCTTGATAATGCCTTGGAGGCATGGAAACTATCAGTGAGAGCGTTGAGATATGCATTGATCTAAGCCTTGATGGCCACCAAGGTTGTAGGCCTCCACTCGAGCTAGTCGTTTGAATTCAAGGTCTCGAAACAAGGATTCAGCAAATAGGTCAAAGCTTTGATGGTCTCTCAAAGATACACACGGATACGAAAAATACCCATGAAAAAATTGTTTTGCCTCCAAAAGTGCCTTAAACGACGTTTTTTTGGGGTCCTGGTCCCTAGCCAATTTTCGTTTGGCTCCAGAAAGTTCAAAAATGCTTGGATTGCCTTCAAATTTGAGATTCAAGGACCTTATAAGGTCCTCTACAAGCCTATATAGGTGCCCTAGTTGTCCTTTGAAGTTTTGAAAAAACCTTGTTTGAAAACAAGGTCTGGTTTGAAAACCAGCTTAAAAGGTGGTATTTCGCCTCCAAAACGTTCAAAAATGCATGTTTTCATGTGATTCTTCTTCATACCAGGAGATTATAAGAATCCCTATCATGTAAGCTCAACTTCAAAATTTGAGGTTAGGGGTGTCAGGGGTGATGAAAAATGAGGCCTGGTTTAAAAACCAGGTCTGGTTGAAAACCAGGTCCAAGGGACCGTATTTCTTGTCTAGACAACTCAAAAATGGGTATATTCACGTGATTCCTTCTCCAACCAGGAGATTATAAGAATCTCTACTGGATTAACTTGACTTCAAAATTTGAGGTTAGGATTTCAATAATCGCAATTAAGGGGTGATTAACCTCGATTAGCGGAGTTTAATGGCTTCCACTTAAAAATTAACTCTTCTTAAGGTTAATAATGGGTATTCTAGTAATCATTATATTAAGAAGGAATTAGCTAACCTTGATTAAGGTCTTTATAGCCCCGTTTAGGGTTGTTTAGCCCCGATTAGGGCAGAATTAGCGTCTTTTGCTAAAAAATTAGCCTTAATTAAGGCTTATGAGCAACGATCACCTGATATTAACCTCAACTAAGGTAAGTTGAGGGTAATGAATCAATAATGAATTTATGATAAAGGATCCTATGCACGAATTGCACTCGGATTAGTGTCTACGAGCTCGAAACGGCACTAATCTTATTCCCGAAAGGCCCAGAAATCCTAAGGAAAAGGGTTCGAGAGGCCAAGGAACGTTTAACTTTCTTAAGAACTTGGGAAAGAATTTTAGTCATAGTGAATGTGTAGGTCGCTCCATACTTTATTGTAAGACGATACCCGTGCAGCGCCGACGTGACCTTTAACTTCTACGAAATCAAGTTTTCCCAGAAGTTGGGGGGAAATGATATGGGTGAAAAATAATCCCTAAAGACATAATTAATGTTATATTAATTGGACCATTAATGAGGCCCGAAACCATAGTTGGGCATTAAATTCGTAATTAATGATTAAGCCCAAGAAACAACCCAAACCGGGGACGCCTGATATAAGCTTCTTTTCTAACATGGGCCTGATCTGTTAACAAGGAACGATCTAGAATCAAGGCCTTGAATGGCACCGACTCCTAGTTTGAATACAAGAAGTAGCCTCCAAGGCACCTAATTCAACATGGAAACTGACTCCTACAAGGTAGGTGTCTAGAACCTTCCTCAAGGAGGTGGCTTGTCCATCAAGTCTACTAACCCTACTACGATTCTAAGGCTCCCAAAGCCTATATAAGGGCCTGACCCCTCATTCTCAGAACTACATTTTTGTCTTGATTCTTAACAACGAGATACGTAGGTATTCTGTGAGGACCGATCAGTCTCGAAACACGGAAACAACCATTAAAGTTCGAAGCTCACCAACCCTCGTATTTAATACATACAAACCCTAGCCGCAAATTCAATCCTAGTTTTTATTCCACAACAATTATAATAAACAATTAATATATAATTTATTTTGTTATTTATGCACTGAAATAATAATTGCGCTACATAATTTAAAAAATATTTATGAAGCGAAATTTATATTTAAATATATATAATCATAATTAATCATAGAATTTATCATAGAATATAATTTATACAAAAATTGATATCGGTAAAATTGAAAACAACTGAAATTAATATAATTTATAATTTCAAATTCTAGCTTTAAGTATAATTTGGAAAATTTAACATTAAAAATATTTAAATGATATGCTTAAATTTCAATTTTATCCCTCATGATCAATTGATGGTAACGAATTTTGTGAATGACAAATCGTGAAAGGAATGCATGTTGCATCCGATTTATAAAATTAAAGGTAGTGAACAGCTTTTCGCAAAATGGTTGTATAATTTTATTTTTGATCGAAAATTGAAGAGTGAAAATGCAATTACCTCTTATACATAATCCAAAAATGCAATTACCTCTTATACATAATCCACGTGTACTTATTTGACCATATTTAGTTATAATAAATTTGACTTCTTACTTCAATTATCATTAAAGTTATTTATAAAAATTATAATAAGATTATTGGATATGAGTTACATTTTTAAGTATATAGTAATGAATGTATTATACATTTTTCTTCGAATTCTTCACTAGAATCTTTGTAACTTGAATTTATGTGTTTCAACCACCTTCGTTACTGATGTGATAATGTCATTCAAATGTGTTGGATTTGTTTTTATTATTCATGAGTCATATGGCTCAAGTTTTAGCATACACCTTGCAGCGATGATTCGATTGAATGGGTCTGAGGAATCAAGTAAGACTACGGTCCTGCAGTACTAGGCGAGCTCTACTCATGTTTGAGGACATGAGTAGCACATACTGTATATTGTACATAATCGGGAAAAATATATTTAATTCCTGAGGTTTTAGTTGTATAGTGTACTTGGTTTCGAGCGTAAAAATGTTATACAATGTGAAAGTTCTAAATCCAGGGTTAAGAGAGGGTTCATATTGTTCTTTTTCCAATTGAATATATTAAATTGTATTTTTAAGTTTGCTATGTAATTTGATAGTTCAGTTATGTAGTTTTAGAAATGTATATTTAAGTCAATTTTTTATACCATTCTGTGAATATTCATTGATCAATATTAACAGAGGTCTACTCAACTTGACGAAATTGAATATGTGTTTGTAATTACTAACATTCTTCTTGATTTGAGTAGGCAAAGGCTTTATTGATATGTGCTTGACTTGGGGTCAACTTCTTTAATCTTTCACTTTTTCTTTCGCACCTTTACTTTTGTACGGATTACTTTTTTGTTCAATGACTCAATGAGTCATTTTCTACCCTATATAATATATACTATGGTTTAGGTAATATTTTCAAGCCCAAAAAATATATCTGTCCCTAAGTTTATCTTCTTTTTATGTATTTTTATTTATGCTTTGCATAGATTCTTCTAGAACGCTTTTACATTATAAGGGTGTTTGGAGGAACTGATTTTCAGAATAAGTCAACTTATTTTAAGACAAAATTAGAGATTTCTAACTTTTTTCTGAAAAAAGTTAACTTTTTTTTTTTTACAACTTATAGAATCTCAAACATACATTAAATACTTGTATAAAAAAATTATTAAAATATGAATTTTTTATCCGAAAATAAATCTATAAGAATTTATATTAAGTTTTCCAAATAGGCCCATGAACGTCGGTTCATTCCGTATTTCTTTTCAGATTGATAAATGATTCCTTAATTGGTGTGGCAAGCTTGCTTTTGAATATTACAAGACTTGTCGAGTGCTTTCGTGGAAAACAGACGTTTTCTTGTGCATGTATTACTTCGTCACCAAGAGTCCACTCAAAAGACCTTCTATAAATAAATATCTCTCCTGATTCTATTGTAGGAAATACCAGTGAGAAATTTAAAAAGATGATGAATCATTTGATCAGCAGTAGCAGTAACAAGAGAGCTGCAGAAATAAAGGGCAGAGGCCTTATAAATGTGGTTTTATCCTGGCCTCTTGCTGCACTTGGAAACCATCGTTACTATGACGGAAAGGTACGTAGTCATGATAATCGTTACTTCGAAACCATCGTTACTTCGAAACCATCGTTAATTTTTGTTCATATAGTTCAGTTCTGTTGTGTAGAATATAGACTGATCATGATAATCTCTTTTGTAACTCGAACTAGGAGGCGATATTTGGATAAATAAATATGTCTTTCTGAACCCATTTACAGTTAAACATCGATAAATAAATATGTTCGGGACTGGAAAATTTTATTCATTAATCGAGATTATTCATTTATCGAGGTCAAAAATACACTATTTCTATTATGTCGGGACCGAAAAAAATTACTCCCTCTGTCCCTCTCATTTCTTTACAGTCCCTCTCATTTCTTTACGTTACCATAAATAATAAGTTTCCCCCACTATTATACCCACTACCTTCCCCACTATCATATATTTAATAATAAAAAACACTATTACACCCACTACTTTCCTCCACTATCTCAAATCTATTATTAAATATTGATGAATCCCACCACTTTACCCACTTTTCATCTAACTTTACTCATTTTTTATACATTGTCTTGGTCTCCGTGTCCCCCTCCAATGTAAACACCGTGTCCCCCTCCAATGTAAACAAATGAGGGGGACGGAGGGAGTATTCATTTAATGAGGTTATTCGTTCATCGAATATTCATTTATCGAGGTTCCCTGTATTTGATTTTCGAAAACTTGGTTTAGTAAGCTATATATGTCTAGATCATATTCACATGTTATTATTTCCAAATCAGTTATTTGATAAACTGAACCCCGTTGATGGGTAAATAGTGAGAATGCTAGTTTCTTTTGAAAATTTTCATACTGCAAGAGTCTTTCAAATCTGCCATTTATATGATAAAAAAAATTTAGATACTTAGAATGGCGGATTAGGTATTAGAAATTGATGCTATAGAATTGCTAAATTTCATGTATGCAATTACAACAGGTGAAGACAATTCCAGACAAATTCTCATCTGTAGAGGAGTATACAGAGTCATTCAAGTTGCCTCTTATCGCGGAAACACATGCAGATTTGGTGTCAAAAATGGCGTCATTAAAATCTGCTTCCATTCGCGAGATACATTCTATAACAACCTCCAAAGCCTTTAATCCACCCAGAGACTTGGTCTATACACTAATTCTAAAGCCAAAAAGCAAAGGTAATGAACAAAACAACCATGAAAAAGAAATGTATGTGCCAGAGGTAGGAGATCTCATTGCCTTGACAACTACAAAGCCGAAACATATGAGTGATCTGGACCACCCTAAAAGTCCTTATCTTCTTGCTGTAGTCTATAAGGTCAAGGTTGAAAGTTCTGATACAGTTAAAATAATAGCTTCAAAGAATGTTAATTTGTTTCGGAGTGTTGAGAAACAAGAAAAATTTAGAAGGAATCAGGAGGAGAAAATGTACGCAGTACATCTCACCAATATGACAACAAATATTCGTATATGGCAAGGTTTGAACTCCGAGCTAGAAGGCAAAAGCATGAAACTTATCCAACAATTAATCGAGAAGGAGTCCACAGTAAGAGCAGTTAAATTTGTCTTATAAATTAAGTTTTTTTGTTAATCTCTAGATAATAGTCAAAGCAAGCACTAGGGAGTAATCCATTAGTTGCATATCTTTCTGTTAGGTATTACCCTATATAACATTTGTAAAACTGGAATGCAGATTGGTGCAAATTGTTCAATCTGCTTTGCTGAACACACTGAAGATACTACAAAATCGAATATAAAGGATGCTATTTGTCGTTTCAACTTAAACGAATCCCAAGAATCAGCTATTTGGACTTGTATTAATGCAAGAGAGTGTCAGCATAAGCACACTGTCAAACTAATATGGGGACCTCCAGGAACTGGGAAAACTAAGACAGTTGCTTCATTACTATTTGCCTTGTCAGTTATGAAATGCAGGACAGTGACTTGTGCTCCCACAAATATTGCAGTGTTGGGGGTTGCAGCACGTCTTATGAGTCTTTTGAGGGGTGCCCTCGAGTATGATACTTATGGTATTGGTGATATAGTTTTGTTTGGGAATGGCGAGCGGATGAAGATTGGGGATCATGAAGAACTTTTTGATGTATTGCTTGAGAAGCGTGTTCTAATTCTTTCTGAATGTCTTTCTCCATTTGTTGGTTGGAAGAGTTGCTTAGAATCTATGATTGGTTTTCTTCAAAACCCTGAAAAGGAATTTGAATTGTACATGCAAGCGTTGAAAGATCGTCTGACTAAAGAAGAAATTGAGCTTTATCAGGAAAGTGATAATGATGAAAGTGCTAAAACAATGAGAGGCTTCGAATCAAGGAAAAAGGTTGATAAAGGAAAAGCTCAACTAACAGAAGTGGGAGATGATCCTTGGGAGACGCTTGCTCAGTCAGTGGACAGGAAGAAGAAAGCCACAGAGAATCAGTTGACTTTCCGTAGAACTCCAACCTTTGGTTTTGTTCGGAATCCAGAGAAGAAAAAAATTAATATACAAGAGAAGGGTGAGACTTTGGATGAATTTATCCTCAAAAGGTACAGCATCCTTGAAAAGAAACTGGTGTTTGTTGTTCAAAACTTGTACAAACATTTGCCGACCTCCTTTATCCCCCTAATAACTGTAAAGAAAATGATTAATGCTATTGCTTTGCTTCAATCTATTGGCACACTGTTGCAAAAAGTTGCTGATTCTGGTAAAGGACTATCTGAAGTATTTAATGGGATCAAAGAAGCAGGGGAAAGTACGAGCACTAAAGAGTTTCATAAGATGAAAACAGAGTGCCTTGAAGTGCTAGTCATCCTTCTTGACACTTTTAAAGTTCCACAGCTCTTGGACGACTATGAGATTAGTAATTTCTGTTTGAAAAATGCATGCTTGCTCTTCTGCACTGCCAACGGCTCTATAAAATTACATACCAAAGAAATGACACCAGTGGAACTGCTGGTTGTGGATGAAGCTGCACAACTAAAAGAATGTGAATCTACAATCCCATTGCAACTTCCTGGTGTTCGACATGCTATACTTGTAGGAGATGAGAGGCAACTTCCTGCAATGGTTCAAAGCAAGGTATCATTCAGTACTGTAATCTGTCTGTATATACCATATCAATTAACATTACTAATGCATTCTCCAGAATCGGAGTTTGATCACTTCTTAATACATACATATTTATTTATGAGTGGAGAAAGTCAATTTTCTTATAGTATTTATTAGGGAAAAACAATCAAGCCAGTTTTATTTCACTTTGTAGATAAAGGCTAATTTTGGTAGAAGCTTATTCCAAAGGTTAGTTTTGCTCGAAAAGAACTTGCTCAACGTGCAGTACAGGATGCATCCAGATATAAGCATGTTTCCTAATAAGGTTTTTTATGACAATCGGATACTCAATGGTCCAAATGTGACAGAAAGGATTTACGGTAGGCATTTCTTTGAAGGAAACATGTTTGGATTCGGATCTTATGCTTTCTTAAATATATCAAATGGGAGGGAAGAGATTGATAATAGGTACAGCAGGAAAAATACAGTGGAAGTTGCTGTGGTAGCTGAGCTAGTAGCCAGACTCTTTAAAGGTTCTTGTTTCTGTCACATATCGTTTTATTGTCATTATGCACCTGGGATATAGTTTTTTTAGTCTATTAGAGAAGACTATTACAAACTGGCGACACATTTAGGAAATACTGATTGTGGGGCTAAATTAACTTATAATTTTCTCTAATTATTTTTACCCTGGTGGTGGCAATATAATGCTGGTGTTTAAAAACTCGCTCTGTGTTTGTTTTTGGCCCTTGTGGGGGCTATAGACCTCGCTCTAGTGTTGCTTTGAAGAGTCGTTATTGAGATACATTTTGTTACTAAGTTACAAGGAGCGTAATAGAAATATGGTCTAACACTTGCCGTTGCAGGCATTCTGACGGTCTCTTTTGATTGCAGAATCTGTATTAAAGAGGCAGAAGGTCAGTGTTGGTTGCATAGCACCATATAAGTCCCAAGTTCTGGCAATACAGGAAAAACTAGGAGATGCATACAATAGGGAGGCAGATAGCAATTTCTGTGTGAATGCTCGATCTGTAGATGGTTTTCAGGGCGGTGAAGAGGATGTGATCATCATCTCTACTGTAGCTTGTAATGCAGATGGATGGATAGGTTTTTTCGCAAATCATCAGAGAGCAAATGTGGCTTTAACTCGTGCAAGGTAATATTATTGATGGTATTATTAGTTACCGATTTAATATTCTTTGATTTTGTTTCTCAAACTTGAAGAAGACTGTTCTTAATTTGTGAAGGTACTGCCTCTTGATATTGGGGAATGAAGAAACACTGGAAAGGAGTCGAACCATTTGGTGGGATTTAGTCCTTGATGCAAAGGCTAGGGGTTGTTTCTATGATGCAAGTGAGGATGATGGTCTGGCTCGAGTTATGGCAGATGCTTTGGTTGATGGAGGACAGTCCTTGTCAAGACAGTTTGGTGCAATGAGTATAAAGAATGAAGCAAGACCTTGGCTTAGCAGTACTAGGTGAGCTCTACTCATAATTAAGGCCTTATAGTTGTATGTTCTCCTTATCTCTTTTTTTTTTTGCATAAATATCTAATGTGGATTTGGTTTCATGATTAGAAATCATTCCAGCAATAGGAAAAGCTTTGCATCTCCTAGAAACAAAACCGGCAAAAGTTCATCTGACCTGAGCTGGCTGCATGATTAGTTGATCAGTCGAACTTGGAATATACAGAGTACAGTAAAATATTTGTCAAGAAATTGTGAGTACTTCAGGAAATTACTTGTTTTCATAACTCGGAAAGTTGGGAACTGCAAGAACTGATGTTGAATGTATTCAGAACACAATTTCTCTGGATCTGTTATGAGCAATATGAACTAACAAGTTGCATGTACAACTTGTTTAAATATGCTAATATGTTATATTTAATGTTTTCAGTGTTCTGCTGTTAATAGATTTGGGAATGTAGTTTTCTTTTTATTTTTCACTTTTTATGCAAATGAATATCTATAGCAAAAAATGTTACCATAACTTTGGAACAGATAAAATCATAGTCATGTTTTTTTTTTAAAAATGTATTATAGTCATGTATAAATATATTAGCAAAAGATGAAATCTCTTCAAGTCAGCAAAAAAAAATGTGATGAAATCTTTACAGACATTCAATCAGTGTAGTTATCAATTGCCATATCAATTGCCTAAGAGTGTATGTAAACGTTTAAGTTATCAGTGTAGTTATAGGTATTTTATTGGTTCAACTTTTAGTCTATATTTTTCATTACAGACTTAAAAAAAAAAAACACAGACACTTGGATTTGTGACCGTGTAGTGATGTAGTCCAGGCCAGCTACCACATCTGACATTAATAACACCATCACTAAGGCCAGACTCATAACAAAACCAGGTTGCAGGTTGCATTTGGCATTGGAGTAGGCTCCGGTTTTTCCCTGGACTCTTCGACATGGTTCGATGTCAACTGCAACACTTTTTTCAAATCTCCCAAGGCTTTCATAGGTAGTGACAATATTCAAATTCATGACATATCTAATTCTCAGATATCATAGATTCTCCTTCCCGTTTCTCAGACTTGAACACTTTTACTGTGATCGGTTGTGATGATCTAGCATTGATCACCTGATCAGATTAATGGTTTTACAGTGGCGTTTGCATTTCCGTATGCTCCAAAGCTGAGGATGTTCTTGATTATGGTTGTTTTCTGATTTATTGTCAAACAGTGATACCAAAAGGTTTAAAGTACAACTTCACCAATCTTGCTTCTTTAAGAATCCACACTGGAGTTTGGTCATTTGATTCTTGTAGCTATGCTTTTTTGGGTGAAAAAGAGGGGTTTAAGTTTTATGGTGCTTCGGATTTCCAATAGTGTTCGAATAGTACTCAACTGGGTGAATGGGAATCAGACTTGTGATGAAACTCAAATATTAAACGATTGTGCATGTCAATCGAGTTGCAATTCTTCAACAACACAATATATTCAGAGGAAGAAATACATCACCTAGTGAGAACTTAATTACTGGGTATTTGGAATTTTCAGCAATGCAACCCTCGCTATCAACTTGCCATTGCCCTGTGCGGACAATAAAAGCTTCATTGCACATTGCCATTGCCATATCCGTTATGCAATGGGGCCCTCACTATGCCATTGCCATTGCCATATCCGTTGACATAGAAGCTTCATCAACTGAGATATCACTTCACTTATACAGAATTACATAGCACAGCTTATATACAATTAGCTACCCTATTCTGTATATCCATTGATGGTCAACATGACTTAGGATTTCTAGTAACTATGACAAAACTAAACAACTAACAAAACTTAAAAAGAGATATGTTACAGACTTATCAACCGATAAGCTGCCTTATCAACGGATACTTATAACTTAAATATCCGTTGACAAGTTACAAACTTA
Organism: Saposhnikovia divaricata; assembly: GCA_036435485.1. NCBI lineage: Eukaryota > Viridiplantae > Streptophyta > Magnoliopsida > Apiales > Apiaceae > Saposhnikovia > Saposhnikovia divaricata. The sequence goes on along the minus strand of CM071596.1, from coordinate 50,295,920 downwards.
TTCTTGTACACATATGTTTTTCAAGGTGTTTTCAAGTACTTATCATCAAGAGCAACATAATTCCTAACAATCTCCCCCAATTTATGACTGATAGAATAACAGCCATAAATTAAGAACCTTGATGATAACAAAACACCTTTGTATGGATGCAGAGATTAAGTAAAAACATATGTAGTGTACTAAGCTTAAAAAATGTGAAGAAATGAACTGAGTCAAGATAGAGAATCATACTTCCACGAGGGATGCTCCTCTAGACTGAGCCTATCATTGCTTTCTTCCCCTTGCAGTCCTCATACCATTAACTTGATGTCTGTTTGCCTCAAGCTGCTTCTCTAGAGATCTGTAGATGATCTTTTCTTCTGGGTGATTTGGATCCAGTATAGACAATAAGTGTTGCAATTACTGATTGCTAGCTTTTTCCAGTTGATCTTCTAATCTGAAAAATCTTCTATAGTTGTGTTCATCTCTGAATTCTATTATCCAGAATGGATAAAAGTGAACCTTTCTACCAGGATCATATGGAACGTCCAGCTTCTTAGGCAATCCCTCCTTTGAAGACCTGCTGCTTCTCAATTCATTGACCTTCTTGAAAATTATTTCCCTCGCCTCTGGAGTGAATCCCCCAGTTCTTTTCATTAAGGACCAAATCTTCCAGAGCTTGTTGTAGCCTTCATTTAACACTTGATGTAGGGGTCAGGATCTACTATTTCCTCCTTGTTGGGTTTCAACCCAATATGGTATGGGTTTTGGTGATCCAAAACATATATGGATTGGGTAATAATTATATGTTTAGATAATTATTATAGATGGTATATTTAGATACTAAGTATGATAAGGATTGTAATTGGAAACCAAGTATGATTAGGATATCTTGGTGGCTAAGTTTGTGATGGCTATATATACATAGTCATATTGTATTTGTTTGGGGAGGTGAATACGTAAGAGATGTAGTCTTAAGTATTGTTTGGGGATGCTTGAGCATTGTTGGCTCAAGTATCGGGTTGGGACACCTTTAAGGTGTTATTGTTTTGATGTATTATTGATAATTGTTTGGATTAATAATACAAGTTTGGGACGTGGGTGTTTCCACATCAAGTATTTGTGTGTTCTTATTTTGTGCTTTGGTAGATCTTGTCAACTTATCGATTGGTTATGTGTGTGCTCTGTTTTGGTGATTGTGAATCTCGGATTGTGTATGTAATAACCCTAACTTTAGAAAGGCTACAATGCCCAAATGAATAGTGATCTTGAGGAATCTAGGGAAATGGTGTGTAGGTACTCTATATTAGGGATGGAAACTGAGTGAACAGAAACCATATTAGTATTGTACATTGAAAATAAGTGACTCGAAATGACGATGGATTTTAGAAATTCCTGAATTTTGATTTTTAGGATTTTGAGCTCGAACGAACTTCTATATCTTGGATATTAAGGAGTATAGAAATACTAAAGGAATTATATATTGAGGAATTAGTGAATTTAAGTTAAACCAAGGGATTATTAAGTTAAGAGAATACCAAAGGAAATTGGATCTGTAAATGATTTCAAAAACCACTGAGATAATGAGGTATACTCGAAACGAACCACGATTAGACGAATATGGAAACCAAGCAACCAAGATTAGTAATTTAACAAGGATGCATACCACATTATAATTATCCAAGGTTAGTAGCATAATACTTAGAAAATAAGTAAATGAAAATATGAACTAATCTTAATGACATCACTAATGATATCATTTTCCACTAACTAGTTTTAAGGGCAAATTAGTCTTTAAACCATGAGATTTTTCTACAAAACTCTAGAATTAGGATAAGATGAGATGAGGATTATCAAAGAAACACAAAAAAATCTCTCTCCCCTTGCTATTACTCCATTCGGCCACTTAGAAGAAAAAGGAAGAAAGAAAAAAAAACACACAAACCCTTGCTAGCATCAACATTAAATCAAGGGATAAATCATGGGTGTTCTTGGAGATTAGGAAGGAGCATATACAAAGTTTCAAGGCCAACCATCATCATTTAGCAAGGTAATAAAATCATGGAAGTTGTTAGAAAAGATGATGAATAGTGTTTTCAAGTGTTAACTTTGTTTTAATGGTTTCTCTTAGTGATTCAAGCTAGTATAAGGTTGATTAAGGATATATCAAGGATTGTTAAGGGTTCTCAAAGCTTCAAGAAGGTATAATCATGCTTGCTCTTTTATATTTATGGTGGATATTGTTTGGTTTAGTGATTAAGTAGTGTAAATGTTAAGATTATGATGTTATATGTGTTTGTAAGTGGTTTGAGTTAAATATGGAAGTGTTTGGGATTGTAACCATGGCTGGTGAAGAAGACCACATGGTGTAGGTGATGATTATGGTGTTTGATAATTGATTTGGAGGAGTTGGATTTATGGAAAGTACGAAATTATAGCCGTTATAATGCCCGATTTTCGTTAGGATGTAAGTTGCCCTGTTTTGGACCCCCTGCATCCGTACGGTACCCTACTGTCCAGGTTCCTAATTAACTATGAAATGATAGAGCTTAGTTCATAGATCGTTTTGATATAAGGTGCGTTAAAATCTGATGAACGGTTTAGGAGAAAAGTCAGTTTTAGTGAAAGCGGTTCAGAAACCGAGAAACCGTAAATGTATCAAACTTGAGGTTACAATTACCATACTTTAACATTGTTAAAAGTCACGAAATTTTGGGATATGGTAGTAGTGTGGTCAAAGAACTATTTCCAGTTGACCTTACATTAAAATTCAAAATTTAAAAATTATAAGAAATTCTGCAGTCGAGTGTGGTCGTTAAGGGAAATGGTGAAAACCCCTGAAACTTCGATTTAGGTTATAAATGGTTAAGTTCTTGAACCTTTGGGGTAATAGGAATACGTTAAACATATATTAAGGTTTCAAAAGGTAATGTTATACAAGAGTGTAGTGAGTAAGAGATGTGGTTCTAACGACGGTCCTTTTGTGTTTATAGAAACTCCGGAAGAGAGACGAGCCATATCGTCAGGATATCGAAACCGAGGCAAGATTTCTTCTATCCCTATTCGTAAAACTACTTATCTTCACAAAGAAACTTGATTTCATGGAATATATATGTGATGCTATTATTACTATATTGTGAAGAAATTGTCTTCGTTGAGTATTGATATTGAAAAGAAGAGTATGCGAAGATGTATATGAATATGGATATGAGTATAAGATGTATATGAATATGAATAAGAGTATGAGATGGATATGTATAGAGATGATTATGCATGAATTGAACATGCCTTATGATTAAGAGAATAAGAGAGAATGGTATCAGTTGTTATCGAGGGTTATATGGTTATAATATTATATTAAAAATGTTCTTTTTAAGTATCAGTGGTTTAATAAACATTATTTGATTATCATGCATTACTCTTAAAATAGATGGAATATCTTACGAATATAAAGTATATTTGATTTCTGAATATGAAAGAGAGGTCTGAATCATAATCAAAGCATTATGATATATATATATATATATTTTATAGAAGTAATGTGCGAGAATGGAAATGATATGAGAGAATGATATGTGGAAATGAAAGTGAGAAAATGGAAATGTGGAATGATATTTTAAAAAGAGAATAATGATGTGATAAAGAGGGGGATTGCAACAGACTTGCGTAAGTGGCTGTGTCAGGGCTGTGTGCGACACAGTCCAGCATTTGTTATTTTTATTACGGCACGAAGATGCCAAGGGAGGATGTTAGCAGGTGGCCTTCCTCCAGGGATGATCTTCATTCCTTCTACCGGTAGTAAAAAGAGAGCAGGTACGATTAGGCGACTGATCATCGTCCTAACGTATCAGGCGACAGCAGATATCCCCAATGTTTTTGAAAAGAAAGTGTAGACAATGGTTTTCAGATTTCTATACTGAAAACAGAATAATGATATGAGATGATGGAATGATAGTTACAGATGAAGAAAAACTGATATTATATTATTTCAGATTTCTATACTGAAAACAGAATAATGATATGAGATGATGAAATGATAGTTGCAGATGAAGAAAAACTGATATTATATTAATTTAGATTTCTTTCTTATAATAGTGAGTAGATGATGTATTATTAAATAAGAGCTTTACTCTTCCTTAAGGATTTTAATTGTTTCCTGCTATTACATAGGCATATACATATATGTATACTTGTTCACATTTTAAATTTTAGTTACAGTATGATCTTGCTGAGCTATTATAGCTCACTCTTGCTACTTATGTATATAGCAGCTAGGTCCCATGCCGATACTACGTACCACACCCCGCAAGAGGGTAAGGAAAAGGCGACCTTTTGAGCGAGTGCTGGCAACCATCCCCGAGGTAGTGACAAGCGAAGGGGCTTAGTATACTTATGTAAATTAAGTGTGTAAGTTGTAATAAACTTTAGTTGTTGAAGTGCTTCCTGTAGAAGCTTTGTTCAACAATGTACTTAGTAAATTCTGGGCTTGTAATAACTGTTAACTTTAAAACTTTTAAATATTGTGGTTGTTGTTCTATGAGCATATGACTGGTGTGTGTGTGTGTATTAGTGTGGGGTCAACTGCTTATTTATTTATTTATTTATTTATTTATATAAAAAAAAAGACTATAGAGATATTGATATTGATCGGAAATTGGACCTTGACGGCCCGGATCCTTGACCCCGGATCCCGGGGCGTCACAGATGGTATCAGAGCTAAGAGTCATAATGCTCAAGAACAAAAGTGATAATAATAAATATATCAGTTATAATATAAATTGTGAACTTCCATCAAGTTCAGGGGTGGTATATCGCAGGTAGTATTTACTTTAAGCATATATTATAATTTATTAGACTGTTACTAATAGAATTTTATGTTTTATTATAGGGAGCGGAGATGGGTGAGCCGAGTCAGGACCCCCAGTGGCTAGGGATGTCAGAGCAGGAGCTATTAGATCTTCAGCTGGCCGGGGTAGAGGTCCCCGAGTATGCAGTTGAGGACCTCAGGGAGAGACGCCGGGCGGCGGCTAGAGAGCGATTAGAGAGAGAGGAGGCAGAGGAGCAGAGACGGAGAGATGCTGTGGCCCTAGTCCCATATATGGGTAGACCTTCTACAGGATCTGACGAGGCAGGTCCTTCCAGAGTGAGATCGGAGAACCCTGATGAGGAGAGGCCACTGCGTAAGAGGCCTAGGTTGTCAGTTATACCTGAGGAGCCGATTGAGTGGAGGGATATTCAGATGGTTCCCACTCCTGTCCGACCCGTCCCAGTGCCGTCATCAGTTCCATCCCCTCTACCTAGTCCTGACCCTATAGATGATCCTTTCGAGCAGTTTACCCCTCCAGGGCATTTTGGGTTTTTTGAGAAGGAGGAGGATCCTTCAGAGGATGCTGAGACAGAGTCGGTTCCTCCATCCCCACCCTTTGCACCTCCACCACCTCCACCTGTGGATGCACCTCCCCTAGCTGTACCCCCTCAGGAGGCACCCCTACCGGCGGGTGACCCACTTTCAGCTACCTTATTGACCGAGTACTTTGCCCTTCAGGGACAGTTGGAGGAGTCCCGCAGGACTATAGACACTCTTCTACAGAGGTTAGAGAGAGGGAGAGGAGGGGTTATCCCGGATGGGATTTCTCTGGGGATGATCAGTATTGAGCTACGAGCATTAGGAGATATTAGGAGGTTGTTGGGTGATAGGGGAGACCCGGCATGGAGGGCCCAGATAGTTGATACGGTTACTACCATGGTAGTCCAGATACGGGATGTTGTCAGGGCAGGGCTGTGAGCCGGGATAGTAGTTTCGTCACTAATCAGACTAGTCATCTTGTTGATGTCATTTTGGGGATTAGTATAGTTGTTCACTGTTTTAATCCCAGTCTGATTAGAGGACAGCTAGTAGTACTTTTGGTGATATCGGATTAGTATGTACGGCTATGTTTTGGGTTTCGAACCTTGTATTAGATGATGTATATTACTAGCAGTAAAAGATGTTGTACCTAAATTGTAAAATATTTATGTACATTAATGAAGTTTGTGCATTTCTATTTAAATTTTTGCTGCATTTTTTTTTATATAATAAATGTTGAGACTCAGAAATATTGATGTATAAAAGGTGATTGACTTAATGAAAAGGCTATCGTGTTAAGGGCGATACACTTACCTACTAAAGTTATGGTATAACTAGATGTAAATCGCGTGATAAAGATATTGTGATATGCAAATGAGCAAATTAATGATATAATTGTGTATATAGAAATGATGTGTATAGTAACCCAAATTCGGGTAATTAATAAGGACTATTGTTATGTACAGAACTATGCCGCCTAGATGTGACAGTAGAGCGAATGCAAGGGAAAATGAGAGAGACGAAAGAAGTCAAAATATCGAAGGTACTAGACTGAACGAAAATGCTCATAATGAAGAAAATCATAAAGAAGGAGAAGAGGAATCAACTGGCCAACAAAGGAATCCGGGAGGTGATCCCTTTGCCCAATTCATGGACTTATTAAGGCAGAATTTAGCAAATCCACAGAATCCTCAACCACCACCTGTTCTCCCCAATCAGGCAGCTAATTCCTTTCGTGCCTTTAAGTCATTAAAGCCCCCAGAATTCGAGGGAACCACTAACCCAGTAGTAGCTAGGGCATGGCTAAAAGAAATGGAGAAAGCTTTCGAAATACTGAGGATAGAGGAAGATCAGAAAACAGTTTTTGCAGCCTATCTCTTAAAGGGAGAGGCAAATTACTGGTGGGAAGCTAAGAAGAACCTAGAGGAAGCGGGAGTGATAACCTGGGAGCGTTTCACTAGGGTGTTCCTAGAAAAGTACTCTCCTAGGTATTTAGAAAACCAAATGGAATTAAAGTTTCTGGAGTTAAAACAGGATAACCTAACAGTAGCAGAGTACGAAAATAAATTTACAGAACTGTCGAGGTTTGTTCCCGAGTTTGTGCGTACTGAAGAACAACGTGCAAAAAGGTTTCAACAAGGGTTGAAACCCTGGTTACGAACGAGAGTGGCCCCATTTGAGTTGACTGATTATGCTGCAGTGGTTCAAAAGGCATCAATTATAGAGGCCGAGAGTGAGCAGGCTCAAATAGGTCGAGAGAATAAGAAAAGAAGATTTGAGGGCCCAAAAGGAGGTTCAAGTGAGGGAAGCTACTTTAACAAAGGAGGTAAAGGACAAAAATCTCAATTTGTGGGAAAGTCGGGGGGTAACAAGACTACTAGTGAGACGGTGAGTCAGGGTGGAAAATCTTCAGGAACATTTCAGTCCAATCAATCACGACCACCATTACCAGATTGTGAGACGTGTGGTAAGAAGCATATAGGAGTCTGTAGAGTGCTGGGAGTAACTTGTTTTAAGTGTGGACAAAAAGGACACTACTTTAACCAGTGCCCATCAACTGATGCAAACCCTAAAAGAGATGTTAAGTGTTACCAGTGTGGGAAACTAGGACATATTGCTAGAGATTGCCGTTCAGGTGGGTCATTCGCGTCAGGACAGAGTGGGGCTGCTTCAAATAGGCCTACTGCTAGAGTGTACAACATGACCTTAGGGGAAGCGTTGACGAAACCAGATGCGGATACAGGTACTTGCTTTTCGATTTAAATTTTGTGTGTAAGTCTTTGGTTAAGGATCGACTTAATCAATTAATGGAATAAATAAGTTAATAAAATAGATAAGGAAAATCAGTATCTGTTAAGGGCTAGGAAACGTTATTAAAAGAAAAGTATGAGTGTTTTGGGAAAACACAAGCTCGTTGAGACGAACAGGAAATATATATTATAGGTAGTATTTTCTTATAATTGTTTTAAATAATATTATTAGAGCTTATTTTCTGGAAAATTTTACAGAGAGGAGCTATAGGAATATTGAGGAGTTAATATTTATGTCATGATAGAGATCAGAAGATGGTCAAAACATAAGTGAGATACACTACCATACAGGAAAGGTCAATGTGGTGGGGGATATCTTCGTCAAAAGAGGAAGGAGAGATGAGATAATATGGAATGACTGGAAACAGATTAAAAGACTGCTATTGATAAGCTAAATGGCATGTTGATGAATGACAAGGAAGTTATGTTGGTGTATTTCTGCGCAAACAAGATAGAGATATTACGAAAGGAAAAGGATAGAAGAAATAGGGTGGAAGTTAGAAGCTGTGAATGAGAAAGATACCCATAGACATTTTCAACATGATTCCGGGACGGAATCCTTTAAGGGGGGAAGACTGTAATAACCCTAACTTTAGAAAGGCTACAATGCCCAAATGAATAGTGATCTTGAGGAATCTAGGGAAATGGTGTGTAGGTACTCTATATTAGGGATGGAAACTGAGTGAACAGAAACCATATTAGTATTGTACATTGAAAATAAGTGACTCGAAATGACGATGGATTTTAGAAATTCCTGAATTTTGATTTTTAGGATTTTGAGCTCGAACGAACTTCTATATCTTGGATATTAAGGAGTATAGAAATACTAAAGGAATTATATATTGAGGAATTAGTGAATTTAAGTTAAACCAAGGGATTATTAAGTTAAGAGAATACCAAAGGAAATTGGATCTGTAAATGATTTCAAAAACCACTGAGATAATGAGGTATACTCGAAACGAACCACGATTAGACGAATATGGAAACCAAGCAACCAAGATTAGTAATTTAACAAGGATGCATACCACATTATAATTATCCAAGGTTAGTATCATAATACTTAGAAAATAAGTAAATGAAAATATGAACTAATCTTAATGACATCACTAATGATATCATTTTCCACTAACTAGTTTTAAGGGCAAATTAGTCTTTAAACCATGAGATTTTTCTACAAAACTCTAGAATTAGGATAAGATGAGATGAGGATTATCAAAGAAACACAAAAAAATCTCTCTCCCCTTGCTATTACTCCATTCGGCCACTTAGAAGAAAAAGGAAGAAAGAAAAAAAAAATAAAAACACAAACACAAACCCTTGCTAGCATCAACATTAAATCAAGGGATAAATCATGGGTGTTCTTGGAGATTAGGAAGGAGCATATACAAAGTTTCAAGGCCAACCATCATCATTTAGCAAGGTAATAAAATCATGGAAGTTGTTAGAAAAGATGATGAATAGTGTTTTCAAGTGTTAACTTTGTTTTAATGGTTTCTCTTAGTGATTCAAGCTAGTATAAGGTTGATTAAGGATATATCAAGGATTGTTAAGGGTTCTCAAAGCTTCAAGAAGGTATAATCATGCTTGCTCTTTTATATTTATGGTGGATATTGTTTGGTTTAGTGATTAAGTAGTGTAAATGTTAAGATTATGATGTTATATGTGTTTGTAAGTGGTTTGAGTTAAATATGGAAGTGTTTGGGATTGTAACCATGGCTGGTGAAGAAGACCACATGGTGTAGGTGATGATTATGGTGTTTGATAATTGATTTGGAGGAGTTGGATTTATGGAAAGTACGAAATTATAGCCGTTATAATGCCCGATTTTCGTTAGGATGTAAGTTGCCCTGTTTTGGACCCCCTGCATCCGTACGGTACCCTACTGTCCAGGTTCCTAATTAACTATGAAATGATAGAGCTTAGTTCATAGATCGTTTTGATATAAGGTGCGTTAAAATCTGATGAACGGTTTAGGAGAAAAGTCAGTTTTAGTGAAAGCGGTTCAGAAACCGAGAAACCGTAAATGTATCAAACTTGAGGTTACAATTACCATACTTTAACATTGTTAAAAGTCACGAAATTTTGGGATATGGTAGTAGTGTGGTCAAAGAACTATTTCCAGTTGACCTTACATTAAAATTCAAAATTTAAAAATTATAAGAAATTCTGCAGTCGAGTCTGGTCGTTAAGGGAAATGGTGAAAACCCCTGAAACTTCGATTTAGGTTATAAATGGTTAAGTTCTTGAACCTTTGGGGTAATAGGAATACGTTAAACATATATTAAGGTTTCAAAAGGTAATGTTATACAAGAGTGTAGTGAGTAAGAGATGTGGTTCTAACGACGGTCCTTTTGTGTTTATAGAAACTCCGGAAGAGAGACGAGCCATATCGTCAGGATATCGAAACCGAGGCAAGATTTCTTCTATCCCTATTCGTAAAACTACTTATCTTCACAAAGAAACTTGATTTCATGGAATATATATGTGATGCTATTATTACTATATTGTGAAGAAATTGTCTTCGTTGAGTATTGATATTGAAAAGAAGAGTATGCGAAGATGTATATGAATATGGATATGAGTATAAGATGTATATGAATATGAATAAGAGTATGAGATGGATATGTATAGAGATGATTATGCATGAATTGAACATGCCTTATGATTAAGAGAATAAGAGAGAATGGTATCAGTTGTTATCGAGGGTTATATGGTTATAATATTATATTAAAAATGTTCTTTTTAAGTATCAGTGGTTTAATAAACATTATTTGATTATCATGCATTACTCTTAAAATAGATGGAATATCTTACGAATATAAAGTATATTTGATTTCTGAATATGAAAGAGAGGTCTGAATCATAATCAAAGCATTATGATATATATATATATATATTTTATAGAAGTAATGTGCGAGAATGGAAATGATATGAGAGAATGATATGTGGAAATGAAAGTGAGAAAATGGAAATGTGGAATGATATTTTAAAAAGAGAATAATGATGTGATAAAGAGGGGGATTGCAACAGACTTGCGTAAGTGGCTGTGTCAGGGCTGTGTGCGACACAGTCCAGCATTTGTTATTTTTATTACGGCACGAAGATGCCAAGGGAGGATGTTAGCAGGTGGCCTTCCTCCAGGGATGATCTTCATTCCTTCTACCGATAGTAAAAAGAGAGCAGGTACGATTAGGCGACTGATCATCGTCCTAACGTATCAGGCGACAGCAGATATCCCCAATGTTTTTGAAAAGAAAGTGTAGACAATGGTTTTCAGATTTCTATACTGAAAACAGAATAATGATATGAGATGATGGAATGATAGTTACAGATGAAGAAAAACTGATATTATATTATTTCAGATTTCTATACTGAAAACAGAATAATGATATGAGATGATGGAATGATAGTTGCAGATGAAGAAAAATTGATATTATATTAATTTAGATTTCTTTCTTATAATAATGAGTAGATGATGTATTATTAAATAAGAGCTTTACTCTTCCTTAAGGATTTTAATTGTTTCCTGCTATTACATAGGCATATACATATATGTATACTTGTTCACATTTTAAATTTTAGTTACAGTATGATCTTGCTGAGCTATTATAGCTCACTCTTGCTACTTATGTATATAGCAGCTAGGTCCCATGCCGATACTACGTACCACACCCCGCAAGAGGGTAAGGGAAAGGCGACCTTTTGAGCGAGTGCTGGCAACCATCCCCGAGGTAGTGACAAGCGAAGGGGCTTAGTATACTTATGTAAATTAAGTGTGTAAGTTGTAATAAACTTTAGTTGTTGAAGTGCTTCCTGTAGAAGCTTTGTTCAACAATGTACTTAGTAAATTCTGGGCTTGTAATAACTGTTAACTTTAAAACTTTTAAATATTGTGGTTGTTGTTCTATGAGCATATGACTGGTGTGTGTGTGTGTGTATTAGTGTGGGGTCAACTGCTTATTTATTTATTTATTTATTTATAAAAAAAAAAGACTACAGAGATATTGATATTGATCAGAAATTGGACCTTGACGGCCCGGATCCTTGACCCCGGATCCCGGGGCGTCACAGTGTAAGTCCCTTAACCTAAGAAGTGGTATCAAGAGCCAAGGTTCGGGTTCGTGATGGATGAGGTTGAGGGAAAGTTTGAGGTTCAATTGGTATGACAGAGTACAATGAAGGATTTGTTGACAAGGAGATTGTTACTAAAGCGAGTAGAGACAAAATTACGTGCGGTTTGACGGTTGACTTGCACCGTGGATCAATCCTGTGTTCGGACTCGAGATGGAAGAAGATGGAAGAGGTCATCGCAACTATTTCAATGGCTTGATCAACCAGGTGAACTATTTGGATGATACTAATGATTTTCTTCAGGAGATCGAAGGATTGTGAAAGCAAGGATCGGGTGACTCAACATGTGGAAGAGCACTCGTGGTGGTTGATGCACGTGATTTTGTAGATGGATACATCGTTATGGTGAAGAACGATGGTTTGGATGGTTTGGAGGGTCACTATACGGATTTTAGCGACACTCAAGATTGGAGGAGCAAGATGAGGAGATTCTTGTTCGAGGGGAGGCGTTGGCAGATGGACGTCGATGGCTTTGATGGTTACCGTTCAATCCAATATGGGTATTGGGTTGAAGGGGAGGATTGTTGGGTTTCAACCCAATATGGTATGGGTTTTGGTGATCCAAAACATATATGGATTGGGTAATAATTATATGTTTAGATAATTATTATAGATGGTATATTTAGATACCAAGTATGATAAGGATTGTAATTGGAAACCAAGTATGATTAGGATATCTTGGTGGCTAAGTTTGTGATGGCTATATATACATAGTCATATTGTATTTGTTTGGGGAGGTGAATACGTAAGAGATGTAGTCTTAAGTATTGTTTGGGGATGCTTGAGCTTTGTTGGCTCAAGTATCGGGTTGGGACACCTTTAAGGTGTTATTGTTTTGATGTATTATTGATAATTGTTTGGATTAATAATACAAGTTTGGGACGTGGGTGTTTCCACGTTAAGTATTTGTGTGTTCTTATTTTGTGCTTTGGTAGATATTGTCAACTTATCGCTTGGTTATGTGTGTGCTCTGTTTTGGTGATTGTGAATCTCGGATTGTGTAAGTCCCTTAACCTAACACTCCTTTGTATGAAGATTAGCCTTTCTGGTAACCTGGTTGTCCTATATGCAGCACTCACATATGCCACGTCATCCAAGAAAAGATTGACACTTGAGTACTCTTCAATTGCCATTGCCCTGTGAGGACAAGAAAAATTTTAAAAAAAAATAAAAAAACTGCTGCCACGTCATTATTTTTTTTTGAAAAACAAATTTTATTTTTTTAATTTCTTTTTTGATAAATGAATAGAGGGTAGAATTATAAGACTTTTTCGTATTGGGTGCCCCTGGCGGGGCCCTTTAAAATAGATGAAATATGAGGGGGACTCATTATAAGAGAGGGTCTCATTATAAGAGGGGTCTCATTTGAGCACCTCCCTATATATATATATATATATATATATATATATATATATATATATATATATATATATATATATATATATATATATATATATGTCATTACTCGATAAAGAACACTCTTATATTGAACAATATAGAACACTATGGAATCATTTATTCCAATAGATCCAATAGCCCCGCCAGGGGCACCCAATACAAAAAATTCTTATTTTTTTTATCCTCTTTCCATTCAGAAAAAAAATCATTGTTCACTGTCGACGTCACTTCATGAACAGTGATTTTTTTCTGAATGTATAGAGGTTAAAAAAAAAGAACTTTTTGCATTGGGTGCCATGACGGAACTCTTAGATTATATTAAATATGAGTGTTATAATGGTGTTCTTTATTGTTCTTCATATAAGGTATTCTTCATGGAGTGCAACTCATATATATATATATATATATATATATATATATAAATTTTTCAGTAATGTTCTTAAGGTATGGGTAAAGTTAAAAATTAGTTTACCTTGGCAGGCTGGACTAGGTATGGATTGCACCCAAAACACTCTCGGCTACAAGCATACCCTCCAAGACCACTAGTTGAAATAGTGCAAAAGCATTTGGCTGAGACACATACACATTTCATTTTCGAGCTTCCACTACGCCATAGATGGCTTTATACAACACTTAGGGGGTGTTACCTTCTCGAGTGTTACCATGGCTATGAAATTTTGGACCTACCACAACACTCTAGTTTTGGTGTTACCATATCCTTAAAGGTATGTTGCCATAGCTGTGGAAGGTGTTAAACTTAGTAACACCATGGGCTGTGTTACCTTAGAGTATAATTAACATATTTTTTAATTTTATTTATAATTAACGATTTAATAATTATTAAAATTTAAAATTCAATAATTTTAATCAAGTCATTGAATTTATTATTATAAAAATAATATTCTATCAAATAATTGAATCATTCATATTTTTACAATATTAATATATTTTTTAATAATTTTATTTAAAATATCTTAAAAATAAAGTAATATTCAAAAATTATTAAAATTTGAATACAATCATTAATAAAATTATTAGAGAAATAACAGGGTATAATAAGTTTAAATTATTATTCATTAATTAAAATGATAATGATAATATTTATTGTCATACATTTTTTATAAAAAAAATTTAATAAACTTTGTAATATTAGAAAATGAAAAAAAAAAAGAAGCAACAAATGAAAAATTGAAAAAAAAATGGGGATTGGCTGGGCGGCAAAAGAAAATGGGAATTGGCTGAGGCGGTAAATCAAAATTGGTCAAAATTGTTAAGTGGGGGGAAGCGGGAAAAACAAAATTGGGGAAAAACAATTAGGTCACTCTCTCTCTCACCTCACTCACCTCTCTCTCTCACCTCACTCACTCACCTCTATCTATCACCTCACTCATCTCTCTGTCTCTCTTTCTCGCTCAAAATTGGGGAAAACATCGCTCACGCTCACTCAATCTCACACCCAATCTCTCTATGTTCAGTGTTTGTCTCACTTGCAATTAGGGTTAAGAGTTAATTGGAGGGTTCACTCAATCAGTCTCTCTCACTTGCAATTAAGGTATAAATCTCTCTTTTTATGCTTGGATCTGTAAATATAACTGTGTTAATGCTTCGATTTGTATATATATGTGTTGCATGCTTCGATTTTGACCCCTCTCTCCATCTCTTTCTCTCTCGGTTTCTCTCTCTCTCTCTCTCCTTCTCTCTCTCCCTCTCTCTCTCTCCCTCTTTCTCTCCCTCTCTATCTCTGTCCATCTCTCTATCTCTCTATCTACCTTCCATGAGAGGAGAAGGGGTCATTTTTGTGATAAATTGAATTTTATGTGCGATAATTTTTTATAATGCTGGATGGTATATTTGCGATAATTTGAATATCATATCTTCGATAATTGTGATAATTTTATGGCATAATTGCGATAATTTGAATGTTAAATCTGTAATAATCTGAATGCTATGCGTAAAGTCAATGTGTTTCTCGAATTTATGATATATTATTAAAATCTGCGATAATTTGAATTTATGTGTGTTTGCTGATGTGCTCTGTTTGCTACTGCCATGTTATGCCTCAGACCTCAATTTCATCTTTGAATAAACACTAAAGCTTCCCCAACTGACTTAGGACTAAGTGGGTATATATATTAAAATTATTGCTCGGGTGTTTTAACTCATGTATATATATTCTAATTATTTGTATAATTAGTTAGGTCTTGAAAGGTAGCCGTTTGCTTAGGTTAGTGTAGTTAATATAATTGTGCTTGATAAATGTAGTGATGGACGACGAGGAAAACTCGTCGATAGGACTTCCAAAGTTTAGTGATGGTTACCTTAGCGGAATAAAAGATTTTATACGAAATGCAGTTTCTAGATTTTCTGTAGGTGATGAAATAACATGTCCCTCCAAGAAATGTAAAAATGACAAGTGGTTTCGTCAAGATACAATATACAACCATCTCATAGACAATGGTCCATCTCCATTGTATATGAAATGGATGTGTGAGGTTTCTCGACTAAGCTGTGAGGAAGATATGGATTGTGATGCTAATATAGGTTTTGGAGATAATCTAGACAACATGTTGCATTGTACTCATGGTATGCAAAATGGTGAAGATGAGAACACGACAGATGCCCAGGACGATAAATTTCATCGCCATGTTGAAGATGGAAAGCAACCGCTATATCCGGGTTGTTCAAAATATTCGCGATTAAGTTTTATCCTTAGGCTTTATTCTTTAAAATGTGAACATGGAATTACGGAGGCTGCATTCGGGGATTTACTAGAGTTGATGAGGGATGCTTTTCCACAGGCCCACATTCCTTTATCTTTCAATGCCACAAAGAATATCATTAAAGATTTAGGTCTTAGTTATGAAAAAATACACGCATGTCCAAACGATTGCATGTTGTTTTGGGCAGAAAATAAAGATAAAGATATTTGTGAAACTTGTGGTTTTTCAAGATGGGCAGTAGTGGAAAGGCAAGGCAGCAGTGACAATGATCCAAAGAAGGTGATTCGCAAAGTCCCCGCGAAAGTTATGCGCCATTTTTCGTTGAAACCAAGGCTGCAAAGGTTGTATATGTCAAAGGAGTATGCTAAACTTATGTTATGGCATGACATCGGATGAATAAAAGACGGGAAACTTAGACATCCAGCTGATGCCAAGGCTTGGCAGGCGATGGATACAAGGTATCCTGATTTTTCAATAGAAAATAGAAATATCCGACTTGGTGTAGCCGCTGATGGATTCAGACCTTACCGTACAATGAGCTCAGTTCACTCGACATGGCCAATTGTTTTAGTAAATTACAACCTCCCACCTTGGCTATGTATGAAGCCTGAAAATTTGATTCTTTCAACAATCATCTCCGGTCCAGATTCTCCGAAGAATAGTATTGATGTATATATGCAGCCTCTAATTCAAGAGTTGAAAGAATTATGGGATATAGGCATAAAAACCTCTGATGCGTTGACTAATGAAAATTTTACGCTACGTGCAAGTGTGTTATAGACCGTTAGCGATTTTCCAGGATATGCTATGTTATCCGGTTGGACTACAAAGGGTAAATTGGCCTGTCCCATATGCCATTATGAAACATCTTCACAATACTTGAAACATAGTAAAAAAAATGTGCTACATGAATTATAGAAAATTTCTAGATCCGGAGCACAAGTGGAGGTCTGACAAAAGAAGATTCAATGGTGAAGTTGAAATGGGACAGGCTCCACCAGTTTTAACCGGAACAGATATACTCGAATTATTGTCAGGCTTTGAAAATGAATTTGGAAATGTCAACAGCAAAACAAAGGGCAAAAGAGGTACAAAGCGTAAAAAGGATTCCCCTTTAAAAAAAGTCGATATTTTTCAATTTACCGTATTGGAGTCACAATTTGTTGCGGCATAACCTTAATGTTACGCATATCGAAAAAAACATATGTGACAATATACTTGGTACTTTGTTGAATATTAGCGACAAGTCGAAAGACCATTTGAATGCTCGTTTTGATTTACAAGATCTGGGAACCAGGAAGGTCCTTCATCCAGTTAAATCAAGTGATGGAAAATATCATGTGATTAAGGCTGCCATCTTTGACATGATGAAAGAAGAGAAAGAAATATTTTGCTCAGTTTTGGAGAAGGCCAAACTGCCATACGGCTGTGCAGCTAATATCAGTCGATATGTTCACACGAAGGAAAGGACAATCTCAGGGTATAAGAGCCACGATGCCCATTTTATTATTCACTACTTGTTACAATTTGCAGTGAAAAAAACATTGAAACCTGAGGTTGCTGTTCCTTTGATCAGACTTGGTGCATTTCTAAGAGCTCTTTGGAGCAAAGTAGTCGATTTACGTGATATGAAGAGGCTACAAGAAGAAATTGTTGAAATTGTTTGCAGTTTTGAGACAATTTTTCCACAAGCTTTCTTTGACATAATGTTTCACTTGTCTGGTTCCCAATTAGGCCGCTGCCCAATCATTTAATAGCAGAACACTATCAGATGTCCTCTCCATATATGTAGGATCAAATACATCGAAACACCATGGAACTTGAATCTATGTTTTGAAGCTATATTGGTTTTGATGATGACACAATGCAGCAAGCTGATTGCTTGTTACATAATATATATTAGCCTGCTATCAATCTTTATTTTGCAGGATGCTTTGAATGAGGGGGAGTTTTAGCTCAATCTCAAGTTATTATGTAATCATCAAAATCTTAGTTTTGATGATAACATAGTTAGCAAGCTAGTACGCTTGTAATGGTATATTATAGCAAGCTTCTTGTGTATATTTCTAATTCTATTTTGTAGGACATATAAGTTATGCTATATACAAAGATGTTAACAAGTTGGATATATGTACTGGACTAATATTGTTTTGCATGATTATTACTTATATTATTTCTTAGCAAAACAGGGTATCTCAGCTAGCTGACAGTACAAGAGTTCTTCTAACACAGCATACTGACAGATAACACAGCTAGCTGACAGTACAACACAGCAAGCTGGCAGCCTGTCCATAATATAAAGGGGAGTATGTTTTTTTTTATAGTAAATATTGTGGAAATCAGTTGTAAGATTGGTCTAATATATTTAAACATGATATTATATATATTAAAACACTACTCAAGTAGAAGTATCATGCTAGACAACTTCCACTCATTAAAGGAACCTTTTTATTTCTTTAATGCTCCACTAAAGACAACCCATGTGCTTTCTTTTCAAGCATGCTCTTGCCAATAATCAAATATTCCATACACTCACAAACTCCACCACCTGTTGTCTTGTAGAAAATCTTACAAAGAAAACACATTCATTCATTATCATATCTATTGTTTTCTTCATGTGTCTCTAACGGATTTATTCAAGAACAAAATGCTTTGCTTTCATCTCTCTCCACTGAATATATCCTCTGCATGAGAATCATTCTGAAAAACCTGCAGGTGAACGTTAGCAGTGCGATTAAATTGAACAAAGCCAAACGTGAGAAGTGCTCTTCAAGACCGTTGCAAGATTGTTCAAGAATTTTAGCTCCTGCACTTCACTATAAAGGCTTGCGTGGTTCTCCTCTGAAGAATTAAGAACCTTCAAGAAATAACTCTGCACCCTCTACTTCAAACGAGCTCGTGTACTATATTATATATCGAGATTTTAGAGAGTTCATATCTTTGAGTTGTAATTATCTTTATCCATTGTATTGTTCAACTTGTAAAGTTGGTAGTTGCTGGATTGTCAAGCTTGTGGAACAAGGGTTCAAGGAGCATTAGGCTAGAGAAGTTTATACTTGGTTTAGTATAGAACTTAGAGAGCTGTGTTCAGGAAACAAGGGGTTCCAGCTAGCTGCAGTCAGTAACTGGGTGATTAAGGGAGATATATTATTGTATCTTATAATTGGATTTCATTATAATCAATAATATATTCTCTTACCACGTTGGTAAGGGACTAGGACGTAGACCATAGAAGATTAGGGGTCGAACCTAGCTAAATTTCGTGGTGTTCTTTACTTACTGCATTTTATCTTACTGCACTGCATAACTTAGCTAGCTGCTTATTTGTTAATCTGTTGTATCCAGTTAACTCAGCTAGCTACTTATTCATAAATTTGTTGCATCCAGCTAGCTGGCAGAATATAATTTTAGATAGATTTTTTATTCGATCATTGTTAGTCATA
The DNA here is from genome assembly GCA_036435485.1 of Saposhnikovia divaricata. NCBI lineage: Eukaryota > Viridiplantae > Streptophyta > Magnoliopsida > Apiales > Apiaceae > Saposhnikovia > Saposhnikovia divaricata. Next base: position 50,276,593 of record CM071596.1, on the reverse strand, counting down.
ACACCTATTCACCCCTCCCCTCTAGGTGTATTTTCATTTGGTAACAGAGCTTTGGTATACTAATATTTCTGAAACAGGAAAAGTATCGATCAAATGGCTGACAATTATCTTGAAGCTAAGTCCGATTATAGGGCACCTCTTCTCACTGGCTCGGAGAACTACAATTGGTGGAAATGCAGAATGGAGACTTATTTGTCCAAGAAACCTATGGTTCTAAGAGTTGTGCAGAAAGGAAACTACGAATTTCTAGACGATAAAAACAAGCCAAAAGATGTTGATGATCTCACTCCCGATGAGATTATCAAATGCGGTTATAATAGAGAAGCTAGAAACTCTATAATGAATGCATTAGATCAAGCTGAGTATGACAAAGTATCTTCTCTAAAGACAGCAAAAGAAATGTGGGATGCTTCGGAATCATATCATGAAGGTTCAGCAACTTTAAGAAAGGTGAAACTTAGCAAGTTAATGAATGACTTTGGAAATTTCAAGCTCAAAAATGGTGAAACTATCAAGGAAAGCCAAGCAAGATTTCAAGTCACTATCAGCACTCTAAAGAGACTTGGAAAGACCATACCTCAAGACGAAATCAACATGAAAGTTCTAAGTGCAGTTCCATTTATATTCAAAGCTAAAGTCACTGCATTGGAATCATGTCCCTCCATCGATTCTATGGATCATTTGGCTGTGTTTACTGAGTTGGAGCAGTTTTAGAGCAAAATTAATAATAGCAAGATGGAATCAGTCAAGACTCCTATTGAAAAGATGAAGAATTTAGCTTTACACTCCAGTGGCAGCAAGCTGGATTCAGAGTCAGAATCATATTCTGATGAAGAATTGGCTCTCTTATCCAGAAAAATCAAGAAGATGCTGGACTTGAGGAACAAGCTAAAGAAGGAGAAAAGTAGAGCTGCTGGAACAAAGAAAGATGTCAAAGAGGAAGCTTGTTTTGAATGTGGTAAGAAAGGACATTACAAAAGGGACTGCTACAAGCTGAAAAACAAGCAGAAGCAGCTAGCTGCCTCCAAGGACAAAAAGAAAGCCAAGGCACTTTTGACATGGAGTGATGATGAAGATTCAGATTCTGATAATGAATCAAGTGATGAGATGGTGAACCTAGCTCTTGTTGGTCTTGATGATGAGAATGATGCTCAAGGAATCATTCAAGATGACCTTGTAGATAGTGATGTCTCGGATTTGGATGACAACAATATTGAGGTAAATTATTTTTCTGATATATATTCTCATTCTTCAATATTAGATGAATTAACCATGCAGGATCATAGAAATTTATCTAATGAGGTGTTCGAAGAGTTAAAAGATGAGAATGATAAACTCAAAAAGAAGAATACTCAACTTAAGAAGATCATATCCGAGTTAATGGATGAGAAGACACCTGCTAGAAATCATGCTCAAAATCTTACTGATCTTAAGGCTGAGATATCCCAGCTTGAAGGGATAGACAAAGTGCTTATCAAAAGAAATGATACTCTCATGAAGGAACTCAGCGAGCTGAGAGTAGAGATAGATGCTCAAGATGCATGTTTAGAAGCATTTAGTCCAAGGGAATCATGCTCAACGGAAGTATCTCAACAAACTGAAAGAATCAAAGAATTGGAAACTGAAATCAAGAATCTCCAGAAAGGAATGGGAAAATTTGTGCAAGTAGAATATACACTCAAGTCAATAATGAAGTGTGCAAAGGTTCCAATTAAAAGAGAAGGAGTTGGATCGGCTTCAACACCAGGACTAAAGTATGATGGCAAACATGGAATTCCTTATGACTATGCCATGCCATGGAGAATCTGCCACAAATGTGGAAATAAAGGTCATTTGGCAAATCATTGCAAAGTTCAGAATGCTAATCCAGCTAGCTGGAACAGACAGACAACTTACAAGCAGCTAGCTGATAGAACAGCTGGAACAAGAAATATAGCTTCTAAAGTGGTCCAAATGTGGATCAAGAAATCTAATTTAAATGTTCTATATGTTCTATCAACTAAGTATGGGTACCAAAACGTTGAGTTGGCTCTTTATTTGTTTTGTAGGTATTCCTTGTTGTCAAAGTAAGATCAAAACAATGGATTTTGGATAGTGGATGCACAAGACATATGAGTGTTGATAAGTCTCAGTTCCTCACTCTCAATAAGAAAAAGGGTGGAAGTGTCACCATTGGTGATAGCAAAACACTCCAAATTCTTGGGAAAGGAAAAATTGGTAATAGTGTCATTTCTATTGATAAAATACAATATGTTCAAGGTCTTAAATATAATTTGCTTAGTGTAAGTCAGTTATATGATGATGGACATTCGGTTCATTTTGATAAAGAGAAGTGTACTATTAATGTTGGCACTAACAAAGTCCCCCTAGTTGCTAGAAGGGAAGGAAATATATATATATATATATATATATATATATATATATATATATATTTTGGACTTTGAAATGCAGGATTCATCTTGTTGTTTAGCTGCAGTTGATACAAATCCAGAAATTTGGCATAGAAGGCTTAGACATGCTCATATGGACTTACTCAGCAAGCTGGCTTCAAAGAAGCTAGTTAGGGGACTGCCCAAATTAAATTATGTTAAGAAGGAAACCTGTTCGGCTTGTCAATTAGGCAAACAAATCAGGACTCCACATAAGTCAAAGAATGTGGTATCAACTTCTAAACCTTTAGAGCTTCTTCACTTAGATTTTTGGTCCGGAAGCATATAAAAGCATTGGAGGAAAACAATATGCATTTGTTATCGTAGATGATTATTCTAGATATACATGGGTATTGTTTCTTCGTACTAAAGATTGTGCTTTCAGTGAATTTGAGAAGCTAATTAAGTTGCTTGAGAACAAGTTTAAGATAAGACTTGTAAGTATAAGGAGTGATCGAGGTGATGAATTTCAAAAGAACTTTATCTCATATTGTGAAGATAGAGGCATTTCTCATGAATTCTCTGCTCCAAGAATCCCACAGCAAAATGAAGTTGTGGAAAGAAAGAACAGGTCTTTACAGGAAACAGCTAGGACTTTGTTGCAAGAGAGCAAGCTGCCAAGGAGTTTCTGGGCAGAAGCACAGCTAGCTACGTTCTTAACAGAGTACTAATCTGGCCTATTCTCAACAAGACTCCATATGAATTGCTAAAGAACAAGAAGCCAAACATAAGCTACTTCAAGGTCTTTGGTTCCAGGTGCTTTGTACTCAAATCTATAGAGATGGTAAATTTGATGCTAAATCTTATGAAGCAATATTTTTGGGTTATTCTTTAACAAGTCGTGCATATAGAGTTTATAATATCTCTAAACGTAGTGTTGAAGAGTCAATTGATGCTTCATTTAAAGAATCTAATGTTGATTTGTCAAGAGATGAGGAAGAAATTGCAGGTCTAGACTATGCCAGCGAGCTGCTATAGTCAAATACAGCAACTCAGCAAGCTACCAATGAAGCAGGTTCAGAGAATACAGCAACTCAGCAAGCTGACAAGGAACCTGAGTCAACTTTTGATATTGAAAATCCAGCTGAAACCTCTTCTCCAGTAGATGAAACAATTGATAAGTTGTCAAAACTCACCTTGGAAGGTCCTATAGGTCAGAGATCACAAGAAAAGATGCTTCTCTACGATGGAGATGAAGCCTCCCCACCATCTAAGAGAATTAAAGTCAATGAAGAAGTCATAGCTCATCACCATTTTCCAAAGTCAATAAGGACAGTAAAGAACCATCCTCCAGAGTTGATTATTGGTGATAAATCAGAAGGCATCAAGACAAGGAGAAGTCAAGCTAACTTTTGTGCTTTTACCGCCTTCTTAGCTCAAGAGGAACCAAAGAATGTAAATGAAGCACTAAAAGATGAAAATTGGATCATGGCAATGCAAGAAGAACTTAATCAATTTGAAAGATGTGATGTTTGGGAACTTGTAGAGCCACCTAAATATGCTTCAATCATCGATACTAAATGGGTTTTCAAGAACAAAGTTGATGAAGAAGGAACGGTCACTAGAAACAAAGCGAGGCTTGTTGCACAAGGATATAATCAACAAGAAGGAATCGATTTTGATGAAACTTATGCCCCGGTTGCAAGGCTAGAGTCAATAAGGATGTTACTCTCATTTGCATGCTTCAAGAAATTCAAGCTACATCAAATGGACGTAAAAAGTGCATTTCTTAATGGCTACTTGAAAGAAGAAGTATATGTCAAGCAACCACCTGGATTTGAGAGTGATCAATTTCCTAATTATGTTTTCAAGTTGAAGAAGGCATTATATGGATTACGGCAAGCTCCTCGATCTTGGTATGAAAGGTTAAGTAAGTTTTTGATAAAGAATGGCTTCATTCGAGGTAAAATCGATCCTACATTGTTTACTAAACTTACTGGTAATGATATTCTAGTTGTGCAAATATATGTGGATGATATTATCTTTGGATCAACTAATGATAATATGTGCAAGTGGTTTTCTAAGTGTATGCATAGTGAGTTTGACATGAGTATGATGGGTGAGCTCAATTACTTTTTGGGGCTCCAAATCAAGCAAACTCAAGATGGAATATATGTACATCAGTCCAAGTACATCAAGAACTTGTTAAAGAAGTTTGAATATGAGAATATCAAGGCAAAATCTACACCTATGAGTTCTGCCAACAAGCTGACTGCAGATGAACGAGGTAAAGATGTAGATGTTCGAAAGTATAGAGGTATGATTGGTAGTTTATTATATCTTACAGCCTCTAGACCTGACATTATGTATAGTGTATGTGTTTGTGCTAGGTTTCAAGCTCAACCTAAAGAGTCTCACTTGAATGCTATTAAAAGAATTTTTAAATATTTAAGTGGAACTACTACTCTTGGATTATTTTATCCCATCACAAATGAATTTGATCTTGTTGGGTATAGTGATGCAGATTATGCAGGTTGTCTGTGTTTGTGCATTTTTAGGACAGAGTTTAGTATCTTGGCAAAGCAAGAAGCAAACTTCTGTTGCATTATCCACAGCTGAGGGGGAGTATTTAGCAGCAGGAAGCTGTTGCTCTCAAATGCTATGGATGAGACAAACACTTCGAGATTTTGGAATTAAATGTGGCAAAGTCCCCATTTATTGTGACAATACAAGCACTATCAACATTTCAAAGAATCCAGTGAATCACTCAAGAACAAAACATATCGACGTTCGACATCATTTCTTGAGGGACAATGTTGCAAAAGGGAAAATCAAACTGATCCTTGTAAGTACAGAGTACCAGCTAGCTGACATCTTCACAAAGCCACTAGCCGAGGAGCGTTTCATTGTTCTTCGTCGCGAATTAGGCATGTGTAATGTCTAGCCAACTAGCTGCTATGGATTCCTGGTACACTTTTATGTGTTACTATTTTCTTTGCATATATATATATTTGCTATGTATTTTATTATTTTGTGAAATTTAGTCCACTTATTTGCTTTATGTGCTGAATGTTTCTTGGTGGTTAATTAATTCAAGGTATTTCAAATATTCTATTGAAGGATAACATATGGATATTCTTTTTTATGAATAAGGGGGAGAAAATTGAGAATTAAAAGTATGTGTGATTTAGGGGGAGTTGATATTTATTCTTATAACTCTTTACTTCATGTACTTTGCTGGGTTCATATGGTTTAATGCTAAATGTTTATGCGATGCCATGCGATTTTGCTTAGTTGCTTGTATAGATTGCTAATCCTTTTGCAGGGGAAGCATAAATTCAGGGGGAGTAATTAACTCCTGAATATTGGTGTGTAATCATCAAAAAGGGGGAGATTGAAACCATATTGGTTTTGATGATGACACAATGCAGCAAGCTGATTGCTTGTTACATAATATATATTAGCCTGCTATCAAACTTTATTTTGCAGGATGCTTTGATTGAGGGGGAGTTTTAGCTCAATCTCAAGTTAATATGTAATCATCAAAATCTTAGTTTTGATGATAACATAGTTAGCAAGCTAGTACGCTTGTAATGGTATATTATAGCAAGCTTCTTGTGTATATTTCTAATTCTATTTTGCAAGACATATAAGTTATGCTATATACAAAGATGTTAACAAGCTGGATATATGTACTGGACTAATATTGTTTTGCAGGATTATTACTTATATTATTTCTTAGCAAAACAGGGTATCTCAGCTAGCTGACAGTACAATAGTTCTTCTAACGCAGCATGCTGATAGATAACACAGCTAGCTGACAGTACAACACAACAAGCTGGCAGTCTGTCCAGAATATAAAGGGGAGTACGTTTTTTTTATAGTAAATATTGTGGAAATCAGTTGTAATATTGGTCTAATATATTTAAAAATGATATTATATATATTAGAACACTACTCAAGTAGAAGTATCATGCTAGACAACTTCCACTCATTAAAGGAATCTTTTTATTTCTTTAATGCTCCACTAAAGACAACCAATGTGCTTTCTTTTCGAGCATGCTCTTGCCAATAATCAAATATTCCATAGACTCACAAACTCCACCACCTGTTGTCTTGTAGAAAAGCTTACAAAGAAAACACATTCATTCATTATCATATCTATTGTTTTCTTCATGTGTCTCTAACGGATTTATTCAAGAACAAAATGCTTTGCTTTCATCTCTCTCCACTGAATATATCCTCTGCATGAGAATCATTCTGAAAAACCTGCAGGTGAACGTTAGTAGTGCGATTAAATTGAACAAAGCCAAACGTGAGAAGTGCTCTTCAAGACCGTTGCAAGATTGTTCAAGAATTATAGCTCATGCACTTCACTATAAAGGCTTGCGTGGTTCTCCTCTGAAGAATTAAAAACCTTCAAGCAATATTCAAGAATACAAGAAACAACTCTGCACCCTCTAGTTCAAACGAGCTCGTGTACTATATTATATATCGAGATTTTAGAGAGTTCATATCTTTGAGTTGTAATTATCTTTATCCATTGTATTGTTCAACTTGTAAAGTTGGTAGTTGCTGGATTGTCAAGCTTGTGGAACAAGGGTTCAAGGAGCATTAGGCTAGAGAAGTTTATACTTGGTTTAGTATAGAACTTAGAGAGCTGTGTTCAGGAAACAAGGGGTTCCAGCTAGCTGCAGTCAGTAACTGGGTGATTAAAGGAGATATATTATTGTATCTTGTAATTGGATTTCATTGTGATCAATAATATATTCTCTTACCAAGTTGGTAAGGGACTAGGACGTAGACCATAGAAGATTAGGGGTCGAACCTAGCTAAAATTCGTGGTGTTCTTTACTTACTGCATTTTATCTTACTGCACTGCATAACTTAGCTAGCTACTAATTTGTTAATCTGTTGCATCCAGTTAACTCAGCTAGCTGCTTATTCATAAATTTGTTGCATCCAGCTAGCTGCCAGAATATAATTTTAGAAAGATTTTTTATTTGATCATTGTTAGTCATAACACCTATTCACCCCTCCCCTCTAGGTGTATTTTCATGTTTTTCACCCAGAAAGGCATAGCTACAACAATTAAAGGACCAAACCCTAGTATGATTGCTTATTGATTCAAGTTGAGTGCTAAAGGACTGTAGACGGTTTGGTGTTAGTACTTGACAATAACCAATCCCATGAGAACCCCATAATCAAGAACATCCTTAACGTCGAAGCATTCGGAAGTGCAAGCAGCACAATACTTCAGTGCTCGATCATCACAACCAACCACAGTAAAATTGTTTACATATGAGAATTTGACATTTCACAAATTTCAAAAATGCAAGAAATCCTGGGACGTTTGAAAGAAGTGTTGTAAGTAAAAGATAACCATATGGATGAGTCTATTGAATAACCTGAGCCAACTTCAATCCTCAATGGATATGACACTCTTACATTGCCACACTTACTCTGTCATCTCGCTTAGCAATTATTCCGGCCTTTGGTGATACTATTACTGTCAGTCAGTCAGATTTAATAGCTGGCGCTGATAACATTACTGGATTGGTAAAAGAAGGAACTACACTTTTACGAGAATGACTAACTTAAAGGAGGACCGATTAAAGATCGATAATTTAAACTGACAAGTAAAAACGTTTTCATAGACACTTTTCTTGGTCACTGAGAATTTTCTCTTGAACAAAAAGCTGTATTTATACACCAAAAGCTGGCTTGGTAATGTCATGCCCAGCACACTATGTCTGTCTTGTCACACCTAATCCTTTAGAATAACCTCTTTATAGTTAGTTAACATTGACGGATTATCTAATAAGTTTCTTCCAGGGGTACCATAATATATAGACTGATAGTGAAGTAAAAAGTATTATGAATACATTTTTCAGATTATAAACATCAAACAGAAAGAGCATAGAATGTGATGAAAATAAAATCAAGAATTTATTACTACAATTTAATGTAGAACGATCCAAGGTTAATCAGGACAAGATGCAGTTTCTTATTCTCACTTTTGATTTGTAAATTCTAGTTAAGGTTGCACTGTAGATGTAGCGATGAGAAAAACCTATTTAAAAGTTAGACTGTAGAATATTAAGAAATGATCATATTTCAAAACGGTAGAGTTGGGCGACAAAAGTTATTTCAGTAAATTACAACTAAAAGTTCAGTGAGCTTGTAATAACTTAAACGACTTGAACTAAGAAACTAAAATCATGAATTCTGAAAAACCCCAAAACAATTAATATGAAATTATTAGCTTTGAAGCTCCAAAATCCGAAATCTTTGTGGTGTAGTTCTTGCAGAGGAGAAGAATTCAGAAACCTCTACTTCATAACATCAGTGAAGGTAAATCGGTTGTTTCAAATTACAGAGCCAGGAGTGGTGGGGGAAGGGAGTTCAGAGCAACTAGAAGCAGCAGGTGCACTAGTGAAGAAATGTCTAAACTTGAATCGGTTGTTCGGAATTCTCTACTTGGACTAACACTCATTTTCTTCTCCCACGAACAATCATTTTTTGAATCGTGTTTCAACACTCACGTGTCAAAATGATTTAATTCTACGTTTTCAACAAAGTAAGCTATAGATTGTCCAAATGGATGCAAGAAAGTACTCGAAAGATAATTTTAACAATCAACCCAATATGGCAACGAGATTTCTTGCAATTTATCAGTCTTGGTATCAAAGAACATAATTATTTGACTGAATTCCGTCAAACAATAAGCTGCTGCTTTGATTTCAATTTTACTCCCCTGCTTTCACATTAAGATTTCGCTGCAGTACCTAGGGTTTCAAGTGAATATTCCCCTTTGTCCCAGTGTGTGCCTTGTATAATTTGTACTCAATTATATAGCAGATTATACAACTCACACCTTTTTGTTACGGAACTTTTTTTATATTATAACTAAAACAAATAATGCTGCGTGACGATTTTTTTGTGCACTCTTTTAAATATTTATTTACATTGTCAATGTAAACATGAAAATTACCAGTAATCTCCACAAGAGCACTGGCCATCTTTGAAGTGGTGAACTATCTTTGAATCTCCCACTACTATCTCCCTATTCGTAATATCTGACATCTTCTTTGAAGCATCATGGCAACCGCTACAAATCCTAATGTTTTTCTTAATAACTATAGGTTTCCCAACTGATACGGATATCAATCCATAGGATATTGCTAATCTCACACTGTGACATTTTGGGGAATTTAACCTTGTTCTAACCAAATCCACAGGCTTAAACTTGGACAAACCGACAAATAGTTCTTCACCTATCCGTCTCAAAAGGATAGCTAGGACATCATATACTGTGTCGGTCTTAACGTGGGATCTATCGTGATTTACAAACCTGATAGTCTTATAGTTGATCTCTATATCACTACATCCAATGGTTTTTGCCAATCCTTTCTCACTCATAAGACCTTTGATCCGCTCTACATCTTCCCATCTCCCAGCCTCTGCATACATATTAGACAGCACAATGTAGCATCCAGTGTTATCATGCGCCGTACTTAATATATGGCTAGCTGCAACTTCAGCTAGCTCTATGTTTCTGTGGTGTCGGCTTGCAGCCAACAGAGATCCCCATATCCTAGCTGTTGGAGGCAATGGCATTTCATGGATAAAGTTTTTAGCCTTTTCAAGATCTCCTTTACGACCCAGAAGATCAAGCATAGAGCCATAGTGCTCTATTTGAGGATCAATTCCATACTCCCTTTTCATTAAATAGAAGTACTTCCATCCTTCTTCATCCAAGCCAGCAATACTGCAGGAAGATAGAACAGAAACGAAAGTGCTTGCATTTGGTTTAACATCATTTTCCCTCATCCTGCAGAACAATTTAAGAGATTCTTTCCCAAATCCATGAATACCGTAAGCCATAATTATTGTGTTCCATGAAATGACATCCTTATTGTACATCCTATCAAAAATCTGTTGTGCGATCAGGAGATTCCCACATCTTGCATACATGTAGATAATTGAATTTGTGATGAAATTATTTGTAGAAAATTCTTTCTTTATATTGTAGCCATGGATTTGTTTTCCCTCTCTCAATGAGGCTATATCAGAGTAGGCAGGAAGGATACTTGAAATTGTCGATGCATCTGGTACACAATGCTTGTACATAAGGTCACTGAATAACTTCAGGGCTTGTCTACTCTGCCCATTTTGCACGTAGGCAGCAATAATGGCATTCCACGAGATCAAATTTTTTATATTCATTTGATCAAAAACTTGTTTGGCCAGTCTGAGCTCCTGCAACTTTCCATACATGTCAATAAGTGTTGTCTCTAATACTAAATGAGGTAGAAATTCCCTCCTAATGGCAAAACCATGAATACATTTCCCTGGTATCAGGGCTCCAACTTGTGCACATGATGGAAGCAAATTAATCAATGTTATCTTATCCGGATGCACAACGCCACTAGCTTGCATATTTCTAACGCAGGTGAAAGACTCGAGGGGGTGCAAATTTAGTGCATAACATCCAATCATAGCATTCCAAGTTATAACACTCATCTGCGGAATCCGATTAAAAAGATTCTGTGCATACTGCACTTGTCCACATTTTCCATACATGTCAATAAGCGATGTTTGAACTACAACATCCAATCTAAACGTACTCTTGATGACCTGGCCGTGGATTTCCTTTCCAATTATCAACGAACACAGTAGTGAACAAGCTTTAAGACCGCTGATTACTGTAAACTTGTCATGTCCTATTCCAACTGATTGCATTTTCTTGATACACAAAAGTGAGCTCCAACCATCACCAACTATGGCATAAGCACTAATCATAGAATTCCACGAAACTATGTCTCTACTTGGCATTTCCGAAAACACCCTTTCAGCGCACTCAATATCACCAACCTTTGCATACATACAAATAAGAGCATTACAAATATAAACATCAAAACTCAACCCAACTTTATACACCTTCGCATGTACCTTTTCCCCTTCCCTTAAATCACACAATTCACCACACGCCTTTATCACAAACGGAAATGTAAAATTATCAGCCCGAACCCCACTAAAACACATAAGACAGTACAAATCAACCGCTTCTCGAAAAAACCCATTATCAGTTAACCCCCTAATCAAAACATTCCAGACAAAAGTATCTGATTTACACATACTCTCAAACACATAGAGTGCACTATCCATATCCCCAGAATTAACATGGGAAACAAGAGATTTTGTCAGCAAATGGTGCTTTCGTGCATCGGAGACATTTACGTCTATCGATTGCCGGTTATATTTATCAGCACGGGATGATTTGGACAGTGTTCTTGGTTCATGGTTCTTGGTTGTTTTTGTTTTAACCAGTGATATGTTTTGTTGAATGGTGTAGCTGGAAAAGAATGTAAGAGCTGATAACATTGCCATTTTTAAAAGAGGTAAGTCTATATATAGAGTGAAGATTTAGCCGTTTGAAATCATGGGGTTTGGTGATTTAAGGCTTAGCGGGAATTATATAGAAAAACAGTTAATACAGTTGTATGAATGTCAACTATCCATGTACAGTGACACATCCATGAAAAGCCTATCCTTTTTTTTTTTTAATTTTTTAATCCAAATGCTTACCCTTTTTAAAAAAAAAATAAATTTACATGTACAGTTTCCAGTTATTGCTTTTTGTTACAAAATAATTTGATGTTCAGTTGCAAATTTATACTCCATTTTATTATCAAAAAAAAAATTTATGCTAGAATGCTAAAATGGCATTATAGTATTAATAATTCTTATGACATTCCGTTATATTAACCTTTATTTTTGAAATTTTGAAGTTATATTTGCGGATTCATGTTTTTGTATTTAGATATACGAGACCTGTGTAAAAAATGATATTTTCGGTGAATTCGTGTAAATTTTAAGGACAATTGTTTGATTTATATAAGGCAAACTTAATATATAACTATTTTGACATTTTTGGTGAATCTGTTCAAGTTCAAAAATGAAATTATTTTGTTACAGAAGAAAACACATATAAATCACAATTAAGTTACTCTGGAATGCTATGAAGTGCAGGTCTCCAGGAAGAATCATTGGGGCAGCTCGACTTCACTTGGTTGGCTCTTGAAATACGCCTTCTCTTCATGGTATATATGCATTCTTCCAAGTACAAGGACGATGGTGAAGGGGCAACATTAGAAGCTTTGCCTGTATTTGTTCTAACAGCTTCTAGAACTTTCTCTAAATTTTCCTTTTTAACCAATATCTTCATTCTTATCATCTCACCTTCACCATTCTTCTGACAAGAAACAACATCTTCTCTTCCTGCTATTACCACCAAAGTAACAGTAGCATCCTGCACTCCTCTTGTTTCTACTGTCTTTCTTCTCGAAATCTTTTCACTTTTTCGACCTCTCCAAAGCCTAAAGCCTGACATTTCTTTCAATAATTCCATCTTCAGTTGTAGTAGAATTTTTCTGTAGCTTGTTGGTCTGTGTAGATATTTACACAATAACTCATGCACCTTTTATAGTATATTATGAGGACGCGCATGTACCTAATCTATTATGTTAACATACTATACAACGCATACATGCAAGAGGTTCTACCATAATTATTTTCTTCTGAATTCTGTCAAATTATTGCTATCATTACAAATTAATCATTTGTTTGATAAGTTTGACATATGTATATAACAATCCAGATAAGTTTAGAAGGGCAGCCAAAGCTAGCATTTGACTTTCTTTACAAATAAAGACCCTAGCTTGGCTGTTTTGAATTTTACAAATACAAATGTCAATGGTAATCATAAGCAGCTGCGGGCTGCCACAGCCTGTTTAATTCGTTTTCCTAGATATCTGTTATTAAGCTCATACATTATTAATTTACTCCACTTCTCCACAAATCAAGGATTTATCAGATAATCCTAATTGTTATACTTAAGTTACCTGATGCTCTGGCTTGTTTATATTTTCGTAATAGTTACAGCATATAATCTGACTATTAGTGGCTTATGTTTGGGAGAACAGTGTTAAAGTTGTTACAAAAGATAATCTGTGCAAGTATCTATTACTTGGATTCATTGGCGTATGATTTATGCTTCACTTTCGCATTAGTAACTCCTGTAAAAAATATAGATATTACAATTGATATAGGAGTTCTAACCATAGAACAATTATAATATTGGAGATCTTTTATTTTAAGAAGCTGAGTTTCTAACCATTCTTTTCATTTAATGTAAAGAAAGGGAACCGGGACTCAAGATGCTACTGAATTGTGAAATCATCCTTAAGAGACAGGTTTTTACTTGTACTCTAACAAGACAGGGCATGTTGTTACCATGTTAACAAGAGATAAGGTGCAACGTTCTGGTATTGTGTCAGAGAAAAACAGTAGATTATTTTTCGTTCATGATCTGGACAACTGTTTCCACCATGTATGATGCCGGATATCTTGTGGCAGTGCAGCAAAGACGGCCCTTTATAATCAGTTTCACAAAAGTAGATATGGTATTCCCTCCTTCACACATAAATGTCTGGTACATCTCAACTAAAGTCTGAAACCTCCAGACTTATCTTAGGTTTTGGAAATAAAATCTCAATCTCAATCTTAAACCAGTGTTCGCTAATGGCTGCAGTCCCATTCAGCAAGTCAGGGCCTAGCAGCTGAGTTGAGTGTTTTAGTAATAGATTTTTTAAATCATGATTTGCATTTATTATTATCTCTTTAGGTACGTTTTTTTTCTTGGTACGCCCCATTTTCATAATAAAATGTCATTAAATACTATATTTGGTCAATTTTGGTTGTTTCTAGATGAAATTCGAAACTGTATTTGGGTTAAAGAATAGAAAATGAAATTAGTTCTTTACAAAAGATAAAGCAAGAAAACATAAACATTTAAAATGAGATTAAGCTACTGTGGAATGCTGTGAAGTGCAGGTCTCCAAGATATTGCCAGCTCGACTTCACTGGGTTGGCTCTTGAACCTCCTCTTCATGGCATTAATGCATTCTTCTTAGATGAAATGGATGAAATTAACAGAATTTTCTGTATTTGCTTTCACCTTCATTTTTTTTCCTCTTCTATCTTTTTTCTCGAAAACTTTTTATCATCCCGTCTTCTCCAAAATTGAAGCCCCGACTTTTTCTTCAGTGTTTCCATCTTCATTTTTGGAAAAAATCTTTGTACTATTATTTTAACCTATACTATACAACACGTACATGCAAGTTGCGTTAACTAATTAATGTAAGAGTTCCTATTTATCATTTGTTCCAAATTTTGCCAAATTATTTTTATTAGCAATATTTAGGCAGCAGAATCGGTTTCCAATTATTTGCCAGATTAACCTTGACGTATTTTGCAATCAAGAGAAGTTTAAAATTGCCCAGGAGATGCTAGCTTTTGACTTTCAAAATATATTAGATACAAATACAATTGTCAATGGCAATCATAAGGAGTTCTACAGCCTGTTCCATTTTCTTAAAGTTTTATTTTATTCAACGGTTTGTCTAGTGTGTGCCCAAGGGCACATGCTGAGAATAAGAATCCGTGTTTGATTAGTTGAAAAATTTTGATTGGTGAAGATTTCATTAATAATGATGGATCCCCTGCATGCACAAAAATCTCCACCAATCAAAATTTTCCAACTCATCAAACATGGATTCTTAGCATATGTCATTGGGCACACTAGACAAACCTTTTATTTAACTGATCATAGATTAATCGCTTCACAACCTCTTTGTAAATAAAAAATCAATTAATCAGGTAAGTCGTATGATTGTTGCTTTGAATGAAAATTAGAACATATTTGATAATTTAGTCACCATTCTCGCATTTTATTGTGAGAATGATAAATAAAGATGATTCTTTGACTACTGTTGATCATTATCTACAAATTCATTTGTCTGGTTACATCGAAAAATCACCTACATACTGATTTGTAGGAGGGCAGAGCACGTATAGCCAATAGCCAACAACTAGGCATCAAGTGATTTATAATATACTTCCTAACATCCTTTGGCAGTTTGTCAAACATGGCTTTTTTTTTTCATCCATTTGACAGAATTACAAATGTAATTCCCTCCTGACCTCATATATGTCTGTTCCATCTCAACTAAAACCTCCAGATCTAGGTCTTAATCCGATGACCGTGATTTCAATTAGTGATAGTTACACACAATGGAAAAGAGCATTGTCATCTGCTCTTTCTGGAAAAAAAAGACTAGGAAATGATGTGTGAGCAGGACTTACCTTGTAGGCTTTAAAGCCAATCCACGCAAGTCTCAGAAAGGAACTCTGACACTGGCTCCTCAGTACAGAGTTTGGGGGATAGGGTGATTAACAAATATTTGTTATAAATTATAAATGCACATGCACGTGTGGTGTTGTAATTCGGAATAGTTTCTGCACCACTTCTCTATGATATGAGGGAAAATTCTGTTTATTTACATTCTTTCTGGTATTTTTCTTGTTTACTCTATTCTCAAATTGCTGCTTCGGTATTTTATCAGTAATGTGTTTTAGTTATGTGGATTCCAGTAGGCAAATTGCTGGTCAGAGTCTTATGTTGAATGCATATATTGCATGTCCAATTACATCATGACCTTTCTCTCTATTCCCAGGTTTCGATACTTAGTCACTTTCAGCATGTATATTTTATTTCTTCAGGTTTCTTTGTTAGTACACCCTATTTTTATGTAAAACTGCACACAGTTTCAGTTTAATATCTGGTAAAATATTTGGCCAGTTCTGACATCATCAAACACTTAAATTTGGTTTAAGAAAAAAAATGAAACTAATTCTTTTCAATGGAAAACGCAGAAAGAACATCTAAATCGAGATTAAGCTACTCTGGAATGGTATGAAGTGCAGGACTCCAGGAAGAATTAGGATGACACCTTGACTTCACTGGGTCTGCTCTTGATATGCGTCTTCTCTTCAAGGCATTTATGCATTCTTCTAAGTATAACGATGACGAGATTGACGAACTGTCAGAAGACTTGAATGTATTCGCTCCCATAAATTGCAAAACTCTCCCTAAATCTTCTTTCTTAACTAATATTTTCATCCTTACAACCTCACCATCATTTTTTCGATGAGAAACATCTTCACTTTCTTCTATTAACACTGGAATTACATCAGCATCCGTCCTTGTATACGCATCTACCATCTTGTTTTTCAAAAACTTGTTATCTTTCCGACCTCTCCAAAATTTAATCCCTGACTTCTGCTTCAGTATCTCCATCTTCATTTGCAGAACTTCTTTGTAATTTGTTGGTCTCTGCAGATATACCAAACTCTCGTGCCTTCAATTAGCTTTTATAGTATTATCAGGAATCGCATGCACCTACTTTATTATATCAAACAACCTATACAACACATACATGCAAGTTAGGTTAACTAATTAATGTAAGAATTCCTACAAAATTATTGTTCTAATCTGTCAAATTATTGCTATTAACAATATTCAATTGCAGAACCGTTGTCCAAGAGTGTTCGTTAGATCATGCTTGATGAATTTTACAATCAAGAGAACTTTAAATTGCATGCCCAGGAGATGCTAGCATTTGACTTTAAAATATATTACACTTAGCTATGTTGAGTTCACAAACACAATAGTCAATGGACAATGGTAATCATAAGCTGCTCTACAGCCTGTTTCGTTTTCCTAAAGTTTTATGTTATTTAAGTAATACATTAATTTTCTTCTCGGCCTCTCTGTAAAAGAAGAATCAATCAGGTAAGTATGATTGCTGCTTTTAATGAAAATTACAACATACTGTATTTGTTAATTCATCACATTCTCGCGTTTAGTGAAAATGATAAATTAAGATGATTCTTTGATTACTATTAAACATCATCTATAACTTCATTTGTTTAGTTCTAATGCAGGCTGATTTAGGTTTGACAGTAAAACCACAACAATATTTTCTTACCCTTAAAGGCAATGAACTGTTGTAAACCCACCTAATAGGTCTAAAAAGCTGTTTAGCATAATTAAACGGTTAAGTTGGTGACTGGCCTTTCAACAATTTACTTTTCAAATCGGACTCTTAAGAGAAGTTCAACATCATGATCCATCTAAGGATAACTAAAACATATCTACTGATACTCTTATTAGTTAATGGTAAGATATCCACCGATACTCTCATCTGAGGATGGTGTCCTCTGCTATTATCAGTGGGCTATTAGGTTATTGTTTCCACTTAGCCATCTCTCCCAATTGGAAAAGTTTATTTTTTCTGATGAGTGGACAACATGAACTTTTTACATATGTAGTCGCAAATTGAATTATAATCATATTGCTTGGAGGAGTTTATCAATGCCAATAATTAACAAATACACTTATTCGAACAATATAGATACTAGCACCATTGGAGGATAAGTCCACTGATAGCTCAAGGATTCAGTAAATTGTAGACTTATCATTTGTGTACAGTGTTATCATATACAATGCATGTAGGCGAGTTAGGGTTATGTCTTACATTTCTTCTGTTCTACTTTTATTCTCAAAGTTTCAGATTTAGTGAAGCTTCAAGGTCTCGGCAACGGTTACTCAGTTTCAGCGATTTTAAACACATTTTAGCTTTGCTCATGGTCTCACTTAACCCCTTCCTGCCTATGCTTTTAGGTTAGCTAGTTTCATTGGCCTCTGAGAGAGGGATGGGACAAAGGCCAGGGCAATAACGGTGTATTTACTGTTGGATAAACTAATCTCATAGAAGTTTGAAGAGTGCATTAAATATGGTTCATAGAATCAAGGAGATGTATCTGATCATGTATCTATTATATTCATGTATTTGGTTTGTATTCTCCTATTATATAAGGAGGTAAAGATTGATCAATAATACAACAAAAAATTAAGCTTCTTGTTTCCTTATTCTGTTCCACAACACACACACTGAAATATATACATAAACCCTATACACATATATTAACAACAGATTGGTATCAGAGCCTTAACCAAACCCGAGCCTACAATCAGAGTTTACAGTCAGAGTTTATATAAAACAACCATCAGAGTTTACGATCAGAGTTTAGGTCATATCAGAGTTTACAAACATGAATAATTCTTTTGCTGTTCCAAAACTTACCAAAGAAAACTATGGCCACTGGTGTCTACGAATGAAAGCGTTACTTGGTTCACAGGAGGCATGGGAATCATTGACAAAGGATACGATGAACCAGAGAATGAAGGAGCTTTAAATCAAGGTCAGAAAAACGCTCTTGCCAAGTTACGAAAACAAGATCAACAAGCTTTGTCTATCATACATATGGGTCTTGATGAAGGCATGTTTGAGAAGGTTGCATCTGCAACAAAAGCAAAGGAGGCCTGGGAGATTTTGCAGAACAATATTAAAGGTGTTGACAAAGTAAAAAAGGTACGATTACAAACTCTACGTGGTGAATTTGAGTCTTTACATATGAAAGATATGGAATCAGTCCCGGATTACTTCACGAGGGTTTCCTCTGTTGTGAATCAAATGAAGAATTATGGAGAAAAAATTGAAGATGCACGGGTAAATGAGAAGATATTAAGATCTTTAAATACAAAACTGCAACTTGTTGGAATTACTATTGAAGAGTCAAATGATGTAGAGACCATGACTGTTGATCAACTGATGGGATCTCTACAAGCATATTCAGAAAGATTATTAAAGAAGGAGGAGACAGAATCTCAAGTATTGAAAACTGATGTCTCAGTTGAAGACAAAGATAAAGTATTGTATACACAATACAATAGAGGAAGAGGACGTGGACGTGCAAGACAAAATTTCACTCGAGGCAGAGGACGTGGTCCTGTAAGCAACAGATTCGAAGAGAAGGTGCAAACAAATCAACAAAATTGGTGTGGCCAAGGACGTGGTCGTGATCGTGGCAGAGGTGGAAGATCATATTCTGGAAGAGGTAGCAGACCTGTAGAATGTTACAATTGTGGAAAATTTGGACACTTTGCCAAAGATTGCTGGTTTAACAAAAAGGTTTCAGAAAATGCAAATCTAGTCGAAACGGAGGAACAACAAAATGAAGGTGTTCTTCTAATGGCCTGCAAAGGTATGATTCCTGAAGATGAAGTTTTGTGGTATCTTGATAGTGGGGCCAGCAACCATATGTCTGGTCTCAAGCATCTCTTTACTGACTTAAAGGAAATAAATAATGGAGTTGTGTCATTCGGAGATTCATCGAAGATAGAAGTGAAAGGAAAGGGTGAAATATGTTTTACTAAAGAAGATGGCAAACAAGGAAGAATTGAAGATGTGTACTATGTTCCTGACATGAAGAATAATATTCTGAGTCTTGGACAGCTACTCGAAAAAGGTTACTCAATTTTTATGGGTGATAAAGTCATGATATTGAAGGACAAAAATGGCAGGCCAATTGCTAAAACTGAAATGTCTCAAAATCGAATGTTCAAGTTGAATCTGAAAAACATACAGGAGAAATGCTTACAAGCAAAGTCAGAGGATAAAGCAACTTTATGGCACAAAAGACTTGGACACTTACACTATGGTGGTCTGAAGGAGTTGGCAAACAAAGGGATGGTTCATGGAATACCAAGCATGGATCATACAGGCAGTTTTTGTGAAGAATGTGTGCTGGCAAAACAAACAAGGAGTTCATTCCAGAAAAAGGCAACTTATCGTGCTTCAAAGCCTCTCGAGTTGGTGCATACAGATATATGTGGTCCTATCACACCTGGATCATATGGTTCCAAGAGGTATTTCATCACTTTCATTGATGATTATTCTCGAAGAACATGGGTTTATTTCTTAAATGAAAAATCTGAGGCATTAAAAGTATTCAAGAAATTCAAAGTGTTGGTTGAAAAGAAGGCAGGAATACAAATCATGGGATTGCGTTCTGATAGAGGAGGAGAATATACATCAAAGGCCTTTACGGAATACTGTGAAGAACATGGCATTAGAAGGTTCTTAACAGCCCCCTATTCACCACAGCAGAATGGCGTGGCTGAACGGAAAAATCGAACAATCTTAGACATGGTTCGATCAATGTTAAAGAGCAAGGAATTACCAAAAGAATTCTGGGCGGAAGCAGTGCAATGTGCAGTTTATATTCAGAATTGATGTCCACATTCAAACTTGGGGGATGAAACTCCTCAAGAATTATGGAGTGGAAAGAAGCCTACTGTTTCACACTTGAAAGTTTTTGGGAGTGTGGCATATTCACATGTTCCTGATCAAAGGAGAACAAAATTGGATGATAAGAGCAAGAAATATATCTTTATTGGCTATGATGAGAAAACAAAAGCCTACAGATTACTTGATCCAGTTGCTATGAAGGTTGTTGTGAGTTGAGATGTAAAGATACAAGAAGATGATGCATGGAATTGGAGTAAAGCACATGAAAAAGAAAAAACAGAAGATGATATTCAGATTTCTAAGATTTCAGCAACAAATTCTGATGCTGAAAATGAAGAATCAGATGAGGATGAGCCCAGGAATCCTAGAACTCGAAGTTTACAAGATATATATGAGCATGGTGAAGTACACTTAGTATGTTTGGTGGCTGATGCAGAAAGCATAGACTTTGGAGAAGCAGTAAAAGACAAGATGTGGAAAGATGCAATGGATGATGAAATCAAAGCTATTGAAAAGAACAAAACTTGGGAACTGGTAGAACCTCCAGAAGGATGTAAACCCATCGATGTTAAATGGGTTTATAAGAAGAAACTAAATGCTCAAGGAGAAGTAGAAAGATATAAGGCGAGGTTGGTAGCAAAGGGCTATCGACAGAAAGCTGGAATAGACTATGATGAGGTTTTCGCACCTGTTGCAAGGATGGAAACAATTAGACTGTTAATCTCTCAAGCAGCTCAAAACAAATGGCCTATTTACCAAATGGACGTGAAATCTGCGTTCTTAAATGGATTGCTCGAAGAAGTGGTGTATGTAAACCAACCACCTGGATATGAAAAATCAGGGAAAGAAGGAATGGTGTTAAAATTATACAAGGCATTGTATGGTTTAAAACAGGCGCCACGAGCTTGGAACACTCGAATTGATGCCTACTTTAAGAAGAATGGATTTGTTCAATGTCCTTATGAGGCTGCTCTCTATGTCAAAGAAAAACAAGGTAAATTACTGTTTGTTGCACTTTATGTTGATGATCTTATTTTTATGAGCAACAATGAAGAGATGATTAAGGAATTTAAGAAGGAGATGACTCAAGAGTTCGAGATGACAGATTTGGGCTTGATGTGATATTTTCTTGGCATTGAGGTGAAGCAAGAAAAATCAGGCATTTTTATTTCTCAAGAAGCATATGCAAACAATATTTTGAAGAAATTCAGGATGGAGCACTGCAATCCAGTAGCAACTCCGATGGAACAGGGCATCAAACTCTCTAAATTTGAGGGAGGAAAGTCAGTAGAAGCAAATTTATATCAGAGTTTGGTTGGAAGCTTGAGGTATCTTACTTGCACAAGACCTGACATTGCTTATAGTGTTGGGATTGTAAGTAGATTCATGGAGGATCCAAAACAGTCACATTGGAAGGCAATAAAAAGAATTCTGAGATATATTCAAGGAACAAAGTCACTGGGATTGTTTTATTCCAGAACTGAAGACTATAAATTGATGGGATATTCTGATAGTGATTGGTGTGGAGATATGGATGAACGAAAAAGCACATCTGGTTACTTATTTTTTATGGGAGACACTGCATTTACATGGTATTCTAAGAAGCAGCCAATAGTGGCATTATCAACCTGTGAAGCAGAATATGTGGCAGCCTCTCACTGTGTTTGTCATGCCATTTGGTTAAGAAGGTTACTTAGTGAATTAAGAATCCCACAACAGAGATCAACTGAAGTTTGCATTGACAACAAGTCTGCAATTGAGCTTGCCAAGAATCCAGTACATCATGAAAGGAGCAAACACATAGATGTTCGATTCCATTTTATTCGAGAGCATGTAAAGGAGAAGAATGTAAATTTAAGTCATGTTGCTAGTCGTGACCAAGTTGCAGATGTGCTCACTAAACCAATGTCCAAAACTCTACTAGATACTTACAAAAGGATGATGGGAATGAAGGATCAAAAGGAATTAGTTTAAGGGAGGAATATGTTGGATAAACTAATCTCATAGAAGTTTGAAGAGTGCATTAAATATGGTTCATAAAATCAAGGAGATGTATCTGATCATGTATCTATTATTATCATTCATGTATTTGGTTTGTATTCTCCTATTATATAAGGAGGTAAAGATTGATCAATAATACAACAGAAAATTAAGCTTCTTGTTTCCTTATTCTGTTCCACAACACACACACTGAAATATATACATAAACACTATACACATATATTAACAACATTTACTAATCTCGCTAGTCGCTAACACTTCTTGGTAAGACGTCTTCTTCTGGTACTGCAGATCAATCTTCTCCTTGGCTACTTTAGCTGCAGGAACTCATAGCTACAAGAGACCTAGACTCGAGACGAGATTCACCTCCGAAACTACCTTTAAAAAGAGAAGAGCATGCTTAACGAATGTTGCCACTGTTTCTAAATGAACGTGCATGTGTGAACAGAACTTGGAATAGGTGGTCCTCTGTAATAAGGGGTCAAATTCTAATAATCTTCATTCTTCGTGGTATTTGTCTTGTTTAGTACTCAGTTGGGTGTTCTAGTAATGGCTGTACGCAATCTGCTGATAAAAATCTATTGTTATATGCAAATTCTGACACTTCTTCATCTTTATCATGTATTGTAAATATCTTCCGTTTTCTTTGTTACAACACCCATTTTCATTTACACCATCTCCATTATGGCAAATTTGGTAAGTTTCTGACAAATTCTAACTTCACTAGTAGGTGAAAATTTTATATGGTATAAGAAAATGAATGAATTAATTTTTTACACAAGAAAACACAGAAAAAACATTACATCGCAACTAGTTCAGCTCAGGAATGCTATAAAGTGCAGGTCTCCAAGAAGAATGATGGCAGCTCAATTTCACTGGGGTGGCTCTCGAAATACGCCTTCTCTTCATGGCACTTAAGCGTTCTTCCAAGAACAACGATGACGATAGAATCGATGCAATGTCAGAAGACTTGCCTGTATTAATTGCGCTCATAGCTTCCAGAACTTTTTCCAAATTTTCTTTCTTGACTAATATCTTCATTCTTACCACCTCGCCTTCACCATTTTTTTGATAGGAAACAACTTCTCTTCCATCTAGTACCACTGAAAATACATCATCGTTCACCCTCGTATTAGTGGGTACGATCTTTTCTCTTGAAAATTTTCCACTTTCTCGACCTTTCCAGAATCGGTAGCCTGTTTTTTCCTTTAATGCTTCTATCTTCATTTGCTAAACTTCTTTGTAACTTGTTGGAATGTTGGTTTTTCGAAAATATGTGAAATTTGACGCACCTTCGTTTAGCTTTTATAGTACATAGAAGAAGGACGCGCATGCACCTACCTGATTATTTTTACCTACTATCCAACACATAAATATGTGAGTTGGGTTAACTAATTAACTAATTATCGTTCATTCGTTCTCAACAACAATGTCAAATTATTTGTCAGCTTGACGTGTTTACAAATTAAGACAAGTTTAAATGGATTCGCCTGAGCTAGCATTTGACTTTCCAAAGGCCTTCGCTGTTTTGAATTTTACAAATGCAGATGTAATCATATGAATGATAACTACAGCCTTTTAGTATAAATTAAGATGACAGGTTATTTTATTAATAACAATGTATTATTTGATGTTTCTTCTTTTTTTTTTTTTTTTGATCAATTTGATGTTTCTTTTATTTAGTTATAATGACTATATTGAAATAATGGCTTGGATATATCATTCTCTTATTTAGTCTTTATAAGAGAATGATATCCAAGGCACATCTCATTTATATGGCTATTTTAACTTTGGCTTCATCATAATTTGATCATCTAAATTTGAACATTTCGACAATTTAATCATCAATATCCATTTTTCTCTGATCATTTTGACTTCATCATAATTTGATCATCTAAGTTTGAACATTTGAATAACTTAATTATCAACATCCATTTTTCTCCGGTTCAACCATCGTAATATAAAGGTTTATGCATTATTGCATTGTTCTCGGTTCGGTTTAAATAAAAATCGAGAGCGAGTTTTAATTGCTCGATTTGATAATAAGAAATGATATATTTGCAGAAGTACACTAGTCGTTGAACAAGAACATGCATAAATTACTTATAACAAAAATTTGAAATTAAAATATGTGAAAATGAATCAATTGAGAAACATGAAGTTAAAAATTGACAATTTTGAAACAGACATAATTATAATTGCATTACAAAATATGAAAATAGCTTAATTTGTAGCATAGCATAACATGGTTTGAAAACATAAAAGTAAACATCCTCCCTCAGACTAGAAACTCCTCATGCCCCCTTCTGGTCCCCTCCTTCCAGCAACCATTCTCAAACACCAATTTCAACATCCAGAGCCTCATATTCCACTTCATTAAGATCCCGAAACTGGATCCTTGCAGAACCGAGACCCTTATCCTCCATCCCCAACTCATTCAACCTTCTAAAAGCCCTTGTCGTGGTCACCATCTCTATGTACTTTTTCGCGACCATACTCTAGAAGATATACTGCTAATCTATTCATCATAGGCAGCAGATGATAAAATCCAAATGATCGTCCTTCTTCCTTATGTTCAGTTATTGAAGGATATAGTGATAGTCTGGGTCCATGACCTGTCCGTCCTTCGATGCTTGACACTGCTCAATTGCTTTTTCCAGGTCCGATTCCAGCAACACTTTCTTATAATCAACTTCGAATCCAAGTCTTGGTCCCAGGAGCAAAGCATAAAAATGTTTGCACCTTTCATCCTTCTCCAATAGTGATCCGCATGACTGTTTCAATATCTTCTCTCTTTCATTTCTAATAACTACACCAATGCCTGTGGTATTTTCATTGTCTACTAGAACATTAGAGAAGCAACCATGAACATTAATTTTCACATAACCTACCAATTGGTAGGCTCCAGTGATTATTCATATCATTGACATTTGCCATATTTGCTATGTATTTTTTGTAGACAATGAATATAAATTACTGAAACTAAAAACAAACATATAATTATAGGCATTAAAATTCATGAAAGTCCAGTACTTTCCAAATTCACTTTTTCATTTCCAGAGACAATATATGAACCCGTTTTAAAAACCTTTTTGGTTCCATGCCTCTCCAGTTCTGTCTGCTGGGCTCAATAATATTTGGGTCAAACCAAAAATTTTTAAAGCCAAATTTGTTATATGCCAAACCAAATCAATTGAAAATCAAATTTACTTAACTCCAAGCATCAATCAATTCGACTACTACAATCGCAATAAACTGAATAATAAATAAATTAACTATTACAGGAAAATTGAATTAAGCATCCAAAAATTAACTATATACCTCTGTTGGAATATAAAGATCCAGTTAAGGTAGAGCCGGCAATTTCGTACACGACACGAAAACACGACACGAAAACGACACGAAAATTACGGGTTTGGGTTGACCTTTACAGTACACGAACACGAAAGTATACGAACACGAAATTACACGGATGAATTTAGTGTCGGTTTTGGGTTTACCCTTGGGTACACGACACGATACGAAAATACACGAAATAAATAAATATTTAAATAATTTTGTTAAAATTATATGAATACATATTTTAAAATGATATTTTATATATAATTTTTACATAAGATATATACAAAATAGTTTCAAATCTTATTCTCACAAGACTTAAGCACACTTCATTCCTTATGACATATTGACTTAAGACTGGACTAGTAAAAAAATAATATTTAAATATTTTTATTTTTATTCAAAAATTACACGAAATACGACACGAAACGTACACGAAATGAAGGTACACGAACACGAAACGAAACGAATCCTTAACGGGTTGGTTTTGGATTTAGCATTACGTACACGAAACACGAAAGTACACGACACGAAAGTACACGAAACGAACGAACTAACACCTTAAGATTTTAGAGTGACTGGTTACTTAACATGGTATCAGAGCTCAAGGCATGCAGAGGTCTCAGGTTCAACTCTCTGCGGTCCCCAATATTCTCATAATTTATTATGGACACGAAGGTAAATTTATGCCCCAAAAATGGGTGCCCGTGATCCACTCTCATACCCAAAAATGGGCTTTTCGAGTAAGGGGAGTGTTGGAATATAAAGATCCAGTTAAGTCTTCATCTAACACCTTAAGATTTTAGAGTAACTGGTTACTTAAGAACCTCATCCATAGAAATGAATACCCTCAATGGACTGAAAACAGAACACTGAAACATTGATAACAGAATATTGAAAACAGAGCTCTAATCATGTAATAAGTATTAAAATTGCTTCATATCATCCTCATCTTCCAACTCTGATTTTTTAAACATTATACTGTCACTACGCCATAGATGGGCGCATGCAACGCACTCCTACTGTTGCATCAGACACGTTTTCTGTTACATTAGGCCTAATGTAACGCACTTTTACCATTTCATCCGCTAACATTACCTTTGACCTCAAATGTAACGATCAGCTTCTCAATTGTAACACAAGGGAAATCGTTACATCAGGACCATAGAGTAACACAAAATCAAACAAATGCAACACTAGGAGGTGTTACATTAGCTTATCCAGAAACACTAGGTGACACGTGGCATGTGGAGCCCACATGACACCTGGCATCATGCCACGTTGGATTTGACACGTGGCATACTGCCACGTGGCATCTGTGGGGCCCACATTGACACGTGGCAGATGTGGGACCCACACTGACACGTGACATATTGTGGGGCCCACACTGACAAGTGGCACTGATATGTGGCAGTTGTGGGGGCCACACTGACACGTGGCAGTTGTGGGTCCCACATTAACATGTGGCGGTTGTGGGGCCCACATTGACACTTGACACGTGGCACCTGTGGGGCCCACACTGACACGTGGCAGATGTAGGTCCCACACTAACACGTGGAATATTGTGGGGCCCGCACTGACACGTGGCAGGTGTGGGGCCCGTACTGACACGTGGCAGTCAAATGTGACACTGATTTCAGCAAATGTAACACTGCTTCTTGAAAATGCAACACTTCTGTGGGACCCACATGGTCATTCTTTTTTTTATTTATAAATGTTTAAAAAATAGCAAATACAACGCTTAATCGCTACTGTAACACATCGAATCTATTGCAACAATACATGTTCTACTGCAACAGTACCCTCACAAGTAATGTAACACAATCTCAACAGTGTTTCAGTAGGTCAAAAAAGGTACCTCTAATGTAACACAAAGTGGGCGTTACAATAGAAAAGCATTGCGAACGCCCATCTATGGCGTAGTGTGTTGAATCGCATGTATGTCTACTTAATATGTTTATCCCATACTCATCTTCATCCCAGAGTTTTTTTTAATAGACAGAATCGAAACATATTTTCAATACCAAATATTAAAAACAAAAACTCTGTGATGGAAGATGCAGATCGAGATGCAAAAAATAAGACTCTGGATTGAAATTAGAATTTCTATTGGAGAGAGTCAAATGAATTATGTTTTCTATCGGAGATGAGAGAGAGAGAGAGAGAGAGAGAGAGAGAGAGAGAGAGAGAGAGAGAAGCGAAAGATAACAAAAAAAGAGAGGAGAGTAGCTGAGAGATAAAACCATACTTCCCCAAAATTAAGAAAGAGTAGTCTACTTACCGGTTTTTTTTAATTAGATCCGGTTTGATTGCCATATTACGTATATTCTTTCAAACGATCATGTTACAATCGTCCGGTTCGTTATTTTGATGGTTAAATTGTCCAAACATGCAAATTTAGATGGTCAAACTATGATTAAGCCTTTAACTTCATGTGTTAGTTAGGGTGAGCATAAAAATCGAAATCAAATCGAAACGGGTAAAAATCGATAAAAAACGAATCGAAACCGAAAATCAAAAAATCAAATCGATATAAGTGTTGCGGTTTCAGGTTTGGAAATAAACTGTAACCGAACCGATTATATATATACGTGTTAAAATATTATATATTATATAGTTTACATATTTTTTAAATTAATAATTATATATTAAATTAATTTAGAATACAACGGAATGAATTCAAAAAATTAAAAGAATGAAATTATATGTTAAAAGAATGTGTATCTCTATTTCCTATCCACTGCATTTTTTTGGCCTGTGTTTCTGTGGTTAGTTGCCTACTTAAAAAAGAGTAAATTACAGAGTGGTGGCTGTATTTTACACCGATTTTCAAAAAAATTGGTCAGTCTTTCAGTTTCTCAAATTAGTGGCCAACCTTTCACTTTGTCTTTCAAAACAGTGATCAGTTTTAAATTTCTCAAATTAGTGGTCAATCTTTCACTCCGTCTTTCAAAAAAGTGGTCAATAATAGGCTAATTATCTCTAAACTGACCACCTTTTTAAAACGCGGAATGAAATGTTGGCCACTAATTTGAGAAATTGAAAGACTGGCTACTGTTTTGAAAGGTTGGTCACTAATTTGAGAAAATGAAAGACTGATCACTTTTTTGAAAATCGATAAAAAATACAATCACCACTCTATAATTTACTCTAAAAAATTTAATTATCTTAAGTTTTATCTTATGTAATAAGGATCAATTTTAGAATACGTAAACTTGTGTTATGGTATGTGAAAGTTACCGTGTTTGTGTTTGTGTCTGTGTTGTTGCCTAACCTTTATAATTAAGAAAACTTGTCATCTAAACATAGACATGCTCCTTCCCTAACCATTTCAAAGTATTAGATCCATACACATTAAGAACTAAATTAAAGTTTCTTTCCCTTTTTTGTTTCTATTTGATTTTTTAATCGAAATCAAACCGATAACAACCGAAATCAAGATTTTTGAAATTAAAATTAAACCATCGATTAGGTTGCGGTTTTGGTTTTCAACTTTTAAAATCGAGGAGGCTCGATTTCGGTTTCGATTTTATTCTCGAATCGAACCGAATCGAACTGAACCGAACCGAACCATGCTAATTAACCCTGATTTACTCCCGTATCTTACTAATTCTGATTATCCAACCAACCAATTGCATGATACTTAAAAGTTAAAATTAATATATTACAAGGCACGGCTTTATATCGTACAAATTCATTCCTCGTTTGAGCAAGTTCAATGCATAGCTATATTTAATCCTATAATTATAATATAAAAACAAGTTTGTAAAATCATCACTCCAGTGCATAGTTTTACTTAGTCTTATAATAGCATAAATGGATAGTTGATCCTATATTTAGGACTAAAAATGGTTATAGTCATCTTTGCCACATCATCTCTAACCAACCACATAATTCTATTCATTTATCAGAGCAAGTTCAATGCATAGTTATACTTAGTCCTATAGTTATAATATTGAAACAAGTTTGTAAAATCACCACTCCAATGCATAGCTATACTTAGTCTTATAAAAGCATAAATGGATAGTTGGTCCTATATTTAGGACTAAAAATGGCTATAGCCATCTTTACCACATCATCTCTAACCAACCACATATTCTATTCATTTATAAAAAAATGTTAAAATACATTTTAAATGCTAGTTTAAATGTAGTTGGTCCTATTTTAGAACTATGCATTGGAGCATTAGTTGTATTTTAATATCAAAAACTATTTTTTGGTCTCAAATTATAGCAATAACTATAGCCATTTTAGTTTTAGCATTGAACTTGCTCTCAAAAAATGTTAAAATACATTTTAAATGCTAGTTTGAATGTAGTTAGTCCTATTTTAGACATGTGCATTGAAGCATTAGTTGTATTTTAATATCAAAAATTATCTTTTGGTCTCAAATTATAGAAATAACTATAGGCATTTTAATTTTAGCATTGAACTTGCTCTCAGAAAATGTTAAAATACATTTTAAATGCTAGTTTGAATGTAATTGATCCTATTTCAGAATTATGCATTGAATCATTAATTATAATTTAATATCAAAAATTATTTTCTGACCTCAAATTATAATCATTTTAGTTTTAGCATTGAACTTGTTCTTAGAAGACTATGACTACAGAGTTGCAGGACAGATCACAATTTCCGTACCTAGTCATATCTATTTGCAAGATACATTGCTTCTTAAATAAAATTTTCATCAAATATGTATTAGCTATCATTTATCAATCTAATATCCTTCTTTTATTTTCTTTTTAGATTTCATGTAGACATGTTGAACCCGTTTGTCTGAAGTTAAAATTATTATTTATGATATAAAGTTATTTAGAGTGATCAGTAATAATTGAAAAATGAAAATTTTTAAATTAATATATACTAGCTTAAATCCCGTGCGATGCACGGATTTTTTATTTTAATATAATATAAATTTTTTCATTTATTTAAATTAATTTTTTAAAAGATGAATTTTGGAGGCTTGCATTATTATATCAGATGATTTGATAATAATTATACAGATGTTATCCGTGATATTTCTAGAAATGGAAAGATTTTAGTTAGAAAATATAGAAAAGATGATAGGTTTTAGTTGAAAAGGTAATTGATTAATTATTGGTAATTATAAAATTATTATTTTTATTAAATAGAATGCATGTGATATGATTAGAAAAAGATAGGATTTAGTTAGAGAAAATTAAAAAGGAAACATGTTATAGGTGAAAAATATAATTGATTAGTTAATAGCAATTATAATTTAATTACCTTATTTAATAAATACAATTGTACGAAATATTTTTAGAAAAGGTGAAATTAATATTGTCCGTGATATATATATATATATATATATATATATATATATATATATATATATATATATATATATATATATATATATATATATATATTAAAAGAAGGATTTTAGTTAAAAAAATATAGGAAAGATGATACGTTTTAGTTGAAAAAGGTAATCGGTTAATTATTAATATTAAAATATTACTAATTTATTTTATTAAATAAAACCTCCCTTGATATAATTGGAAAAAGAGAGATTTTAGCTAGAGAAAATAGAAAGGCAACGTGAAAATTAAAAAAATGACATGATTTATGTGAAAAAGGTAATTGATTAGTTTATATAATTATAATTTAATTATGTCATTTTACTAAATAAAATTGCTCATAGTTTTTAGAAAATGAGAAATTAATGTTGTCCATGATATTTCTAGAAAAAAAGGGAGTTTAATTAGAAAAAATAGAAAAGATGATACATTTTAGCTGAAAAGGTAATCGGTTAATTATTAGTATTATAATATTATTATTTTATTTTATTAAATAGAAACATCTGTGATATAATTGAAAAAAGGGAGATTTTAATAAGAGAAAAGAAAAAAGGTACCGTGTTTTGGTTGAAAAAGGTAACCGTTCATAATATAATTGGAAAAAGAGAGATGTTAATTAGAGAAAAAAGAAAAGATAAAGTGTTTTGGGTGAAAAAGGTAATTGATTAGTTAATAGTAATTATAATATAATTACGTTATTTTATTAAACAAAATTGCTCGTACTATATTTAAAAAAAGAGATATTTTAGTTAAATAAAATGTGAATGATATTCTATTTTACTTGAAAAAGAAAATTGTTTAGTTATTGAAAAATAGAAAAGGTAATATGTTTAACTTGAAAAAGGAAATTGATTAATAAAGGAGAAATTTTAGTTAGATAAAATATAAAGGGATATTATATTTTGTTAGGCCGAATACACAATTAATAATCAAATTCGTATGAGAGTTTAACAAGTAATACGTTAATGCACTTAAAAACTTCTGGTATTAAGAACCCTCTTCGTGATGTAAACTATCACAAAGAGCTGCTAGGTTACAATAAAGATAATTCGTTGTGCGATACCCTTCTAGGGTTAACCTAACTGTATTTATAAAACATACAGCTACGATACAATCTCTAATTGATATTCCTAATAATCAGCTATACAATGATATCAATTACAGATTGTCACACGTCTCCTAAGTCAACTCGATCTCTTTGATAGCTATCCAATCTTCAAAGATATCGCTTCCATAATAAATCTTCAATCACTGTTGACCAGTAGACGCTTCCTCCAGACAGAGTTTGACAAACTCTGTCGAGCTTCCATCTGTCACAGTTTACACAAAACTCTGACTGCTTCCAGCAAAACTCTGATAATTCACTGTAACACTTAAACACTGATTAAAACACATCAATTATATTTAACATATTTTATCAGAAAAAGGAAATTATTTAGTTTTTGAAAAAGAGATAAGATAATATGTTTAACCTCGAGAAGGAAATTTATTAGTTAGTAGAAAAGGTAATATGTCTAACCTGAAAAAGGAAATTTATTAATAAAGGAAAAATTTTAGTTAGATAAAATATAAAAGGATATTGTATTTTAGGAAATTAGTTAGTTAGATAAAATATAAAGGGATATTATATTTTATCATAAAAAGGAAATTATTTAGTTTTTGAAAAAGAGAAAAGATAATATGTTTAACCTTAAAGAAGGAAATTGATTAGTTAGTTGAAAAGGTAATATGTCTAACGTGAAAAAGGAAATTGATTAATAAAGTGGAAATTTTAGTTAGATAAAATATAAAATGATATTATATTTTAGGAAATTAGTTAGTTCTTGAAAAATAGAAAAGATAATATGTTTAAACTCAAGAAGGAAATTGATTAGTTAGTTTATCTGTAATTAAGTAAGGGAATTTATTAGTTAGTAGAAAAGGTAATATGTCTAACCTCAAAAAGGAAATCAATATATATATATATATAAAGGAGGATACGCGGGAGTTTAGGTGGCGCCTCTAAGATCGTCCCAATCTATTTTTCTAATTTTCTAGATTTTAGGATTTTAAACACTAAGATTTTAAATTTAAATATTTAACATATTATAAGTAGAATATGTGTTCGAATTTTTAGAAGAGAAGAGTCTGAATTTATATTGAACACATATAATTAAAAGTTCTGTTAAAATAGAATATGTATTTATAAGGCATATGATTAAAAGTTTTATTGTAAGTAGAATAGAAGTTTGTATTTAAAGTATATAATGAAAAGTTCTATTGGTGTATTATTAGTGAATATATCCCTAGACTCAGTACAATGTTTTCGTTGGCTGAGCCTCGGTCGAATCTCCCAGGTCTGTTTATTTTTTTAGTCTTCATTCTAACATCATGCATCAATTCACATGAACTTACATGATTGAAGCGAATGACTGATTATAGCAGATATATTCTTTAATTTTTATATGACTTTTTGTTATAATATTCTTTTATATGTAATTATGTATGTGTTTTAGAATTTTTTGAATATATTATTTTGTTGTAGACTAATTCACTTTTACGATTACAGTACTTTTTTGGTTAATTAACGTGTATATTGAACATGTGAACGAGATAGAAGCGGGAAAAAAGAAAAAGAAACGTCACTGTGATTCCTTTTCTTCATCAGAACGCAAATTTTCGATATATATTCGTTATGATTATATCAATTATATCCCGTGTAATTTATTTATTATTAAGGAAATTTTGATTACCATCTTTGTCCTGTTTGATTTAAATTGTTCGTAAGGTGATTAAGACTGGACATACGGTCAAATTCAAAATCAAAAGCAATAATAAATATTAAGATTGTATTTATTAACAAAATTTTTAGAAAGCTTAAATACTAAGATCATATTTATTAACATAATTTTTAGAGCGCTTAGGTGCCGCTCTAAGATCGTCTCAATCTATTTTTATAATTTTTTTAAGCACTAATAAATATAAAAATATCTTTCAACATATTAGAATTAGAATATGTGTTCAAATTTATAGAGGAAAAGATTTCAAATTTAAAGGAAAGACATATAATTAGAAGTTCTATTGGAAATAGAATAGACATTTATGAGGCATATGATTAAAAGTTATATTTGAAATATAATAAGAGTTCGAATCTATAGAAAATAAGAGTTCGAATTTATAGAAAAAACATATAATTAAAAGTTCTATTGGAAGTAGAATAGGAGTTTGAATATATAAAGGAGACATATAATTAAATATTTTATTAAAAGTAGAATACAAGGACGGTGATGACATCTTCTACGATCTTCTAAAATTATATATTTTTTATGTAAGTTAATTATACTTTTATTAGAAAAATTTATTCATGAATCCTATACTATTCTCATTAAAAAAGTCTTTGCATTTAAAAATAATTTATAGAGGAGAAAATTTCAAATTCATGGGAAGCCATATAATTAGAATTTCTATT
This sequence comes from Saposhnikovia divaricata, assembly GCA_036435485.1. NCBI lineage: Eukaryota > Viridiplantae > Streptophyta > Magnoliopsida > Apiales > Apiaceae > Saposhnikovia > Saposhnikovia divaricata. The sequence continues at coordinate 50,242,053 of CM071596.1, read as the reverse complement.
AGAAGTAGAATAACTATTTATAAGGCATATGATTAAAAATTCTATTGGAAGTAGAATAGAATTTCGAATCTATAGAGAATAAGAGTTCGAATTTATATAAAAAACATATAATTAAAAGTTTTATTAGAAGTAGATAATGTGTTTGAATATATAATGGAGTCATATAATTAAATATTTTATTGGAAGTAGAATGCAAGGACGGTGCTGACATCTTTTACGATCTTCTAAAATTATATATTTTTTATATAAGTTAATTATACTTCTATTAGGAAAATTTATTCATAAATCCAATACTTTCATAAAAAAGATTTCGCATTCAAAAAGAAAAATATTTTAACATAATAAAACATTCTCATGCGGGAACCCTAAATGAATACGTGAGTATCTGTAATATAAAGAGAAAGTAAGATGTATTTTCATTTTTTAAAACTCTAAAAATTTTAGAAAGTTTAGAAAAACTAAAAATTGGAATTTACTCTATTTTTAGGTTTTGATTTTATAGAAAAAAATTGTTCTATAATAAGTATCATCAATAATATGTAATGAAGTTGCGATTTCGATTCCAAACGAGAGCAGCTCGAAACGTGTTTAACGGGAAAACTGTTCACTATAAAAGATTGTATTAGTTATTAGAATTTGATATTGATGTTATAAGTTTATGCTGTTTTTAGGATTCGATTTTTATGCATAAACGTTGTTATACAAGTAATATATGTAAAAGTTAGGGGTTTGCTCTTAATGAGCGAGCAGCTTGATAGGAATAATCGTGTTTAACAAGAAAGTAGTTCATTAAAGAAGACCGTGTTTAACGAGAAAGTAGTTCATTAGAGAAGACCGTGTTGAATATTAAAATTTAATATTAATGATATAATAGGAGATAAATATATTTTGAATTTTTTAGAATTCTAGGATTTTAAATATTACTAAAAAACCATCTTTTAATATAGTAAAAGCATAACAGGTGTTCAAATTTATAGAGAATAAGAGTTTAAATTTATAGGAAAGACATATAATTAAAAGTTCTATTGAAAGTAAAATAGGAGTTCTAATTTATAGAGAAGAAAAGTTTGAATTTATAAAAAATACATATAATTAAAAAAATTATTGGAGGTAGAAAATATGTTTTAATCTATAAAGAATACATAAAATAAAATGTTTTATTGAAGTAGAATACGAGAACGGTGGAGACGTCTTTTACGATTTTTTAAACTACATAATTTTTTTTAGAAATACTTTATTTTCATTTTTATATACAAGTTAATTATACTTGCATTAGAAAAATATATCCACAAATTCAATATTATTCCGGTAATGAAAAGTCTTTGTATTAAAAAAAAATTAATGTGTTAACATAACAAAAAGACATTCTCATGCGGAAGCTGTAAATAAATACATGAATATCTATAATATACAAAAAATATAAGATGTATTTTCATCTTTTAAAATTCCATAAATATTAGAAAGTTCAAAGAACGTTAAAATTGGAATTTACAATCTTTTTAGGTTTTAATTTTTAATAAAAAAAGATATTTTATAAGATAAGTGTCGTCAATAATATGTAATAAAGTTATAGTTCGGTTCCAAATAAGAGCGGCTTGAAACGTGTTAACAGGAAGACGCCTCAATAGAAAAGATTGTATTAGATTTTAGAATTTGATACTAATGTCATAATTTTTTTTTGTCTTTTAGATTCGATTTTTGTGGATAAAAATTATTATATAAGTCTTTATAATATATGTTAAAGTTGATATTTCGGTTTTAACGAGAGAGTGGTTCAATAAAAAGAATCGTGTTTAACGAAAAAGCGATTCATTAAAAAAGATTATGAAACTATTAAAATTTATTATTGATGATATAATATAACGTAAATATATATAAATTATTTTTAAAAAAAATTGTAACGCTGCGAAGCGCGACTTTATGAATTTATAGAGAATAAGAGTTCGAATTTATAGAAAAAATGTATAAATAAAACTTCTATTAGAAGTAGAAAAATATCATTTAACATATTAGAACTAGAATATGTGTTCGAATTTATAGAGGAGAATAGTTCAAATTTATAGGGAAGACATATCATATAAGTTCTACCGGAAGTAGAATAAGTATTTATAACGCATATGATTACAAGTTATATTGGAAGTAGAATAGGAGTTCGAATTTATAGAGAATAAGATCCGAATTTATAGAAAAAACATATAAATAAAAGTTCTATTAGAAGTAGAATATGTGTTTGAATATATAGAGCAGACATATAATTAAATATTTTATAGGAAGTACGAACTTTTTAAATTATACTTTTTTTATATAAGTTAATTATACTTCTATTAGGAAAATTTATTCATAAATCCAATACTATTGTCATAAAAAGGTCATCGTTTTTAAAAAATAAAATAATTGATATATTAACATAATAAAAGAACATTGTCATGTAGGAATCCTAAATAAATACGAGTATCTATAATATAAAGAGAAAATAAGATGTGTTTTCATTTTCTAAAACTCCATAATTTTTAGAAAGTCTAGAATAAGTATAAATTGGAATTCGCTCTATTTTTTAGGTTTTGATTTTAAGGAGTAAGTTGTTGTGTAAGATAAGTATCATCAATAATATGTAATGAAGTTAGAATTTCGATCCCAAATGAGAGCGGCTCGAAACGTGTTTAACGGGAAGATGACTCACTATAAAAGATTGTATTAGATATTAAAATATCATATTGGTGTTATAAATTTTATTTTATTTTTAGGATTTGATTTTTATGGATAAACATTATCATTCAAGTGATATATGTAAAAGTTAGGTTTTTGGTTTTAACGAGAGAGCGGATCAATAGTAACAACCGTGTTTAACGAGAAAACGGTTCATTAGAGAAGACCGTATAAAAGATATTTGAATATATAAGGAATACATATAATAAAATATTTTATTGGAAGTAGAATACGAGTACGGTGGAGACATCTTATACAATTTTTTAAAACTATATATTTTTTTCTTAGAAATCCTTTATTTTAACTTTGTTATACAAGTTAATTATACTTGCATTAGAAAAATATATCCATAAATTTAATATTATTTTCGTAACGAAAAGTCTTCATATTTAATTTTTTTAGATATGTTAACATAATAGAAAGACATTCCCAGGCGGAAGCTGTAAGTTTAAAGAATATAAAAATTGGAATTTACTCTCTTTCTTTATATAATGAAGTTGGAATTTCGATTCCAAATAAGAGCGGCTTGAAACGTATTTAACGGGATCACGGCTCACTAGAAAAGATTATATTAGCTATTAGAATTTGATACTAATGACATAATTTTTTTTATTCTTACGGTTCGATTTTATGGATAAAAATTATTATAAAGTCTTTATAATATATGTTATTGGGATTTCGGTTTTAACGAGAGAGCGGCTCAATCGAAAGAATCATGTTTAATAAGAAATCGATTCATTAGAGAAAATTATTTAATTATTAAAATTTAATATTAATATTATAATATAACATAAATGTATTGTTTTTTTAAAAAATATTGTAACGCCGCAGCGAAGCGCGGCTTCATCAACTAGTTGATTAATAAAGGAGAAATTCTAGTTAGATAAAATATAAAAAGATATTGTATTTTAGGAAATTAGTTAGTTAGATAAAATATTGTAGTAAAGGTTAGTCCAGAAAATTAATCGGTTTTATACAATCAGATGTCATTCTCCGTAATCACTTGATAGTGTCATTTTCTGTAGGCCGGTTTAGTTTTACCAGGCCAGCCTGCTGTAACTAGAAAACTCAATGAGCCTCTATGTAATTTGATTTTGCCTTGGAGTTTACACTTCATTAATTTTTTGAAACTTTTCACCGACTAGAATTTCCAAGTACTTTTTTTTTTGAGTCCGGGACCTTTGTCCCCTTCTCCATGCTCCCTTCTATGTCCTCTGTATTAAAAAGTACCTGGCGGGTCCCATTTTAATAAAAAACATTTTTATTTGCATTTTTCTTAAAATGGACCCCGCCAAGGGCACCTTTTTTGTACATGGGACACAAAAGGGGGCATGAAGAAGGGGCATCAATCATCAATCAATATATATATATATATATATATATATATATATATATATATATATATATATATATATATATCAATATATCTATCAATATATATATATAAAGGAGGATAGCGGGAGTTTAGGTGGCGCTCTAATATCGTCTCAATCGATTTTTTTAATTTTCTAGAATTTTAAACACTAATAAATATAAAAATATCAATTAGCATATTAGAAGTAGAATAGGTGTTCGAATTTATAAAGGAGAAGAGTTCGAATTTATAGGGAAGACATATGATTAGAAGTTTTATTGGAAGTATAATAAGTATTTATAAGGCATACGATTAAAAATTCTATTGGAAGTAGAATAGGAGTTCGAATTTATAGAGAATAAGAGTTCAGATTTATAGAAAAGATATATAAATAAAAGTTCTACTAGAACTAATAGGTGTTCTAATTTATAAAGGAGAAGAGTTCGAATTTATAGGAAAGACATCTGATTACAAGTTCTATTGGAAGTATAATAAGTATTTATAATGCATACGATTAAAAGTTCTATTGGAAGTAGAATAGGAGTTCGAATTTATAGAGAATAAGAGTTCGAATTTATAGAAAAAATATATAAATAAAAGTTCTACTAGAACTAGAATAGGTGTTTGAATATATAGAGCAGACATATAATTAAATATTTTATAGAAAGTACGATCTTCTTAAAATATATTTTTTATATAAGTTAATTATATTTATATTAGGAAAATTTATTCATAAATCCAATACTATTGTCATGAAAAAAGTCACCGTATTTAAAAAGAAAAGAATTGATGTGTTAACATAATAAAAGAACAATGAGTAAAAGAACAATCTCATGCAGCAATCCTAAATAAATACAGGAGTATCTATAAAATAAAGAGAAAATAAAATGTGTTTTCATTTTCTAAAACTCCAAAAATTTTAGAAAATATAGAGAAAGTATAAATTGGAATTCACTCTATTTTTTAGGTTTTGATTTTAAGGAAAAAAATTGTTGTTTAAGATAAGTATCATCAATAATATGTAATGAAGTTAGAATTTAGATCTCAAACGAGAGCGGCTCGAAACGTGTTTAACGGGAAGACGGCTCACTATAAAAATTGTACTAGCTATTAAAATATCATATGATGTTATAAATTATATTTTATTTTTAGGATTTGATTTTTATGGATAAACATTATCATACAAGTAATATGTGTAAAAGTTAGGTTTTTGGTCTTAACGAGAGAGCGAATCAATAGTAATAACTGTGTTTAACAAGAAAACGGTTCATTAGATAAGACCGTATAAAAGATGTTTAAATATATAATTAATACAAAAAATAAAATGTTTTATTGGAAGTAGAATACGAGGACGGTGGAGACGTCTTATACGATTTTTTAAAACTATACATCTTTTTTCCTAGAAATCCTTTATTTTAACTTCTTTATACAATTTAATTATACTTGAATTACAAAAATATATCCATAAATGTAATATTATTCCCGTAACGAAAAGTCTTAGTATTTTAACTTTTTTTTGATATGTTAACATAACAGAAAGACATTCCCATGCGAAAACTGTAAATAAATACAAGAATATCTATAATATACAGAAAATATAAGATGTATTTTCATCTTTTAAAACTCCATAAATATTAGAAAGTTTAAAGAATATAAAAATTGGAATTTACTCTCTTTATATAATGAAGTTAGAATTTCGGTTTCAAATAAGAGCGGCTCGAAACGTATTTAACGGGAAGACGGCTCGCTAGAAAAGATTGTATTAGCTTTAAGAATTTGATACTGAAGTCATAATTTTTTTTTTTTTTACGGTTTGATTTTATAGATAAAAAATATTATATAAGTCTTTATATTATATGTTAAAAATTGGGATTTCCGTTTTAACGATAGAGCGGCTCAATCGAAAGAATCGTATTTAACAAGAAATTGATTCATTAGAGAAGATTATTTAATTATAAAAATTTAAAAAATTTATATTATAATATAAAGATTATTTAATTATAAAAATTTAATATTGATTTTTTTAAAAAATATTGTAACGCCGCCGCGAAGCGCGGCTTTATCAACTAGTATATATATATAAAGGAGGATAGCGGGAGTTTAGGTGGCGCTCTAATATCGTCTCAATCGATTTTTCTAATTTTCTAGAATTTTAAACACTAATAAATATGAAAATATCAATTAGCATATTAGAAGTAGAATAGGTGTTCGAATTTATAAAGGAGAAGAGTTCGAATTTATAGGAAAAACATATGATTAGAAGTTCTATTGAAAGTATAATAAATATTTATAAGGCATGCGATTAAAAGTTCTATTGGAAGCAGAATAGGAGTTCGAATTTATAGAGAATAAGAGTTTGAATTTATAGAAAAAATATATAAATAAAAGTTCTACTAGAACTAGAATAGGTGTTTGAATATATAGAGCAGACATATAATTAAATATTTTATAGAAAGTACGATCTTCTTAAATTATATATTTTTTATATAAGTTAATTATACTTATATTAGGAAAATTTATTCATAAATCAAATACTATTGTCATGAAAAAAGTCAACGTATTTAAAAAGAAAAGAATTGACGTGTTAACATAATAAAAGAATCAATATATATATATATAAAGGAGGATAGCGAGAGTTTAGGTGGCGTTCTAATATTGTCTCAATCGATTTTTCTAATTTTCTAGAATTTTAAACACTAACAAATATAAAAATATCAATTAGCATATTAGAAGTAGAATAGGTGTTCGAATTTATAAAGGAGAAGAGTTCGAATTTATAGGAAAGACATATGATTAGAAGTTCTATTGGAAGTATAATAAGTATTTATAAGGCATACGATTAAAAGTTCTATTGGAAGTAGAATAGGAGTTCGAATTTATAGAGAATAAGAGTTCGATTTTATAGAAAAAATATATAAATAAAAGTTCTACAAAAAATATATAAATAAAAGTTCTACTAGAACTAGAATAGGTGTTTGAATATATAATTAAATATTTTATAGAAAGTACGATCTTCTTAAATTATATATTTTTTATATAAGTTAATTATACTTATATTAGGAAAATTTATTCATAAATCCAATACTATTGTCATGAAAAAAGTCACCGTATTTAAAAAGAAAAGAATTGATGTGTTTAAGTAATAAAAGAACAATGAGTAAAAGAACAATCTTATGCAGAAATCCTAAATAAATACAGGAGCATCTATAATATAAAGAGAAAATAAGATGTGTTTTCATTTTCTAAAACTCCAAAATTTTAGAAAATCTAGAGAAAGTATAAATTGGAATTCACTCTATTTTTTAGGTTTTGATTTTAAGGAAAAAAATTGTTGTGTAAGATAAGTATCATCAATAATATGTAATGAAGTTAGAATTTCGATCCCAAACGAGAGCGGCTCAAAACGTGTTTAATGGGAAGACGGCTCACTATAAAAGATCGTACTAGCTATTAAAATATCATATGATGTTATAAATTTTATTTTATTTTTAGGATTTGATTTTTATGGATAAACATTATCATACAAGTAATATATGTAAAACTTAGGTTTTTGGTCTTAACGAGAGAGCGAATCAATAGTAATAAATGTGTTTAACAAGAAAGCGGTTCATTAGATAAGACCGTATAAAAGATGTTTAAATATATAATTAATACCTTAAATAAAATGTTTTATTGGAAGTAGAATACGAGGACGGTGGAGACATCTTATACGATTTTTTATAACTATACATCTTTTTTCCTAGAAATCTTTTAGTTTAACTTTTTTATACAAGTTAATTATACTTGCATTACAAAAATATATCCATAAATGTAATATTATTCCCGTAACAAAAAGTCTTTGTATTTTAAATTTTTTTTTGATATGTTAACATAACAGAAAAACATTCCCATGCAGAAACTGTAAATAAATACAAGAATATCTATAATATACAAAAAATATAAGATGTGTTTTCATCTTTTAAAACTCCATAAATATTAGAAAGTTTAAAGAATATAAAAATTGGAACTTATTCTCTTTATATAATGAAGTTAGAATTTCGGTTTCAAATAAGAGCGGCTCGAAACGTATTTAACAGGAAGACGGCTCGCTAGAAAAGATTGTATTAGCTATTAGAATTTGATACTGAAGTCATAATTTTTTTTTATTTTTACGGTTCGATTTTATAGATAAAAAATATTATACAAGTTGTTAAAAATTTGGGATTTCGGTTTTAACGAGAGAGCAGCTCAATCGAAAGAATCGTATTTAACAAGGAATTGATTCATTAGAGAAGATTATTTAATTATTAAAATTTAATATTAATTTTATAATATAACGTAAATGTATTGAATTTTTTTAAAAATATTGTAACGCCGCCGCGAAGCGCGGCTTTATCAACTAGTTATATATATAAAGGAGGATAGCGGGAGTTTTGGTGTCGCTCTAAAATCGTCTCAATCTATTTTTCTAATTTTTTAGAATTTTAAACACTAATAAATATAAAAATATCAATTAACATATTGGAAGTAGAATAGGTGTTCGAATTTATAAAGGAGAAGAGTTCGAATTTATAGGAAAGACATATGATTAGAAATTCTATTGGAAGTATAATAAGTATTTATAAGGCATGCGATTAAAAGTTCTATTGGAAGTAGAATAGGAGTTCGAATTTATAGAGAATAACAGTTCGAATTTATTGAAAAAAAGTTCTATTGGAAGTAGAATAGGAGTTCGAATTTATAGAGAATAAGAGTTCGAATTTATAGGAAAAAATATATAAATAAAAGTTCTACTATAAGTAGAATAGGTGTTTGAATATATAGAGCAGATATATAATTAAATATTTTATAGAAAGTACGATCTTCTTAAATTATATATTTTTATATTAATTAATTATACTTATATTAAGAAAATTTATTCATAAATCCAATACTATTGTCATAAAAAAAGTCACCGTATTTAAAAAGAAAAGAATTTATTTGTTAACTTAATAAAAGAACAATCTCATGCAGGAATCCTAAATAAATACAGGAGTATCCATAATATAAAGAGAAAATAACATGTGTTTTCATTTTCTAAAACTTCAAAAATTTTAGAAAGTCTAGAGAAAGTATAAATTAGAATTCACTCTATTTTTTAGGTTTTGATTTTATGGAAAAAAATTGTTGTGTAAGATAAGTATCATCAATAATATGTAATGAAGTTGGAATTTCTTCCCAAACGAGAGCGGCTCGAAACATGTTTAACGGGAAGACGGCTCACTATAAAAGATTGTACTAGCTATTAAAATATCATATTGATGTTATAAATTTTATTTTATTTGTAGGATTTGATTTTTATGGATAAACATTATCATACAAGTAATATATGTAAAAGTTAGGTTTTTTGTCTTAACGAGAGAGCGGATCAATAGTAATAACCGTGTTTAACAAGAAAACGGTTCATTAGATAAGACTGTATAAAAGATGTTTAAATATATAAATAATACATAAAATAAAATGTTTTATTGGAAGTTAAATACGAGGACGGTGGAGACTTATTATACGATTTATTAAAACTATACATCTTTTTTCCTAGAAATCCTTTATTTTAAATTTTTGAGAAATTATAAAAAAATAAGCTACTTCTGATTACAGTTTGCAATAATACGATCTTGCAGTTTTCTTTGCAATATTACGATCATTTTATCAATACTACCACTTTTCTTTTCTTCCTCCTTTTTGTTCTTGTTTTGTCGGTTTCTCTGTTTTTGTTTCGCACCGCCACGCGCCACCCACCCAACCTCCTCCGGCGACCTCCCAACCTCCACACCCTTCTCCGATGTCCTCCCAACCTCCACCTCTTTTTCCGACGTCCCCAATCCCTAGCTCTGACGTCGGGGTCGCAGGCCTATCCGACTTTTTCCGATTTCAATTCTCACCTTTTTCTCCACCCAAACTTCACCTCCATAATCCCCGCCACATCGCCGCCTACCCCATCCGCCCTTCCCCGACAAACAATTATGAGACATCATACAAATAAGAAAAGATCTTTTCTTATTAACACTGTATCCTTCCACCATCTCTGTAAACTCAATTGAATTGCCACCAACACAGCGACTTAACTCAATTGAATCGCCATGGATATCGAAGAAAAGAAAGCAGAACACATTGCTCAGTTGGTAGAACAAGCTGCAATTCTCAAAGGCTCTTCTCTCCTAGACTCATCGTCGATGCCACTTCTCATCCTTCTGTTGTTGCCTTTCTTCGAATAATTCAATTTCTTTTTGTTATACTGTGTATATATTTTGTTTATATATGTTAAGGGAAGAGTTGGGTATTTTTACAATTTTTAACAAAAAAATGGTATAATTGCAATTAAGATGGTAAATTTGCAAATAGTTTTTCTTAAAAAAGGTAAAATTGCAAAAAATTACTTTTAGCAATATATTTATCAAAAATGCCCTAATTTTTTTTATACAAGTTAATTATACTTGCATTAAAAAAATAAATGTAATATTATTCCCGTAACGAAAAGTCTTCGTATTTTAATTTTTTTTTATATGATAACATAACCAAAAAACATTCTCATGCGAAAACTGTAAATAAATACAAGAATATCTATAATATACAGAAAATATAAGATGTATTTTCATCTTTTAAAACTCCATAAATATTAGAAAGTTTAAAAAATATAAAAATTAGAATTTACTCTCTTTATATATTGAAGTTAGAATTTCGGTTTCAAATAAGAGCGGCTCGAAACGTATTTAACGGGAAGACGGCCCTCTAGAAAAGATTGTATTAGCTATTAGAATATGATACTGAAGTCATAATTTTTTTTTATTTTTACGGTTCAATTTTATGAATAAAAAATATTATATAAGTCTTTATAACATATGTTAAAAAATTGGGATTTCGGTTTTAACGAGAAAGCGGCTCAATCGAAAGAATCGTATTTAACAAGAAAGATTATTTAATTATTAAAATTTAATATTAATATTATAATATAACGAAAATGTATTAAATTTTTTTAAAAATATTGTAACGCCGCCGCGAACCGCGGCTTTATCAACTAGTTTAATAATAGTAGGTTGTAGTTATTAGATGTTCTCTATATTTTCTGTGTAACCGTTTATTAACCGGAAAATTAGTAGTAATGAAACAATGAATAGCCTTCTTATAGAATTTAAGCTCGTTCGAATTCGACATCAAAACCTAAATACATTCTTAATCTTATACCGCAAATGAAATATATTTACGAGAATACGTAGTTAGTTTCCATTCAAATCGAATTAAATATATGGTTTTTTAATCTTGAACCGCAAATGTCATATGACCGAGGCAGCTAACTAAGAGCAAAAGACAAAACAATGCTAAAACCGGTGCTTACAGCTTAATTGCGTAATCGAATTTAGACGCGGTGCATAGCCAGTTAAAGCAAAACAAAAATAGCACCCAGAAAATGGTTGTCTACGAAAAAAGTAGGGAAATTTCGTTCAAATTCTATTTTCTCAACAAAATATTAGTTTCGCATAGGTAACCAATGTCCCTAACAATTCATTCTTTAATCGAATTTTCCATGTGAAACTTTGATCATCATTCTTAAAGACTCATCAGTAAGTTTAAAGTTGACGATTTGGTAACTGAAAAGTTGACAGTTTCACAACTGTAAACTTATTTACCCAGAAAAAGAGCTAAAGGTACAATAAAACCGTCTACTTCGGTCCGAGAAAGAGCAACTTTCTGGTAACGTTAGGGGTTTTGCTGCAAAGGCTATATGAATACAGTGAAGCAAAGTAAGAAATCAAGAAAACAACCAAGTAGCAAATGGCAGACAACCCAATAAAAGTAAACACTACCACCACAAAGGCGAATCTAGGAAGAAAAGCAAAATGATTTAAAGGAGATTCTAAGATAACGTGGTGCCACTCATGATCAGGGGTCCAGCCCTGATCTTAAAGATACAAAAATTGTGCGACTTGCATTATTTACATTGCTCCTCCAACAATTGACGTTGATGTGTATCAAAAGAACCTCATAACAAGAAAACTAAATTCTACACCCATGTCCGGATATTTGGGGGAAACAGAGGCCAAAAAAAAAAAAACCAAGTGTAGAGCTCCTTTGTTCGAATGTGTCACAATATGTCATTCCAAAATATGTATCTGCCATTCAAATTCTTAACAAAATTGATTGCTCGATGTCAAAATAATAATTCAGACTATTACCATTGGTGCTACTGTATTTACTAAATCTAGTGGTTACATAACAGCAAAAGGTGCTGCTCCTTATGAAGATTTAAATGCTGAATATATTAAGCACATCAACAGATTTAAGATGCTGGATTACCAATGGCTCAGGGATTTTCACATGTTACCTTCCATAAAAATCAAAACAACAGCTATTCATCACATGCATAGTTTGGGAAACTGGTCATAACAGTAATCTATTAGGTAACACTTTGTTTCTTACAATGAAAAGGAAAAATAATTGAAAGAAGAGATAGAAACTGAAGACTAGTAATAAAATTTCTGGGGTAAGATGCTCCAACCTGACACATTACTTATAGATCTCCCAAACAATATATTAATCAGAGAACGAAAAACAAACCACATGTGACAAATGACATAGAAGCATGTTTATCTCATCATAAATATAATGTTTATCTCATCATAAATATAGAAGTTAGGTAACTAATAAACAACTAAAAACTTCAACCAAGACTTTACAATCTATACTCTATATTAATGTGCAAAACCATGTTTTAATGGTACACAATAGTACCAAAGTACCAAAGTACCAAAGTACCAAATTTGGTTATCACTTAACTCGGGGTTCGATTCCTTCCAACTACATAATTATACAAGATTTATTTATTTAATTTAATTTCTTTAATTCCACCCCGTGTTCGATTCCCCATAACCACATAATTAAATAACGTTTATTTGTTATATACTTTTATCATTCAATTCTTTACAAGTTTATATTTAAATAAAATTATTAATTATATTTATTTATTTATCTATTTTAATTTTTTTAATTTCACCCGTATTCAATTCCCTATCATTACATAATTTAATAATATTTATTTATTATATGTTTTTATCATTCAAATTTTTACAAATACATATTAAAATAATATTCATTATAAATATTTATTATCGATAATTTACACGTGCCCGACCGGCCCGTGCTTCGCACGGGTTAGCGGCTAGTATGCTTGATGATGCAAATCCATATATCAGGCAACAAAGTTGTACAAAGCTGTGCTAGCACTAGCAGCAAGTACCAAGTTCGGGGCCATGAAAAGATGATGTAATTCCCTAGGCTAGGGGAGAGCACGGTTCGGTTCGGGGCGGTTTTGCCTCGAAACCGAACCCGAAACCGCATGTCTTCGGTTTTAAAAACTGAAAATCGCAACCGCAACCGAACCATCGGTTTCGGTTTTAAAAAACTCGGTTCGGTTTTTAACGGTTCGGTTTCGGTTCTAAAACCGAACGAAAAAATCATAAATATTATAAGACTTTAATTTTATAAATTATAACATTCTCGGTTTTTAAACAGAGTGACTGAACTTAATGAGGTCAGAAGACATGCAGTTATTTTGATAGGTACAAGACCTATCAATGTTGGTCAGAAGACCTTCAAGTATAGATGTGCAATCTGATAGATAGTTCAATGGGCTTCAGTTATTTTGCAATTCACAAATTTGCTACCAATTGGGATAATCCATGTTTATGTCTATGATCCATCAGATACTGTTAAGCTAAGTTGGGGGTAATGCATGCATCAAAAGATTGTTAACTTTGTCCGAGATTGCATAAAAACTAACTAATACCACCACAATAATTTAATTTCTTAATCACGTACACTACATATATCAAAATTCAAAGGAGTCTGCAAATTCAAAGGATGGATTATGTTTATCATATAATATATGAGGACAAAGTGCATCATCTTCATCTGCCCACTTTACACTAGAATTCACATCAAAGCTTGCTTAATTATAATTAATTATAATTCAAGATATAATATAGTTATTAATTTTAAGAATACATATAAATTATATAAATTTATATAAATTATATATATATTTTAATAATCGGTTCGGTTCGGTTTTAGCCGGTTCGGTTTTAACCTATAACCGGAACCCAAAGTCTCGGTTTTTAAAAATCAAAAACCGCAACCACCGGTTCGGTTTCGGTTTCGGTTTTTTCGGTTCGGTTTTGACCGGTTTCGGCTCGGTTTCGGTTTCAATTCGGTTTTTTGCTCACCCCTACCCTAGGCAGAAGTTCCATAATCTATTACTACTAGTTCCAAATCTTGCATATATATCAATTATCCAAGCTTGCCTTCTAGCACTAATCTTATAAACTCTTGATGCAAGTATAAGTACTATTGCCGCCCTACTATCATCTCAAGCAACTGCATTACTGCAACAGCTTTATAAATATGCATCAACCGAACAAAAACTATCAAGCAAATTAGGCAATTGAAAAGTAAGGAAGCTCAAAATAGACTAAAAATATTACAAAGTGCCAATATAATTTTTTCTATAAGATAGTTCTAGCAGCTCACCAGACTCCTAAGGCCTGATCACAAACTTTCCTTAGATGATATCTACATGTTTAAACAATATCAGTTTTTTACTAGAATACTAGCTAATAATACTATGACATACTGCATCGGAAGGTCTCCCTGCTTCAGCAATATGTACACAATCTTCCCCATATCATGTCCGTAACATGTAAGGAAATTCGGATTCAGATTTAGATCTTCTACATAAAGTATGCCTGCCTTATGACAATGTCTTTCACAGTTATTCCTTACCAGAACACATAAATTATCTAGTTCCAGATTTTGTTAGAACTAAGCACATGCCACCCCTGCCACAAAGATACATTTCCTGCTTATCAAATTAGAGCAAATTGCTAAAGCTAAATCAGATCTATCACTAACTGTGTCTCGTACTTTACAAAATAGCTATAAAATAAAATTAGATCCAACACCCCTCATCCCCTATAAAACACATAATCGATGAGGACCACAAGGGGACCTCAGTAAACAATTCTACCAATGTGATACCATGTTGTACAGCCAATTATATCACATGCCATGTCTGCTCAATAATTCATATACCAGAGAACAGTGTCACTGATTCTACAGCTAAATGACAATTTAACCACAAAGGAAAACCAACAAGTTACTCAACGGCCCATTAGAAGACTTTTGAACAACAATACATCTACACAACTGAGCAAAGGATTAACTTAGCATAAAAAAATCATGAAAAGTCTAACAACTGTGATCTTTTAAAAGAAAACACCATACAAACAACAAAGCTACCAAATTTTGAATAACATCCAATACCTTAAAGTTACATCAAGAGTATTTTGTAGGAGAGAACATTGTAAAAATACTCTAAATAAGTTACAATTAACGTTGCTTCCAAATAAAATTCATTGCTAAAAGGCCACAACCAACAAATCTCCCTAAATTAAAGTCTAATAATTAAATAAACAAAACAAAGGGAAATAAAGACACAAAGGAACAGCTTGAGAATAACCTCCATAATGTGAAATCATTCGGGTTTTCTGCAGAGAATCATATGCATCGGAGTAAAAATCTTGGTCTCACCGCCTCTGGTCAAGTAATCCGCAGTCACAAACAGCATTTCATGAACATCCACAGTACCTTTAGGTGCAATCCCCAAAAACGAGAGAATCATAACAAGAATATGGTTCCTCCAATACGAAATCCTCCCCATTTTTAACCTCGTCCACCAAGGATTAGCTGGTGGCTTAGCCAAATCCTTCTCCTTCACAACTTCAAACCCAACTTTCTTCGCAATCTCAGCTACATCACTATAATGCCTCAACCCCGGTAATGCATCACCCCTCTCAATTCCCTGGATAATCTCCACATGTTCCTCATTACTCGCATCAAAAAACTCCGTAGTAACCCACTCATACGAAACATACAAACCCCCGGGTTTCAAAACCCGATAAATCTCACTATAAACATCCTCCAATTTAGGAGCATGACAAGTAGCTTCAATAGAGTAAACCCCATCAAAACTATTATCCTCAAAAGGCATTTCAAGAAAATTCCCACACACAACTTCACACAAGGAATCCAACCCAGCTTTCTTATTATGCAATCTAGCACGATTAACCTGATACTCATTAATGGTAATTCCAACCACATTGGCACCCGAATGAGCAGCAATAGCCCGCATTGGACCACCAACACCACAGCCCGCATCAAGAATCTTATCACCCGGCTTAACATTTAACAGATCTACAGCCATTTGTTCATGGATCTTGGTGGCCTCAAGATTCGATTTCCCAGGCAACGAAGGTGAGAAATGGAAAGATTGACCCCAGCCCCATTCATAAATATCAGTAACAAGATTGTAGAACGTGTCAACAAATGCAGGCACTTTATCAGCTTTTTCAATTTCTTTAGGGCGTTTGAAAAAAGACCAATAATTGTCGTAATTGTCTTGGACTTTGTCACTGTCGATTGAGCCACCGGAGAGGTCGACGGCGCGTTTGCCCTTTTGTTCGGCGGAACCCAAGATGCAAACGAACCAGTAAATCCCTCCGGCAATCATAGCGGCGGTGCATAGTAGAGGGAGTATATCCATGGTTTTTCAAGAGTACGTTGTGTGCGTGTAAGGTGTGTGTATATAAAGAGATGAGAAGTGGAGTGGGACTGTGGGATTGATTTGTGTTAATTAAAAGTGCCCCTTCTTTACATTTTTTCTTTCTGAAATAATTAGTAAAAGGATTTCATGTATCTGATATTAAAACAATTTTAATATAAATTTAAGGATGCTTTTAAAAATATATATATACATATATAAATTTAAGGATATTTATGTAAATTATTGAAAAAGTTTAATTTTTACAAAAAAAATGCTTTCGTTTATGTGTTACAATTTTAGGAGAGGTCTTTCACATTGGTGTGTGCACCTAAGTTACATTCTAACAAATACTTTATTATAAATTGTAATTGGTTAATATTTTTTGTGCTCGATCATTTTTTAATGAATTGATAAATTTTAATTAAATGTATACAGGAAACTCATTATCTTTAATGAAAATAAATCAAATGCAAAATCCAATTAAATTCTTACTTTTTGCCACACACGTTACAAAAACTGTTTTTAAAAACATTTAAGACATGTATAAATGTGGGGAAGCAATAAAAAATTAGATATTTTGAAGATCTTCCCATTAATTTTATTTTAGCTGATTTTATGCACGGGTGATGATCCAAAATATTCATCTGGGAAATTGGCTGACCCTTTTTACTAACGGGATACGGTACATCGTGTACCGTGATATGAGGGGTGTTGCGGAACACGATCTTCCGTAACAAGGCATGATACGGAACTGAGTCTTCCGTGTTATGCATGATACGGAAGACCATGCTCCGTTACTGTGCTGCGCACCCACCTAACACGGAACACCGTCCACCGCATCATGCATAACACGTAAGACGCAGCTCCGTATCTACGTAATACGGAGGACGATTCTCCGCATCATGCTAACACGGAGGACGATTCTCCGTATCCCGTCGATATTTCGGGCCTTTTTTTTCAAAATCAGTATTTTGGGCAAAAACTTGTGAAAAATAGGCATTTTGGTAATTCTCTCTTTATGCACTAGGGAAGATTTAGATTTTATCGATCTAGATATTATTTTATTTTTACATTGGTGTGTGCACCTAAGTTACATTCTAACAAATACTTTATTATAAATTGTAATTGGTTAATATTTTTTGTGCTCAATCATTTTTTAATGAATTGGTAAATTTTAATTAAATGAAATATACAGGAAACTCATTATCTTTAATGAAAATAAATCAAATGCAAAATCCAATTAAATTCTTACTTTATGCCACACAAGTTACAAAAACTGTTTTTAAAAACATTTAAGACATGTATAAATGTGGGGAAGCAATAAAAAATTAGATATTTTGAAGATCTTCCCATTAATTTGATTTTAGCTGATTTTATGCACGAGGGAAGATTTAGATATTATCGATCTGGATATTATTTTATTTTTTTGTCAAACTTGAAATTTTATGTTCAAAATATTAGATTTTAAAAGATGTTTAAATTGAGATTTCATAAAATAATTAAAATAATAAAAATTGATTTCTTATCTTATCAGTTTTTTCCAATTTGAGTCTCACACATTCTAGATTTTTTGAGAGGAACAGATGTCATATGTAAGGCGTACAAATCTATTTATCAAAAAAAAAAAATGTTTATGCTTGTTTTTTCTCGAGAAGGAAAAATCCCTTCACCTCCATAGATTTATTATAAATTCATAATTTTTTATCCACTTTTCAAATTATAATAAATCAACTTATGATTTATGTAATGTACATTACATATTATTTTAATATATTTTATTAAATGATTATAACTGATCATTATTTTTAAAATTTCACTTTGCGATGATATAATAAGTAATTCTTTTAATTAGAAAAAAGGTAAGTACTTAGGTTTTATGAATTATACTAATATTATATATTTAACTATAAAATTAAAATGACCAACAAAAATATGAATATTTCATCTTGAATAATATAATATAATAAACATCTAAATCTTACACTCTAGACCAATGTAAACCTTTTTCTTCAAATTGTTAAATATTCCACCTACTCATAATTTTTTACCACTTTTATAACAATAAGAAAATATTTGAATTTTACACCATCCGACAAGGCAACATGTAAATCTTTAAATAAATGTATAAGTTAAACAATGAGTTTTTTTGTTGCCGCAAAAAAAGAGACTTATATTACTTCAAATCATTACATAATATAGAAAGGAATTCTGGGTGGACATTTTCCTTTCTCCATTTACGATCAGCTAATGAAGAGTTAAAACTCTCTAAATAGTGAGCTACGCGATCTTGCAAACCTATTAGAAGTTGTCTACACTCATCTACCAATCTACCTAAATAAGATAGTGTAGTATATGAGCTGCGAATCCATTGGACTCACCCAGCTAAGAGCCTTGTGGATCCCCATAGCTTGAGCTATTTCTGGACTGACCATACCTTGATAACATTTAGACATTGCTTCGATCAAATTTCCATTGTGATCTCGAACAACCTGAGCACGGCTGTATCTGTTTAAGTTACTAAAAAGTGCTGCGTCAGTATTGACCTTAACTCTGTTACACATTGGAGCTTGCCAACTTACTCAACCATCTTCAGGAAACATATAATCTAAAGAATTATCGAAGGTTTTATCTTGGACAACTTGCCAGTGGTTAAGGACAGACAATGCCGACTGTACCACTTCTGAGGCTGTTAAATATTTTTTATTCCACACTAGGTCATTACAGTTCTTCCACAGCATCCAGCATATCATCTGAAACTAAGGTTCAAAAAACCAAATGAATCCATTCACCAAAAGATTGAAATGCACCTGTTATTATGGGAAGTGCTGCTGATATTCAACAACTTTATTTTCATTTTTTTGAAATTTACTTTTAGTAAAGTTATTTCTTTGTACTTTCTTTAAAATCAAATTATAGCAAATAAAATCAAATCATCGTAATTTTGCTGTAAAATTATTTTCGCATTCTAAATATTTTTAAAATTTTATCTATCAAGGTGAAAAATTGTATTATGGCTGAGTTGATTGATTAATAAAGCTTCCGCATTTTCTTCAAAAAAAAAATCTACTGAAGATCTATTTTCTTATTAAATTTATAAATTCCAATTTTCACACTTCTTAATGTAACGAGATTTAGTCCCCTTAAAAACAAGGATGAGATTTAGTAAATTAATGTTAGCTTAGTTTTGGTTGGTAAGTTAACAAATGGCAGCTATTTTGTTTTTGTAACACCCCCAAATCCCGTACAAGGAATTCGGGTCGTCACATCTCCATCCATTCTCAGATAGCAATACCTGTTCACAATATAATCTACTACTACAATAAGAGTAGTCTCCGCACATCTAACTCCACGGGTTATAACCTTAGAACTTTCACATACTGTTTAGTATTGAACACACACATGAGAATACAGAGGGGGGTGAATGGATTCTCAAACTTTTCTTACGATAAGTGTTTTATTTGAAGATTGTTTTAACTTGGTTTGAATCAGGTCGTGTAACAGAGTGTGTGTTTGTGTTTAACAGATTATGTAAGTGCGGAATATAAACACAAGAACACGATATCACTTTAATCTAATATTGTATTAGATAAAGATCTGCTACAATCTGTGAATACAAATGTTAGTATTCTCGGCTTCTTTCTCAGAGAGATATTACTTGTTAGAACTCTAGATCACTCTGTTTGATACTTGCTAAAGAAGTAGGGTTGTTCAATTATAATACGTCAACAACTTTCTTACAACAAATAAGGTAGTAAAACAAATCTGCTTTTTAATGTGTCTATCCTATTTGAGTAAACATCCAAACGGCTACAGATTTGACTTCTTAGAACTCTGTTCAGATCCACTTCTTTAGCTCTTTTTCTCTTGTACTATCTCTCCAAGATTCTTTGTAGGCTTTCCAACGTGCTTTGCAGTATGTGGTCCATAAAGCGTCTAGGCTTGTTGCAGGTCTCTGACTTGTACAATTCTTCAGTATTTTATCTCCGAGATTGTATTCGAGAAGTAACTCTGTTAGTGATTCGAGAACTAGAATTGGCTTAATCGATAACTCTGAGTTCTCGAATACTGTTGAACTGACATATCGAATCACTTCTCGAATAAGTCTTTTCTTCATGAATCCTTGAGATATCGAATAGAGCATTTTACTTATCGAATCCCTGAGATATCGAATAGAGCATTTTACTTATCGAATCCCTGAGATCCTTATCGAATAGCTTCTTTAGTCCTTGAGATATCGAATGTAGCTTTGACTTGTTGACTCTTAGAGAACTCGAATGATGATTTGACTTGTGAACTTCCTGAGTTCTCGAATAGAGTATTAGACATGTCGAATCTCTGAGTTCTCGAATGAGGCTTTGACTAGTTGACCTCCAGAGATATCGAACAATGTCTTTTGAGTTATCGAATCCCTAACTTCTCGAATGCTAGACTTCTCGAATATAACAAACATACTTCTCGAATTGGTACTTAGGCAAATTCTTCATTTCCTTCAAATCCCAACTGTGATTATTTGACAGTCTTTATCTTCTTGCTTGAGGCATGAACCTTGGAACTTCTTTCAATCATTATTCTTGACTTTATAAGTACAGTTACATAACTAGAATTTGATGCCTCTTATAAGTACAAAACAACCAGAAACTCTACAACTAGAGGTTCCCTCAGTTAAGAGGTCATGTAGGTAATGCACAGCATTACACATACTTAGGCTTGTTATTATATGAGTACAGGCATGTCTCTGTGACTAACAATCTCCCCCAAATTGTGAGTAAGACCCTTAGTCACAATTTCATGCTTGATAACAGGCCTAACATACATAAAGATAAAACTTTGAAAAGTACAGGTATGTAGATTTGATTAAGAACATGGATAGAACTGCAGGGTGAACAATCTTACACAATATGGTGAAGTACTAGCCATTCTCATTTGATTCCTCCTCCATATGTCTGGCTAGTAGGTCATCATATTCCTTCTGTTTTCTTTCTTCTTCCTTCCTTGCATTCTCATCCATAGCTCTTATGATGTCTGCCATTGCATCCAGTTCTTCAAGCAGAATTGAGTTCTTGAAATCTTCAAGTACTGGTTTCAGAATGTTGGCAGGATAGTGACTGAGTAGGTTCATTCTTATATTGACATTATCTCTATTTCTTCTCCTATACTTCACCACATAGGGATTGAATTGAACTCTGCACAATCCTTTTGCCCTTATCTTTTCTGCTTCAACTTTCAGTCTATCAATTTCCTTCTCCCTTTCTAGCCATTTCTCAAAGCATTCCTTTCTTATTTCTTCAGCATGATCTCTCTTCATCTTCACAAAATCAATCAACTCCAGCTTCCATACTCTCTCCACTTTGTCCTCGGAGTCCAACAGTGCAATGATTCTCTCTATCTCATATAACTTGCCCCAATTTTGACAACCCCCATGTTTGAATTTCCTTTGTCTCCCATCAGTGTACCTGATCTCAAGGCAGTCATTCACAATTGTAGCATAGTAGATTCTTTGAGCTCTTAGAAATTGCAGTTGGTCTTCATCAAAATCTTCATCCAGTGGTTGGAGTTTCAATCCTGGAATGATTGTTAGGGCCCTTGACTTAGATGGCTTCACTCTTCTAGCATCATGCTTGAATTTAATCTTTTTCACTTCAATGCTTGGCAGAAACTTATAACCTTTGCTTGTAGACCACTGTTGTATACCATTAGTAGTGTGCTTTTGGAAACATACAGATGGTTTTTTGATTTGTATCTTCTTCTCTTAACGGATTTATTTATGGAGCTTTAGTATTTTGATTCCTTTAAAGATCTGTGTGTGATGTATATCTGATATCCTCGTATGGTTATGCTTAATTGTTAGATGCGTAGCTAACATCTAATTTGTTAATCTCTTGTGAAGTGAAAGTGGATCTTGAGATTTAGAACTTGCCATGCTAGCATAGGTTCATAATTGTTTATCAATATGATTCGTAGTATGAGATGAAAATACTTATATTGCCCTGTGTGATCTTAATGGATAACTTGTTCTTCAACCGTTATGTTTTCAAATTCTATAGACATATAGGGTCTAAGCATAATTGGTGTCTATTCATCTTCTATCTCTTTTGTGGATGTATGTTTAGTTTGGTATTCGTATACTGAGAAGTAGCGTATACTTGTTTCGTGTTGTCCGATCAGATATCATAACCATTGCATATAGTGATTAAAGGCGTCAGATCTAAGCGAAGTATTTAATGAAGTTAGGATCTCATGTTACTCTTGTAGAAGTAATTCAATTTTAATTCTCATTAGTTAGTAATTTTTAGTTTTTTAATTTGTATCTTAGTTAATTATAGTTAGTAAAAACTTAATCTTGTTATTTGTCTTAGCAGTGAGTAATAATCATACATTGTTGTATAGGTGCATGAACTGAATTGAAACCTAACAAGATCTCTATGGGAACGAACTTGACTTCTATCTATATTACTTGTGACCATGTACGCTTGCGTGTTTTAGTGTAAACAAGTTTTTGGCACCGCTGTCGGGGATCATCGGTGTTTTATTTTTGGTTTATGTGCTTGTCAATAGTGGTCGTTAGAGTTCACTGACTCAGATTTTTTCTTACCTATCTTGTTTAGTTTGGTGTGTTCAGGTACTTGAGTGTTGAAGATGGCATGCGAGGAGTTGCCATGGTGGGCATATTCAAGGACATCCATGCCTTATCAATGTGAACAATGTTTGGGCGTTCATGATCCCTCACAATATTGTTACTACGAAGAAGTTGATCCATATGTCACTTATGAAGAACAACCATATTTTTAATACCATCCTCAACAGTACCAGCAAGATGTTCCAGATATGTCTTATTTCTTTGGAAGTGAAGAGTTTCAACATCAGCAACCTACTCCTACTTTTCAGTCAGATGAGGTTGATGTTATGGAGGAGATTAGGATGCTTGTGAAGAGTAATGAGGAAGGTGTCAAATCTTTGGAGACACTAGTTGCTCAAGTTTTGAGTTCCTTGGAACAAGAGAAACAACAATGCATACTAGAGGCAATTCTAGAAAATGACGGTGACTTGGAGCAAGGTACTGCATGCATAAGTGAGGAAGACAAATTCCAAGGTGAGGTGAGCATTCGCAAGCCATGTGAGGAATTTGATCATGTTAGGATGGTGGATGATTTGGAAAGGGCACTATTTGGGACAGACACTGATGAGCTGCACAAATTTCAAGAATTGGTATGTGCGTACCAAGAGGCTGAAGAACATGGGAAAGATGCAGGTCTTCTACTTGACTCAGAGTTTAAAGATGGAGGTAGCGCATTAAAGCCAATGGAGGAAGTTCTCTTTGAGGAACCAAAGGCTTCAGCAACTTACATTTACCCTCCTCCATTATATTCAAGCGAAGCCCACGAGTGTGTGTTATTCTACAAATTGACAGATTTTGGGTGAACAGATGAAGGCATTGGAATAGGACATATTTGTTATAAGAATAGGCCAAGTGAGGAGAAGGGGCAGAAAGTGTGCCGCCGTGATGACGATGAAGTGTCACGAAGAGATGACCAGGCTAACTATTATCATACTTAATGGAGGCTTGGACGTAGTCAAGCTATTGACGTTAAAGAAGCGCTTCGTGGGAGGCAACCCACGCATTAGTGTAGGAAAAAAGAAAAGAAAAAAAAATTTGAGTGTTGTATTTCAAAAAAAAAATGAGTGTTGTGAAAAAAAAAATCGAAGGTTGCGCCTGCGTGACTGCTGTTGTACCAGAATTTTTTTCAGCTGTTCGATGTATAAAAAAAAAAAAAATTCTTTCACCCCAATTCCTTTTCTCCTCTTATACTCTCATCTTTACACCTAATTCTAATCCTATATCAATTCCAAAACCTTCCATCTCCTCTTCAAATCTTTAAACCTATATCTATTCTAATTCATATCCTCTAATTCCCTAAATCCTATTTTTATTCTACATCAATTTCAATCCCTCTCAAATCTCTTCCTTACACATTCAAATTTATATTCATCTTATCACTCCATTATATATATACATCCATACATACAAACCCAATTCATCCTCTACATCTCTAACAAAATTCAAGTTCAAGAAGGATTCAAGTTTGGGGGAGTTTAATTGCAAGTTCACCTCTCCGATTCGTATTGGGTAAATCTTTTTCTCTAATCTTATTTTTTTACGAATTTGTGTTCTTGTAAATTGGGGGTTTTGTAGTATTATTGTTATTTGGGAAGTGGCCAGTCTATGGAGCTTGTACACCGTATCCATCGCCTGATTTATCCGAGGAGGAGGCCTTGTAGGTATGTTTTCTGCTATCCCTTGTATTTACTTCCATTCAATGCGGACATTGAATATTTTAAGTTTGGGGGTGGTTTGGGGGATTAGTTGTTGTTATTGTATTATTTGTTCATGTACGATTTCATGATTTTCATATTAGTGGTAGTTCATGCATGTATGTTCGTAATATTTACGTTTGTTTCATATAGGACATTTTGTTTTTATTTTTCGTATACCATGTGAGTTCATATTAGTTGCATTTGCATGGCATGCATATTTCATGATTCCTTAGACCGAGCTAATTCTGATTGGTAGGTAGGTGCCTAATTGAGTGTGGTAATGATGAATAGAGGGTTGACTTATAGTTTCTATGAAATTGACTTATGTGTGTCAGACACAAAACTAATTACACAGTCTCATTGGGTGCTTTTGGGCTAGGTTAGGGTCATTCTTGTTTGGATGTTTTGAGATTTAATCACTTGTTTATATTTAGAATTTTCGTTATTCCCTTGATAGCGTAGGAGCACTTAAGTCTAAGTTTGGGGGAAAATAGAGATTTCATGCTAAATTGTAAATAATTGTCAGTAATTGCTAGATGTCAAATGGCTAGTAGCCGGCTCATATTTATATGAGTAGTCTAGGATTGGAATTGAGAATTCTCATTCCGGATTGCATATAAAAAAAATAGAAAAAAAATAGAAAAAAAAAAGAAAAAAAAAAGAAAAAAAAGAGTCAAAAGTTTCAATTGTTTATATGCAAAATTAATCAGGGTGATCTCTTTAATACTCGAGCTATTAAGTTCGCGGGGACTTTGTGCCTAGTGACCTAAGGCTTTTATAGTCTGGGATCCACTAACCCAACGCTCGCTACATGGGTATTATTGTATAAGCCTTTCGGGGTCTCATCCATTGCACGGTTAAATAAGCATGCTTGTATATTATGTGTCGTAGTTGTTGTTAGTAATAAAGCATGGTTTCCTGTCTAACTTGAATGATGATGGAGGTGTTTCTAAGTTATGAAGTGTCTACAATCTATTCTATTTATAAACCTGTGATTGTCTTGACGAAGAGCATGTATGATTTTGATCTAGTGTTGGGAGTATTTCTGATGAGCATTGCACACACGCACGTTTCTGTTCATGTATTGTTAGTATACGGGAACTTAGTCGAGCTCTATTTGGATTTAGTTGCATTCTCTAAGATATTTGCTTGCTAGTTGGTTTTGGTTAGTTTGAAGGGGATCGTTGCATTTTCATATTAGTTGCATTCATGCATTTGCATTGGATTGGATTTTGTGGGTACATTCACTATAGGCCCTCACGAGACCTTACTCGTCCACTAGGACTGCCTAGGGGTTTAAAGGGCTTGTTGCATATGCCAAATGCAACCGTGATCACCTACGGAAGTGGTACTAGTTAGTTAGTTAGTTGTAATTGTTTATGCTTGAAGACAAGCATCGGTTTAAGTTTGGGGGTGTGATAAGTGGATTTATATCCACTTGAATCGCTTCAATTCGGCTTAAATTGATTGTCTTGGACTCAAGTTTGTTGTAGTTTTGATGTGTTTTGCTTAGTTGTGCAGACATACAAGAATGTTGATTATGGGTGATGCTTCTATCGTGTTTGGAGGGTTAATTGATTAAAATTCGGATTTTCCGGGAAGGTTGCGCAGTCTTCACTGTTTTGGCCATATCTGTAGTTCTAGAAGTCCGTTTTCAGCGATCTTACAGCTCATGCGAAGCTTGAGAGATTTTCTACAACCTGGGATAGATAGCAGGTGCAGGGAGTGTGTAGTTAAAATTCGCGCACGTGTTCTTTGTGAAGCAAGGCTGAAAGATTACTGTTTTGCCCTTTTTCTAATTCTAATTGTATTTTGGGCAGTTGTTAGTACCTAAATCGAATTCTAATTGTAATAGAAGGTAATTTCTTGCTGGGCAAGAAATCTAAACCCTATATAAACACATCTTAGCATTGTAATTAAAAAATTAGACAATTAGATATCTGGTACATAATATAGCTTAGATCTGCAAGGGAGAAAAAGAGAGAAGGATTCAACGCTCGTGACAAGCAACGGATCTAGATCTACTTCATCCTTTGTGTTATTCTGGATTATAGATTTGTTTTCTCAACTCTTAGTTTTAATAATATTATTGCTTCTTTCTTCCATATCTTGTTTGTTATCATGGTTTCACTTGATCCCATGATGACGAGAGGTTCAACTTTGAACTAATCGTTGTCATGGGATTTTAACGGATTTATTTATGGAGCTTTAGTATTTTGATTGCTTTAAAGATCTGTGTGTGATGTATATCTGATATCCTCGTATGGTTATGCTTAATTGTTAGATGCGTAGCTAACATCTAATTTGTTAATCTCTTGTGAAGTGAAAGTGGATCTTGAGATTTAGAACTTGCCATGCTAGCATAGGTTCATAATTGTTTATCAATATGATTCGTAGTATGAGATGAAAATACTTATATTGCCCTGTGTGATCTTAATGGATAACTTGTTCTTCAACCGTTATGTTTTCAAATTCTATAGACATATAGGGTCTAAGCATAATTGGTGTCTATTCATCTTCTATCTCTTTTGTGGATGTATGTTTAGTTTGGTATTCGTATACTGAGAAGTAGCGTATACTTGTTTCGTGTTGTCCGATCAGATATCATAACCATTGCATATAGTGATTAAAGGCGTCAGATCTAAGCGAAGTATTTAATGAAGTTAGGATCCCATGTTACTCTTATAGAAGTAATTCAATTTTAATTCTCATTAGTTAGTAATTTTTAGTTTTTTAATTTGTATCTTAGTTAATTATAGTTAGTAAAAACTTAATCTTGTTATTTGTCTTAGCAGTGAGTAATAATCATACATTGTTGCATAGGTGCATGAACTGAATTGAATCCTAACCAGATCTCTGTGGGAACGAACTTGACTTCTATCTATATTACTTGTGACCATGTACGCTTGCGTGTTTTAGTGTAAACACCCAGCAGCCATGTATTCATCCTTAGATGTGAAAGTTGACACAGATTGTTGTTTCTTGTTGTACCAAGAGACTAACCTTTGTCCAAGAAACTGGCAGCTACCTGAGGTGCTTTTCCTATCCACTCTGCATCCAGCATAATCAGCATCAGAGTAACCAACCAGACTGAACCCTGTGTCCTTAGGATACCATAAACCCAAGTTTGGAGTGCCCTTCAGATATCTAAAGATCCTCTTTATAGCAATCAAATGTGACTCTTTTGGATTTGATTGAAACCTTGCACACAAACATGTTGCAAACATGATGTCTGGCCTACTTGCAGTGAGATAGAGTAGAGAACCAACCATGCCTCTGTAGATTGAGATATCTACTTTCTTGCCTTTAGCATCTTCATCCAATTTAGTGGCAGTAGTCATGGGTGTCTTAGCAGGTGAGCAATCTTCAAAGTCAAAATTCTTCAATAAATCCTTGATGTACTTGGTTTGACTGATAAAGATACCATCCTTTCTCTGACTAACTTGCAACCCAAGAAAGAATGTCAACTCTCCCATCATACTCATCTCATATCTACTCTGCATGAGCTTAGAGAATTTCTCACACAGCTTCTCATTTGTAGAGCCAAATATGATATCATCCACATAGATCTGAACTAGGATAATATCATCACCATGCTTCTTATAAAAAAGTGTCTTATCCAATGTGCCTCTGGTGAATTGATTTTCCAGAAGAAATTGTGATAAAGTATCATACCATGCCCTTGGAGCCTGCTTAAGTCCATACAATGCCTTAAGCAATCTGTAGATAAACTCTGGGAAATGTGGATCCTCAAAGCCAGGTGGTTGTTGCACATAAACTTCTTCTTCCAACTCTCCATTCAGAAATGCACTCTTGACATCCATTTGATAGACTTTAAAATTTGAATGAGCAGCAAATGCCAAGAATATTATGATGGCTTCCAATCTAGCAACAGGGGCAAATGTCATATCATAATCGATGCCTTCCTGTTGAGAGTATCCTTTTGCAACCAACCTTGCTTTGTTTCTTACTACCACACCATTTTCATCCATCTTATTCTTCAGAACCTATTTTGTTCCAACAATGGTTCTGTTCTGTAGTGCAGGTACAACTTCCCATACTTTGTTTCTTTCAAATTGATTCAGCTCCTCTTGCATAGCAACAATCCAATCTGGATCCAACAGTGCATCATCAAGTTTCTTAGGCTCAATCTGAGATAGAAAGCAACCATAAAGACACTCATTTTGAGTTGCTCTCCTAGTTCTCACTCCTGCATTTGGATCTCCAATAATTTGCTCTGCAGTGTGTGACCTATCACATTTCCTTGAGGGCTCAGTTTGATTTCTCAACCTTGATGTTGCTTCATCATTCAAGACATGATCATCTTCATTTCCTCCCTCTGTGAAGTTGCTACTATTCACAGGTGTGTCTTGGATGCTAGTCTCTTCACTGTTGATTGGAACAAATTCTTCTCTTGCATCATCATTCACTTGAGTTTGTTGAACTTGAGTTTCAACTTCAGTTTCAATCTCTTCATCAGAATCATCTAGATTTTCAAACTTTAATGGATCTCTATCTTCATCATTGGCTTCTTCTAATCCAGGTAGTTTGCTGTCATCAAATGTCACATCTGTGCTTTCCATAACTTTCTTTTGACTGATGACATAAACCTTGTATGCAATTCTCTCCATAGAATAGCCAAGAAAAATTCCTTCAAATGCCTTTGCATCAAACTTCCCAACATATTCTGAATTGTTTTTCAACACAAAGCATTTGCTTCCAAAAGTATGAACATACTTTAGAGTAGGCTTCTTTCCAGTCATCAAATTGTAAGGTGTCTTTCCAGTGTTTTTGTTGATGAGGGTGCTGTTCTGGATGTAGCATGTAGTGCTCACAGCCTCAGCCCAAAAACATGTAGGCATCTTTGCATCAAGCAACATTGTTCTGGCAGCCTCAATTAGAGTTCTGTTCATTCTCTCAACTACTCCATTTTGTTATGGAGTCCTCGGAGCTGAGAATTGTTGAGAAATGCCATTCTCTTTGCAAAATGCTTCAAGTAAGGCATTTCTGAACTCTGTTCCATTATCACTTCTCAATGCAATCACACTTGCATTGTTGGCTTTTGCTTCCTTATCAACTTTCTTTATGTGCTCAATGATTACTTGTGGAGCCTCATCCTTTGATGCTAGAAATTCCACCCATGTATACCTTTTGTAGTCATCAACCATCACTAGGGCATACTTCTTTCTTGAGAGTGACATAATATTGACAGGACCAAACAAATCCATATGAATTAATTACAGGGGCTTGGTGATTGATGTCACTGTCTTTGACTTGTGGCTTGACCTTTTCATCTTTCCTTTTTGGCAAGCCTCACACACTCCTTCTTGATAGATTCAAGTGTGGGCATGCCTCTCACTAACTCTCTTTTGACTAGAGAATTAATGGCCTTGAAGTTCAGGTGTGATAACTTCTTGTGCCATAGCCAACAATCTTCATTTGATGCTTTTGAGTAGAAGCAACAAACTTAGTCCTTGTTTGCAAAGTCCATATTGGCTACAAACAGGCTCCCTTTTTTTACTCCAGATAGAGCAAAATCACCAGTCTTCTTATGGGTGATCAAAGATTCATCTTTGTCAAAATTTACCTTGAATCCTCTATCAGTAAACTGACCAACACTTAGCAGATTATGCTTGAGACCCTTGACTAGTGCTACATCTTCAATGATGACATTACCAACTTTTAACTTGCCATATCCCAATGTGTTACCCATGCTGTCATCTCCAAAAGCAACCATTGGGCCAGCCTTCTCCTCATATTGTGATAGCAGGGCCATATCACCAGTCATGTGATTTGAGCATCCACTGTCCAAAATCCACATGACCTTCTTTTCACTTTCTTTGCCCTGCAAGCACAAAGGTATTACTTTTTCTTTGGTACCAAAACAAGTTTGGGTTCACTTGGCTCAGAAACAGATTTATCAAAAACATGATGCTTATCAACTTTCTTAGGACTAGTCTTCTTGTCACTGTTAGAAGTCTTAGAATCTGAATTCTTAGACTCGGGTGACAGAGGTACCTTCCTAACTCGAGGAGGACTTGAAGACTCTGGCCTTGTGTAGTGTGTGTGAATGTTGTGACTGATGCAACCATCCATGAATTGTCTTCTCAAATTAAAACAGCTAGTCATAACATTCATGTTGCATGGCATACAGTCAAGTTTATCACAGAAAGGTGAATCTCTATGTCTTAAAGGCACAGAACAATCATAGAAAGGCTTAGCTACACTACCAGCTAGTTTCTTGCATGCATGAGTTAAATGATTAGTGCTAAAACAGTTTTGACAAACTTTCCTAGGGGCATTTGGCACATAAGCATAATTATTATTCTTGTTTATCCCTAGCTTGCCATTTCTGTTTTGTTTCTTATTAGCCACTTTCTTCTCAGATTCATTTTTCCCAGCTGAAACAAACTTCACAAACTTCTCAGGTCTAGGTCTACCTCCTACTGGCTTCTTGGCTTTTGCCTTGACACTCTCACTCTTAGAGGATGCTGGTTGTTCAATAGACTGTGCCTCATCCTTATCATTCAACATTTGCTTAATGAGTAAGGCATCCTCATCAATTTCAAATGTTGGTTCTTTACAAATTGGAGACTCAGTCTTTTTCAAAATGTGAGGCATTTCATCCTGAACAACTATGTCATCTTCAATGACAGCATAGCCTTTCCTCTGTTTAAGAGTGCCATAGTCAAGTCCAATGGCAGCCTTGGGTTTAACTTGATTTTTCTCATGGTAGGACTGCAGTAGACTAGAGGAGTTCTTAAAGGTTTTCAGTTTGAATTCATTCTCAGCTAGTTCATCCCTAAGAGCCTTCTCAACCTGACTAGCACATAAAACCTTATTCTACAAATATTCAACTTCTTTCTTAAGGTTATCTACTTGCATAGCAGTTAGCTCAAGTTCCTCATTTTTCTTGTTTAACAATTCATTCTTAGCAGACAGTTTAGCAATCTCTTCATTAGCAGCAGTCATACTAGTATGAATATTAAAAATTTCAATAGATAGTTGTTCAACCATGCATTTATACTCAGAAATAGACATATCTATGGTAGTGAGGGATGGTACCTGAGAGTCAGATGGAGATTGTTCATCCTTGGAATCAGCCATCAAGGCATAGTTGCAGAATTCTTGCTCCTCTCCATCACTATCAGAGTCATCCCAACACTTCCTTTCAGCTATGTAGGCCTTACCTTGTGTTTGCTTTTTCAGAAGGGCCTCATACTTGGCTTCAAGCTCTAGAAACTCCTTATCCTTCTTTTTAGGCTTCTTGCATTCACTGGCAAAATGCCCTAGGTCATTGCATCTATAACACCTTACAGATGACCTATCCATATGGCTGGTTTGAATTTATTCTTGTTTGCTTTCACAGGTGCCTTGCTCTTGTTGAATGAATGGTTTTGAGGTCTAGGTTTGAAGGGTTGGTTCCTCTTGAATCTGATGTTTGGAAACTTTCTGGCCATGAAAGCATATGAAGTGTTTTCCATGCCATCTAGCTCTTCAAGAGTATAGAACTCTTCTTCTTCCTTCTCCTCAACAGGTTCAGTCACTTCACCTTCATTTTCTTCATCATCAACTATCTCTTCTATCCTCAGTTGACTTGTAGATGCTTCTAGGTCTTGAACAGATTTGCTGACAATCAAGGCACATGATGTGTTTACCATTCTACCTTGGTTGGCTTAGATAGCCCTCTTCTGAAGCAACTCAAGCTCATGAGTCTTTAAAACCCCATAGAGCACATCATATGTGATTTTGTTCAAATCTCTTTCTCTTAGAGAGATGACCCTTTGCTCTAGGTGGTTTGGTGAAGACAACAAAAACTTCATGTTCAACTCCTTGGTGCTGTAAACTTTACCATTCATCTGTAGCTCAGTCACTAGCTTGTGAAACCTTTCAAACATAACAGTAATACTTTCTTTGGACTGAGCCATGAAAGCTTCATACTGTGTGACCAGTATCTATTTCTTGTTTTCTCTAACTTCCTCTGTTCCTTCACATAATACCTTAATATGATCCCACATCTCTTTTGCTGTTTTGCAGGAGGCTATGTTGGCAAACATTGACATCTCCATAGAATCTATGATCAGCAGCATGAGATGACTATCAAGGGCAACCATCTCCTTTTCTGTCTCTGTCCATTTAGATGGTTCTTTAGCCACATAGGATCTTGGAATGGTTATAGTTCCAACAGTCTTTTCAGGAATCTCATGTTGTGGAACAAAGGGACCATTCTTGAGTATATCAGGATATAGAGGATTAGCAGCTTTGATGAACAACTGCATCTTGATCTTCCAGAGGTTGTAGTTCTATTTATCAAACTTAGGGACCTTCACCGTTCCTGTAGTCTTTGGTGTATTCATGATCGTTTTCTGTTTTTGAATAAACAGCCTGCCCTGATACCACTTGTTGAGCATTGAACACACACACGAGAATACAGAGGGGGGTGAATGGATTCTCAAACTTTTCTTACGATAAGTGTTTTAGGTGAAGATTGTTTTAACTTGGTTTGAATCTGGTTGTGTAACAGAGTGTGTGTTTGTGTTTAACAGATTATGTAAGCGCGAAATATAAACACAAGAACATGATATCACTTTAATCTAATACTGTATTAAATAAAGATCTGCTACAATCTGTGAATACAAATGTTAGTATTCTCAGCTTCTTTCTCAGAGAGATATTACTTGTTAGAACTCTAGATCACTCTGTTTGATACTTGCTAAAGAAGTAGGGTTGTTCACTTATAATACGTGAACAACTTTCTTACAACAAATAAGGTATCAAAACAAATCTGCTTTTTAATGTGTCTATCCTATTTGAGTAAACATCCAAACGGCTACAGATTTGACTTCTTAGAACTTTGTTCAGATCCACTTCTTTAGCTCTTTTTCTCTTGTACTATCTCTCCAAGCTTCTTTGTAGGCTTTCCAACATGCTTTACAGTATGTGGTCCATAAATCGTCTCGGCTTGTTGCAGGTCTCTGACTTGTACAATTCTTCAGTATTTTGTCTCCGAGATTGTATTCGAGAAGTAACTCTGTTAGTGATTCGAGAACTGGAATTAGCTTAATCGATAACTCTGAGTTCTCGAATACTGTTGAACTGACATATCGAATCACTTCTCGAATAAGTCTTTTCTTCAGGAATCCTTGAGATATCAAATAGAGCATTTTACTTATCGAATCCCTGAGATATCGAATAGCTTCTTTAGTCCTTGAGATATCAAATGTAGCTTTGACTTGTTGACTCTTAGAGAACTCGAATGATGATTTGACTTGTTGACTTCCTGAGTTCTCGAATAGAGTATTAGACATGTCGAATATTTGAGTTCTCGAATGAGGCTTTGACTAGTTGACCTCCAGAGATATCGAACAGTGTCTTTTGACTTCTCGAATGCTAGACTTCTCAAATATAACAAACATACTTCTCGAATTGGTACTTAGGCAAATTCTTCATTTCCTTCAAATCCCAACTATGATTATTTGACAATCTTTATCTTCTTGCTTGAGGCATGAACCTTGGAACTTCTTTCAAGCATTATTCTTGACTTTATAAGTACAGTTACATAACTAGAATTTGATGCCTCTTATAAGTACAAAACAACCAGAAACTCTACAACTAGAGGTTCCCTCAGTTAAGAGGTCATGTAGGCAATGCGCAACATTACACATACTTAGGCTTGTTATTATATGAGTACAGGTGTGCATTACACATACTTAGGCTTGTTATTATATGAGTACAGGCATGTCTCTGTGACTAACACATACATTACCAAAAATCATTACAAAATCAGAGTATCTTCCAGAATCTCATCCTAACGTCTACTTAAGGTTTATACAAAACACCCTAATATAATACATAATCATTAAATACAATAAGTTTGCTTGACATTATTTAACAAATCTGTCGGCTTAACCTAGAAACCGGAGCCTTTCTTTTACTATGCTACATCAGTTGCAGGACCTTTCCCCTTGTCTCAATATGGTTGGTACGATCCACTCGCACCGTCTCCTCTTCTTGCTGCTTTATTATATTAACAACATAGAAAACATATAGCAAGAATGAGCCAAAGAATGCTCAGCAAGGTTATATAACGGAAAAAATTTTGTTTATACAAAAATATATTTTTGAGCTCCTTTAAAACAAGATTTTTCACCAGATGCTTTTAACTCCAAGTATCACCATTTTAATACTTCACAACAATGAACACATAGGTTCTCGGCATTACGCCAGCTACTGAAAATGAACACATAGGTTCTCGGCATTATGCCTACTACTGTTGGACTTTATATATTGGAGCATCTTCCACGCCTCTGTGCCATAACAGGTGATTAGTCTGTTATAACCAATCTGGTTTTACTACTGGTTAAAGAGTGAGCCGACTTGTCCGGACCATCACCCTATAGTTACTACCGTAGAAGGGGGAGCTGACTTGTCCGGACCATCTCCCTAAGGATGAGCCGACTTGTCCGAACCATCATCATTAGCCATCCTTGGCTACATATTTGTTGGGCCGGGCGTTACTCCGGTCTCTTATGCCGCTCCAGTCCAAAATACAAGATATCAAAAATAATAGATAACCTTCAATACTACTCATCTTAAATGCCACGTGTAATACCACGTGCACCTTAACTTACTAATTTAGATATTACTTTTAATATTATAATATAATCCTCAAAGATATTTCGTACCTAATAATATTTAATTACATAAACAATTATTTATGATCATGGACTTTCCATCATCCAGACCAAAACTTCACGTTAAACATTTAATCACATAAATAACTAATACGCCTCATAAGATAATATCTTCTTCCTTCTTCGAGTACGGAAAATGCACCTCGTCATCCGTCCCAACAAGATATGGACAAACTTCGTATCTACTACTATCTTCTTATACTATTCGGGTAACAACAATCAATAATATATATGCATTTAAATCACATGAGTAAAAGTCCGGAAGTAAATCAATAGACAGAATATTTTTAGTTCAAAATACCGCTACTCCGAACGATAGATTAAAATTTAATATACTTTCCTGGTACTCCTGCTGCGAATATTCGTGCGTGTGTCGGGGTCCGGTGATCTATAACAAACAGAATACACGATCAATCTTCTATGCAATACACTTACAACTCAACTCCTATGCACCTATACAAAATATGACACTGGCTCTAGTGGTTCATACTTGACTTATTCTAAGTCCATGTTAATCCTCAAATACTTAAGTCACACGTTAAGTCCGAAAGCGTTCCTCAAATTCAAGTTATAATTAACCATTTATAACCTCGTTCTTTACACCAATAAATTGCATTGAAAATTATTAACAAGTCTCGTGTTTTAGTCGACTCAAAATTCCTCTTTTAACTTAGCCAAAACAGATGGTCAAAGTAATACCTCTAGAGTTGACTTTCCTGAAAATTACTATTCCTTGACTCGTACTCCAACACTTTTACTAAAACCTTCATAACTCGATAACCGTTAACTCAAATGACGCACCGTTTTCGTGTACATGATCTAGGGAATGTCTAGAAGGTAAACAACTCAAGACATGGCTCTGGTCAGAAGATGTGTTTTTCGTAATTTATCAAAACAGGGCAGGGGTTTTGCAATGAATAGTATCCTCCCCTAAAAGGCTTTTCCACTTGCGCAACCTCGGATGATGCATTTTTATAAAATCGGAAAATAATATTTTTAACTCAAAACCTTCTCACAAACCTTTCTAACTGACCTTAGCTTTTTATCACCAAATTTCACATTTTAATTCGACTTTTAAGGGTCTCGAACTTAGCATCAAAGTGGTTACATTTCTGCGATGAAATCTATTGAACCACTTTCACTAAAACTAGCATAACTCTTAAACCGTAAACTCTTTTAACTCGATTCTTGCGACCACGCAAACTAGACAACCATATCTTTGTAACCATAGGCAGTGGTGAGTCTAAAAATGACTTTATGGTCTCGGGCCTTAACTGTTTTCAAGGGTTAATGAAATTTTGCCATTACGACGGTTATAAATCGAACGTTTCCATTTTGTTACAACACAACCAAGCCACACCAGGCATACCACACATCCACAACCTCAACAAACATCCATCTTACATCTATAAGTCCAGTGGTGAGATTAAAATCCATCACCCATCATTTTTCATAATTTACAAAGTCAAATAATCACTAAAACACTTAATCATGATCTTATCTTGAATCCATCTCAAAACTAACTATAAAACTCATAAAAATAAAAGGTAAGGCTAGGGTTTATACTTCTTAACAACACTAACAATGCTTGGGAATCCTTAAACAAGCCTTTGATAGTCCTAAGGAAGCTTAAACTTGAACATTAAAACAAGAAAACAAGGTTAAGTTACTATTTACTACTATTCATCATTATTTTGTAAAATCTGTATAAAATCGAAAAATAGGAGTTTGGTTCTCAACTTTTTACCATACCTTCTACTCTTCAAGGGCTTTTTTTAGTCATAGCTCATCACCAGGGGATGTTTTAATCTCGACTTATTGATTTTCTAAGGTGAGAGGTCGAATCTGCCATGGACCGGAAAGTTTCGGTTCTTCAACTTGGAGGATGGATTTGACTAGGCTACACTCCTTTGTTGGCCATGAAATTTAAACGTGAGTTCTCCATACTATGAGGAAGCTATGGTTCAAATTTGGTGATTTATGAATGGTTAGAAGTGGAGATATGAATTTATCTTTCATGGTGGCTCATGCTGGGCAGTTTGGAGAGAAATGGAATTAACTTGCTTTCTCCTTCTTTCTTGACTTGTTTTCTTAGAAAATGGGTGATATTTTGCTACCTTAATCAGCTGTGCTACTCTTCATATTCTTCCTCCACACAAATGTCAAGTAATGGGAGAGTTTAGGTGTTTTATTTGCATGGTTTTAACAAGAACACCTCACCTTGTACTATTCTTAATCCACTTGCATCTTGCTTGGTTTCACACTAATTCTCTTGATATGTTGCACTTGATGATTTTGCATGGTATTTAATCTCGACACGTATTCAATCCGAAATCCATAATTCGTTCGCTTAATCGCTTAATCTTGTTGCAAAGTTCTAGCGATTCCTAGAACGTTCGTTATACTAACTCAGGGGTTTCGTTCTAAATCCTCAAATCACCTTAAATAAAATAATTAAATATAAAATCCTTGAATCCTCAAATTAAATATATCACTTATCTTGGTCGCATTGAAATGCTCTTCACTGCCCGGTCAAATATTCCAAAAAATAAAGTTTGGAATTTCTGAATTCCGATCACGTTTACATGCACTTATTTACATCGTAAATCACTAATATAACTTCGAAATATCCATTTCCAATCCCGTACATAGGGTAATATGAAAATTTTTCTTAATCCCCAATTTCACTATTCATCCATAATTTCACTATTCATCCATGCAAATCACTATTCATCCCTTAAATGAAAATTTTCTCAAGTACAGAAATTTGGGTTATTACAGTTTTGATAAGTTAAAAAAATTATTAGAGGTGTCAAATTCGATACAATTTTTTCACAAAATAATTAGGTGTGGCGTCATTTGGATTCGTGAAGAATAATTTCTCGCCCGATCGATTCCCTATCAAAATCCGAAATCACTTCCCGAATCTGCTCGATTCTTGAATGGAGAATTATTTTGCTCTTCCTACTCCATACGGAAAATGTGGATCTTCACTGAGAACTGAAGATTTCAATTTTTTTGTAAACAAAATTATATATATATATATATATTATAATACATTTTATATATGAATACAATTCTGATAAGAGAGGGGTTCATCCTCATCCAAAATCGTTGTTGAAGGGTTTTGGTTTGTTATTGAGGATAGTTTATTAATAGAAGTGAATCTCAATGGAGGAAAAGAATCGAGGCACCAAAGATTGGGTTCAAGAAAAGCTTGACAGAGCATTTGCTACATTGGTTTGGTGGACTAAATTTCCTCTTTGTAAGTTGACAGTGCACATGATGTCTGTTTCTGATCATAATCCAATGCACTTAGATTAAGATTGCAGTTTCGGAGAAGGCATTATTACGGATTTAGAAACAAAAGGTGGGCATTGCAGGAAAATGAAGGAGTTATGTTTGAATATTATGTGGGAATGCTAATCCTCGAAAGGTGGCAATTATGGTAGGCTACATGTGAAGATAGTAAATAATCTAATATGTAGGCTTGAAAAAATATGAGGTATGTAGTGATGTAAAGCATGTTTGTTAAGCCTATATAAAGGCAACCCAGCTAGTTCATTCAGGACAACAACAACACAATACAATGTAGTCCTATGGAGTTTAAATCCTCTCTACTATATTTTGATTTTATTATCTTCCGCACATAGCTTATATATTTTCTATCATGGTATCAGAGCCTCTGATCTTTGAGGCTTTCTTCCGCATGTTTATCTCTATTTTCTGCAAAATTTTCCGACAAGTTACTATTCCGGCAATTGTTGAAGACGATGAACAGTTGCAAATAGTAATTTTACTATTTCAGCGAGGTACTGTTCAAAAACAAATCAGGGAAGATTGGTGTCTCTCCCCCAAATTAAAGTTTCCACAAGTGTTGTGTTTCCACCAAATTCAGAAATTACTGGGGAGAAGATTCCACCAAATTCTGAAATTACTGGGGAGAAGATTCTACCAAATTCATAAATTACTGGGGAGAAGATTTCACCAAATTCTGAAATTACTGGGGAGAAGATTCCACCAAATTCAGAAATTACTATGGAGAAGATTCCACCAAATTCTGAAATTACTGGGGAGAAGATTCCACCAAATTCAGAAATTACTGGGGAGAAGTTTCCACCAAATTCTGAAATTACTGGGGAGAAGATTCCACCAAATTCTGAAGTTACTGGGGAAATAAAAATTTGTTTCGACTGATGATCATTCCAGTCCTTGTTTTGTTTTGGCCGTTCGAGCCACTGAAAATTTGCTTCGTCTTCAATATCTCTGAAATTGTGCACGTAAGGCCCGGAATGGGACGAAACATCTAGTGTTCCACTCTTCGATTGATGTTGCTGATTGATGTTGCTCCGTTTCGCATGTTTTTTTTTCTTAAATTCCAAGTTGCATGTTTGCCTTTTTCTCTCCCACATCCAACTTGAGGGAGGGTATTACGGATGTAGAAACAAAAGGTGGGCATTGTAGGAAAATGAAGGAGTTATGTTTGAATATTATGTGGGAATGCTAATCCTTGAAAGGTGGCAATTATGGTAGGCTACATGTGAAGATAGTCAATAGTCTAATATGTAGGCTTGAAATAATATGAGGTAAGCAGTGATGTAAAGCATGTTTGTTAAGCCTATATAAAGGCAACCCAGCTAGTTCATTCAGGACAACAACAACACAATACAATGTAGTCCTATGGAGTTTAAATCCTCTCTACTATATTTCGGATTTATTATCTTCCGCACATAGCTTATATATTTTCTATCAGGCATTCAGATTTAAATTTGAAAACATTTGGCTCAAAGAGCCATCTTTTGTAAAGGAGGACACGGGACGGGATATTAGGAGAGTATCCCGGTTTCTAATTTAATTCCCAAGTTGATGCTAGTGTCAAGATTCATGGAAAAATGGGGCGAACTTTTTTCAATAAATTCAAGAAGAAATTAAAGAAGCAAACGAGTTGCTTGATGTTCTGAAAGATAGGACAAATGAACAGAGTGTGAAACAGTTTCTAGTTGAAAAAGACATATTCAATGAGCTTCTGCTTCATCGAGAAAGGTATTGGAAGTAAAGGGCAAAGCTGTTTTGGTTGAAAGAGGGGAATGAGAATACGAGATTTTTTCATGCTAGTGCTTCTGCGAGAAAAAAATCCAGCCACATAAATTTTCTTGAGATAGAGAAAGGTGTTCGAGTGGAGAGTACCGAGGAGATGTGCAATATGGTGAGGGAGTACTTTTGAAGGTGTTTGCTGAACCAGAAAGAGAGCACTCGAGTGATGTAATATCTGGGAATTTCGTACTATTTAAATAATATTATTTGGCATTTAAAATATTATTATGTGCCTTAATTGATGAGTCATTACATGTTTGTGTGATTTTGAATATATGTTACGTGTCTAATTGCTAGATGTGTTGACGTGAAATTTTATTAAAATTCTGTATAGCTTTTAAATGTTAAAACATGATTTTTGTTCACTTAAACATTTTTGTAAAATTATGGGAGTTAGTAAAAATCATGAAAATTCTTGTTTTATTATCCTTATGCATTTAAAGACTTTTTAAAAATAAAAGTTTAATTTATTTTCGCATTAAAATATTTTACAAGGATTTTTCCAATTATTTTCCTTTTTAAAATATTAAAACTTGTAAAATTCAAATCTTTTCATAAAATGATTTTAAAAATGTTTTAAAAATATATTGAGGAAGAGAATTCCATATTTTAATTTTATGTGTCAATAAATTATTTTTGGATCCAAAATATCTTGTAAATAGAATTATTTTTACAAGTCTTTCATTTAATTAAAAGATGTATCATTAAAATGTGATTAAATTACATGTGTGTGTGTGTAGGCTAGACAAAAACCCTCCCCTCCCCTTATTTTTTTTTCATTCGGCCGAGCACCCCCCCCCCCCCCCCCGTGTCTTCATCTCTCTCTTTTCTCTCAAAATCTCTAAACCTCCATTGATTCTCAAGCTTTGTTCAAGGTAATTCCTCCATTAAAACCTCACACTATTATACATAAAATTACTCCTCTTTTCATCCTCTACACCCTCATGTTTGTGGATTTCAATTTCATTCATTTTTTTAACTAGGGTTTTCGAAAATCAAGCTTCAAAGGTTAGTTTTGTAGGTGTTTTTGATTGGGTGTTACTCCTTGATAGAGACCCATGCATTTTCGGGCTCTCCGGGGAACCCTAACCTTCGGCCATGATCAAAAAGAGAACCAAGGGTTACATGCATGTGTTTATTTGATGATTTTGTATAATTACTAAGTGGTATATGTATGCATGTGAGTTTTTATAAGTTATTATGTTGAGATTGATGATGGGTTTGAGTTTAATTGAGTTTACAAGATGTGGGTTTGTGTGTATTGTAAATTGATGATTGTTAGTAGGTGTAAATTGTAAAAAAACTTGATTTTTTTGATGATTTATGATATGGAATTTGATGGGTTAAGTTTATAATTTGATTTTAGTGTGAATTTACAAGTTAGTGATGATGAGTTGTGATAATTTTCATTGTTGATCAAAATTATGTGTGTAAGTATTGTGTAAGTCATTGTGAGGGTTTGTGTGTGATTGTTGGTGATGAAGAGGGAGAGGCCGAGAGAGAGATTGAGGGAGAGGGAGAGAGACCGAGAGGGAGAAAGAGAGAGATAGAGAGGGAGAAGCCGAGAGAGAGAGAGAGAGGGAGA
Source organism: Saposhnikovia divaricata (assembly GCA_036435485.1). NCBI lineage: Eukaryota > Viridiplantae > Streptophyta > Magnoliopsida > Apiales > Apiaceae > Saposhnikovia > Saposhnikovia divaricata. The sequence goes on along the minus strand of CM071596.1, from coordinate 50,199,697 downwards.
GAGAGGCCGAGAGAGAGAAGAGAAAGAGAGAGCCGAGAGGAAGGAGGAAGGAGAGAAGAGAGATTGTGGTGTGGTTGCGTGAAATCTTGGGAATTAGTTGCTTGAGTCTTATGTGAATTATTTGATTTAATTGTTACATGAATTAAATTGTTTACATATTGAACTGCAATGTGAATTTGAATTATGAATTGTATAATGAGTTGTCATGGAGATATTAGGTTGACTTGGAGTTGCTTGGTGGTTAGTAGTAGTCGATATTGATGGAGTTGTAGACTTTGGAGGTACATTGTGTTGTTTTGTGATTGATTGAGACCGATTATATTCGGTATGATTTGACGACTATACAAAGGAGATGCCGCCGAAATTTCTAAAAAAAAAAAAATATATAATAAGTGATTTCCAAAACCCTAAAGGCACATCTCCAATGTTAAGTCGTAGAATCATTATAGTACTATATCATACTACATTGTATGTTAAGTGAATTACGTGCTAAGTGACTTACATGACTTATGTGTTTACATGTATAAATGTATGTGTATAACATGGTTATATCGATGGGGCGTTAGCATTATTAGGATTGCTTTGTGATATGTAAACAAAAGAGGGGAAAATAAGATATTGTTTATTATTATTATTATAGGTCCGAGTAGGAGGCCTGGCAAGGAGCCGATTGAGGAGGACGCTATCTAGTTTGATCTCGTGATTTAAGGCAAGTGTACTATCCTACCTTGTTGTTACCATATGATGAATGCCATGAGATATTGAATTGTTAGTTTGTTACAAACTAGTTCTTTCCGACCTTATTATTGTCATATACCTTGTGATTGATTTCATATCCCCTGAACTTGACTTGACTTGCTAATCGATAATCATATTTCTTGGAAAACCTTTTTATAACCTTATCGAATTCTTGAATTCTTGAACCAACTCCTTAAATATCTTCTTGTACTTAAACTCGTTTCTATCTAAAAACAATTGTTGATTCTTGATTAACCTTTCGTGATTAAACTTTCTTGAATTAACCTTTCCTGACTTAACCAAGTTATACTAAACAGAATCCCAACTCCCAAGAATTCAGAATGATTGACTTTCTTCACTTTACCTTGTCATTTATTTGAAATTTGAGAATCCTATTCTTGTTGATTAACAACTTGATATAACATTGATATTCTTATTTCTTTGAGATGAATTGAATTTGATAAACATTGTTGGACCTAAATGGAATTGGATGGAATGTTACTTTGACCGAGGCGCCGGTCCAAATCATGTTACTATTATAGGCCAATGTGTGCCTGGGATCCCCTTATATTTGGTGAACACCGTATTGGATATGCGGGTTCGGAGCTTTGTCGTGGGCTGATCACCCAGCGTTGCTCGTAGCGTCTTATCAGATATTCCAATTCCTTCTCATTTTATTTTGATATTGATTCAGTTTATACAGTTCATTTGCAGATTTCATATCTTGCTTTACAGTTGAATTATTTTGCCAGTCTTATATTGTTGTTTATGCACTTGCTGAGCAATTGGCTCAATGATATTATTTTTCCTTAACCTTTCAGTGAAACTCGAAGATGGTAAGGACTCTTGAGACTGCGCGTAAGAATTGTGGTGGTTCAGGTGTAGCCTATAGGAGGCAGTTCCAGGTAGAAGGGAGTGGCGATCTAATGGATCATGTTTTGTTAGACTTTTGACTTAGTCTGTAATCTTTTGAACTTAGAATAATTTGTGGTCTGTAATAAATAATTGGTTTTGAATTGGTAGTTTATATTGCTTCAAACTCTTACCTGTTGGCGATCTAGGCGTGGGAGTGGTAATGTCTAAATAATTTAGATGCATGCTTTACCATTATCTAGTTAATTTTGATTAAGGGATTTGGGGCCGTCACAGGTTTGGTATCAGAGCCACAGGTTTGAGTCACTGAACAATATAGGTTTAGGTAACAAGATAGATCACATTTTCAATAATCACTTAGGATTAAAATAGAAACTCACTTAGAATATAAATAGTATGATATTTCTAAAAGAATAGGATTGATTGACCCTTATTATCGAGAGTGTTTAAGTAGTATGCTTCTAAGTTTTATCTGACGCTTATATATATATATATATATATATATATATTATATTATTATTGGCAGCGACAGCGGGCACCAGGACCTTCAGCTCCACCTCCTGCCGAGACAGCAGATACTGTACCTTTGCCCGTTTATCAGGAGTTACTTAGGGAGTGTGATCATCTCTATGATGAGAACGCTCAGCTTCAGAGGAGAGTTGATGCATTGTATGAGGATAGTGAGGATATACCCGAGGGCCATGTCCCGACTCTTGTCTCCAGGCTTCAGTCACTCACCGAGATGGCTAACGAGAGGCTTCGCGCTATGGTACCTTATCGAGATTGGGAGAGTTATGCTATGGTTCAGATGATGGTGGACGAGCTTCGGCGTGTGATCAGCCTGTTGCTGGATAACTAGTTTTATGTTATGGGTTTTATGAGATGGCTTATAGTATAGCCATATGATTATCAGACTTATGTTGTTAGACTTTATCGTATTTTCAGTTTCGGTTTTCGAACTTTATGTTGGTTGGTACTTTGAACCCTCGGATTTGGGTTATCGATGGATGTCATCGGTGCCGTATCGTTTATTATTATCGTTTCTTTTTATCATATTATTTAGCCGCGTGAGATGGTTTAAATTTTAGGTTGTACCATGTCATATTAGAACTGTTAGACTATATTGTGCCATGTTGCGGTTAGATGTATGTTTGTGGATAAATAGATGTTTGTTTAATATTCAGAAAATGCCTCCAAGAAGGAGCAATGCTAGAGCTAATCAAAATAGGAATCAAGATGATCAGAACAGAGATGATAATCAAGGCAATATGGATGTGGCCCAACTTTTGGGACTTTTGCAACAGCAGACGACTACTTTGGCTCAGCAGCAGCAGCTACTTCAGCAACAATATCAACAATTGCAACAGCAACAAGGACAGCAACAACCAGCCCAACCTGTGGTAACTTTTAAATCTTTTCAGGCTGTGAAACCCCCAGATTTCCAAGGAACAAAGGATCCAGTTGAAGCCCAGATATGGCTTAAGGAAATGGAGAAGGCCTTCGCATTGGTGAGGGTTAGTGATGAACAGAAGGTAGAATTTGCTAGTTATTTTCTTAAGGGTGAATCTAATTATTGGTGGGAGTCGGCTAAAGCATTGGAAGCAACAGAAGTGATTCAGTGGGATAGGTTTAAAAGGATTTTTCTGGAAAAGTATTTTCCTAGGTATATGCAGAATCAGATGGAGTTAAGGTTCTTTAATCTTAAGCAGGAAAGTATGAGTGTTGATGAGTATGAGAAGAAGTTTACAGAATTAGCAAGGTTTGTAGGAGATTATGTGGATACGGATGAAAAGAGAGCGAAGAGGTTTCAACAGGGATTGAAGCCATGGTTAAGGAGCAGAGTTGCAGCTTTTGAGATCAACTCGTATGCAGAAGTGGTTCAGAAGGCTATGATAATAGAAGGTGAGAGTGATCAGAATCAGAAGGAAAGGGGCAATTTAAAGAGGAAAGTGGAAGCAATAGAAAGGAATCAGGATCAAGGAAAGTCAACTAATCAGATGGATAGAAAGCCCGGATTTCAGAACCAGGGAAGAAATTTTAAAAAGAATGTGCCCAAAAACAGGAACTCAGAAACCCTTCCTCAGAACCCCAATCAACCAAGATTTCCCCGACCCTCTATACCAGAGTGCAAGACATGTTCTAAGAGGCATACCGGAGCGTGTGTGAAGGCAGATATTGTTTGTTTCAAGTGTAACCAGAAAGGTCATTATGCAAACGAGTGCAGGAATTCGAAGTCGAGTGTGACTTGTTACAAGTGTGGTAAGGTAGGACACCTGGCTAGGGAGTGCAGATCGCCTGTTCCAAACAACAACTTGATGAGATTGACTACCTCTTCCCCAGTGAACCAAATGGCAACATCTCAGATTCCAACTCAGATTCTAAGTCCACCTGTACTTCAACAAGTTCCAGCCCTTCAAGCTCAGAGTTATCAAGCTTCAGCCTATCCAATTCATGCCCGGACCTTCAACATGAACATGAATGATGCAGTGAAAAGTTCGGATGTAGTGGCAGGTACGCTTTTCGTGAACGCCATTAGTGCAAAAGTGTTAATTGATTCGGGTGCTACTAGATCGTTTGTTTCTAAAGATTTTGTGAATAAGTTGAAGTGTGATACTCATATGTTAAGAGAAACTTTGAATATTGTGTTAGCTAATCAGGATCAGATACCAGTAGATAGGGTATGTTCACCTTGTGCAGTAGAGATTTCAGGTTATCTTTTTCCCGTCGCTTTGATACCTTTTCAATTAGGAGATTTTGACATTATTTTAGGAATGGATTGGCTTGTCGAGTATGATGCGCATATCGATTGTAAGAATAAGAGAGTGTCATTGAGATCTCCAGAAGGCGATAGAGTTATCTTTAAGGGGCGTAGGCAGACTAGTACGTTTCTTACCATGATGAAAACCAAGAGATTGTTAAAGAAAGGATGTGAGGCTTATCTTGCTTATGTGATAGATAAGAATCGAGAAGGAGTGGAATTAGAGGATATTCCTGTAGTCAATGAGTTTCCCGATGTATTTCCCGAAGAACTACCCGGATTACCTCCAGACCGTCAGATTGAGTTCGCGATTGACTTAGCACCAGGAACAGAACCTATTTCCAAGGCTCCATACAGAATGGCACCGTCTGAAATGAAGGAACTCGCCAGTCAACTTCAAGATTTATTGAACAAAGGAGTTATAAGACCAAGTGTATCACCCTGGGGAGCGCCAGTATTGTTCGTAAAGAAGAAAGATGGAAGTATGAGACTTTGTATTGACTATCGAGAGTTAAATAAGTTGACTATCAAGAATAGATACCCGTTACCAAGGATCGATGATTTGTTTGATCAGTTGAAAGGAGCGACATGTTTTTCGAAGATAGATCTAAGATCAGGATATCACCAGCTGAAAATCAAACCAGAGGATATACCGAAGACTGCTTTTCGAACAAGGTATGGTCACTATGAATTTTTGGTTATGGCTTTTGGATTGACGAACGCACCCGCCGCATTTATGGATTTGATGAACCGAGTGTTTAAGGAATTTTTGGATAAGTTTGTGATAGTCTTCATTGACGATATTTTAATATACTCTAAGACGGAAGCAGAACATGCAGAGCATTTAAGGATAGCATTGGAGATATTGAGAAAGGAGAAGTTGTATGCCAAGTTTTCCAAGTGTGAGTTTTGGTTGAAGGAAGTCCAATTTTTGGGACATATTGTGAGTAAGGAAGGAATTCGAGTCGACCCAGTAAAGGTTGAAGCAGTTGTGAATTGGGAAAGACCAAGGACACCAACAGAAGTAAGAAGTTTTATGGGACTAGCAGGATATTACCGCAGATTTGTTAAGGATTTTTCTAAGATTGCTGTACCATTGACCAAGTTGACCCGGAAGAATGAAAAGTTTGAATGGACTGATAAGTGTGAAAAGAATTTTCAAGAGCTTAAGCAAAGATTGGTAACTGCTCCAGTGTTAGCATTACCGGATGATAAAGGAGAGTTTGTAATCTACAGCGATGCTTCGCATAAAGGTTTAGGGTGTGTGTTGATGCAGCATGGAAAGGTGATTGCGTATGCTTCAAGGCAACTGAAACCTCATGAACAGAGATACCCTACCCATGACCTCGAACTAGCAGCGATCGTATTTGCATTGAAATTGTGGAGACATTATCTTTATGGTGAGAAGTGTGAGATATTCACGGATCATAAGAGTCTTAAGTACATTTTTACTCAGAAGGAACTCAACATGAGACAAAGAAGATGGTTAGAACTGATAAAGGATTATGATTGTACCATTAGTTATCACCCGGGAAAGGCGAATGTCGTAGCTGATGCGCTAAGCAGGAAGGAAAGATTGAATACGTTGACAATGACTCAAGAATTGTTTAGAGAGTTTGAGAAGTTAGAAATTGAAGTTTGTGCAACAGAGATATCAGCAAATCAAGTCTATACCATGACATTTCAACCAGTACTATTAGACAAAATTCGGAAATGCCAAGAAGAAGTGATGAATCAGAGATTGAATGAATTGACCGGAGAAGAAATTTGTACGCAGAAAGAGAACCAAGGTATTTTAAGATTTTCCTCAAGGATATGGATTCCTGATGTGAAAGAGTTGAAAGAAGAATTGTTGTGTGATGCCCATAGTTCTAAGTTTTCATTACATCCTGGAAGCACGAAAATGTATCAAGATTTGAAGAAGAACTTTTGGTGGCCAGACATGAAAAGAGAAATTGCAGAGTGGGTAAGTCGTTGTTATACATGCCAAAGAGTGAAAGCAGAACATCAAAGACCGAGTGGATTAATTCAACCATTGGAGATACCTGAGTGGAAGTGGGAGCACATTGCAATGGATTTTGTAGTAGGTCTACCAAGATCGAAGGCTAATCATGATGCGATTTGGGTTATAGTTGATCGATTGACGAAATCAGCTCATTTCTTGCCGATTAACGAGAGATTTTCGCTAGACAAGTTGGTGCATTTGTACTTGAAAGAAATTGTGACTCGTCATGGAGTTCCAGTATCTATAGTATCTGACAGAGATCCACGTTTTAACTCAAGATTTTGGAGACAGTTTCAAGAACATCTCGGAATGCAACTCAGAATGAGTACTGCTTATCATCCTCAGACAGATGGTCAGAGCGAAAGAACGATTCAGACAATTGAAGACATGCTTAGAGTTTGTGCAATAGATTTTAAAGGTAATTGGGACGAGCATCTACCTTTGGTGGAATTTTCTTACAACAACAGCTATCATGCTAGTATTGGGATGCCTCCATATGAAGCTCTCTATGGAAGGAAGTGTAGATCTCCTGTGTGTTGGGAAGAAGTTGGTGAGCGAAAGATAGTCGGACCAGAATTGATTCAGCAGACGAAAGAGACAGTGCAAATAATTCAGAAAAGATTGCGAGCTGCTCAGGACAGACAGAGAAAGTATGCGGATCCAGCAAGAAAGAAAGTAGATTTTGAAGTAGGTGATCTAGTGTTGTTAAAAGTTTCGCCATGGAAAGGATTAACCAGATTTGGGAAGAAAGGAAAGCTAAGTCCAAGATTTGTAGGACCTTTTGAGATTCTGCGACGTGTAGGCAAAGTAGCTTATGAATTAGCTTTACCGCCTCAGATGCAGCATATTCATAATGTTTTTCATGTATCGATGCTTAAGAAGTTTCATCCTGATACTAAGTGTATAATAGAGTATGAGCCAGTAGATATTCAGCCAGATTTGTATTATGTAGAGCGGCCGATCAGAATAGAAGATCGCCGAGAGAAAGTGCTTAGAAATAAATCAGTTGCTTTAGTTAAAGTCTTGTGGAGGAATCCTAAGGTTGAAGAGTCAACCTGGGAGTTAGAAAGCGATATGTTAGAACAGTACCCTCATTTGTTTACATAGCTGATTCTGGGGACAGAATCCTTTTAAGGGGGGAAGGATGTAATATCTGGGAATTTCGTACTATTTAAATAATATTATTTGGCATTTAAAATATTATTATGTGCCTTAATTGATGAGTCATTACATGTTTGTGTGATTTTGAATATATGTTACGTGTCTAATTGCTAGATGTGTTGACGTGAAATTTTATTAAAATTCTGTATAGCTTTTAAATGTTAAAACATGATTTTTGTTCACTTAAACATTTTTGTAAAATTATGGGAGTTAGTAAAAATCATGAAAATTCTTGTTTTATTATCCTTATGCATTTAAAGACTTTTTAAAAATAAAAGTTTAATTTATTTTCGCATTAAAATATTTTACAAGGATTTTTCCAATTATTTTCCTTTTTAAAATATTAAAACTTGTAAAATTCAAATCTTTTCATAAAATGATTTTAAAAATGTTTTAAAAATATATTGAGGAAGAGAATTCCATATTTTAATTTTATGTGTCAATAAATTATTTTTGGATCCAAAATATCTTGTAAATAGAATTATTTTTACAAGTCTTTCATTTAATTAAAAGATGTATCATTAAAATGTGATTAAATTACATGTGTGTGTGTGTAGGCTAGACAAAAACCCTCCCCTCCCCTTATTTTTTTTTCATTCGGCCGAGCACCCCCCCCCCCCCCGTGTCTTCATCTCTCTCTTTTCTCTCAAAATCTCTAAACCTCCATTGATTCTCAAGCTTTGTTCAAGGTAATTCCTCCATTAAAACCTCACACTATTATACATAAAATTACTCCTCTTTTCATCCTCTACACCCTCATGTTTGTGGATTTCAATTTCATTCATTTTTTTAACTAGGGTTTTCGAAAATCAAGCTTCAAAGGTTAGTTTTGTAGGTGTTTTTGATTGGGTGTTACTCCTTGATAGAGACCCATGCATTTTCGGGCTCTCCGGGGAACCCTAACCTTCGGCCATGATCAAAAAGAGAACCAAGGGTTACATGCATGTGTTTATTTGATGATTTTGTATAATTACTAAGTGGTATATGTATGCATGTGAGTTTTTATAAGTTATTATGTTGAGATTGATGATGGGTTTGAGTTTAATTGAGTTTACAAGATGTGGGTTTGTGTGTATTGTAAATTGATGATTGTTAGTAGGTGTAAATTGTAAAAAACTTGATTTTTTTGATGATTTATGATATGGAATTTGATGGGTTAAGTTTATAATTTGATTTTAGTGTGAATTTACAAGTTAGTGATGATGAGTTGTGATAATTTTCATTGTTGATCAAAATTATGTGTGTAAGTATTGTGTAAGTCATTGTGAGGGTTTGTGTGTGATTGTTGGTGATGAAGAGGGAGAGGCCGAGAGAGAGATTGAGGGAGAGGGAGAGAGACCGAGAGGGAGAAAGAGAGAGATAGAGAGGGAGAAGCCGAGAGAGAGAGAGAGAGGGAGAGAGAGGCCGAGAGAGAGAAGAGAAAGAGAGAGCCGAGAGGAAGGAGGAAGGAGAGAAGAGAGATTGTGGTGTGGTTGCGTGAAATCTTGGGAATTAGTTGCTTGAGTCTTATGTGAATTATTTGATTTAATTGTTACATGAATTAAATTGTTTACATATTGAACTGCAATGTGAATTTGAATTATGAATTGTATAATGAGTTGTCATGGAGATATTAGGTTGACTTGGAGTTGCTTGGTGGTTAGTAGTAGTCGATATTGATGGAGTTGTAGACTTTGGAGGTACATTGTGTTGTTTTGTGATTGATTGAGACCGATTATATTCGGTATGATTTGACGACTATACAAAGGAGATGCCGCCGAAATTTCTAAAAAAAAAAAAATATATAATAAGTGATTTCCAAAACCCTAAAGGCACATCTCCAATGTTAAGTCGTAGAATCATTATAGTACTATATCATACTACATTGTATGTTAAGTGAATTACGTGCTAAGTGACTTACATGACTTATGTGTTTACATGTATAAATGTATGTGTATAACATGGTTATATCGATGGGGCGTTAGCATTATTAGGATTGCTTTGTGATATGTAAACAAAAGAGGGGAAAATAAGATATTGTTTATTATTATTATTATAGGTCCGAGTAGGAGGCCTGGCAAGGAGCCGATTGAGGAGGACGCTATCTAGTTTGATCTCGTGATTTAAGGCAAGTGTACTATCCTACCTTGTTGTTACCATATGATGAATGCCATGAGATATTGAATTGTTAGTTTGTTACAAACTAGTTCTTTCCGACCTTATTATTGTCATATACCTTGTGATTGATTTCATATCCCCTGAACTTGACTTGACTTGCTAATCGATAATCATATTTCTTGGAAAACCTTTTTATAACCTTATCGAATTCTTGAATTCTTGAACCAACTCCTTAAATATCTTCTTGTACTTAAACTCGTTTCTATCTAAAAACAATTGTTGATTCTTGATTAACCTTTCGTGATTAAACTTTCTTGAATTAACCTTTCCTGACTTAACCAAGTTATACTAAACAGAATCCCAACTCCCAAGAATTCAGAATGATTGACTTTCTTCACTTTACCTTGTCATTTATTTGAAATTTGAGAATCCTATTCTTGTTGATTAACAACTTGATATAACATTGATATTCTTATTTCTTTGAGATGAATTGAATTTGATAAACATTGTTGGACCTAAATGGAATTGGATGGAATGTTACTTTGACCGAGGCGCCGGTCCAAATCATGTTACTATTATAGGCCAATGTGTGCCTGGGATCCCCTTATATTTGGTGAACACCGTATTGGATATGCGGGTTCGGAGCTTTGTCGTGGGCTGATCACCCAGCGTTGCTCGTAGCGTCTTATCAGATATTCCAATTCCTTCTCATTTTATTTTGATATTGATTCAGTTTATACAGTTCATTTGCAGATTTCATATCTTGCTTTACAGTTGAATTATTTTGCCAGTCTTATATTGTTGTTTATGCACTTGCTGAGCAATTGGCTCAATGATATTATTTTTCCTTAACCTTTCAGTGAAACTCGAAGATGGTAAGGACTCTTGAGACTGCGCGTAAGAATTGTGGTGGTTCAGGTGTAGCCTATAGGAGGCAGTTCCAGGTAGAAGGGAGTGGCGATCTAATGGATCATGTTTTGTTAGACTTTTGACTTAGTCTGTAATCTTTTGAACTTAGAATAATTTGTGGTCTGTAATAAATAATTGGTTTTGAATTGGTAGTTTATATTGCTTCAAACTCTTACCTGTTGGCGATCTAGGCGTGGGAGTGGTAATGTCTAAATAATTTATATGCATGCTTTACCATTATCTAGTTAATTTTGATTAAGGGATTTGGGGCCGTCACAGGTGATGTAAGTGCAAATCCAAGAATAGTGACAGAGGAACAAAACTAGAGACTAACAAAGTAGGTGTCTTTCTAGGAGTTTGGCATTGCAGTAATTCAAATGCATCCTAATAAGGCGTTAGGATCGGATGGCTTGAATCCTGCCTTCTATGAAAGTTTCTGGAAACTCATGGGTAGATAGGTATTCGACTGTTGCAAAGCATGGCTTCAAGATAATTCTTTCCCTGCTGATTTGAATAACACTAATGTAGTGTTAATACCTAAGAAAGTTAATGCAAATTGTATGAAGGACTTTTGACCTATTACACTCTATAATGTTCATTCTCAAGTTGCTCTCAAATTGTGGTGTGTGAGATACTCTCAATGTGAACTACGGTTGGAGATTATGTCTGGCGACTTAAATCTAATGTATTACTAGTATTGTGAAAACACATCCCGTAGAGGAACAGTGACAGTATAAATGTCAAAAAATTGACGACATATATCTTGAATCAAGGAAAGATTCTAGAAGAAGTTATCCAAGTACCACATCAAATAGACAACGAAAAATTGTGTTGAATTTTTAGTCAGTGACTATTTTAAGTATTAGGAATTTGTGAGGACTCTAGAAATAAACCCAAATTTATCGATACGGTCCAAAACGGAAAATATTATACTTCCACTAAATCAAGGAACGTTGTTGATGTCTGATAGCTAACATAGCTAACAGTACCCCATCAAATAATTAAAAAAAATTCACTTTTTGAAAGAAAAAATTTATAGAAAAATAGTTAATAGTACCACGTACATTAAAATCTTCCGCAGATTTTAATTAAAATCAACTACACCGCATTTTTCAACCCGTTACACTGAAATCCTATGGCATGCCAGGACTACTCTACCTTGTTTTACAAGGTTTAATGACCTTTTAACCCTCGAAGTTTTATACGAAATACCTATCAGCCCTCAATGTTTAAAAACGTTCCTTTTAGCCCCTGAAGTATCCGTAAAGGTCCAATTAACCCTTGTACCGTTACGAAAAATTGTAACGGTACGTATCGGATGGGTAAAATAGACATTACATGTGTCCGTTACATTTTTTTTTAATTTGTACCGGTATAAGGGTTAATAGGACCTTTCCGGATACTTCAGGGGCTAAAAGGTACAACGTATTAAACTTGAGGGTTTGATGGGTACAAAAGGTCATTACTATATCTTCTAGTTTAATTCAGCCACCACTATCTCCATACCCCTCGAGTAAGACTTACATACACTATTCTCTCTTTGCTTACCACTACCAAAATAAATATAGGGAATTCATAATGCTACATCCTATTAGCAGATCGAAGCAGAGGCCAATGTAAGGGTGCTGAGCTTGAATTTAATGCATATTTTACTATATAAACACCATCATTGGATGCTAGTTTCTTCACAAATTTATGGGAAATTTGTATGATATGTCCCAAATTAATATATCATTTTGAAAATATGTCCCATCTTATTGATTTATTAATTATATGTCCAATTATCAGTTTTTAAGTTTTAGAGAGAACAATATACCCTTTTTTATTAATTAATTACTATTATAAGTATACTAAAATTTTAAAATTTTAATAACTAAAAAAATATTTTTTTATATTTTTTAGTACAAACCAGTCAGGGGTGCTTTTTTTTTTTAATTTTAACCATAAAATAAATTTTTTATTTTGTTTTTTTCTTACACAGGCCCCGCCAGGGGCACCCTTAACCAAATAAAATATTAAAATTTATAATTTGAATTAAACAAATCATGTTTTTGTGAGACATTATATTTTAAAATAAATTTGATTAAAAAGGGTACAATGGTCCTTTTTTGTTAAAATTTGAATGAAAAACTGATTTTAGGATAGATTTGAAATTTCAAATATATATAGGACATATTTACAAACCATGTTTTAAATTTGGATATATTATTAAAACACCCAAAATTTATCTTTTAATAACATATTTTAGATGAGAATTCTTGATATACAAAGATCTATTGTATCATTTTTTTTATTAACCTTCTTATATTTATGTATAATAATAGGATATATTTGTATATAATTAAATATATTTTTTTATTATGTAATTTGTAGAGTCGAACCTGTTGACGTATGATAGTACACGTTTATTATCCCTATTACTCTCATTATATAAGAATAATAGGATATAATTAGTAATATCTAACTTATAATTATATAAGAATAAATTTTAATTGATCATTAATATACATAAGATATTAGTTTAATTAATGTTTCTCTATTTTTATTTAATAATAATTACATAATTAATCATTAGAATTATTTGTAATCCATTGTTGATATGGGCTAAAAATAAGCCCTAAAGGCACATTTAATGTTGCATTAATTAGGCCCGGTATGGTCCAAACGTGGGGCCCACCAACAGGGTCCAAAACCCTATTTAAATATTAATTTCGTAATTGATTAGAGGGATAAATCAACATCTCATTAATTTGAGATATAATGGGAAACAACTCCTACAAAGGAAAGAAATCAGTATATACAGTCATATCACGATTCTAATTCCACGTAATAGGAATTAGGATTGACTCTTATCAGAAAAGGATTCTGGATAACTATTACTACATGGAAACTAATTCCTACATGGAAGGAGGTTAGAAACTTCTAGAATTGGGCCAAGGAGGTGACTTGCCCACCAAGTCACCTATCCCTATTCTAACTCTAGGCTTTTCATGCCTATATAAAGAACGCAACCCCTCATCTCAGATCAACGTTTTTTGGGCAGAGCTCAATACGTCATCAACGTTTTAGGCTTCATCCTCGAATAAGGACACACAAGCCACTACGTCACTACGCCGCAAGGGCGCATCAAGCCACGTAGGCAACTCTAGAACTACGTTTTGGCTTGATTCTTGATATTCATCAAGGTACGTAGGCATCTTGTTAGGACCGAGTTAGTCCCCGACAACAAGAGCAGCCACCATTAAAGCTCGAAGCTCACCCCCTTTGCATTCAATACACACTCCCCAGCTGCAATTTCAATACTTGTGATTTTCATCCACAACATTTGGCGCCGCCTGTGGGAAAACGACACAGCAACCATGGTTAACGCACGGAGATCTACACCAACAATCACCGACACCAACGCTAGCACTGCTGTGCCACCCATCAACTCTAGCACCGTTGTGCCTCCAACCACTGGATAAGGGTCGACACCCCAAATGGAAGGATCTCAAATTCCTCCTATCCAACCCCAAGAGACGAATCCTCGGGGGCAGAGACTCAGACTCAAGGGATGATTACCCATGATCCTACACAAGGGCTAAACACCCCTCAAGAAGCATGATAAACAATTTCTTAAGAAAATTCGCACCATATTACATGTGCAGGCCAGCAGACTTTGAAAATTCGTAGAAACTTCGTCATACATCGGAATTCAATGATTCTGGACTTTTTGGAAAGATATTTTCCTCTTCTACAACTTTCGTTCTTTATGAATTTCGAAAAAACGTCATCTAGAGGGACTAACTCGACAAAAACTAAACTGATTCGCAGATGCAAAGCACAGCAGCCCAGCAATCTTGGAAAAATCATAACAAATTCATCTTACATCAGAATTCATTGGTTCTAGACTCTTTGGAAAGATATTTTCTTTCTACACGACTTTCGTTCTTCGTATTTCTCAAGAAAACATCATCTAGAGTGTCAAAAAAGCCAAAAACGGGACTGACCATATGGGCAACAGCCTCATGCACGACCGTCCGGCAAGCAGAATAAACTGCTCTCTTCCAGAATTTTATGGGCATCAAGACCTACACCATTGGAAAGCTCTTGGAGTCTAGTTTCTTATGCAAAAAACGGTTCGCAAAAAGAAATTTTCTACAAAGAGTTACGGTTATTTTAGTAAAGGGGGCAGGATTGTTATGACTACCCATCCTTGATAAAAACCTCCAAAAATTGTGCACCGTGAAGCAAATTCACCAAGGTCAGAGGGAACTCATAGCTACTCCACACCCGAAGGTAAGGGTTATCAATTTGGAAAGAACTCCCCGAAGAAGGGACGAAGAAAACTGCGAACGAAAGGCTGCGCCCATAGCACTAATGCCTCTTGCAGATCCAGTTAATCATACTCCCCCTCTCACGGGCGAAATTATGAACACCACAACATCTAGGAAGTTTAAGATGTCTCTGGCCAAGCTCCCTCTAACCGATACGAAAGGGTGGTTTTAGCCTCGAAAGGGCAGTATTAGCATCGAAAGGGCATTTTTAGCCTCAAAATTAAGAACACTAAGCTCCTCCTCCATTAAGGGTCGATGCCTCACCATGAAGAGCAGAAAGTTCCTCCTTCATTAAGGGTCGATGCCTCACCATGAAGAGCAGAAAGCTCCTCCTCCATTAAGGGTCGTTGCCCACCACCGAGAGCTGAAAGCTCCTCTTCAGCCAAGGCATGAGCCCCCTCTTGTGACTGATAGTGCCCCAAACAGGAGAGAACCTCCAAGGGCTGATCCTGCCAAAATAATGGCTTTAGGAGATCTGATGATCCAACTCCGCCCTTTAAACGGACGAAATTATGAATGCTCGAATTTCAAGGAAAATGAAGATGCCAACTATCAAGTCTCACGATGGCACGGGTGATACCGAAAATCATGTAAGGACGTTCCCCAACGCTCTGCTTCTCGAGCCCATATCTGATGCACTTAAGTGCAGGGCCTTTCCTCAAATACTGGGGGGCATGGCTCAACATTGGTACATCCGTCTGCCTCCAAATTCGGTAGCCTTGTTTAAGGACCTGAACAAGGCTTTTATAGCCCAATGTGTTAGTGGAAAAACTCTTGAGAAAAGCTCTGCTTCACTGATGAACTTGGGGCAAAGAAAGGATGGATCCCCGAGGGACTATCTGAATATATTCATGAAGGAAGCACAGAGAGTGCAGGATCTTGACGAGCAAGTGACCATGGTAGTACTGCAACAAAGAAATATGGACGTGTATTTTAAAAGGTCATTGGCCAAACATCCTCCGGAAAACATGAATATGCTCCAATGTAGGGCAGGAAGATATATTAAGTCTAAAGAACGTATGAAGAGGGAAGCCATGACTGGCAATAATGGAAACAATGACAACTCAAAGAAGTGGAAGGCAGAGCCAGAGTACGATGCTAGGGACAAGTATCCCATGAATGGCAAAGACTCCGATTCTGTACCCAGAAAGAGCCAAGGACCAAGGGTTGAATGCTCCAAGGAGCCAAATCTTGATGGACATCGAGAAAGACAAGGACCTAAGATGGCCGAAGCCAATAAGGGGCGAATTTCCCCATGATGACCTGTTGGTCATAACACCTGTGATAGGCAACTCACAAGTGAAGCGAGTCTTGGTAGACAACAGATCTTCTGTGGACATTCTGTTACACGACGTCTTTCCTAAGATGAGATATAACGATTCACAGTTGACTCAATCGAACATGCCAATCTACGGGTTTAATGGCGTTCAGCTACCCATAACTATTGGGTAGAAGCCAAAAAAGGCCACTCAGATATTGAACCTTTTGTTGGTTAAAGCAACTTCTGCTTACAACGTTATCCTTGGAAGGACTGGACTTCATGCATTCAAGGCTGTTGCCTCAACCTATCATGTGAAGATCAAGTTCCCTACCAGGAATGGTGTTGGAGAACATAAAGGTGATCAGAAGATGGCACGAAGCTGTTATGTAGCCTCGTTAAGGCCTGACGGAGTCGGGGGGCAGGTCCTTCCGATTGAAGACATGGATGTCCACAGTGGTAAGGAACACAAAGAAAGGTCAGCAGAGGACATCACACAGAAGCCTCGGACAGCCATTGAGGCTAAGGCGTTAACTGACTTTGTGGTTGAGTGTACCATTGGCAACCAAGAAGTTGGGGGGCAGGAGGTAGTACCCCGAGCAGGAAGTGAACTGCAGAATAAGAATGAGGAGACCAGAAGGAGTGGCAGGTGCTCTATTTTGATGGAGCATCAAAAACAAAATCAAGTGGTGCATGCCTAGTCTTTCAAAGCCCGATGGGCTCAAGTTATCCTAGTAGGACTTAGCTTCATAATTTATCTAGTAGAAGTAGAGATAAGGTTCGTTGAAACCATTGCAGAGCATGTTGCTCCGAGTAGGATAATAGTATTCCATGTAAGGGTTGAACCCATTTTAAGTTATTAATGCAAGTTTGTTTTCCATTCATTGATTGTGATTTTATTTATGTGCCAAGCACCTGATGTGTGAGTCAAAGAAGACCAAGTACCGAAAATAAAAGAATACACGAATGAAAACAAACGAATGCATACCCCGAATGGTAGAGTTAGGTTATAGCAGATAAGAGTTTAAGTCCTTGAAGGACCCTGGATAAAGACAAACGTTGAAGTCCTGATGGAACACCCGCTGAAGAAACATATTGCATAGCATGAAAGCCAATGGAAGGCTCATCAAGTGGGCAATCTAACTAAAAGAATTCGATGTTAAGCCTAGTACGGCCATCAAAGCTCAGGCTCTAGCTGACTTCGTGGTTGAATATACCGTTGACAACCAAGAAGTCGGGGGGCAGGAGATAATAGACCAGGAAGGTCAGCAAGGTGAGAAACCCCTGGAAGAGAAGAAGGAATATTGGATGCTCTATTTTGATGGGGCATCAAAAACAAAAAGCTCTATTTTCATGGGGCATCAAAAACAAAAACCAGTGGTGCAGGTTAAGTTCTGCAAAGCCCCGATGGGTTCACACTCGAGTATGCCTTGAAGTTGGACTTCCAAACAACCTACAACGAGGCGGAGTATGAAGCTCTGATAGCCGACCTTAGACTGACAAGAGCCCTGAGGGTCAAGAACCTGAAAGTCTGTGGAGACTCAAAGTTGGTAGTCTCACAAGTCAATGGAGAGTTTGAGGTTAGAGAAAAGAATATGCCCAAATACTTGAAAGCTGCGATAGCCCAGTTAGATGAGTTCCAGGTATATCCCAAGGGAGGAGAATACAAAGGTCGATGCCTTACCTCAATTCAAGGGTCGAGACCCATTCTGGGAGCGTCTACTTCCAAGTCCTGAAGACCCCCACCATCGATTCGAAGTTGGTGGCACCGTTTGATGTAGGAAGCTGTCAGATAGACCCTATCAAAGCTCATCTTAAGACTGGTTGGCTCCTTGATATTTCCTTGAAAGCACGGAAACTGTCTGTGAGAGTGTTAAGATACGCATTGATTGAAGGTCTCCTCTATAAGAGGTCCATTGTCATTACATACTTAAAGTCTTGAATTTCAAATCCCGACACAAAATTTAAGCCTTGATGGCCAACAAGGAAGTCTGTCTCCAATCGAGCTTGTCATTAGAAATTAAGAGCCGCCAGCCAAAATTGAAACTTAAGCAAGGTCCTATGAGTATAAGAAGAAGGTTGAAATCCTGATAGAGGGTTGACAACCAGCCAAGGCACACCAGACTTGAAGTCAAGTGCTCAGTGGCAAGTGAATTTCTTGAACGATCAACCGAGAAGCAAGACCTCCACTATATGAAGCAAGGGGGGCAAAAAATAAGGGACTCCATTATTTCAACATCTTAGAATGAGAGTTAAAGGTTGAATGGTTGATGATAACCAACAACCACGAATGAATTCTCGTTTTCGAATCAAGGACTCAGCAAACGAATTAAGGCCCTGAAGGTCACGAAAGCTAAGAAACGGGTCGTTTCAAGGTTCTGCAGGAATCTCAAAAATTCGAAAATAATAAGGCTGAGAGCCCGACAAAAGCCAAAGAAACGGTCCACAAATGAAAATTGGCCCAAAGATAGGAGCCTAGAACATCAACGCCCAAGAAGCTAAATCTCCTAGGCGTTGGATCAAATAAAGCCTCCTTGGCGGGGATACCCACGCCAAGGCTGGAGTAACAAATGAAGGGTATTAAAGTACCCACGCCAAGAAGACTTAAAATCATAAGACAAGGTATCACAAAGTGCCTCCTTGGCGGGGGTACCCACGCCAAGGTTGTACGAATTGAGGGTGAAAAAATACCCACGGTCAGGAAGCCATATCTCCTAGACGTGGTTGGCAAAAACATCTCCTTGGCGGGGATACCCACGCCTAGAGTGGTTGTACAAATAAAGGCATGAAATACCCACGCCCAGGAGACCAACTTCCTTGGCATGCCTAAGGAGAAGGTCTCCTTGGCGAGGGTACCCACGCCCAGAATAAATTTTGAAAATTGAAGGCATGAAATATCCACGCCCAGGAGACCAACTTCATTGGCGTGCCTAAGGAGAAGGTCTCCTTGGCGGGGGTACCCACGCCCAGAATAAATTTTGAAAATTGAAGGCATGAAATACCCACGCCCAGGAGACCAACTTCCTTGGCGTGCCTAAGGAGAAGGTCTCCTTGGCGGGGGTACCCACGCCCAGAATAAATTTTGAAAATTGAAGGCATGAAATACCCACGCCCAGGAGACCAACTTCCTTGGCGTGCCTAAGGAGAAGGTCTCCTTGGCGGGGGTACCCACGCCCAGAATAAATTTTGAAAATTGAAGGCATGAAATACCCACGCCCAGGAGACCAACTTCCTTGGCGTGCCTAAGGAGAAGGTCTCCTTGGCGGGGGTACCCACGCCCAGGGCTCCTCTTCGAACGACAAGCCATTTTTCAGAAATTAAAAAAGGAATAAAATCCTTAAAAATTCTGAAAATAGGCTAGAAGTGATGGGTAAAAATACCTATTAAATCAAAAAAAAAAATGTTTGAATAATTTATAAAATTATTTCTAAGGCATGAGGCCCAACATTTTATTTTTGGTAAAAATTATCGAAAATAAAATGTATAAAACCTGATGGTTTAAAAAAAAAAGAAGAAAAAAAAACAAAAAAAAAAAAAAAAACCAAAAAAAAGTCACCCACGCCACCCCAGGCTTTCTTCCTGGGCGTGGCACACAAAGAAACCTCCTAGGCGGTGGTACCCCGCCCAGGGTGTATCACAAGATGAAGGTTGAATTGCCAAACTGCAATTTGATACCCCAAGTTCTATCTACTTTACAAAAAGGTCCCTGCAGTTCACAATTTTACAAAATAAATACCTGTTGGTACATTAAAAATTCCTAAATTATTAGGAATAATTACGAAAAATACCCGTGGGTACATAAAAATTCCTAAATTATTAGAAATAATTTAGAAAAATACCTGTGGGTACATAAAAATTCCTAAATTATTAGGAATAATTAAGGAAAATACCTGTGGGTATAACAAATTTCCTAAAATTATTAGGGAAAATTACGAAAAATACCTGTTGGTACATAAAAATTCCTAAATTATTAGGAAAAATTAAGGAAAATACCTGTTGGTACATAAAAATTCCTAAATTATTAGGAATAATTAAGAAAAATACCCGTGGGTACATAAAAATTCCTAAATTATTATGAATAATTAAGGAAAATACCCGTTGGTACATAAAAATTCCTAAATTATTAGGAAAAATTAAAGAAAATACCTGTTGGTACATAAAAATTCCTAAATTATTAGGAAAAATTAAGGAAAATACCTGTGGATATAAAAAATTTCCTAAAATTATTAGGAAAAATTACGAAAAATACCTGTTGGTACATAAAAATTCCTAAATTATTAGGAAAAATTAAGGAAAATACCTGTTGGTACATAAAAATTCCTAAATTATTAGGAATAATTAAGGAAAATACCCGTGGGTACATAAAAATTCCTAAATTATTAGGAATAATTAAGGAAAATACCCGTTGGTACATAAAAATTCCTAAATTATTAGGAAAAATTAAAGAAAATACCTGTTGGTACATAAAAATTCCTAAATTATTAGGAAAAATTAAGGAAAATACCTGTTGGTACATAAAAATTCCTAAATTATTAGGAAAAGTTACGAAAAATACCTGTGAGTACATAAAAATTCCTAAAATATTAGGAAATGTACATAAAAATACGAGGAAAATTATAGAAATATTTTCTTGACAAATTGAGCAATAATTTATGCTAATAATGCATAAAAGCTCTATGAAAGTGCCGAAATTGCTAAAAGCAAACACAAATTAAAGCCTCGAATAAGGCAAATCGTCGTAAATGTGTAGGTCGCTCCACACTTTACAATCAAGACGATACTCGTGAAACACTAGTGTAAACCAAAATTCCCATATAAGGGTAGGAAAATTAAGAAGTCCCAGGTAAGGGATAAAAATGACCCCGAGTCTCGATTAAGGCAAATATAACTTCTACGAAAACCTGATCAGTTTTCCTAGAAGTTGGGGGGCAAATGATATGGGCTAAAAATAAGCCCTAAAGGCACATTTAATGTTGCATTAATTAGGCCCGGTATGGTCCAAACGTGGGGCCCACCAACAGGGTCCAAAACCCTATTTAAATATTAATTTCGTAATTGATTAGAGGGATAAATCAACATCTCATTAATTTGAGATATAATGGGAAACAACTCCTACAAAGGAAAGAAATCAGTATATACAGTCATATCACGATTCTAATTCCACGTAATAGGAATTAGGATTGACTCTTATCAGAAAAGGATTCTGGATAACTATTACTACATGGAAACTAATTCCTACATGGAAGGAGGTTAGAAACTTCTAGAATTGGGCCAAGGAGGTGACTTGCCCACCAAGTCACCTATCCCTATTCTAACTCTAGGCTTTTCATGCCTATATAAAGAACGCAACCCCTCATCTCAGATCAAGGTGTTTTGGGCACAGCTCCATACGTCACCCACCACGTTTTAGGCTTAATCCTCGAATAAGGACATACAAGCCACTACGTCACTACGCCGCAAGGGCGCATCAAGCCACGTAGGCAACTCTAGAACTACGTTTTGGCTTGATTCTTGATATTCATCAAGGTACGTAGGCATCTTGTTAGGACCGAGTTAGTCCCCGACAACAAGAGCAGCCACCATTAAAGCTCGAAGCTCACCCCCTTTGCATTCAATACACACTCCCCAGCTGCAATTTCAATACTTGTGATTTTCATCCACAACAATTGTAATTGTATAATATATATACACAAATCTATACATATGGATATACACACTTCTTTAAAATCGCATGAGCGTAGTACACGTTAGTGCTACGAGAGTTTTATAAAAAATAGACATTATTAAAATAGAATATTTAAATACTTAATACTTCAAATATCGAATTACATTTTTCAAATATCTATAATAAAATTTTATTTTTTTCAAATTTCAAATTAATAGCATGTAACTGGATTAAACGTTAGTGTATATAGGTCTTACTCGAGTGGTATGGAGATAGTGGTAACTGAATTAAACTAGTAGATATAGTAATGATCTTTTGTACCCATCAAACCCTCAAGTTTAATACGTTGTACCTTTTAGCCCCTGAAGTATCCGGAAAGGTCCTATTAACCCTTATACTGGTACAAATTAAAAAAAAATTGTAACGGACACATGTAATGTCTATTTTGCCCATCCGATACTTACCGTTACAATTTTTTGTACCGGTACAAGGGTTAATTGGACCATTACGAATACTTCAGGGACTGAAAGGAACGTTTTGAAACATTGAGGGCTGATAGGTATTTCGTATAAAACTTCGAGGGCTAAAATGTCATTAAGCCTGTTTTACAATGATAAAACTTAATACAAATGTACCACAGATTCCAGGTACAAACGAGTGGAAGACAGTTTACTAATAAGCAATTTGAAAAACATCACAAAATATCAAGTAAAATCAAACTCACTCACAATCCAATCCCTCAATATGCATTTTGCCGAGAAAATACAAAATTCAACCTCTTATTAAACATTTCCTTTGGTTTGCTGGTCAGGAATGACTTGGAAAACTCAACAATGGAGGAATAACCTAAACATTAACTGGTAATTTAGCAAGTTAAAAATTATAAAAAGATACCCTAACAAAATGGGGATGGAAATTAGAAATCTTGTTATAAAAAGCAAATTAAACAAGCTAGCTGTAAAGCTGACTAAGACGGATAGATACTGTACATTACAAGACCATTCCCAAAAACTATATGCCCTATCCACAGACTCCATTTAGTGATGGCCACGTCTGAGGACTGAAAGAAATCCACCACTTTTGCGTCGATCTTCTCCTTCATCACCAACCTGTTCCAAATACATCAGGCGTCAATTGTATCACAGTAACAAGATATGCCCATTATAAATATTAAAGCATGATATAACATCTCAAATCCACAAGCAAAAATGCCGGCATCCATGATAACGAGAGGCACAAATCTCAATTCAAAACCATAAGTCAATGCCCATTATACAAAAATTAACAGTTTTTTTTAACTATAGTTTTTAGGTGTTTTTTTTACAAAAGTCTTTATTGGTTCATCGTTGTATGGCTTTATGCCTATATCTGTTAGTCTTTTGGTCAGTACATACTAACGGATTTTAAATTTTTAATTGCTACTTAATGATCTAACAATATATATTTTAATGATTCTCAATTTTTTCAAACAAAGATTTATGTTATGTGTGTGTGTATCATGCAGGTATCGGTTGGGTTTCTTCTTGCATGAAAGGTTTTCATTTCATTCAGCACCCACCATTTATTCCCATGATTGAAAGTAAATATGGGACTGGATATTGGGTTTATGTGTTCAACTTCTATACTTAAAACGGTGATTCCTAAATCAAATATGTTGTACCACTACAAAAAAACGTTAAAACACACAAGGTTAAACCATACAGCACCAAAAACATTAATGGCCGAACCGCACGTTTTTCTTCTAGGAGGGGTACTGTGTATTTTTTGCGCAAACTTTTATGGACAAAATGTTAACAAGCCTAAAAGTATATAATGTCATTGGCAAGAGCATCACATAAATATAGAAACATGCTCTTTTTCCTTCGTCCTTGTGTGTGCAGTGTAGTGTGTAAAGGATAACAAGATGCTACCTCCTTGGAAATCTGCTGCAAACTTGCTATTATTTCAGTAAAGTCGGGTCTTAATGTTGGGTCTTGCTGCCAGCATCTTTCAAGCAGTTCAGTAAGTTTTGGAAGTGTGTTTTTAGGAATTGTGGGACGTAATCCCTGAAAAGCACCAGTCAAAGAAATGTGTAATATTAACCAAAACAAAGTGAGGCCCTTAGAATCAGTATGCTGGTTTGTCAATACGTTATACATATTTCAGAGAAAAAGATCAACTAAGCCATGACCTCGTGCTCATATGGTAATTTTCTAAACTACGAATACCAATTAAATGGGAAAATTAATTCACTTCATTTTAATTATTTTTGAAAGAAAATAAATAAATAATTAAAACATAAACAATAAATTAACACTACTTGACTTCCACTTTTTATGATAGCATATTTTAAAAGTTCAAGTGTCATTTTTGAATAAATTGCAATATGTACGGTTTTGATCAATGACATATGATCAAATAGATAGACTATTAAAAAGTACGGTCATTGACCAAAAGAGCATGGACTGTTGGATCTTAAAATAGATAGATACGATCTGTCAGATCAAATATTAAAAAGATAATTTCTTGAGCTTTGTGTGGCCTATAAAATCATCTAACTTTGATTTTTAGAACTCACAAGATAGAGCAAAAATAATAAATTGATTGTATGAAAGCTAATAAATAATACTCCCTCTGTCCCCCTTGGTTCTTTACCTTGGGGGACGTAATTCTGGCACGGATTTTGAGGTGCATTTTGCGAATAGTTTCATAAGTTATTTTTAAAATTTTCTTTTTTTGTATAAAAATAGAATTGTTCTATTTTTATATAAAAAAAAATTAAAAATAAGTTATGGAACTATACTTTTTAGGAGCCTTAAAATGCGTGTCAAGCAGTGGAAAAAAACTGTAAAGAAATGAGAGGGATAGAGGGAGTAATTTTTTATATATTTATACTTAAATTTGATTATTTTTTCTCTAAATCTTTCAAATTTAAGAGTTCTTTATTTCCTTCAATGAAAGATTAAAATTTATCTGATAAAAATCAAAATAAAATAAAGCAAATCCTAATAAAATATAAATATCAAGAAAAATTTGTTTGATAACATAATTTATATAATTATGAATATTAAAAAAGAACAGTGCATTATACGGGTTATAAGCTAGTATTTTAAATTTTTTCACACCAAATTGTCTGTTAAAAACAATTTGAATTGTTATTTTTTGTAACAATTGAAGGACCCCAACTATGCAATTTTACCTTTTGGACAACTCCAACAGCTGCTTGTAGCGGCGTTAAGTACTCGTATGGAATCTGAAAAACAGATAAATAAGGTAAAACTTAATAAAGATACCAAACACAGTGTGATGGAGTAAGAACTTTGGTGAGTCTAAACTTGTACCTTTCCAGTTAACAACTCCCATAATACAATAGCAAAACTGAAAATATCGGCTTTGTGATCGTAGGGCTTGTGTTCGATAACCTTCAACAGAAATGAAATTAAAGAACAAATGCCAGATAACTAGCATCCAAAATGGAGCATAACGAGAAGCGAGTACCTAATACAACCTATGCTCTGGAATAGAAACTGAGGTGGTAAAGCACTCAGAAAACTAACAATTTCTTATAAATACAACACATATAGCAGTATCATTATCAGTCTTCATATCCTAGAGTTAAAAAGCACTAACATAATCACACTATAGAAGATTACAAGAAATATGAACCACTGTATTCATGTGAGTGAGAAAGCTCTAAATAAGACTCAAATGATCAAATTCAAGTTTAGTTTACTGCTGCTAATCAAAGTATATTTCTACTTCAGTGTCAAACAATCCAAAAGTATACAACTAAGATAAGCTCAAAACAAATGGTTGCTTCATTTATTTTATATTGAATGTATGTGTGCCTGTGTTTATCTATACTAAAACTTGGCCACTGGAATAGTCAATACATAAATTAGATAGAAGGATTAATAGAGACAAAAAAATACTCAGAATTCACTAATTCAATTTAGAGGTGCACCTCTGGAGCCATCCATCTATATGTCCCAGTCTCTGCAGTCATAACTCCAGACTGTGCTTTCACTCTGGCAACACCGAAATCAGCTACTTTAACAACCTGGAACATAATACATGAAATTAGACCCAAACCATGCTAGACACTTTTTGAAGCTTGACAGACAAATGTAGTATGTAACATTGAAAAGCAGCTCCTCTAACTGTATGGGCTTTGACAATTTGAACAAAGTTAATGATATATATGACTGGTAAACAGCGCCTTTAACTGTACGGGCTTTGACAATCTCGACAATGTTAATGATATAAATCACCAGTAAACCATTTACCATTTATATGGGGAAAGTACAAATTTCTGACTATTATACGAAAATACAACATGAAACCAAAGGGAGAAACAAAAAACTGTCCAAACAATACAATTTATCTTACTTCATTTTCATCCATTAAAAGATTAGCAGCCTTCAAGTCCCTATGAATTATATTGTTCTGGTGCAAGTAGTTCATTCCCTTTGATATATCAATTGCTACTTTGAGTAAAGATGGAAGCTTAAAAGTTCCCCTCTGTTTGTGTAGATAGTCATAAACACTTCCACCACTCATGTACTCTGAGAGTAAACAAATACAATTACACTTAGAAAGAGGCAGCAGTTACAATACGACTAACAAAAGGAGAAACACTTGACATTACTAATTATCATCTATATGCTCAGCAATTTGCAAAGGACTACACCGATATAGATAACTTACCTGTTACAATGCACAAGCTCGGAGGTTTGGTACAAGCACCTATGAACTGCACAACATTCTTGTGCCGAACTTTCCTACAGGTATTGACCAACAGCCAATCAGAGCAATCTAAATAAAATGTTTATTCCACTTTTAAATTGGGAGTAGCATTGCTTCCTTGTCTGATTGCACTTATTTCGTCTACAAGCTTTTGTCTGTTGTTATATGCACCAATATGGCTCATATAACAAATACTATATTTTACTTAATTCCAGTTTCCAAAAAATAAATTGATACCAAGTAACATGACAGAACTCAAGAAAAGTACAATGTAATAAGGCATGCCATGCACTGATGAAGTGTTTGGAAACTGTCTACTCCAAGTGGGTAACATAGCAAAGAAAAATTGTTGAATACATAATGCCCCCTTCATAAAAAAAAATAAGCATGGCATAACATTAAGCTTCTTCCCTTTTATATCAACAATGGACATCTGGAAAAAAAAATTGCCTACAGATCAGATACACTACACTGCTTCCTGACGAACTTCACGATAATGGTTAGGGGGGAGCGTCATTCATTTTAGTTCGGTATACCTTCGGTTTTTAAAACTGAAAAGCACAACCGAGTTAATGTTACAATCGGTTTAAATTAATTTGGTTGTGGTTTAAAATCTACATATGCTAGAAGAAAATTTTGCAGATAGTGTTCTAAGAGCAGTAACCAAAAATAGTAAATTATTCTAGAAAAATTTACTCTGATATGTAATACTACCTGTTACTAAGTAGTAAATAATTAAGAAAGCCAATAACTAAAGTATGATAAATCCATGTGTCAGTATATATATATATATATATATATATATATATATATATATATATGGTTCCCGACATTCTAGCATAACAATGAAAAAAGTGGAAGATTAAATTCACCACCAATGAACACATTTAACACACTAAAATTTAACAAGTAACATAAAGTTAAAAAGTTCAGGTTTATAGTTTCCATACATTCATATAATATATGCATTTAATATAACAAAAACAGTATTAATGAATGGTTCGATTCGGGTCTTTTCGGTTTGGGTGGATTTCGAAACCTGAACCAAACGAAACAACTGGTTCATGTTCTCAACGTTATTTTTTCCCGGCTTTCTCGTTTTCAATTCGATTATGTTTCGCTATTTTTAGTCAGCCCTTATAAAGTGTGAGCAACAGCATCTAAATTTAAATATAGTAACTTATAAGACTTTACATCCTAACAAGCATATCTCTCCCCAAGATGTATTAAGACATAGAATTGTCTCATATTTCAGGTCTAAAGAGATTCTAAAGATTCACTATGTTGCATACTTTCCAACCAGGAGAAGAAACAAATTGAGATCATATAACTAAGAAGAACAGCAATAAATTTTAGCTAAATTTGCTTTACGACCCTTTTCCCTGTCTAAGGAATCATGAAAATTGCAAATCATGTTTGAAGAGAAATGTTTTGACAGACCTCATTATATATACTTCTTGGGCGAACTCCCGCTGCATCTCAGCATTCACACGTTCAGCCTTGAGGACTTTAATAGCCACTTCCTGACTACAGTATGTACCTTTGTATCTGAATGATTAAGAATCTTGTTAGCCAAAAAAATCATATTCGGAGTAAGAAAAGGAGTAATGAATATGACTTACAGATCACCGTACGACCCAGACGCAACTTTGCACTCAAATTTCAGTTGCTGGGGATCGATTTCCCAGACATCAGTTCCATCGTTAGGTATTGTCAAGTGATCAGTTTCACATTTCATTGGAGTTTGCTCATTGACATCAAGAGACGATGAAATTTGATTTGGCCATGATTGATTCTGCAAAGTAACATAAACACCTTGAGAAACTAGAAATTAATACATGACAACAATTGCCATATAGAAGAGACTCCAAATTACATTTAAAGAAATACAACCTAATCTCTACGAAAATTATCATCGATTCAATTTGCTTTAGAACTTCTGAATGACGATTTCTGTGTTGCGTCATGAGACCACATCTTGAACGTGTTTTGCCAAATCAGCCAGTCAAGAATAAGAAAGACTATAACAATCTACATGGTACATATACTTGTGTAGTAGAGTATGTAGGGTTACCAGCCTGACTCTTTAGGACAGTACTAGCTTATTTATTCTAAAATAGTCAAATCCAAAAATCCCTCATGTCACCATACTAGTTTGCAATGTCACAAAAACACAAACTGAACACAATCTTCTGCAAAGAACTAGACATGCTATAACTCGCTCAAGGAACAATTTCTCCAGAAAATAATACTGCAGAGTGATGGGAATGTTATGGATGCACAACACAAGTCCCTCAAGATGACAAGAATAGATCATTAAGTTCAAAGCTTTAGAACCATGTTGAAGCAATTTTTGACTAGGAACTAATTGTGTAAATTACATGCATTAAAGTAAAGATATGTTCTCTATATAAATAACTACATAAATAGGAGCTGATCTAGATAAATGGTGTGCTAATACACACTTTTTTCTTTTTTAAATTAAAATATCAGACTAAAAAACACATAGTCCCCTACACCCAAAAATACTACGGACTTATAACTCCAACTAGTACTTAAACCAGTAAGAATGTCAAAAAGAAGTATAACACCAAGTATAATTCAATCTTATTATGTGATTCATAGAGAGAAGCAACGAAATACCTCAATCTTTAAAACCTCTTTAGCCACAGCAGTTCGGAGTTGCTCAGTTTCCTGTTAAAAACGGAACATGGTCAAAATGCTTTTTCAAGCAAAGGTAACTGGGGGAAGAAAGGTTATTAAGGTCATTCATCAATCAAAAAAAATCTTTTTTATGTTTTCAGTACATCACCACAGTAAGCTAGATCTACATTATTAAAACAGGATTAGATTACCTCGAACGGCCAACCATCAACAACGAAAACATCTAAAGAGTAACCATCTACTGTTGAAAAAGCATGTGCCTCTTGGATGTTTAGCCCAATCTCAGCCAGTAAAGAAGTTAACTGCAAGTGTGCATTGAAGAAAGCTGTCAAGTTTAATACCTAACTCACAAATTCAACAAATGTTGACTATAGCGTGAGAACTAGATACAAATGTGCACTTACAGATGTATTACATAATATGTATTAGGTCACAGAATTTACTTGGAGACAAGAAAAAACAAATTAAAATAAATTAGTTCTTGGAAGTCAAGTAATTTGCCTTAGGTTCTCATTAGAAATTTAAATGTCTAAAACTTTCGACCCTAATGTAAGCTAAATGATGTCTGTCATAACATATGACCTGATACTGGTTGCTTTATTGTCACAACACCATGGTGCCACAGCCTTTCAAAGAATAGTGAGGACATTATGGCAACAACATGGAGATAAGGCGTCCTATGGCGATGGGACATGACCATGGATATATACATACATGTTCTTTGCAGATATTTATGTAGCTAAGTTATCAAATATTTACTAGTCCAATGAATGGTTAATGTTAAAAGATCCTAGTGTTTTACATATTCAATTTATAATTTTTAATGGTCAAGTAATGTATTCATAGTTTTTTTTACATTTCTAAGTTATGATTATTATAAAAACATCATCACTCTTGCACTACTGTACACTTATGAATTGAGTCGAATGACAAACAAGTACCATGGTGATAGCAGCATAAAGTGCATATTTTCTCAAAGTTTCAGTTCTATTTTTGCTTTACATGCATCCTGGAAGGTGTATACATGTTCACAAAATTCCCCGTAAGCCAACGTTATAAAAATATAATGATGATCTCACATAAACTGCATCTTTTTGCAGTTTTTGCAACTTGCAAATGAAAGAAAAAGACACTTGAGAGTTATTTAGGGATATTACTGGTTCGCTGAAAAAGGAACTAGTTGAACTACCTGACTGAGGAGTTTTGGCTTGTCATCTGTTGAAAAGGTGATTTCATGCATGGGCCTATACAATTAGCACCACAAAAGAAAAAGCCTAAATATAAAGCTTTAAGACATGCATGTCAGCAAGATCAGAAGTAAAATGACAACCATATACCGGGAAAACTTTGCACATGCATTTGTTGCACTATCACCATCGTGAACATTTTTGTTAGCTTCAATTGCAAGGGCTTCAAGATTAGGAGAAGAACCGAAGGCAGGAGGTGGGTGGATGCTGTATGGAAAAAGTAGGTTATCAGGTAGCCTACACATTTACCAATTGAGACATAGTGCAAGAAAGCAAAAATGAGAAATCACACTGGTTCAGTTATAAATCAGACCTTTGGACAACCTCCTTTTTTGGAGAGCTTGAATGAATAGAATCATCAGTGTGTCCATTTGATGCGGGAGAGACCTGCAGAAGCAACATTTTATATGTTACATAACACACAAAATCGATAAACTGAGGCTGCACCTTCAAATGATAAAACAAAGCTTCATATATGAAATATATATCTAAAAATCTGTGCAGTGTGGAAACAAAGCTTCATATATGGAACATCACCCCATGAATGTTCCTTTAATATTTGTTTCTTTCACTAAGGTTATATGCCTGACATATAGTAATTCCTAGAAAATGATTTCTAATGCAACAGCATATCTCCATGGATCTGATGCACAAAAAGCAATAAAACAATCAAACTTTAAACTGGATGTTTCGACTATAATATATGTTATGTCCTTGGAACTATGAGTTGCTAAAACTTAATGTCCATTTTCATTGATGTACAAATTGTTATATCTTCGAGGAAAAGTCATTAAAACAATTATGCACACTTGCATAGAGAAAATATTCATTGTTGCCTATTAATTTACCAAATTAGGAACAAAACACATTCTTCAATGCATAATCCCTATACAAAGAAATTGTTTTAGCTAGTAGTGATGAATCATGTATAATTAACAAGTAAAATGCACAGATATTTTCGGTTGGCAATGGTGCAATAATAATCTATCATTCAGAAAATTTAAATATATCATGGTCATTGTAACCATTCAATCAAAATGCAAATTCAGAAGTCATATTAAAACCAGCTCACCTGCACTAGACGAACATCAAATACAGGTCTGTTAGCAGGATCATGGGCTTCTAACAGTAACCTTTTATGTGTGAGAACATCTTCTGCCCTTTCGACATTCACATCCAATGCATACCTTCATACCCAAATATCACATCCTTAACATGGTCAAAATTTCAACAGAGAGCATTAACAATTAGGCTTACAACCAAATTCAAACAGAAAAACTATATCCCATCATGTCCATAACCAGTATATTAACAAACATTTCATGTAAACAAGTGCTAACAACAACTAAAAATATATCACAAAATACATTTCACACCCTGAATCATCGAAATTCAATCCAACACTATTCACCCAGCACGAAAAAACAGCACTTGCTCATCATGCCCTCAAATCACAATAAACTATTATTTCAATAATAACTACACCAATCCAAAACCAAAAAGTTCAAATCTTTCAATAAAATCCAAATCAAATCACCAAAAAAACCTTAAAAAAGCAACCCAAAAGCCCCAGCAAACAAACAAAAAAAACCCAAATTCAACACAAACACAACAACCCATCAAAAACAAACAAAAACCCACTTCATTACACACAAAATTACACACATACAAGACACAAAACACAAGAAATTACCTAGTAGGCAATCTGTTAAAGTGAGCCCAAAGCTCATCATCAAAATCAGCTTCTTTAGCCTCTTTATTACCAGAATCTTTGAGTCTCCATAGAACCTCATTGTAAACCTCCAGTTTCATCCTCTGATGTCGACTATTCACAGCCATTGATTCCACCACTCTACTACTACAACTTTCATTATCTTCCATCACCATCCTTGATTTCTCTCAAAAGATCTCACCTTTTCCCTGTATAATTATATGTATCTATCTAAAAACGAAAAGGGTATGCAGATTCAAGAAAAAAAAAAAATACCCAAATCGACGAAATTGATTAAGGGTACGTCTATGTGCATTACACACATGTATGTATACTGTATGTGTGTACATATACACAGCTTAACTACATCCGTTTCCCTAGGTAAAAGATTTCTTTTTAAATTGTTTCTTAATTTTTTATAAGAAAGAATTAATTATATTATTAACCACTAATCTTATCTTAATAAAATAATTGTGATTTTAAAAATGGAAATAAATCTTCACGAGGCGGTTCACAAGAATGTTGCTTTTAGCGGCGGAGTCATGTTGACGTGGATCCTTATTTTGTTTACCATCACTTTTTATTGTTCTTATCTTCTCTTCTTGTTTTTTTAAATCTTTTTAATCAATTTAGTGTTTTTATTGTAATTTACAAAAAAAAAAATCTTACCAAATTGTATAGAACTTTTTTCAGTTTAAGTTGATAAACATTGTAAAAGTGTTGAGCTTAGCTAATAAATTTCAAACGTTAAAATTTAATCTATTCGAACATTCTTTCTTTCTATTTTTGTCACATTGAATGGTGTAATTGTATAAAAAATTGGAGGCCCCTATATTGTTATTAAAAAATTAGTTAAAACTTTCCTATCAAATCTATTTGCCAACATAATATATTATTTTGTATTTAAAAAGAAAAATATATTATTTTGTATTAAAAAAGAAAAAGACATAAGCCACCATAATATAATTTTAATAAAACATATAAGCCGAGTAATATTCATTTTCTAATTAAGAAAAAGTTGGTATCCAAATTATAAATAAAATTTAAAACTAAATAAGAATAAAATATGATTTGGTAAAAATTATTAGCAAATTTTTGGTAATAAATTAAATCAACAATTTTAAATGACATATCCAGCTCTTTATTAAAATTTTAAATTTATATTTACTTTCAAATATTAAAATTTTAATTAAATTATTAAATTTAAACATACTACTCTACTTGATTTTAAATTTTAAATAAATTCATCATTTCCAATCATAATAATAACAAATTTGACAACAATTGATCGCATTATTAATCCCCAAGATGTTTTGAAATAAAAGTTTTTTTTTTTGGTAATTTGTAACTCCCAATTGCAATGCAATGTTACAACATCACTTTTCATTATCTAACTCAATTTTTTTGATAAAAAAATATAGCTCAATATTTATATGTTGTAATTATGTCTTTAATTTTATAATTTGAAAATTTTTAAATATTTGATACTAAAATAATATGAATAGGATGGTAATGATTCCATCCATAGTACAAAATCAAGAACCCTGCTTATAACGGTTGAGAAATTTGACTTTCGTAAACATTTTTAAAGATTTACCGGGAGAATATGGCACAGAATGCCACGTGGTGAAATATGGAAACTGTGAGTGGCACAGAATACGGCCTTTGGAGACCATGTAGAGTCATTAGAAGTTTAGCACTACATATATATTTGGGTTTCTCTCTGACAAAAAAACAAAATCAACCTAGTCAATACTGCCCCTACTTACTAGATGTACCTGAAATCTTT
Source organism: Saposhnikovia divaricata (assembly GCA_036435485.1). NCBI lineage: Eukaryota > Viridiplantae > Streptophyta > Magnoliopsida > Apiales > Apiaceae > Saposhnikovia > Saposhnikovia divaricata. The sequence goes on along the minus strand of CM071596.1, from coordinate 50,165,781 downwards.
TTTTATTGTTTTATTTATTCATTATCAATTTTATTTTATGTAACATTTAAACATTCTATTTTAAATTCATGTCCTAGTTACTCCTCCCTCTCAACCAGTTTACACTTTAAAAAATGCTAAGTTCCACATTTTTTTTAACAAAAAAAATACTCTGCAATTCTAAAATGCAATTATTGCAATCTGAAATTCAACTATTTGTAAATAGTCACACAATTTTTACCGTATTTTTGCAAAATAATTTAAAAATATTGATATTTTTTGATATTTAAAAATATTGATATTTTTTATTTTTAATAAATTACATACTCTCTCCGTCCCATTTATATTGGCCATAATTCCTTTTTGCATGTCGCAAAAGAATTGACCATGTTTCCTTAATGAAACAAATTAAGAGTTAAATATGTTAAGTTTATCTAAATATATAAATAATTGAGTGTAAGTTTGACAATTTTCCTAAATACGTGTTTTTTGATTGATGACCGAGATGGTGTAAGTATAATTTAACTGAATTTGTACTTTTTTACACATTGTTTTAAATTTTTTAAAAATGTACTTTTGTGCCTTATTGATAAATTTTGTTGTTTATAATAAATAAATTAATATTTTTAATTTGTTATTTTTAGTAAGATATTAATAACCTTACTGATAAATTTTGTTGTTTATAATAAGTAAATTAATATTTTTAATATAATTTTTTTAACTTATTACTTTTAGTAAAGGTGTTAACAATTTTTTTGGAATGTATTAACCAACTAATCAAATATAACTTGTTTTGCTTATAATAGTATAGTATAGATATCATCATTTTTTATGCCTAATTTTATCTTAACTACTTCAAAAAAAAAATAGATATGACAAACTGAAAAGAGGAAAGAAATTATGAAAAGATGAAGAATCGCATGATTAGAAATGAATTTATAGATACCGATAATGAGTACACTATAACTACTTACTAAAGAATAAAAAGTTTGCATACAAATATAACTCTGATTCACACAATAATAATCACAGTACAAAATTAATTTGTATGCAAATATGTATTCTGTTAAATATATGATATAATTCTAGTAAGCTCGCTTCTCTAACACTTGAGGTTTTAGAAAAGCCGATAAACTTAACATTTTATCATGATATCAGCGCATGTTAAGTTCATGTTAAGTTTACCAGCTGATAAACTTAACAGGATATCAGAACATGTTAAATTTAAGCGAGAGATCATATCATATATTCATCATGATCTTCTGATTAACATAAGAAATATTATCACCACTAACTCACCAAGCAATTACGTGCTATTATTTCTAAATTTTTGTTTAATGTAATCTAAAGCAAGTCACGTAAATTCATTTGGTAGATACCAAATGATTTTATAGATTGAGATGGGAACATGGATAAAATTTTGACATCTTTAAGAACAAGTAACTAAGTATTTCTTCTCTCTTATTTTTGGAAATGTCGAACATAAATATAACACTGATAACTTTTTTGGATGTAGATAGTTAATACAATATTAATTTTTCAATAATAACGAGTCTTTCGAGGTGCTCAAAAATTTATCCCTGCATATTTCACAAAATTGATTGTACTATATATGAAGTTAAAATCTGCTTACGGACGAATACATTTACAAGATACTTGAAAAAAAGATTATGTACTTCAAACTATCTCTAATGCTTCCTGAGAAGAGAATATATTTACGATGAAATTAGCATTAGCATTTTTTAAGTGATACGTGAATCATGTCTTGTACGTATAAATTGTATTGCATGTCACTAATCTTATCCAAAGGATATATATATATATATATATATATATATATGGGAGTCCTTCCACAACCACGGGTGGCTACAAAATAGGAACCACCAAGAGCAATGTAACATTGCGCCTGGCGCAATGTAACAATGCGCCTGGAGCAATGTATCATTGCGCCAGGCGCAATGTTACATTGCATTGCGCCTGGCGCAATGTAAACATGCGCCTGGAGCAATGTATCATTGCGTCAGGCGCAATGTTACATTGCGCCTGGTGCAATGTATCATTGCGCCAGCTGCAATATCTTTAAATGACCAAATTTTGTCGAATAAATTAAAATATTAAATAAAAATATAAAAAATACCAAATTCTGAACTTAAAATTCATAAACAACCAAGTGGTCATACTCACTATTTTTGTGATGAATGTTACCCTACTTTCACTAATTTTTCATATTTTTTATTTTCCCCCCATTTTTTACTAGTTTGTGAAATAAATTAAAAAATTAAATAAAAATAGAAAAAAGACCGAATTTTAAACTAAAATTCATACACAACCAATGGTCATCCTCACCATTTTTGTGATGAATGTTATTCTACTTTCAATAATTTTCCTTTTTTTTCTCAATTTTCCTTACCCGCATTATCATAGGCATCAACATCTATTATTTCATCACTAAATAATTTTCGAAAAACCGTATTTTTTCTAATAGGCGTAGCAACTTCATAATCATAATCATAATCATAATCATTATGCTCCTCACTAGATGAACTAAAATCATTAAATAAAAATGTAGCCATAATATTAGAAAACTAACCTTTTTTTTTATAATATTTGACCTCCAAATGATGAGAAAAATTGCACTTTGAAACCTTAAAGTTGGGAGAATTTTTTAAGGATGTTAGGAGAATGGGAAATTTTTAAGGATGTTGGGAGAATGAGAAATTTTTAAGGATGTTGGGAGAATGGGAGAATGTTGGAAGAATGGGAGAATGGGAGAATTTAAGGATTTTGGAAGAATTTTTATTTAGAAAGTGATGTTTCGGGAGGAAGATAAGTGGTCCAGGGTTGGTGCAATGTTTCATTGCACCAGGTACTCCTGGCGCAATGAAACATTGCACCAGGGTGGGAATTAATTGCAGCCACCCACCACCACCAACCTTATTAAAAGCAAGTTATCTATGCCATAAAGCAATGTTTCAATACGCCTGTCGCAATGTTACATTGCGCCAAGCAAACCTGGTGCATTGTTTCATTGCTCCATGCCGCAATGTCTCATTGCGCCAAGGACACCTGGTGCAATGTTTCATTGCGCCATGTGCAATGAAACATTGCACAATTTTTTTTAACCCCTAAAATGTATATTTATTAATTAAAATTCAAAATATCATTAATACCGCATTATAAATACTTAATTTAGTTCACTTAACTTAATTTAGTTGAATAAAAATTCAATTCACTTAATTTAAATATTTAGTTGTGATTTTTGTTTGAAATAAAAATGTATTTAGTTGTGCAATTCACTTAATTGAGACCTTATCAATTCAGTAATATAGATGATAGTACAAACTCGATATGTACAAACTAGTGGTACCCCTCGTTGAAAAACAGTCGATAGTAGTAATGTAGATGATAGTTCATTCTTAAGAAGTTGAAATAATTATAAGCTAACATATTATTGAGACATTATCAATTCAATTAAAGTTTTATTTTGTATTTTGTATCCTTAACTTAAATAATCGTGAATTGATATGTACAAGTACAAACTAGAGGTACCCCTCGTTGAAAAACAGACGATAGTAATAATGTAGATGATAGTTCATTCGAATAAGAATTATTAATAAATAATTTCAATTACTTTATTGTACTTTTAAATAATTAAATATATTTGTAATTTAGTAATTAGTTGCGGTTACTAAGATTACTTTTAAAATCATATTCAAAAACATTTATTCATTAATACTAAAATAAAAATAAGAATATTCCTAGGGCAATGTAACAATGCGCCTTGTACAATGTAACATTGCGCCTGGTGCAATGTAACATTGCGCCTGGTGCATTGTAACAATGCACCAGGCATATTTTCCACTCAGACCTGTCGCAATGTAACATTGCGCCTGGTGCAATGTAACATTGCGCCGGGTGGTTGTCCACCAGTGGTTCTGGACCTGCTCCCTATATATATATATAGGCTAGCGTTCAAATAGAAACCAACCTTAGAATAGAAACTAGAAACCTACACTAAATAAATTATATTTCATTTATTTTAATGGCCCCGCTAGGGGCACCTTCACAAAAAACGTTTAAAATTCTTGGCTCTATTCAACAAAAATATAAAAAAAAAAAATTTAAAAAAAAGTTACTGTTCACGTGCCACGTCATCACGTGAACAGTAACTTTTTTTTAATTTTTTTATATTTTTGTTGAATAGAGACAATAATTTTAAACATTTTTTGTATTGGAGTACCCCTAATTTGGTCATTAGATTAGCTTGAAATATTTAATTTAGGTTTAGTTTCTAGTTTCTATTCTAAGTTAGTTTCTATTAGAACAAGACCCTATATATATATATATATATATGGAAGCAGGTCAAGAACCACGGGTGGACATCCACCCAGCGCAATGTTACATTGCGCTCGGGGCAATGTAACATTGCGCCAAGAACTGCTGAAAAATTACCTGGGACATTGTTACATTGCGACATGGTGCAATGTTACATTGCGAACAGGCGCAATGTTACATTGCGCAGGTCGCAATGTTTTCTTGCGCCAGGCGCAATGTAACGTTGCCTATGATTTATTATTATTTTAATTCAATGTAATTTAAAAAATGTAAGATTGGATATTAAAACTTATTATGAAATTAAAAATAACTAATCTAAGGATACAAAATACAAAATAAAACTCTAACTGAATGATAAGGTCTCAATAATATGTTAAGAGTTATTTTAACTTCTTAAGAATGAACTATCATCTATATTACTACTATCGTCTGTTTTTTCAACGAGGGGTACCTCTAGTTTTTACATATCAATTTACGTTTATTTAACTTAAGGATACAAAATACAAAATAAAACTTTAACTGAATGATAATGTCTCAATAATATGTTAACAATTATTTAAACTTCTTAAGAATGAACTATCATCTATATTACTACTATTGTCTGTTTTTCAACGAAGAGGTATCTCTAATTTGTAGATATCGCCATTTACGATTATTTAAGTTAAAGATACAAAAAACAAAAATAAACTCAAACTAAATTGATACGGTCATAGGGGGTGTTTGGGGGAACTTTTTTCTGGAATAAGTCAACTTGTTTTAAGACAAAGTTAGAGATTTCTAACTTTCCAACTTATTTTCCAACTTATTTTTGTAACTTATTGAATCTCAAACATACATTAAATACTTGTATAAAAAAATTATCAAAATATAAAATTTTTATCCGAAAATAAGTCCATAAGTCCGTAATAAAAGTTATGCCAAACAGGCACATAGTTGCATAACTACATACATTTAAATTTCAAACAAAATTCACAACTAAATATTAAAATTAAGTGAATTGAATTTTTATTCAACTAAATTAAGTTAAGTGAACTAAATTAAGTATTTATAATGCGATAATAATGATTTTTTTAATTTTAAATAATTAAATATACATTTTAAAAAATGCAAGAACTAAAGAAATTAAAGACTAAAGTGCAAAAATCTAACAAATGAAAGTCTAGAAGCATACCGCATCAGCCATGTCCTGTTGGGGGTACCAATCACGAGGCACTATCTCCGTGGGATGCTCAGCCAGAAATGGAGCAATCCTCAACTTACTAACACGCCTGAACCAGTCCATGTATTCCTCTATGGATGCGTCTGCAACCTCCTCAACGACAGGCAAACCCGTAGCCATAAAACTATCCCACTCATCTCGGAATTGGCTCAAAAAACTAATATGATCTTCCCGCTCATAACGAGACAACCTCTCCCTCCGCAGCTGAGACATGTCCACTGGATCCTTTGGTATATGTTGTAGCATACCAAACTGTCTCATGACCCTGTCTGGCATGACATACTCGATAATATCAAAAGACACAAGAGGGAGTCGGCCGAGGGCAATATGCAATGCATCCAACATCTCACTGTCATGAGACTCGTCATCCACATCAATGCGATCATAAAACCTCTCATAAGGCCGCCATGTCCGCCAACACATCTCGAAGCTATCAAAGTCACCCCTGTACATACCTGTATGGTGGTGGGGGTTAACCCTCTTCCGCGCCTCAATCCATGCCAATGCCCTCGGATGTGTAAACTCCTGATGAGGTGCAATCTCCGGAGCACCAGGTAACAACCTCTCCCATGCCCAATATATAAGAAGCATGCTGCATCCGTTAAAAGCCTTGGCACTCTTATGCGCTGCCCTGGTCAAACTCCTGAACAGATGAGCCAATACAGCGGCTCCCCATGCATAGCCAACAATCTCACCAGTATCCTGGATGAGCTGTAGATATCGAGGATGAACCACGTCTCGTTTCCCTGAAGGAAACAACACACCCCCAATGATGTACAGAAGGTAAGCCCGGGTGTAAACTATATCATCCTGCTCCATGTATTCTGGACTTTTCGTCTTCGGTATCTTCTTATATCTTTCCCTCAATTTGTGAAGAATCACCTCATCATCATACATATTTGTACGTTCTTTCTTGGTCAGCCTCAAATCCTTCCACTTCGTCATCCAATATGGTTTTGGATTCTTAAGCTCCGAATGAGTCACAGGACGACCATAAACAGGCAGGCCCAAGATCATGTAAACATCCTCTAATGTGATGGTCAGCTCACCAAATGGGAAATGAAAGGTGTTCGTCTCTGGCCTCCACCTCTCTATCATGGCCGTGATCAATCTAATGTCGTTCTGAGGAATCGACTGAGGGTATGCAAATGCCCTGAAACCCCATAACTCTAGCAAATCAATCTGACGCTCCCTGAAATCCCACTGCCAATGCATAGTAGTCAACTGTCTGACATCTACCTTATCCCGCTTACCCCTCTGCCATATCACACTACTAATATGCTCATCCTGCATGGTCAAGAGTGATCTATCGAGAGGCCCGCACTCCATATCCATAGTATCTGCAATGTGCAAAATCAAAAAATTAGACACATCTCATAAACATGGTTAAAAACATAGATAATTTAAACAAAAACCACTAGCTAAAGCATTCATCAACATGGATTATTAACATGATTACCAAACTAATAACTAAAAAGAAATTAATATAAATATTAAAAAAATTAATATAATTATAGATATTAAAAAAAGATCCGTATGTTGTACGGGTTATAAGCTAGTAGTCTAAATGTTCATAGTCATTTTTGAATAGATGATCACAAACTCCTTCCAATTATTGTATGCTGAACATTTATTATTCCCTATAAAAAACACCCTATTACTTGGTACTATATTATGAATTTAAAATGAAGAATGGAATTTTCAAATATTGGCTTCAATCGCAATGTACCATGTATTATAAAAAACCAAAACAACGTAAATTTATCAGACTTTTCCAAACTACATGTATGATGTATCTCATTCACTTCTCACAATTTCTGCAAGTAAAATTATCATATGCTACTACTGCACGAATAAGTTTACTAACTGCAAGAACAAGCTCTAGACATCTTCAAGTTTCTGCCCTTGTAATCATGTTAGATGCAATATGAACAGAATATAAAAATGTTTTAAATGCTGGGAAAAAAGTGCTTGAAGTTCACGGATTTTTGCTAAGAGAATCACAGTTATCATCCAGAACTTGTTCTATATAAAGATCATGCTGGTGTACAACCTGTCAATTCATTCCATGCTGGACACTAATTCTTGTAAACACCATAAACTACAGTTCCACGACAGATTTGAATACACCCCTCCCACACTTTTTGTCCACTTTGTGAGATAAAATTTCACTAAAAGTCTGAAAATTAATTAGCAAAAATATCTAAAGTTTGCACGCCTTTTTTCGTTCAGTAATGCTAAACTAATTTAAACTGTTGCATGCATCTTTAACATTGCGTAAAAGGAAAAACACAGAAAATTAGGGGGGTGTTGCTCTGCACACCCACACTCATCTAAATTTGTTTCTGTCGCTTAGTTGCAGTTTTAGGAAGCTTTGGGTTATTGTTGAGTAGTGATTCAGTTGATCTTTTTCTTCAATTTGAACACAAAAGAAGGCTTTGGATCTACTTAACAGTCATTTACTGCAAATATTAAGAAGTCCTTGGCATGCACAATAGATGTAATCAACTGGCAGTAGACATAATCTTTTTACTTAGCATCATGCAAGGTGCCTTCTAGGTGTTAAGCAGAACTCCAATCTCATCAAGAGTATTATATATCTAGCTACTGTGAAGTGATGATGTCTCTGCAACAGACTGTATTACTATATCTTTCTATGGTGAATTGAGTTTTATAGTCGGAAGCTGCCATTTTTAATACATACACATTCAACATCAAGGTTAACAGAAATAAACTATTTCAGTGTTTAAACATTAGGATAATTCATAGGGAACTTTCATCAAACACTTAAAAGACACTAATAATAAAAACTTAGTAGGCAAATTTGAGTTTGCAAGAGTAGCGGCTAGACACGATTCAACCCAAATTCAACTTAATTCGAGCATGATTTGCATATTAAATTCAAATAAAAACAAACCATAAACCTAAAAAATTCGAACAAGAACATTATGTACATGTAAGTGTAAGTTCGTGTGTGTATGTGTGTTTATGTATAAATTGTGTTAAGATGTACCTAGTGATGATGATGATAACTGATATCGAACTAATCGTCGGAATCGCCTGAGCTGGAATCGCCGGAGTCAGTGTTTTTACGGTTTAAAATTGAAATGAAGAAGAAACATTGCGGCACGGGGTAAAAGTTATTTCGCGTATGGCGCATTGAATCATTGCGGCAATAGTAAGGGTTTATTTGTCATTTCAAGTCTTATTTTCTATTTGTTTCAATTTTACTTTATTTTCATTTATTAAATCATTCAAATAAATATTAATAAATAAAAATGTTTGAAAATACTTATGATCATAATAATATTGTGCCAACCATTAAGGGCTAATTTGTCTTTTCCTATTTTTATTTAATTTTTTAATTTATTTCAAAAACGAGTTAAAATGGGGGAAAAATAAAAAAAATGGTCAATTATTGAATGTAGGGTAACATTCATCACAATTAATGAAATCAAACAACATTCTAATTGAATTGATAAGGTCTCAATCATATTTTAACTTACAAATAAGTTAATCGAATAGAGAATTATACGAATTATTGATAAATATTTTAATTACTTTACTTTTTAATTATATAAATATATTTGTAAATTAGTTGCAATTACTTAGATTGAAATCACATCTAATAGAATTATTCATTATTTTAAATTATATTAAATCAAAATAATAATAAAGTAGGAGCATTGTAACATTGCGATAGGCGCAATGTAACATTGCGCCTGGTGGTTGGCCATACGGAGCAATGTAACATTGCGCCAGGCGCAATGATTGCGCCTGGTGGTTGGCCATCCGGATCCACCCGTGGTTGTGGAAGGGCTCCCTATATATATATATATATATATATATATATATATATATATATATATATATATATATATATATATATATATATATAGTACAGGAAATAATTAAATTAATTTCAGAAAGCCAGGTAATCAACGAGCTAGGAACAAGAGTGCGATGTGGACCTCAACGATAAACAAGAAGTTACCTATACATAAACACATGTATGATGAAGACGGAATTGAGTTGTCATTTTCAGTTTTTCATGCACTCTCTCTGGATTGTCATCAAAATTGAATCTCGCTGGATCAAACAAAGCTCATCCCCAATCCTTTCAAAATTCACAACTTTAATCATTTATTTCAGTGTTCCAGCATGTGGGGATCCAATTGTTTTTGTTTACATTTTGTTTGTTATTACCTAAACTAGGTAACAAAGCCGCGCAACGCACGGCACGAAACCATTTTTTAAAATCGTATATATAACATCATTGTTTGTTGAGTTTTATTATTTGAAATTTGATGATGAATTGAAACTTGTGTAAAATGTAACTAAATTTGAATGTTAAAGAATTATAGAGAAAAGAATTAGCAGAAAGAAAACATGGTTCAGTTAAACTCTTAAGTATTAATAATAATATTTTCAAAGATATTGACGATACCTATTTTGTTACATAAAAAAATGCTTTTGAAATCCAATATTAATAAACATTTGTAAAGTTAAACAATGAATAACTAAAAGTAACATTTTTGTATCATTTTTGCTGTCAGTGACATTATGAGAGACATGATTGCTTAGTTTGTTGATAAATTTATTTGTATGATGAAAAAAAGAAGCAAAATGTAAATGTGATAAAAGATGTGATTGACTTACGCCCACCTCGTAACATACATGCATAATTAATTCTCGTCTCATAACATACATGCATGATTAATCTATCTATTATATTATTAATAGCACAACATGGGGTTTTCCTGAGCCAATTAATTCATAGGCTCGGTCCCTCCGAACCTCACTCCAAACCTAACTCTAAATATTTATAAAAATAATGTTATTCAAAGGATTTGAACCCATGACCTCTTGCAGAACTAAATTTAGCACCATAACCAGTTGAGCTGTGTGAGCATTTGAGTTAGTATTGAGCTGTGCATACATACATACACATATTTATGTTGTATAATCTATTAATATTTCATTATTTGTAATCTATTAATTATTGTATAATTAATATGCATATTTATACATACATACATACACATGTACAAACATAAATACATACATATATAAAATTTTGTGGATATGTAATAATGTACTATAATATTCACACTGTAATTATTTATGAATTAAATATTATAAAAAATATCACTATACAAAAAAAGAACCTTCATGTGTATATAAGTATAATACAAGCTTGTATTAACATTAACTATTGTAAAACTCATCAATCACATCTTTAATACGTAAACACACAAAACAATATAACAAACATGTATATATATCTAATAGAGCAAATTGGGGGGGTTCCATAAGCAAATTTATTCATATAAAAAGTTATATTTACCCCTACTGATTATATCTATGTTATATTTCCGGGGGCTATTTAGGTATTGCAATACTAACATATTTTAACTGATATGAACTAATATGCATTTATTATTATATAATTAATACTTGTATGTATCTTTGTATCCATCTATGTTAACTCTATATATTTATATTTCGAAGTACGGTTTTGATCTTAACATTAACCAATTTATTACATATCGTTCAAGTTTGCTTTAACAAAACAAAACATAGCGTAAAATATAAAAAAATTTAATTTAATCAGAATTATAATTTGCATGTCACGATCGGGTATTGCATAAATTCTATTTTCTCACAGCAATTGTTGCGAATATATGAACAATCGAACATATCAACAATCCAATCATACGTGATCACGAATAATTCATAAATATTTGTAATCTAGAACATGCCCGTGCCTTGCACGGGCTACAAAGCTAGTTGATTAGTAATGGTATAAGAATTTGTGTAGTTAGAATATTAATTTAATCCAACACAATATAATGAAACAATGAATGTATAACTTTTTCATTGATTTAATCAGTAAAGAAAAAGGTTGGATTGGTTCAATTTAATCGAGTTGATCACACCCCATGTGTAAATTGTTCATGTGTAAAAGTAAATTATACAATATTGCTTGTATTTAAATTTGGATGTTAATTGAAAATTTTATATGCTTCCGTATCTTATCATGATTCTCACGGTCACTGATTACGAATTAATCGAAAAGTTAAAATCGTCTTTTTATTATTGCCAAAAAAAATACATCAATTTTGAATAATGATTAGAAATGGACGATATAAATAAGTTTATTTTATCGTTTTACCTTGAAATAATTGTACTTTTAGATAGATAATTGATATTTTATATTAATATAATAATTATATATTCTAATAAAGATTGCTAAAATTTTATATTAAGTATAAAATAAAGTGTATTTAATATAAGTTTAATAGATACTGACAAAATGCTATTAAATGCAAGAAAATTATTTTAATAAAAAAATCAAAAATGTGAAATTCAAGAAAAATATTTTGAAACTTGAGTGAAAGCCTCTCCGATCTTCTGGTTTATTACGACTCCACAATCATTGATAATAAAGAATGCTTGAGAAGTTCAGGTTAATAAAATTTTTTAAAGCCGACACCCCTTTCATAATATACATATTCAATAATAGTGTAAAAATTTGTTTAATTAGAATAAAATTTTATTTTGACACAATTTAATGAAATAATGGGTGTATAGCTTTTTTATCGATTTTTATTCTGATAAATGGCTGGGTTTGTTAAATTTAATCGATTTGATCATAACTCATGTATAATTTATTCCTGTGCAAAATTAAAAATTTGTCTGTATTGTTTTTATACAATTCCAGAAATTAAGTAAATATGTTGTACTTCCATAATTTATTACGACTTTCACAATCATTGATAATAAAAATTGTTTGAGGAGTTAAGGCCGTCTACCCTATAATCATCTGAAAAGAAAATATAATGATATTGAATAGGGAATAAAAAATAACGCAATATAAACAAATAAAGTTTGCTAATTTTTAAACAAATTAAATAGAATAAATTGAATAGATGTTTAATACGTGTAATTAATGACTAATTAAATTATCATTAATAGTTATTTAATGCAAGAAAATAATTTTAATAACAAAAATAAAAAAACGAAAATTCAAGAAAAATACCTTAAACTATTCTGATGCATTTTGGATCTCCTGGTATTATAATATATATACATACTTGTAAAGTAAAAGACTCGAGTTAAATATACAAGGCCATCATCTGAATTTATGTAATTAATAAATAATCAGTTGACTATTGTAAATTTGATCTTTTGAAATGAGTTCGTAGCATATATCTTTTATATATAAAAAGTAAAACTTCCAGGTTATTTATCTATTTTTTTAAAGCTCTTTTATTTTAAATAATTAAAATTAAAACTTTCTTCTTTAGGTTTCACTAATTTTTTGGGATTTTAGGTTGCTTTTTTTTATTGGTTTTTAAGGTTTGAATTTAGGTTTAACATTTGCTTTCTTCGTTTTAATTTAAATTTATGATTTGTAATGATTTTAGTTATAATTATGGATTATTAGTAACCATTGGTTGTTCTTAATTTGCTTTGAATTTTGATTATTATTTTTTTAGTGATCGTGGTACAGAAACACCTAGTCATGTGAGCAAGAATTAGCAGATCTTTCTCTGTTTGAGAAGTACAAGCACTTGAGAAATTTGGCACAAAAGATTTGAACTTTTATCATTCCTTATTTATTTATTTATTGTTAATTGTTATTTTGTCGTTATTATCTTCTCATTGTTTTTTATCATAATATTCCACGTCTTCTTTTAATTAATTCAACCAAATCTGTTTTTAATCTATATATATTTATTACAACGGGTGTCGATCTAAGAAAACGTGACACAAAATTGATGTAACAAATAAGTATATGGTTTATTTTGTTGTCTATATAGATATTTAAATTTGTACAATATTATGTTCACTAATTTATTAATAGATTTTTTTTTTGATTTCTTTATTAAATAGTCTATATTTTGAAAAAAATTAAAAAGTATTACAAGGTTGCCGAAAAACCTGTCTTATATGTATTTATTACAACGGGCGTCGGCGTAAGAAAACATGAGACTATGATACAAAATAAACATAAAAATAAGTATATAATTTATTTAGTTATCTATATATATTAAAATTTGTAAAATATTGTGGTCATTAATTTATTTATGGATATTTTTTTTCAATTTATTTCTTAAATTTATATTTTGAATTTTTTTTAAAAAAATATAAAAGATCGCCACAAAGGCGTGACTTAGTCAACTAGTTCGGTATACTATATGTTAGATTCATGCAAGTATGCAACTAGTATATAATTATGTGTAATATATTTTAACATGCTGATCGGATAGAAAGCCACGTGTGTATTTCAATTCCTAATAATATCTCTTCTAAGTTCTGACAATTTTTAAGGTGTATTTAAACTTATCCTTCAAACTCTCAACCCGACAAGGAACATGGAACATGGAACATGATCAAGTTCCATGTTGAACTTGATCTGATTCTAGGCCCCGATCGGTGCGCGGTTTTTTCAATTACGTACTTTTAATACACATGTTTACGTTCATAATTAAAATTAATACTTATATTTTTATATATATTTTTGCTAAGCAAAAGAAATACCTATTTAACTTAAAACAATGGTATAATATTTGTAATTTCCGAGTTCAAAATATATTTACATATAATTTTTTTGCTAAAAAATATAGCAGTTCTCATTAATTAGAGCAAAATCGAGACAAAATTCCAACTGGCAATAAAATCAGGTTGAAAGACAAATAAGCTAATACAATTAGCTGATTTGTTTCCTGATCATTTAACAAACATAATTCAAACATATTGAAGCTAAAAATGAAATCAAAGATATCCCAATTACTCCAAATTGCACTGACATCCCTGAATACATTAGTATTACAATTGACGTTAACACATAAGAACCGTTGGTAGTCCAGTGTTTAGAAACCCCAATTGCATATGTAAACTGAGGTTATCTACTTGCCGGGTACCAACTATAGCATGCCGTAAGTGAAATCTCCTAAATTATGAACGATCTTCTATTATGAAAGTTGAGCTCTTGCAATAATCACCATCTCCCCAGTCTCAATGCGGACTTTCCAGATCTTCCAAGACATCAATTGAATCATTATCAAAACACCAAAATAAACAAAACACCCAAAACATAATATTCTAGTTGCTTATAATTGTTGTTTATCACTTTTACCGTGCATTTTAGAAATTATTAAGGGAAATTCTATATGGTACCAATGTAGTTTTGGCTTTTCTACATGGTACCATCACTTTATTTGCTTCTCTACATGGTACCCCTAAACTCTTGTTTCCTTCTAAGTAATAACCCTCCGTCAAAGCAAATGTTGTAGAAACGTTTAAAAGCACAAAATATACTAGATTCAAATTGATTTTTGAGCCAAATTTAACAAACGGTACAAAATGAAGGAAAAAACAGGGGATACTTTCCAAAAACCTGATATCATCCAAAATAGACCAACATAATCCAAATTATATCCAGAATAGCTAAATATCATCCCAAAAACCTAATATCATCCCCAAAAACCTAATATCATCCAAAATAGACCAACATGATCTTAAGCATAACATGTCTGAATCCAAAAGTAGCTGAGTTCGTAGCTAAGTTTGTTAAAGTTAAATTGTTGTCTGCTCTCTGAATTCGTCTGCAATTCAAATGTTCTTGCGATTTTCGCGTGTTCTTGCGGTTCTTCAAATGTCGAGTTTGCTGTTGTTAAATTTGAGTATGCATTATGCAATTTGTTGTTTCTGCTGAGTTTGTTCGCTAATTTTGCGAGTTGACTCGATTCTTGATTTGGTTTACTGAATTCTTGTTCCAGTTTGATGTTTTGTGTGTTTGTCGAGTGTCTAATCTATTTGTTAATTTTTATCTGAGTTGCTGAGTTGCTGAGTTGCTAATGCTACGTGTTTGCAGGTCTGAGTTGTAGTTTCGCGGTTTGGTTTTAGTCTACAGTTGCTGCTTATTTGTTTTCTTTTGTCGAGTCAATTCATGAGTCAATGTTGCTTTTGTTTACTGAGTTCTGGTTTTCTGTGTTGATGTATGACTGAGTCTCTTGTCGTTGTGTTGCTGAGTTTCGGTTTTGGCTGTTGAATCGAAGCTAATGTTTATATCGTGGTGTTGAGTCGCTGTTTGTTTGGCCACGCCCGTCGTCGACGCGCCAAATTGATAATAAATGTTTATACTCTACTATGTTCGCACTTAACTACAAATGTAGTAAATGTGGCAAGTAGGGATCGAACCCAAGGGAATAGCGTTCAATACTAGTGTAATGTGAAATGGTGGGGGGCTTTAAGTTGATTGTGGTGTTTTATCAAACACCTTGCCTACAAGAAATAAACTGCTAGAGAACTATAACCAAATGAATTTGCAATCATCCAATTTTACCAACACAACGAGGCATAATAAGTGAATTAGCAAGATAAAGAGATATTTGACCCAAGGATTAATGCAAATCAAGCCCTTCAACCCAACAAACAAGCAAAATATATCCAACTCTACCTAACCAAGATAATTGGTGATGCGCACAATCACTTATTTCTCTTCTAAAAACAATAATTTAGTGAAGCAAATAAATTAGTTCTCTTGATAATAGCAACTAATAATGAAGCACTACTAGTTTAACCAAATCAAGGAATTAAACAAAGAGAGGCTATGACAAACCCAAGGATGAGAAGCTCAACCTAGGTATTTGCACTTGAATTTTGTGGATTTAGGTACACTAAATCTTGTGCTACTATAATGAATGAACTAACGATTACGTATTAGAACAAACAATTAGCAATTGAAGATACAAGAAGAGTAAGGTGAAGCAACTTACAAATCTTCAAGCAAAATCATAAGCAATACAACACAAATATTCAAGATAGAGTGAAATAGATCTTAATTAAAATGGAGTGGGTTTAGTACAAGAATTGCTTCCTTGAGCCAAATATATGAAGTTAGTTACTCATAATCAATGCTAGATTATGAGTAATTAATGTTTCTCTCTACTCTACTAACCCTAGTTTTATGTTCTTGAAGAGGCAAAGATGAGAGATGAAAATAAGATGTGAAGATGAGATGTTATAAGATGTAGGGTTTGGCTTCTTTTAGTACACAACAGGGGTTGCACGGCCTGCTGCACGGCCGTGCAGCAGCCCGTGAAAAAGACTGCTCAATCTGCACTACTTAGAACACTCTGCACAGCCTGTTGCACGGCCGTGCAATAGCCCGTGCGAGACAAAATCTTCAAGATTATACAATAAAAACCTCCCGGAAATGCGAGCTTGCATCTTCTAACTTCCCTCTTGAATAATCTTTGCTTTCAAGCCTAAAATAATCCATCTTTTCAACCATTAAGCATGAGACACTGAAAGATGAAAAACATAATTAATATCAATAAAACTACATTCGAAACTAAAAAAAATGTAAGAGAATAAAAGACAAAACGTGTATAAAATACACGTTATCAAATCTTCCCCCACTTGAACTTTTCTAGTCCCGAGCAAACTAATACTAACAACGAGATAATTAAACTAAATTTATTATTCTAAATGAGAAAATGGTTGAGCAAAATCCTTCAAACCAATGTTTAAACCCCCAAGTAGCCTTGGAGGACGAGTTTCGTCTCGTGAGGGTTTATAGATGATGTACCCAAAAAATCACAAAAATCACTAACAAACAAGAAATTAACAATACCAACTAATTAAGCTAACTACTACACTCACATGTCCGAGCCGTCTACTTGTAACTAAAATCAAACATATAGAGTTATTCACCTTGTCATCCACTATAACGAGCTAACAACCAATTCAAGAATCAAGATAACACACCTTGTGCAAGATGTAACCAAGACATTAAAGATTGAATGAATGCACTTCAATCGTGAACACTAGACAAGATGATCACAAAGCATACATGGCCTCGCATTAAGAAGATGAAATTGTATAGTGAAAAATCTCACATCTCTCAATTATGTATCACACAAGTATGGGCTAGAGATTTCACTCAACTCCAAGTCTAAATGCATGCGCTCCACTTGACCTTGCATGTTCACCTAAATTCCGGATTGCACCAAAAACAAAGAATTCATAAAATGGGTTGTAATGAGGCTTGGGTGAAGGTATGAAAATTTAAGTTCAAGGAAGGTGTAAAAGTCTTGCTAGTTGAGTCAAATGATGCTTGCTTTCTTCGTACACCAAATTCTCAAACTAAAGTAGATCTCCACTCATTTACAATTACAAAACACAACCACATTTACCAAGAAAATTGAATCAAAATAATGTACAAAGATTTATTGCCTTTTCTTTTTTTTTTTTTCTTTTTTTACAACCCCTTTATTTTATTTTATTTTTAGCAAAGGGGATGCATAACATATAAAAATACTACAAAGAACTTTGAACCACATCTAGATATACACATCAAACTAGTTCCTACTTAAAATAAATAGAATTCTTCCTCTTCACAACATCTCCAAGTTCTCATGCTCAACAATCAATTCTTTCCAAGACTCAACTAGCTCAACTAGGTCGAGAGTGAAGTATTTGGCTATGACTCATGTATAAAAGGGGAAAGTGACGAAGAAAAATATGGATATAAGCTTCAAAGGGGTAACTAGGGATTATTTTCATGGTTCACAAGTTAAAAAGGCCAAAATGGTTATCCTAAAAAGAATTTCCCTATTATGGTGCATCCATGAATAAAGGTTTAATGCAAGCCCTAGAGCAAAAACACACATAAAGAGGGAGAAACACACAAGAAAAAGAATCATCGTTCAAGGCCTCACAAGGTTTAAGTTGTAATAACATCTTCTCGATTTGATTCCATGCATTCTAAGAGATAATCGTCATGTTCACAATTTAATTACAACAATCTAGACTTTTCTTGCCATTTCAAGTGTGTGCGTGAAATAAGGTGCATCAAACTTATAAATTCACATCAAATTGATAATGTTAGGCACGAAATAGGAGAAAACAAGGCTGCAAGCTCACAATGTCATAATTTTCACAAACAAGTAAACACGCTCATGACTAAACTTATTTCCCACATGCAAACAAAACGGACCTCAAAATCAAAAATCCTTCCCCCACTTAAAACATGGCATGTCCTCATGCATGACAAATAAAAATGAGGGAGAAACAAAAGTAAAAGAAAACTCCCCTAAAAATAAGTAACAGGGACCGTGGGCAAAGGCAAGAAACTCAAGCATCATGAGGAGAGTCAAAGGGTGGATCCCTAGAACTAGTTTGACACTGATCCGTCATCGAGGCACAAAACTGCTCCATCCACACTCGATGCTCAGAAAACCGCTTATCCATATGGTCCTTAATTGACTGTTCCATGCGCTGTAAGTAGGCCTGTTGAGGTGCAGAGAACTCCGCAGTGGAACCATGATAGAAAGAACCCTATCGATCAATCGCTAAAGGCAATGGCTCAGAAACCGGTTCCTCCTCGGTGAGAAGAGGAGATGCGGGACAAGTGAGCTGAAATGATTTGTGACCCATCCATCGAAAATTCTCAAAAGTCCCGGAGATAACACACATATTCTTTAAAACCATGTAGTCAATAGTAGCAACGGGATCTCGACCTTCTAACTATGGAATATGAGAACAACCCCGGTCAAGAACTCCCAAGCTAGAGGCAATACGGGTGATAAACCCGTCAAAGACAAGGGAACCCGTTTTCCATCTCGAAAGCTCCAACATGCGTGCAACAAATAAATAAACCCAATCAACGCGGTACCCCTCATGCAAAAAATAAAGGACCCCAAGTTTGGCCATTGAAACGGCGCTATTGGACCCTTCATTACCATATAAGGAATTTGTCATCACACGATGAATGTAACTCAAACTTGGGCTCTTGATTTTGGTGGACTTACTCCGACTTGAAGACCATTCGGAGTCCGAAGAAATGGCGGGCCAAATATAATTTTGGAATTGGCGGGGTGGCTTATGAGTACCACACTTGTGTTCCCATCCAAACCAATCACAAAACTCTTCCAACCGAACATTAAACCATAAACCCATCATCCTAAAAGTGATTCGAGAGGCTAAGCTTAAATCATTCCCGACTTCAACATCACACTTTACGGTAGTAAAGAATTCATAAACCAAAGCCGTACAAGTAGGCTCATCCATATCTAACCATGCAGGCCAATTGGAAGTAGTCAAGATGGTCTTAACCTCATCCCAAATACCAAGCTTTTCCATAACATGTTTATCAAAATAACGAAATGGTAAAACCTTAAGCGAGGAAATGGAAGTATACCTCTCGAGGGCATCACCGAAGAATGACAAGCTAGGCTTAGCGGAGTGCTAATCAAGCCCATAATTGGAAGGAGGTAATGGTAGACCCTTGTCCTCGTATTCTTTGCGAGTTAGAAAAATGTGAGGCTCCGAAGATGAAGAAGTGGTCTTTTGACGCTTAGATTGAACCTTGCCCTTGTTTTTACCTCGCTTAGAAGGAACACCACTCATGATTATCAAATCCCAACTTCAAATAACAAGCCAAATAATGACCAACAAAAAACACCGAACACAACGATAACCAACAAACCAACAATAATCTCCACAATCAATTCACAACCAAACTTCCACACCACAATTGCAAACCACGAATCGAAATAAAGTCACGCACCACAAACAACCTAACAAAAATAACCGACACGCCAAATCCACCCCCCTTTCAAATCTAATTTAATACACTAATTAAGGATATAAAAAAAGTTAATAAAATAAAATAAAATAAGAGAAATTAAAGAAAATAAAATAAATAACTAATTAATAATAAAATCAAAAATCAAATTGTAAAACTGAAATAAATTAAAATAAAAAGTCAAATTTAGAACTAAAATAAAATAAAATAAATCACTAAGCAATTAATAAATCAAGAATCAAATTTAAAACTAAAATAAAATAACTAAGTAATTAAGAATTTTTTTTTATTAATTGATTAGTTTAGAGAATTAATATTTGAAAATCAAAATTAAAGAAATGGATAAAAATAAATGAAATAAAAATAAAACAAATAAATAAAATAAAACAAAACTAAATAAAACTAAACAAAATTAAACAAATAAAATCAAAAAACAGGGGAGGGGTGAATTAGTCGCAGGGAGAGGGAGAGATATGTGGGGATGGAGCAGCGTTGTGGTGGCGTGAAAAGGGGGGGAATAAGAGGAATGGAAAGGCTGGTATTTGCAGCGGTGGGAGTGGCTGTTGATTGAAAGGAGAGGTGAAGAGGGGAAAGATTTGAGATGGGGTTGAATTGGGCGAACGGTGAACGGAAGGGATTGAGGGTGGTTGAGTGATGTACTGAAGAAGAAGAAGGTGGTGTAGTGGTGAAGGCGGAGATGGTTCGGTGGTTGGCTGTGGTGGTGAACGGTGAAAGGTGAGATGGGATTGATGGTGTTTGTTGGCGGAGAAAACGGAGATGGAGAGATGATTCGCAGGCTGTGATGCGGTTGAAAAACGAAGTGGTGATTTGCAGCGGTAGGGTGGGAAAAATCGGGTAGTGGTTATGCAGGTATGGGAAGAAGAAAATGGGGTGGACTGTAGTGCAGGCGTCGGACGGTGGAGGGAATGGACGGATCCAGGTGGATGTGAATTTGGGTGATGATGTTGAAATGGAGATGTTGGAAATGTGAAGAGAAGAGGCGATGGCTGCGTTGGTGTGACTGTGGGTTGGTGGCGATGAAGTCGGGTGGGTGAGAAGGAGGTTCGAAGAAATATGGGATGCGGTGTTGGCGAGTTTGTCGGAGGTGCAGATTGGAGGCGTTGTAGAGTGGTGATGTTGTTTTGAGATTTCAGGGATTGGTACTTTGTTTTGCTATTATGCTTGTTAAAAGCTGCACGGTTGCGTAAATAGGTGTGTAAAGAGAGTGGGAGTTGAAAGTTTTAGACAAAACGATACTAAAATCTCACGGCCTGCTGCACAGGCTGGTGCACGCCCGTACGCTCGTGAATGGCTTTGATTGTTTAATGCAGAATGGTTGTAAAAATTCACGGTCTGCTGCACAGCCTACTGAACGCCTGTGCAATTCCAAAATTGCAACAAAAATTATACAAACTCTTTTTTTTTCTCTCTTTTTTTTCTTTTCAAATAACACTCACATAAATCCTTGAATGCTCGAATAAAATATTAAATCCTGAAATCATGAACAAAAACATCAAGGCAAGTGTGGAATAAATATAAAATTTATAATAAATGACACTAAATATTATTGAGCGGGGCAAATTTTTATTTTTTTTGAAGCAAAATAAATGAAAAAGAAATCACCACTCACTAATATTTAGATCAATCCTCAAACCCACAGTACGCATAACACCCTACATAAATGCAAGTGAGGAACAAAATTTTGACACACACATAATATATAAATACATGTGTACCTTGGATTGCCTCCCAAAAAGCGCTTTTGTTTACTGTCGGTGGCTCGACTTCCCGGATGTGCCTCGTAGCACCAACACACAAACTAACGAGAGCTCATCCATGAAGGGGTTCCGCTAATGAGATGACATCAACGGTAGATTCTTGAAATCCTTCATAGAAAGGCTTGAGACGGTGACCATTCACCTTGAATTCTTTGTCGGTAGATAAACTTCGCAAATCTACCGCTCCATGAGGGTAGATTTTTACAACAACAAATGGACCCAACCAACTAGATCGAAGCTTCCCGGGCATTAACTTGAGACGAGAGTTGTAGAGGAGAACCTTTTGCCCAACATGAAATGATTTAGGAACGAGCGAACGATCATGAAAGTCTTTCACTCTAGCCTTATATGATTGAGCATTCTCATAGGCATTGTTACGAATTTCCTCCAATTCAAGCAAGTTAATTTTTGATGAGCCCCGGCAGCATTAAGATCCATATTACAAGCTTTGATTGCCCAATAAGCTTTGTGCTCTAACTCAACGGGAAGATGACAAGATTTACCAAAAACTAACTTGTAAGGAGACATGCCAATAGGAGTTTTGAATGTCGTTCTATAGGCCCATAAAGCATCTTCAAGACTTAATCTTTCCTAGAGGGTTTCACCACCTTCTCAAGAATAGACTTAATCTCCCGATTAGAAACTTCGGCTTGACCATTAGATTGAGGATGATAAGCCGTGGCCATTCGATGATAGACCCCATAGGATTTAAGAAGATTACCCACCAATTTGTTACAAAAGTGGGTACCTTGATCACTTATGATAGCTTTGGGAACACCAAATCGGTTGAAAATTTGAGACTTGAGAAATGCAACAACCACCTTACCATCATCCGATTTTGTTGCCTTGGCCTCCACCCACTTAGAGACATAATCAACGGCCAAGAGAATATAGAGATTTCCATTAGAAGAAGAGGGAAATGGCCCCATAAAATCAATTCCCCAAACATCAAAGATTTCTACCACAATAATTGGAGTTTGGGGCATTTCATTCCTTTTTGCAACATTTCCGGTTCTTTGACAAGGTTCACATTGCTTACAAAACTCGTGAGAGTCACGAAAAAGTGTTGGCCATGTAAATCCACATTCAAGCACCTTTCTTGCCGTTCGATCTTTCCCAAAATGACCTCCACAAGCATAAGAATGACAAAATTGAAGAATTGAGGAAATTTCCGACTCGGGAACACACCTTCTCAAGACTTGATCCGCACAATGTTTCCAAAGATAAAGATCATCCCAAATGTAGTGTTTGGCTTCACTCCTTAATTTCTCCCTTTGATACTTAGGCATGCCATTAGGAAAAGTTTTGCACACAAGGTAGTTCACAAGATCCGCATACCATGGCACCTCGGTTTTAATTCCAAATAAGTGCTCATCCGGAAATAATTCTTGAAGAGGAGAAGCATCTTCCTCCCTCACAAGTCGACTCAAGTGGTCCGCCACTAAGTTCTCGGCACCTATTTTATCTTTGATTTCTAAGTCAAATTCTTGAAGGAGAAGAATCCACCAAATCAACCTAGGCTTTGACTCTTTCTTCGCCAAGAGATGTCTTAAGGCGGCATGATCCGTGTACATAATGACTTTGTAACCAAGGAGATATGAACGAAACTTGTCAAGAGCAAAGACAATAACAAGCAATTCCTTCTCGGTGGTGGTATAGTTCACTTGGGCGGGATTAAGTGTGCGTGAGGCATAATAAATTACATGAGATCATTTTTCAACCTTTTGCCCTAACACCGCACCAACCGTATAATTGCTAGCATCACACATAATCTCAAAAGGAAGAGACCAATCCGGAGCTTTAATTATAGGATCCGAAGTTAAAGCTTCCTTGAGATGGTCAAAAGCCGTCTTGCATTTTTCATCAATTTTAAACTCCACATCCTTTTGTAGAAGAGATGATAGGGGAAGAGCAACCTTGGAGAAATCCTTGATAAACCTCCTATAGAATCCGGCATGACCAAGAAAAGACCGCACATCCTTGACATTTTAAGGGTATGAAAGACTTGCAATAATATCAACTTTTGCCTTGTCCACTTCAATGCCCTTCCTAGACACAATATGCCCTAATACAATACCTTCTTGGACCATGAAATGACATTTTTCATAATTGAGCACTAGATTAGTCTCCAAGCATCGATCCAAAGCATGCGTAAGAATTTGAAGACATTCATCAAAAGAATCACCCGAAATAGAGAAATCATCCATAAAGACTTCAATTCCATTCTCTATCATGTCGGAGAAAATACTCACCATACACCTTTAAAAAGTTGCGGGAGCACCACATAAGCCAAATGAGAGTTTACGAAATGCAAATGTGCCAAAAGGACAAGTGAATGTGGTTTTGTCTTGATCTTCGGGAGCAATGACAATTTGATGATATCCACTAAATCCATCTAGAAAGCAATAGAATTCCTTCCCGGTTAACCTCTTTAATATTTGATCAATGAAAGGAAGAGGAAAATGGTCTTTCCGAGTTACCGCATTCAACTTGCGATAATCTATGCACATTTGCCACCCATTTTAGACTCGGGTAGACACAAGCTCACCTTTAAGATTCTCCTCAAGAGTGATACCCGCCTTTTTAGGAACACAATGTACCGGACTCACCCATTCGCTATCCGAGATTGGAAAAATGATACCCACATCAAGTAGCTTGAGAATCTCTTTTTTAACAACTTCCATCATTGCCGGGTTAAGTTTTCTTTGAGGGTCTCTAGTAGGTTTAGCTCCGTCTTCGAAGAGTATACGATGCATGCAAGTGGAGGGACTAATACCCTTAATATCGGTAATGGTCCACCCAATAGCACTTTTATGATCCTTAAGAACCCGCAAGAGGCGTTCTTCTTGTACATTACTCAAAGTAGAAGCTATGATTACAGGAAGAGTCTCATTGTCCCCAAGATAAGCATATTTGAGATGATTAGGCAATACTTTCAATTCCAAAGTAGGAGGATTCTCAATAGAAGGGAGTAATTTGGAATAAGACAAGGGAAAATCAATTTTTGCAAGTTCACACCTTTGAGGAAAGGGTTGCAATACATTGAGCTCCATAATTGCTTCATTGGCCTCTTCCGAAATAGGGAATCCATCATCTTCAATTGCACATCCCTCAATAACCACTTGGAGAGCTTCTTTATTGCCCATGTCAAAAGCTTGTTGGGCCAAATCATCAATGACATCAATGGAGCAAAGTGAGTGTGACTCACTAGGAAATTTCATGGCATCATAGATATTGAACTTGACAACTTCATCGCCAAACTCCATAGTGAGAGAACCGTCATCCATATTAATCTTGGTTTTCGCCATTTTCAAGAATGGACGCCCAAAGTGAATTGGTGCGGACTTGATGTTTGATGGACCATCTTCCATTTTCAAGATGTAAAAGTCGGCGGGGAAAACCATTTGATCAACATGAACAAGCACATCTTCAATTACCCCTTCGGGATAGGCATTAGATCTATCTGCGAGTTGAATGATCACATTCATATTCTCAAGTGCCCCCAAATTTAAAGTTTGGAATATGGAAAGGGGCATCACATTGATCGAGGCACCTAAATCAAGCATAGCTCTTTCAAAGAATTTACCTCCAATCTTGCAAGGAATAGTGAATGTGCCCGGATCCGAACATTTTTGAGGTAACCTCCTTTGAATCACGGTCGAGACATTTTCATCCACCACTATAGTTTCGTCACCGCTCAATTTCCGCTTGTTGGTACACAAATCCTTGAGAAATTTTGCATACTTTGGAACTTGGTTTATGGCATCTAAGAGCGGGAGAGTGATTTCCACTTTTTGGAAGGTCTCAAGCATTTCCTTGTCAACAATGTCTTTCTTTGGCTTAGAAAATTTGGAAGGGAATGGAGGTCGAATAACTACATCATCAATAAACCTTGGCTTCTTTGCTTATGGAATGTCTTCTCGAACACTTTCCTTCTTTCCTTTATCAGCTTTCTCTTCCTCGATTTCCATATCATCTTCAAGGTCTTCATCCTTAGCCTCCAAGATGCCATCATTTTCAACCTTTCCACTTTCATTATCATTCACCATCTTTCCCTTGGCCTTAGCATGAAGGTCCTCCAATTCTTTCCCACACCTTAAGGTCATGGCACTAGCATTTTCTTTGGGGTTCACCTCCGTTTGAGAAGGAAGTTGCCTAGAGCCTTGGCTTTGAAATCGATTCACGGTTGTGGCTAGTTGGCTAATTTGCTTCTCCAAGTTGGATATACTTTGAGAAGTGTTATTTTGAAATTGGATGCTATTTGTCGCCAATTGTTTCATCATTTCTTCAAGTGATGACAATGTAGATGAAGAAGACCCTTGATGGTCTTGGGGGTAATATTGCAGGTGGAGGTGGGGGTGCTTGAAAATTTTGATTTGGACGTTTTTGTGGGTATGGATGAAGGTTTTGTTGATGTTGGGTGTTGAAAGTGTTTGGATTTTGGGATTGGTATTGGTTAGAGTTTGGTGTATTGGGGTTTCCGTATCGAAAATTTGGATGGTCTCTCCAACCGGGATTGTAGGTGTTACTATAGGGGTCATACTTCCTTTGAGGTGGTGGTCCCGAAAAACCTCCAATAGCATTAATTTGCTCTTCGGGTTGTTGGAATGATATGCATTCGTTAGTAGCATGATCCGACATATTGCAAACACCACAATACTTTTGTTGTTGGAGATTCCCAACGGCTAATTGACGAACCAATGATGTAAGGGCCGAGATTTGGCCCTCTAACCTTGGAGTTGACACCTCATTCACGGAAGGGTTCTTGACATGCACTTGACGATCCCCAAATTGGCGGGAATTCTCGGAAATCTTGGTTATCAACTTTCTATCCTCCTCCGGCGTTTTATCCACAAGAACTCCACCACTTGAAGCGTCAAGGTGTAATTTAGCACTATATTCCAAGCCTCCATAGAAGTAGTGAATGAGCAACTCTTCCGATATCAAGTGTGGAGGACAACTTTGACAAAGCTTTTGAAACCTTTCCCAATACTCATACAATGTTTCCCCGGAGTATTACCGAATGCCACAAATTTCTTTGGAGATGCTCGTAGCCTTTGATGTAGGGAAGAATTTCCCCAAGAAAGCACTTCGCATTTGATCCCATGTAGTGATTGAGTTTGGAAGAAGGTAAAATAGCCATGCCTTGGCATTGTCTCTCAAGGAAAAGGGAAATGCCTTCAACTTTACTTGTTCTTCCGTAGAATTGTTTGGTCTCATTGAAGAACATACCATTTCAAATTCTTGAAGATGCCTAAAAGGATCTTCCGTGCCTTCACCTCCAAACTTGGGAAGGAGGGCAATAAGACCGCCCTTTAGCTCAAATGGTTGTCCTCCCGGAAATACAATGCATAATGGTAGTTGAACGGAGCTAGGAGGAGCAATCTCCTTGAGTGTGCGTTGAGGAAGATTTTCCATGACTTGATCAATGTTGTCGTCCGGTGATGAGATAGGAATAACAAGGGGAGGACCCTCGTTCAACTCCTCTTCCTCTTCCGAAGATGAACTAGAAATAAATTGACTTGATGAATCTATATTGACACTTGAATTCCTTTGATTCCTTCGCACGAGTCTCTCGGGATTAGATGAATACGCAAGATCACCTAAACAAGAGGATCGAGTCATACATAGCAAAAATTTCTTAAAATAAAGGGAAAAAGATAAATATGCACAATGAAACTAAAAATATTCACAATTTTATACGCGCACTAATATTGAACTAAAACTAGCTCCCCGGTAGCGGCGCCAAAATTTGGCCACGCCCGTCGTCGACGCGCCAAATTGATAATAAATGTTTATGCTCTACTATGTTCGCACTTAACTACAAATGTAGTAAATGTGGCAAGTAGGGATCGAACCCAATGGAATAGCGTTCAATACTAGTGTAATGTAAAATGGTGGGGTTTTAAGTTGATTGTGGTGTTTTATCAAACACCATGCCTACAAGAAATAAACTGCTAGAGAACTATAACCAAATGAATTTGCAATCATCCAATTTTACCAACACAACTAGGCACAATAAGTGAATTAGCAAGATAAAGAGATATTTGACCCAAGGATTAATGCAAATCAAGCCCTTCAACCCAACAAACAAGCAAAATATATCCAACTCTACCTAACCAAGATAATTGGTGAAGCACACAATCACTTATTTCTCTTCTAAAAACACTAATTTAGTGAAACACATAAATTAGTTCTCTTGATAATAGCAACCAATAATGAAGCACTACTAGTTTAACCAAATCAAGGAATTAAACAAAGAGAGGCTAGGACAAACCCAAGGATGAGAAGCTCAACCTAGGTATTTGCACTTGAATTTTGTGGATTTAGGTACACTAAATCTTGTGCTACTATAATGAATGAACTAACGATTACGTATTAGAACAAACAATTAGCAATTGAAGATACAAGAAGAGTAAGGTGAAGCAACTTACAAATCTTCAAGCAAAATCATAAGCAATACAACACAAATATTCAAGATAGAGTGAAATAGATCTTAATTAAAATGGAGTGGGTTTAGTACAAGAATTGCTTCCTTGAGCCAAATATATGAAGTTAGTTACTCATAATCAATGCTAGATTATGAGTAATTAATGTTTCTCTCTACTCTACTAACCCTAGTTTTATGTTCTTGAAGAGGCAAAGATGAGAGATGAAAATAAGATGTGAAGATGAGATGTTATAAGATGTAGGGTTTGGCTTCTTTTAGTACACAACAGGGGTTGCACGGCCTGCTGCACGGCCGTGCAGCAGCCCATGAAAAAGACTGCCCAATCTGCACTACTTAGAACACTCTGCACAGCCTGTTGCACGGCCGTGCAGTAGCCCGTGCGAGAAAAAATCTTCAAGATTATACAATAAAAACCTCCCGGAAATGCGAGCTTGCATCTTCTAACCTCCCTCTTGAATAATCTTTGCTTTCAAGCCCAAAATAATCCATCTTTTCAACAATTAAGCATGAGGCACTGAAAGATGAAAAACATAATTAATATCAATAAAACTACATTCGAAACTAACAAAAATGTAAGAGAATAAAAGACAAAACGTGTATAAAATACACGTTATCAAATCTTCCCCCACTTGAACTTTGCTAGTCCCGAGCAAACTAATATTAACAACGAGATAATTAAACTAAATTTATTATTCCAAATGAGAAAATGGTTGAGCAAAATCCTTCAAACCATCGTTTAAACCCCCAAGTAGCCTTGGAGGACGAGTTTCGTCTCGTGAGTCTACTGGTGGACATTGAAATTGCGAGTTTTCGTTGAGTTTTCGATCTAAGGGGTTAAAAATATTTTTGGGGTATTAATTTTGATTTAATATAAATAGCAGCTTTTTTATTTTTATTTATTAAAACAATCAGAAAATCAAATTTTTTGATTTAATTTTCTGAAATTTCTGGAATATTCGTTTTTGGTGCTCTTGAGAATCAAACAGTCTTTTGTTCTTTTTATTAATTAGTTTAGAATTAGAATAAATTTAATTTTCCTTTACAAATATATTCATTTTCCTTTTAGCAATTAAATAGGAAACCTGAATTTTCTAAACTTGATCTAGTTCGCCTAAATTAAAAATTAGGAAACGCGAAAAATATATAGTCTCTGTGGATCGATATCTCAAGTATTAAAATGATGAAATTGTGTGCTTGAAATTTAAATCCTTATTTTTTAGCACATCAGGGTACCATGTAGAGAAGCAAATAAAGTGATGGTACCTCGTAGAAAATCCAAAACTACATTGGTACCGTATAGAATTTCCCATCATTTTATATTACAAGTTTTGGCTTTTTAACGGTTCTACAACGTTTCAGCTGACGGAGGGTTATCATTGTTACAAAAACATTAGTTTAGGGGTACCATGTAGAGAAGCAAATAAAGTGATGGTACCATGTAGAAAAGCCAAAACTACATTGGTACCATATAGAATTTCCCAATTATTAATTAAGATTTTTGTTCTTTAAATTTCTTTAATTTTGCTGTTGGTTGGTTTAACATGTATGCATTCCTTTAATCATTGTTTTAATTGTAATTTAACTAGCTTCATTCCCCGTGCAAGGCACGGGGATATTCTAGCTTTATTGGAGATTTTGGTTTTTAATAGTTGTGATCATGAATATTCTTCAATTTGTTGCAATGTTGCCTAAATACAGATTAACTTACTCTCTTTTCAAGTGCTCTCACTTTGTAAGAGGTTGTGTCCAAAAAATTTTAATATCCAATCAATTAGTCTAGTTCAATGATTTTAGTTATAAATTTAAATTCATTATATTTAGAACTGAGATGCCACAGTTTCGATTCTGGACAATGTGAAGATTAACTAACGATTTCATAACATCTGACTTTAGGGGGTTTAATATGAAATGATATTAAATAAAATCTGGAATATTGCGATATTTTGGCTTTTAATAATTCAACTTTGTGGTCGTGAACACCTTTCAATTTGTAGCGGTGTTGTCTAATTATAGCTTAGCAAACTCTCTTCTCGAGGACTTCATTTATAACGGCTTCATTTTCAACATGATATATCTAAGATTTATAATATCTATTAAGATAGTCATCTATATTTTCAACTGTGAATTTAAATTTATTTTATTCCGAACTGAGAATTTAAATTTGATTAATGGCGAATATAAATATATGCATGAATATAAATTATTAATTCTGAATATAAATATATACACGGATATAAATTGTTAATTGCGAAAAATAATGGTTCTTATTAGTTTGCTGTAATTAATTACGTAAAATTTAAGTAGATATTAAATAGACATATTGAATATAAGATTATTAAATGATGTATATTAATTATATTATCAAGGACTAAAATAGTAATTTTATAACGAATAAAATCAAATTAATGAAAAAACATTTATGAATATAAATAATGAATTTTACTCCCACCGTCCCACTCATTTCTTTACGGTTTCTATTTTGGGACGTCCCTCTCATTTCTTTACATACTATAAATAGTAACTTTTAACAATAAAATACATTATTACATCCACTACTTCACTCTAGTTTTTCAATACTTTACACTATTACACCCACTACTTTACTTATTTTAACAATAAAATCACTATTACACCCACTACTTCACTTATTTTAAAAATAAAATTACCATTACACCCACTACTTCACTTATTTTAATTATAATTCTTGGTCTCCGTGAAAAAACCCAATTCTAAACAACCACGGGGACGGAGGGAGTACTATTTAACCAAATACATGTGTAGCTCAATGGTTATAGTGGGCAACTTAATGACATTTGAATTGATATGTCATGGGTTCGATCCTCAGCTTACATTGAATAAAATGTGACATGTTGTGCTATTATATATATATATATATATAGTTGCACTCCATAACAAACACCATATATAACAAATAATAAAAAACACCTCATATCTAATCTAATTTAAGAGTTCCGTCATAGCACCCAATACAAAAAGTTGTTTTTTTTTACCATCTATCAAGCCAGCAAAATAAAAATAAAATTTGATAACTTTTTGTATTGGATGCCCCTGGCGGGGCCAATGGATCTAATAGATCTAAAGTGTTTTTTATTGTTTGTTATATAAGAGTGTTCTGTATGAAGCAAAGACCTATATATATATTAGATTATTGCAAGTCATTAAATAGCTTATACAATTACATGATCATTTATTTTAATCTACTAATTCAGGATATAAATCTACAGGTTAGTTTCATTTGATTGCTATATAATTGGATTTATAAGTTTGTTATTTAGCTGCTGGCCAATACTTGTTTGAAGCCCAATTAAATTCCTGGCCCGTAATTAATTTTCAGTCCATGTTTTTCTTTTGTTCCTTCTCGGCCCCAGCCCAATCTCATTTCCATTAGTTTCGTTCTAGTCCGGTTTTTTTATATTTATACGCCGTTTTATGTACTCGTCAGTTTGTTTTGTTTTTAAGTTTTGTCAAGTTGCCCTGCTGTCTGCTAAACCACGTGCCTGACTGTGTAGCAAGTTTTGTTTACTTAAATTTTTCCCTGAATGTCTTGAGATTTTGCACTCGATTTTATTTACGGTTTTTTTTTGTTAAATATTGATCTTAATTGTTAATTAGAAAATTCTAAAATATTGATCTTAATTGTTAATTAAAAATTAATTTAATTTCTTTAATTTCACCATGTTCGATTCCCTATAACCACATAATTAAATATCGTTTATTTGTTGTTACCTTTATCATTCAGTTCTCTACAAATTTATATTTAATTAATACTTATTAATTATATTTATTTATTTATTTATTCTTATTTGTTTAATTTCACCATTACCTATCACTACATGATTTAATAATATTTAATTATTATATTCTTTTATCATTCAATTCTACAAATACTTATTTAAATAATATTCATTAATTATATTTATTATCGATAATTTATTTATTTTAATATTTTAATCTCTGCTTGGCACATGTTACTAACTAGTATTTCTTTACTTCACAACTGCCATCTCTACGCCAATCAGATGTGCAAAATGGATTTTCCTTAGATTGTCACCAGCAACTCCCAAACCCCACACAGATCACGGTTTATTTATTTGATGTCTTAGTTTATCTTTTTATCAGATTACATTCATTAAATGTTTTTTCTCAATGGATGACATAGCCATGTGAAACAAGTGAAAGCGAAGAAACTCACAAACAGTTCTTACAAAGAAAATGTTTTTTTTTTTTTTTTTTAAATTAATGACTTAAAATTACATCATTTCAAATGATAAACAGTTATAATCCCATACAACTAACGAGAAGCCTGGATACACAGCCTGAGTGCTCTTGATTGTATGTTATAATCCAATACAACTAACGAGAAGTCTTGTTTTTTTTTTTTTTTTTTTTTTTTTTTTTTTTTTTTTATGAGAAAAAAATACTATGTCAGTTTAATTGTTTACATAGAACAGTATACATTTGGTCACAGGAGGACATTCAAGTACTTAAAATTATCACCATTAATTGTATCCTTCCCTTCTACTCCATTCTTCTTCTCTAACAAACATACACATCAATTTATATACTTCAATTTCTTTTTATATTTCTTTCTTTTTATGTTCTTAAGTTTTCAAGAATCAAACAACATTTGGAGGCGCTATCGATGTCCGATTTGAACGCTCTTATAGTCGAATCGAAGCCCTCATCATACTCTATCCAAAAACATCATCAGATTTTGTAAGGGTATAATTTATGAATTTGTCCTATTTTTTTATTAAATTCGAATTTACTTATTATAATTATGAATTTTTGCAAACTTAATTGGTTGCTGATTTTGATGTTTCCATCATGTAAAGTATGTTTTTCTAGTCAATTTCATATATTATATGTTGAATTTCGAGTTCAATATCGTATAGAAATCGAAGTTTGATTGTCGTGTTCTTCGTGTTCTTGAGGATCGAAGCTGTTTTGGAGATGTTATTGACCTTCAAATCATGAGTTTGAGTAACTAAACCGAATCCTACATGCTATGCTACACAAAATCAACATTAGATTCAAAGAGCAGCAGATTCTGCTGCCATTTTTTTTAAAATCGTTGTTCCTTAAATTCGACCATATTTGGTCGAATTTAGCATATTAAATTCAACCATATTTGGTAGAATTTAGCATATTAAATTCAACTATATTTGATCGAATTTAGTACACTTTAGGTGCTAAAAATTCGAAATTTCTAAAATTCAAATTTTTTGCCAAAGTTATAATTTCGACCAAATTCGATCGAATTTAGACGGTCGAATTTAGTTGATCGAATTTAGCTATTTTCGACCGTTTTGATTATTTTCGACCAAGCTAAAAACGATCATCTTCGTTGCGGCCGAAATTAGCTAAATTCGATCATTTTCGATCGAAAGTATTTAAATTCGACCGTTTTGAATTGGTCGAATTTACCCGAATTTCTTGTAATGTCTCGAGACTCGATTTTTTTTTTCTTAATCAGAGTTGTCATGGTGTGACGTACATTATGGAATCCTGAGCAAGTGTGATGGTGATTGGCTTCATTAGCCAAATAAATAAAAAAGAAATCAACATTTCTTTATTGGAATATTTATCCAGGAAAATATGATTAATGCATTTTATTCAAATAACAAGAGCATCCATAAGCCAAATAATTAACCTTTTTCTTAAATGTCGTTCGAACCTTGTGAAAAATAAAACGAATATATATTTATTGAACAATTATATTCTATAAAATTTCTCCGTAGGAAGGGATTCCGTTTGGCTGAGTAGGTTTCTTTATATGTATTAAAATTCAAGAATCGGGTTTTTAAGACCATGGACACACCGAACAAGACCTCAGCCACCGGAGGATCTCAAAATCAACTTTGTCGCCGTGGTCCAAACAATGATTCTCCTCCAGCACATTGTGTATTTTTGGTATCAGCTAAGAAACGACATTGTGTTTTTATAACTAGTCCACTTGTGTGCACCAAGTACAGTACATGAAGAAAGGAAGGTTGAATAATCGACCCATGTCAAGACTACGATTTCTTATTTGAACACATTTTTCCTACTTAATAAACGTGTTTCTTTACAATTCTTGACGTACAATTATTCATATAAGGAATCCGGTGGAAATTGGAAACTCAAACATTCTATCATTTTGCTATATTCATCGCATAAATTATATCTTTTCGAATATGAAACGTAATCAAACCTAAACGGTAAAATATAACTACATGTAATGCTTCATTCCTGACCTTACCGCTCACCTATATTATAATTTAAATATCCCAATTTAAGAGCAAATATTTCATTCCTTACCTCTTCCATTCTTTATTTCTTTACAATTCTTATCATAACATTTTTACATTATATCATTTTTTTTCAAATCTTACCTACAACTTCCATTATTTTTCTTTAATTTCATCAATTCCATTCATCCTAACCAAACACAACATTAGGTAGGGTGATAAGATAATCTATTTTAAGAGGTCAAGTGTTAAATAGATATTTTAAAACTATCAAAATGTTTTGTCAAAAAAAAAAAAAAAACTATCAAAACGTTCATAACCAAGTTATAATAAATCCGGTCATGTTGAGTTTGAAGGGCTGTTTTAGTTTTTAAATATGAAACCTATCTAGCATGGTATCCTACTGTATTATAGTTCAAGCTATGAAATTAATTTATAGTATAAGAGAACCAGCAAATTCTCAGATTACATTCATTCAGTTAGTTTCTTATTCCATCGCATAGCGGCCATGTGAAACAAGTAACGCAAAAAAACTTACAAACATTTATTACAAAGCTAATGCTTTCATAATTCACTGAATTATTTCAACAAGGAGCTAGAGACACAGAATGATCCCTGTCGAACTAATAATGAGATAATGCAGACTGAAAGTTTTTGATTGTGTGTCTGGTGAATCCGGCCTCACGCAAAATGGAAGTCCATTCAGCTGCAGTCCTTTCCTTGCCTTTGTTAGTTTGTGCCAACATAATCATATCAAGCATCAGCCCCACATCCTTAAGCTCGTCTCCTCCATTTTCTTCAATCACAGCCTCTACAATAATCACTTTCCCAGCTGTACCAAATTCCGAGATAGCTTCTCTACAGTTCTTCAGGATCTGGATGCACTCATCATCATTCCAGTCGTGCAATATCCACTACACTTATGTAAAATTAGTAAGGGTTGTTCGCTTATGAAACATTTGAGATTAACTGTCAAAATACTGTTTTTAAGTGCACTAACCTTGAGGAAAGCAGCATTGGCTTTAGGGACACTCATAAACATGTCTCCTCCAACAAGCTCAATGCCTTCAGATTTTGGTGCAACAGACACCGCATCCGGAAGATCAAAGTTGATTCCACGAATCCATGGACACATTTCGATGAGTATACGAAGTGCTGTTCCATTACCACCTCCGACGTTTACCACAGAGCTCAGTCCATGAAACACCTCAGGACATCCATCAAGTACTACACGAACAGCCCTCCTAGTATCACAAGCCATTGCTTCATCAATCAACTTCCTTTGGTCCGGATTTTCAGCTGCAATCTGCCAGATGTCCTTGCCATGAGCACAAACGAATGCCGAGGTTTTGTCATTCAGCACGCGGGAACTTAAGTAATGCCATGAATCTATAATAATAGGGCTGCTTTGCCACAAGAACATTGGATTTGCCACAAGAGCTCACGATAGCTGGGAAAGTTGTTTGCAATGATAATTAGAGGTGTTTCATAATGAAGAGAAAAAAGAAGCAAAGAGTATTCAATTTGTATTAATGTTGGATCATCTTGGATACTCATTACAAAGGCACAATACATGTTTATATAACAATCTAAATAGGATAGATTGTTAAGTGAACAAGGTATGGAAACATTGTTGGTTTTGGCAAGGTATTGTCCTTTCTTCAATCATCATCAAATACATTCTTGGCAATGTATTATTCTTATCTTCATGTGCAACATATTCTTTTCTAACACTCCCCCTCAAGTTGAATAGTGGGATTGCCAAAATTCAACTTGACCAAACAGTTTTCAAAAATTCTTTGAGTAGTGGCTTTTGTTAGAATGTCGGCTAGCTGGTCTTCTGATCGAACAAAGGGTAGCTCTATGATTTTTTCTTCCAATTTTTCTTTAATGAAGTGTCTATCTACTTCTACATGTTTGGTTCGATCGTGTTGTACCGGGTTTTCAGAGATTTGTATAGCTGCTTTATTGTCACACATAATTCTGCTTACCTTATTTTCTTGTGAAAAACCAATCTCAGTTAAAAGTTTTCGTATCCAAAGCACTTCTGTAATGCCTCGTGCTATCCCTCTGAACTCAGCTTCAGCACTAGAAAGAGCAACCACCTTTTGTTTCTTGCTTTTCCACGTGACAAGATTCCCTCCAACTAAGGTGAAATACCCTGAGGTTGACCTTCTAGTACCTTTGTCTCCCGCCCAGTCTGCATCAGTGTATGCTAGGATATCTAGATGCCCATTTGATTTAAATAGAACTCCATGACCAGTTGTTCCTTTAAGATATCTGATGATTCTCCATACTGCTTCCATGTGGGAAATTTGAGGTTGATGCATAAGTTGACTTACCACCCCTACAACATATGCTATGTCAGGACGGGTATGTGCGAGATATATAAGGTTGCCCACCATTTGTTGATACCTTTCCCTGTCTACCAGCTCTGCTCTTTCTTCTATATGGAGTTTGAGATTTGCCACCATCGGTGTATCTACGGGTTTACAATCAACCATCCCTATTTCTGCCAAAAAATCAAGAATGTATTTTTCCTGACAAACAAATATTCCTTGTTTAGACCTAAGAACTTCAATACCAAGGAAGTATTTAAGTCTCCCTAAGTCTTTCATTTCAAACTCAGTAAACAAGTTTGCTTTCAACCTCTTCATTTCTTCTTCATCATTACATGTGATAATCATGTCATCATTTCTTCTTCTTCATCATCCACGTGACAAGATTCCCTCCAACTAAGGTGAAATACCCTGAGGTTGACCTTCTAGTACCTTTGTCTCCCGCCCAGTCTGCATCAGTGTATGCTAGGATATCTAGATGCCCATTTGATTTAAATAGAACTCCATGACCAGTTGTTCCTTTAAGATATCTGATGATTCTCCATACTGCTTCCATGTGGGAAATTTGAGGTTGATGCATAAATTGACTTACCACCCCTACAGCATATGCTATGTCAGGACGGGTATGTGCGAGATATATAAGTTTGCCCACCATTTGTTGATACCTTTCCCTGTCTACCAGCTCTGCTCTTTCTTCTATATGGAGTTTGAGATTTGCCACCATCGGTGTATCTACGGGTTTACAATCAACCATCCCTATTTCTGCCAAAAAATCAAGAATGTATTTTTCCTGACAAACAAATATTCCTTGTTTAGACCTAAGAACTTCAATACCAAGGAAGTATTTAAGTCTCCCTAAGTCTTTCATTTCAAACTCAGTAAACAAGTTTGCTTTCAACCTCTTCATTTCTTCTTCATCATTACCTGTGATAATCATGTCATCAACATAAATAATTAAACATGTTATTAACTTGCCCCTTCGTTTGAGAAACAAAGTATGATCGGAGTTACTTTGTTTGAAGCCAGATTTTTTCATGGCTTGAGTGAACCGCCCAAGCCAAGCTCGTGGAGATTTTTTTAACCCATAAATAGATTTCAGTAAACGACAGACCTCACCAATTTTAAAACCTTCTGTAAGACCTGGAGGGGCTTCCATATAGACTTCTTCCTTTAGTTCTCCATGTAAAAAAGCATTTTTAACGTCAAGTTGATGGAGAGGCCAATCCTCATTTGCTGCTATAGAGAGAAGGACCCTGATTGTATCCATTTTGGCTACAGGTGAGAAGGTTTCAGAATAATCAATTCCGTACGTCTGAGTGTACCCTTTGGCTATTAATCGGGCCTTGTATCGTTCAATCGTTCCATCCGGTTTATGTTTAATAGTAAACACCCAGCGACACCCGACTGTTTTTTTTCCGGATGGGAGAGCACACTTTTCCCAAGTCTCATTTTTTCTCAGAGCATTCATCTCTGTTTCCATAGCATCTCTCCAATGTTTTGACTCTAGCGCCTCTTCGACGGAATTTGGAATTTTTTCAGAGTATATAACAGACATAATTTTTTTTGCCTCTTTTGATAAGTTCCCTTTGGCAATGTTTGCTGCAGGATACCTGGAATTTTGAGTTTCTTTCTCAGGAGAGTATCTCTTCGGAGGAACTCCTCTGTTTATTCTCTGTGGAAGAACATACCTCCCGGTCGTTTCTCTTGTTTCATTAAGAAGTATTTCATCCTGTGATATGCCAGCTGTTTGGATTTCTTCAACTTCAACATGATTAGATAAATTCCGAACAAAATCATCAGTATTTCCTTGAGCATTGTTAGGAGAATTACTAACCTCTTGTTCGGACATCTGGCTGGGAAGATCCTGTTCAGTGACACTCACCGTAGGTGCCATAGATTGTGAGGACGATGACTCAGCTTGGGTACCGTGAATAATTTCTTGTGACGACGGCATCCATTTCAACCAACCCAATGTGTCAACACTCTCTTTCTCCCCCTGACTAGTGTGTTGGGTGTTATAAAAGTATTCAGTCTCAAGAAAGTCACAGTCTTCAGTAGTGTATATGTGACGTGTCTTTGGGTTGTAACACCTGTATCCTTTTTGGTTAACACCGTATCCCACAAATACACATTTCTCAGCACAAGGCTCAAGTTTGGACCTTTCAGATTTAGGTATGTGTACAAAGACTGAACATCCAAAAACACGAGGTTCTAGGGTAAGGATGGGAGGTATTTCACTAAACTTAGATAGTGTTTGAAGTGGGGTTTTGAATTTTAAGATCTTGGTTGGGAGTCGATTAATAAGATATGTAGCTGTGGCAAGGGCTTCAGGCCAAAAAAATTTAGGAGCTTTTGACTCGATTAGAAGAGCTCGAGTAATTTCTAAAAGAATACGATTTTTCCGTTCGGTAACGCCATTTTGTTCAGGAGTATGTCGACAAGAGGTTTGGTGAATCATTCCTTTTGTTTGAAAAAATTGTTTCATAGAAGTGTTTAAGAATTCTCCCCCATTATCAGATCGAAGGATTTTAATACTTCTTTTAAATTGAGTTTTGATCATAGTATGAAAGAAAACAAATTTTTCAAACACTTCAGATTTGTGTTTCAGAAAGTAAGTCCATGACATGCGAGTACAGTCATCAGTAAATAAGAGGAAATATCGAAAATTTTGCCCCCAGTCACCTCTGTAGGACCCCATACATCAGAATGAACTAAATCAAATGGTTGATCAACTTTAGTGTTACTTGGTTTGTAGGAATGTCTATGACTCTTAGCCATAATACAAGTCTCACAACTAAGCGATTTATTTGAAGAAAATAGTTTAGGAAATAACCGATGCAAATAACCGGTAGATGGGTGTCCAAGTCTTCTATGCCAAAGCCATGCTTCTCTATCTGCTGTTCCATGAGCCAACATTACGGTACCTTGCTGAGTCACCTCATCTACGTAATACAATCCATGTCGTTCAGTGCCACGTCCAATGATCATTCCCGTCCGAATGTCCTGTAATATACAAAAGGTAGGATGCATTAGGAGCGTGCAGTTCAGTTCTTTTGTCACATGACTAATAGATAATAGTTTGTGTGACAAGGAAGGTATATATAGACAATTTGATAATTTCAATGTTGGTGACAATTCTATTGTACCCCCTCCTTTTACAGGCATAATATCCCCGTTCGCTGTTTGAACGTGTGTTTTTTGTGGATTTAATTTGGAACAAATGTCTGCTGGGTCGTAGGTCATAGTGTCTGTGGCACCGCAATCAAAGATCCATACCCCGGATTGTTTCTCCTTTTCAATTTCCATATTAACTTTTCCGAGTTTTACCTTTAACTGCCTAGCTTTTCTTTTACGAGTTTTACAATTCATAATATGTGGATCTGAACAAGTAAAGGTCAGTTTTGAAGGTTTTGAGAATAAATCCCAAACCCTTCTACCTGAAGTGTTAGCCTCCATTTGTTTTTCAGCTATTGCAACTCCACCAAATCCTCCGGTGAAATTCCTTTCGTTGCTGCTGGCGGCCAAAACTTCTCCTTCTTTCTTTCCTTTCTTGTGTCCATCACTCCACCATTCCGGATAACCCACGAGTTTAAAACACTGATCTTTCGTATGTTTGTTCATACCACAATGAGTGCATTTTAGTTTAGATTTATCAACTCGATTTGGAGGTCCATTTGATTTAGGACTTGGATCTGACCTGCGTTGTCCACGTGTGACGTTAACAACACCGTATT
Source organism: Saposhnikovia divaricata (assembly GCA_036435485.1). Classification (NCBI taxonomy): domain Eukaryota; kingdom Viridiplantae; phylum Streptophyta; class Magnoliopsida; order Apiales; family Apiaceae; genus Saposhnikovia; species Saposhnikovia divaricata. The sequence goes on along the minus strand of CM071596.1, from coordinate 50,125,093 downwards.
CTTCAGTTTCTCCAGCAAGAAGACTGGTGGCAATGCCCTGTGATGACATGGAATTAGACTCAAGAATACTCCGGTGTGCTGTCTCTTTTCGAACTGCTGCATACGAACCTTCCGCCGTCGGTAATGGATCCCATCTGAGTATCTCTCTTTTAATGGGATCAAACTGTTGATCTAGGGCATTTAAAAACTGAAAAAGTTTTTGTTCTGCCCTAATATTGTTGTAAGCAGTGATGTCGGCTGCGCAAGTCGTAGGATTTGGATCACGACGTTCGATTTCACCCCAGATACCCTGCATAGTTATCCAGAAATCTTCAAGTGGTATGCCCTTCTGTTTAAATTCATTAGCTTTAACGTGAAGATCAAACGTCTGTAACTTGTCCTTCCCGCTGCTATAAGTAACCACCAAAGCATCCCACAGTGTTTTTGCTGTTGGGAATTCGGTTAGGTTGCTAGCCAATGATGGTTCAATATTTTGGATAAGCCATGAAAACACCACCAAATCTTCTTGTTCCCAATGTTCATACTTGTCATCATTGGTTCTTGGTGGTTTTTCAGAAAGATGCTTTAACAATACTTTTGATTTTCCCCCAATGGCTACACGAATCATTCTTGCCCAGAGGGAATAATTTTGGCTACTTAACTTGAGGCCAATGGTTAAGTTGTCTGAAAGTTTGTGGTTTGTGGTCTGGGTATTTAGGGTGTTTTTTAGGATATTGGCAATCTGGATAGAAAGCCCATTGTTGTCGGACATGGTTGTCTCGTAGGTCTGAGTAGAAGGCTCTTCGTTATCAGACATGGTTTTGATTTAGAGAAAACATACTAGGGTAGATGATGAGTAGAAGGCTCTGATACCATGTTTGCAATGATAATTAGAGGTGTTTCATAATGAAGAGAAAAAAGAAGCAAAGAGTATTCAATTTGTATTAATGTTGGATCATCTTGGATACTCATTACAAAGGCACAATACATGTTTATATAACAATCTAAATAGGATAGATTGTTAAGTGAACAAGGTATGGAAACATTGTTGGTTTTGGCAAGGTATTGTCCTTTCTTCAATCATCATCAAATACATTCTTGGCAATGTATTATTCTTATCTTCATGTGCAACATATTCTTTTCTAACAAAAGTGTCATTGGATTTGCCTGATTTTCGAGAATATCAGGTATTCCAAGTTCAACAGCACACTTGGCTGCAGCCATTTCAGTAAAACCAAATACAAATCGCCAGATATCAACTTGTGCTTGGGCTGTTTCATCATTTCCATGTGCTGCATCACTTTTTGTTATTCCTGCCATTTCTCTGTATGAAGTGAAGCAGGCCAGTGACACTTAACTCTGCCTGGTACCATTTCAGCCTCACTTATGTCCAACTTATATACCACATAAAACACAGGATGAATAGCATAATTGGCAGTTGATGTTTTCAACATTTTACCACAGCCTAATTATGTGGAATATTAAATATATTTGATTTATTATAATTTAAATTGGTAGTTTTAATTATTTTCTGTCGACGTTGATGTCGCTAAAGTCTAATTTTGCAGATAGATTTTTTTTTTTGGTAGTTTAGGAAATATACGTAGATTCTGTGTTTGCTCCTCTTTCTAGCAGGGTGAACTGCAAAATTGGTCGTGACGCGTAATAGTGCCTATATATTCCAAATAGTAGTGCCTATGTATTCCAAATGAGCGGCATATCATGTATTATGATAAACTATTTACAGCTAGGTTTTATTTGATTTCTCTATTTACAGAGAGCAGCTAATTGGCTAGTGTATTTTGGAGTTGGTTCTCAAGAGTATGTCACGTTCCAAATCATTAACGAAGCTGAGCCAGAAAAATATGGCTGTAGGGACTAAATTAAGATAAAAACCTAAATTAAAAATTATTTCCAAAATTAGTTTTTTTAAAGAGGAATTTAAACCTGTTTAGATCTTTATAGATTAAAATCGTTCCAAAATTTTATAATAGTAATAAATTTCAAAATGTACTAGAACTAGCATAAAAAAATGTGTCATACAAGGGTCATTTTCTATTATTATTTGTAAATATTTAAATTAATGTCAATTATATATTTTGTGTTTTCGAACACCAATCATTAATAATTTAAATTTTGGTATTTGGAATTTTGGGTTATCCCCGTATTTTTATGATAATTACTATGATTAAATACAAGTTTTCGTAAACTTAATATTTTTTTAATTCAATTACGTTTAAAAGTAATTGTGTGAGTTCTCTAATCTGTTTAAATATCTATGATAAATATCACGATACCCAGCATTTTAATTTAATATTTTAGAATATGAAGTTAACCGTATCAAACTAAACAAACTATAAAAAAATCAAGATTTCATTCACACTGTTTTGTAAAACTACAACAAAAACTGTTAAAACCTACGATATAAAATATACCAAAAAAATTGTTAGGAAATGAGGCACCATTAATATTAGGGTTCGTAAGAAATGGTGCCTATGGAACCCAAAATTTGTACACGCAAGCACCAATTCCTACCAAATATTGTTAGGAGAACAATACCTACCAATTTTGGTAGGTTTTGACAACATTTTGACCGTAATAGGATCCCACCATCAGCATTATCATCCCTCATATTTATTAAATTAACAAACAATTTCTTAAAATAAAAATGAATGTCGCTTTGCGAAGGTCATTTCCTACCAAATTTTGGAAGGAAATTAAAACCTACCACATTGGTAGGTTTTATCTGTAATGATACCCCACCTTCCACGTCAGTATCCCGTGACAAAAAAGGCGTTTTGGCAGCATTTTGGATCGAGTAAGATCCCACCTTCCACATCATCATCCTTCACATTTTTCAAATTAATAAAAACTAGCTTAAAACCCGTGCGATGCACGTATTATTTTTAATATTATTTGATTTTTTTTCATTAATTTAAATTAATATTTTTTAAATATGAATTTTGTTGGATTAAATTTTTAAATAAGGTGATTTGATAATAATTATATAAATGTTATCCGTGAATTTTACTTAGAAAATATAGAAAAAATGATAAGTTTTAGTTGAAAAAGGTAATCGGTTAATTATTAGTAATTATAAATTATTATTTTAATTCATTTTTAAGTAGAATGCCCGTGATATTATCGGAAAAAGAGAGGACTTAGTTAAAAAAAATTAAAAAGGTAACATGTTTTAGGTGAAAAAAGGTAATTGATTAGTTTTTAATAATTATATTTTATTTATGTTAATTTACTAAATAAAATTGCTCGTAATGTTTTTAGAAAAGGATAAATTAATGTTGTCCGTTATATTTTTAGAAAAAGAGGAATTTTAGTTTGAAAATATAAAAAAGATGTTACGTTTTAGCTGAAAAAGGTAATCGGTTATTACTATTATAATATTATTATTTTATTGTATTAAATATAGCCGCCCATAATATAATTGGAAAAAGAGATACTTTAGTTAGAAAAAATAGAAAAGGTAACGTGAATTAAAAAGGTGACATGCTTTAGGTGAAAAAGTTAATTGTTTAGTTTATAATAATTATAATTGAATTATGTTATTTTACTAAATAAAATAGCTCATGATGTTTTTAGAAAATGAGAAATTAATGTTGCCCGTGATATTTCTAGGAAAAAAAGGAATTTAATTAGAAAAGATGATATGTTTTAGTTGAAAAGGTAATCGATTAATTATTAGTATTATAATAATATTATTATTTTTATTAAATAGAACCGCCCGTGATATAATTAGAAAAAGAGAGTTAGAGAAAAGAAAAAAAAGTAAGGTGTTTTGGATGAAAAAGGTAACCGCCCGTGAGATTTTAGTTAGAGAAAAGGTAACGTATTTTGGCTGGAAAAGGTAATTGATTAGTTAATAGTAATTACAATATAATATGTTATTTTATGAAACAAAATTGCTCTGTAGTATTTGTTAGTCACAGAGGCATGCCTGTATATATCTAATAACAAGCCTAATTATTTATAATGCTATGCATTACTTACATGACCTCCTAACTGAGGGAACCTCTAGTTATAGAGTTTCTACTTGTTGTAGTACGTGTAATAGGCATCAATTTCTATCTGTGTAACTTTAATTAAAAGTCAGAGAATAATGCTTGAAAGAAGATCCAAGGATCATGCCTCAAGCTTGAAGATCAAGACTGTCAAAATAAAGAGGCATGCCTGTATATATCTAATAACAAGCCTAATTGTTTATAATGCTGTGCATTACTTACATGACCTCTTAACTGAGGGAACCTCTAGTTGTAGAGTTTCTATTTGTTGTAGTACGTGTAATAGGCATCAATTTTTATCTGTGTAACTATAATTAAAAGTCAGAGAATAATGCTTGAAAGAAGTTCCAAGGATCATGCCTCAAGCTTGAAGATCAAGACTGTCAAAATAAACACAGTTGGAATTTGAAGAATGAAGATTTGCCTAAGTACCAATTCGAGAAGTATGTTTGTCATATTCGAGAAGTCTAGCATTCGACTAGTCAAGGATTCAATATCTGTAAAGACACTGTTCGATATCTCTAAAAGTCAACAAGTCAAAGTGTCATTCGATAACTGAGAGATTCGACATGTCTAATACTCTATTCGAGAACTCAAGAAGTCAACAAGTCAAAGTGGTATTCGAGTTCTCTAAGAGTCAACAAGTCAAAGTTGTATTCAATATCTCAAGGACTCAAGAAGCTACTCGACATCTCAGGGATTCGACAAGTCAAGTGTTCTATTCGACAACTCAAGGATTCATGGAAAAAAGACTAATTCGAGAAGTGATTCAATATGATAATTATACAGTATTCGAGAACTCAGAGTTATCTATCAAGTCAATTCTAGTTCTCGAATCAATCACTCAGTTACTTCTCGAATACAGTCTTGGAGACAAAATACTGAAAAATAGTACAAGTCAGAAACCTGCAGCAAACCAAAACGCTTTCAGGACCACAGTACTGTAAAGTGTTTTTTGGAAAGACTACAAAGAAGCTTAGAGAGATATTTCAAGAGACAAGCTGCTAAAGAAGTGGATCTAAACAGAGTTAAAGGAAGTCAAATCTCAAGCCGTTTGGATGTTACTCAAAAAGGATAGACATATTAGAAAGTAATTTATCCTGTAACCTTATTTGTAGTAAGTAGGGTGTACTCATGTTCTATAAGAGTACAACCTCACTTTTCTAGTAGTTAAACTTTGGAAGATACACATTCAGGAAATACATCTCTCTGAAAAAGAAGCTGAGAATACGAACTTGTGTTCTCAGGTTGTAGCAACATTTTGATCTAATAAAATATTAGATTAAAGTGAGTACTGTGTTGTTGTGTCTTATATTTCCGCACTCATATTTGTTTAAGCACAAAGCACATACTTTACCACATACACCACTAAGCAGATTCAAAGAAAAGTTAGAGAATCCATTCACCCCCCTCTGTATTCTCTTTGGTATATTCAATACTCAACAGTATTTTTAAAAAAGGAGAAATTTTAGTTAGATAAAATATAAAAGATATTGTATTTTACCTGAAACAGAAAATTATTTAGTTATTGAAAAATAGAAAAGGTAATATGTTTAACCTGAAAATGGAAATTGATTAGTAAAGGAGAAATTTTAGTTAGATAAAATATAAAAGATATTGTATTTACTTGAGAAAAGAAATTATTTAGTTATTGAAAAATAGAAAAGGTATTATGTTTAACTTGAAAAAGGATATTGATTAGTTAGTAGGATGAATTTTATATTTAATTAAATAAGGGTAAATAAGTAAAATCAACGGCCTATTATATAATAGTATCGATTAGTAACTATAATAATTTAAGTAAGGATAATTACGTAAATAACATGTATCATTAAGTAAGGATAATTACGTAAAATAACATGCATCATTAAGTAAGGATAAATAAGTAAAATCAACAGGTACCGTACCGACCAACTAAAATTTTAATGTTCCAACTTTTATATAATAGTATAGATAGATAAAATATAAAAGATATTGTATTTACTTGAGAAAGGAAATTATTTAGTTATTGAAAAATAGAAAAGGTATTATGTTTAACTTGAAAAAGGAAATTGATTAGTTAGTAGGATGAATTTTATAATTAATTAAATAAGGATAAATAAGTAAAATAAATGGCTTATTATATAATAGTATAGATTAGTAACTATAAATAATTTAAGTAATGATAATTATGTAAAATAACATGTATCATTAAGTAAGGATAATTACGTAAAATAACATGTATCATTAAGTAAGGGTAAATAAGTAAAATCAATAGGTACCGTACCGACCAACCAAACTTTTAATGTTTCGACTTTTATATAATAATATAGATTTTTTAAAAATAAAAATAAATGTCATTTTTCCAGGGTCATTTCCCACCACATTTGGTAGTAAAATAGAACCTACCAAAATTGGTAAGAAAAAATCCTATCACGAAAACTAATACTTTGTATCCTTATATATGATTTGTATACTTAGAATCGAAATTGATCGGGGCTCAGTGGTAAGATGCTAGTATTTTGTGGGAAAGGTCGAAGGCTCGAATTCAAGCGAACAACCCCATTTTTAACTAGTTCATAAAATAAATATTGGTGAGAAATAGCCCCAATTTTAACTAGTTCATAAATAAATTAAATAAAAAAGTGCGCAATCCTACTTTCTAGGGTTAAAACCAACCAATATAGGTAGGAAATGATCACAGAAATGGTAGGAAAAGGACCAAAGAAAATTACAGTTTTCTAATTTTTTAAAATAGAAAATTATTTTCATTTAAAAAATATTGATATTTAGTTCTTCATATTGTGGAAAAAATGCCACTTTTTTTTTCATATTTTCTTAATATATTTATAATTTTAATAAAATAAATAAAGATTATTGTTGTTTAATTATAAAATGAAGATTGTATAGAATATACTGTTTGCTTGTAAGCTTTTATTCAAAATTAGCAGTTGGCTCACTAGTTTAGTACTTTGTCGTTCTTTAAGAGATCATTTGTTCGAAACCTTACAAGTCTTTTGCTACCAAAAATTTTGTGGAAAAATTGAAGTTCCCACACACATCAAAACCTACAAATATTGGTAGGTTTTGATCAATAAATAAAATAATAAAAAAATTACATATTTCCTAACAATAATGGTAGGAAAACATGGAAAAAAAGAAATTATGCTTTCATTTTGTTTTTTGTTGATCGATTATCACGTTTTTTGTTGATCAAACTCTACGGGCATAACAATATATTCATAATATAAGTGAAGAGCAAAAATTAGTTGATTTAGAATTACATTCTTATGTTTTTATGTTATTTGGCAAAAGTATAATTATAACAAAAATAAATAAATAATATCGTGATGTATGAATAAATTATAAGTTTTCTAAGAAATATTTTTTTTTATTTTGAGGAAGCATAGAAAAAAAATTGGGCAAAAAATAATTTGCAAAAAATCAAAATCATTTAGAAAATGAAAACGTGTTAGTGATCGAAATTTGAGTTAGGATTTTTAATTATAATTTAGATATAGTTTAGGGTTAGACATTTTGAATTTAAAAAAATATATTTTCAACAATCGAACCGGATGTCAAGATCCATCCTTTCTAATATTACTGTCAAAATTTGAAAAGAAAAAAATTACAAGATCCATCCTTTCTAATATTACTGTCAAAATTTGAAAAGAAAAAAATTATTTGAATTAACGATCAACTAGTGCTTTGAGTTAGGATTTTTAATTATAATATAGATTCGTGTTTCAATTTCTTAAAATATATTTATCGACGATCCAACCGTACGGATGTCAAGATCCACCCTTTCTAATATTATTTCCAAAATTTTAGGAAAATAATAAATATATTTGATTTGGTGATTTAACGTCAACTAGTACTTTGACTAATACCTCTAAGTAGGGTTTTGTCCCTGATTCGTGTTTAATTTTTTTAAAAAATATTTTTCGACGATCCAACCTTACAGATGTCCATATCCATCCTTTCTAATGTTATTTCCAAAATTTCAAAAAAAATAAATTTATTTGATTTGGTAATTTAACGGTTAAGTAGTGCTTTGACTAGTACCCCTAAATAGGATTTCGTCCCTGATTCGTATTTCACTTTTTTAAATATATTTCTCGATGATCCAACCGTACGGATGTCAAGATCCATCATTTCTAATGTTATTGCCAAAATTTCAGAATAAAAATAAATTTATTTGATTTGGTAATTTAATGGTCAACTAGTGCTTTGACTGGAACACCTAAACTGGGTTTCGTCCCCGATTCGTGGTTTGATTTTTTAAAATATATTTCTCGATGATCCAACTACACGGATGTCAAGATCCATACTTTCGAATGTTATTGCCAAAATTTCAGAAAAAAATAAATTTATTTGATTTGGTTATTTAACAGTCAACTAGTGCTTTGACAAGTACTCCTAAACATGGTTGCGTCCCTGATTCGTGTTTCGATTTTTTAAAATATATTTCTCGATGATCCAACCATACAGATGTCAAGATCTATCATTTCTAATGTTATTGCCAAAATTTCAAAAAAAAATTTTAATTTATTTGATTTGGTAATTTAACGGTCTACTAGTGGTTTGACTAGTACCCCTAAATAGATTTATTTTTTAAGATTTTTTTTAATAATGTAAACAACCATTAGGGTAGATATTTATGAGAAAAGATTTCCCCCCATTTTTTAATAATGTAGATTTTTTACATTCTTATGTTTTTATGTTATTTGGCAAAATATGATTATAACAAAAATAAATAAATAAAATCGAGATGTATGAATAAATTATAAGTTTTTCATGATTTTTTTTAGTGTGAGGAAGCATAGAAAAAAATTGGACAAAAAAATAATTTGTAAAAAATCAAAATCGTTTAGAAAACAAAAGAGTTTCAGTCATCGAAGTTTAAGTTAGGATTTTTTCTTATTATTTAGGGATAGTTTAGGGTTAGACATCTTGAATTTAAAAAATTTATTTTCAACGATTTAACCATAGAGATGATTAATTATGTTGATTTCATAGGTGTACGTAAAAAATTGGATTTTTTTAATTAAAACTCCTATTTTTTTATAGTAAATATATCCATCAATTTTTCTGTTCCTACAAATATTGGTAGGAAATGGCAAAAAATGTTATTTGTTGTTTTCCTATTGAGCTATTTCCTACCATTATTGGTGGTAAACAAACCCAAAAATGGTAGGAAAAAGCCTAATCCCAAAAAATTATATATATATATATATATATATATATATATATAATTTTTTTTTACAACAATTGGTTATTACTTGATTTAAAATAATAATTTTTCAAATCCAAACTTTTTTCAGTAAAACTCATCAAAACCTGTTGATATTAGTAGGAAATAGATCATATTTTTATGAAAATTTTGAACTAACCGTCGAAACCAAATTTTTAAAAATGACGCTCACACTCGAAAATTCAAAATTTTCGTCCAACCCCATAACCTACCAATATTGGTAGGAATTAAGCATAATTTCATGAAAATTTCAAAAATGGCGCTGGGACCAAAATATTCAAAAATTCCGTCGAAACCCAAAATTTCAAAAAGTGCGCCGAAACTTATAACCTGTCATAACTGGTAGGAAATAGGTGATTTGAACCTATAAACAACTTTCTCCTCTCTTTTCACTTTCATTTTAATATTCTCCAACAAAATTTCATTTTCATCAACTCTCTCCTTCACTTAACCATCTCAATTATTTTGGTACAAATCTTTATTCTTCTTATTGTGTGTGTTCTTGAACCTTTTTTGTTCTTGATGTACAAACAAAAATGTGTGCAGTTGGTATAATGACTTTCTTTCTATAAATTAATATGGTTATTTGGTTTGATATGGTTGTTGTGGAAAGACAAACACAAAATAGAGAAAAATTGATGACTGAAGCTATGAAGGCAATGGAGTCAGGTTCTAGTGCTGGTGAAAATGTTTGAGTAAAAGTGAAGAGGCTGAACACTGGTGGTAATATGTATTTTGTGACCCTTTCCTCATTTTGGAAAATGTCATTTGTAATTTTGAATTTTGTATATGATTCATATGCAGTTAGTTTACATACGAATCATTATAATTACGAAGGATGCATATTAATCACTTTAATGAAATAAATAGGATAGTTGGTTTTTAAGATGTAATGTTAATGTTATGTTATGGTGTTGTTAAGGCCAAATTATGATTAACATGAATTATAAATTTTGGTTATGATTGTTTGTTTTTGATTTAGATATTGATTCCATTGTGCAATTTGTGTTACATGAATATTAATGTATCATTTTTTTTAAAAGAATCGGACCAGCAATTCCTACCAATCTGGGTTATAACCTACCACATTCAAGCCATTACCTAGCACAATTACCATTCGAAATCACTACAAGAAAAATGCCTATTAGCGACCAAATATTTCAGCGACCGCAAATGCCGTCGCAAAAAATAGTTATCAGCGACGGCTATCAGCGACGGATTACATATTGGTCGCTAAAGAATTTCTGCGACCGAACACGGTAGCTGATCCGTCGCTAACTTGTGTTTCCCGCCCACACAACTGCCGCCAAAAAATGGCGTTCACTTTTAGCTACCAAATATTATTTGCGACGGGATTCCGTCGCAGATAGTGACACGTAAGCAAAACATTAGCTACCGAATTCGGTAGCTAATCCGTAGCGGTTAAAAAATTTCGCTCCAAATTTTTTGGCGCAAAAAAATTGTTTTGAATTTTATCGAGGAAGTCTTATCAGCGACCAAATGCGGTAGCAAAAAATGCCACGTCATCTTTTGCTACCAATTCTGTCGCAAAATTCGGTCGCTGTTTATATAATTTTTTTAAAAATTTCAATGGTTTTTTAAATTATTAATTATATTTTTACTAAAAAAATAATTAAGGTTGCTTTTTAGATTTTTAGTTATATTAAAAATAATAATTTCGAGGATCTTTATTGTTATAAAAATAGGAAAAATACATGTGGTTACAATAAAAGTCCTAAAATATTATGAATAAATAAGAAAAATATCGATGGGTACAAGAAATTTTTTAAAATATTAGGAATAAATAATAAAAATATCTGTTGGTACAAGAAAATTCCTAAAACATTTGGAATAAATAAGAAAAATACCCATGGGTACAAGAAAATTCGTAAAATATTAGGAATAAATAAGAAAAATACCTTTTAAGTACAAGAAAATTCGTAAAATATTTGGAATAAATAAGAAAAATCACTACAAGTATACAAATTAACACGCCAACTCAAACAATTTCATAAAAAATAGCTTATTCAATATGTTAGTCAAAACAGCTAACTCAATCCGTTATTCAAAATAACTAACTTAATTCGCTAACCGCTAACAGCTTTCGAAGGAGTGTATAAATCTTTGTTAGTATATGTATACATGTTACATTTGGTTACAAACCGTAATTTTGCAAATATTTAGAGAGGATAGTAGAATCCAAAATATTTTTAAATAAAACGAATTGGAGATTATGAATGGTACCCCTAAAATATTTGGTTTTGACTTTTATGAATGATACTTTTTTTATAAATGGTGCCCCTAAATCTTTTGACTTATTATATTGGAAATTATGAATGGTACCACTTTACTGTTCATTTAGGGGTACCATTCCTAACAACCCAAACGAGAGGGGTACCATTCATAATTTCCCAAAAGAATTTCTTCTTGTAATATTCATTTTTCGGGTGAGGTGAGTACCAAAAACGAAAAAAATGATTTTCACCACAACTGAATAGAAAAAGAGTTTTTAATTCCCCAAATTTTATATTTAAAAGTACCAAATAAAAAGTTGTTCTAAAAATTCTTCGATTTTTCGAAAATCACTGATATATTAAAAAAAATCTTAGGGGTACCGAAATAGGTAACAAAATAGTTCCAAATGATACATGACACGTTCTTATTAGTGTTATTCATATTAACACACGCGAGATCCATTATATTTAAGTAAATATATATAACCAATCAAAATATGATAACTCATTTTTTCAGAATTTTTTTAGGACCTCTAAAATTACACATATATTAAATCCCTGATTAATTCTTATAAAATAATTGATCAATTTAATTTTAAATGAGTTATTATAAATTATTATATATATATATTTTTAATATTCAGCTTATACGCTTTTCTTTTTATTCTGCTTGGTACGTGTATAATTAGGAAAAAAAAACTTACAATTTCTAATTACCCCAATTACCCGATCTCCACGAAGAAGCAGCAGTCCACGAACTCACGAAGAAGAAGCAGGGCAGTTCAATCGGTTCAAGCAGGGGTTGATTGCAAACCTAGGTAATCATCTCTTTAATCAGCATCATCATATACGATTTTACAGTATCCTCTTTGTATATATGTGTGTAATCATCTCTTTAATAGTGTCTTTAACATAGGTAATCCAAATCTTTGTGTGAATTACATATGTAATATGTTGTGTATTTGTGTTCAATGATTACGTTGTCACTCCTAAGTTTGTTAAAATGCCTGCAATACAACTACCTAAAGCTTACAATTTTTCATATGTAAGTCCCGGTTATGTTTGGGAAGTTCTGAGGACTGCGGTTCTGATTGTTATCAGATGTTTGCTTGAGCTAACACTTAAATGTGATGTGAATATTGGGAGTGTCGGGTTTGGAATTTACCCACTCAATCTTGTGACGTTGTTGATGGTTTATATGGCCTCGGTCTCAGTTGCATCTTTTTACCTCCAATTAGTCTCTGGCTCCACATCTGTGGGTTTTAAAGACAGAGTGTGGTCAGTTAGTAGAGGAATTTATAACGTAGTCATGATTTCTGTCTTTATACTTTATCTGTCTGCCGTAGCGGTATCTGTTGCAGATTTAACAAAGGAATAACAAATTCTGAAGGGCATGCCCTGCATAATGCACACAGGTCTTTAAATTAAAAATATTAAAATAATGTCAGATGAATACCAAGAGTCATTAAATGTTTACCTCGGATTATAGAATATTGTGAATGGAGTTCGATTAGCTGCAGCAAGAACCCCAATATGCATGCTATCTGCTGAAAGAACAGATGATGGCAGAGCTATTTGCTGACGTTTTGCGCGCCTCAAACCTAGTCAGAAATAAATTGTATTTAGAGTCATAATCTCATAGGGTGTAACATTTGAATTATGCATGTCTACTACAACTCTTGTATTCTTATCCAAATAAGTAAAAATGAATTGTTCATAAATGTATATCTAAAAGAAGTCCTCATTTAGGTATATGAAGCCTGTTAATTAGCTTACCAATGGGTCTTAATATATTAATCTTTTGCATGATAATTAGCTTACCAAATTTTGAGGTGTGTATTCTGTATACCACTTAAATGTGCTCCTATTTTTGTATGGAAGTACATGAGGTGTGTTTAAAATCCTCTGCAGACACTAGAATATCTATTTGTTTATCCTCCAGATTCTTTTCTAATTAGCAGGGCTTACTGTTAGATAATTTGAAATTTTAAATACCTAGGCTGTTCTGCCCTAACTAAAATGAGGGAAAAAAAAATTCTTTCTTTGTGCATTACTCTTTCTTTTGTGATTAAGCTTGTGAGTGTGTACACAGATTTTTACTTCCTCTTGTGATGGATGTATCCGGTTAATGGATGTTGAAAGGGAGACATTTGATTTGGCATACCATGGAACTCATAGTATTTGTTCTTTATCACAAAGGCCAAATGACGTAAAATTATGACGTAAAATTAATCAGCATTATGACTCCAATTACTAGCTCCTTCTTCAGACTAGGTCCCCTTAATGTTTCATGAACAATCCTTGGTCCTGCCCCCATACTACGTTTCTTAAAATTCGATTTCGTCTATAGATTCTACGCAACTGCAATCAAACCCCTGCAATTAGTCAAATGATCGCTAAATAAATTTTAATACTCTCTCAAATATTAACAGAAATCAAAACATAAAAAAAAGGCATAGAACATAAAAAGATGACATTGTATACCAAACCACATTGTAAAACAATTGTTAAAGATCTGAAACATTTTAAGATTAGTAGATAATGAAGCAATGCTTATTCAAGATGAGGGGGAGAGAGTCACCTGAAAAAATTACAAGAAGGTTGCTCGTAAAATGTGAAACTTAAACTTTTGTGGAAGATTAGTATTTTAATTTCAAGTGTTTGACTGATTCTCGTACATATATATATATATACATCTGTCTGTGAATGTGTTGGTTGGAACAGAATACCAAAGAGAAAATATATTAGTGGAGTAATATTTTACAGCAGTGGTTGACTTGTCATGAGTTCTCCCATTTTTTCTTTAACTTGTAGCTAATTATTGTTTTTTGTGAGTATATAAATTTACCCTGCCCTCCTTTATCATGCATCTTTTTGACAAAATAATGGTGGGCACTGAACAGGATGAAAAATCTGACAGCATAAACTACAGACATCTTCATTTATAGGAGTTTATTTATAGGGAGACATCCTATTTATTATTAATTCTAATGCAATGCTATCCCGGTTCTATTGTTGTTATATTAGAGCATCTCCAACCATATCAATATTTTATGTAATTTAGCCAATCATTTTTAGTCAACGCCGTTGGAGATGCATTTATAGCTTAAATATTTTATCCCGGTTCTATTGCATTTTATTTTTGAAATTAGGTACCGCGGTAACATGAATTTCTTAGTGGACCGTAGTTGGATGGCACGACGAAAGTCAAGTACTGAGAGGTGCTACTGCTGAATTTAGAGATGATTGTAAAGCGTTCTTGGATTATGCGTATAGCCACCCGGAATGTGTGAGATGTGTGAATGGTAAGAACCAGATACGGTGTCCATGTTGGAAGTGTAAAAATGTAAATTATCTGGAGAGAGACGTGGTAAACTACCATTTACTTGTTAACGGTTTCATGAGGAATTATGAAGAATATTGGTGGGCACATGGGCAAAAAAGAGGTGGTGACACCACAGTAAACGATCCGGGCAGTGGTACTTATCGTATGAATGAGATGGTTCGTGATTTTGCAGGGCCAGATTTTGATTGGGACCAAGCCAGGGAGCAACCCATGAATGTTGATGCCAAAGAATTTTATAAATTATTAGACGAAGGTAACAAGCCATTATAGGATGGTTGCACCAAACAAAGTAAATTATCTGCAGTGGCGACATTACTTTACATCAAGGCTGATCATAACATGAGCCATGAGTGTTTTGAGTCTCTCTTGAAGGCCATTAAGAGTATGTTGCCCGACAGTGAAAAATTACCTGATAATTATTACCATTGCAAGAAAATGGTGAAGAAATTGGGTCTTGGATACCAAAAGATCGAGGCATGTCCCAATGATTGCATGTTATTTTATAAGGAGAATGAAAAAAAAACAAAGTGCACAGTTTGCGGTCATGATCGGTTTAGACCTAATAAAGACGGGTTGATTAAAAAAAAACTATACCGTTCAAGATTCTGAGGTATTTCCATTAATAGATCGGCTTAAGAGATTGTACATGTCCTCAAGAACAGCCGGACATATGACTTGGCATGCGAAATCTTCGGCTAAAGATGGAGAATTAAATCATCCTGTAGATGGGAAGGCTTGGAAAGATTTCAACTTAGCACATCCTGGGTTTGCATCGGAACCTAGAAATGTGAGGCTTGGACTGTCCACTGATGGTTTTAACCCTTTTGGCCACTCCGCTGTTCCGTACTCATGTTGGCCTGTGATTGTTACTCCGTATAACTTGCCTCCTTGGATGTGTATGAAACAGCCATACTTGTTTCTTTCACTGATGATTCCTGGTCCTAATAGTCCTGGAAAGAACTTAGATGTTTACTTGAGACCTCTTGTAGATGAGTTGAAGGTACTGTGGGAAGTCAGAGTACAAACTTGGGATGTTGCGACGAAAACAAATTTTAACCTTAGGGCAGCGCTTATGTGAACTATTAGCGATTTCCCAGCTTACGGTATGTTATCTGGATGGAGTACACATGGTAAGTTGGCTTGTCCTTATTGTATGGAACGTACAAAGTCTTTCACTCTGCCAAAAGGTCGAAAGCCTTGTTGGTTTGACTGTCATCGACGGTTCTTGCCCGTGGATCACCCATTTCGAAGAAACAGAGAAAACTTCAAGAAAGGGAAAGTGGAAAATGAAATGCCTACACCAAGATTGTCGGGAATGGAGATGCGATCTCGTGTGATGAGATTGCCAGCAGTCCCATTTGGTAGTAATGACCAAAAAATCAACGGGTTTGGCGAAACTCATAATTGGGTTCGAAAAAGCATCTTCTGGGAATTGCCTTATTGGTCTACAAATTTAATTCGTCATAATCTAGATGTGATGCATGTTGAGAAGAATGTGTTTGATAATTTATTTAATACCGTGATGAATGTTGCCGGGAAGACAAAAGATAATGATAATGCACGACTGGACATGAAAGATATTTGTAAGCGTCCTAATTTAGAAATTTATGATTCTTCTAATGGCAAGAAAGTCAAACCACAAGCACGATACACATTATCCAAAAATCAGGTTGAAGAAGTGTGTACATGGATTAGGTCTTTGAAACTACCAGATGGATATGCGTCAAACATTGCAAGG
Source organism: Saposhnikovia divaricata (assembly GCA_036435485.1). Classification (NCBI taxonomy): domain Eukaryota; kingdom Viridiplantae; phylum Streptophyta; class Magnoliopsida; order Apiales; family Apiaceae; genus Saposhnikovia; species Saposhnikovia divaricata. The sequence continues at coordinate 50,108,547 of CM071596.1, read as the reverse complement.
TGTGTTTCAGATAAGAAACCGAATGAAAAATTGAAAGGGATGAAAAGTCACGATTGTCATGTGTTCTTGGAAAGACTCCTGCCTATAGCATTTCGGGACCTGCTTTATAAACCAATATGGGATGCTGTGACAGAACTTAGTCATTTCTTTAATGACTTATGTTCAAAAACCTTGAATGAGAAGGACATGTCTATACTTGAGAAGAACATCATAGAGATCACATGCAAACTGGAAAAAATCTTCCCACCAGGTTTTTTCGATTATATGGAGCATTTGACAATACATCTTCCTTATGAAGCTCGTGTTGGGGGTCCAGTTCAATATAGACGGATGTACCCTTTCGAGAGGCTGATGGGAATGCTTAAGAGGGCAGTGAAGAACAGAGCCTGTGTCGAGGGGTCGATTTGTGAAGCCTATAGTTTCAATGAGATATCTACTTTTGTCTCAGACTATTTTCCGGATGAAGTATTGACAAAGGCCAATCGAGTCTCGAGGAATGATGATGGGGGAAATGTTGAATTAAATGGCCGCCTTTCTGTATTTGGTCTACCGGGTCGCGCTTATGGAAAAGGGAAGCGAATATTTCTTTCCGAGAAGGAATTGCATGCTGCACATACTTATATTCTTCTCAATTGTGACGATATTGACAAATATGTGAGGTACATATATGTTATAATTAACTTAGATTAGAGTTAAACTATAATATATAATTGACTGCATATTATAATTAATAATATATATATAATATGACAATATGTTTTGTAGATTGTATGATGATGAGTTAAAAGTGAAGCATCCCGGTATAGCTGACAAAGATATTGAAATTATTCGTAATAAAGAATTTGCACTTTGGATAAAGGAAAAAGTAAGTTTAATTTATAAGCAGAATATACACATATGCACTTTATATTAACCACTGATTTATATTCATGTACTGAGATGGAATTTTTGTAGGATTTAACTGTAGAAACAACGATTCCAGCGAACGTTATCCCCCTAGCTATGGGACCAGACAGGGACCAAGTCAGCCGTAATGGTTACAAAGTAAATGGTTATGATTTTCATACCAAGGCATATGGTCTTACTAAAAGAACAACGAACTCAGGTGTGTGCATCCTAGGAGACTGTTACAATGAGCTTAATCGTGCCTTTTATGGTGAGTTGGAGGAAATCATAGAGTTGTCGTACAAGGGAACTTATGGGGGTCATATTAACCTGTTTAAGTGTCGTTGGTTCGATTCAGAAAGAGGGATCCGTGTTGATAAACATAAAATTATCGATATTGACCTTCACAGGTCTACGTACTCTGACGAACCATTTGTTTTACCTACTCAAACAACACAAGTATATTACACTCCGAGTCCTGGTAGAAAAAGGGATAGGCCACCTGCTGATTGGCAAGTTGTAATTCATACTCCCGCACGTAGACGTGAAGAAGTAGTTGATGGGGAAATTTACCAAGAGCAGATGCTTCATAGTCCAATTGTAATAAATGTTGATGACGGTGAAATAATCCAGTTATACGGTGGAGATGATCCACAAGAAATAGATCCTGAGTTATTACTTGTGTTGGACAATGATGAAGAGGAAGAGTTTTTGACCGACACTGATACCGAGTCAGAAAAAGAGGAAGACGATGGTTATGAATCTGCAAGAGAAGATGATTCTGACTCGGACAGCAACACTTAAACATTCTGACTTGTTTATATGTTAGGGGTTATTTATATGTCTGCAATACATTAATAGTTTATGAGTCAGAGATTTGAAAGCATTGTTGATTTATTAAATAAAACTATCTGTCCATTCATTAGTGTAACATTTTCTGTTTCAATATAATTTTTGCAATATCATTTGCAGTAGGATTGTTATTGTTATTCAATACATACTTTCTGTTTTTCTCTCTTGCTTCATATATATTTAGATGTCTTTCTGTTTGTCCTTTGTTCTTATGTCCTAACTCCTCATTTATATATATGTATAGATGGCTTCTGAAGCAAGAGAATCGAGAAAGCGGGGCCTGGGTAGGGGGCCCAATAACATCACAAGGCCTCCTACTAACCCAGATGAGTGGACTCTTATTCAGATTCGTCATGGGCCTAATACTACGTACGTATCTATTCTTGCAAGCATTTTGGATTCTGTTTCAAAAATTATAGATTACCTACATCTTCAATGTGCATATGTTGTATATTGTAGTGATTTTACAGATCCTAAAATAGTAAAATGCATCTCTCAGTTGTGCCTTCAAAATTGGCCTACTCCTGCGATTACGTGGGTTAGCACTCCTGCTGCCCACAAGGATGCTGTATGGGCTGAATTTATGGTATTTTTTTTAAGTTCAGAATATTTACACTCTTGGTTTTGGTTTATGTGCTTCAAGATTAGCTATCACTACAAACTTTCCTTATCCTGCTAGCTTCTACTATAAATGTATTTGTTTTAATTTTTTGAATATAACTTAAAAGCTAATAACATTAATGTCGAGTATGTGTAACATAGGAGTAACTGTAAACAGTAACTGAATTTAAGTTTTATTTTTGATGTCAATAACATTAATGTCGACTTTCATACAGAAAAACTAGAGGGGTAGTCTTGTGGGTGTTTCTTTATTGATTCTGTTAACGATCTCCTGCTCCTTGAGGTTTGACGGCATGTCATAGTAAACATCAGTGAATAAATCTGTAAGCAGTGGTTTATCTAGTTGCTCTATGATTTGGATTGCATTCGTAAGCTGCAACACAACATTGTGAAAAATCAGAACTCAATTTCATCCGAACATAATGTTGCCTATTAAACTCGTAAAAATGATATTACACCTATTTTCTAACACTTGTACGGAGCTCTGATTCCTGTTCTTCATTCCACCATCCATTTCTCTCAACCCAATTTCTGTATCTGGAAATAGGATTTCATTGGGCTAGGCCTGGGCAGAACCTAATAAGTAATAAGTGTGACTCTTTGGTGTGTCAAACAAAGGACATGTTTGTCTATCTTGTTAGTAGTTAATAGAAATTTAGAGTATGTTTGTGGTTCAAGGGCAAATTAAACCAACCGTGAGTTGATGTGTGTTTGAGAAGGAAGTAAAATTCAAATTCAACTTCCTGCTTCAGTGTTTCCTTGTTCTGTTATATTAAGATTACAATATGTTCACATGACACATTAAGAATATAAGACTAGTTAATAGTTTCCAGTAATTTATAATTTATAATTTTGCTCATTTATAATAAACTTTGTGCTGTGTATAGATATTTGTGATGCGATATAACAACCGTTGTTCCCAGATGTCTTGTTTCACATGTAGATACAAGTCTTTGTCTTTCTTGTTAATAACGCGCTGCTGTTTTGTTTGCTCACATGCATGTATACGTAGGTACATGCTTCACATGATCAGCCAACCATTTTTCAGTACTCGTTAATCTTGCCAGCCTTCTAACTCTGAATAACTCAACCTCTGTATAATTTATGGGAAGACTTGTTTACATCTATTGTGTGAATTCTTGACCATGCATGCATTTAGATAACAAACTGCTTCTTCATGCTTCACGTACTTTTGTTTTTCTTGCACTTTTTCAACCCATTTGTTTTAATTATTCAAACTATGCTTCAAGAAAATTTGACTTTTAACAATTTCCTTATGTTTCACCACTTCAATAAATAGAAAAGTTAAAATTATGAAAGGTTATCTTATAGTCGGATAAACACTACATGCATATTCACACTTTGTACGTATATACATGAAGTATATAGGATCAGTTGTTTTTGGAGTAAGGTTGATGCAGAGAGGCCATTCAAACTAGCTACTAGTTGTTTTCTCTGGTGCACCGTGCTCACTCAAGTGTGACCCGTGCATAATTATATTCAATATTTATTACTTTATATCTTATGTTCTTAGCAGTGGGCCTCTCAAATGTATTACCACAGTTTTCTGGGACTAAAAATTCATCACCTGTGCAACGCCATTAAGATATTTACATAAAATAGAGAAGATGCATATGCTTTAGCGAAATGTTAAATCAAGAAATCAAGTGCACACTTAACACAAGAAGTCTTATAGAACTGATATAACTCGAATTAGTTTTTATATTCTTGCATACTGGAGGCATCCTTTCAGACCACACAGAAAATCAAAAGAGAATAACTAATGTACTTCTATCTATTACCCAGATTTTGATCCATTGTAATATCAGTTTTTGCTTTTAGATCTATAGCTCTAGGGTCTAGCATTTTTTTCTAGAAATCTGTTGTGTAAAATTACCGCCTTCCTCTAATGACACTTTGACATGTATAACACATCTATGAAAAATCTGATTAACTTGAAAAAAGTGCTAGATGTATAGATGATTAAACCTTGTACAACGTTTAAACATACAAAAGCAAACATTAAGGTTACCTTCGACCACCCTATTGTAAGGATACATCCAGATAAATATATAGTACGTTAGAAATACAATTCATCAGACATTAAGGTACTGCAATTCAGGAGCAGCAGCAGGCTCTGGTTTGACCTTGACAGTTTTATCCTCATGTGGTAATGGATTCTCTTGGTTAGGCTTGGAGTATCCTGCTTTGTAATTACCATTATTCATGTTTTTTCGAGAATCTTGGGTACCCCTTCCTCTGGCTGGACCATTCTTAGAATCTTGGGTACCCTATTGTCCTACTATTTCAGTTTTTGGATTCACTTGTAATGCATGATTTTTATATAATCAGTTTTTTAATTGTTTATTTATGCAGAAACGTTATAGGTGGGCGGACGAGGATGGTCCAGCGATATCTACTCTTTTCTGGCAGAAGTGTGCTGATCGCACAAAAGATAATCTTGCTAGAGAATGCCAGAAAGCCATTGACAATGCTGGCATCGACCATCATCCAGCTAGTGGAGTGTTGTACATGCACGAGTATAACCCTTGGTGGTGCAGCGCCGATGTATGGGGTCAGATGTGTGACCAGTGGAGAGAAGAAAAGTGGGTGAAGAAGCGCGCTATAGCCGCCGGTAACCGATCCGCTGGAGCACCTGATGGGAAGGCCAAAGGTACCTATAAGGGTGGTAGTATATCTCAATTGCAGCATATCACTAATAAGGTACATATGAATAATTTTGATAATTACATCATCACCCACATTGCCTCCACATTCATGAAAGCACATTACAACCTGAGTCAATTTCAGTTAAGAACTTGATCAGTTTATAGAATTTAAGATATTTATATTCAAATCTCATCATAACATATTATAAATTTTTTATTTATAATTTTCTAAATATACTTAAAAAATTCAGAATGCAAATCTCATTACTGACAAATGATATTTAATATTTAGTATATTATTTTAACTAATATAGTAAAAAAGGTTAGGAATTAGTATAATTACAAGTAATAAAAAGAGGTCAGGAGATCAACTATGAACAATGTACGTAGAGACACTTTGCATCAAACATATTTGCTTGGAATTCAGTTAGAAGTCGTCGTGACGCTGTTTCTCTTGAATATTTCTTGAGATTAATTCTATCTATGCAGAGCTTCAAGTCTATTTTTACCATCTAACAAAATAAACACTATAACTAGCTCATAATCCCTCTTTGTATACTGTTTACACCAGAAACATATAAAGTGTAATATATAGACAGACAAACCTTCCAGCACTTCTGTTATTTAAAAGTCCGATCAATTATCAATATTTCTGCAATAATTTATTAATATCATAGAATTTCACATGTTTACCTGGAACTAATGATGTAATGTTTTTTTTATAGGAGTCTGTCTGAGGGCACTCCTGTCGACTGGTTGGAGGTGTATGTGTCCACTCGTGATGGTATCCCCGAAGCGCAGAAAATAGCGGTATGACCCTGACATTGTTTTATTAAGTTCAACATCATTCTCTAGGATATTACTGAATTATACTTTAAGCAAGAATACATAGTTTCAAAAAATACTTTTTGATCCATGTGACTTTATTTTTAACTATATAATTACTGTGATAGGATGATTATTGACGTTTACTTGATGAGCGCTATCCTGAGGGCACCGAGCGTCCACACATTGACCATGAGTTGTGGGAGAGAGCTTCTGTTGTGAAAAAGAATTATGTAAAATCTCAGGGGCAACGACGGTGACCATCGTTCAGTGGGTCATTTAGTGGCTCAGGCAGCTCTCAGTCATCACAGTCGTCAAGTCAACCACCTACTCATAGTCCGGCTGACTATGTAAGAGCTATATGTCAAGATCGTGAGCTTCTTCGTACACTTGCTGGGCATCTTGTGGCTTTGGGTCCTGACGAGTTAGCTCGTGCAGTGGCAGAGGCAGCATCTTCGCAGCGAGGTGATGGCAGCCAGGTATATTGTTTAGCTATCTATTGTCATTATAAGAGATCGTGTTACCTGCTGTTCATGTGTTTAGTACCCGTCACACTAGTATATTAATCATAAGGCACAATCCACAAGATTATTGGGTTATAATTTTTAATACTATATGTATATTCTGCCTTTTCAAATTGTGGTGTTTAGTGTTTACTTAGTGAGAGCAACTATAGTGCATTTTAAGCATTTTAAGTTAAGATGCAGCATTCTTTTCTTGAATTTGCTTATTTAGTTTGTTGTTAATGTATACCATGTATAGGTAACATGTTTTATTGTCTTGTTAATTATAGGGATCACATCATTCATATCATGACGGGGATGGCAGGAATGGCGAGAATGGAGGACCTTAGTTTATTTTGGTAGCACTTGTGATTTTATTGTAATGTCGTACTTGAACGATACTCGAACATATGGTTGTGGTTGTTAAGGATTAAATGTTGGATATTTTGGATGATGTGAACTTTTTAATTTATTCGATTTGAGTACTTGGATTTTGTTGGTTAGCCAAATATTGATATTTATTACGTTTGTGTGTTGTGAATGTGCTATGACAAATTAGGTGTAGTTCATTTTGGAAATTGACAAAAACAGGTAAAATATTGTAAACTATAAATAATGTATCTGCGACTAAATAGCAAAAAAAAAATGTATCTGTGACCGCAAGCGGTAACTGATGTTCTGCAAATGCTGGCTACGGAAGGCCGTAGCTGAATTTGGTGGCTGAAATTAGTGACGGATTTCGGTAGCTGATGTTGGTCGTTAACAATAGCGACAGAATTCTGTAGCTGAAAGTGGTCGCTAACAATAGCGACAGAAGTTGGTAGCAGAAAATGGTCGCTACTAATAGCGACAAAAAACGGTAGCTAAAGCTGGTCGCTAATATTAGCGACCGAATACCGTAGCAGGTTTCGTCGCTGACATGTGTAATGGTGGCATATCAAAGCTGACTAGGATTAGCGACCAACTCGTCGCTACTAGCGGTCGCTAAAGCTGCGGTCGATATTATGCGTCGCAAAACTGACCATCAGCTACCAGTTTTTAAGCGACTAAGATTAGATACTGCTTTCGGTCGCTGATGGTCAGTAGCTACGGCATTCGGTCGCTGAAATGCGGTCGCAGATAGGCGTTTTTCTTGTAGTGAATCCAGAAAATTGATGAATATGGTAGAAAAAACTTGGTAGGAAATAAAAATGTTGGTAGGAAATACTTGGTAGAAAATGGCATTTTAACATGCGTCTGGAATAAAACCTACCAACTTGGTAGGAAATATGCCTAGTCAAAACCTACCAAATTGGCAGGAAATGGCACATTTGACATGCCACCAGAATAAAACCTACCAACATAGTAGGAAATAAGCCTAGTCAAAACTTAAAAACTTGGTAGGAAATGAAGCCTTGACTGGGATCACATGTGACGTGGCAAAATGATGTGGAGAAGGGACCCATGACATGTGGACGACCACGTCACCGTTCGGGGACTACATTTTAGTTGACGTGGCACTTGACATGGCAATGATGTGTCTGGGTCCCACATTGCAAAGGAAGGCATCATTTTCTACCAACCATCATTTTCGACTAGAGCAATTCTCACCAATGCAGTTGGTAGGAATTGACCCCATTTCCTACCAATTTTTGACCAAAACCTACCAATCGCGTGGTAGATTTTGACCATTTTGTTACAATGAAAAATATTGTTATAATTAAATATAATAATATAATCTATTTATTCTGGATAAGGATGATGTCTGAAATCCTTAAACAACTATTTACTTTGCTATTTCATTAATTGATTGAAAAACTTTCAACTTAATAATAAGTAACTGAATTTTGTCCTTTTATTCCCACCTCAACGAATAAACTAGGACTTATGAATCAGTTCTAGTAATTTACGATCATTGAAATTATCATGAGCTTTTATTTCAAACTGGAATTGCCTTGCATTCTGAACTTTCTATACATAATATTTTTCCAATTTTTGACAAGCATAGCAACTATCTCCTTCATGCAAGAGCCTATGGAGTTTCCATCAGAGTTCGCATCAGACTCTTAGTCAGACTATTCATTCTCACTCTCCACAACATTAACCTTTCGTCTTAAAGAATCTAGGTAATTTTTCTTCATTTTTAAAGCAACAAAGCTTTTCCAATACCATGCCATTCTTCATGTTCCTCATTTACTGTAATTCAAGATCATGGGTTTTTAATCTACCATAAACTTCATCAACGGACATCTCATCAAGATTCAATCTATATTTTTTATGTTAATGGTTTGAACATCCCATTCTTCAGGACGATTTGTGTTAGAATCCTCATTATCATACATCTTACCAACTAAAGCTAGTTCATTTAACAAAGTCAAAAACCTATCATATATCTCAGTAAGAACCTATCATATGTCTCAATAAGAGATTCATCAAACATTTCTTCAATGTACTCATATTCATAAATGATTGTAGATCTTCTGTTCTTCTTTATTTCGTTGGTTCAGTGACACTGCACTTCCAAGAAATTTTAGATTTTCTTGATTATTTTGCATGTTATGACTCTATTAGACATCACAATATATCAAGCCTATTATGTAGTATGTTTCACACATTTGCATCTTTTAGCATTTCAACTTTTTCTTCATGAGTCCAATCTTTCTTCTCCTTCATTGTATAGTGCTCAAGAATTGTCCTACCTTCAACCACAGCAATTAGGACAATCTTTATAGGAACATAAGGACCGAATCCTATCAAGATAGCAGGGATATGTGGCTTCTATGAATATCAACATCTTTGCACTCCAAGTAGGGTATTGATCAAATTTTTTGGGGATTGGAATCCTTATAGCTACATACTTGTTTTCACACATGTTTGATATTCTTAGATCTTTTAATCAGATAATTCTGACATCAATTATTACCTAGTAAATACTATTATAGAATGGGATTGAATACAATATTGCAAAAACTTAAAACAATAAGATCAAACACAGTATGGACAACAAACAAGTTTTATTAATTAAGTACCTAATAAAAATCGTTCCAAAATTTTCTTAAAAAATTCTGAACTCTTTGAGAGTTTCTAGATTATAAGAATGATATGACTAGTCAAACAAATATAATGTTAACAGTTTTTGTGTTTATATATTACACAACTACACTTCCAATTACAAAAGCTAATGATTATAACTAATAACAAAAAGTATTTTCTATCAATATCCACAAATCAATCAATCATCTCCTGATTTGTAGGGATTCAGTTATCATATTCTGATTGTACACTTTAATTAGTATAAATTTTGATTGAGCTCAACACTAATAACATCATGCTGATGCTGTACTATGATAACTAAATTTTGATTTTTGACTAGTAAACTCTGGCTCATCATATTAATATTTCTAAAAGGGTCCAGGTCCCTGAAAATTGATTGTCAAGGACGATTTATCCAACAATCAGTTTCCTGGCCGTTGGATCAATAATCCAACTACCAGGATTTAAAAAAACAATTTATCCATTCCGCACAAATTTTCCGCGGAACACTATTCATCCGCGTAAATTTTCCGTGGAATGCTATTCTCAATCCGAGGAAAATTTCTGCGAAACGCTATTTTCCCTCACGAGACTTTTGACAAACACTTTGGTGCACGCTTTTGGACAAGGTAAAAACACTGTCCTCATCCTCAGTTTTATTACACAGCTTATACTATGATTATAAGAGTAAGATGTTCAACTAAGAGACTTAAGTAAAGGCTCAAAATTAGTTGATGCTTTTTCACTTCTCCTCCCCCTACACCACCAACCCACCAATTCCGCCTCCACCCTTCGCCTGCATCTCTCTCCTCCATACGCAATCACCGCCGTTCTCCGCCCCACCTCCTCCTTTCATTGAAACCCACCACCGCTCACCGCCTTCTTCTCCGTTCAACAACCACCGCCCATTCCCCCTCTTCCCTTTCCTCGTTCACCACACCATCTCCTTCCCTTTTCTTCTTCTCGCTCAATTGACTGTAATTATGAGAATAGTGTTCCGTGAAAATTTTTCGCAGATCGAGAATAGCGTTCCGCGAAAAATTTACGTGGATGTAGTGTTCCGCAAAAAATTTGCGCGGAATGGACGAATTTTTTTTTTTTTTAAAATTCCAACGGCCAGGAAACTGATTGTTGGATAAATCATCCCTGACAATCAATTGTCAGGACGTGGACCCTTTCTAAAAAGGTCGCTCCAAAATATTAGCAAAAGCCATACCCACGTGTAGGATCGATAAGAAGCCAACTGGATGTGAAACTTCTAGAAGGAATAGCCTACGAGACATCGTTTCCTATAAGTATATATTGTGTTTTTAATCTGGAAGCTTCTAAAATTCCCTCAAAGGAGCTGTCTTCTTCCCGATGATTCCTAACATTGTGTTCCCAAATCAATGAAAGAAAAAAAAATGGATTATTTTTTTTTTCTAAATCTATTCAAAAGTGGGAAGAAGATTTTTGAAGAGAAATAATAAAGATTTCTTTCCAAATTTTTTAGAATATTTTTTTCTTTCTACAAAAATCTTCCGGGTTTGAAGAAATCAAATCTTCAACTTTTTTTTCTTTTCTTTCAAAAAAGTTTGTGGAACACAGTGTAAAAAAACTCAACGTCTATAAGAGCATCTGCAGCGGTGCACTTTTTAGTGCCCAATTCCCACCTCGATAAGTACAATTAGGACTTGGGCTGTCCATTAACGCTGGAGGTGAACAAAAACTTGGGCAAGTGGACACTTTGGTGGCCATGGCCAACTGCACAGCAGGGACTGTTTGTGGGATCAGAACTGTTACATACAATTTAAGTTTAACATCTAAATGAATTTAGTAAATCAATAAAATATGAAAAAGTAACATTAAAAAACAAAAAAGTAGACTATACCGTTGGAGGGAATTGGCCCGCTTTTAATTGTGGCCAACTTTTGCTTACATGGACTGTTTGTGGGGTCAACAATTTGAAAAACTGGTCTGGCGCGCTGCAGATGCTCTAAGAAGACCCTCCTTACTCCTTCCAGAATTACACGGTCCTATTTTTTTGTGCTTCAACGGGCAGGATGACACGTTGGATAACGATAAGGGTTCTAATTGTACGAAGTACAAATATATATGATAGGGTGATCCGGTTATCTATTTTAGGGGTCAAGTGTCAAATAGATTTATTTAAAGTATCAAATCGTTATCATCTATGTCCCTCGTCAGGTTGAGTTTAAAGTTATAAAGAGTAGCATCTGTTTTTCGGTTTCAAACATATCCAGGATGGTATCCTGCTATTATTTAATAGAAGCAGCAAATTATCATTTGATTACATTCATTTTTGTAACTTTTCGAAGCCATGTGAAACAACTTACGCAAACGAACATACAAACCTTATTACAAAGCTAACGCTTTCATAAAATTCCTTAACTAAATACTACATTATTTCATCAAGTAGAGACACAAAATAATCCCCGGCAAGCTAAGGATAAGCCTCAATAACAGATAATACAGACTGAATGTTTTTTATTGTGTGCCTAGTGAATCCTGCCTCACGCAAAATAAAAGTCCATTCCTCTGCAGTCCTTTCCTTGCCCTTGTTAGTATGTGCCAACATAATCATATCTAGCATCAGCCCCACATCCTTTAGCTTGTCTCCTCCATTTTCTTCAATCACAGCCTCTACAATAATCACTTTCCCAGCTGGACGAAATTCCGAGATAGCTTCTCTACAGTTGTTCAGGATCTGGATGCACTCATCATCGTTCCAGTCGTGCAGTAACCACTACATTTATGTAAAATTAGTATGTGTTGCCTGCTTAAAAGACATTTGATATATTAACTTTCAACTTGTATCAAGTGTACTAACCTTGAGGAAAGCAGCATTGGCTTTGGGGACACTCGCAAACATGTCTCCTCCAACATGCTCAATGCTTTTACATTCTGGTGCAACAGACACCACATGAGCAAGGTCAAAGTTGATTCCACGAATTTGTGGATACGTTTCAATAAGTACGCGAAGTGCTGTTCCATCACCACCTCCAACATTCACCACGGATCTTAGTCCATGAAATACCTCAGGACACCTATCAAGTACAGCACGAACTGTTCTCCTGGTATCACAAGCCATTGCTTCATCAAGTAACTTGCTATAGGTAGGATTTTCAGCTGCATACTGCCATATGTCCTTGCCATGAGCACAAACGAATGCTGATTTTTTGTCATCCAGCACACGGGCACTTAAGAAATTGCATGGAGCAATCATAACAGGGCTGTTTACATACAGCAACATGCTAGCCAAACTATTATCTCCATCATCTTTTCTTAATAGGCGAGACAAAGGAGTTTGAGCGTACCCCATGGACCCTTGGTTTGTTATCTTCTCCTTAAATATACCTCTGTTCATTAAGAATCTCATGATCCGGAAAAGAGCTGTTGATGAACAAGCCAGAGCTGAAGATAGTTGGGAAAGTGTCATTGGATCTGCATGATTTTCAAGAATATCAGGTATTCCAAGCTCAACAGCACACTTAGCTGCAGCCATTTCAGTAAAACCCAACACAAATCTCCATATATCAACTTGTGCTTGGTCTGTTTCGACATCAATTCTATTTGCTGCATAAGTTTTTGTTACTCCTGCCATTTCTGTTTATGAAGTGAAGCAGGCCAGTGATAGATAACTTTGTCTTGTATTACTTCAGCCTCACTTAAGTTCAACTTAAATACTACAAGAAGCACAGGATGAATTGCATAATTGTCGGTTAATGTTTCAACATTTTAAAACGAAACTTACTCAATTATAATACCATTCAAAGTGGTGTCTGAGGAGGGTAGATGTACGCAGACCATGCTCCTATACAATAGGGAGGCTGTTTCCTTATACAATAGGGAGGCTGTTTCCGAAGGACCTCCGGCCATTACAAATATAGAAATACAAATTCAGAAAGGAAACCTAATACAAACTAAGAAACTCACACACACGTAGGAGTCGAACCTTTGACCTCCTTCAAAGGAGACCAGTGGCTCAACCACTGAACCAACATGTTGTTGGCAATGTTTCAACATGTTACCACGGCCTAATTATGTGGAATATTAAACTGATGTGTTAATTATGTGCACTACAACACAGCAAGGCTAAATTCGACCGAACAAATTCGATCGTGGCTAAACTCAAACGTAATTTAGCACTGCGAATATGGTCGAATTTATCGAATTTAAAAATTAAATAAGAGTTAAATACTTTTAATTAATTTAATTAATTTCAAATAATGATTAATTGATTTAATTATTTAATAAATATGAGCATTTATTAAATAATTTTATTAATTGATTTTTAAATGATTTTAATTAATTAATTGAGGTTATTTTATTTATTTATTTATTCATTTAATAGTTTTCAATGATTTAAAAATAGTAGAAATTTGTTTAAAAATGCAGAAATGATTTAAAAAAATTCTAGAAAATTCTAGAAAAATTCCTAAAAATTTAAAAAATGATTTGCCAGTATTTAAAAATATCTGAAGTCAAGTTATGCTTGAAAGTAGAGTATGTGTGTCGTTTTAAAATTGTATTTGTGGTTCGATAAGTCCAGAAAGAGTTGTAAAAATATTTTAGAATGTCTTAAGTCCATATGTTTATTGGAACCATACCATACGGAGGTCAAGATCCATCCCTTTTAATGTTATTTCCAAAATTTCAGAAAAAAATAAATTAATTTGGTTTGGTAATTTAACGGTCAACTAGTACTTTGACTATAACCCCTAAACAGGGTTTCGCCAGGGTTTCGTGTTTCGATTTTTTAAAAAATATTTCTCGACGACCCAACTATACGGAAGTCAAGATCCATCCTTTCTGATGTTATTGTCAAAATTTCAAAAAAATAAATTAATTTGGTTTGGTAATTTAACGGTCAACTAGTACTTTGACTATAACCCCTAAACACGGCTTCGCCAGGGTTTCGTGTTTCGATTTTTAAAAAAATATTTCTCGACGACCCAACCATATCGAGGTCAAGATCCATCCCTTTTAATGTTTTTGCCAAAATTTCAGAAAAAAAATAAATTAATTTGGTTTGGTAATTTAAAGGTCAGCTAGTAATTTGACTATAACCCCTAAACAGGGTTTCGTCAGGGTTTCGTGTTTTAATTTTTTTAAATATTATTTCTCGATGACCCAACTGTACGGAGGTCAAGATCCATCCTTATTAATGTTATATCCAAAATTTCAGAAAAAAATAAATTAATTTGGTTTAGTAATTTAACGGTCAACTAGTACTTTGACTATAACCCCTAAACAGGGTTTCGTCAAGGTTTCGTATTTTGATTTTTAAAAAAATATTTCTCGATGACCCAACCGTACGGAGGTCAAGATCCATCCTTTTTAATGTTATTTTCAAAGTTTCAGAAAAAAATAAATTAATTTGGATTGGTAATTTAACGGTCAACTAGTTTGGAAAATAAATTTAAAAATTAAATAAAAATAGAAAAAAAACCAAAATTTAATTTAAAATTTATACAAGCCAAAAAAGTCATACTCACTATTTGTGTGATGAATCTTACGCTACTTTCACTAATTTTTCAATTTTTTATTACTTTTATACCCATTTTTAACTATTTTGTAAAATAAATTAAAAAATTAAATAAAAATAGGAAAACTGCCTATTTTTTAACATAAAACTTTGTAGTATGATTACGTGGGTTATTATAAATTGGCTTTTTTTTCTATTTTATTTTATTTTTTGGCCTTCATTCCTATTTTTAAAATTTTTAAAAAATATTAATTTGTTATAAAAAAGTACAAAAAAATATGAGAGTTCGGAAGACATATTACATTTTATAAAAAAAATTAGAAAATATTAATGAGGAGAAAAAACTTCTTTCTTAACTAACTACAATAGTTTAATGTGGAGATTTTGGTGATTAAAGAGTATATCAAAAATATAAATTAATTTCAATATTAAAAACTTTTTGCATTTATTAAATCGATCAATAATTTTTATAAATTTCAAAATTCGACCAGATTTAGTCGAATTTAGCTTACTAAATTCGATCAGATTTGGTCAAATTTAGCACTTTAGGCACCAAATTTTAAAAAATTTGAAATTTTCACCAAATTTAAAATTTTCAAAAATTTGATAATTGGTGCCTGAAGTGCTAAATTCTAAATTCGACCGATTTTAGTCGAATTTAGCCTTATGGAGCCAAATTTTAAAAAATTTGAAATTTTCACCAATTTTCAAAAATTTGGAATTTAGCGCCTGAAGTGCTAATTTCGACTGAAATCGATGGAATTTAGCCTTCTGGAGCCAAATTTTAAAATTTTGAAATTTTCACCAAAATTTAAAATTTCAAAAATTTCGGATTTGGCGCCTGAAGTGTTAATTGCGAGTGAAATTGGTCGAATTTAGCCTTCTGGAGCCAAATTTTAAAAAAATTGAAATTTTCACCAAAATTTATTATCTTTAAAACCCCCATTTTCACTCTTTCATCTAATGCACAATCACTCATCCCACAACATCTCTCTCTTGTTCTCCAACACTCATACACAAACACAAAATCAAACACAAATTTCTATATGACATCGATCTATAAACCCTAACATATATATACTTTAATCGATCCTCTCTCACTCCTCTACACGACTACAACATCAAATATCTATTTCAACACTTTAGTTTCGGGTGGGATTTTTATTTAAATCGGTTCTCCGATTTTCATTCGAGTTTGAAGCATAGATCGTCGAGTTTTATGGTGATTCTAGAAGGTCACTGTGGCCCGTTGCCGCTATCGCCGGAGATGACCGGATTTTGAGTTGTAAAATTGTTCTTGAGTTTTTTATTGTTTGTAGATCTTTGTTTGTTTGTAGTCACACATATGTTTCCAAATTTTTTTGTAAATGATTTGATTTTGTCGGAAATTATTGAGTTCGCCGGAATCTTAGTTGGGTTGTGTTTTTCCATATTTTTTTGTAAGTGATTTGATTTCGGGAGTTTATATGAAATATATATTATTGCCGAATTTGTTTGGAGCAGAATGAAGCAGATTTGGTGGTTTTGTTGCTGGAATTTTGGAGAAGCAGAATGCAAATTCTGCATTCTGCTATTTTTTTTAAACTACCGTTCCTTAAATTCGACTAAATTCGGTCGAATTTAGTATATTAACTTCGACCAAATTTGGTTGAATTTAGTGGATTCGGTCGAATTTATCATATTAATTTCAATCGAATTTGGTCAAATTTAGTGGATTCGGTCGAATTTAGTATATTAATTTCGATTGAAATTGATCGAATTTTGTGGATATGGTCAAAATTTTAGGCGCCAAATTTTAAAAAATTTGAAATTTTCATCAAAATTTTAAATTTGGCGCCAGAAGTACCAATTTTGACTAATTTCAGTCGAATTTAACTTTCGACCAATTTCAGCCGAATTTAACTTTCGACCAAAGTTGGTCTAATTTAGCATACTAATTCGATCGATTACTATTTTTGACTCCTTTAAAAACGACAAAAAAAAATCGGTCGAATTTAGCTAAATTTGACTAAAATCGGTCGAATTTAGCTAAATTTGACCGAATTTTTTCTATCGAATTTACCCTTTTTTGTTGTAGCGATGGAACATAATGTTTTCAACATGTTACCGTCGACTCGTTTTTTCCAATTACGGTTTGAACCCATTGTAATTTGTAAAGCTTAGCTTTCGGATAACTGTAAAATGTCGTATTTTGGTTGTATAAAGTTGAAAATCGTTATTTTATTTATATACATCTAAAAAAGTTAGCATACTAAAATGGACTTGTAGATTTGATTATTTGCATGTGGTAAAGGAAAGGTAAATGTATATATTATCTCAAAGAACTTAAAAAGTCGTTGAAAGGCGATTAAAGTTTTGGTAGTGCTTGTCAACTTGATGTGTGAACTGTTTACCGATGAGTGTTTTGCGAAAAGTTTACCCTTTAATTTTATATTTTAAATTTGTTAGGATGCTTTCTCTGTATAAATGCCACTTAGTAAATAAATGATTATTATCTTTGATATTAACTCTTTGATCCTCTATACTCCCTCCGTCCCGGCCATTAGTTCACATAAGGGTCCGGGCACGGAGACCAAGAAAATATATAAAGAAAGGGGTGAAAAGTGAGAAAATTGAGTAAAGTGGTGGGACCCATAAATATATAATGTATAAAGTAGGTATAGTTGAGGAGAAAAGTGAGTAAAGTGGTGGGACCCATAAATATATAATGTATAAAGTGGGTATAATGGAGAAAAGTAGTGGATGTAGTTGATTTTTATATATATATAATTTTACTATTTTAGGAAAGTTTTGAAATGTGAAGAATTGGATGGGACCTCCCAAGAAGGAAAGTGTGAAGAATTGGATGGGACAGAGGGAGTATATCATAGTATCGAAGAGTATAAGATCGTGTTAGACCTTACTACACATAGCATAATGGGAACTCTTTTTATTATTGTTATACTCGAATACTAGATTACAAAATCCTAGATACAGAAATGACTCCACCCCAAATCCTTGAGCAACCTAGCATTTGTTACCGGAATGAGATTGATATCTGACAGATCAAAGGATTATAATAAAAATATTAGTACAATGACTTTAAGTAGAAAAAGTAATTTAGCTGTTCTTAAACTATGCAGTGTTGGAATGGAGATAGTTTAGCCTTTAGTTGATCCTGATCATTCTGAATGACAGCATAAGATACACCAGGTGCTGCAATTAACTGTGAACGTTGCCTTGTACTACAAGGTGCAGCAACAGTGGATTCAAGCTTGTTATTGTACGTAGTTGGAGAAGGAATCATAATTCTGAAATAGTCGGGATAAAAATTTATTTTCACAAATTTTAGAATGTCAGTCGGGGATTAAAAATATTTTCCTTGCAAAAGAAAAAATACAAAATATTTTTGTAATTTTTCTTTTCGTTCCTAATTTTTAACTTAAAATCGGAGATTCATTTTTTGAAAAAACCTATTAGATTTTAAAAACAGCCGAGCTACAGTTAAGGTTAATTACCTTGAATTTGCCCGTGGCGGCTATAGATTACTACAGCATGAAATAAAGCCAAATCCCGCATGATAAATGTGTATAATTTTCTTTTCTTTCTTTTTTTGTCAAAAGGAAGAAGCATTTTATTAAACTTTCAAATCGTAATACAAGACAGAACTAAAGAGTTGATGAACATCCCCACCAGTCCAATTACAATCAGCAATAGAGCAATAGAACTGAGTGTTTCGCTATTTCATGAGCCACCTTGTTCACATATCGCTTAACAAAATTTAACACCACATTGTGTTGTTAACGCAGGACCTTACAATCATTTACCACTCTACCTAAATAAGATAAAGTGATATTATAACACCTAATTGCTTGAATAACAACTAAGCAATCTGACTCCAGCACTGCGTTCTCCACCTTCTTCTCCTTCACCCAACTCAACGCCTCCCTTATTCCCACTGCCTCTGCAATTTTCTTTTATTTCATTCAAAACACTTTAATGTACCAGAGAGCATTATTGATAAAAAACAATATTTGATAAAAACACTTTATGTAGTCACTTTCAGTCCATAACTTAGGCATGGCAAACGAAGGAAATTAGTAAAAGCAAATAAACGTTTGCACTTAACAATCTGCTTTTCGACGACTTCGAACATGCATGATTAATCTGGGCTTATGAACTTGGACAAATCTTATGACGAGGTGACACCTTCTTTTCCTTTAAGGTCCTTCTGAGGTACTGGTCACTTGGCCCCTCTACAACAATGATTTAGTTCCTAGCAATGAATCGACTGATTCCTATAGAGCTTAATTCTCTCCATCAAGATCCTGTTCCGAAAGTTGCAAGGGTTTTTCAGCACCTTTAGATGTTCTGTTCTAGGCTGAGAATTTTTTTTAGATAAAACTCGCACCGAGTAGGCCAGGTTTGGTCTAGTGACGGTCAAAAAGATGTCCCTATTAGATAGATATTCTTGTAACGAGTTATTTTGTTCTATAGGTTTTCAAGGCTGAGAGCCATTTAGACCAGTATCTTGTAAGAAATCTGGGGTTCGTTTCTTTCTGTTCGAATGAATGCCAGTTCAAGAACCAGCCATTTCTGTCCCTAAAAATATCATAAAGCATCCACATAAACACTTTAAATAACTTTGCACACAAATAAACGGTGAAGTCTTGCCAAACAACTGAACAAGTAGAAGCAAATAAACGTTTGCTCGTATTGAATAAAATGTTACATTATGCATAACAAGTAGAGGCACAAGAAACCCATGCCAAACAAGTAAAAGCAAAGAAATTTTTGCCTTTTATATTTCAGTAGCCATTTATTATTTATGGCAGGAAAGAAATTGAGAAGATGAAGATTATTATTCATCCTTGAAACAAAAACTATTCATTTCATCAAAGTGTTTATACAAAGAACCGTAAACTCTCTACTTACATCTGAAAACCAGAGAAAAGAATTATATACAGACTTCGTGAAGATAACAAACTTTCCCACTTAAACTAACAAACTCCTTAGAATGAAAAGACTAAACTGCCCTCTAGAATATTTACAAAATACTGATATATCCTAAGTCAATATCCCCCGCTCAAGCTCGACTTGGAGAAGGTAGAACAAGACCAAGCTTGGAGGAAAGAAAACGAAGTTGAGCAGATCCAAGAGACTTAGTAAACATGTCAGCCAACTGCAAATTAGACTGAATGTGATAAAGTTTGATAAACTTGGCATCAATGTAATCTCTGATAAAATGACAATCAACACGAAGATGCTTAGTCCTCTCCTGAAACACCTGATTCTCAGCAATATACTGTGCAGCAGTGTTATCACAAAACAAATCAATAGGCAAAGGAACATGAACATTAAAATCAGCAAGAAGACCATGAAGCCAGATAAGCTCACTGGTGGCATAACTTATGCTGCGATATTCAGCTTCACAAGTACTTTTAGAAGTAGTTTTCTGTTT
Source organism: Saposhnikovia divaricata (assembly GCA_036435485.1). Classification (NCBI taxonomy): domain Eukaryota; kingdom Viridiplantae; phylum Streptophyta; class Magnoliopsida; order Apiales; family Apiaceae; genus Saposhnikovia; species Saposhnikovia divaricata. Next base: position 50,088,252 of record CM071596.1, on the reverse strand, counting down.
CTTTGTTTTCCAGGAAATCAAGGAATTACACAAAAACATAGGATATCCAGATAAAGACTTGGCAGAGAAAGTACAAGATCCCCAAATTAGAATCACAGTAACCTTTGAGAAACAAATCATTGTCTGAAGGATAAAACAGACCCATGTTAATAGTACCTTTAAGATACTGCAGCACATGAATAGCATCCTGGAAATGAGAATTTGCAGGAGAATTAAGAAATTGACTTAACTGCTGAACAGAATAAGAAATATCTGGCCTGGTCATGTTCAAATACAGCAATTTTCCAACAATTCTTCGATAAGGCTCAGGATCATCCAAAGGTGGTCCATCCTTGATACTAAGATAAAGATTACTAGGAAAAGGTGTACAAACTGTCTTACAAAATTCTAAACCAGTATCCTTCAACAAATCTAAAATATATTTCCTTTGATTAAGAAGAATGCCAGACCTTGTAACTTCAATACCCAGGAAATAAGACAAAGATCCAAGATCTTTGATAGTAAAAGCCTTATGAAGAGAATCCTTGACAAACTGAATATAGGAAAGAGAATTGCCAGTGAGAAGTAAATCATCAACATAAGCAACCACTGTAGTAAAAGAACCATCCAGTTTAGACAAATAAGGAATAATCCTGTTTAGATTGAACAAAACCAAGATCTAACAAATGTTTACTCAATTCCACATTCCACTGCCTAGCTGCTTGTCGAAGACCATAGATAGACCTTTTGAGTTTGAAAACCATACCAGGAGGAACATTGTAACTAGGAGGTGGTAACATGTAAAGTTCTTCCTCAACAAAACCATGCAAGAAAGCATTATTAATATCCAGTTGATGAATAGGCCAATCTTTTGCAGCAGGAAGAGCAATCAAAACTCTGACAGTAGAAAATCTAGCAACTGGACTAAAAGTATGCTTATAGTCCTTCCCTTTTATTTGTTTATCACCTCTTGCTACCAGCCTAGCCTTGCATTTATTGAGAGAACCATCAGGATTGAATTTTGCTTTGTAAACCCACTTACAAGCAATAACAGTTGTACCAGGAGGAAGAGGAACTAAGTCCCAAGTATCATTTTTCTCAAGAGCCTACAATTCTAACTCCATAGCTTGTACCCATTTACGATCATTCTTAGCTTTATGAGTAGGAACTAGGTTCATGAACAGACAAAACCTTATCCAAAGTGGCCAAATATGCAGTACTAAAAGATGGTGAAGAACCAGAAAACACATGTGAAACTTGAGAAGTGGGTTTAGAAACAACAAAATCATCAAACTTTCTTGGAAGAACAGTAGTTCAAGAAGATTTTCGAATAGGGACAACAGCAGAATGCTGAACATTTTCAATGGGAGGAATAGAAGTAGGAACTGTATCATGTGATGAATTTTCATTTCTGGCATGAGAAGAATCAGTAGTATGTGAATGAGGAACTGAATTGTGTGAATGACCAGAAATCTCAGGAACAGAAAATGGTAGTATAAAAGAAGAATCAAGATCAGAAAAATCCAAAACAGAAGTAGAAGATTCTGTATCAGGAATAGAAGAAGAAATTTTCTGTTTAAAAGGAAAAATGTTCTCCTTAAAAACAACATCTCTGCTAACAACAACCTTATGATTGTCTAGATCATACAGTTTGTATGCTTTCTGAGCATATGGATATCCCAGCAAAATGCATCTCAAAGCTCTAGGAGCAAACTTATCAGAAGGTTTAACAACAGCATAACATAAGCAGCCAACAACCCTAAGTCTTGAAAAATCAGGATCAGATTTCATAAGAATTTTATATGGAGAATTCCAGGATAGCATAGAAGAAGGCATAATATTGATAAGACAAGTTGCAGCTAAAATGCAATCACCCCAGAATTTGATAGGTAAATTTGCATGAAGTCTAAGAGCCCTAGCTGTATCATGTAAATGCCTATGTTTCCTTTCTACATGGCCATTTTACTGAGGATTTCCAGCAACAGATTTTTGATGAATTATTCCTTGAGACTGAAACAAACTAGTGCAAAATTCTTGAACAATTTCAGTACGATTATCACTTCGGATAATTTTGACTGAAGCTTGAAATTGTTTCACAACATATGACAAGAAAGTTGATATGACCACTGGAACTTGAGTTTTATTATGGGGTAAGTGTGTCCAATTGGTCCTAGAATGATCATCTAGAATAGTAAGGAAATAATTTGCACCAGAACAAGAAGAAACCTTATATTGACCCCACAAATCAATGTGAACAAGATCAAAACAGCTAGAGGCTAATGAATGTGACTCAGGAAAAGGTAATTTGTGGTGTTTGGCTAACAAACAAGCTTCACAATCAAAATCAGATGAAGGTTTATTCGGCACAAAACCAGCTAAATGTTGGAATTTTGAGATAGACATATGTCCAAGCCTAGCATGGAAAAGATCAAAAGAAACATCTGAATGTTTCACATGAGAACTAAAAGAAGAAAAAATACAAGCTGAAGAAGCAAAGTGTTTAGAAGATAACACATTTGAAGTAGAATCAGACAAAAATTTGTATAACCCCCCATGTCTGATTCCAACAGCCTTAATGACTTTAGTTGAGAGGTCCTGGAAAGAACATGCAGATGGTTGGAAATTAGCAACCAAATTGTGTTCATCAAGAAGCTTTGCAACTGAAAGCAGATTATGTTTAAATTCTGGAATATAAAACACTTCTGACAAAGTGATCTCAGAATTTAAAATAACAGAACAAATTGTATTTACTTGTTTAATACTACCATCAGGTAATATAATATGAAGAGGATGAGTAAGCTGATGTGTATGTGAAAAAACATCTAAAAAAATTGCCATATGATCACTGGCACCAGTATCAACAATCCAGACATGTGGATCAGAACAAATATTTGTATTTGAACAAGAAGCCTGAAGAACATATATTGTACCTGCAAAATTAATTGCAGAAGAGGTATCAGATGAAGAAGCGGCTGAATGATTTGACTGCAAGAATTTGAGAAACTCCTTGTATGACATTTCATTATTCCCATCAGAAGACACTGAAGAAGATATGTCCTGAATAGGAAAATCCAAAGGAGACTCCTGAACATTTCCAACAAATTTATTAGTTCTGAAACCTGTTGGTGAATTTGCACCAGATTTTCCTTTATACCAATCTGGATATCCAACAAGTTTAAAGCACTGATCCTTCAAATGACCTTTCATTTTACAAAAATCACAAAATCTATCAGGTTTGATCCTTCTATTATCCTTGAAATCCTTCTTCTGAGAAAAACCTTGATTAAACCTTGAATTAACTGCATTTGCAGAGTTCTTAACAGATAATAAAGCAATCATTTCAACTGTTTGTGAATTAGCAATAGCATTCTGCCTCTCAATCTGTTGTAACATGTGATAAACTCTATTGACAGTAGGCAAAAGGATCCATACTCAAGATATTAATCTTAGCTTGATCATAAGTCTTATTCAAACCAGCAACAAATTGAATCAACTTCTTAAGCTGATCACCTTCAGCAAGTTTTCTCAAGAATCCACATGTACATTTCATTAAAAATCCACAAGAACAATCAGGAAAAGGTTCAAGAACTTGCAATTGATCCCAAACTTTCTTCAATTTATTATAATACTCAACAATAGAATCATCATTCTGACTAATAGACATCAAAGTCTTATGAATATCATATAACTGAGGTGCATTAGAATGTCCATACCTCTCTTTCATTTTCAAGCCATAAATCACGAGCAGATGGAGTAAAAATCAAGCTCTCAGCAATAGATTTGTCAAATAGAATTAAGTAACCAACCTCTAACCATGTAGTCATTACGAATCCATTTCTGTAAATCTGAAGAAGAATCATCAGGACGAAGCAACGATCCATCAATGAATCCTAATTTGATCTTAGCTCCAAGCGCTAAGTTAATACTGCGACTCCAATTCACGTAATTACATCCAGAAAACACAATCTGACCTAATTATGCATTTGAGTTATCATTCGAAGCAAGGAAATAAGGATCGTTATAACTAATCGCTGTGTTCGTTCCTAACGAATGAGAAGATGAAGCAGATTGTGATTGCTCCATAAGTGTTTGACAAAAAGCGTGAAAGAAACAAGACTATTGAATATGATATTGATGCAGATTTAACAAAAAATAGAAGAAAAACACGCTGTTGAATCTGATATTGATGTAGATTCAACGAAAACAAGGAGAAAAGAACAAAAAACAATGATCTAAAGCAACTGATCAGTGTAAAAAAAACCCTTCAAAAAACAGAGTTTTAATGGCGGATCGAAGAAGAAACCTGCTCTGATACCATGAGAAGATGAAGATTATTATTCATCCTTGAAACGGAAAATATTCATTTCACCAAAGTGTTTATACAAAGAACTGTAAACTCTCTACTTACATCTGAAAACCAGAGAAAAGAATTACATACAGACTTCTTGAAGATAACAAACTTTCCCACTTAAACTAACAAACTCCTTAGAATGAAAAGACTAAACTGCCCTCTAGAATATTTACAAAATACTGATATATCCTAAGTCAATAGAAATAGAAGGTTGCTTCAATCTGGTACATGATTAAAAGGGTCGTTCAGGAGAGATTTACTACAAGTCAGAGGTCTCAAAGACGTATTATAGAGGATCGAAATTTCTTGCTAGCGTTTATGAATCTTGTCTTGCTGATGCATTGCTAGTGCAGATTTTTCTGATTTGTTGAGGCTAGTTATCGGAACTGCTTTTATATGGCACTATTGTTTGAGTTGGAGGTGTTCCTCTCAAAGTATCCTAGGGACTGCCCATAGTATTTGTTCATTTTGTTGGGTTCATAGAATTTTTACTTATCAAATGAAAAAGAAATTTTGCCCATTATTACAATTTACAAAGCTTAATACCAAATGATATGATATCAGTAAAGGCACAAAACATACAATCTCCATCCAAACTAAGGGTAAGCCTCAATAACAGATGACACAGCCTGAATGTTTTTGATTGTGTGCCTGGTGAAGCCGGCCTCGCTCAGAACATAGGCCCATTCCTCTGCAGTCCTTTCCTTGCCCATGTTAGTATGTGTCAACATCACCATGTCTAGCATCAATCCCACATCCTTTAGCTTGTCTCCACCATAAACTTCAATTACAGCATCTACAATAATCACTTTTCCAGCTGTGCCATATTCTGAGATAGCTTCTTTACAGTTTTTCAGGATCTGAATGCACTTATCATCGTTCCAGTCGTGCAATACCCACTACATTTTAAGCAAAAAAAAAATAGTGCGTGTTGTTTGCTTAAGATGCTTTTGTGATTTAACTTTGAACTTTCAGCATTTATCTGATAATTAAGTGTAATAACCTTGAGGAAAGCAGCATTCGCTTTAGGGACACTAATAAACATGTCTCCTCCAACATGCTTAATTCCTTCACATTCTGGTGCAACAGACAGCACATGAGGAAGATCAAAGTTGATTCCATGAATCCATGGACATGTTTTGATGAGTATCCGAAGTGCTGTTCCATCACCACCTCCAACATCCACCACGGAGCTCAGTCCATCAAACACTTCAGGACACCCATCAAGTACTGCAGGAACTGTTCTCCTAGTATCACAAGCCATTGCTTCATCAAAGAACTTGTTATGGCCTGGATTTTCAGCTGCATATGTCCACGTGTCCTTGCCATGTGCATATGCGAATGCAGATTTATTGTTATCCAGCACACATGCACTTAAGAAATGCCATGGAGTTATGATAACTGAGCTGTTTTGAAACAACAACAGAGGAGCCAGGCTATTATTTCCATCTTTTGTCAGTAAACGAGATAGAGGACTTTGAGCATACCCCATGGGCCCTTCCTTTGTGGCCTTCTCCTTAAATATACCTCGGTTAATCAAGAACCTCATGATCCGGAAAAGAGCTTCTGATGAACAAGACAGAGTTGTAGATAGCTGGGAAAGTGTCATGGGATCTCCATGATTTTCAAGGATATCAGGTATTCCGAGCTCAACAGCACACTTGGCTACAGCCATTTCAGCAAAACCAAAGACAAATCTCCATATATCAACTTGTGCTTGGGCTGTTTCGTCATTATCATTTGTTGCTTCACCTTTTCTTATCTCTGCCATTTCTCTTTATGAAGTGAGACAGGCTAGTGACAATGAATTTTTTCTTGAAATACTTCAGCTTTAGCTTCAGTTATATACTATAATCAAAAACATAAGGTGATTAGGTGAACATAATTAGTAGATTTCTCAGATATTAAACAGCTAAATTTTGTGTAACAATATTTTAATAAATTTATGATATTAAATATTTTCTAGTGCCATCAATATGAGATCGGTTTCTGTCTTCATCTGTGTTGGACTATTGAAGGATATGAAAATTGTCCATCTAGAATTTTCATATATTAATAGCATATATCTTAGTATGATTTCAAATTATGATACTATGCATCTATGCAGAGAACACTGTCATTTCATAAACATAATTAAGACTCATACACTCTTAATTAATGTTTCGAATCTTTAATCTGCAACTTGCGGTAAAGAGGAGAAGACAATACTGCTGGATTAGAGGTGACTTGGTCAATCTGATTGTCATACGGCCTCGAGGCCAAATTAAAGAAAGGCATCACATCATGATTATAGAAGAAGGTTTATAATATGTTCTGGCCATTTTAAGCAAGGACATCACATCAATTCTAACATCTCATGATTTAAATAATCGAGGACATATATTGTATTAAAAGAAGGATCTTATAATATATTGATCCCAAACGCCAATTTGGTTTCAAGTATTTGGAATTTAAGCTGCAAGTGCTACTAATACTTTAAATGATTTCAAACCTGATAAATGTTCAAACAAAGATATCAGACTGAAAAAAATACAGTTTTCCGTTGATTGAACCTTAAAATGTTGAGAATTCTGAAAGAATTAAATTTCATAATACTCGCATGCAGATTATAATGGTTATGATTAATACTCTGCAAGAACATAATTCATCCACTCCCTCTTTCAGATTAAATTTAGCTACAGAGCATATGCAGGTACGAAGCTACGACGAACGACAACCATGTCTTCAGAAGAAATTTTAATATTTCTTGATTCAGATTTCGAAGTAACAGAACTAAACACATATCATACACTACTAGCAGTCAACTCTTGTTCTTAGCTCTTTCTGTACATGCATTTACATGATAATGTTGGTAAATTATTTTGTCGTGCTGCTGGCAATATGATAATATGTTGTATCGAATAAGATCCATCATCATGATTTGTTACTATCACCAAAGGATAGGTAAGAAGCCTTTTTATGGGTTGAACATTAGAATAATAGAATTACATGTCGGAGTATTTCTGGGAAAATAGGTTCAAAATAGTTTTTACTAGGAGATTATCGAAAAAATAAAAATGATGAAAATAATTAACTTGCGACAAATTTGATTTTCGTCGTAAGTTTGGTACTAAATTTCCGACAAATTTGAGTTTCCATCGTAAGTTGGGCGGGAAAATTGCTTCCGTCGCAAGTTGGCCGTCATAATTGACCAAATTTCTTGTAGTGTACAGATTCGGTAAAATTTAGCCCATGATTATTTTGTATTATTTTAGGCAACAATCTTAACCAACCAATTGGAGATGTTCTTAGGCATGTTTTTTCACGATTTTCCATATCTTTTTACTAATTTTTTTTAACATTATTATATATTAATATTATAAATAATTAATATAATTCTAAACTTATATAATGTCATAACATATATTTAATTAATTTTTTTAAAATAGATCAAAATATATGTTTTACATTTATTAGTAACCAAATAAATATCAAGATTGAAGCTCTAAACATCCATATGAGGTTATCTCAGGAAACTTACCTGAGATTGTGCTAGTTTTTAATACAATTTTTAATGGCAATTTTGTAATAATTGAACTTGTCCCTTGTATTTTAAAAAATAACCCTATATTTATTAGCGAGTAGCCGAATCACACAGTTTTTCCTCTCCATAGCCGCCTCACTTTTCCCCTCTTTTTCTTGCCTAATCGCCGGGGCTTCCATCGGATTTTCATCGGTGGAAAGCCCCAAATCTTTTAATTTCCTTTGTTTTTGTTCTTGTTTTTCAATAATCTCCCTTCTTGGTGAGAGTTTTCCCAATTTATTTGGGTCTAGTTTATCTCTCCTTGTGAGAGTTTGGTGTGTTCTTTGTGTGTTTGATCTGTTTTAATATCCGGGATTTCAGATCTGCAAGATTTTTTTGGTTTTGATGGATCTTTATGGTTTTGATTTTATTATTCGCTTTTTAATTGTGAGTGAGGGTTTTGATTTAGTGATGAAGTGTTGTATGGGATTGCAGCTTTGGTCGATAGCTCAGACGATAGCTCCATCGGGGCATGATGAAGGGGGTACCGGTAATCCAACGAGGATGCACGAAGTGGGTACTTGTATTTGTATATACTTTATCTTCAAAATATCGCTTAACTGTCTCTTCATGAGAACAGGCGATTGCAAATTATTGTTTGTTCGACTCGATCATTGGTGTAAATGCCGTATGGCTTTTTATTATTGAATTAACACCTTTATTTATAACCCTATATTTATATTATTTTTCTTATAATCTCAAGGTTCTTACCTAAGGTAACCTCAGAAAAAGCAAGCCATTTTTATTATTATTTGTAGAATGGCATGCCATTTGGGCATCGATTTCAACAAAAAGCATGCCTATAAACATATCACTCAAAATCTTTTTGATAAACACCCTAGTTCCTGGCTAAACTCATCTAGGTCAGCTTCGCCAATTTGATATTTTAGGTACTTCTTCAGATGACTTATGACTACATGAGTAATGGACTAGAGCCTCATCATGATCACATTTGTATTGCGCTGGATGTAGAGCAGGGTTATATGCGGTTCAGTTTAATGCCGTTGGAAGGTGAAATTAAAACAAACTGCAACTTGCGATTTCTTAAAATCTTCATCCATGATCAAACTGCAAGCGGAAAAAGCAAACCAAACCAAACCGCGTAATTGCAATTTTCGCGATTCGACTTTGCAATTCAATTGTTAAAGTAGTTTCAAAATGTTTTTTTTTTTTGAAATGAAATTTCCATTAAGAAGAAAATTCAGAGGAAACCATCTCCAACAACACTTTTGGAGGAGACACAAAACTATTAAAGCCATCTAACAAACATGGGACTTTGGTTAACACATGTGCCGCCCTGTTTGCTTTCTTTTTAACATGACAAATAACAATATCTGCTCTTAGCCTCAAACTATTCCTGAATTCCTCGATTACGTGTCCTACTTCCAGTAAATAGGATGTCTGACCCTGCAAAGCCTGAACCACAAGCTCTGCATCACACTCAACCACCACATTCTGCACACCTTGCTCTTCAATCCATTTCAGCGCTTCTTGAACCCCTCTAGCTTCGGCTTCCATCACTGAGATTCTACCACTTAGCCTCATGTTTTTCCCTACCATGAACTGACCTTGATCATTCCGCATAACCATCCCAAGAGAAAATGAATCGGCATCACTAAACACAGAAGCGTCGACATTGACCTTGCACCAACCTGCATCAGGCAATGACCACTTAACACCTTCCTCAGGTGAGATTCTTGAACTTGAGATACCTGCCATACGTTTTCGTTCATTAGCTACTTGCCATTCACTCACCAGTTTAGTACTTATGGACATAGCTATAGCAGGAGTGATGGTTTTATCCTCCCAAACCTTTTTATTCCTCGAAAACCATATGCCCCATAAAACAGTACCAACCTTTTCCACCCACTCCCTATCACCACTTCCAATAGTCTCCAACAACCAATCTGGTGCGATTCCATCGCCTGAAAATCAACAACAATGCCTGATTGTTGCCAACATTCCACTGCATAGTTGCACTCACAAAACAAATGTCTCATATGCTCAACATCAACACCACACATAGGGCATAAGATAGTGGTTTCCACCCCCTTCAATCGAAGCAGCCTCCTAACAGGAACATTATTGTTGCAGAATCTCCAGAGAAACGTTCTGACTTTATGAGGTAATTGCAGACGCCAGAGATTACTCCATCCCTTAGGTGCAGGCACAGACACAGTATTACTAACCTGAGAAGCCCAGTATCGATATCCAGACTTAATAGTATACACCCCATTGCACGAGCCCACCCAAGCTAACCTATCTTTAACGTTACATCGAGGAATTCTTGTTTGCAGGATAAGAGGGATATCATCTTCATGAAAATTTTGTAGAACCTTATGCACGTCCCAGTCTTTACTCTCAGGACGGAAGAACTGACAAACTTTCTCATTTCTGATGCTATTCCTATGCGAATCCTCCACACAAAAATCAACCTTGCCTCTCAGCCATGGATCCTTAAAAATACGAATATCCTCACCATCCCCCAAGACCCACCTAAACCCCTTAAACAACCTTTCTTTTGCTTCCCATATCCCAGTCCAGATGAAGCTAGGATCATTACCTTTTTGAGCTTGTAAGACATGGTTTTCAGGAAAATACCTGGCTTTAAAAACACGAGCTACCAGAGAAGTAGGGTTGTGACAAAATTTCCATATATGCTTCCCAAGAAGAGCAATATTAAACCCATGTAAATTACGAAATCCTAAACCTCCAGTCGCCTTGTCAACAGCCATCTTATCCCAGGACATCCATCTCAAACCTTTATTATTACTTCCCCCCGAACTCCACCAATACCCGTTCATCAGCCTCTCTATTTCTGTACACAAAGATTTTGGTAAAAGAAAACAAGACATTGTATGAGAAGGAATAGATTGTGCCACGTTTTTGACCATAACCGTCTTCCCTGCTTTCGACAACATTTTGTGGTTCCAGTCCTGAACTTTCCTCCAGATTCTTTCTTTAACATAACTGAAAACTGCCTTTCTTGATCTTCCAATTAACGATAGAACACCAAGATACTTGCTATCACCAAGACCATTGTTCACTTCCAGAATCTCCTTGATAGCTTGCTGTTTGTCTCTTCTCACATTAGCACTGAAAAAAATCCCGGACTTGTGGTAATTGATATGCTGACCTGATTGACAACCATAGTCGTTCAACAGATTTTTGATACACCTAGATAGGGTGACATGAGATGAGTAATTCGAGGAGCATTAGCACTAACTTGGCAACCTGTAACAGCATTCTCACTAGTTGCACTGATTATAGCATTCGAAAGACCCTCAACGCAGAAAAGAAATAGATAGGGTGACATGGGATCACCCTGTCTCAACCCTCGTTTAAGATTAATTGGTCCAACATTACTCCCATTAAACGCAACCATATAACTCACTATTGTCACACACATCATTACCCACTTTATCCAAGTGTCAGAAAAACCCATCGCCTTCATTCTGCCTTTCAAATACGCCCATTCAACTCGATCATAAGCCTTGGAAATGTCCAGTTTTAACGCCACCTCCCCATCTTGGCCTCGATTTTTCTTCTTGATATGGTGAAGCGTTTCAAAAGCCACCAGGACATTGTCCGTCCCATTTCTGCCAGGAATAAAAGCCGACTGGTTCCCCGATATAACATCTGGAAGGATACTTTTAAGCCTATTAGCAAGAACCTTAGCAAGAATCTTATATAGGACATTACAAAGGGCTATAGGGCGAAGCTCAGTCATCCTCTCAACATTTTCTTTTTTAGGTAACAACACCAGAGTTGTATCATTCAAGTTAGCAGGAAAGGAACACTCTGCCAGCCACGTACGACAACAATTAAAAATTTCCACCCCAATAAGGTCCCAGAAATATTGAAAAAAGGCAGGACTAAATCCATCTGGACCAGCAGATTTGTCTGGATGCATTTGCTTGACTGCTATTGTAAACTCTGCAAAGGTGATCTCTGTTGTAAGCTTTTCATTATGCTCATCAGTAACTACTCTATTCCCCAAGTTTTCTGAGTAGATGCCAGGACCATTATCATCTCCTGCAAAGACTCCCCGGAAATAATTAACATCCATTCCACACATATCATCATGGTTATCCACCACCTCCCCATCATCTGTTACTAAATGTGAAATGTGATTAGCTTTCTTCCGTTTCGAAGCAGCAACATGAAAGTACTTAGAGTTCGTATCACCTTCAGTTAGCCAAAACGATTTAGCTCTTTGCTTCCAATACAACTCTTCATGAATTAACAGTTCATCCAGCTTCTTGGTTTCCTCAAAATATCTTCGAATTCCTTCATCATCTTCTCTATTCATAAACTCAGCAATTATCTCCTTTTGTTTCTTAACTTTGTCACGAAACTTGTGAAAAAACGCACGCCCCCACCTTGCCATGAACGAGGACACAGAAAGAAGTTTAGGAAGAAGATGAAACTTGGGAATATTACTCCAAAATTTAGAAACATCCTCTTTAAAACTCGGTTCATTCAACCAAGTGTTTTCAAAACGAAACCTAAACTGTTTCCTGGACAAATTCATATGCAGAAGATTCAGCAATATTGGATCATGATCAGATTTAATGACATGAAACACAGATAAATTACAAAGTGGAAACTTGCTCCACCACAACCCATTAGCAAACGCTCTATCAAGCCGTTCACGCACCCAGTTCTCCGTGCCCTTACTTTTCTCCCAAGTAAACTCCCCTCCAGATAACTCCAGTTCAGTGAGACCACAATCTTCAATGGAAAGTCTAAACCCATCTAGAAGAGAATGAGGATGAGGATTAGAGCCCTTCTTATCCGAGGCAAACAGCATGTCATTAAAGTCACCGAACACACACCACGGAATGTTATCATTCCTAGCAAGACTTCTTAAAAGATCCCAAGAATCCTGCCTACGTGATCTTTCAGGATACCCGTAAAAACAGGTTAATCTCCAAGCTACACTTAACCCCTCCATAATATGAACATCAATGAAGTTATTAGTAGATTCCACCACCTGACAATTTATATTACGCTTCCACAGTAAAGCCAATCCACCACCCCTACCAATTCTATCTACTGCAAAAGAATTCGCAAAACCAAACTTATCAGCTAATACCTTAATATCCTTACTTTCCACCAATGTTTCAGTTAAAAAAACAAAATCATGGTTGCGAGATTTTAATAAATCCCCAAAAATACGAACTGCACGGAGGCTCCCCAAACCTCTGCAGTTCCAGCTTAGAAAACTCATAATGGCCGGCTAGCTTGCAGAGCAAGCGTAGCCAAAACAGATTTGTTCGAAGCTGAATAATCCGAATCAGAAAATACAGCTTCCATAGGTTGGTCACCCTTTATCACCAGTGTATCAGCTCCTGGGATACGATCATTTGTAACCATTATTTGAACATTACTTGGGCTAAGTCTTTTCCTTTTCCTTTCCTCCAAATCCAGCCCTGATTGTTCTTCTAAGCCCAGCCCAATAGCCAAGGAACTTGACCCAGCCCCACTTTTTCCCCCGCCTTGAAATGATATTACTGCATTATTTGAAATTTCCCCCTCTTTTCCCATAATATCGCTATTCACTTCAACAACCTTATCTCTATCTCCTGGAATCACGCCCGATGAATTTGGGACGTTAATCTCACGACCAATTCACTCCGTCCAACCCGCATCATCCTCTTCCCTCAACCACTTGCTGCCACCCTGGCCACCACCTCTACGCGGCGGAGCACGAAGCCATGTTCCCCAGTCTTTCACACCTCCCTCAGTTCTACTATCGATCGAACGCCGGCAAAATCTTTCAGTGTGTGTAACTAAGCCACATGCAAAGCAGAAATCTCCAAGCCGCTCATACTTACAAGTCACAACAAATTCCGATCCATTTCTTCTTTTAATCTTCTTATTTCTTTTGAGTGGTTTCCTTACATCCAAACGAATTTTAATCCTCATACACTCCCTCCAAATACTACTGTCATTCTTAGCATCATACTGAACAAACTCTCCAAAGAAGTTACCTAATTGTTGTCCAACAGCCTCCGACATAAAACCACTAGGCAGATCATGAACCTGAATCCAGATGTTCAGCCACCACAGAGGCACCTTCAATGGTTCTTCCCCCAACGGTATCTGTTCAATGAGTAACATGGCATTGTCAAAACTCCACGGACCCCCATTCAGAACCCACGCTTTGTCCTCCTTGTGATAGAATTGGAACAAGAAGTCAAGAATCGAAACTCACACGAATCTGAAATCAGAAACGGAGAGAAAAACAACCTCTCACACTAGGAGAGAAAAAAGATTACTTGCCAACTTACAACAATATTAGTTAAAACTAATGTACCTCATCAGTTTCAAAATGTTGAATCTACAATCAAATCGTAAATTAATGGTTATCTACAATTTCATCTTCGACCATCCGCATTTTGTGGTTATTTATAATATGTGAATTGGTTGATATGGTTGAGCGAATTCAATATACACCCTAATGTAGAGACAATTATCAAACACATGTTCATGTTATACATGCCAAACAGCAGGCGAGACGGAGATTGATCCCTTGCGGTACTTACTCTTTTTCTGTAAAATTATTGGTAGACTTATTCATTAGATCGAAATCAATGGGACTACTAGACCTGGCAAAATGGGTCTGGTTCCGAAAAACCAAACCGAAATATGTGGAACCGAATCCGAAATTGGATCTGAAATAGATTATCTGAAATTGTATCCAAAACCGAAACAATCCGAATCCGAACCGAAACCGGTTCAATTTAATCAAATCCGATAACAATCCGAAAACCGATTTGACCCGATCCGAAAATTAACCGAATCGGAAATTTAACCAAAAGTTATCCGAAATACTGTATCCAATGATGACCATGTATCCGATTATAATCAGAACCGATCAAATCCGAATAAAAATTTACCCGAACGAAATATGACTTGAATCCGATGTAAATCCGAAACTAAAAATAACTGAATCGAAAAATATCCGATAAAATAATTTTATATAGATTAATATTTTCTTGACCTTTATTTGTTCAGTTTTGTCAATTTTCATATTTTCTGATTTGCTATATATTTATTATTGTCATTGAATATTGCTTACGATATTTTGTATATAATAATATTTTAATTCAATTTGCAAATATAAATTAATAAATTATGCACATAATTAGCAAAAAAAATAAAAAAAATAAATTCCGCATATCCTGGGCAGAAATTAAAGTGCATTCACTTATATAGCGCTTATTGAAGCGCTGTCTAAGTGAGTGCATTCACTTCCATAGCGTGCATTCACTTCCATAGCGCTTATGGAAGCGTTATATAAGTGTTGTATCTAATTTTGACATATTCGGTCTTATTTAACAAATTTTGACACATGTATTTTTTTAAAAAAATTTTTTATTTTTTGAAAATTTGGAAATATCACTAAATTAGAAATATCTTGACATCCGTACGGTTGGATCGTCGAAAAATAATTCAAAAAAAACAAAATCAATAATTCGTGACAAAACAATAGTTACGAGTATTAGTCAATTCGGTAGTTGACTACTAAGATCTCCAACCAAATTAATATTTTATTTTTTGAAAATTTGGGAATATCACTATATTAGATATATCTTGAGATCCGTACGGTTGGATCGTCGAGAAATAATTTTAAAAAATAGAATCAACAATCCGTGACAAAGCACTAGTTACGAGTACTAGTCAATTCGGGAGTTGACTACTATGTTCTCCAACTAAATTAATATTTTATTTTTTGAAAATTTGGGAATGTCACTAGATTAGATATATCTTGAGATCCGTACGGCTGGATAGTCGACAAATAATGTTTAAAAAATAGAATCAACAATTCGTAACAAAGCACTAGCTACGAGTACTAGTCAATTCGGTAGTTGACTACTATGATCTCCAACCAAATTAATTTTTTATTTTTTGAAAATTTGGGAGTGTCACTAGATTAGATATATCTTGAGATTCGTACGGTTGGATCGTCGAGAAATAATATTTAAAAAATAGAATCAACAATTCGTGACAAAACAGTAGTTACGAGTACTAGTCAATTCGGTAGTTGACTACTAAGATTTCCAACCAAATTAATTTTTTATTTTTTTGAAAATTTGGGAATATCACTAGATTAGATATGTCTTGAAATCCGTACGGTTGGATCGTCGAGAAATAATTTTTAAAAAATAGAATCAACAATCCGTGACAAAGCACTAGTTACTGCCATTATGGAAGCGTTATATAAGTGATGTATCTAATTTTGACATATTCGGTCTTATTTAATAAATTTTGACACATGTATTTTTTTAAATTTTTTTTTTTTTTGAAAATTTGGAAATATCACTAGATTAGATATGTCTTGAAATCCGTACGGCTGGATCGTCGAGATATAATTCAAAAAAAAAAATCAACAATCCGTGACAAAACAGTAGTTACGAGTATTAGTCAATTCGGTAGTCGACTACTAAGATCTCAAACCAAATTAATATTTTATTTTTTGAAAATTTGGGAATATCACTATATTAGATACATCTTAAGATCCGTACGGTTGGATCGTCAAAAAATAATTTTAAAAAAATAGAATCAACAATCCGTGACAAAGCACTAGTTGCGAGTACTAGTCAATTCGGTAGTTGACTACTATGTTCTCCAACAAATTAATTTTTTATTTTTTGAAAATTTGGGAATGTCACTAGATTAGATATATCTTGAGATCCGTACGGTTGGATCGTCGAGAAATAATGTTTAAAAAATAGAATCAACAATCCGTGACAAAGCACTAGTTACGAGTACTAGTCAATTCGGTAGTTGACTACTAAGATCTCCAACCAAATTAATTTTTTATTTTTTGAAAATTTGAGAATATCACTAGATTTGATATATCTTGAGATACGTACCGTTAGATCGTCGAGAAATAATTTTTAAAAAATAGAATCAACAATCCGTGACAAAACACTAGTTACGAGTACTAGTCAATTCGATGGTTGACTACTAAGATTTTAAACCAAATTAATTTTTTATTTTTTACAAATTTGAGAATATCACTAAATTAGATATATCTTGAAATCCGTACGGTTGGATCGTCGAGAAATATTTTTAAAAAAATAGAATCAACAATCCGTGATAAAACACTAGTACGAGTACTAGTCAATTCAGTAATTGACTACTAAGATCTCCAACCAAATTAATTTTTTTCTTTTTTGAAAATTTAGGAATATCACTAGATTAGATATATCTTGAGATCCGTATGGTTGGATAGTCGAGAAATAATATTTAAAAAATAGAATCAACAATCCGTGAGAAAATACTAGTTACGAGCACTAGTCAATTCGGTAGTTGACTACTAAGATCTCCAACCAAATTAATTTTTTATTTTTTGAAAATTTGGGAATATCACTGGATTATATATATCTTGAGATCCGTACGGTTGGATTATCGAGAAATAATTTTTAAAAAATAGAATCAAAAATCCGTGACAAAACACTAGTTAAGAGTACTAGTCAATTCGATGGTTGACTACTAAGATTTTAAACCAAATTAATTTTTTATTTTTTACAAATTTGAGAATATCACTAAATTAGATATATCTTGAAATCCGTACGGTTGGATCGTCGAGATATATTTTTAAAAAAATAGAATCAACAATCCGTGACAAAGCACTAGTTACTGCCATTATGGAAGCGTTATATAAGTGATGTATCTAATTTTGACATATTCGGTCTTATTTAATAAATTTTGACACATGTATTTTTTTAAAAATATTTTTTATTTTTTGAAAATTTGGAAATATCACTAAATTAGATATATCTTGACATCCGTACGTTTGGATCGTCGAGATATATTTTTAAAAAAATAGAATCAACAATCCGTGAAAAAACAGTAGTTACGAGTATTAGTCAATTCGGTAGTCGACTACTAAGATCTCAAACCAAATTAATATTTTATTTTTTGAAAATTTGGGAATATCACTATATTAGATACATCTTGAGATCCGTACGGTTGGATCGTCGAAAAATAATTTTAAAAAAATAGAATCAACAATTCGTAACAAAGCACTAGCTACGAGTACTAGTCAATTCGGTAGTTGACTACTATGATCTCCAACCAAATTAATTTTTTATTTTTTAAAAATTTGGGAGTGTCACTAGATTAGATATATCTTGAGATTCGTACGGTTGGATCGTCGAGAAATAATATTTAAAAAATAGAATCAACAATCCGTGACAAAACACTAGTTACGAGTACTAGTCAATTCGGTAGTTGACTACTATGATCTCCAACCAAATTAATTTTTTATTTTTTGAAAATTTGGGAGTGTCACTAGATTAGATATATCTTGAGATTCGTACGGTTGGATCGTCGAGAAATAATATTTAAAAAATAGAATCAACAATCCGTGACAAAACACTAGTTAAGAGTACTAGTCAATTCGGTTGTTGACTACTATGATTTTAAACCAAATTAATTTTTTATTTTTTACAAATTTGAGAATATCACTAAATTAGATATATCTTGAAATCCGTACGGTTGGATCGTCGAGATATATTTTTAAAAAAATAGAATCAACAATCCGTGACAAAGCACTAGTTACTGCCATTATGGAAGCGTTATATAAGTGATGTATCTAATTTTGACATATTCGGTCTTATTTAATAAATTTTGACACATGTATTTTTTTAAAAATATTTTTTATTTTTTGAAAATTTGGAAATATCACTAAATTAGATATATCTTGACATCCGTACGGTTGGATCGTCGAGATATATTTTTAAAAAAATAGAATCAACAATCCGTGAAAAACCAGTAGTTACGAGTATTAGTCAATTCGGTAGTCGACTACTAAGATCTCAAACCAAATTAATATTTTATTTTTTGAAAATTTGGGAATATCACTATATTAGATACATCTTGAGATCCGTACGGTTGGATCGTCGAAAAATAATTTTAAAAAAATAGAATCAACAATTCGTAACAAAGCACTAGCTACGAGTACTAGTCAATTCGGTAGTTGACTACTATGATCTCCAACCAAATTAATTTTTTATTTTTTAAAAATTTGGGAGTGTCACTAGATTAGATATATCTTGAGATTCGTACCGTTGGATCGTCGAGAAATAATTTTTAAAAAATAGAATCAACAATCCGTGACAAAACACTAGTTACGAGTACTAGTCAATTCGATGGTTGACTACTAAGATTTTAAACCAAATTAATTTTTTATTTTTTACAAATTTGAGAATATCACTAAATTAGATATATCTTGAAATCCGTACGGTTGGATCGTCGAGATATATTTTTAAAAAAATAGAATCAACAATCCGTGACAAAGCACTAGTTACTGCCATTATGGAAGCGTTATATAAGTGATGTATCTAATTTTGACATATTCGGTCTTATTTAATAAATTTTGACACATGTATTTTTTTAAAAATATTTTTTATTTTTTGAAAATTTGGAAATATCACTAAATTAGATATATCTTGACATCCGTACGGTTGGATCGTCGAGATATATTTTTAAAAAAATAGAATCAACAATCCGTGAAAAACCAGTAGTTACGAGTATTAGTCAATTCGGTAGTCGACTACTAAGATCTCAAACCAAATTAATATTTTATTTTTTGAAAATTTGGGAATATCACTATATTAGATACATCTTGAGATCCGTACGGTTGGATCGTCGAAAAATAATTTTAAAAAAATAGAATCAACAATTCGTAACAAAGCACTAGCTACGAGTACTAGTCAATTCGGTAGTTGACTACTATGATCTCCAACCAAATTAATTTTTTATTTTTTAAAAATTTGGGAGTGTCACTAGATTAGATATATCTTGAGATTCGTACCGTTGGATCGTCGAGAAATAATTTTTAAAAAATAGAATCAACAATCCGTGACAAAACACTAGTTACGAGTACTAGTCAATTCGATGGTTGACTACTAAGATTTTAAACCAAATTAATTTTTTATTTTTTACAAATTTGAGAATATCACTAAATTAGATATATCTTGAAATCCGTACGGTTGGATCGTCGAGATATATTTTTAAAAAAATAGAATCAACAATCCGTGACAAAGCACTAGTTACTGCCATTATGGAAGCGTTATATAAGTGATGTATCTAATTTTGACATATTCGGTCTTATTTAATAAATTTTGACACATGTATTTTTTTAAAAATATTTTTTATTTTTTGAAAATTTGGAAATATCACTAAATTAGATATATCTTGACATCCGTACGGTTGGATCGTCGAGATATATTTTTAAAAAAATAGAATCAACAATCCGTGAAAAAACAGTAGTTACGAGTATTAGTCAATTCGGTAGTCGACTACTAAGATCTCAAACCAAATTAATATTTTATTTTTTGAAAATTTGGGAATATCACTATATTAGATACATCTTGAGATCCGTACGGTTGGATCGTCGAAAAATAATTTTAAAAAAATAGAATCAACAATTCGTAACAAAGCACTAGCTACGAGTACTAGTCAATTCGGTAGTTGACTACTATGATCTCCAACCAAATTAATTTTTTATTTTTTAAAAATTTGGGAGTGTCACTAGATTAGATATATCTTGAGATTCGTACCGTTGGATCGTCGAGAAATAATTTTTAAAAAATAGAATCAACAATCCGTGACAAAACACTAGTTACGAGTACTAGTCAATTCGATGGTTGACTACTAAGATTTTAAACCAAATTAATTTTTTATTTTTTACAAATTTGAGAATATCACTAAATTAGATATATCTTGAAATCCGTACGGTTGGATCGTCGAGAAATATTTTTAAAAAAATAGAATCAACAATCCGTGATAAAACACTAGTACGAGTACTAGTCAATTCAGTAATTGACTACTAAGATCTCCAACCAAATTAATTTTTTTCTTTTTTGAAAATTTAGGAATATCACTAGATTAGATATATCTTGAGATCCGTATGGTTGGATAGTCGAGAAATAATATTTAAAAAATAGAATCAACAATCCGTGAGAAAATACTAGTTACGAGTACTAGTCAATTCGGTAGTTGACTACTAAGATCTCCAACCAAATTAATTTTTTATTTTTTGAAAATTTGGGAATATCACTGGATTATATATATCTTGAGATCCGTACGGTTGGATTATCGTGAAATAATTTTTAAAAAATAGAATCAAAAATCCGTGACAAAACACTAGTTAAGAGTACTAGTCAATTCCATGGTTGACTACTAAGATTTTAAACCAAATTAATTTTTTATTTTTTACAAATTTGAGAATATCACTAAATTAGATATATCTTGAAATCCGTACGGTTGGATCGTCGAGATATATTTTTAAAAAAATAGAATCAACAATCCGTGACAAAGCACTAGTTACTGCCATTATGGAAGCGTTATATAAGTGATGTATCTAATTTTGACATATTCGGTCTTATTTAATAAATTTTGACACATGTATTTTTTTAAAAATATTTTTTTTTTTTTGAAAATTTGGAAATATCACTAAATTAGATATATCTTGACATCCGTACGGTTGGATCGTCGAGATATATTTTTAAAAAAATAGAATCAACAATCCGTGAAAAAACAGTAGTTACGAGTATTAGTCAATTCGGTAGTCGACTACTAAGATCTCAAACCAAATTAATATTTTATTTTTTGAAAATTTGGGAATATCACTATATTAGATACATCTTGAGATCCGTACGGTTGGATCGTCGAAAAATAATTTTAAAAAAATAGAATCAACAATTCGTAACAAAGCACTAGCTACGAGTACTAGTCAATTCGGTAGTTGACTACTATGATCTCCAACCAAATTAATTTTTTATTTTTTAAAAATTTGGGAGTGTCACTAGATTAGATATATCTTGAGATTCGTACGGTTGGATCGTCGAGAAATAATATTTAAAAAATAGAATCAACAATCCGTGACAAAACACTAGTTACGAGTACTAGTCAATTCGGTAGTTGACTACTATGATCTCCAACCAAATTAATTTTTTATTTTTTGAAAATTTGGGAGTGTCACTAGATTAGATATATCTTGAGATTCGTACGGTTGGATCGTCGAGAAATAATATTTAAAAAATAGAATCAACAATCCGTGACAAAACACTAGTTAAGAGTACTAGTCAATTCGGTTGTTGACTACTATGATTTTAAACCTAATTAATTTTTTATTTTTTACAAATTTGAGAATATCACTAAATTAGATATATCTTGAAATCCGTACGGTTGGATCGTCGAGATATATTTTTAAAAAAATAGAATCAACAATCCGTGATAAAACAGTAGTTACGAGTATTAGTCAATTCGGTAGTCGACTACTAAGATCTCAAACCAAATTAATATTTTATTTTTTGAAAATTTGGGAATATCACTATATTAGATACATCTGGAGATCCGTACGGTTGGATCGTCGAAAAATAATTTTAAAAAAATAGAATCAACAATCCGTGACAAAGCACTAGTTGCGAGTACTAGTCAATTCGGTAGTTGACTACTATGTTCTCCAACAAATTAATTTTTTATTTTTTGAAAATTTGGGAATGTCAATAGATTAGATATATCTTAAGATCCGTACGGTTGGATCGTCGAGAAATAATGTTTAAAAAATAGAATCAACAATCCGTGACAAAGCACTAGTTACGAGTACTAGTCAATTCGGTAGTTGACTACTAAGATCTCCAACCAAATTAATTTTTTATTTTTTGAAAATTTGACAATAGCACTAGATTTGATATATCTTGAGATACGTACCGTTGGATCGTCGAGAAATAATTTTTAAAAAATAGAATCAACAATCCGTGACAAAACATTAGTTACGAGTACTAGTCAATTCGATGGTTGGCTACTAAGATTTTAAACCAAATTAATTTTTTATTTTTTACAAATTTGAGAATATCACTAAATTAGATATATCTTGAAATCCGTACGGTTGGATCGTCGAGATATATTTTTAAAAAAATAGAATCAACAATCCGTGATAAAACACTAGTACGAGTACTAGTCAATTCAGTAGTTGACTACTAATATCTCCAAACAAATTAATTTTTTTCTTTTTTGAAAATTTGGGAATATCACTAGATTAGATATATCTTGAGATCCGTATGGTTGGATAGTCGAGAAATAATATTTAAAAAATAGAATCAACAATCCGTGAGAAAACACTAGTTACGAGTACTAGTCAATTCGGTAGTTGACTACTAAGATCTCCAACCAAATTAATTTTTTATTTTTTGAAAATTTGGGAATATCACTAGATTAGATATATCTTGAGATCCGTACGGTTGGATCATCAAGAAATAATTTTTAAAAAATAGAATAAAAAATCCGTGACAAAACACTAGTTACGAGTACTAGTCAATTCGATGGTTGACTTCTAAGATTTTAAAACAAATTAATTTTTTATTTTTTACAAATTTGAGAATATCACTAAATTAGATATATCTTGAAATCCGTACGGTTGGATCGTCGAGATATATTTTTAAAAAAATAGAATCAACAATCTGTGATAAAACACTAGTTACGAGTACTAGTCAATTCAGTAGTTGACTACTAAGATCTCCAACCAAATTAATTTTTTCTTTTTTAAAAATTTGGGAGTGTCACTAGATTAGATATATCTTGAGATTCGTACGGTTGGATCGTCGAGAAATAATATTTAAAAAATAGAATCAACAATCCGTGACAAAACACTAGTTACGAGTACTAGTCAATTCGGTAGTTGACTACTATGATCTCCAACCAAATTAATTTTTTATTTTTTGAAAATTTGGGAGTGTCACTAGATTAGATATATCTTGAGATTCGTACGGTTGGATCGTCGAGAAATAATATTTAAAAAATAGAATCAACAATCCGTGACAAAACACTAGTTAAGAGTACTAGTCAATTCGGTTGTTGACTACTATGATTTTAAACCTAATTAATTTTTTATTTTTTACAAATTTGAGAATATCACTAAATTAGATATATCTTGAAATCCGTACGGTTGGATCGTCGAGATATATTTTTAAAAAAATAGAATCAACAATCCGTGATAAAACAGTAGTTACGAGTATTAGTCAATTCGGTAGTCGACTACTAATATCTCAAACCAAATTAATATTTTATTTTTTGAAAATTTGGGAATATCACTATATTAGATACATCTGGAGATCCGTACGGTTGGATCGTCGAAAAATAATTTTAAAAAAATAGAATCAACAATCCGTGACAAAGCACTAGTTGCGAGTACTAGTCAATTCGGTAGTTGACTACTATGTTCTCCAACAAATTAATTTTTTATTTTTTGAAAATTTGGGAATGTCAATAGATTAGATATATCTTAAGATCCGTACGGTTGGATCGTCGAGAAATAATGTTTAAAAAATAGAATCAACAATCCGTGACAAAGCACTAGTTACGAGTACTAGTCAATTCGGTAGTTGACTACTAAGATCTCCAACCAAATTAATTTTTTATTTTTTGAAAATTTGACAATAGCACTAGATTTGATATATCTTGAGATACGTACCGTTGGATCGTCGAGAAATAATTTTTAAAAAATAGAATCAACAATCCGTGACAAAACATTAGTTACGAGTACTAGTCAATTCGATGGTTGGCTACTAAGATTTTAAACCAAATTAATTTTTTATTTTTTACAAATTTGAGAATATCACTAAATTAGATATATCTTGAAATCCGTACGGTTGGATCGTCGAGATATATTTTTAAAAAAATAGAATCAACAATCCGTGATAAAACACTAGTACGAGTACTAGTCAATTCAGTAGTTGACTACTAATATCTCCAAACAAATTAATTTTTTTCTTTTTTGAAAATTTGGGAATATCACTAGATTAGATATATCTTGAGATCCGTATGGTTGGATAGTCGAGAAATAATATTTAAAAAATAGAATCAACAATCCGTGAGAAAACACTAGTTACGAGTACTAGTCAATTCGGTAGTTGACTACTAAGATCTCCAACCAAATTAATTTTTTATTTTTTGAAAATTTGGGAATATCACTAGATTAGATATATCTTGAGATCCGTACGGTTGGATCATCAAGAAATAATTTTTAAAAAATAGAATAAAAAATCCGTGACAAAACACTAGTTACGAGTACTAGTCAATTCGATGGTTGACTTCTAAGATTTTAAAACAAATTAATTTTTTATTTTTTACAAATTTGAGAATATCACTAAATTAGATATATCTTGAAATCCGTACGGTTGGATCGTCGAGATATATTTTTAAAAAAATAGAATCAACAATCTGTGATAAAACACTAGTTACGAGTACTAGTCAATTCAGTAGTTGACTACTAAGATCTCCAACCAAATTAATTTTTTCTTTTTTAAAAATTTGGGAATAGCACTAGATTAGATATCTTGAGATCCGTAAGGTTGGATAGTCGAGAAATAATGTTTAAAAAATAGAATCAACAATTCATAACAAAGCACTAGCTACGAGTACTAGTCAATTCGGTAGTTGACTACTATGATCTCCAACCAAATTAATTTTTTATTTTTTGAAAATTTGGGAGTGTCACTAGATTAGATATATCTTGAGATTCGTACGGTTGGATCGTCGAGAAATAATATTTAAAAAATAGAATCAACAATCCGTGACAAAACACTAGTTACGAGTACGAGTCAATTCGGTAGTTGACTACTAAGATTTTAAACCAAATTAATTTTTTATTTTTTACAAATTTGAGAATATCACTAAATTAGATATATCTTGAAATCCGTACGGTTGAATCGTCGAGATATATTTTTAAAAAAATAGAATCAACAATCCGTGATAAAACAGTAGTTAAGAGTACTAGTCAATTCAGTAGTTGACTACTAAGATCTCCAACCAAATTAATTTTTTTCTTTTTTGAAAATTTGGGAATATCACTAGATTAGATATATCTTGAGATCCATACGGTTGGGTAGTCGGGAAATAATGTTTAAAAACTAGAATCAACAATTCGTAACAAAGCACTGGCTACGAGTACTAGTCAATTCGGTAGTTGACTACTATGATCTCTAACCAAATTAATTTTTTATTTTTTGAAAATTTGGGAGTGTCACTAGATTAGATATATCTTGAGATTCGTACGGTTGGATCGTCGAGAAATAATATTTAAAAAATAGAATCAACAATCCGTGACAAAACACTAGTTACGAGTACTAGTCAACTCGGTAGTTGACTACTAAGATCTCCAACCAAATTAATTTTTTATTTTTTTGAAAATTTGGGAATATCACTAGATTAGATATATCTTGAGATCCGTACGGTTGGATCGTGAAAAAATAATTTTTAAAAAATAGAATCAACAATTCGTGATAAAGCACTAGTTACTGCGATTATGGAAGCGTTATATATGTGATGTATCTGATTTTGACATATTCGGTCTTATTTAATAAATTTTGACACATATATTTTTTTTAAAAAAATTTTTATTTTTTGAAAATTTGGAAATATCACTAAATTAGATATATCTTGACATCCATACGGTTGGATCGTCGAGAAATAATTCAAAAAAATAAAATAAAATCAACAATCCGTGACAAAATAGTAGTTACGAGTATTAGTCAATTCGGTAGTTGACTACTAAGATCTCAAACCAAATTAATATTTTATTTTTTGAAAATTTGGGAATATCACTATATTAGATACATCTTGAGATCCGTACGGTTGGATCGTCGAGAAATAATTTTTAAAAAATAGAATCAACAATCCGTGACAAAACACTGGTTACGAGTACTAGTCAATTCGATGGTTGACTACTAAGATTTTAAACCAAATTAATTTTTTATTTTTTACAAATTTGAGAATATCACTAAATTAGATTGTTAGGCCGAATACACACTTACAATCAACTAAGTATGAGAGAATAACAATAAGTTCTTTAAAAGCTTTAAAAACTGTTTGGAATTAATTTCTCTCTCAGTGATGTAAAATATCACAGAGAGCTGCTTAGGTTACAATGAATAATATTGTATTACACGATCGATACCCTTCTAGGGTTTACCTAACTGTATTTATAAAATATACAGCTGCTATACAATCGATAATTGATACTCCTATAAATTAGCTATACAATTGTTATCAACTACGATTGCTACACGTCTCCTTAGTCAACTCAATCTCTATGACAGCTATCCAATCTTCAAAGATATTGCTTCCATAATAAATCTTCAAACAATTTTGACCAGTAGACGCTGCCTCCAGACAGAGTTTAACAAACTCTGTCGAGCTTCCATTGTCAGCGTATAGCAAACTCTGTTAAGCTTCCAACTGTCAGAGTTTAACTAAACTCTGACTGCTTCCTGTTTCAAGTTAAACTCTGTTTTTCCCTGTAAAACTTAAATATTGATATTAACCATATCAATTACATTTAACAATCTCCCCCAACTCGTTCATTAGTAAAAATGCACAAGTTAATAATAATTGATGATGTCAAAACAATTTCATACAAACACAGTGTTTATTCAAATAGACAGAGTTTAAACTTGACTTAACAAAAATCTACAGAAAACAAGAAAAATTCTTACAGACTTTAATCTCTAATCTCCTCAAGATCTGGTGTTGTTCTGAGATAATCTATAAGCAATCTTCTCTCTGCATTTTCAAGCTCAATCTTCATAGCTTCCTTGATCTCTCTCAGCTGAGGATCACTCTCATCTGTTTGATAAATAACAGATCTAAGATCATAGATTTTATTCCTTCTCATCTCATTTCCCAGTCTGATAAACTTCACTTCCTCTGACTGTGGATTGAAGTCAAGTACTGTGATTCCCAAATCAGTCTTCAGCTTTGCAGAACCCTTCTTCATTTCAATGAGATTTCCATTCCAGTCTCTGTACTTAGGAACATATCTGCTATTGCACTTCATCCCTCTGATTGCCAAATTCTGGAGCATTTTCTGTCTGAGCACATTTGCAACTGATTGAGTCCTTTGACTATTCCCCTTGAAAAGATATAGAACATATTCTAGTTCTTCCCAATATTTCAAGCCAATATCATTCTCACCAATCTTAAATACTGTCCCATCAGCCATAAAGTACAAGAGAAAATCCTTCTTTAAACTCTTCTGATGAACTAACTGTACTGATTCCAGTCTGTCCAAACTCTCCTGAGTGACACCACGACCTGGAACAACCAGTGAAAAGGATCTCTAGGACCGGTATATTGCCTTCTGTCTCTGTGTGAACCCAAACCAGCTTTATTATTTCCAACCTTACCAGACAAGGCTCTTCCATCAGAAAAATCCATAGAAGCTCCAGATAATAGATTTGGATCATGAAGTGTTCCTTTACCAAAAACTGATTGCAACTGAGAGGATAAAGGTCTAGACACAAATTGTGTAGCAACAAAGGTTATGTTTTCTTTCTTCTGTACAACTTGTGTAGAAACAGAGGTTGTATCTTTCTTCTTTGAAACTTCTCCTTCAATGCCTTTCAACTTGAGTTTAGCTTCTGCTTCTGTTGATTTCTTTGATAAATATGATCTTTGATCAGCATCAACATTTTCCTTGATCACAATGCCTTTAAGAACAGGCCTAGGAGCTTTTCCTTTTTTTAACTTTCCAGACTTTAAAGCTTTAAGATGTTGTTCTTGTAAGCTCTTTTCTTCAGCTTTAATATCTTCGATAGTAGCTCCTTCTTCATTTTCTTCAATACAATTTAGCAGCCAACTCCTCATCAGTCTGTGGATTAGAAGATAATAGCAAACTCTTGGTCTTTGAAGTACCTTGAGTATCAGTGTTTATCCCAGCAAACTATGATTTAGAAGACCTGCTAGATTTCAGAGTTTGAAGTTCTTCAGTTTTGCCCCTGCCTTTATTACTTGCTCCTCCATCTCCAGCATTATCCTTTCTTATCAGAGTTTGAGATTGCTTGCATTTGTCTTTAGCAACTCTCTCCCCCTTTTTGACATCATCAGGCATAATAATTGATGTTATTAGCTCCAGGGAGGTAGCAATAGAATCAATCTTTAAAGACATGGCATTTTGATTTTCTTCAACTTTGCTCAGCCTGTGAGACAAAGTTTCTTGATTCTGAGAAAGATATTGAAATTTGTTCTTGTTATCAAGTTTGAGCATATCATCCCCTCTAACAATTTCACCCCGAACATCAGAGATTGCCTTTTGATAATGATCAAATCTAGAATTGAGAGTCTTCATTTGAACAATAGTAGCCTTGAGACAAGATAGAATCTCTGGATTTTTGATTGTTCTGGATGTTCTCTTGACAAATTCAGCTGCTCTTGCAGCAGGAAATATGCAAGTTTCTTTGTACCAATCATTTGAAAATTGTTCAAAATGTTCTTCTTCAACATCTGCTTGATTTGAAGGACCAGCAAAATCTTTAACTTTAGCATCAGTCTGTACTGGTAAACTCTGAGAAGAGCTTGACTCAGTACTCCCTTCAGTTGCAACTTCAATTTCAGCTTCAACATGAACAGTTGATTCAGGAATTGGAAGAGATTCATCAACAGTTTCAACATTCTCAACAACATCCTCTGCAACAGTTTCAGCAGTAGGTTCAATATTCTCTGCAACAGGCTTTACAACATCCTCTGCAGGTTGCACAATAGGCTCAGAGATTGTCTCCTTGGGTGGTTGATCAATTTCCTCACCCTGTTCAACAGATCAATGAGCTTTAGAGATTAACTCAGTGTGAGAAGCCACTGTTTCTTCATGTACCACAGTGGTTTGATTCACTGCATCAGTTGCTTCAGAGAATACAGCAGGTGAAGAGATTAGAATGTCCATGTTCTCAGAGAATGGGAACAATGGTTCAAGAATTTCATCCAATTGAGCATCATCATTTCCATCTCTATCTATCTCAACAGCAGGTATTTCCTTAGAAATATCCTCTGGAGCTTCAATATTCACATCTTCATCAGATTCTTCAAGAATTAGTCTCCTTCTCTTAACTGGAGGATTCATTTCTGTTCTCTCTTCCTCTAAGACATAATCATCTAGTATAGATGGAGATTTAGGTTTGTTAGCCCTTTCCTTTCTAGCCCTCTTTGGCTTAGAAGCTTCAGCA
Organism: Saposhnikovia divaricata; assembly: GCA_036435485.1. Taxonomy (NCBI): domain Eukaryota; kingdom Viridiplantae; phylum Streptophyta; class Magnoliopsida; order Apiales; family Apiaceae; genus Saposhnikovia; species Saposhnikovia divaricata. The sequence goes on along the minus strand of CM071596.1, from coordinate 50,058,341 downwards.
ATCCTGTGTTTTCTTGATGGCCTTATAGCCCTGCTTTTCTTTGATTTCTTTGGTTTGGATTATGGTTGAGGTTGAGGTTGTGATGAAGACTGAGGTTGTGAAGTAGTAGTAATGGTTGTTGGAGATGTAGGTTTAGTGATTGGTTCAGTGTTTATGGTTTGAGGTGGTTCAGTGTTTGTGGGTTGAGGTGGTGACTGTGGAGGTTCAATGATTGGTTCAGGTTGTGGTTCTTGTGGTTCTTGTGGTTGGTTGAGAAAGTTTCTGAGGGCAAGAGGATAGATAAACTCTGGTACTTGCTCTTTGTTAGTATCCTTATTTGTCAAATCAGAAAACATTCTCTTATGGCATTGAAAAGGTTGTATAACATCCTCATCAGAAATTGCCAAATTAGGTAAACAAGTAAAGAATAAACATTGACAGATACGTGAGAAATAAACAGTTGTATTAGACTCTGCTAGTTTTCACCTAAATTTATAAAAACTAAATGACCAAAATCAAAGTTACTCATATTAAGAAGAGAATACCCGATTTGAAGACTTTCACCAGGAATTGCATCCCAGTTGGTGACCTTCTTGCCAAACGCTCGAGTAATGCAGTCAAAGAAAAAGCTCCACTCCTTCCTGAGCCCTGGACTTTTGACATTCCCAATCTTATCCAAAGGAGCAGAAAACCTTAGTTGCTATAACATTTCTTTTAATTGACTCTCAACAGCCACAAAGTATGAAGTGTGAGTATCAAAATCCAAAACCTCACGAACTGTTGTAGGAGTGATTACAAACTCTTGATCTTCATAAGTAAACACAATAGATGGAGTCCCATTCTCTCCATCATCATCATAAACAGAGTTTCTCCAGAAGATAGAGATTTGTGTGGCCGAGAGTTTTTCTGGTTGAACAAGAGCCTGACCAATTTCAGAGTCTCTTAAGAAGTTCTGAATCAAATGAAATGATTTTGGGGCTTTAGCAGTGTCTAGTATTGCGGCATAGTTGCTTGTAACAAAATTTAATCCCCGAGCCACAAAATTCTTGGTTGCCATTAGAACAGTGTAATAGAGAAGAGAGTGTGTGGAAAAGTGTTTGTGAAAATGCTTAAGTGAAAGTAACAGAGAAATTGTATGTGATGTCGTGTGTTCTTGGATGTAAAGATGAAAAAGTGAATAATGAAATGATTTTGATTAGATCTGTAATTAAAAATCAAAACCCAATCGTTTTAGACATTAAACACGCAACCAATTTCTTGTTAAGTGTGTGAGTGGGACACGTGTCACATAAACAGTGGAACGGTTATTTACATGCGCAGTAATAATGCCTATTATTACTGCTGTTCTCTCTCCTATTTCAAATAAGCTTTAACTGTCTGACACCATTAAACAACTGGCACATATTACATGCAAATTTCAAAAAACTCTTTGTGTACTCCAAGTATATGCTTTGTCTGAAATAAAATATTACCTTAGAGTACTCAACAAAATCCAACAGTGTTTGTCAATTCTCCAACTTAATTACTGTTATCCTTTCAAACACTGCACAGTTGTGAATATGAGTGTGTGTAGAGCAGAGTTTACTAGATCAGTATTTAGAGCATCTAGTATTTCAGAAAATCCATAAAATAAATAAGTAAACACTGGATGCACAAACTCTCATAGTAAATACTGAATATATGATGAATGCTAAACTCTGTAGTGAACAGTTTATATACAGTAATATTTAATTAATCTATAACCCCCAAAAATATATTTTTTTTCCTCCAGTAATCAGAGGTTGAAACTAGTCACCAAAAATCCTATAATTTTACCCCTTATCAATTTGATAAGTGCTTGGATCTTCATAGCTTTCGACTAGTCACCAAAAATTAGAGAATTTTAGCCCTTACTATATACCAGTAAGTTCCTGGGTCGTCCTAGTTACAAACATGATCTCAAAGGAGTTCTAACGGTCTATATATATACTTTGGGGTTATTCTAATAATAGAATCTAATTTAACAGTGTATAACTAACAGAGTTTAGAGCTCATCAACATCAGAAATTATTTATGAGAGGCAATGCACACAGTATTTACAGACTCAGAGTTTAGGATAAATAAACTAAGAGATGCTATAAATATAGAACAGTATTATGCTGTGTTAACTTTCTGCACAGTTTAAGATTAGATCACAGATAACTTAGAAGGATTCATGACTAATTACTGAGAATAATGTTTCATACATGTATCTTCATCGCGTGTTTATGTTCAGAAATAAACATTATCAGAGTTTATTCAACAGTCAATAGTGTATGACTAAAAGAGCATGCTAACTGATAAGTGTGCATTTAATATTAATATTGTCCCTATATTTAAGTTATTTTGCATTGATTTAGATTTTTATTTAATAAATTTTAATGTTTTATTGTATTTATCAAGGAGTTATAATAAAGGAAAGCTGGGAGTTTAAATAGCAAGAGTTGGAGATAAATTTGATTGAAATTCGGATTTTCCGGGTAGCTTGCGCAGTCTGCACTGTTTGGGCCATATCTGGAGTTCTACAAGTCCGATTCTGACGATTCAACAGCCCACGAAAAGCTAATGAGAAGGGCTTTATTTCTAAAGTGGTCTTGTATTTAAAATCCAGCCGAATCAGCCCAGAAACAGAGTCCAAAAAATCAATTACGAATTTCCACTTCTTGGAATTCAGTTTTTATTGGGAAATCTCCTTGTAATTGTAGAAAATAATTAAAAATACTTTTATTAGAGGATATTATTAGATAGATCAGACCTAATAAAGTACGGGGAAGAGAGAAGAAGGAGCCACACAAGGGAGGAGGAGTGGAAGCAATCAACAACGAGGAATTCGGCCACTGAAGACATTCAATCGGCTTTGTTTCTCTTATCTTTTTATATCTCTTCTTATGATTATGTGTTGGTTAAATTTGGATTGTTTTGATACCTTGATTATGAACTAAATATATTGAGTTAGGATTTTTATGGAACCCTAGTATGGGATTGTTGGTGTTTTGATAAGAAGTACTATATGCAGTTGCAGTTTATTCGTTCAAGTGGTTATCATGATATATATTTGCTATTGTTTGGCCAATGGTAGTAGATTGTTGAGTTAATTGTAATACTGAGAGTGTTATGATTAACTGACACAATACTTGAATGGTGCATGATTATATCTGTTGATATTAATTTTGTGACGGTATAGACATATATTGTTACCTTGCATAACCGTGTGAGATTGGTGCTTAATTGTATTCTGGAAGTTGAATTCGGCATAGACATATGTTAATTTAATTACAGAATCTATACCATAGTGATTTCGAGAGAAACCTATGATCTATGAATTTCTGGTTAGTAGATTGTGATTTTGCTATAGTATTACACTACTTTATTGCCGACATGAACATATTAGGGGGAAGTAATTATTTTGACTTAGCTTCTCGTATCCAAAACTCAATCAGACCTCTTTGCTAGTATTATATTAGTTAGTTAATTTAGTTGATAATTAAAGTTTTAGTTAGATAAAACAAAACCCTATTATTGTGTTCTATAACCGAATTGTTTGATATTAATTACGATTTATACAATTAGGCAGTCCTTGAGGAACGATATCTGGTATTTACTACTGTATTACTTGCTTGCGATTGTGTACACTTGCACATCTATATTTTATGCCACAAGTTTTTGGCGCCGCTGCCAGGGACTGTGTTAGTGTTTATTGCAAAATTAATCATCTTGCAGTTTGGTTTGATTTTATGTGCTTACATTGATAACTCTTGTTGTTTTTCAGGTTAACAACATAGAGTTATGTATTCTCCATATGCGGTGGGTATGGTGTATGACGAAGAGTGTGCTGCACGAGATCAAGAACTTCTTTCGTTGTAGAGTAGATTATCTTTAGTGTTAGAGATGACTAAGAATATGGGCATAGGAATGAATCAACCTATATGGCAACCAATGAGTCCACCACAAAGCCAAGCGGATAATGTTTCGTGTGTTTATTGTTGCGGTGCCCATACCTATGACTACTGTCCTTCTAATCCGGATTCTATTTGCTTTGCGGGTAACCAAAATTGGAGTAGCTCGTATTTTGATTCTTGCAACCAGTCATGGAGGCAACCTCCCACTAATTCATTGAGTAATGAAGGAGCTCATGTTGGAACTTCATCAATGAACCCTAGCTATTCATGTTTTCAGCAACCTCAACAGCAAGAGCCTAAAGAAGAAGAACATAGTTCTCTAAAATCTTTGCTGATGAAAACTATAGAGACTTAATCAAATCTGTTGAGGAACTTAGGGAATCAAGTTGAGGAACCAGTTGATGAGATAAAGAATCAAATGCCTGGTTTTCTACCATGTGATATTGATAATCATGAAGTTATTGGGAAGGAGAATTCAGAACCCGTGATAGTAGAAAGCAAAGAAGAGGTGAAGGTATTTCAAATTACATATGTTCATGAAGGATACGTAGAGGAATCTTCGATAATATCAATAGAAGATGTTCCAATTTCTGATAAATTAAAGCATAATTTGTATGAAGATCCACTAGAGCAGCCCATGATTCTAGATTCTAGACATGAGAATAATGAAGAGGAACATCTAACTTTGTTGGAGGTTAATTCACCAGATGCAGAAATAGTGCATTGTTTTGAGTCATTAGAAGTGCTATCTGCATAAGCCAAACCACCAAAAGCCTCTATCAGAGAACCACCTGATTTCGAACTGAAGTTAATGTCCTCTCATTCTCAAGAGGTTTATTCGAGCTCATCTTTAACATCTTCTATCATCATCTCAGCAGAATTACCTCCGGACAAGAAAGTTGGAAGGGTTATTCCAAATTTTCGTGATAGTATGTGCTCTATAGATGTGCAAATCTTGCTAGTGGACACTGCAATAGGTTCTTTTGATAATCAGAGAAGGCTGACATCTCCTACTTTGTCCATCATTATCTCAACAGATCTACCTCCTGATAAGGAAGAATTTTTTTGGAGGTTTTACAAAAGCCCAAGTCACGTAGTTGATCGATAATATCAAATATTCCGAATAGTATCTATTCTTTGGGCACGCAAATATGGCGCAGGAACAATGTCACGGGCACTTTTGAAAAGCGAAGAAGGTTGAAACTTGTTATTAAAGACGTGGTCCCAAAGAAGATAATTAAATGGCCATATAGAGATGTGGTGCAAAATTTTACACTACAGTGTGAAATTATCAAATAAAAAAACTCATTGCCATGTCTAGCCAAAGACGCTAAAGAAAGGCGCTTCTTGGGAGGCAACCCATGATTTGTGTGTGGTTAGTATATTTTTTATTTTTATTATTATTAATTTTTTTATTTATTTTTATTTTTTTTAGTTTTGTAATTTTTTTTTAGTTAGATGTGTATATTTTATTTCCCATAAGATGCCTTGATGTGTTTGATGTGAAGTGTTTCAGGTTAAAAGACAATTTTTTAAGACACTTTGTGTTTTATTTGATTATTTTTGAGGAGATGATTTTGAAAAAAAATGGAGAGAATTGAGTTTTCGAATAAAAAAAATTGCACAGGAATTTTATGCTGGATGTGCAATTTGGAAACGGCGCATCTGAGAAAAAAAAATTGATGAACAGATCTTTTATGTTGGTCATGCGAAAGAGTGGTGGCCATGCAAAATCTCCTGACAAGCGCCTACTATTTTGTGGGGCGTGCGGCTTTATGTGATGATCGTGTGTCAATTTCTGTTGCTCAAGCAGTTTGTATGTTGTTCAAGGGGCCCATGCATGCTGGCCAAGGGAGTTGAACCCCTGACCCTTTACATGGGAGGCAAAGCTTTCAGCCACTCCACCAAGTTGCCACAACTGCTACAAGTTGTTTGCTTAATTTACTAAAGGGATGCTGTTTAGTGAATTCAAGTTATTGGACTCTAATTTGTGCAAGCTTCAACTAATTCTTTTTCAAGAACACTTCATGCAAAACTAGGGGAGTATTATTAACCTTTCTTTGTACATATTTTTTTTTACTTCATTTATTTTTTTTTTGTATTTTTTAGGATCTTTTTAATTCTAGATGTTTTATAAATAATATAATTATTCATTGTGGACAATGAACCGCTTAAGTGTGGGGAGGGGTTTCCAACATAAAAAAAAATAGGAACATTAATAATTTTATTTTTAGGATAATTTTTTTTTCTTTTCATAGTTTTTTTAGGACATTAGATATTTCTTTTTTAGATTTTATATTAGAATAGTTAAAAAATGGAAAAAACAAAAAAAATAGAAAATTTAAAAAAATTAATTGCCTCGTCAATACAACATGTTAATAAGGATAAGTACACGCCATGTAGGCTAATTTTTCGAGTGTCATGTATATGTCTCCTTAGCGTAAAATACCTTATACATAATGATGTCTTGTACGTGCTTGCGAAAATTAAAAACTTGAATGTACGTCACTGTCAATTTTGATGAGTATGGCATGTTATCACCATGTGAGATCTTGAGCCTTTATTTATGACTGATATATTTTTTATCAATCTATTCTTTTGTGGTGAGATATTCGTCATTGTGCATGTTGCTCTAGAACTTGCTTTAAACCAGGTCGTGCGCATATTGATATTGTGTATTGTGTAAAAATGATAAAGGCACTAGGATTAACCGCATTGTCCCAAATAGTACCCTTAAAAATAATCCTTAGTGAGCCCCCTTGAGCCTATATCCTTTTTCTTTCGTATATCACCATCTAAATCTTGAGCTTACTTATTTCTTCTTGTCTTGATTGACTAGTAGAGCATTGTGATGTATACATGAGATTGGTAAAATATTAAGTGTAGGGATATCTTTGTCGTTGTGTGGAATTTTGGGTGGGAATTGAATTGGTTTGGTTATTCCTTCTTCGTGACACTTCAATAAAGTCACTCGAATCAATAAAAAATGAGGAAGCAGGAAGTAAAAAAAAATAGAAAAAAAATTGGAAAAAAAAGCAAAAAAAAATTGGAAAAAATGGGAAAAAAAAGGGAAAAAAAAGAAAGAAAGAGAGTGTATATTCAATGGTTCTTACAATGTGAAATTTATGAGTTTACATTTGTATGTGAGATTATATCTCAAGGTTAGTTTCATGTTGAGTGCTTCAAGTGTATATGAACATTATGCTCTATTAGTTGTCAAGTTAGCCACTTGTTAGCCTATTTCTTTGATTTCCTACCCTCGCACCTAAGCCTTGTTACAACCCTTGACAAAGACCTTTTGATTTATACGAACACGAAGTCTAGAGATTTTAGTGGACAACAAGCTTATGGTAGCACATGTGCATTTGATTGAACTTGAGTGATACAGTTGCACCTAAACACTTGTGTGATTTGAGTGTTTGTGAGGTTATTTTTCTGTCCTAAGCATGCTATTTTCTTGTTGATTGAGACTTTGATGTTATTCTTGATATTTTTGTCTTTTGAGACTTTGTGTGCGTGCTTGAATAGTTCTGTTGGTGTGTAAAGTTGAGGAATCGCATTATATGACATCTATGAGCTATTACATGATTAAGTTTGCATGTGTGGAGTGCTATGATATATTTCATGTTTGAGACTTGGCAGTCAGAATAAAAATTAGGAATTTTGTGGGTAAATTCACTACAAACCCTCACGAGACCTTACTCGTCCACTTGGGCTACCATGGGTATAACGCCTTAGAAATTTCAGAATATTTAATTACTAAAAGTTATCTATTTTATATTAAATATAAATTATGTGGTGTGTGAATTGGTTGAGGAAGTATTATAATTGTGGAATAATATTTGGAGGTTTGGTTGATGTTTTATATGTGTTATGTAAGCCCGACTGTTTTTAATTATATTTTTTGGGATTTATTTCCTAATTAATATCGTTATATTTACTTTCTGAGAATTTTATAAAATCATCGGAATTAGTAAAAATTATGAAATCTTTCGTTTTATTAACTTTATTAGTTTATTTGAGTTTTAAAAATGTTGTATGGAATTGTTTTGATTTTTAACGATTTTAAAATGATTTTATGAATTCTGTTTCATTTTACGGATTTAATCTTGTAAAATCCGTATTTAATTCGTTTTTGATCCTAAAAATATTTCAAAAATATGTGGGTGATCGTAATTTTACATTCTTCATTTTAACATTTTAAGATTTAATGTCCTACCCATTTTTCTAATTTATGTCGATTTTAGGAAAAGTTTTATTTATTTTTCAGAACCGTATAATCATTAAATCCCTTTTATTTCTTAATTCTTTTCCCCAAATCCTTTAAAGTCTAAATCCCTAATTGCAATTCCTCATAACCAGACATCGACTCTGTTCTCTCTCTAGAAGTCTCTAGCAGCCGTACTTCATATCTCTCACAAAATCTCTAAATTTTTGCCCACAAAAACCTCCATCTCGATTTATCTCTCTTAATCTCTGTTCTTGCCGGCCTGGTAAGCTTCGTTAATGGCTGTTTGTTCCACTCTTTTCAGTCGCCTGTACCTGCGAGTGGTGGTGTGTGATTCAATCTGTGTGTGAACCATGTATGTGTGAGTTAGAGTAAATTCTGGGTTGTGTGTGTGGCCGAGCAGAGAGGCGTGCGTGGGTTCTTGGCCAGGGGTGCGTGTGTGGGTATTTTGTGAGTGTGCGTGTGTGCTAACTGCTTGTGTGAGCAGTTTGTGTGTGAATGTATTGACGAGTCGAGTTGTGGTGATAATTGAGAATCTCAATTGTGGAGATATGAGCTAGTGTGCTGGTTACAATTGTTTGGTTCCATGTTCGAGATTTCCTCATTTCTTGTCTGTGGTAGTCCAGATTATTGTCGAATTTTTGCAAACATATGTATACATTCTGTGACTATTAAATCGATTTTGTTATTGATTTAGTAATGTTGCAGTTGTGGAATAATTATCCGGGGAATTAAATGATGATTACAGTTAAAGTTTTGTTGGAGTATTTACTGAAATTTTAATTATTTCCATAATATTTTCGAGCGGAATTTCGAGTTGGAAACCCAAATTAGGGTACCCTCGAAATTTTACCCTATCGACAATGATATTAAATATTGAGTCGATGGTAATTGGCGATGATGATTTTTCTGAGCCAAATTTAAATTTCAATAACTACTTTATAATTTTAATTCTTGTTTTAAATTTTGAATTTATGTAATTGTTTGGTAAGATGAACTAGTTGGATTGTTGGAAATGTGAATTGAAATGCGAATTGGGATTGGATGATAATTATGGTGATTGCTTGAGTCGGCTGTATCCCGACTGGCAGTTCCTCGTATAAAGGAGATGCCGTCAAAATTTTTCTAAAAAAATCCTAAATTATTTCTTGAAGTGAGTATGTATAATTATACAATTTATACGAGTTGTGAGTCGGGCTTCATATTTTAAAATCTATGTAGTATGTGTTAATGTGGCTATATGATTAAATAAACATAAATTAGGGAACTATTCGCAGGGGTAGACTAAGTGGAATGTTTACATTGATTAGTGAATATTGAGCAGGATTCTAAAATAGTGTTATATTGTGTGTAGATTCCGTGGATAAAGGGAAGGCTAAAGCTGAGGACGTAAAGACACTTCGGATTCTGTGATTTTCTAGTTAAGGCAAGTAAATTGCTTCAATTATCTTTTAAATGAGTTATGATTATAAAAACCTGGTTCATATGCTTATTCGAATTACTCTTGCTATAATTGTTCCATTAATTGCCGAAATTTCGAATACTTAATCGTTATGCCCCAAATTGATTCTACTGAAGTGTTGATGCTATTAATGAATTGATTTACATCCATATTCCTTGCAAGTATATTATTCCACTTCTCTTTCAAGTAAACCACTTCACTTATATTTCCAGCGAATTATGACTATCATAACCTGATTCTTATGCATTCGATTTATCCTTGATATAACTGCTCTGATAATTTCCATTAATTTTGAATATTCAATTGTTATACCCCAAGTTGATTATATCATTTTCGTTGATCCTTTTAGTAGCTTGACTTAAATCAATACCCCTGTTTGCCATATCGAACTTGTCGATATGTAATTCAGAGATTACTTGACCTTATTCTACTTGGTGAGATTTGAGATGTTGACCTGGAACGAAAGTGTCCAGAGTATTTGGCAGTTGAGGTGGTCGATTGTTCCGACACCTGATGTTTAGGATTGGACTGTTAGTTTTTTTAAATGTGGACCGTAAGGGTCGGACCAGATTCGTGGTCAGAAATTAATTAGGCCAATGTGTGCCGTGGATCCATTAAGGACATTGCTGTGTGCGTTTGTCCGGGGTTAGTGCGTGACTGATCAGCAGCCTAACCTTATAATTGTTTTTATTTATAAAATGCATGATAGTCCAATCCGCTTCTATTTTATGATTCAGACAAAAGATGAACTTTCAATTGAGCTTATATATTGTTGATTGTTAATTCTTGACAATCTTGCAGACATTTCAGTCGTTGATGTTTTAATTTCATATATATATATACTTGCTGAGCATTTTGGCTCACTTGCTTGCTAATTCTGTTTCCTCAGCTAAGCCTGAAGATGTCTAGAAGAAGTGGCCCTTCTAGTTGGGGTAGTCACCGAGGCAGTCAGAGGGTCGAGGTGGTTGGATGGGTAGTGGACATATATCTTTGTTTATATTATGTCTGTATTAGTAGGAAGATTATCATATTAAATGGGTTGTATATTATTTGATTCAGTTCTGGGTTGTAATAGCGATTGGTAGTTGTTTCATACAGTGACCTGTGAGCGGTCTGGGTTGGTATGGTTTTATTTTCTTATGGTTTAGTATAACTTGTGCATGTGAACTGTTTTAGTTCTATTGAGTTGTTTGAGCAGGTGGTTAGTTCGGTTTATGATTACATCATGCCGAAATTTCTAAAATTTCTCCTATGTTAATGTTTAATTGAATATAAGAGTTTATAATGTTATTGTTGGCTAGTGAGGGTGTTACAATGGGGTTTAAAGGGCTTGTTGCATATGCCAAATGCAACCGTGATCACCTACGGAAGTGGTATTAGTTAGTTAGGATTTAGTTTTTTTCTTTCTTCTTTGCCCGAGGACGTGCAAGATGCTAAGTGTGGGGATGTGATAAGTGTGCATTTAATACTACTATTGTCCCTATATTTAAGTTATTTTCCATTGATTTGGATTTTTATTTAAAAAATTTTAATGTTTTATTGTAGTTATCAAGGAGTTATAATAAAGGAAAGCTGGGAGTTTAGATAGCAAGAGTTGGAGATAAATTTGATTGAAATTCGGATTTTCCGGGTAGCTTGCGCAGCCCGCACTGTTTGGGCCATATCTGGAGTTCTACAAGTCCGATTCTGACGATTCAACAGCCCACGAAAAGCTTATGAGAAGGGCTTTATTTCTAAAGTGGTCTTGTATTTAAAATCCAGCCGAATCAGCCCAGAAACAGAGCCCAAAAAATCAATTACGAATTTCCACTTCTTGGAATTCAGTTTTTATTGGGAAATCTCCTTGTAATTGTAGAAAAAACGTAAAAATACTTTTATTAGAGGATATTATTAGATAGATCAGACCTAATAAAGTACGGGGAAGAGAGAAGAAGGAGCCACACAAGGGAGGAGGAGTGGAAGCAATCAATAACGAGTAATTCGGCCACTGAAGACATTCAATCGGCTTTGTTTTCTCTTATCTTTTTATATCTCTTCTTATGATTATGTGTTGGTTAAATTTGGATTGTTTTGATACCTTGATTATGAACTAAATATAATGAGTTAGGATTTTTATGGAACCCTAGTACGGGATTTTTGGTGTTTTGATAAGAAGTACTATATGCAGTTGCAGTTTATTCGTTCAAGTGGTTATCATGATATATATTTGCTATTATTTGGCCAATGGTAATAGATTGTTGAGTTAATTGTAATACTGAGAGGGTTACGATTAACTGACACAGTACTTGAATGGTACATGATTATATCTGTTGATATTAATTTTGTGACGGTATAGACATATATTGTTACCTTGCATAACTGTGTGAGATTGGTGCTTAATTGTATTCTGGAAGTTGATTTGGGCATAGACATATGTTAATTTAATTACAGAATCTATACCAAAATGATTTCGAGATAAACCTATGATCTATGAATTTCTGGTTAGTAGACTGTGATTTTGCTATAGTATTACACTACTTTATTACCGACATGAACATATTAGGGGGAAGTAATTATTTTGACTTAGCTTCTTGTGTCCAAAACTCATTCAGACCTCTTTGCTAGTATTATATTAGTTAGTTAATTTAGTTGATAATTAAAGTTTTAGTTAGACAAAACAAAACCCTATTATTGTGTTCTATAACCGAATTGTTTGATATTAATTGCGATTTATACAATTAGGCAGTCCTTGAGGAATGATATCTGGTATTTACTACTGTATTACTTGCTTGCGATTGTGTACACTTGCACATCTATATTTTACGCAACACTAACAGAGTTTAACAGTCATTGAGCAGAGTTTGCATAACAGAGTTTAACATACCACAGAAATATGAGCAACACAGTACATAAGTAGAGTTCTGAGTCTAACCAATATCTCTAGTCAAAGCCAGAGACCATTCCTAGTTCATTTACCAGCCTTGTAAATACAGCTTCACTCAATGGCTTGGTGAAGATATCTGCAAGCTGTTGTTCTGTAGACACAAAATGAAGCTCAATATTCCCTTCCTCTACATGTTCTCTGATAAAGTGGTACCTTATGCTGATGTGCTTGGTCATTGAATGCTGTACTGGATTACCTGTCATAGCAATAGTACTTTGATTATCACAGTAAATAGGTATTTTACTGTACCGCAATCCATAATCCAGTAATTGATTCTTCATCCACAGAATCTGTGCACAACAGCTACCAGCAGCAATATACAATGCTTCAGCTGTAGATGTAGAGATTTATTTCTGTTTCTTGCTGTACCAAGAAACAATTCTATCACCAAGAAATTGACAACTTCCACTAGTGCTTTTTCTGTCTATCTTACAACCTGCAAAGTCTGCATCAGAGTAACCAAGAAGCTTGAAGTCTGATTCTCTTGGATACCACAAACCTAAAGTTATGGTTCCCTTAAGATATTTGAAAATTCTGTTCACAGCTGTTAGATGTGGTTCTCTTGGATCTGCCTGAAATCTTGCACAAAGACATGTTGCATACATGATGTCAGGTTTGCTAGCTGTTAGATAAGGAAGAGACCCAATCATTCCTCTATAGTTTGTCATATCCACTGGTGAACCTGTGTCTCTATCCAACTTTGTTGCTGTTTCCATGGGAGTTGTTGCAGATGAGCAGTCAAGCATGCCAAATTTCTTGAGAAGATTTCTGGTATGTTTTGCTTGATTGATAAAAATTCCATCATCTATTTGCTTCACCTGTAGCCCTAGAAAATAACTTAGCTCTCCCATCATGCTAATTTGATACCTGGACTGCATGAGCTTGGCAAACTTCTTACAGAGTTTATCATTAGTAGATCCAAAGATTATGTCATCTACATATATTTGAACTAATAACAGATCACTACCAAGATTGAAATAGAACAGTGTTTTATCAATTGTACCTCTGTTGAACCCACTTTCTAAAAGAAATTGAACCAGAGTTTCATACCATGCTTTTGGTGCCTGCTTAAGTCAATAGAGTGCCTTGTCAAGCCTGTAGACATAATCTGGATACTTGGGATCTACAAATCCTGGTGGTTGTTCAACAAACACTTCTTCTTCAAGTTTTCCATTCAGAAAAGCACTTTTCACATCCATCTGAAAAACCTTGAATTTCTTGTGAGAAGCATATTCTTATTGCCTCTTTCCTTGCAACTGTAGCAAAAGTTTCATCATAGTCTATGCCTTCTTGCTGTGAATAGCCTTTAGCCACAAGTCTGGCCTTGTTTCTTGTAACAACCCCATCACTGTCAGTTTTGTTTCTGAAAACCCATCTAGTACCGACAACAGATCTATTCTTTGGTCTAGGTACAAGGGTCCATACTTCATTTCTCTCAAATTCATTTAACTCCTCCTGCATTGCTGTTATCCAGTCAGCATCTTGAAGAGCTTCTTCCACTTTCTTTGGTTCAGATTTGGACATAAATGCATGGAACAGACATTCATTTGTTGTAGCACTTCTTGTCCTAACTTTTGCATCTGGATCTCCAATTATTAAATCAGGTGTATGTGATTTTGTCCATTTCCTAGCTGTAGGTAAATGACTTCTGTCAACAGTTGATCCTCCCCCTTGATCAATGTTCTCATGATTATCTTGATTCCTTTCTTCATTCTCTGAGGCTCCCCCTGAATTTGATCGCTCAGAGTTTGAACTGTCAGAATTTGGACTTTCAGAGTTTTAGTCATCAGAGTTTGGGTTTGATCGAGAATTTTTAGTTGACTCACTATCAGAATTTGACTCATCACTATGATCATGCTCCCCCTCAACTGGTTCTCCTCTTTGTTCTGACTGTACTATTTCTTCTGTGTGTACCAGTAGAGGTTCAGAGTTTGCATCAACAGAGTTTGTTGGACTAGTGTCATCAGAGTTTATTTCATCAGAGAATAGATCTTCGTTTTCCAAATGCAACTGATCATGTTCATCAACATCTTCAAGTCCAGTGATTTTCTTGTCATCAAATGACACATGAATAGTTTCCATAATCACCTTTGTTCTCAGATTATAAACTCTGAATGCCTTAGTTGACACTGGATAGCCAACAAAAATTCCTTCATCTGCTTTCAACTCAAATTTGGTCAACTGTTCAGGATGATTTTTCAACACAAAGCATTTGCACCCAAAAATATGAAAATATTTCAGGTTTGGCTTCTTTTCCCTCACCATCTCATATGGTGTTTTTCCATGCTTGTTTATCAGTGTTGCATTTTGAGTAAAACAAGCAGTTTGAACTGCTTCTGCCCAGAAATAGGTTGGCAATTTTGCTTCATCAAGCATAGTTCTGGCATCTTCTATCAAGGTTCTGTTCTTCCTCTCAACTACACCATTTTGCTGTGGTGTACCAGGTGCAGAAAACTCTTGTTTTAAGCCTCTGTTCTTGCAGAATTCTTCCATTGTTGCATTTCTGAATTCAGTTCCATTATCACTTCTGATTATTTTGACTTTGTGTTTTGATCCTTTATCCAGTAGCTTTACATGCTCCATCAGAATTAATGCAGTTTCATCCTTCTTTGCTAAAAAATACACCCAAGTGTATCTGGTATATTCATCAACAATGACTAGAGCATATTTCTTCCTTCCAATTGACAAGACATTTACTGGTCCAAAAAGATCAACATGTAACAAATGATATGGATCAACAATTGAAGATTCAGACTTGCTCTTGAAAGAGGTCTTCCTCTGTTTGGCCTTTTGACATGAATCACACAGACCATCAACATTTAACAAAGACTTTGGAAGTCCTCTAAAAAGATCCTTTCTTATCAGCTCATTGATGTTGTTCAGATTCAAATGAGAGAGTTTCTTATGCCACTTCCAACTCTCTTCATTTGACATTCTTGTTGACAGGCACATTGTTTTTCCATCAGAGTTTTTCAACAAGCTTGCTTCATAGATATTGTTGCGCCTTTGTCCAACTAAAACAACTTTCCCTATGGTTTTGCTGATAACCTCACAATATTCAGGTTGAAAATCTACATGAAAACCTCTGTCACATATTTGACTCACAGATAGCAGATCATGCTTGAGTCCTGGAACCAGAGCTACATTTGTGATGATGACACTTCCAAGATTAATATTGCCATATCCCAGAGTATGTCCTATGTTGCCATCTCCATAGGAAACTTTTGGGCCAGCCTTCTCCACATACTCTGATAGCAGGGCTTTATTTCCAGTCATGTGTCCTGAACATCCACTGTCCACTACTAGGATGCTTTCCCTGATGCCCTGCAATCACAAACAATTACTGAGAATTAGATTTAAGGATCCAGACTTGCTTGGATCCTTTGTCTTTCTTAATTTTGTTAGCTTTAGCAGCGGAATTTTCACTATCAGAGTTTAAGCTAACTTTATCAGAGTTTACACTTGTAGAATTAACTCTAACTCATTTCAGATTAGGTTTCAATTCATAGTAATTATGATAAATAACATGATAATTTTTGCAAGTATAAATAGAATGCCAAGTGCTTCCACAGTGTTTGCATAAAGTCTGTGGCTTAGTTCTAACATTATCTTTCTTTACTTCAGACTTGGAAGGTAAAGAATAAATGTCTTTGTTCTTCCTGCAAAAACTAGCAAGATGGTTAGTGCTACCACAATTATGACATGTCTTTCTTGGAGCTAAAGTAGCAAGCATTGGATAATTGCCTTGAGTAATGCCTACTTTACCATTTCTGTTCTTTCTAGACACTTTCTGTTTCATAACAGATTTTAACTCCTTAAGCTTATGCTTAAGTTGTTTATCTGTCATTAAACCAATATTAACTTATTTAACACTAGTTTTTACTGGTTCTTTCTTAACAGCTTCTTTTCCACCTTCAAACCTAGGTTCATTTATTCCATTAACAAATGTTCCAAATTTCTTAGGTGGAAGGTGGTCTAATCTTGACTGTATTCTGAAACCTAAGTTCATCTTCCTCAGAGTAACCTAGACCTACAGTGTCAGATTGAAAAACTTCTTGAGTGTCTTTTCCTGAGTGAGTCCAAGTTCTAATAATGTGGTTTGCCGTTTCCAACTCAGATTCTAGTTGTTTATACTTACTTAACAACTCTTGTTCAAGATAGACAGCATCATCTCTCTCCTTTTGAACTTGCTGCATGTTAGCAAGTTTCTCTTCTACAACCTTATTTCTCTCCTTGAGTTCAGAATTCTCAGTTTTGATTCTCTCATTCTCTAAAGTCTGATCCCTATAACTGATATGCAAAGCCTTAAGATATATTCTTAATTCAGTTATATCATCAGTATTATAAGCATAGGTAGTTAGAGGTACCTGGTTTTCAGAATCTTCAGCTTCATCAACAGTAGTAGCCATGAGAGCATAGTTCACATCCTCATCTGAGTCAGAGGTGTCTGCCCAATCTCTGCCTTTAGTGAAGAGTGCCTTCTCAGTTTTACCCTTCTTGCACTCAGGAGCATAGTGACCCATCTCCTTACACTTGTAGCATTGAATCTCAGACTTGTCTCTTTTCCCAGATTTGGTATCCTTTCTTTCAAATTTTCTGAAATTCTTCCTGTCAAACTATGAATCATTTTTGGAGAATCTCTTTCCTTTCTTGATGTTCTTGAATCCCATCTTCTTGAAAGTCTTTACCATCAAAGCAGCCATTTCCATCATTTCCTCATCATCTTCAGAATCAGATGATTCATCTGCATTTGAGTCAACATCAGAGTTTGATGACTCACTTTCAGAATGAATGACCAAAGCTTTTCCTTTTGCCTTCTTCCTTGATGCTTCCTTCTTTGAGGGTCTTTCTTCAACTCTTAGAGCAACATATTTTGACTTTCTGCCTGATCTTCTACTTCTCTGTTCCATTTCTAGTTCATGAGTCTTGAGCAACCCATAGATCTCATCAATATCAGTATCAACCAGATCATAGTTGTCTCTAATAGTGGTTGTCTTAACATCCCACTTTTCAAGTAGAGAAAGAAGAAACTTGAGATTTGAATCTTCTAGATCATATTCTTTATTAACCAGTGATAGATCGTTAAGTAGCTTACAGAATCTGTCAAAGGTTTCTGTCATTGATTCTTCAGATTTAGCCTCAAAGTGTTCATACTCCTGCGTGAGTATGTTCCTTCTATTCTTCTTGATTGCAGTAGTTCCCTGACATCTAACCTCTAGAGCAACCCAAATCTCTTTTGTAGTTTTACAATTTATCACTTTGTTAGACATAACATTATCCAATGAACTATGAAGCAGATGTCTAACCTTTGCATCCTTACCAATGGATGAAATATCCTTAGGAGTCAAATCTTTCTTCTCCTTTGGAATAGATTTAGCTTCCTGTCCAGCAGCAACAACAGATAATTTTGTAGGCTTATGAGGGCCTTCATAAATTCTTTCAAGATATTCTGGATCTGTAGCTTCCAGAAACATAGCCATTTTCACCTTCCAGGTTGAGTATTCTGCTGGCTTAAGAATAGGAACCCTGATTGTTTCATATCGACTCACAGTTGCAGGTTGAGCCTTCTCAGCACTAGAGCCTGATGTAGGAGGAGGAATTTCTGCCATTGATTATAGTTGTGTGTGTGTGGATCTTAAACCGTATTAAATTAACAGATCAAGCTCTGATACCAATTGTTAGGCCGAATACACACTTACAATCAACTAAGTATGAGAGAATAACAATAAGTTCTTTAAAAGCTTTAAAAACTGTTTGGAATTAATTTCTCTCTCAGTGATGTAAAATATCACAGAGAGCTGCTTAGGTTACAATGAATAATATTGTATTACACGATCGATACCCTTCTAGGGTTAACCTAACTGTATTTATAAAATATATAGCTGCTATACAATCGATAATTGATACTCCTATAAATTAGCTATACAATTGTTATCAATTACGATTGCTACACGTCTCCTTACTCAACTCAATCTCTTTGACAGCTATCCAATCTTCAAAGATATTGCTTCCATAATAAATCATCAACCAATGTTGACCAGTAGACACTGCCTCCAGACAGAGTTTAACAAACTCTGTCGAGCTTCCATTGTCAGCGTATAGCAAACTCTGTTCAGCTTCCAACTGTCAGAGTTTAACTAAACTCTGACTGCTTCCAGTTTCAAGTTAAACTCTGTTTTTCCCTGTAAAACTTAAACATTGATATTAATCATATCAATTATATTTAACATATATATCTTGAAATCCGTACGGTTGGATCGTCGAGATATATTTTTAAAAAAATAGAATCAACAATACGTGATAAAACACTAGTACGAGTACTAGTCAATTCAGTAGTTGACTACTAAGATCTCCAACCAAATTAATTTTTTCTTTTTTGAAAATTTTAGGAATATCACTAGATTAGATATATCTTGAGATCTGTACGGTTGGATAGTCGAGAAATAATGTTTAAAAAATAGAATCAACAATCCGTGACAAAACACTAGTTACGAGTACTAGTCAGTTCGGTAGTTGACTTCTAAGATCTCCAACCAAATTAATTTTTTATTTTTTGAAAATTTGGGAATATCACTAGATTATATATATCTTGAGATCCGTACGGTTGGATCATCGAGAAATAATTTTTAAAAAATAGAATCAAAATTCCGTGACAAAGCACTAGTTACGAGTACTAGTCAATTCGGTAGTTGACTACTAAGGTCTCCAACCAAATTAATTTTTATTTTTTGAAAATTCGGGAATATCACTATATTAGATTTATCTTGAGATCCGTACGGTTGGATCTTCGATAAATAATTTTTAAAAAATAGAAACAACAATTCGTGACAAAGCACTAGTTACGAGTACTAGTCAATTCGGAAGTTGACTGCTAAGATCTCAAAACAAATTAATTTTTTATTTTTTGAAAATTTGAGAATATCACTAGATTTGATATATCTTGAGATCCATACAGTTGGACCGTCGAGAAATAATTTTTGGAAAATAGAATCAACAATCCGTGACAAAACAATAGTTACGAGTACTAGTCAATTCGATGGTTGACTAATAAGATTTTAAACCAAATTAATTTTTTATTTTTTACAAATTTGAGAATATCACTAAAATAGATATATCTTGAAATCCATACGGTTGGATCGTCGAGATATATTTTTACAAAAATAGAATCAACAATCCGTGATAAAACACTAGTTACGAGTACTAGTCAATTCAGTAGTTGACTACTAAGACCTCCAACCAAATTAATTTTTCTTTTTTGAAAATTTTGGAATATCACTAGATTAAATATATCTTGAGATCCGTACGGTTGTATAGTCGAGAAATAATGTTTAAAAAATAGAATCAACAATTCGTAACAAAGCACTAGCTACGAGTACTAGTCAATTCGGCAGTTGACTACTATGATCTCCAACCAAATTAATTTTTTATTTTTTGAAAATTTGGGAGTGTCACTAGATTAGATATATCTTGAGATTCATACGGTTGGATCGTCGAGAAATAATATTTAAAAAATAGAATCAACAATTCGTGACAAAACACTAGTTACGAGTACTAGTCAATTTACACCATAAAAGGCCTATGACCACATCTAGAGCCTATGTTGCCTTTGGATATGTTGCCTTTGCCATGCATGTTTTTGGCTAATACAACATTATCATTTTTATGTTGACTTAGGTAGCAAAAATATGTTGGCATAGAATAAAAGTGTTTATGTGTTGCCGTATGTCTGAAATTGTGTTGCCGTAATTTTGTAATGAACAAAATTTTATATTTTCTAATACAAATAAAAATTTTAACCTTTTTTCACATGAAAATTACAATTTTTGAATAAAAATAATAAAATTATTTTTATAAAAAACTAGAATATTCCATTAGAGAGTGAATATTTCACTAAAAATGTTAAAACATTTTAAGATGTGTAATTTTATTTTTATATTTATTAAATATTATTAAACAAAATTTTTAAAATATTTTTTTTTCTAAATATATTTTAATATATCATTAAAATTAGTTTAATGTTAATTGCATTTTTAAAAATAAGTCTAAAAGCAGAGGTTTTTTGAATAATTTTCCTTTAAATTTAAAGAACCTAAAAATGAATAATTATTTGATAGAAGAATTAATCTAATTTTGTTAAAAAGGTATTTTTCTTACCAAACAATTTTTTATAAATTAAAGAGATATATAAATTGATATATACAAATTAATGTACTTTTTAGGAGATATAAATTTAGATTAAAATGACCAAACAGTTTTTTTATAAATAAAAATTAAACTTTTGAATGAATATTTTAAAATATAACTATAATATTTATGGGAAGTATAAATATAATGAAAATTTTTAAATTAAAAAGCGGCAAAAAGACCGCGTTTCTAATTTTTACTCTTCATCAGAACACGGCCCTTTGAACTATTTTCAATTTCAGTACTCTCCCTCACGTTCACCCTTTCTCTCTCGATTAGCTCTCTCACTCCTACTCTCTTTGTCTCTACCTCTCCTTCATCGGCTGAAAATACCTCTCCTTCTTCCATAGGCCAAAAATACTACTAATCGGAGCCTCCTTCAGTTAAAGGCTTCAAATTCCTTTGATTGCTCTTCGATTTGGGCATTTTTCGAATTAGGGTTTCTTGGGTTTAGGTTCAAAATGGTTTCAATAATTATATTCAATTAAAATCTCATGTTTGATTGCTTTTAATTTTGTTTCTCTCTCTTTATTTCAGTGCTGATTTGAGTTCACAATTAGGGCTTCTATTTGGGTATTTATTTATTTAAAGAAGGGTTTCAATTTGTAGGTATTATCCTTTTTCTTTTATGTTTTGTATCATGTTTTACCGCTCCGATTTATTTTGCGTGTATGTATATTGTGACATATGTATCAATTTTGTGTGTATGTGTATACCTGGTGGCAAGAATAACTTTGGAAGCAGCATTTAAAAGGGCAAGAACAATGACTATTACTCATTCATCGTCATCTCCACCCCCAGTGGCACCTGCTTCAATCAATTCGTTAGGTCTTCTTCCTCTCTCTCACCCCCACCCCAATTCCATTATACGTGTATGTGTGCAATTTCTTGTTTATACTAAAGACTGAATTTAATTTTTTTTTATGATTTGAAATGAGGTTTAAGTTTATAGTTTACTTTTTGTGTTTCTTGATAACAGCAAATCTTTGAAATGAAATGTTTTTACTGGTTTGAATGTTGATTACAATTCACAAGACCTAAATTGTGAATCCGTTGGTAGTAGTGTAAATGCACAAATATTTCCATATTTGAACGAAGTTCCCATTATATCTAGTTTTAAAATGTTCACAAATATCTAATTCCATTATATGTAGAACACCTTTTCTTGTAGCAAAAATATGTTTAATCATAAATATGCACATTTTCCTGTAAACCTTTTCTTGTTGCATGATAGTAGCGTATCATTCCTCCGTCCTCTGACTTTATTTCAGAATTATAAGTGATGTAGGTAAACAAGAAGAGGGCTGTAATATTGTGTTCCCTTTGAGAAAATTGCCAATTTTAAAAAAGTAGCACAATTTTAATAATCATGATTGACACCACCACAACTTAAATGTAACAGTCACCACCACAACTTTGGCATCCCTGTACCCCTGTTTCAGTTCAAATTTTGATACAGACACATAGGCATAAACTGAGAGCATTACTTAACAACAATGTGTATCCATTTTATAGATTTAGAACACATTTTCAATAAATATAAAGATAATAGCTAGTGTGTAAGAAGTAGAATATATTTCTGATTGCTACTAATGCATGAGTTTTCTATCATTTTATGAATTATAGTTTCATGTTTTCCTAATTGAAATTTTGTCTACTATAATTAAAATAAATTATTTAAATTTGCTAAGGCATTGCTATGATATGATGATATTACTTTTTGGTTGTTAGGTGTCTAACGTAGATATTATCATTAGTAGAGAATCTGCTGTCCGTAGTAATTAGAACCAATTTTTTCCCTGCAGAAGGATTAGAATAACTAATTTTTTTCTGTGTTTTTGATAATAAAAATATCTTAATTATTAGTAAAATACAAATAGAAGCTTAAGACAAACCTGATTTTTGTTAGCATGAGGACATATGTTGTAATGTGGTTTGTGCATATTTAATAGTTCTTCCAAAAAGTATTTACTTGTAGAATGCTAATGGTTTAAATGTTTTCTGAAAGCAGTATGGAGCAGATCCTGGAGTGATATGAGAGCTACTCTTATGCTGAGAGGCAGCTAATCGCAAGTGATTCTAATTCTACTGTATGATTTAAGAATTACATGTTATCTAAGTAAACTTGGTTCCACTTCTTGCCTACAACTAATTACGACCTAATTATACATCAACGCTTAATTGTTTGTATTTTGTAATATTTTAAGTTGTCTACAATTTTGTTTACTTTATTAGGGAAACTGGACTCTCGAGTACACAAAACTGAAGGCTAGACTCCCCAGTGACACACTTTTTCCCACAATTTTGTGCCATGAAAATCAGATTTATTACTCCTATGTATAAAAATACAAAGCTGAACTTGCCAACTTGTTTATCGCACTTATTTCCTTTGAAAAGTCTCGGGTCCTTCCCTGTGATACCCCTCTACTTTTGTCATCTTTGAAGACATGTGCGTGAGTACATAAATATCTGTAATTGACCATAACAAAAAAAAAACTACTTCTTTTGGATAGTATTTCTGAGTACCCTGTAAATATTTCATGCCTCTACAACTGCTTAGGTAGCTGCAAGTGGAGACTTGCACTGGGAGGCTCTTCTGAAAACTAACCTGGAGGCTATCCCAAGAAGTAAACCATCCTTAAATAATGGTTATCATTTGTCTACAATGATTAGTTATCATTTGTCTATCAGGTAACATCACCATCCTTAAATAAACCAACAATGTTGCATTGTTATATTTGACACTGTAAACTTCCTGCTATTTATGGCTTCTTTTGCACAGAATGTAGTGCCTGTTGTTTGTACAAATCTCGAAGGAAATCTGAAAAAAGTAAGGTAACAGACCTTACTTTTTAGTCATTCTTTTCTTTTTCGGCTGTAGGAAGTGGACATCTGGTCATTTGGGTGCTTACTCTTGGAGTTGCTGACGTTGCTAGTCCCGTATTTAGGCCTTCCAGAATCAGAGATTCACGAACTCCTTAAGGTCTGTCTCTGTCTTTCTTTCTCTCCTAGACATGCATATTTATGCAATTTTCATATGTTTGCTTCCATATGAAGTTACTTCTATATAATAACTTACCTTTGCAATATTTGTTATCTATGATAATTCTTGCAAATTAACATATGAAAGTATTTGTTATCTATGATAATTCTGTTAATGCTGTTAATCTAAATGACCACTGAATTCTTGTTCAGAGAAGCAGGTTGAGACAGGCTTTGCACTAGGCTACTTTATTTCTTGCTGTTGATGATAGTCTCATTGATAGGGAAGTTATTGAAAGGTTGCTCAAAATTACTTCCTGTAAAGGTACACTATCTTTTTCGTAAGTTTATATATATGATATGCGTACATGTTACCCTTTTTTTATTTATCGAGATATATCCGATATGTTACAACTTGTAAGTGGTTTTTTTTAAAATTTTTTTACAGTTACAGCCGTAGATAGTGGAAGAAGAGCTTTACAATATTTAGGATTGGATGAAGAGAATACCTCAGTAGGTTTTAATGTAAGTAGTAACATATGTTAATATGTTAATCACAGACTATTGTATGCCTGGAATGACTGGTTATGAGTTACTTAAAAAGATCAAGGTATATGTATGTTTAATTATTTGTTATTCAAATTTGAACTAAAAAATAAAAATAAATTACTAAAGTGAAGATCTATATGTGCCTAATATGCTTATACCCCTCTGTGTTCTGCAGGGATCCTCAACTATTAAAGAGGTGCCTGTTGTGATCATGTCATCAGAGAATGTATTGGCAAGGATTGATAGGTGATACTAATATTGCAGGTCTTTTTCTTTTTCCCATTTGCAAGTAATATTATGACAATTGTTTTATTAGTTATTAAGATCAATTTTGAAAGGGAGTGTTAAATTTCAAACAGAGTAATCATATGGCAATGGTCTAGATGTGTATGTTGTGGTTTGGAAGGTATAATAATAATTGTAACAATTCTGACCGGTTATGTTGCATGAGCAGTCATATTATGATCTTACAATGATACTTTTATTTTGTCAGTCAATCAATCCCGCCCTTCTCCTCAAAGAGCAAGAAACCACCACGGTCATCATCGTTCCTTTCTATGGAGGATCTTCTTCTGCAATGTTTGGTACCCCAAGGTTCGGGAATCTGAATCCTCTTCGACCTTTAAACAAGATTCCAAATGACCAGAAAGATGAAATACCAGAGATGCTCCAAAATAATGCTTCTCTAAACAGTGGTGTGAAGTTGTGGCACCAACTCTTAATTTAGTCACGCCATATGTTTATGTTTTACAATGTCTTTTGCTATTATGTTAGACTTTCGTACATAGTAAGATTGTTGTTTATATAATTGTGGCACCAACTTTTATGCCTTTTGCTATGAATTTGGGTTGTTGGTTGAGATTGTATTGAATCTGTATGGATTGTTATGATGGTAATTAAAGTTGGTTACGTTGATTTGGTTATTTAGGGAATGATTATTTTCATATTTATGATTTTTTGTTTAAAATAGAAAAGTGGGCCCCACAGTGGGTCCCAAAAGTGGGATCCACTGGTGGGACCCACTATTTTTTAAAAAAATATTACACAAAGGCAACATAATATTATGTTACTAAAGACTAGTAGTAATGTTGCTATAACAAGTCTATGTCAACATTAAAACTGATGTTGCCATAGAGAATAAGAATGTTGCCATTGACCCCAAAGGCAACGACAAAAATAGCAACATCAGGAAAATGTTGCCTTAGGGGTTTTTTGGCCCTACAGCAACATATTTCGGGCCTACGCCAACACTTTTTCGGTGTTGCCGTAGGCCTTTTATGGTGTAGTGTCGGTAGTTGACTACTAAGATCTCCAACCAAATTAATTTTTTATTTTTTTGAAAATTTGGGAATATCACTAGATTAGATATATCTTGAGATCCGTAAGGTTGGATCGTCGAGAAATAATTTTTAAAAAATAGAATCAACAATCCGTGACAAAGCACTAGTTACTGCGATTATGGAAGCGTTATATAAGTGATGTATCTAATTTTGACATATTCGGTCTTATTTAATAAATTTTGACACATGTATTTTTTTAAATATATTTTTTATTTTTTGAAAATTTGGAAATATCACTAAATTAGATATATCTTTATATCCGTATGGTTGGATCGTCGAGAAATAATTAAAAAAAAAAAATCAACAATCCGTGACAAAACAGTAGTTACGAGTATTAGTCAATTCGGTAGTTGACTACTAAGATCTCAAACCAAATTAATATTTTATTTTTTTGAAAATTTGGGAATGTCACTATATTAGATACATCTTGAGATCCGTACGGTTGGATCGTCGAGAAATAATTTTTAAAAAATAGAATAAACAATCTGTGACAAAGCACTAGTTACGAGTGCTAGTCAATTCGGTAGTTGACTACTATGTTCTCAAACCAAACTAATTTTTTATTTTTTGAAAATTTGGGAATGTCACTAGATTAGATATATCTTGAGATCCGTACGGTTGGATCGTCGAGAAATAATGTTTAAAAAATAGAATCAACAATCCGTGACAAAGCACTAGATACGAGTACTAGTCAATTCGGTAGTTGACTACTAAGATCTCCAACCAAATTAATTTTTTATTTTTTGAAAATTTGAGAATATCACTAGATTTGATATATCTTGAGATCCGTACCGTTTGATCGTCGAGAAATAATTTTTTAAAAATAGAATCAACAATCCGTGATAAAACACTAGTTACGAGTACTAGTCAATTCGATGGTTGACTACTAAGATTTTAAACCAAATTAATTTTTTATTTTTTACAAATTCGAGAATATCACTAAATTAGATATATCTTGAAATTCGTACGGTTGGATTGTCGTGATATATTTTTAAAAAAAATCAACAATCCATGATAAAACACTAGTATGAGTACTAGTCAATTCAGTAGTTGACTACTAAGATCTCTAACCAAATTAATATTATCTTTTTTGAAAATTTGGGAATATCACTAGATTAGATATATCTTGAGATCCGTATGGTTGGATAGTCGAGAAATAATGTTTAAAAAATAGAATCAACAATCCGTGACAAAACACTAGTTACGAGTACTAGTCAATTCGGTAGTTGACTACTAAGATCTCCAACCAAATTAATTTTTTATTTTTTGAAAATTTGGGAATATCACTAGATTAGATATATCTTGAGATCCGTATGGTTGGATCGTCGAGAAATAATTTTTAAAAAATAGAATCAACAATCCGTGACAAATCACTAGTTACGAGTACTAGTCAATTAGGTAGTTGACTACTAAGGTCTCCAACCAAATTAATTTTTTGTTTTTTGAAAATTTGGGAATATCACTAGATTATATATATCTTGAGATCCGTACGGTTGGGTCTTCGATAAATAATTTTTAAAAAATAGAATCAACAATTCGTGACAAAGCACTAGTTGCGAGTACTAGTCAATTCGGTAGTTGACTACTAAGATCTACAACCAAATTATTTTTTTATTTTCTTTTGAAATTTGGTAATATCACTAGATTAGATATATCTTGAGATCTGTACGGTTGGATCGTCGAGAAATTATTTTTAAAAAATAGAAACAACAATCCGTGACAAAGCATAGTTACGAGTAATAGTCAATTAAATAGTTGACTACTAAAATCTTCAAGCAAATTAATTTTTTATGTTTTAAAAATTTGGGAATATCACTAGATTAGATATATCTAGAGAGCCGTACGGTTGGATCTTCGAGAAATAATTTTTAAAAAATAGAATCAACAATACGTGACAAACCACTAGTTACGAGTACTAGTCAATTCGGTAGTTGACTACTTAGATATCCAACCAAATTAAATTTTTATTTTTTGAAAATTATGGCATATCACAAAATTAGATATATCTTGAGATCCGTACGGTTGGATCGTCTAGATATATTTTTTAAAACATAGAATCAACAATCCGTGACAAGGCATTAGTTACGAGTACTAGTCAATTCGGTAGTTGACTACTTAGATCTCCAGCCAAATTAATTCTTTATTTTTTGAAAATTTGGAATATCACTAGATTTGATATATCTTGAGATCCGTACGGTTGGATCGTCGATAAATAATTCTTAAAAATAGAATAACAATTCGTGACAAAACACTAGTTACGAGTGCTAGTCAATTCGGTAGTTGACCTAAGATCTCCAACCAAATTAATTTTTTATTTTATGAAAATTTGGGAATATTACTAGATTAGATATATCTTGAGATCCGTACGGTTGGATCGTCGAGAAATAATTTTTAAAAAATAAAATAACAATCCGTGACAAAACACTAGTTACAAGTACTAATCAATTCGGTAGTTGACTACTAAGATTTCCAACCAAATTAATTTATTTATTTTTGAAAGTTTGCGAATATCACTAAATTATATATATATTTTAACATCCTACAGCTGGATCGTCGAGAAATATTTTTTTTAAAACGAAACAGAAAGCCGTAACAATGCACTAGTTACTAGTACTAGTCAATTTAGTTGTTCATTGCTAAGATCTCAAGCCAAAATAATTTTTTGGTTTTTGGAAAATTTGGGTACATCAAAAAATTAGATATATCTCGACAATCCGATCCGAACGAATGTTCCTACATCCAAACAAAATCCGATCCGAACAGTAAAAATCCGAAAGAGAACCGAACCCAATTTGATCCGATCTTAATCCAAAATTTATCCGATTTTAATCCGAATTTTACCCGAACCGAATAAGATCCGATCCGAACCGAACAGACTCTAAATAGTACCTTAACCGAAAGTGGATCCGAACCGAATCAGATCCGATCTGAACCGAACAGGCTCTAAATAGTACCTTAACCGAAACTGGATCCGATCCGAAGCAGATCCGATCCGAAACCGATCCGTTTACCCGATTTTCCAGGTCTTGGGATGTTAGTTCCCGAAGTATCGTAGAAGGGGGGGTTGAATACGATACTACCAAAATATTTCGATTTTCAAGATTTTTGCGGATAACAATTTTTCGGATCTTGAAATCAAAAATAACGAAACACAATTTCAGGAATATATCTTTATTGATAATAAACCCAAAGGGGTGTTACAACTTCTAATCCAATGGATTAGCTTCAAAACCAGAACACTCCTAAGGATAGTTTAGGCACGAGGACCTTCTATCCGACACTTCCTGAAAGCGGGCTAAGCCGGCTTTCCTACTAGATGGACTGTCTAGCAGCTTACACAGAGAAGATATAAGAGAGAGAAGAGAGAGTTGGGTGTTGTGGTGTGTTTTGAAATGAAATACAACAGGCCTATTTATAGACTTTAGAAAGTTACTATGCATCTAAATTAACGTAACTGCTGACGTAAATCTGTCCGTCGCCTGCCTCTTTTCAAACTTTCTGACATCCAAAATTCAACAAAAGCTTTTTTGTCAAAACTTTGAATTTTATATTTGTGTGGGCCCCACCTGATTGAATAGTACTTTTGGGTACTATTCATGAATAGTAATTTCGGTTAATATTCATATGAATAGTAATATTCATGTGAATAGTAATTTTGGTTACTATTCATGTGAATAGTGATTTTGGTTACTATTCATATGAATAGTGATATTGGATCCTATTCATTTTCCTCTTAATTTGACATTTTTAAATATGCAGCTTCCAAAATGGAGGATATCAATACTGCTCTAAACTCAATCATACCTCTTAACAGTTTTTCTGAGTTTAGATACCTTGATTTCTTTGTGACGTGTTGACGCCTAGTGCAACTGGTCTGGTTCACAGACGACTAACATTCACTCATGGTCTTCGAATCGTGTCTTTAAGAACACTGCTAAGAATCGTGCAACCATACAAACTTTATCTCTGGAATCTTTTGGCCCTTCAACTGAATCATCTGTACATTTAATTTTGTCACTGAGGCTTGATCATGTTAATGAACTTCTTTCAGCAACTTGATCGTTGTTGATGCCTGTTCTTCAAATTTCACGATTCCTGTATAGAGTTAATATTATTTATCTTTTATCTTAGTTGAGTTATATATGTCCTCTATTACATATTACATTACATTATGCTTTACAATCTCCCCCTATTTGATTGTTAGGGTTTGACAAGCAAATTCCTAGAGGATAACTCAACTGATACAACAAAAAAAGAAATACAAAGATAAATAATATTAAAGCGTATTCTGGATCATATATACATTTTCCAGATTTCTAAAATTTGAACAAGTGCAAGATAAATTGTTCCTCTAGACTGAACATATCTTTAATTTTGCCTTGCTTTCTTTCCACTAATACTCCCACTAGCTTTTCCTTTCCCAAAATAAAGTTAGTTCCGTGTCAACAACCTTTTCCTTGCCCTTACGCCTAGTTGATTTTTCTTGATCATCATCCAACTTCTTCCCCTCAGTTAGGTTATCCTCCAGAGTAGTAGGATGTGGAGTTGGTAAATTAGACGAAGATGGTTTTGCCAAGGAATTAATTGCATGACTAAACTGGGATGCCATGGAACTTAACTGAACCTGGAATACATCATGTTGAATAAGTTACAAATTTTTGATTTCTGCAATGGACTTACAGATTTTTGACAACTCTTTCTCCATTGTTTAGACCCGTGTAAGGAGTCTACTGTATTCCTTTCTGGTTACAGGTGCATGTGGTTGAGTAGGTTGCTCACTCATACATTCTGCATGTGTTTCACTCAACACTCTATATTCACTCGGTTTAGTGGTTTGGGTTACACTTACATGTTCTATTCGTGTTTCTCTCCACTCTCCTCCAGAGCTTCCACCGATATGTGTACCTGCAAATGAAATCATCCTAGCCCCTTTTTCAGAGGTCATGGATGGGGCAATGAAAGTTCGTGAGCTTCTGTCCTCGCGTGAAGCGAGTTGCCGACCACTGGTAAAGAGTGGTAAATCTCGAAATAGATCCAGAGATTTTCCCTCTGGGAGGTTAAACTTGAATCGATTAAATGCCACAAAACCAAAGTTTCCCTCGTATGTCTGTGAAGACACTTGGTTCATAAAAGAACCTCCTACCGATGGATCTTTCTATAAAATGGAAGATTCACCAGCAGTTATTGAGGTAGGTAATTCCACCTCGGATGCCTGTGAAGGCATTTAATCTTTAGAAAGATCATCAACCACTATTATATGTTCCGTGAAATGGAACTCAAGATAGTTGCTCCCGTCAATTCAACCTTATTTACATTTTCACTCATTGGATTAAAAAGAATTGTTTCACTAACAGTTGCCGTTACCTCAGGTTCATTGGGTTTATTCCGTTTAGAATGAGGTAGAGCGGCTGATGTAACTAACTCCTTATGTGGTGCTGTTGAGGCACTATCTCCCTCAATAATGTGGATGACTGGTCATTTAAGTGACAATTGAGGTGTAGGAGTTTGTTCTGTTTGTGTTTGTATTTATAGAATGGGCTCTTCGACCTGTGTTAGAGTCGGTGGGATTTCCTGCTCTTGGTCGGGTAAGATGGCCACTAGGGGCTGTAGGAACTGTATTTTCTGTGATACAATAGGGAATACAGAGGTTGAGATAGCAGGGATTGAAATATTACCTTGTCGTATACCTACTCTCACTGGTCTTGGTAACAACGGAAGTGGGACAGTCTTTAGATATTCAGTTAGGACTGTAGGCACATCCGTATAGTTCTTTTTGCTTATGCAATAAATTACATTCGTCTTCATGTAAGAACATTCCACCTTTAGACCATTTTCCGAGTGTACCATATCTTCATCATTCAAAAAGTCATTTAATATTAGCTGTAGAAACCTTGGATATAGACATTTGACATTTTGAGTCTGAACATCTCTTGTTCCAAAGTGTTTCATCTTTAAAATGATTTGACCAACCACTATTTTTCCAAAATTAATCCTCAAATTATTGGCAACCGCATACCCTATTTTTTGAATAAATTCAGGTATCCGATCTAGATTCGTTCTATCTGAGGAAAAAACATGACCAAGAATGTGAAAGAAGAAATTCCAGTACTGGGTTAGAAATGTTCTAGAGATATTACCAGTATTGAAATTGCCATCTTGGTACCTTATAAAACGAAAGAACATTTCAATCTGTTCACGTGTAGGATCAGAAACGAGATTTTCTATAGGAAAATGAAGAATTCGATTAACATCTCGTTCAGTGACCCTAATCGACCTACCAAACAGTCGATATGTGAATGCACACCCGTCCTGTCCAGAAGTGTTAACCGCACTGCAATATAGTTCACGTAATGCATCATGGTTAAGCTGCACTGGTGTAACTTGTAATAACCCGAATTTTGGGTAGAATTAAAAATTTTCTTATTGTGGTTAAAGAGCACTAATGAATGGTGGTTTCAAAGAACAACGATTGTAATGAATGGATATTACTTTGGACAATGATCCTGATGCATTGGTATATTGTCAGAATAGAGTAATTCGATGGTTGAGGACCTAGATAAGAATAATCTACCATCCAGAAAGGAGCTAATGGATCCTTGAAGGGAAATGAGTACGTGCATAGTGTTTCCCATACGTGCATAGTGTTTCCCATACGTGCATAGTATTTCCCGTACGTGCATAGTGTTTCCCGTACGTGCATAGTGTTTCCTGTACGTGCATAGTAATTTGGTGGATGAATAGTGATTTTGTAAGTTGGAAAAATTTTCACGCCACCCTATGTACGGGACGTGATATCGATGTTTCGAAGTCATATTAGTAATACGCGGAGGAAATAAGTGAATGCAGAGACGATCGGAATTCAGAAATTCCAAATTCTTTTTCGGTATAATATTTGACCGGACAGTGGATTAAATATTATTATAATCCAAGAATTGAGATATTAACTTTGAGGATTTGATATTTTGGGATGTTATTATATTTGATTTAAGAATGAAGGTAGGAAACCACTGAGGCAGTGAAACAAGCGTTCCAGAAACCGTTAAAACGTTATAACGAGATTAATCAATAAAGCGAACGAATCCTAGATTACGGATTAAGTTCGTATCGAGATTAAATATCCTATATGATCATCAAGAGAATTATATCAAGTGGATTAAATTATTTAATCAAGGATTAAATCAAAACAATTTAGGAGTTAAGTGATTTAAATCACTTAAATCAAACAAGAAACAAAACAAATATCTATCAAAACTTATCCAAGACTCTTGGCTCTTACCCCAATGCTATCAATCTCATCCTACCAGCTGATAATATCTAGTTATATGAGCAAAAAGTAGATGATCAAGTGGGAGAAAAGAGAGAAAAGCAAAAGAAAACATAGAACATACAAACTGTCCAGCAGAAACATAACACAAAGAAAAATTCATATCTCCATTTCTATCCATGATAAAATCACCAAATTTTAACCATAGCTTCTCCACTCCATGGGCAAGATTCGTTCCAAATTTCATGGAAATCCAAGTAGTATAGCCTAGTCAAATCCATGCTTAAAGTTGGAGCACCAAAACTGTCCAGGTTCTGATCAGAAGAAAGATGGGGCTCAAAACCCTAGTTCCCATGGTTGGATTATTGTGTTCTATAGCTCAAAAGAAAGCCCTTGAAGAGTAGAAGGTGTGGTAAAAATTTTAGAACCAAACTCTTAGTTTTTGCTTTTATATGATTTTTACAAGATTGACGATGAATAGTGGATCTTAGAAACTAACTTTGTTTTCATGATTTCTTTGGATGATCTAAGGTTTGATTAAGCTAGACAAGGACCATACCAAGCTTATTAAGGTTATATCATACTCCAAGGAAGGTAGATCTCTTGAAACCCTAGCATTTGATTTGAGATTTATGAATGTTTTTGATGGATTTAGCTTGGTATGATTATAGTGATAATTATAAGCATGATTATGTAATTAGTTATATGATTTAAGATGCATGATGATTTTGATGCTAAGATCAGTAGCTTCTGGACTTGTGAGATGATTATTATGTGTATAAGTTGTATTGATGCCCGGTGTGGCCTGGGTTGTTGATTGCGATTTTTGGAACGTTCGTATTATAGCCGTTATAATGCCGAAATTTCGTTAATCATTGAAAACTGTGCATCACAGTAGGTCTAATGGTTGAAACTGGACAAGTATCTAACATGCCCTTGTAGATCTTGAGTCGTAGATCATTTTGGAAAAAGAATCGAATCAAACAGACTTACGGTTTAGGATATATGACCGATTTACTAAAAGTAGTTCGAATCCGTAAACGAAAGTTCGTAACTGAAATTGAACCCTCGTAAAATATGTAAAGTCATGACGAAACTTGGTAAATAAATACTAGAGGTAAAAAGAAAGGTGGGAAAGAAAACCGTATGTCAAAAGGATTGTTTTTCGATTTATTAAAAATATTCGAGTCGAGGTTAAACGCGAACGAACCCCTAAAAGACGACTCTATTATAACTTCGGTAAAACACTTAGAAAACGGGCGATAAAACTCGGAGTATAATATTGGTTCGTAACGATCGACTTTAGAACTTGTATGACTTAAGTATGTCCCAAGTGTAAGTACAGTGACATGTCGTATTAACGAACGAATGTCGAGTCGGATCAATGATAAAAGGAATCCACAAAAAAGGGGAATAACGAGATAACTCGAGAACGTGTTTTGATTTAAGTATAACTTAACTTTTAAGATGTTAAGTGATTAATCCCGAATGCCTTGGCTATTTATAGATCACCAAGCTGACTCGGGACCCGCTACCACCACCCCTTACCGTACTCGACTACCAGGCAAGTTTCAATTTCCTTCTTTTAGGCTGTTGTTGTGATTGAATATATATATATATATATATATATATATATATATATATATATATATTCTGTTATACATATGCCATAGCATGCATGCCTACTTTCAAGTTATATCGTTATGCTTGTTCCCTGATTGTTTATTGGCTTATAAATTAGATAACTAACGTATCAATTATAAGCCGGTTATTGTAAGATCCACATAGAAGGGCGTATACATCTTATTCGTCAAATATAGACTAGGAGTCAATATTTCTTGATATATCGAGATTACCTCGGAGGAAAATATTTAAGTAAATATTTTCCATTATTTGGGCGACGAATATTATTTGAATATTCGTTCAAGATTATTTATTTAACGATCCTTACTTCAAATAATTATTTGAACGTAACCATTCGACGAATAATATTTTTCAATATTCATTCAAAGTCGAATAAAATATCGATTATTATTCCGAATATTCTTCTAAAGATTGGACAACTAAATGAATATTATTTGAATATCCATTTAGAATATTATTTTATTAAATGAATATTACTTTTGACTATTCATTTAAGATATTAATTACCTGATGAATATTATTTTAATGTTCATCTGAAGCTTGATTTATTTATCGAGTCTTATCTCGAATATTCCTTTAAAGCTTGGATTACTAAATGAATATTACTTGATATTCATTTAGAATATTATTCATTAAATGAATATTACTTTTTCAATATTCATTTAAATTCCTAATTAATTATGAATATTATTTTGAATATTCATCCAGGGTTCTATTTAATCATCGAATATTATTTTAAATATTATAAATATTCCTTTCAGGTCTTATTAATTAATGAATATTATTTGGAATATTCATTTGAATATTTAATTATGCAATAAATATTCTCTCGATATTTCTTCAAGGATTATTTTGAGAAATACTCTGATTAAAGATATTCTTTCATATTCCTAAATATTCTGTAAAATATTTTAATTCAATAAATATTCTCTGAATATTTATTCCATACTTAGAATAACCTCAATAAGGTTTATCTTCTTCGATTGTTACGGAAAATATTTCGGAGTCATATTATTATTAATCTCATATCAAGAAAGGTTCTCAGACATCATTCTTCTTTGCGTCTATCTCCCTAATAATAAGGGAACCTTACTTAGAAAATGATATTTATCTTGTCGACTTCCCGGTCATAAAATATTCTCTTCACTCGCAATGCGGGTGCTATTGACTTATTAAGTCATTGTGTACCTTCTCATCTTTCGAGGGGTAAGATTGTTAGAACAAGTTGATATTCGTTACCAAGCAATAGCTTGGAAGTTATTGGTGAATTTTCCTTTCCAACTAGATACGACTACTTTGTAGAGTCTTATCAACAAGTATTATACTTGGGGAAAGGGGGACGAACGTTACATTCAGAATCATGAATTCTATTTGAACTAGGAGTCGTGTAAGAGGCCGAGTAGCGCCGGTCCATCCCCTTTGGCCCAACCGTTGGCCGGGGAGAGCTAGTAAGGCGGTATACAAGTAAAGCCATCAGTTCTTTCTTCTACCGGTAGTAAATCTAATTTGAGCTGTACGATCTCGACTGATCATCAAGATTGGAACAGCGGGCAAGGTGAATACTCCATCATTGGTTCATCATCCAAACTTATTTATTTCCTGCAACATGATTACTGTTGGCAGAGCTGGAAAAGTGTTCATAACTGGAATTGCAATCTTTTCATGCAAGTTCCTCTTTTTAATGACAATGAGAATATCACGCTTACTTTTGATGTAGCAGATATTTCTACAAACAAATACTTTAAGTTACCTTGTAACTTCATCGTTCATATTATACTGGCATCATTTCCGTAAATACATGGCATATGGTTTGAAAGATACTTTTGAACTGTTATATATTATCGTTCAGTTATATATTATTGTTGGTGGGCTATTGCTCACCCTTGCTTTATTATTATATCACAACAACAGCTAGACCAGATGACTCGCACAAGGCGCACTCGACGCGAGCGAGGACGATGAGACTACCAGAGCTGAAGAAGAAGCTATTGGTAGGATATATTTATTCTTTCAGTACCAAGTATATGGTCTAGTATGACTTATGTAAATGGATGGCAAAGAGTATGTATTTATATTGAAATTCTTTTGGATTGTAAGAACTCATAATGTGATTAATAAAAATTTGATTGTTACTCTGATTTCATCTCTGGGACTATAACGGGTGTGTTTTACATTGTTGTGTTGGGTCATAGAGATGTAATTTATTTTATGTTAAGGAAAGTTCAAGTGTTGTGGATAGAATTGGAAACCGTAACGACCGGATCCCGGACCCCGGATCTGGGGGTGTTACATAACTAAAGCATAGCGAATTAATGAATGTTCATTCAGAAATTGTGCCCAAGCTCGAAATTGCTCATCATAAATGGTTTCGATTTGCTGAATGGAAGTAGGATTAGCTTTAGCAATAAAAAAACTTCCCTGCAATGCCATTTTTAAAACTTCGAGGAAATTCAAAAACAAG
Source organism: Saposhnikovia divaricata (assembly GCA_036435485.1). Classification (NCBI taxonomy): domain Eukaryota; kingdom Viridiplantae; phylum Streptophyta; class Magnoliopsida; order Apiales; family Apiaceae; genus Saposhnikovia; species Saposhnikovia divaricata. The sequence goes on along the minus strand of CM071596.1, from coordinate 50,021,408 downwards.
GGTTAGTTTTTATAAAGGATGATGTATAAAGCAAGAATATGAAATCTGATATAAAAACCACCAGCTAGATTGGGAGATCTTTCCGATCAAAACTCGAAATATTCAGCAATTGTGTGTATATGCTCTGTATATCTGAAAAATGATGATGTTAAACACAAACAAAAACTCATCATTTATAAGGTTTCAAGGTTCAGTGGGTTAGGTGAAATAGTGACAGGTTTGTTTAAAGAATTCAAACTCTCTACAACAAGCGGTAAATTGTCAACCATGTTAGGTAGCTACATTTCATGAATTCAACAATGGAGGCTAACATCTTAATACTTCTAATTAGCCTATACACATATACACATATTTAATACTTTTTATTATTATGGATTTAAATATAATCACGCAGTAAATTAAGAATTAATCCACAATAATAAACCTACAATTAAATAGACATAAAATTAACAAAATATTATTAATTGATATATATCAATAAAATATTTATTTAATTATGCTACAGTGATATCTCCAGAATAATCCTGCAGATAATAAAATAAAACAAACAAAATCCAGAGAATGAAATTCACTTGCTGCAACAAATTGAACAGACATTTTAAAAGATCATGTGAAATTTAACATACCAAGCTCACTTACCAACCTTGAAAAGGTTGCTTCATCCAAAGCTTTAGTAAAAATATCTGCCAACTATTTTTCACTAGGAACAAAATGCAGTTCCACAGTGCCTTCCATCACATGCTACCTGATGAAATGGTATCTGATGTCTATGTGCTTGGTTCTAGAATGCTGCACTGGATTTTGTGATATTGCAATTGCACTCGTGTTGTCACAGAAAATTGGGATCTTTTTAACTTTAACTCCATAGTCAAGTAATTGATTTCTCATCCATAGAATCTGTGAACAACAACTCCCAGCTACTATGTATTCAGCCTCTGCAGTTGAGGTAGATACTGAGTTCTGCTTTTTACTGAACCATGAGACCAGCTTGTTTCCCAAGAATTGACAGGTTCCTGTGGTACTTTTTCTATCCATTTTGCAACCTGCATAATCTGCATCTGAGTAACCAATTAGATCAAAACCAGAATCTTTAGGGTACCAAATGCCAAGGTTTGGTGTTCCCTTGAGATATCTGAAAATCCTCTTAATAGCTACCAAGTGAGATTCCCTAGGATCTGCTTGAAATCTGGCACATAAACATGTAGCAAACATAATATCAGGTCTATGAGCTATTAAGTATAAAAGATATCTAACCATGCCCCTATAGCTTGTCATGTCCACCTTTTTTTCCTTAGTATTCAGCTCAAGCTTAGTGGCAGTGGCCATGGGTGTTTTTGCAGAAGAGCAATCTGCTAAATCAAACATTTTTAAAAGATCATAAATGTATTTTGTTTGACTTATAAAAATTCCCTCATTCACTTGTTTAACTTGTAAACCATGAAAATAGGTTAATTCACCCATCATACTCATTTCATATCTACTTTGCATGAGTTTCGCAAACCTCTTGCAAAGTTTCTCATCTGTAGACCCAAATACTATATCATCTACATAAATTTGGACAAGTATCATAGAGCCATTGACATTTCTATAAAAGAGAGTTTTATCAACAGTACCTCGAATGAAGTGATTCTCTATAAGGAACTGTGAGAGTGTGTCATACCAGGCTCCAGGTGCTTGCTTCAGACCATAGAGTGAAAACAACACCTAGAGGGGGGGGGGTGAATAGGTGTTTATTGCTAAGAATGGTTATTTATGACCTGTTTGAAATTTTACCAGAAACAGCTTGCTGTTTGTGATAGTGCAGTTTATAAGTAGCGTGCTGTTTGTGCAGTGCAGTATGAAAAATGCAGAAAATTAAATATGACACAAGATCTTTTAGCCAGGTTCGACCCCTAATCCCCTATGGTCTACGTCCTAGTCCCTTACCAACTTGGTAAGCTAATATATTATTGATCAACGATAATCTAATTACAAGAGATAAAATAATATATCTCCCTTCTTCCTAGCTGCTGACAAATGGCTTGCTGAATATCTGTTTCTGATCCTACTCTCTAAGCTATACTTCCCAAGTATACTTCTCTAGCAACGTTAACTAGTACAAAAATTGCTTTACGCGTCTGTCAAAAACGGTGATATGCAGCTGTTCACAACAGATGCGTATGGAGGAGTCGTATCAGCTAAAAGTATATGCGTCTGTTGGAAAACAGACGCATATAGTATATTGCGTCTGTCAATAACTGACGCATAAAACAGAAAACAGATGCAAAAAGTTGATCTTTTGCGTCGGGTTTTTGTAACAACAGACGTATAAAGAGTTTTTGCAACAGTTAATAACAGACGCATAAAATATGAGAACAGATGCAAAAAGTTTTATCTTTTGCATCCGCTTTCTGTAACAGACGGATAAATTTTTTTTACATCTGTTGTAAGCAGATGTATAAAGTCGGAGAACAAACGTATATAATAATGCATGATACGTCTGTTATGCTAGAACAGACGCAAAAAATCTTTTTTTTTTAATATTTATTTTGTATTAATTTTCTGCTATACCTGACCATACCAATAATATGAATGTATTATCCTATATTTTCACTTAGCACCTGTCAATGCTAATAATTTGCATATGTAAATTATGCTCGACCAAATTCAAATCCAGTACTATAAATCTCAATCCCAAAAATATTAAACTTACTAATTTGACAGAATGAAAATAGTACTTAAATAATTAACAAAAACCGACAATAATCATATAAATTTTCAACTTGTTCCACCGAAGTACAATTTTTCACCACAATCGAAAAATCTTAAGTTCAAATATTTTTCACAACCTAAATTAACAAACTCCATCATACCTACCAATTCTACAAATATTCATTCGTAAAATAATCGGCCCAAATGTCTCGAATTTCATCAATTTCTTGTCGAGCCCTTCCAATACCCTACAATAATATTTACATAACGAGATTAATTTGTAGTCAACATATTTCCTATCATATACTTAAAAAAACACATTATATATGGTTTTTCACATACCTTATTCCAATTAGCCTCGCCATTTTTACTATATTGTGATACTATGTCATACATGTATCTCATAACATAATAACCACACTCGGTACCACCTTGTTGTTGAGGACACTGCATAACCAATTAAATAATTTATTAAAGAAGCAAAAAAAATACATAACAATACGGTGCTATTTCTAGAATTACTAGGAACCTTGGATGATTCTGACTGCTGCAAGTTTATTCTATCATTAAGAAATCATAATCATGGCAAACATCAAGAGTTAGAGACAATAGTCTGTTTATGTGCCATATAAAATCTCCTATTTCATGTTTTGATGCATATTTATACTTAAAAACATGCAATAACATAATGTTAATTACGGACCTAAACATCTTAATTCTTACACAAGGGTATACAGTAGTATGGCAGGAACACTTCTTGTGGCTCTCTCAAGTTCATATCACTTTTGACTTCCAATTTTTAGAAAATAATTATGAAAAGTTTCATGTTGATAAATACAAGGATTTCACATAGCATGTTCTGCATTATGTGCATTAATTCTTATGCATTCTACTGCTGCTATATATAGCCATGGGCCAAAATTTCAAGTAGTTCACTGCAGGGCGAGTCCTGTGGCCGAGTTCGGGGTAATTTTAAGCATAGTTCTAAGTTTGATGCGGTTGGTTTTAAACTGTAAAGCATCACTCTAAACGGAACTGCAATTACCAAAATTGAACCAAGGTTCCTAGTAATTCTAGAAATAGCACCGTATTGGTTATGATTCGGTTTTAGACCAAAAAAAATTATAATTAAAAGGGTACCTGAAGATCTTCATGCCAATGCATCTTACCATCCATACTTCCTTTTTTGTTGCCATTGGGCCCAACATAGACTTGGTATGCCCTGTGAAATAAGAAAAAGTTAGCCATTCACTTTAACAAAAAAAAAATATCACAATTATCCAAATTTAGAGTGCATTACTTACACATTGAGAAATGCCTTTATGTGAATCTTTGGAGTTTTTCTCAAGGAATTGAACACATAAGCACGACTTTCGCGACAACAAATAAGGAGTAATAGCCAGTGATTACTACAATAACCATGTTAAAATTTGAAACTAGAGTTAGGTATTTAACAATAGATGATACAAGAGGAACAACATGTATTATGCTTACTCTTGAATGTATGGTGCCAAGATAAAACGTTTTGTTTTTAATTGTCCCATAACATCAGTCATGTAGTTAGTTATTCGATCTGGATTTTTACGCACCAATGCTAATGCTGAGGGACACATGAATCCGAAATCAACAACATTATATTCCTTGCACAATTTATGAATGTACCTTGATATATAAAAAAACGTGTTAGAAGATAGTTTGTACGATAAACATAGATCTATTCAAATTATGAAATTAATTATAAATTATATATATATATATATATGTACTCACATCATGAAAATCTGCAAGATTGGTATATTCAAGCGACTCATCGTCAAAAATTCAATTATATCAACACGTGCCACTGATATGGGTTGTCCTTCAACAAGACTACACTTAAAAACTTCACTATCCTTATTAACGTTGGTGTCAGATTTAGCAGGCAGCATAATCACATCATGCAGATATTTACAAGCTTCACTCAGATGTTGGAATTCTGCATCACCATTAATATCAAGTCGTTCACGCTTTTGATTATAGGTAGCCGACCCTTTAATAGTAACCTTTTTCTGTGTTTGTTGGACTTTATTCTTCTCAGGTATAATAGGATCCTAATTTATTTTTAATAAAGTAGAAACAAAATGTAAGATTATCAATTATTTCCAATGGAGACATGTAATTTTTTTATTACAGTCATAACTACAAAATTAATTCGAAATAATTACCTGTCCCAACATAATGAGATTCTCTGCCCATTGAACAAAGCTACCAATTGCATCCCCTACCAAAATATGCTCATTGCATGGCACTGGAAGGGGGGTTGTTTTATATTCACCGAAGACATCATCAACACACACTTTAACATTACCAGGCGCTATTTGTACGCCGTGAACCATGCCAGCCCTGGTAAAATAGATGGAAAAACTGTCCCTCTTGCCACGATCAATTTTTTAGATTTAGAAGTCATCACAGAAAGACGACATGGGGTGGGTTTCTGCATATCATATAACATAAGTTTAAATAACCAAATTGTTAGATACATAATACAATTAAAATACTAACCCTTCTTATTTATTGGTGTAACGGAAATAAAAGACCGAGCAGAGGAATACGCTGCACTGATCATGGAAGAATTAGACCCTGAAAATCTTGGGTACATTGAGGTAACTTCTGAATGTCTTACATAAGTAAGATTGTACATGGATGTTAAACATCATCTTTCTAGGAATTTTAGACATTTTACAAATTTTTAGCATCCCTGTAATGAGGGTAAAGTGCCACTTTTACTGTTAACTAATTTACTTGCTAGATTTCGGCTTCTATGATGTCATACACTCATACCATCTGCAAACTAGATTTTGAGATGGAATAATTATGTCCGTCTGACTGTATCTTATCTCTACATACATCTGTATCCATCCCAACATCTATACCGCTAAACGTATAACTACTAACCAACATCAACATCCACATGTACATGTATATCTATTTCCTTAGCTATTGTATTTTTCCATATCTGATAGTTTGGAACACTTATTACAGTAGCAGCCCTTAGACCATCTTGTTTTATTAATATGTGATACCAAATCAAATGCTAGAATCAACATTAATAAATATGAACAGATAGCAGCAGTTATCATTTATTATATATAAATTATTTGTTATTGCTTGGCCTTATGATTAATAAATATACTGATCTCAAAATGACAGTTGTTTCTCGACTACCTCGATGTAGTAGGTAAGAAATAAAAAATGACGAATATTTTATTTTTCAAGATGAAATTGTGCCTGCGAAAAATTCTAACATGCCCGTCATACAGTTATGGCAGTTGGAAGCACTGTTACTTCAAAGGGAAAACTACATGAACTATAGCAGACCTCTGAGTACAGCTAGTGTAGGCTGGAGCCAAAACTTAAATGCTTACGGGGCCGGTGTTGTGTGTAGACTGCGATTTAAACTCAAGTGCCTAGCATTAGAGAACTGGCAGAGGGGTTGGATCATTAATTTTCACAAGGTAAGAGAATAAATAATGTGACTACTGTTTCGACTAAAGTATAATCATTCAAATTCCTTGCTCTCCGGAACATATAATATGTCAATTTCAATTAACAATACATGCCATGAAGACGCGAGGATTACTATTACAAATGCACAATAACTAATTAGATACGATCCATTTAAGTAGTAGTCTTATGTAGAACCAGATGTTGTACAGAACTATAGAGATAAACTTTTACAAATAAATAGTGCATCCTTTTTTTTAAGGTTTGTACCTGATGCTTCAAAACTGTCAAATTTTCAGATAATTGCTTATGCGATAGGAATTGGAGTAGTTATCCATGCAGGCAACCACATGGCTTGCGATTTTCCTCGTTTGATCAATTATATTGTGACTACAAATTTTACAATTTTGCAAAATAAGTTCTTAGCCACCAAAAAGTAGATCTAACAGGGAAGCAGTAGGCTACAATAGAGGTCCCTGTCTTATGATTGCCACTGACCTAGACCCATGATATATATATAGATCTGAATAACTATAATCAAATATTTACAACATGTTTGCAACCCGTTTTTTCTTGAAATTCTAGCTGAACCACAGTGGACAACAAGCTGGAATTAAAGTTTATTCAAGTAAAGATTATAGATGACACTGCAAATACCAAATAAAAAATTGAAACAGGGCAGAAATCCCACAAGAAAACATGGAATAAATTAAATATGAAGTAATTATATACAAAATTGAAACAGGACAATTAAATACCTGGATATCCATTAAAGGATCCGAAGCGTTTGGCTCCACTAATTGGCAGCTGCTTCTAATTAATTCTTTCGGTGGGGTACTATGCTCAATCCCAAAATTATTAGGAAGCGGCATACCAATTTGCTTGAAATGATCCAAGATGCCCCGTAGCTTCGTATGCATGTCATTAACCTCATTACTATATTTTACATGCATTTCGCTGATTTCTTTATTATACTTCACATGAATCTCACTGATTTCCTCCTTGCCCTCTTTCACTCTCCTGGTAATCGTAGCCAAGTCATTTACTGAAACAATTTCGGTACTTTGTGTGTTTTTTTGTGACCCAAACACATCCCTGATACAAGCTCCTCCACCAACCCCTCTAACGTGTCCACTATGCTCCTTTGTTTCAAGTGCACGTGTCAAAATATCATCATGACCGTGCGGACTCCATTCACCTTCAGAGATTTTACCCTTCAAGGCTACCTGTTCCAATATGAGGATATTAGTTAGTATAGTACATACTGATTATTATTGGTTGCTCTAATAATTAAAGTGATATGTTAACTTATAGAAATAGCAATTTACCATTTTCTCAAACACTTCCTTCGTGGAAGCTTTGGGAAAATAATAACCTTCTTCTCCATCCTTCTTCTTGAGTCGTGCTCTAACCCAATCAAAACCATGACCCGTATAATCATCAGATAACATGGATGGATCAATGCATTCAGATTGAGACAAATTAGCAAGAGGGTCCTCTTTAAGCCACTCCATCCTTGCTTCATCATAACCACCCTTTCCCAGATAATGTGAATGCTTGTTGCATTTTTTGCGTTTTTGTGCTTTCTCATGAATTTCCTGTTCTAAAAAATCTGATTAAGAGATAGAACTAACAAAATTACTGCTTTTACCTAAAATTACTGCATAATTATGTCACCTTAAATTCAGGAGTTTCTTTGGCCTTCTTAAAAATTTCCCACTGTTCTTTTGTGATGTAATCGTATTTCTCACATGGATCTTCACCTTCAAACAACTTATCAACCATCCGTGACTTAAAATCCTTCCACATGGTCCCAACCCTCTTCATTATTCGCTTTTTATGTTCATCATCCTTTATATTCCACTCTCCCTGACAAAGTTCATACATGCACATGGTGTTAAAGAAAATATATAAAACAAATTAAACAGTCTGCTTCAATGCTAAACAAAAAACAAATTAAACTGTCTGCTTCAATGATGTCGAGCTACCAGCAGCAAGCAATGCTATCGCGCTAGCAGCAGCAATACATAATGAATCAAAACTAGCAGCAGTCCACTCTCCACCCCAGCTAGATCAAGTGTCACACCCTTTTGAATATAAAAAACCAAGAAAGAACAAGAAATTTGATAATTTTCAAATATTTAACGGATGAAATAATGATTCAATTTTAAAATAGGGATCTATACGTGTATAGCATTACTCTATCCGTTGCAATCTGCTGTTCGTGTTTGTTTCATCGAGTCAATTAAATAAAAGTGAAGTTGCTTACATTGTGTAACCACGTGTTGGCTGTTCCAAAATCATTGCAACAATAAATTAATTGGGAAAAAAGAAACCGAAATAATAGCGAAAGCAACAACAGTCTAGAATCCCTTTGTTCAAAAATACCAGAACAAAATATACAGCAATGAAAAACAAAAGCCTAAAATATGATCATAAATTGCTTGTGGAAATAGTGGAATGTGCAAGGCTGATGGCACCAGTAGCGTTGATGCGCATCAAGGCTTTGTGACAGACCAGCAGCGACTGATGCACACCAGGAACCACATTTCAGACAAGTTAAAGCAATGATGTCCGCCACAATTTAGAAGCGCAGAGCAATGACAACCAGATCATAATATATTAGTTGGAAATGCCCTGTTTTTGGTAGTGTTGAAAAAATTAAATGAAGTGTCAAAGATATTCAATCCAGAACAGTGTACGTAACCTTACAGCCTATATGACAGACTATATACCTTGATATCCTCCCAAATTGTGTTCTTCAGCCCTTCATTTACAGATTTCCAACTCTTGGTATTGATATCCACCTTTTGTCGACCAATTACTCCTATATAAGTCGTGAACTGGTTTTTCCACTTTCTAGGTTTTGGTTTACCATATTCGTCCAACTCAATCGTTTTCTCAACATCTTTGTTGGCAGTTTGCTCTTTCAGCTTCTTGCATACAGTTGGACCACGTGTTCTTTTTTTGGATTCAGTTTGACTAGAATTTGTACTCTCATCCATTAATAAATCTGAAAAAAAAGAGAGAAAGTTCAATAATTAAGCAACATATCAGGAGTATTTACAAAAAGCAAGAACAGAAAGATTAAATGTATGCTACAGACCTAGAATACATACAAAGAACCCTATATTAATTTCACAGTAATTATCTTTTGCTGATTATAATTAGATAGATAATTAAGCAACTAAGAATGATCATGAGGTATGTCGGGCAGCTAAAAGGTTTACAAATATAAGCTTCTACATCACACAACTACAATACTATAAGATATAACATATTCAGATATAGCGGTATAAAACATATCATAAGAGAATAGTCAAGGATATTGATTGATATAAATATTATTATACCTTATTATGTCATTTACAAAATTATACCTAATCAATCCACATTCCTTCATCGTGGTCATTCGTGCATAATGTCTACCAAAATTCTCGTCCATATATGAGGTGGGCAGCCCTGTGGAGAAAGGGGGATTTTCATCAAATTGGTTGTACTCCTCTTCGTCTACAACATCATCAATACCCAGAATTCGTCTTTTGCCTTGAACAACAATCGAACATTTAGAATCAGCGGGGTCTTGAATGTAAAATACTTGCTTCACTTGTGTTGCAAGTATGAAGGGATCATCTTCATGACCAAAGCGACTGAAGTCCACTAAAGTGAAACCTAACTCATCCTCTCGAACAACACGTCGGATATCAAACCACTTACATTTAAATAAAGCAATCTTGAAGTCTCTATAATCAAGCTCCCAAGTATGTTCAATAATTCCAAAATAAGAATTTTTCACATCTCGCGATTGAGCGTTACTACTTCTATCAATTTCTGTTGACGAAGCTTCCACACATACTCCACTATTTTGCATAGCACTTTTTCCGTCTTGATGTTGGGTATAGAATGTGTATCCATTGACATCATAACTTTCATAAGACCTCACAAGCACTCCAGGGCCATAGGCTAACCACTGTACAGTATTTGATATCTCACTAGGTGTTTTTGATATGAGAGACATTACTCGCTCTTTAAACCATTCACTAAACATGCGATTGTGCTCATTTATTACCCACTTACGATTCTTAGAAGGATGCATTTGGAAAATTTGGCTTACATGTTCCTCCAAATAGGCATTAACTTCTGTCATGTGTTGTAGGACAAAGAGATGAGCTCTATTCAGTATTTCAGCTCCAGGAGAGATCATCTTTAAGCCCAGTGTACCATGACCTTCAAGTCTACCCTCGTGACGAGATCTTGGAACTTCAATAGGATCTAGACTTGTTAAATAATCAGTGCAAAATTCAATTGCCTCCTCCACAGAATATGCTTCAACTATACTACCTTCTGGCCGGTATCGATTTTTCACATATCCTTTTAAAGTGCACAAAAATCTCTCAAAAGGATACATGTGGCGTAAATATAGTGGGCCACACAATTTGACTTCCCTCACTAAATGAATAACTAAGTGCACCATGATGTCAAAAAAGGAAACTGGAAAATACATCTCAAATTGGCAAAGTGTAACAATAATATCAGCTTGTAATTTATCCAACGAATCAGGATCGATTACTTTACTGCATATAGCATTAAAAAAGGCACAGAGTTTCGTAATAACAAATCTGACATGCTTCGGTAGTATGCCTCGAATCGCAATTGGTAGTAATTGTTGCATTAACACATGACAATCATGTGACTTCAAACCCACTAGTTTCAAATCTTTCATGGACACAAGCTTTTTGATATTAGAGGAATATCTATGTGGAGCTTTCACACTAGATAAACACTTACAAAAGCTAATCTTCTCTTTTCTGGACAAAGTATAACAAGCTGGAGGTAGATAGGAACGTTTTGTTGACACTTGTGGTGCTAACTCTTTTCGAATTCCCATTTCTTCCATGTCCAGTCTAGCCTCGATCCCATCCTTTGTCTTGGCAGGTATATTCAACAATGTTCCAATAATGCTTTCACAAACATTTTTCTCAATATGCATAAGGTCAAGACTATGTCTAACCTGTAAGTGTTTCCAGTAAGGAAGCTCCCAAAAAATAGACCTCTTCTTCCAAATATTCTCCTGAGGCCTTTTGTAGTGCTTTCCAAGTTCAACATCAAGATCTTTAACCTTCTGAAAAGTTTCCATTCCACTTAAAGGCAAACGAGCTACTCGAGTCTCGACAAGTCCATCAAAAGACTTCTTGTCCTTACGATAAGGGTGATTGAGAGGAAGAAATCTTTGATGATTCATATACACATTTTTCTTGCAATTTTTTAACCGGTGGGTATTTGTACCATCTTCACAAATTGGGCATGCTTTGGCTCCTTTAATGGGGTATCCCGAAAGGTTTCCATAACCCGGAAAGTCACTTATGGTGCAAAATATCATGGCACGTAGATTAAAATTTGTCTGACTATAAGAATCATAAGCTCTCACGCCTTTGTCCCATAATAATTTCAGATCTTCAATAAGAGGTTGAAGATAAACATCTATGTTATTCCCCGGCTCTTTAGGTCCAGAGATTAGTACTGCCAACATTATATACTTGCGCTTCATGCACAACCAAGGAGGCAAATTATAAATCGTGAGCATAACTGGCCAAGTGCTATGATTACAACTTAAAGTACGATACGGATTCATGCCATCTGCACAAAGTCCAAGTTGTAGATTCCTAACTTCTGCACCAAATTCAGGATACATTCCATCAATAGTTCTCCATTGTGGAGAGTCACTTGGATGTCTAAGCATCCCATCTGATTTTCTCCCTTCTGCATGCCACCTTAAATGTTTAGCATCTTTTGCATTTGAAAAAAGGCGTTGAAAATGTTCCACAATAGGGAAATACCAAACCACCTTGGCAGGAGGCCTTTTCTTGTTCTCCTCTGAAGAAATATTACTATCTGGTTTATATCGAGATGCTCCACACTTGGGACAAACGTGTAAATCTTCATGTTCATTTCGAAGCAAAACACAATCATTTGGACATGCATGTATCTTTTTTACTTCCATACCCATGGGACATAATATCTTCTTAGCCTCGTACGTGGAATTCGAGAGCTCATTATTTGGAGGAAGCATCTCTCTCAGAAGTTTTAATAGGTCTGTAAAACTCTTGTCAGTCCACCCATGTTTTACTTTCATTCTACACAACTTCAATGTTGTTGACAACCTAGTGAATTCACTCTTGCACTCGGGATACAAAAGTTTCTTTGAATCGCTTACTAAGTTCTCGAAAATATTTGGTTGGTGAATGAATTGGTCCTCAACATCTTCTATCATCTCCTGTATTCTGTCATTACCTATATCATCTTCGTCATTGTTGGTCATACTCTCTCCCTCATGTTTATTATCTCTACGAGAAGTACCACCAGAATCTATTGGCTCACCGTGCCAAATCCAGTTAGTGTAATTCTTTTTAAAACCATGACGAAATAGATGGTCTTGCACAATGTTGACATTTGAAAAAATTTTCATGTTACCACATAATTGACAAGGACACGGAATCGACTCTTTGTAACCAAGTTCCTTCTCTTTCTTTTCTTGGTGTTCCAAAGCACATTTAATAAAGTTATTAACACCAAGAATATATTCCTCCTCAACATGCGAAATATTGTACATCCATGTTTTACGATCCATTTACTAACAAAAGAAAATAGACTTGTAAACATATCAATAATAATCCATAAATCTGAGCATTTTTAATGCAAAAAAACAGGGTAGAATGATAATGAAAAGCAGGGCAGTTTCTATGCATCTAAACAGAGCAAAATGCAGCAGTAATCAAAGGCCTTTTTCTTGATCTTTTATGTTATAAATTTCAGTTATCTACCAGTGAACTACGGAACTCTAGTTCACTTCATTTTCTCTGATTTCCTGAAACCATCAAATCAGGTACTTGTATCATAAAAATGCATTAAGAACATGCAATATATTAGTAATATATTACTAAAAGATGAATACCTGGTATACTAATTATACTAATTACAATTAATTATGTGTCGTGTGCTGCAGTTTACTCCAGGTTATAGATCAGCAGGTCAGTTTCAAGCTAAAACAATTAATTAATTATGTGTCAATTAATTTTGGATGCTGCTTTCCATGATACACAAGCTAAAACAAGTGACATTCTACTTTTGTGAAATTCCTGCTTCAACATTAAAGCAACAATTAGTTTAAGTATTATAACTGGCAGTCCACTAGCTAGACAGGTATATAGAAGGGATTATATAGCATACACTATATAAAAATATTCTCAGGGTGAAAAAATTAGCTGGTAGTGTCGGTTGATTAAGAAAATAAAAATTAAGAATGTGTGGGGATAAATGAAGATTGTATCTCACTGTCTCATGAAACTGAGGAAAGTACAAAGCATTTCAAGCTCATAAGCTGATAACGAAAGAGAACAGATATACAAAACATAAATATATTTCTTTCAAGACCCAAATCATCATATCCTTCAAACAAGTGCGAAGAGAACCATAATAACTAAATTAAAATTAAAATGGATATCCACATATTAGCATAAAAAATATCAAAGAAATTTTCTTTTAAAATAACTACTGATTTTTGAGTATGGGTTAAAAAATTGTCCAGCCAAAGGAAAATGAAGTATGTACATTCGTTAAAAGCGACTGAGCATAAAAGTGTATAAACCATCTTGTCTCCATAATTTTTTTTTGTTGCAAGTTTTAACATAGTAAACAGTTCACAGATTAACCATAGAAACATAGAGCCAACTAGCAAAGTGATTTTTTCTTGATCTATTATGTTCTAAATTTCAGTTATCTACCAGTGAACTACGGAACTCCAGTTCACTTCATTTTCTCTGATTTCCTGAAACCATCAAATCAGGTACTTGTATCATAAAAATGCATTAAGAACATGTAATATATTAGTATTATATTACTAAAAGATGAATACCTGGTATACTAATTATACTAATTACAATTAATTATGTGTCGTGTGCTGTAGTTTACTCCAGGTTATAGATCAGCAGGTCAGTTTCAAGCTAAAACAATTAATTAATTATGTGTCAATTAATTTTGGATGCTGCTTTCCATGATACACAAGCTAAAACAAGTGACATTCTACTTTTGTGGCCAGTTTGTAGGCTTAGCTAAAGATATTCCGAACACCCAACTGAGACACATTATCATCGAAAGCAATGACAACAAACCTGTAACACATTCGAGGGATACACAGGAGGTATTTATCTTTATATGACAACATTAGCTTATGGGTCTTCGTAATGTCAAAAAAACACTTTTATCCGTAAAACGTAATTAAATCAAGAATAATTATAATTAGCAATGAGATGATTTTCTAGTACTTTCTAAGTTTGTATTGGCCAAAAACTAGTTGCTTATAAAACTTTTTACACTTTGTGCAATCAGAGGGTTAAACCAACTATCCTAATGGTCACCCGTTTATTCACGAGTTTGTCTACACGAGGATACATATCAATTCAGCGGGGGCAGATTCTGATATATGTGTTCACTGATTCACTTGTTTTTTAATTGCTTAGCCGTTAGTGCAAATAGATAAACTCCTCATATATACTAACAATATACACATACATACATGAAGATAGGGGAGAAGCATAAACACTCAATCAAACTATACACACATATTTACACACATATATACGTACATACGTGAGAGAGACAAGAGGGGGAGAGGGAAGTTACCGGTATGATTGAGTATGCCCCTAAATCGAACTAGATGGAATTAGGTCTTCGTAATTTCTCAATCGTACCCAATCGCAGATGGAATTAGGGATTATGTGAATCGGTGTTTGTGAAATTGGTATTATAATCGCAGAGCAGGGGAGTGAGACTAGTACGTGTAATACGATATTGGGGTAATTTGTTTTAAGTGTAATAATATTTTCTGATTTTCTTTTTGATTAATTATAGTTTATGTATCCGGTGTAAAAAAACTGACGTATAAAAGAGGATATATATACTACTTGGACCGCTCATTTTTTTTATTATTAATTATTTTATAATTTTTTTTATTCACCTTTATACGTCTGTTTTAGAAGGTAAGACATATATAGTTGAACTTTATACGTCTGTTATAAAATAACAGACGTAAATAATTTTCCAACAGACGTATAAAAGTACCTTTTACGACTGTTCAGGCACAACAGACGTATAAGCATGTCTCTTTCTAGTATATACGTCTGTCTAGTGCTCGACAGACGCATAAAACTATTTTATGCATCTGTTCCTCCTATAACAGAGGCAAATGAGGAGACGCATAAAGCAGTTTTTGTACTAGTGGTTCACCAAACCCTTGTTCCCTAACCAATCTGTCCGGCAACTAAAACACCCAGCTGCTTACAAATGGCTTGTTGTTTGCTGTGTTGAACTAACCCTCTAAGCAATACTTCCCAAGTATCGTTCTCTAGTCTAGTTCGACCCACACAAAACCTTAAGCCAAACTTCTGCAACAACTATTCAATACAAATTGAACAATACAATGATTTGAATCAATTCCAACTCAACCTATAAACCCTCTGAATATATATATGCGTGTATATAGGGTTTGTGAGGTTTTGAAGAATTTTGCAATGAAAGCTTGGTTGTATATGTATATCTTGTTTTTCTGCACTTGTGTTCGGTAATAAGAACTGAGGAAGAATAGCTCTTAAATAGGTTAACAAGAATAATTAAAAACTATCTTTGAAAGGCTCCAACGATATTAAAATTTTGAAGCTGTTAGAGATGAGTTTTTGGTTATGCAAAGATGAAGGAGTTTGAATGTTTCAGTTGAGAGAAAGAGAGTATGGAGCGTGCATAGAAGAGAATATTTGATATGATGAGGAAGACAAGCCCATGTGTTTCTTTTTGAGTGGAGGTATTAAAATAAGGTAAAAGTAGTTCCTTATTTTAAGTAAAGAGTGTTTTGTCTCCCAATATATTTGAGATATGAGTACTGGCATATTCAGATATAATTCAGAGGGCCCTTACAAATATTCCTAACAATGTTTCCGTTGCATGCTCCTTAAAGAACCAAAATGTTCCTTAATTCTGGAAGACACAAACAGCTTGCTGTTTGTGAGACTGGCACGCTATTTCTGACTGGCTTGCTGTTTGTCCATGAATTTTTCTTGCTGTTTGTGACAAATTGATTATCCAATTAGTAAGCTAATTTTCCCTGCAAAACCAAGTTAGTACAGATACATGGCCTTATACTTTTGCATTTCCATATCATCAACCAAGTTTCGTGAGAACATAGATATGTCTGTTTGATCTTTATCTACAGGAAATCTGAACAGTTGAAACTGGCTTTCTGTTTGTACAAATGGCTTGCTGTTTGTGACAAACTGAATGTACAATCAGTAAGCTATTATACCCTGCAAAACCAAGTTAGTACAATACAGAAATACATGATGTTTTATATCAAACTACAAGCTATCAGCTTGCTGTTTGTGATCATCAAAACTTTACACAACTAGCATGCTGTTTTATATCTATTAATAAGCCAAATGGCTTACTGTTTGTGATCATCAAAACTTAGGAGTATCAATCTCCCCCTTTTTGATGATTACAACTAATTTAGGAGAATTAGAATAACTCCCCATAAATCCCTGCATCTCAAAATTAGATATAAAACAATAATCTAACAAGATCAAATAAAAACATCCAATAATACATTTTCATTAAGTATTCTCCTAAAGTTCTCCCCCTTAATCCATCATAAATTAAAACACTTAAGATCAACCAATGATATGCCAGAATATAATGCAATCAGTATACCAGTTGTAACATACGAATAGAACAAAGGGTAAGCTAACCTGACTAGCAATTACCATTTAGCATGCTGATTTATAGAGAGCACATACCAAGTTGCATTCGAATGGTTGAAAATCTTTCTTCAGCTAGGGGTTTTGTGAATATATCAGCAAGTTAAAATTCTGTTGGAACAAAGACCAACTCTATCTTGCCTTTAGCAACATTATCCCTCAAGAAATGGTGTCGAACATCTATATACTTCGTTCTTGAGTGATTCACCGAATTCTTAGAAATATTAATGGTGCTAGTGTTGTCACAATTTATTGGAACCTTTTCACACTTGATATCAAAGTCCCTTAGTGTTTGAATCATCCATAGAAGTTGAGAACAACAGCTCCCAGCTGCTAGATACTCTCCTTCGGCCGTGGATAAAGCTACATAAGTTTGTTTCTTGCATTGCCATGAAACTAAGCTTTGTCCAAGGAATGTACAAACACCACTAGTACTTTTTCTATCAACTTGACAACCTGCATAATCTGCATCACTATACCCAACAAGATCAAAAGTATTTGTGATAGGATAGAACAAACCAAGAGTAATGGTACCACTTAAATATCGAAAAATTCTTTTAATAGCATTTAAGTGAGACTCCTTAGGATTGGATTGAAACCTTGCACAAACACACACACTATACATAATATCAGGTCTAGAAGCAGTTAAATATAGTAAGCTTCCAATCATACCTCGATACCTTTTGATATCAACAGCCTTACCAATTTCTTCTACAAACAACTTGCTGTTTTGGATCATAGGAGTTGATTTTGGTTTAACATCTTCATAACCAAATCTTTTGAGCAGGCTTTTTGTATATTTAGATTGGTGCACAAATATTCCATCCTTAGATTGCTTAATTTGAAGACCCAAGAAATAATTGAGCTCACCCATCATGCTCATTTCGAACTCACTATGCATACACTTTGAAAACCACTTGCACATTGATTCATTAGTAGCTCCAAAAATAATATCATCCACATATATTTGAACAATTAAAATGTCTTTACCATTTTGCATAATAAATAATGTGGGATCGATTTTACCTCGAATGAATCCATTTTGGATTAGATACTTACTAAGCCTTTTGTACCAAGCTCTAGGGGCCTGCTTTAAACCATAAAGAGCCTTCTTTAGCTTGAATACATAGTCTGGATACTGTTCATGCTCGAATCCAGGAGGCTGTTTGATATAGACTTCCTCTTCCAGCACGCCATTTAGGAACGCACTCTTCACGTCCATTTGATATAGCTTGATTTTCTTGAAACATGCATAGGCTAGAAGTATTATTATTGATTCCAAACGAGCAACAGGAGCATAAGTTTGATCAAAGTCAATGCCTTCTTGTTGGTTATAGCCTTGAGCTACAAGCCTTTCTTTATTTCGAGTAACGGTGCCAAATTCATCAACTTTGTTTTTGAACACCCATTTTGTTCCTATAATTGAAGCATCTTCTGAAGGCTTGACAAGTTCCCAAACATCACATCTCTCAAATTGATTTAATTCTTCTTGCATAGCCATGATCCAATTTTCATCTTCTAGTGCTTCATTGATATTTTTGGGTTCTTCTTGAGCTAGGAAGGCAGCATGAGCATAATAATTTGCCTTTCCTCTTCTTGTTGTGATTCCATCAGTAACATCACCAATAACTAACTCTGGGGGATGATTCTTGACCGTTCTTGTTGACCTCGGTAAGGAATGTTGAGCTATTTCTTCATGAGTTGTCTTTCTTATCTTTGCAGATGGTAACTGATCTTCTCCATCATAGAGAGGTAGTTTCTCAGTAGCCCTAGAACCTCTAGGACCTTCCAAAGTCATTTTTGCCAGTTTAGAAATCGTATCTTCCATTTCAGCTTCAACTTCAGTTTGCTGATTTGAACTTTCAGCTTGCTGTTTTGAACCTCCATCTTGCTGATTTGAGCTTCCAGCTTGTTGATTTGAACTTCCAGCTTGCTGTTTTGAACCTCCATCTTGCTGATTTGAGCTTCCAGCTTGCTGATTTGAACTTCCAGCTTGCTGTTTTGAACTTCCAGCTTGCTGTTTGTCAGCGATTTGAGATTGCATACTTTCACCTGCGAATTCTTCCTCATCTCTTGGTAGATCATTATTAGGTTCTTGAAATGTAACATCAATAGATTCTTCAACAATATGTTTATTTATATTATAAACTCTATAAGCCCTACTTGTTAAAGAATAAGCAAGAAATATAGCTTCGTAGGATTTTGCATCGAATTTACCATTTTTGCCAATTGTCTTGAGCACAAAACATTTAGAACCAAATATTTTTAAGTAGCTGATATTTGGTTTCTTGTTTCTCAACAATTGGTATGGAGTTTTGTCCAAAATAGGCCTGATTATGATTCGATTCAACAAATAGCATGCTGTATTCATAGCTTCGGCCCAAAAACTCCTAGGCAACTTGCTTTCTTGCAGAAGAGTCCTTGCAGTTTCTTGAAGTGACCTATTCTTCCTTTCCACCACACCATTTTGTTGTGGAGTCCTTGGAGCAGAACATTGATTGGAAATTCCTCTTTCTTCAGAATATGCAATAAATTTTTCATTGATAAATTCTCCTCCTCTATCACTTCTTATTCCTACAAGTCTTGTATCATGCTTGTTCTCAAGTAATTTTATCAGTTTCCCAAACTCAATAAAAGCATAATCTTTAGTACGAAGAAACAATACCCAAGTAAATCTAGAATAATCATCTACAATTACAAAACCATATTGCTTACCTCCAATACTCTTATAAGATTCTGGACCAAATAAGTCCAAGTGCAGAAGCTCTAAAGGTTTAGAAGTAGATACCATTTTCTTTGCTTTGTGTGTACTTCGAATTTGTTTCCCCAATTGGCATGCTGAACAAACTTCGACCTTATTGTATTTCAGTTTTGGTAGGCCTCTAACCAGATTCTTGCTTGAAAGTTTATTAAGCAAGTCCATGTGTGCATGTCCCAATCTTTTATGCCATATATATGGATCATTGTCTATTGCAGCCAAACAGCATGTTGTTTCCTGCATTTCAAAGTGTAATACATATATATTTCCTTCCCTTCTAGCAACTAGGGGGATTTTGTTAGTACCAATAGTAATAATTGATTTATCAATGCCAAACTAAACAAAATGTCCATCATCAAATAATTGAGTGACACTAAGTAAATTATATGAAAGACCTTTGACATATTGAACTTTATCAATCGATATATTACTATTACCAATAGAACCAATACCAAGGATTCGAAGAGTCTTACTATTACCAATTGTAACTCTTCCACCCTTCTTCATTTTGAGACTTATGAACTGAGATTTGTCTCCACACATGTGTCTAGAGCATCCGCTGTCTAATATCCATTGCTTTGACCTTCCTTTAGCTGCAAGACATATCTACAAAACAAGCAAATACCAACTCAATGTTTTGGTACCCATATAGGTTTGGGTCCAGATTGGTTAGTAACATAATATAAAACATTTAAATCATCTTTCTTGATCCACATTTGGATCAATTTTGGTGACTTATTTTGCTTTCTGCTGCTATTTTGGTAAGCTGTTTGTCTTCTGTCAGAAGCAGTCTGGTATGCTGTTTGTACCCTGACTGGCCCATTCTGGTAAGCTGTTTTCGCTTTATGATCTACTTGAACCACACAATGTCTTTCCAAATGGCCTTTTCCACCACACTTGTTTCATGTCTTCCAAGGCATAGCATAGTTATAAGGTATGCCATTTCTTCCATCATATTTGAGCGCGCCATGCTTTTTGTTGAAGTTTAAGCCAACACCTTCTCTAACTAAAGGGACATTTGCCTTCTTCATCATTGTATTTAAGCTATCTTCTCCTTGAACAAACGTTTCCATCCCTTTCTCGAGATCCTTGACCTCTTTTTCTAGGAGAGAGATCAGTTCAGCTTGCTGTTTGATCAGAATGGCGTGCTGTTTGTCTGCACATTAAGCTTGCTGAAGTCTCTTCTCAGTAGATGTAAGAACCCTAATTTTTGGTAATATTTCCTTTTATTTAATATCTTGTGACATTATCATTATGGAACCTTTCTAGTCATCCCTGTTGATTTATAGAATTGATTGTCTGAGAAACTGCGTTGTTGCATTTATGATGTAAGATATACAGAGAGATTGTGAAGGCAAGAGTCCTGTTGTTAGTAATATTTATAAAACTTGGAATTTGAGAATGGTTAGAGTATTAAAGGATTTTTTAAGAGTTAAGACGAGGAATTATGAACATTCGAGGAATTACACAATAAGTACTTAAGAAATTATAGGGGAAATCTCTACGCGACGAAATATTATTACGAGAGAATAATTAAGATACGATACAAAGTAAGGATTAAATGACAAGCATTGGTAGGAGAATAATATTACAAGGAAAGAAATTACATGCAAGTGCCATGTAACTAGCTAGTTAGGAAAAGGAACTAGAAAACATAAAAGTAGAAGTGAATAGTGACATGTATGATGGTTGATGTACTTAGGGGACAATAGGGCATTGGAGGTAACCTACACTCTAGCTTGGCAACATGTGACTACTCCTAATAACCACAATAATACATGACCTACTTAGCATTTTCTTACCATTCCAAACAAAACAAAAAAAAAATACTCCCCCCCCTTAGAAAAAGCTCTCGGCCGAACCACAAAGGGAGAGAGGGAGAGATTTTCTCTCCAACATTTCTTCATCTACAACCTTGATCAAAAATCCTAGGGCTCCCTTGCATCATAATAGAGGTATGGTATCAATTTCATAGCCTTCCATCCATTGGTTCTTGAGATATAAATTGTTGAAAGTTTAGAAAAGTGTTAACATAAGTTGTTATCTTTTAGATCTTGAAGGATTAAGGTTTGTGAGGGCTCATCCAAGTGTTCTTAGTTGTTGTAAAGCTCATTCAAGGTCTTTAGCTACTCAAGAAGGTATAAAATCTCAAACCCCCCTTGGTTATGTGTTGTTCATATAGTATAGTAGTAGATCCATGTGTTTTAGGACTTATCTTTGATATATATGTATTGGATAGCATGGATCTTGGGTTTTGATGTTGAGATTATGATTTTTATGACTATGGTTAATATATATATCTCCATGAGTGTTATGAGTCATGATCTAAGTGTATTAAGTGGTGATTATGTTATGGAAGTATGAAAAATGGTTGATCTAAGTGACTTGAGCTTGCTGAGTTTGTCCAGGAACTTTGATCTGTGTTGTAGCACGATTTTGAACCCCCTAATGATGTCCCCTGATGTCCTACCTTATATTGTTGGAAAGATAATTGAATGTAGTTTCTGGAAATGTAAGGTTCATAGCTAGGTAATGTGTGGATTTTTAGTTATGGCCGGAGGAGTGAATTTTGTTTCTGGACTATGGACTGCATTAAGTGACCCCTTGTGAACCTTGTTTAAACACCTTAAAATATATTTGGGATCATGGAAAAATTTGAGAATGTAGGTAATGCAGTGCTGAAGACCACCCAAAAGGAATTGGATTAAAATATGAATTTTTGGATTTTCTAAAAATGCTAGAGTAAAATTTGCGCAATTGAAAAAGTCGATTAGTGGAACATTATTCTAGGGTTAGTGGTTATGATTCGAACGTAGTAACTAAATTAAGTCGAGTAAGTGACGAGCGTAAACGAGTGATGACATGGACCTATAGTGGGGCTAGGGAGTCATAAGATGAAGTCGTTAAGTTAATTTCGTACCCCCTTAAAACCCCGTAATTAAAGAGAAATTGTTAAGGTACTAACGAACGATTATTGTTTATGTATAGATCGTTCGAATCCGCACGCTCGACCACCCCAACCAAACCAAGGCAAGTTTACTTTTCAAAACTTATCCCTATACAAGGATTTTCACTGTTGTGTTTGTAGTTTTCAAATGATATCAAATGCTATGTTTATCAAAGTATCGATGCAATTGAGATTGAACAAGTACATGTATGCTTTTACCCCTTGAACTTAGATTGAAACGTTTTCTTCGGACAACGACTCTAGCAATAGAGGTCGTAGCGGTCCGTATATACTATTGACCGGGGAGCGGTATATTATTATATCGTATCTATATTGCGAAGACCCGAAGGGTCATTCGGGTGGTATCGTATATTCAAATAACTATTATTATATCTTCGTAAATACTCGAAACCCTATCTTGGATTAAGAGTTTATTTTATCGAATAATTATTTTATTAATTATTATATTAAATCTTAAAATATTATTTATTAATTACTGTTCATTATTTAAAGACAAAGTTAATCCAAGATATTTTTTTAATACTTTCAAATTCGAACTCTTTCGAACTCAAAACATTTTCGAAAACCCCCGGTCAGATTCCGCTTCTTGTATGATTTCAAGAATCATCGGTCGACTGATGTCGAACCTCAATTACTCTGTTTTCAATCAAAATCAAGTTTTAAAAGAAAAGAAAAAGGGACTCTGGTAGGTGTGGGAACCGTTGACGAACGATTCCCGGGATGTGTAAGCGGCCGTGAGCCAGGCGGTCCATCACTTATTATTCCGGCCCAGGTGTTGCCGAAGGATGATTACGGATGTAGTTTTCATCGAGGGTGATTACGGATGTAGTTTTCACCCGAGGGATAGTTACGGATGTAGTTTCTATCCTTCTACCGGTAGAGAAGACCCGCGGATTATTGGACTTGGATGTGGCGACTGATCATCGTCAATCCTTGTCAGGTTTTTATGTTTTCTTTAAGTCCCATTCCTCCATTTTGGAAAAATGCTTTGACACTGCTTCTTAGGCTTTTGTGCCAAGTCGCTGATAGTGTTCTATTTTGATGAGAATGATGTTGATTCAATGCAGTATCTAGAACTGCAAGCTTATTTTAAAAACGAGGGCACATATTGTTGCACCTTCGAGATTTATCAATTATGACAAGTGATTTTATAACTGATTGATACAAACAAATATATCAACTGCCAATCATATGAGATGTTATATTGCCTATCTTATATATATTTCTTGCTGAGCTATAGTTGCTCACTCTTGCTTGTTTTCAAATTTTACAAACACAACAGCTAAGCGAAATGGCAAGACCCAGGCAGACTGTTCGAAAGCAGGTGACTAGGCCCGAGCCACCACTTGAGATTCCACCGGTAGGCCCCATTAGCCGGATTGGTTGGCAGCTTTTGTTAGTACGTTTTATTTATCAGCATGACCTGTGCAAGGCAGTGTATCGTAACAAACTTTCAAGCCGCCAGCTTCGCTTCATATCGGAGTGTTGCTGGTAGCATAAATACTATTTAATTCGGTCTGTAATAACTCTGATAACTTTATTACTGTTTAATCAATATGTGACGTTTCTGAGGCTCTAACCTGTGTGTGTGAGTGTGGTATGAGTTTATTGTGGGGTCGATGGCTGTGTTATATATATTATGTGCAAGAGCAGGTATGTTATTAAGGGAAAATGGACCGTGAGCGCCTAGATCTCCGACCCCGGATCTGGGGGCGTCACAGAAATGGTATCAGAGCGAGGTTACAGTTCTCAGAAACGATAGTAATTTAAGAAAGCAACCCTAATAATAATAACAATAAAGATAACCTTAATAACAACTTTAATAATACTTAGAACTCTCATCGAGTTTGTAGTCGGGTTATCGGATATAGCCCTGACTTTAAGGCCCGTGAGGGAACTACTCCTAAACCCTTCTTTTATGGTTAGTGACCCACCTTATTTCCCTTGTGTAGATGGAGGAGATACCAGACCCTGAGGCATTCGAGAGGGAGCATGATGAGGCCCTGATGCGAGAGACCGAGGATCCTGAGGAGGATATGGGTGCTGACTCCGAGCTTGGCCCCTGGATTACAGTGATAGATAGTACTGATGATGAGGATCCCGTTGAGGAGCCCTTTGAGCCTGAGCCCGAGCCCGAGCCTGTTACCCCATCTCCTGTAGCTACTGATGAGGAGAGTGTGAGATCCGGCGAGGGTCGTGTGGTGTCACCCCCACCTTCTCCACAGACATCTAGCCCTGTTTCATCGGACGGTGACTCTGAGGATGACACTTCTGGTGAGGAGGAGCTTGATCCTACCCCTGCTCCTGCTCCTGCTGCTGCACCTACGCCTGTGCCTGTCATACCACCTCCACCGGCGGACCTACCCCTAGTGTCTGGTACTGAGCATGCTTACGTGGTACAGTTCCTGACCCGAGACTTACTATCTGCGGAGGCCCGACTTAACGAGGCGAGGCGGGCACTAGTGGAGGAGCGCGAGGCGCGCTTGAGGATCCAGGCTGAGATGAGGACCACTGTTGCTAGGAGGACTAGGGCTCGACTCCACAGGATTGAGATGAGGAGTCGCGATAGGATTCTTGGTTTAGGGATCCGCGGGGGCGGAGTGATCCAGGCTAGGGATGCTAGGCGTGTTGTGCGTCGTGCATTTACCCGAGTGAGGACCTTGCTCCGTCGCGGTGCGGCCCCGTGATGTGTTACTGATAGCTCAGTCCCCTAGGTTCAGATGACATTAGTGTGTCGATTTTGCGGGATAGTTGACTTGTGCAGTGGTATCCTTTCTGACCAGTGGATGAGTAGACTGACCTACAGATATGTAGATGTGACTTCGGGTAGTATGTATGGATGTAGCCCTACTTTTGTGTAGCCTGACTATTCGGATGATGTATTTGTATTTGTTCCACTTTTGCTAGACTTTGACACTGGAACTATGTATTTGGCTCTAACATCCAAACTTTGTGATAACCCATGTACCGTACTTATTTAGTTTCAGTTTCTTTAATATTGCCTCAACTGCTTTACTTTCCGATGCCATGCTTTACTGTTTTGATATACAACTGTGATTATACAATTGCTACAAGCCACAAATACAACCATACTGTTTCAAATTTACGATATGCGATTTCAAATTATTTTATACAATTTCCAAAAATGTTCCTACATTCTTTAAAAATAAATTTTTCAAAAAAAAATGTGTTTTGAAATTTTGAAAAATATTTTTTTGAGGTTTCGAAATTTTGAAAACTCTTGTAAATGTTTTCGCATCCCAAAGGGATTTTTCCCCCAAAAATGTTTGACATTTTATCTCCAACATCGGATTATTAAAACTTCTGCACTTCCACCCTTATGAGGAGGAACGATACGCTCCTGACCCGTGCAAACGCTGTCAGGTAATTGGCAAACCCTAACCCCTTTCTTGTTTTATTATCAGAATCATGCCACCCAGAAGAATGAACACTCGAGCTCACCCGATCAGTTCTGAGGGCCAGGGTAGCCACCATGGAGCCGGAGGCCACCAGAACCGTGAAGGGGAGAATGTCAACCTGAGTGATAATGAGGGCAACGATCATAACCTGTTTGACGACTCTGAGTATGAAGAAGAAGAAGCTGGTGATGATACCCGAGAGGTAGAACATCCTAGGGGAGGCCCTATGGAACAGTTCATGGAGTTACTTAGGCAGAACTTGGACCGTCCCCCAGTTCAGCAACCACCCCAGAATGCTAATGCTAATGCTTTCCGGAACTTCAAATCCCTGAAACCCCCAGAATTTAAAGGAACTGCCGACCCTGTCGAGGCAAGGGCCTGGCTGAAGGAAATGGAAAAATCTTTCGAGATACAAGGTGTCGCTGAAGAGCAGAAGACTGTTTTCGCCACTTACCTTCTGAAGGGTGAGGTGAACTATTGGTGTGAAGCTAAGAAGAATTTGGAAGGAAGAGGTGTGGTAACCTGGGAGAGATTTAGCGAGCTGTTCTTGGAGAAGTACTTTCCTAGATTCATGGAGACACAAATGGAGCTGAAGTTTTTGGAACTGAAGCAAGGAAATATGACGGTGGCCGAGTATGAGGCCAAATTTACTGAGTTGTCAAGGTTTGTGCCGGAGTATGTGAACTCTGAGGCAAAGAGGGCCCAAAGATTTCAATTAGGGCTAAAACAATGGATTCAGAATCGTGTGGCGGTTCTTGAGCTGACAGACTATGCCACCCTGGTACAGAAAGCGTCAATTGTTGAAGCGGGAAGTGAATAGATGCAGAAGGAGAGAGAAGGAAAGAAGAGGAAGTTGGATAACCGAAAAGGAAACTCTGCTGGTGGGAGCTTTTCGAGCAAATTTAAGCGAGGAACGTGTCCCAACCAAGCGGGAACTTTGGAACCAAGAGAGCTGAAAGTTGGAGTGTGGGCCAGGGTGGCCGACCACAGGGATCGTCTTACTCTACCCCATCCCGAGCCCAGCCCCCAGAATGCAATAAATGTGGAAGGAAACATACGGGCGTGTGTAACCTGCAAGATGTGAAATGCTTCAAGTGTGGGCTGACAGGCCACTATGCTAACGCCTGTCGCGGAACTAGTAACAACCCGAGTGTCGGAGGTAATTGCTTCAAGTGTGGGAAACCCGGGCACCGAATGAGGGAATGTATGTCCTCTGGGCCAGCTGCATCAAGAGTGAGTGGAACTGCTTCTAACAAGGCCCCTACTGCAAGAACTTTTAACAAGACGGTGCAGGATGCCGTGAGGAACATGGATGTGATTGCAGGTACCCTACTACTTAACTCAGTTAAAGCAAATGTTTTATTTGATTCGGGAGCTACCAAGTCTTTCATATCTCTAGATTTTGTATGTCGGTTAGGCCTTAAGACTGAACCATTGAAAGATAGATTGCAAATAGAGATAGCTAATCATGAAATTATTCCCGTTAGCCGAGTATGTCCAGGTTGCGACCTAGAAATAGAAGGGCGACACTTTCGGGTAGACTTAATACCTTTTAAACTAGGGGAGTTTGACGTAATAGTAGGTATGGATTGGTTAACAACCCACGGAGCCCAGATTGATTGTGTCAAGAAGAAAGTAAGTTTGAGACTGCCAGGGGACGAGGAAGTAGTATTTAGTGGGAAACGGCAAAGCCAAAAGTTCCTGACTATGATTCAAGCTAAGAAGCTGTTACGTAAAGGATGCGAAGCCTATTTAGCCTATGTGAAGGATACCAAGAAAGAGGCACCAAACCTACAGGAAATCCCTGTCGTCAATTAGTTCGCGGATGTATTTCCGGACGATCTTCCCGGACTACCACCCGATAGAGACATCGAGTTTGCTATAGACTTAGTTCCGGGTACGGCCCCAATTTCGAAAGCCCCATATCGGCTAGCCCCAGTGGAAATGAAAGAGCTGGCCACTCAGTTACAAGAGTTGTTGGATAAGGGGATGATAAGACCTAGTGTGTCACCGTGGGGAGCCCCGGTGTTATTCGTGAAGAAGAAGGACGGCAGCATGAGATTATGTATAGATTACCGGGAGCTGAACAAGGTGACTATAAAGAATAAGTATCCCTTGCCCAGGATAGATGACCTGTTTGACCAATTGAAAGATGCAGTTTATTTCTCCAAGATTGATTTGTGGACCGGGTACCACCAGTTAAAGATCAAACCAGAAGATATACCAAAGACGGCCTTTCGCACCCGGTATGGACACTATGAGTTCCTAGTGATGTCATTTGGGTTAACGAATGCCCCTGCAGCTTTCATGGACTTAATGAATCGAGTCTTCAAGAAATACTTGGACAAGTGTGTTATAGTCTTTATCGATGATATCTTGATTTATTCCAAGACGAAGGAGGAACATGCAGAGCACTTGAGGATTGTATTGGGAGCATTGAGAGAAGAAAAGTTGTACGCTAAGTTCTCGAAGTGCGAATTTTGGTTGAAGGAAGTTCAGTTTTTAGGGCATGTGATTAGCGAACAAGGTATTCTAGTGGACCCAGCCAAAATAGAGGCTGTATCAAATTGGGAGAGACCAACCACTCCGACAGAGGTGAGAAGTTTTATAGGGTTGGCTGGCTACTATAGGAGATTTGTCCAAGACTTTGCAAAGATAGCAGCCCCTTTGACCCGGCTAACTCGCAAGACCGAGAAGTTTGTGTGGACTGGAAAATGCGAAGAGAGCTTCCAAGGGTTGAAAAAGAGGTTGGTGACGGCACCAGTACTAGCCCTACCTGATGATAAGGGAGATTTTGTGATTTATAGCGACGCATCTCATAAAGGTTTAGGGTGTGTGCTTATGCAGCACGGTAAAGTGATTGCTTATGCGTCCAGACAACTTAAGGAGTATGAGATAAGATACCCCACCCATGATTTGGAATTAGCAGCGATAGTTTTTGCTTTGAAGATCTGGAGACATTATCTTTACGGAGAAAAGTGTGAAATCTACACGGATCACAAGAGCTTAAAGTACATATTCACTCAGAAAGAGTTAAACATGTGGCAGAGGAGATGGTTAGAGCTAATCAAGGATTATGATTGTGAGATTCATTATCACCCAGGGAAGGCCAACGTGGTGGCCGATGCACTTAGCCGAAAGGAGAAGCTTAAGATGATAACGTCAGTGGATGAATTGATCAAGGACCTTGAGAAACTGGAGATTGAAGTGAGGTTACCAGGAATTGGACAAGAGAGTCTAATGGAAATAAAAGTCCAACCACCGCTATTGGAAAAGATTAAGTTATGCCAGGAAAAGAAGATAGAAGAAGAGAAGAATTCGATGGAGAAAGTTTTGACTGGAGAGGAAATTAAGTGTGAGAAGGACGGGAATGGAATTATGAGGTACGCATCTAGGATATGGATCCCGAACGTTCAAGAGTTAAAAGACGAGATTTTGCAAGAGGCTCATAGTTCGAGGTACTCAATTCACCCTGGAGGCACTAAGATGTATAGAGATCTGAGAGAATATTATTGGTGGCCTAATATGAAGAAGGACGTGGCAGAGTGGGTAAGTAAATGTTTGACATGTCAAAGAGTAAAGGCCGAACACCAGAGGCCCAGTGGA
This sequence comes from Saposhnikovia divaricata, assembly GCA_036435485.1. Taxonomy (NCBI): domain Eukaryota; kingdom Viridiplantae; phylum Streptophyta; class Magnoliopsida; order Apiales; family Apiaceae; genus Saposhnikovia; species Saposhnikovia divaricata. Next base: position 49,991,681 of record CM071596.1, on the reverse strand, counting down.
TTGTTGCAACCCTTAGAGATACCCGAGTGGAAGTGGGAGCAGATTGCGATGGACTTTGTGGTCGGATTACCAAGGACCAAGACAAATCATGATGCCATTTGGGTAATTATCGATAGGTTGACCAAGTCAGCACATTTTCTTCCAATCAACGAGAGATATACTGTTGACAAGCTGGCAGATATTTACTTAAAGGAGATTGTGGTTAGACATGGGGTTCCTGTGAGCATTGTATCGGATAGAGACCCAAGATTCAACTCCAGGTTCTGGAGAAGTTTTCAGGATTGTGTGGGGACTAAGTTAAACATGAGTACTGCATACCATCCCCAAACAGACGGACAGAGTGAGAGAACCATCCAGACCATCGGAGACATGTTGAGGGTATGTGCCATTGATTTTAAGGGAAGTTGGGATGACCACTTGCCGTTGATCGAATTTTCCTACAACAACAGTTACCATGCGAGTATAGGCATGCCCCCATATGAAGCTTTATACGGACGAAGATGTCGGTCTCCCTTGTGTTGGGAAGAAGTTGGAGAGCGGAAGATTTTAGGGCCTGAACTGGTCCAACAGACAAGAGAAACTATCGAGCTCATAAGAGGACGGCTGGTAGCGGCCCAAGACAGATAGAAGAAGTATGCGGACCAGACCCGCAAGGACAAAGAGTATGAGGTAGGAGAGTTTGTGATGTTGAAAGTATCACCGTGGAAGGGATTGATGAGATTTGGTAAGAAGGGAAAACTAAGCCCGAGATTTATTGGACCTTTTGAGATCTTGAAACGAGTTGGGAAGTTAGCCTATGAATTGGCTCTACCCCCGAGTTAACAGCAAGTACATAATGTGTTCCATGTGTCCATGCTACGACCATACCATACCGACTTCCGACATGTGATAGAACATGATCAAGTGGATCTGCAACCAGACTTAACATATGTCGAGCAACCCGTAGAAATCATGGATCGAAAAGAACAGGTGCTGAGGAACAAGGTTGTCAAGTTAGTGAGAGTCTTGTGGAGGAATCAGAATGTCGAAGAATCAACATGGGAACTAGAGAGCGCGATGCGTGAAAAGCACCCCCAACTGTTTTCAACCTGATTCCGGGACGGAATCCTTTTAAGGAGGGGAGGCTGTAAGAACCCTAATTTTTGGTAATATTTCCTTTTATTTAATATCTTGTGACATTATCATTATGGAACCTTTCTAGTCATCCCTGTTGATTTATAGAATTGATTGTTTGAGAAACTGCGTTGTTGCATTTATGATGTAAGATATACAGAGAGATTGTGAAGGCAAGAGTCCTGTTGTTAGTAATATTTATAAAACTTGGAATTTGAGAATTGTTAGAGTATTAAAGGATTTATTAAGAGTTAAGACGAGGAATTATGAACATTCGAGGAATTACACAATAAGTACTTAAGGAATTATAGGGGAAATCTCTACGCGACGAAATATTATTACGAGAGAATAATTAAGATACGATACGAAGTAAGGATTATATGACAAGCATTGGTGGGAGAATAATATTACAAGGAAAGAAATTACATGCAAGTGCCATGTAACTAGCTAGTTAGGAAAAGGAACTAGAAAACATAAAAGTAGAAGTGAATAGTGACATGTATGATGGGTGATGTACTTAGGGGACAATAGGGCATGGGAGGTAACCTACACTCTAGCTTGGCAACATGTGACTACTCCTAATAACCACAATAATACATGACCTACTTAGCATTTTCTTACCATTCCAAACAAAACAAAAGAAAAACACTCCCCCCCCCTTAGAAAAAGCTCTCGGCCGAACCACAAAGGGAGAGAGGGAGAGATTTTCTCTCCAACATTTCTTCATCTACAACCTTGATCAAAAATCCTAGGGCTCCCTTGCATCATAATAGAGGTATGGTATCAATTTCATAGCCTTCCATCCATTGGTTCTTGAGATATAAATTGTTGAAAGTTTAGAAAAGTGTTAACATAAGTTGTTATCTTTTAGATCTTGAAGGATTAAGGTTTGTGAGGGCTCATCCAAGTGTTCTTAGTTGTTGTAAAGCTCATTCAAGGTCTTTAGCTACTCAAGAAGGTATAAAATCTCAAACCCCCCTTGGTTATGTGTTGTTCATATAGTATAGTAGTAGATCCATGTGTTTTAGGACTTATCTTGGATATATATGTATTGGATAGCATGGATCTTGGGTTTTGATGTTGAGATTGTGATTTATATGACTATGGTTAATATATATATCTCCATGAGTGTTATGAGTCATGATCTAAGTGTATTAAGTGGTGATTATGTTATGGAAGTATGAAAAATGGTTGATCTAAGTGACTTGAGCTTGCTGAGTTTGTCCAGGAACTTTGATCTGTGTTGTAGCACGATTTTGAACCCCCTAATGATGTCCCCTGATGTCCTACCTTATATTGTTGGAAAGATAATTGAATGTAGTTTCTGTAAATGTAAGGTTCATAGCTAGGTAATGTGTGGATTTTTAGTTATGGCCGGAGGAGTGAATTTTGTTTCTGGACTATGGACTGCATTAAGTGACCCCTTGTGAACCTTGTTTAAACACCTTAAAATATATTTGGGATCATGGAAAAATTTGAGAATGTAGGTAATGCAGTGGTGAAGACCACTTAAAAGGAATTGGATTAAAATATGAATTTTTGGATTTTATAAAAATGCTAGAGTAAAATTTGCGCAATGGAAAAAGTCGATTAGTGGAACATTATTCTAGGGTTAGTGGTTATGATTCGAACGTAGTAACTAAATTAAGTCGAGTAAGTGACGAGCGTAAACGAGTGATGACATGGACCTATAGTGGGGCTAGGGAGTCATAAGACGAAGTCGTTAAGTTAATTTCGTACCCCCTTAAAACCCCGTAATTAAAGAGAAATTGTTAAGGTACTAACGAACGATTATTGTTTATGTATAGATCGTTCGAATCCGCACGCTCGACCACCCCAACCAAACCAAGGCAAGTTTACTTTTCAAAACTTATCCCTATACAAGGATTTTCACTGTTGTGTTTGTAGTTTTCAAATGATATCAAATGCTATGTTTATCGAAGTATCGATGCAATTAAGATTGAACAAGTACATGTATGCTTTTACCCCTTGAACTTAGATTGAAACGTTTTCTTCGGACAACGACTCTAGCAATAGAGGTCATAGCGGTCCGTATATACTATTGACCAGGGAGCGGTATATTATTATATCGTATCTATATTGCGAAAACCCGAAGGGTCATTCGGGTGGTATCGTATATTCAAATAACTATTATTATATCTTCGTAAATACTCGAAACCCTATCTTGGATTAAGAGTTTATTTTATTGAATAATTATTTTATTAATTATTATATTAAATCTTAAAATATTATTTATTAATTACTGTTCATTATTTAAAGACAAAGTTAATCCAAGATAATTTTTTAATACTTTCAAATTCGAACTCTTTCGAACTCAAAACATTTTCGAAAACCCCCGGTCAGATTCCGCTTCTTGTATGATTTCAAGAATCATCGGTCGACTGATGTCGAACCTCAATTACTCTGTTTTCAATCAAAATCAAGTTTTAAAAGAAAAGAAAAAGGGACTCTGGCAGGTGTGGGAACCGTTGACGAACGATTCCCGGGATGTGTAAGCGGCCGTGAGCCAGGCGGTCCATCACTTATTATTCCGACCCAGGTGTTGCCGAAGGATGATTACGGATGTAGTTTTCATCGAGGGTGATTACGGATGTAGTTTTCACCCGAGGGATAGTTACGGATGTAGTTTCTATCCTTCTACCGGTAGAGAAGACCCGCGGATTATTGGACTTGGATGTGGCGACTGATCATCGTCAATCCTTGTCAGGTTTTTATGTTTTCTTTAAGTCCCATTCCTCCATTTTGGAAAAATGCTTTGACACTGCTTCTTAGGCTTTTGTGCCAAGTCGCTGATAGTGTTCTATTTTGATGAGAATGATGTTGATTCAATGCAGTATCTAGAACTACAAGCTTATTTTGAAAACGAGGGCACATATTATTGCACCTTCGAGATTTATCAATTATGACAAGTGATTTTATAACTGATTGATACAAACAAATATATCAACTGCCAATCATATGAGATGTTATATTGCCTATCTTATATATATTTCTTGCTGAGCTATAGTTGCTCACTCTTGCTTGTTTTCAAATTTTACAAACACAACAGCTAAGCGAAATGGCAAGACCCAGGCAGACTGTTCGAAAGCAGGTGACTAGGCCCGAGCCACCACTTGAGATTCCACCGGTAGGCCCCATTAGCCAGATTGGTTGGCAGCTTTTGTTAGTACGTTTTATTTATCAGCATGACCTGTGCAAGGCAGTGTATCGTAACAAACTTTCAAGCCGCCAGCTTCGCTTCATATCGGAGTGTTGCTGGTAGCATAAATACTATTTAATTCGGTCTGTAATAACTCTGATAACTTTATTACTGTTTAATCAATGTGTGACGTTTCTGAGGCTCTAACCTGTGTGTGTGAGTGTGGTGTGAGTTTATTGTGGGGTCGATGGCTGTGTTATATATATTATGTGCAAGAGCAGGTATGTTATTAATGGAAAATGGACCGTGAGCGCCTAGATCTCCGACCCCGGATCTGGGGGCGTCACAGTAGATTTTGAAGATTCAGCTTGGCTAGATTCCTTAATCTTGTATGATTCTATACATTCATCTCTAGCTTTAATCTTTGACCTCAAATCCCTGAGTTCTTTCATAAGAACCTCATTCCTTTGTATAATTACTTTATTAACTCCTTCGAATTGAATGAGTTTCTCCTTTAAATCAGCAATAAGATCATCATGGTTGATTTCAGGAGCCTTTTCAACCATTAATTCAGAAATGATTTTTCTCAAATGACTATTCTTTCGTTCAAGCTTGTTATTCTTATTTTTGAGTTCCATGAACTCAATAATAGATATATTGCTTGGTACCTTAATGGTTAGTTTTTCTAGCATAGTAGGAGTAGAATGTAAATCAGAATTTATTGAGTTTATCTCACTTGCATCATCTTCCGAAGTTGAATAAGCACTATCCATAGAGTCTTCTTTTATGGATCCTTGTGAGCTTTCTTCATCATTTAGACCTACAAGTGCTAAATTCACCATGTCTTCACTTGATTCTGAATCATCATCACTCCAAGTCAGTAAGGCCTTCGATTTTCTCTGGTCTTTGAAAACAGCTTGCTGTTTTGACTTTAGCTTGAAGCAGTCCTTCTTAAAATGGCCTGGCTTGCCACATTCGAAACATGTTTGCTCTTTGGCTTTCTTGTTGTTGTTGTAACTCCCTCTATCTCTTTTCATTCTGTTCTTCTTTTCAATCAGCCTCTTGATCTTCTTTGAAATGAGTGCAAGTTCTTCATCCGATTCTTCATCAGATTCAATCAGCTTGCTGTTTGTCGACTCCGGCTTGCTGTTTGTAGAATAAAGAGCCAAATTCTTCATTTTGGCTAGAGGAGTTCGAACACCTTCAACCAGACTATTATTTATCTTATTTTCAAACTGTTCTAGCTCAGCAAATACAGCTAGGTGATCCATGGTGTCAATATTTGAAGATGATTCCAAGGCCGTGACTTTAGCTTCATAAATGAATGGTACGGAACTTAACACTTTCATGTTAATTTCATCCTGTGGAATATCCTTTCCAAGTCTCTTTAAAGAGTTTATAGTGACTTGAAACCTTGCTTGTCCCTTGATTGTTTCACCATCTTTGGGCTTGAAATTTCCAAAATCATTCATTAGCTTGCTAAGCTTCACCTTTCTCAAAGTGGTCGATCCTTCATGATAAGTTTCCAAGGCATCCCACATTTCCTTTGCCGTTTTTAGAGAGGAGACTTTATCATATTCAGCTTGATCTAATGCATTCATTATAGAATTTCTAGCTTCTCCATTGTAACCACACTTGATAATCTCATCCATAGTGAGATCATCAACATCTTTTGGTTGGTTTTTATCATCCAAAAATTTATAGTCTCCTTTCTGCACAACTCTTAATACCAGTGGTCTTTTGGACAAGAATGTTTCCATTATACATTTCCACCAATTGTAATTTTATGATCCAGTGAGGAGAGGAGCTCTGTAATCAGCTTTTGCTTCAAGATAATGTTCAGCCATGATCGATACTTTCCTGTTACAGAATTGTTAGTAAACCAAGCTCTGATACCAATTGAAAAAAACACCTAGAGGGGGGGGGGGGTGAATAGGTGTTTATTGCTAAGAATGGTTATTTATGACCTGTTTGAAATTTTACCAGAAACAGCTTGCTGTTTGTGATAGTGCAGTTTATAATTAACGTGCTGTTTGTGCAGTGCAGTATGAAAAATGTAGAAAATTAAATATGACACAAGATCTTTTAGCCAGGTTCGACCCCTAATCCCCTATGGTCTATGTCCTGGTCCCTTACCAACTTGGTAAGAGAATATATTATTGATCAACGATAATGTAATTACAAGATACAATAATATATCTCCCTTCTTCCTAGCTGCTGACAAATGGCTTGCTGAACACCTGTTTCTGGACCTGCTCTCTAAGCTATACTTCACAAGTATACTTCTCTAGCAACGTTCACCAAACCCTTGTTCCCTAACCAATCTGTCCGGCAACTAAAACACCCAGCTGCTTACAAATGGCTTGCTGTTTGCTGTGCTGAACTAACCCTCTAAGCAATACTTCCCAAGTATCCTTCTCTAGTCTAGTGCGACCCACACAAAACCTTAAGCCAAACTTGTGCAGCAACTATTCAATACAAATTGAACAATACAATGATTTGAATCAATTCCAACTCAACCTATAAACCCTCTGAATATATATATGCGTGTATATAGGGTTTGTGAGGTTTTGAAGAATTTTTCAAGGAAAGCTTGGTTGTATATGTATATCTTGTTTTTCTGCACTTGTGTTCGGTAATAAGAACTGAGGAAGAACAGCTCTTAAATAGGTTAACAAGAATAATTAAAAACTATCTTTGAAAGGCTCCAACGATATTAAAATTTTGAAGCCGTTAGAGATGAGTTTTTGGTTATGCAAAGATGAAGGAGTTTGAATGTTTCAGTTGAGAGAAAGAGAGTATGGAGCGTGCATAGAAGAGAATATTTGATATGATGAGGAAGACAAGCCCATGTGTTTCTTTTTGAGTGGAGGTATTAAAATAAGGTAAAAGTAGTTCCTTATTTTAAGTAAAGAGTGTTTTGTCTCCCAATATATTTGAGATATGAGTACTGGCATAATCAGATATAATTCAGAGGGCCCTTACAAATATTCCTAACAATGTTTCCGTTGCATGCTCCTTGAAGAACCAAAATGTTCCTTAATTCTGGCAGACACAAACAGCTTGCTGTTTGTGAGACTGGCACACTATTTCTTCCTGGCTTGCTGTTTGTCCATGAATTTTGCTTGATGTTTGTGACAAATTGATTATCCAATTAGTAAGCTAATTTTCCCTGCAAAACCAAGTTAGTACAGTACCGAAATAACATAGCAAGTTCATGTCAGCTTGCTGTTTTGGTTCTGGTGAGCTGAACAGATACATGGCCTTATACTTTTGCATTTCTATATCATCAACCAAGTTTCCTGAGAACATAGATATGTCTATTTGATCTTTATCTACAGGAATTCTGAACAGTTGAAACTGGCTTTCTTTTTGTACAAATGGCTTGCTGTTTGTGACAAACTGAATATACAATCAGTAAGCTATTATACCCTGCAAAACCAAGTTAGTACAATACAGAAATACATGATGTTTTATATCAAACTTCAAGCTATTAGCTTGCTGTTTGTGATCATCAAAACTTTACACAACTAGCATGTTGTTTTATATCTATTAATAAGCCAAATGGCTTACTGTTTGTGATCATCAAAACTTAGGAGTATCATAGAGTGCTTTGAGTAGAAAGAACACATATTCTGGAAAGTCTGGATCTTCAAAACCAGGAGGTTGACTAACATATACCTCCTCCTCCAGAATTCCATTCAGAAATGCACTCTTGACATCCATTTGATAGACTTTGAAATTTGCATGCGCTGCATAGGCCAGGAAGATCCTTATTGCTTCTAACCTTGCCACTGGTGGAAAGGTTTCTTCAAAATCAATTCCTTCCTCTTGACTGTAGCCTTTAGCAACTAATCTAGCTTTATTCTTTGTGACTATGCCATTCTCATCCATCTTGTTCTTGAATACCCACTTAGTGCCAATCACTGATTTGTCTTTAGGTTTGGGTACAAGTTTCCATACTTCATTTCTTTCAAACTGGTTTAACTCTTCTTGCATTGCTAAAACCCAGTCTGGATCCAGAAGAGCATGTTCAACTTTCTTAGGTTCCTCTTTGGATAGAAAACTGCTATATAAGCATTCTTCTTGAGTTGTTATTCTGGTTTGGACCTTTGCATTAGGATCTCCAATGATAAGCTCAAATGGATGATCCCTGGTCCACTTTCTTTTTGGTGGTAAGTTTGACCTTGATGAAGTGACTTCATTTTCTCTGTGTTGATCATTGTGGTTTGTTGTTGAGTTTTGACTGTGAGAAACTCCCCCTGAGTGTATGGCCCTCGAGATTGATGGAGTTCTTGCAGATTCATCAACAGATGCTTCAAATTGATTACCAACTGATGATGTAAGTTGCTCTTCAACAGGTGGTTCATTCTGCACTTCAACTGATGATCCTTGTCTGTTTCTCACACCATTTGATCTCCATTCTTCATCATCATCTTCACTTTCTTCGCCACTTCTCTCATTCTCAAATGAGAGAGACTCATGAAAACCTTCATCTACTAGACCAGATATTTTATTGTCATCAAAGACAACATGTATGGACTCCATTACAATGTTTAGTCTTAGGTTGTAGACTCTGTAGGATTTTCCAGCTGAGTATCCAACAAAGATAGCTTCGTCTGCCTTTGAATCAAATTTTCCAAGATGCTCACCATGATTTTTCAGTACAAAGCATTTGCATCCAAAGACATGCAGAAAGTTGATTGTTGGTTTCTTGCCTTTGAAAAGTTTATAAGGTGTCATTCTTTTTGCTTGATTGACCAAAGAAATATTCTGAGTATAGCATGCAGTGTTTATAGCTTCTGCCCAGAAGTATGTTGCTAGCTTAGACTCTTCTAGCATTGTTCTTGCAGCTTCAATTAGAGTTCTGTTCTTTCTTTCCACTACACCATTTCGTTGAGGAGTTCTTGGTTGAGAGAATTCTTGGATAATTCCTTCTTCTTCACAAAACTCTCTTATTACAGAATTCTTAAACTCGGTTCCATTGTCACTTCTAATTCTCCTTACTTTGAGTAGAGGATTGTTGTTGACTATCTTGATGTGATTTATAATGACTTCACCCGCCTTATCCTTAGAGTGCCAAAAGAATGTCCAAGAGAATTTTGAGAAATCATCAATAATCACAAGACAGTATTTCTTCTTTGAGATTGACAACACATTGACTGGTCCAAAGAGATCCATGTGAAGTAGTTGCAAGGGTTGATCAATTGATGACATTGACTTTGATTTGAAAGAGGCCTTCTTCTGCTTCCCTTTCTGGCATGCATCACACAATCCATCCTTGGAGTAATCCAATTTTGGAATACCTCTAACCAAATCCTTCTTTACCAACTCATTCATTGCTTTAAAACTCAAGTGTGACAGTCTTTTATGCCAAAGCCAACCTTCATCTTCACTTGCCTTGCTGAGAAGACATGTAGTCATGTTTGCATTTGTTGAATTGAAATCAACAATGTACACATTTCCTCTTCTATCTCCTGTCAACACTACCTTGTTGTCACTTTTCTTGAAAATGACACAAGCTTCAGATGTGAACCAGACATTCTGGCCTTTGTCACACAGTTGACTGACACTTAGCAAGTTATGCTTAAGTCCATCAACCAGTGCTACTTCTTCAATGACAACATTCCCTTGTGAAATCAAGCCATATCCTCTAGTATATCCTTTGCTGTTGTCTCCAAAGGTAATGCTAGGGCCAGCTTTCTCCTCAAGCTTAGTGAGCAGGGTAGAATCTCCAGTCATATGCCTAGAACAACCACTGTCCAGATACCAAAGATTCTTTCTGTTTCCCTGCACACATCAAAACAAAATCAAGTTGATTTTGGTACCCAAGTTTTCTTGGGTCCTGCCTTGTTAGCCTTTTTCTTATTTTTCAAGCCCTTACTACCCAAGGGTTCTTATTGAGTTAAAAGCATCTGAGGCATATTAAAAGCATTGTAATATGGATTATACATGAATGGCATGTTAGCATAATGACTAGATGCATGAGCAGGCTGGACAAGCATGTTTGGCATAACATTCATAGCAGGCATATGTACTGACTTAGGCATACTAGGCACAAAAGCATTCTTAACAGATTTACAGTTGACAAATAAATGATTAACACTACCACAGTTCACACATTCCTTTCGAGGAGCATATTTATCAGGTGTGTAATTAGTATGTTTGTTAATTCCTACCTTGCCGTTTCTATTCTTCTTATTAGCCTTAGCCTTAGCCTTAGGTTCAGTCTTTTCTAACTTATCCTTCAATTTCTTGATTGACAAGTTGCCTATGTTTCCTTGTTCAACTGACTTGGTTTTGCCACACTCTCCATTAACAAAGTTCTTATTGACAGGCCCGTACTTTTTATTCGATTTAGTTAAAGATGCTTTGCTAACGAGCTTAAGTCTCAAAGAACATTCTTTTTCACTGTCTGAAGCAACTTCCCTATCAATATCTAACTTAATTTCTGCTAATTTGTGAAAAGAATCAACTCCTTGTTTACTATAAATTTCTTCAGTTTTAGCCTTTGATCCCTTCCACTTAGCAATTAAGTCTTGTTCCTATTTTAACTGTTTTATTAAACACTCTTCTCTTTTCAGAGCCTCAAGTAACTCATTCTTAGCATCCTGGAAATTTCTTTTCATTGTTTCAAAATCAATTAGTTGAGTTTCTAACAGAGTATTCCTATCACCTATATTAGCATTAAGATCTTTAATCTTTTTGTTCTCCTTGTTAAGCGATTTTAATGTGACATGCATGTTACACAATTCATTAGACATTTCATTAACAACATTAACACATTCATCTTTGGAAAGTTCAGTTAGGTTTGTAGAGTATACCTGGTTGCTTGATGAACTAGCCTCTTTATCAGTTTCGTTTGCCATGAGTGCAAGATTGACAAACTCCTCTTCTGCATCTGAGTCACCTCCAGCAGCCCAGTCACTATCTTTTGACACGAATGCTCTCCCTTGTTGCTTGGGAAGATTAAAATATTTCTTCTTGTAATCAACAGCTTCAAACTGCTTCTTTTCTTTCTCAGTTTGGGATTTCCTGCATTCATTAGCAAAGTGACCAGCAATTCCACAGCTATAGCATTTGATCTTTGATCTTTCAACCACATCCTTGTTCGGTTGATAGCTTTTCTTGAATTGCCCGGTTTCTGCTGGATTCTTCCTGAATCTTAGCTTCGAAAATCTCTTTGACAGAAATGCCAAATACTCATCTAGATCTTCAGCTTCATCCTCACTTAATGCATCAGGTTCTTCAATCATCTTGCTTTTACCTTTGCTAGTTTTAGCTTCACCTTCACAAGTTTTTGAACTTAGTGTGGCTTCTACACTCTTCATTCTTCCACCACCTTGGATTGTTGGAATATTGGCCACCAAGGCAACAGATCCACCTTTCTTCTAGATTTTCTCCACTTCCTCATCTTCCTGCATTTCAAGCTCATAGGTCTTCAGGATGCCATATAGTCTCTCAAGTGTAAAATCTTTGTAGTCCTGAGAGTTCCTCAACGAGACTGTTACTGGCTTCCATTCCTTAGGAAGAGATCTTAGAAACTTTAGGTTGGAGTCCTTGGTTTCATATTTTCTCCCATACAACTTTAGACCATTCAGTAACTTTTGAAATCTACTGAATATGCCTGTTAGATTTTCACCAGAGGAGTAGTGAAAATGCTCATATTGCTGTATTAGGAGCTGCATTTTATTTTCTCTGACTTGCTCAGTTCCTTCACAGATTGTTTGAATAGTGTCCCACACTTGCTTGGTAGTAGTGCAGTTTATAACACAATCAAACATATCTTGGTCAATGCCATTGAATAGGATGTTCATAGCCTTCATATCTTTGTGAATCTCCTCCAAGTCTTCATCTGTGTACTCAGCTTGATCCTTTGGAATAGGCCTTCCAGCAGCTATAGTGGCAGCATCTTGACCAATCCTAGAGTTGGCCTTCATTGGAACATGAGGTCCTTTCTCTATGCAATCTACATAGCCTTCATCAATGGCTGAGAGATGAAGGTGCATCTTTACTTTCCAGTGAAAGTAATTATCTTTGTCAAGCATTGGAATCTTCACACCTGTATCCTTCCTTCCCATGGTTTTGATATTTAGACTTCTTGTATGTTAGAAGCTTGCTTTGATACCAATTGTTAGGTCTCGAAGTATCGTAGAAGGGGGGGGGGGGGGGTTGAATACGATACTACCAAAATATTTCGATTTTCAAGATTTTTGCGGATAACAATTTTTCGGATCTTGAAATCAAAAATAACGAAACACAATTTCAGGAATATATCTTTATTGATAATAAACCCAAAGGGGTGTTACAACTTCTAATCCAATGGATTAGCTTCAAAACCAGAACACTCATAAAGATAGTTTAGGCACGAGGACCTTCTACCCGACACTTCCTGAAAGCGGGCTAAGCCGGCTTTCCTACTAGATGGACTATCTAGCAGCTTACACAGAGAAGATATAAGAGAGAGAAGAGAGAGTTGGGTATTGAGGTGTGTTTTGAAATGAAATACAACAGGCCTTTTTATAGACTTTAGAAAGTTACTATGCATCTAAATTAACGTAACTGCTGACGTAAATCTGTCCGCCGCTGCCTCTTTTCAAACCTTCTGACATCCAAAATTCAACAAAAGCTTTTTTTGTCAAAACTTTGAATTTTATATTTGTGTGGGCCCCACCTGATTGACTAGTACTTTTGGGTACTATTCATGAATAGTAATTTCGGTTACTATTCATATGAGTATTACTATTCATGTGAATAGTAATTTTGGTTACTATTCATGTGAATAGTGATTTTGGTTACTATTCATATGAATAGTGATTTTGGATACTATTCATTTTCCTCTTAATTTGACATCCTTAAATATGCAGCTTCCAAAATGGAGGATATCAATACTGCTCTAAACTCAATCATACCTCTTAACAGTTTTTTTGAGTTTAGATACCTTGATTCCTTTGTGACGTGTTGACGCCTAGTGCAACTGGTCTGGTTCACAGACGACTAATATTCACTCATGGTCTTCGTATCATGTCTTTAAGAACACTGCTAAGAATTGTGCAACCATACAAACTTTATCTCTGGAATCTTTTGGCCCTTAAACTGAATCATCTGTACATTTAATTTTGTCACTGAGGCTTGATCATGTTAATGAACTTCTTTCAGCAACTTGATCCTTGTTGATGCCTGTTCTTTAAATTTCACGATCCCTGTATAGAGTTAATATTATTTATCTTTTATCCTAGTTGAGTTATATATGTCCTCTATTACATATTACATTACATTATGCTTTACAAGGGACTACAATGTATATTCAGATTAATGTACTTCTATCGATGACGGAAACAGAATTAAGGAATAGACGAAACTAAATGATACTATCGTCAATTTTTGGACGATAGTCAAGGCTTAATAATTAATATATTTTTAAATGACTTTGAAACAAAAATTGAGAGTAAAAAAAAATCTTTATTAAATTTAGAAGTTAGTAGGGGCTTCAATTTATGTTAGCCCCATGGTTCAACCCTTGCTTGTGCCTGAGTTTTTCTTTTTATTCTGGGAGGCTGGTCAGAGTATGGCACACCCTACATAGAGGGCCAGATCCAAGCTTGAACTTGATCTGGCCGTTTCTTTGAAAGTTTACAATGCCATGGCAAATGATTTTTCTTCCAAAAAGTCCAATATTCGAAATTTAAAACATAAAACGTGGTTCAGGTTCAGCTTATTGGAGATCAAGACAGTGGCGGAGCCAGGGTCCAAGTTAAGTGGGGTCCAAAATTTTTTTCATACATAACATATGTAAATTTGTTACAGAAGTTACCTATTACAACAACATTCTTCTTTTCTTCATATTTTGAAACCTCTGCATGATTTCTTCATTGTTGATTGTTTCGAAAACATCTCTTTCAATATAGGTTACTAGACAATCGTTCAACCAAGTATCTCCCATTGCATTTCGAAGAACACTTTTTATAAGATTCAAAGCTGAAAATGCCCTCTCAATAGTAGCTGTTGCAACCGGCAAGATTAATGCTAGTTTCACTAACATATAAACCAACGGAAATCCCAAATCTTTTTGTTTCAGAACCATCTTTTGAGCAAGTTCTGCAACTCCTTTTAAATCACTAAAATCATTGTCGCTTCTCATATTAGCAATGTAATTATCAAGCTGATCGTCAAGGGCCAGAAGACTTATTTCATTAAATTCCAGTGGATATAATTTAGCTAGCCAGTTTATGCTTATCAAAAGCAGAGAAGGAATGGCGTGGATCAAGACTTAATATACATGTCAGAAGCTCCATATTAACATTATCGAAACGATCATTCATCTCTTGGAGTTGGAAATCAATAACATTGTAAAATAAACTAACATGTCACTGCTTCTCTTTCTTTTGGGAATTTAGTCATTCAGATCTCATGGATGAGTTTGGTATCCTTTTTTACTGGCCCCAAAATGTCCCTCATGGCCCCTTTAGTATAATACAATGCTGGATATATTATATATAAAAATATAGGTAATTTTTTTTAAAAATTCAAGTGGGGTCCATGGCCCTCACCAGACCCCTCTGTATCCGCCCCTGGATCAAGACATTGGTATTGTGAAGATTTGCAGGCTGAAGTCAATTAAAATGAAATTATTCAAAAAAAGATAATCTGATCGAATAGAATGACAAAATGAGAGTTGCTGCTACACATGTTGCTAAACCATTAGTGATTAGACACTATAACATGCCTTTCTCCGATAAATGTGTTCCTCAAGTTATAATCCAATTTTTGGATTTCTTTGGTTGATTTCTTTCGGTGCATTTCATGGGGCTGTAGGGCGTTCTTTGTTTGTGATGCCTTCTGGTTTTTTCGTGCAAACACACATATCAGTTCTGCATTTCTCTCTTATTCACTTATCAAATTTGGTAATATCTGCCAGATTTTGGTGCAGCTGTACAGTTTCAACTCAGAACGCTTCTAAAAGGAAAAGGTCATTTAATTTTAAGTTGGAAACTTTGGGTACAGGGCGCCAGAGACCAATGTCCATGATATATGGCAGAGTCGATGATATGACTGATGTTTACAAATATGGGCTAGCTCTTTGAAATTAACTCTAGAATTGAGGCTATACACACCGAATAATTTTAACATGAAAGCTTTTTGTAATGAGTAAGATAGGAGACATAATTCATGACTAATTTTGTGGTCGGAAACAATGGTAAGGCAAGATTATAACTAAGAATCGAAATTCTGGGAGCAGTACTATAATCTGTTCAGACAAGAACTCTATTTACGTCCAGCTTATTTGAACATCTGATTGATCTTTTTCTAAGTGAAAATTAGGACAAGAATGATACAATGATATGACAGTGATAAATGCAGCACAGATTTGTCGTTTGCATTCATCTTATTTTAGGGAAACTCTAAATATAATATATAGGAGTGAATTCACCATTTGTACAACTTTTATAATACCGACCTACTTAATTTTTACCCATGCTTCTGTACAATATACTGTAATGTATTCTTTAACTTGCAACTTTTTAGAAAGTTTTATTTATTAATATTTAATTAATTATGTTCAGAAGTTCTCGGTTTGCCATTGTTATTGTCTGTCCCCAAGTCAGAGTTTCTTTTCACTATGGTCTGTGTAGTTAAAGTTTCTGATAGAACATTTGTGTTCTGTTAAATTGTGCAAGCAGAGCAATGGTTAGAGATGTAGAAAAGAAAGAGGAGCTTTGAGCCTTTGATGGAATACAGCATATCTTGAATTCGAAATATTTGTTCAAGAGTACTTACGATGAAAGTTTTGAATAGCAGTTCCATACGGAAAACAATGGTTTCAAGGTTCATCACCTATATACTTGTAGAATTGTACTAGTCTACTCATTAATGGAGATTTATTATTCTTGTGAGTTTTTGAAGATTAGACTATATGCAAATATGCTAATTGACATTATTCATGTTTGACTGCTTCCTGTCTTGCGTAACATTGCTCCAATAAGCTATATAAACCATATTGCGATAGATCAGCTGTACTTTCTTATAAGTTGGAGGTTGTTCATTACATGAGCAATTATCAAGGTATTATGTTGAGCACTTTCAGAGGAAGACAGGGATAAAAACTATTTATTAGACCACAATACTGCATATCCCGGAAGGGGATGCAATTGGGCAACATCCAAATTAAGAACAAATGGGTACTAATAAGAGATGGCATTTGATTAAGAGGTTCTTACAGTACACTTGAGTATAAAACCAGTTAATGTTTAATACTCAGCCAACTCAGAAAAATTAATAGGCGATACAAATCTGTTTTCTCCGATGTACAAGGTCTGAGCTGCCAGAAATGAAGCAGCTTGTGTTGGGTGGTACAAATCCCAGAATAAGTACTCATCGCGATTGGAACAAAAACTTGCTGCTGGAGTACACGTTTGTGTCCCTGATCCGCAGCAAGCAGTTTCAACATCTTTTAAACCTGAAAATATGAGGGTTAGCACAGTCATAAATTTGCATCATTCTCACAGATAATCATGCCATTACAGCATTTCTAGCCTATCATGACTGTATGCCTAAGTGGGTAAAGATTGTTTATTTACCAGTCCTCCTAAAAGATTAATGTGTTAAGAGGAGGACTTAACAAGATCTCATACTTTATTCTAAGAAAGAAATTGAAACTGATTGAAAAATTATTTACTTACCGAAAAGAAGATGATTCTCTATAACATTCATGGTCATTTCATATGTGTTTCCGATTGAATATATTAGTGCAGGAAGCTCTGAGCTGATTTTTGACATGAGTGTAGAAAGTTCAGAATGGAAAGATCTAGAGAAGTCATTTTGAATCTCTAAACAACCTCCTGTAGAATTAAAGATTCTTCGTGATGGACAGCAGCCGACTGGTGGTACACTTATAATGCCAAACTTCCTAGCTCCTAGGCTGTACAAAGACTGCATGTAACCAACAAAATTCAAGTTTCAAGTTTCAAGTACAAACTTGTATGAGTATCTGGGAACAGTTCCGAGTTTTAAATACCTTTATGTAGCTCTCATACGCAGTCATCAGAACACTGATGAATTGTTCCTTTGGCACGGTACTATTAGTTGCGAAATGACCAAAAATGTCATTGCTACCTACGCTGATGCTAAAGACAGACTTGGAGAGAAAACTTGCTGCGCCTTTTGGTCCCATTACCTCTGTAAGATTGCTGCGAACCGTGGCAAATTGCTTGATTTGCTCTGACAATGGCACAACGATCTGTTGGTTATCACGTAGGAAGAGAACGATATTGTCAGGGTATGACTATCCTTAAAGGATAAAAATTGAACAGCAATATGATTTTAGTTGGCAAGATAAATTTGCTAGTTAATTATACCAAGTCCTGTCCAGTTATGTCAAGGATACCGGCACCACCTGAGGCAAAGTTTACACCCCTAAATTTTCGCTTCTGGAGTCCTGATTTGATGGCTGCAAGATAGAAAAATGGCTGCGGGCTTCTCCTGAATCCCATAAGCTTGGCTGACCAATACGTACCCAAAGTTAGAATCATGCAAACCATAACCAAAACAATATTACTTATAAACAGAACCACTGGTGATACTAACCAATGTAATCAGCACTGTTAAAACCATTACTGAACCTCCCGGTGGCCCTTGAGTTTGGAAAATCGATGCCATTGGCCGGAAAGTTAGCTCTTGCTTGGCTGTTGGCTAAGAAAGAATTAGTACCAACATCTGCAGTTGAGTCCCCTAGTATAAATAGGGCAGGAACCGCAGCCCCACACAACCGGGGTACCAACATGGCCAAAACATTGGCTAGAAAAAATACTGAAGCAACATGTTTATTTGCCATAGTTGCTATATTTGCGATGAGGAAGTGAGTGATAATTATATCCTTCGAGTGAAAATATATTTCACTTGTTTTAGTTAATGTTGTGCAGATTTTTAAGTTAAATTTTCAAACACTATTTATAGACTATCTGCGGAAATAGGTCTCAGGAACTCACTAAGCTACAAAAAAGATGTTTCCATATACGCGACAAGATCGATAGGCTTGTGGGCGGATTTGCTGTAGAAAATTGTTTGAGATATGCACTTAACTCTTTTAACTGATCGGCAAATCATACAAATACATTTGACGGTGTAGACAAATCTACTGCGCCTATGATTGCCGGCACACAACAATTGATGTACAGTTCTTGTATATGATTTATTAATTGTAATAGTTTATGCATTTGACTAAATCTCTTCAATGATGAATTCATAATTGTATCTTACTCAACGGTAGAAACAAGATGTTACCTTTGTCGGATTTTAACGAGGTTTTATAATTCTTCATACTTTATATGTTTTACTAGCTTAAGAAATCACATTATCGTGACCGTAGCATGCCTTGCAATTCTATATAATATTATTGATTATACATATGAACATATATGTTACTTTACTGGCTAAACCAGTGGTGATTGTCTTAGTTACTTGTTGCTGATGAAAAGAACATACAGATAAATCTATAGTAGGTCTAGCAAACTACAAAGGAAATAAATGGCCCTTAACTTCCTGCTCTCCAAAAACTAATGCCAACTGTATGTTAAAAGTCGATGTCAAGGTCTCGTGAAATATGCGTGGAAAAGGTGGTAGTTCATTCCTCATCATGATGAGAAACGAGACAATAATTGCTGGCCAGGGTGTATCGTTGTGCTCAAATCTAGCTCCGTTGTCGATACCTGCAATGTTGTATGCTCTTAAATCCTCTTACGAAAATATGTAATTAATGTAAAAGCATGCATACACGATTGAAAAAATATAAAGAAAGTATTTGTGTTACAGCAAGAAAATTAACTAAAATTATCAGTAGAACTTAGGGTCAATTTTATTACTTTTTTGATCAAACTAGAATTCTATAGTTTGTGGCTGAATTTAGTCAATTGTATTTGTGCAACAATTCGATATTTTTTCTTCGGCTCAATTTGAAGCCCACCATAAAAAAGATCGAAAATTCCTGTCAAACAATCCATGTACGCTCAACTGAATATGACTGACTTTAAAATTAAATTTGTTCTCAAAAAATTAGCTAAACTGTTTTTTTAATTTGCAAGAATTCGATTGAATTTCATAAAAGTAATAAAACTTAGGGTCAACTTTATTACTTTTTTGGTCAAACTTGAATTCTATAGTTTGTGCCTGAATTTTGTCAATCGTATTGGTGCATAAATTCTATAT
This sequence comes from Saposhnikovia divaricata, assembly GCA_036435485.1. NCBI lineage: Eukaryota > Viridiplantae > Streptophyta > Magnoliopsida > Apiales > Apiaceae > Saposhnikovia > Saposhnikovia divaricata. Next base: position 49,972,207 of record CM071596.1, on the reverse strand, counting down.
ATTTTCTTTGGCTCAATTTGAAGCCCATCATAAAAAAAACTAAAAATACCCACCAAACAATTCATGTAAGATTTATTGAATACGGCCGACTTTAAAATTATGATATTTTCAAATGTAGAATAAACAGGAAATTTATAATACCCCCAATATGTTTATTAAATTATTTAATTAACTGCATTTATAGTATATAAGTTATATGTTAAATTGTAATTAAATATAATTTTATTTTAAAACTTTTAGAAATATTTAGAAATTTGTTTCCCTGACCGAATTCTAGGAAGATTAGGTATACTTATTCTAATATTATATATATAATTATATATAATAAGCGTAAGAGGAATATTATCCATAATTTTCGTCATTGTACTACCAAAATAATCTCAACCATCGAATTCAATATTTTTAAAAATAGACGATCAAGATTATATCATATTAAAAAAGAAAATTATAATCTAAAAAGAATATGATTAGAAAAGGTTGCACTAGAAGTGAATTTTAAAAAGAATATTATAATCTAAAAAGGATATAATTAAAAAAGGTTGTATTAGAATTGAATTTGAAAAAGAAAATCATAATCTGAAAAGGATATAATTAAAAAAAGGTTTTATTGGAATTGAAATTTATTTGTTTTTTATTAGTTTTAAAAAAATCATATTTACTATTTGGGATCTATCTTGAGATCTAAAAATCAGATTTGGATTATTTTAGAATCACACGAAACTCATAAGATTATCTTTATTTAGTGATGATTTAATAATTATTATTCAGATGGAAATACTCAGAATCTCAAAAGAAAATATAATTACAAATTTTTGCATTAATCCTATTCAACGTGGAAGACATACATTGATAATCCTATTCAATGTAAAAAAATCTAATTATATATAACTTAAAAATGTTATTCAATGAATCAAAACCTAATTATATATGATTTAAATCACTAACATACACATTTTCGTATTTCAATATAAATACACTTTTTAGTTTATAACATATTAAAATATAAAACATTTCTTTATGCTAGATCCAATGGTTTTCATCTATTTACATTAAGATATAACGATTCTTATTTATTTTATCGTACTGAGGATCAACTACCGATTATCAAAGTTTTGGTCAAAAACTGTCCTACGCTTATAATTAAAATTGTATTTGGTTATTAGTAGAAACATCTTCAAATAATAACAAGGGTATTTTGATAATCAAAACGAATTATAAGTAGAATTCATAAATCGAATAAATTAAAGATTATTTTATTAATTTCATGTGGACTGTAAATTGGAAAATTGTTGTTAAACCATCAATAAATTAAAGATTATTTTATTAATTTCATGTGGACTGTAAAATCGTCCAAATCAAATTTTAAGAATTCTAGATAGAAAATAAATATTAAATCGAATGTGTAAAATCTTTTAAATATCAATTTTTTAACAACTTAATATGTTAATTAATAACATATAACATTAAAAAAATAATATAATTATAGATAATAAAAAAGTAACAGTGCATTGCATGGGTTATAAGCTAGTAGTAAGAGGGATATTATCCACAAAGGTTTGATCTTTTGGTTTGGTCACTGTACTACCAAAATAATCTCAACCGTCGAATCAAATATATTGAAAAATAGATGATCTAGATTATATCATATTAAAAAGAAAATTATAATCTAAAAAGGATATAATTAAAAAAGTTTGTATTAGAACTGAATTTAAAAAATAATATAATATAAAAGGGATATAATTAAAAAAGGATACAAATGAATATTTTCTATTTTTTTATTAATATTAAAAAAAGTTCATATTTACTATCTTGAGATCTAGAAATCAGATTTGGATGATTTTACTGCCCACACAAAGCTCAAAAAATTATCTTTAATTTAGTAATAATTCAACAATTATTATCGAAATGGAAACACACAGAATATCAAGAAAAAATTTAATTACGAATTTTACATTATTCTATTCAATGTAGAAGACCTACATTGATAATCATATTCAGTGTAGAAAACCAAATTAGATTATTTATATCATTAACATACACTTTTTTGTATTTTAATATAAATACACGTTTTAGTTTACATGTTAAAAAATAAATATTTTTTATGCTAGATCCATCATTTTTAATCTATTTATTTTATGATTTTATGATTGTTATTTATTTTGTCGTACTAATGACCAGACTACCGACTACTAATGTTTTGGACAAAATCACTCTTACACTTATTATTAAAACTATATTTGGTTGTTAGTATAACTATCTTCAAACAGTAACAAGGGTATTTTGATAATCAAAACGAAATATAAGTAGATTTCATAAATCGAACAAAATTTTTAACGTAAAAAATTGTCAATTTCCACTACACCATACAAGGTCTTTACCAACACTCGAAAATGATGTTGCCACGAGAAATGTTGCCTTATATGTCCAAAAATCAATTAAAACAAATGTATGCCAACATCATAGCCAGATGTTTCCGTTCATGTTGCCATAGATACAATTTTTCCCTCAATGCCAACACTTATATGGGTGTTGCCTTAGACACGCGAAAACATGTTAAAAAAGTGGGGGGGAAAAGCCCGCTTGCTGAAAAACAAAAACGCGCTCAAAGTAAAATATTTTGTCTAAAAGCCGCTTATACCAAAACTCATCCCCTCCCTCTCGAACACTCTCTCTGTCTCTCTCTCTCTCAAAACTTTCCGGTTGAAGCTCTTTCTCTTTACACTAAAACTCATCCTCTCTCTCTCAAACACTGTCTCCCTCCACTAGTACAAAACTGATTTTTTACGTCGCCTAATATACGTCGGTTCCGCTTAAAGGCGACATATATTCTACCTTTATACGTCGGTTCCACCTAAAGGCGACGTATATTTACATTTCTCAGTACCATTATACGTCGCCTTTGTTTAAGGCGACGTATAAGATTAACTTTATACATCGGCTTTGTAAGAGGCGACGTATAAAGTGAATTTTATACGTCGGTTGACAAAATCCGCCGTATATGATGCACTTTATAAAATTACATTTTACGACGCCTTTTTTGAACCGCTGTATAAAGTTTCACTTTATACGTCATTTTTTTTCACCCGCCGTATAAAGTACCATATTTTACGTCGCTCAGTATAATAGCCGTCGTATAAAACTTGTAAAAAATAAAAAATAAAAATAAGAAAATAAGACGTATAATGGTATAGTTAAAACTTTAGTCGTGCTTCAGTTTCCCCAAATTAACTCAGACCTAATTACAACACCACCACCACCGGCTTCAACACTACCACCACCGGCTTCAACAACAACGGTTAATCTAAGGTAATTTACTTCAATAACACTGCTCTTTATAAGAAAATAAGCCGTATACTTCAACGATTTACTTCAGCGATTGCTTGTAATTTCCCCCGACTGTTGCTTCGAATTACTTCAGCGATTTACTTGGAATTGGGGGTCTGGACATCTAATTTGGTTTAGTCCACTGCTCTTGCTTTCCCCGACTATTGCTTGGAAGGTCTCTCTCTCCCTCTCTCGCTTAATATCTCTCTCTCTCTCTCTCTATCTCTCCCTCTTTCCACCCATATCTCCCCTCTTCTCTCCCCTTTATGTTATGATATGTAATTGTTGGTCTTGTGATTATTATTGTAATGGTGATTCTGCAGAATTCAAATCCAATTGGAAGTGGACTAGGTATTGAAGCTATAATTGAAGCAGCTGGACCTGATTGTATTGTTCCTGGTCAGATAACTCCAATTAGATTACTTGGTCTTAAGGTATTATTTCCCCTTGGTTTCTGTCTGATTTCTTTTGTTCAACTTATTAGTCTTTATAATTTGTTTGTCACAATTCTTGTTTGACTATAATTTACCCTTAAGTATGCTACTCATTGATTTTGAGGCAGTTGAATCATATATAAAACTGAAATGTATCACTTTACTTGGAAAGATTGTTTTATTCGTGGGCAAAATTGTATGTAGACTGTAGAGTATGTATTATATAGATCATACTACGCCATCATGCTTAGGATTTCCAGAACACTTAGTTTAGAATTTAGTTTAGGGTATTTATGCACAAGTCTTTTAACACAGAGATTTACCTGCCTGGAATTTCCAGGATTACGATCCTACGGGGTAGTTGCAGCTTCTTTCTAAAAAATATGTCCCGTTGAAAATTACCTTACTTGCACATTATGGTGGAGAGGGGCCATAATTGTTTAATTCCATTGATGTACAACATCTTTTATCATGCAGTTAATCAGTATTTACAGGATCTCTCTCTCTCTCTCTCTCTCTCTCTCTCTCTCTCTCTCTCTATCTCTCTCTCTCTCTCTCTCTCTCTCCCCCTACAGAGGTATTACATCCTGCCGCATTGTGATTTGTGTAATTTATCTAAGCAATGTTGAATAACATCGTTATAATTTTTTCTTTATTTTCTTGGTGTTAATTGTGCTAATCAGTTTTTCAAACGATGAAACCATAGTATTATATTTCATCCAAGTATAAATTGGGGTCTAAACTGGTAATTTGCGGATTTGCACAGAGGATTAGGTTACTATACTAACAAATGCAGTTCTATGAGATAAAATGGGGATGCGATCATGTGAATGAGTAAATGATTATTAGACAGTGGCGGAGCAGAAAATTTTAGTTGTTGGGGCTAAAATGGAATACTTCTTGTATTGTATAAGTGTGTAATTAAAGTGAATTGTTGTTTCTTGGTTTTTTAGATTGGAAAAGGAGATAGCTTTAATTTGTTGTCTAATTGCTTGATACAACATTTTAATCATATTTTGCTGGACTGAATTAATGAGTGTTTGTGTATATAAATTAAAAAAAACCCAATAAAAAAATAGATAAACAAACAGGGGAAGAGAGAGAGACCTTGAGTTCAATCGCAGCAGACTCATATGTAAGTCATTAATTAAATAAAACCCTAGCATTTTTGTTTATAGAAAACTGAATAGCAAGTCATTAATTAAATAGATAAACCCTAGCATTTTTCTTTATAGAAAACTGAATAGCAAGTCATTAATTTCAGCATTAAACTCATACGTATTGTTTTACTTAAAAGGTAATCAATATGCATTATAAAAATTAAATAAATTATTATGTTATAATACATACAAATTTTAAAATTTAATCTCACTTGATAAATACATAAAGAAGGAACACAAATGTTCCATTAGTAATCTGTTGAATTGAGCTGCTGGAGTTGCAAACAACTAAACAATGATACAAATGAGCAGAACATTGACTGTTCAGTTAGTTCATATTAAACAGTACGAACCATTAAGAGAAGATTCTATATGGTACCTCGTAAAGTTACCAATTTATATCACCTCCTATATGGTTTCAAGTGATATTATTGATTTGATAATGTTTTATCGATTAAAGTGAAGTTTAATGAAATGAGGTTAATTGTTGTGAGTTTTGTGTATTGTTTGTTTGATTGATTAATTGGTAAATGTGTAGTGCACTAGTAGTAGTGACATTTTGTACAAGGGAGTTTGTCAATTCTATAACTAAATGATCCAGTTAAGCTGTTTTAAGTTAAAGTTTCCCCAGTTAAGCTGTTTTGTTAATTGTTCTCTGTTTTAAGTTAATGCTCGATGCAAATTTTTCACAATTATCCTATGGTAGTTATATGCTACTATCAGAATCTATCGTATATTAAGCTTTAGGTAATTTACTCGTCCCTACTGTGAGTGTAAAATAAACTGCCAAAGATATAGTCCTATTTAGAGCAATAATAGTGAAAAAATGTAGTGATAAAAACCAGAAAATACGAAATGTTTTAATTTGATTTTCAGCATAAATAATGAAATCTTGTAGCTGTTAAATTATCTCAACTCCCAAATCTGCCCTTTATTGCATTGTTTTAGTAATATATAATGGATCGACATTCATGGATGTACAAAATTTCACGTGCAACAGCCGAGTATATTGATGGTGTTACAGAGTTCATTACTTGTGCGACGCTATACCTGGAAAACAATCAAAAGGAAGAGGGAAAAGAACAAATGATCTTATGTCCATGTCGTGACTGTAAGAATTTTAAAATGTATCGTACTATTGATATAGTGGAGGATCATCTTTTCCGTCGTGGTTTTAAGGAGGGTTATGTGAAATGGATTTGGCATGGTGAAGCAGTAGACTCCGCGAGGACCTCAGGTACAAAACGTGCAAGGGAGGAAGATAGTATGGCGAATAATGATGAAGAATATATGGAAAATGATAGGGTACAAGAGATGATACAAGATATGGAAGAACATTTCATGCACCAACCAGACATTTTTAATAGTTTGGTTGACGATTCTAAAAAACTTCTGTATCAAGGCTGCAAGGATAAATTTACTAGGTTGTCAACAACCTTGAATTTGTGTAAGCTAAAAGTAAAGCATAATTGGAGTGACAAGAGTTTCACAGAGATGCTTCAGCTTTTAGGAGAAATACTTCCAACGAGTAATGAGCTCCCTACTTCTACCTACGAGGCGAGGAAGATATTGTGTCCCATGGGCATGGATGTAAAAAAAATACATGCTTGTCCAAATGATTGCGTCTTATTCCGAAATGAGCATGAAGATTTAGACATATGTCCCAAATGTGGGGCATCTCGATATAGGCGACAACGCAATAATGCTTGTAATGAGAATAATAAAAGGCCTCCTGCTAAGGTAATGTGGTATTTACCTATTTTGCAGCGATTCCAACACCTCTTTGCGAGTGCAAAAGATGCAAAGCTTCTTAGGTGGCATGTAGAGGGGAGAAAATCCGATGGGATGCTCAGACACCCTGGTGACTCTCCACAATGGAGAACGATTGATGGAAAGTTTCCAGAATTCAGCGAGGAACCTAGAAATCTACGGCTGGGATTATGTGCAGATGGTATTAATCCATATCGCACTATGAGGTGTAACCATAGCACGTGGCCAGTTCTTTTGATGGTTTATAATTTGCCTCCATGGTTGTGCATGAAGTGCAAGTACATAATGTTGACGTTGCTAATCTCAGGTCCTAAGGAACCGGGGAATAACATAGATGTTTATCTTCAGCCGCTTATTGAAGACTTAAAGGTATTGTGGGATGAAGGTGTTACAGTTTATGATGCGTACAGTCAATTTAATTTCAATTTACGTGCTATGATATTTTGCACCATAAATGATTTTCCTGCCTATGGAGACCTTTCTGGGTACACCATTAAAGGAGCTAAAGCATGTCCAATTTGTGAAGAGGGTACGATTGATCGATGCTTAAACAATTGCAAGAAAAATGTATATATGGGTCATCGAACATTTCTTCCTTCTAATCACCCTTATCGGAAGAATAAAAAGTCTTTCGATGGAAAAATTGAGTCTCGGTTGCTCCTTTACCTTTATCAGGAAAACAGGTTTTTGAACGGGTCAAAGATATTGATGTTATACTAGGAAAGCTTTATAAAAAGCCCAACCAAAGCAAAGTATGGAAGAAGAAATCTATTTTTTGGGATCTTCCATATTGGGAACACTTACAGGTTAGACATTGTCTTGACTTTATGCATATTGAGAAAATTTTTTTTGAAAGCATCATTGGGACATTGTTGAATATTCCTGGAAAGACAAAAGATGGCATCAATGCCAGATTAGACATGCAAGAAATGGGAATACGAACAGAATTAGCACCACAATTCTCGGAAAAACGTTCATATTTGGCTCCCGCATGTTACACTCTATCTAGGAAGGAGAAACTTAGCTTTTGTGAGTGTTTATCTGGTGTTAAGGTTCCATCTGGATATTCTTCAAACATTAAAGGGTTTGTGTCGATGAAAGACTTAGAACTGGTGGGATTGAAGTCACATGATTGTCACGTGTTAATGCAATAGTTATTACCAATTGCCATTCGAGGGATAATGCCAAAGCATGCGAGATTTGTCATCACAAAATTATGTTTCTTCTTCAATGCTATATGTAGCAAGGTGATTGATCCTTTGATGCTGGATACATTGCAAAATGATATTATAGTCACACTTTGCGAATTTGAAATGCATTTTTCAGTTGCACTCTTTGACATTATGTTTCATTTAGTCATTCATCTGGTGAGAGAGATTAAACTATGTGGTCCATTATATCTGCGACAAATGTATCCTTTCGAGAGATTTTTGGGTACCCTGAAAGGATATGTAAGAAACCGGTATCGGCCAGAAGGTAGCATAATTGAAGGATATTCTATTGAAGAGACTATTGAATTCTGCACCGAGTACTTAGCGGTTGTTGATCCTATTGGTATTCCTAAATCTCGTCATGAGGGTAGACTTCAAGGTCAAGGAACATTGGGAAAAAAAATGATCTCTCCCAATGCTGAATTGTGCGAAAGACACTACTAGAAATCTGTTAATAGACATCACACATTAGACATCGGTTAGAAAAGTCACTGATGTTAAAAGCGTTTTGGACATCACCGAATTAAAAAGTGATGTCTTTTGAATACATGTACATCAATCCATTGGTAAAGCGATGTCTAAGCCCTTTTTAAAAAAAACTGAAACTCGCTATCCTTTGTATTTTTAATAGCTGTGCATCAGTTAATATGTAAAGCGATGTCTAAACCCTTTTTTAAAAAAATGAAACCACCGACCCCTCTATTTTCTCCCCGCCCTTAGCCAAAATTTTCACTTTTAGTTCAATTTTTCCCCCTTAACATATTTTCCACTCCCGCTCTGTCCTTTCCCAAATTAAAAACAATAAAAGACAAAAACAAAACAAAATATCAAAACAAAACATAACTCTCTCCCGTTTCTTCCCCAAAACTCTGTCTCCCGTTTCTTCCCCTTTTTCAAACCCTAGAAGTCGCTACTGGAACCAAACCCTAGAAGTTCATTTTGTTCAATTACACCTTCAATCTCGGATTACACCTTTCAATATCTTCATTTACTTTCTTTCTTTGTTTGTTTCTACTAGAATCTGGGTATATGGTGTGCTAAGACAGGGGCGATGATGATGAGTTCAATAGGCGGAGCATTTAGCAAGACACCTTGTTCTTCTTGTTCCTTAATTTTTACAAGGCCAAGGCCCAGGCCTCCAACAACAACTAGTAGTTTGTTCAATCTCAAGTCATGAGAAAGAACAGCTCGCTAATCAACGTCATTTGGTAGTTTTTTTTGTATCGATTTTTGTGTGTATATACACTTTAATTGAATTTGTGTGTGTAAATACAGTGTAATTAATTGCTTGTGTGTGTAAATACTTTGTAATTGATTGTGTGTGTGTGTGTGTGTGTGTGTGTAAATACAGTGTGATTGATATTGTTTGTGTAAATTTGTGTATGTGTGTACTGTGTGATTGATTGTTTGTGTAAATACATGACTAATTGACTATAAACTGTAAGTACTTGTAATTCTGTGTTACGTAAATGCGAACTCCTACGTGTTGTTTCTTTTGCATATGGATACATAGAGTGTACGTAAAAACATGACTAATTAACTATGACTAATTGACTATGAACCGTAGCTAATTTTGTGTTTGTAAATGCGAACTCTTAGGTATGTTACTTTTGCGTATGAATACAGTGTAATTTAATTTGTGTCTGTGAATAGAGAGTATGAATTATGAACTGCAGTTAATGTTGATGTGATTGATTTTGTGCACAAATATTGGTAGGAAGTCATAAAGTGTGTAAATGCGTAAGGATTGTGTTGTGCATATGTAACTGTAGGAGGCTAGGGTGTTTATGTTGAAGGCACATGAGGATTTACTTGGAAACAAGGACATTTTAGAAACCTTGAAAAATCTGAGAGGGGATGAAGCTGTGGAGGAGGCAAGTGTTGAGCAGTCTTTTGTGGAGTTGGGGACTGTTTGGCAAGCTCCTATGTACGAGATTACTCTTAATCTGTATCATAATGAGTGTTTAACTGAGGAATCTCAAAATGGAGGTTTGTCTAAATTGATTAAGCTGCTATAATCTAGATTTTATAGATATGCATATTGAAATTGTATTGCCTTGTTTCTTGGTTGATATTGTTACATGCTTATAAATTATATTAGTAAGTAGCTATCTAACTAGTGATGGAAAAACTAAACTGTTCCTGCGGATATTAATTTAGGATGCCTGCATTAAATGGGCTCGCAGTGCGTATCTGGATTTTTTTTGGAGGCTCATTCTCCTAACTGTCATCTTACGTATAGCACAATCCTTTTATTTTAGGGGGCTTAAATTTTTCAAAGCGATAAGTCACTGGAACTGGGTAATTTCTGTGTGCCCAGTACCGATGAGTATTTCACACAGAAGGGTTCATTCCATTAGCAATGGAAAAATTGATCAGGTGTCCAGGTTTTAGTGATATCAAAGTTTGCATCCTAAGTTTCAACCATTTTTCTTATTCTAGCCTTTTGTTTTGTGGCTAACATGATGTGTGATCCATGCTTGTTGTATAGCTATTGCATTTTCCTTTAGACAGAATAAGAAGAAAATAGAACAAGGGAGGAGCTGATAAAGTTTTGTGAAAGATAGGAGATTATTTTTTATTTAGAAAGAAAAATGAAAATATCGTTGTTTACTAGTTTAATCGTTTACATTGTTGGCTAGCGGGTCAATTTTAGTACTTGTCTATTTTATATTTGTGTGGAAATGTTGAGCTACAAGAATTTAAATACACATGCACACAACGTCTGCGCTGAGACTTGAAGCGCAAACACTGGCTACTGTTAACATTACGTAAGATACAATAGAGCTATTTGTGGATCTGGATGAATTTTATCCCACGCCTGATTCATTATTACTCTTGCAGAGCTTCTAGTGTTTCAAATTGGACTAGGATGGAGTTTTTGTTGGCAACTGAAGCAACTGATCCAAATTCAAGACTGCAGTTGACAACAACTCAAGCAGGAGTGATATGGTTTGATCAAGTTTCATTAATGCCAGTGGACACGTACAAGGTAAGTAACTGTTTATGCACATAAATCATTAGATTTTCTATATCCCGTACAGGACACTTCAACCATGACTAATTAATATGAAAATATTGATCTCTTTATTGATAATTATAAAAGTTTACTCGATTTTATATCTAATTGCTAATTACCATTTCAGCTAGTTTTTGGAGTTGGGATAGTAATATTTAATGAGAAGGTAAATGCTTAGTATCCACCCTTTTACTTAACAATTATCTACGTATCTGCACAGGGACATGGTTTCCGGAATGATCTTTTCAAAATGCTAGCAGATATTAAACCAGCATTTGTCAGATTTCCAGGTAATTACAGTATTTATTAAAGTTTTGAGCTAGCTGCTAACTTCTCACATTATGAAGGGGAAGGGGGGTATTTCTGCGTGCACTGCCTGTGAACCTATTTGGTATAAGCTTTAGCATTGCGACTACAGAATCTGAACAATTCTCTTGTATTGGATAGGTGGTTGTTTTATTGAAGGTAATAGATTACCTAATGCAGTCCGTTGGATAGGTGTAAGCTGATTCACAAGATTAGAAAACAAGGGAATTCTGTGGGATCTCCTGAGATTCATTTATCCACCAGACTTCAAGTATGTTCATTTAATAGAACAGTAAATTTGCTAATGTGTTGAATTTCTGTTTATATTCTTTTCTTGTAGGTTGTATCCAATAAATGCAATGTTTAGTAATGCATTATGTATCTCATTTTGATTTATCTTCTGTCTTTTTATTTACTTAAGTTTCTGTGGTGTCTTCTAATTAGGATTCAACTTTTTTGGTTAAGGGATGATGCTCTGTTCAGTGAGGAGAATAATTATGACTGAGTTGTTCTGGACATAGAGATAAGAATGACCATACTGACATCGTTGTGAACCCTTCTTGCAGAGATGTCATAACTAAATTTTTATGTCTTGTATATAGCGGTGTTATTGTCAGAATGACCTTACTGAGATCGTTGTATTTAATGAAATCTTTACAGGAGGACAATAGGAGGCGAGAAGAAAAGGATGAAAGGAAGCGCAAGTACAATGTGAAGTAGAATGATGAAGTATGAACTCAATCCCCCTCTCCCCCTTTTGTATTTTCTTGTCAAGTAGTATATTTTCCTTCTATTTCCAAAAATTCAGAACATCAGAATGATTATCTTAAGATGTTAAATTAATAATTATACTTTAGGATATAGTATGATGTGGTGCAAACGAAGACTGAGAAAACTTATGTCTCATAATAATGTATTATTGCATATAGATTAAAAAACTAAATCAAGTTTGCATGAAGGTGTAAATGCCACAGAATAGTATAGTAAACACTTACTGGTCTAGTGGAACATAGCAACATGCTTATAGTTCTGGATGGAAGTCTGATTTGTAAAATTACAAATGTTCTTGTACTGATGTCTGTCAGTCATCTTTACTTGGTGCATATAATGATTCTTCGCACCTTTGTTGTTTTATGCAGCTTTCTAAGTGGGTGAACACCAACAATTACTGCTGAGAATCTTCTTGAAATCTTGCTGTGCAGTCAGATCTTATTGTTGCGGTTCGGGGACTTGATGCCACCGATAATTATTTCAGCAACTTGGCAGGCAGTTGTAGTTAGTTTGGTTAGTTGTAGTTGCTTAGTTTGTTTGATCATTGTAGTTGGAGATTTTATGCTATAAGTTGGTGTACAATTTATGGATAATGTTGTGGTTGATCTCTAGTAATTGATAATGATAGCTTGTTTAATGATTAATTTAGTTTTTGTGATGTTTACTTTTAGTGTTTGGTTTTGTTTCAATAAATTAGACATCACTTTTGCAAAAAAAACTGATGTTAAATATGACAAAGTAACAGCTATGCAACAACAACGATGTAAAAAGAATAGAAACACATCAGCTTCATAAAAGAAACCGATGTAATAACATACAATAGACATCGGTTTAAAAACAGAAAACGATGTAATAATATATAATAGACATCGGTTGTAAATAATCGATGTATATTATACTCATAGACATCGGTTGATAATTAAACAACCGATGTTTATGTCTTGATTTATATTACATGTCATATGTTTAAGATGATATAAATCTTGTATAAACGTAAAATTCACATGATAGGCATGACATATTACTGCAAAAACGATGTCTAAAATTACTACAGACATCAGTTCTTTATTAGAAACGATGTCTAACACTACTACAGACATCGGTTAAAAACTGATGTCTAAGACCCCTACCTTTCTCTACACATGCGAAGACATCGGTTCTGGATTTACATAGTGAGAGCCCATCTATTTGTCTTACAACACATGACTGAAGTTGATCCTTATTTAAAAGAACATGTAGCCGTGATTCGACAATTGCATCCTTCAAAGAGTGGGAAGTGGGTTATGAGTGAACACAATCGTTCGTTCAGTCGTTGGTTCAAGGATCGGGTAATGTCTCAGTTGTTACATAAGTCTGTTGATATTTCCAATACATTAAAATGGTTGGCATATGGCCCTGACATGCCTGTGAGATCTTACGAAGGTTATGATATAAATGGGTACAGTTTCTGTACACAACATCAAGATGCCAAAAGTACTATGCAGAATAGTGGCGTATCGGTGGAAGCTTCATCAACAGAATTTGGTAGAGGTAAAGATAGTGCATCACGAGATGTGAAGCAGTCATACTATGGGATAATTGAAGAAATTTGGGAGCTTGGTTACAAAGAATTCAATGTTGCTCTTTTTAGATGTAAATGGTTTGACAATAAGCGTGGTGTGCGGTCTGATGAGTTTGGATTTACGTTGGTTGACTTTAATCGGGTTGGCCATGAAGATGACCCATTTATATTCGCAACACAAGTGAAGCAAGTATTTTATGTTCGTGATCCGGCTGATTCTAAGTGGTCCATTGTTCTTCAAGGTAAGAGAGGTATTCTTGGTATTGAAAATGTCGAAGACGAGGATGAGTATGACCAATTTGATGAGAACCCCCCTTTCTCAATGGGTCTACCAACCTCAAATGTAAACGAGATTGTGGATGCGCATTATTTATGTAATGATGACAATGAAGGACTATGGATCAACCGCCAAGAATGAGCGGTGTTAGAATACTCTTGAATGGTATGCTTTTAAAATAATGCTTTCGAATTCAAAATATATAGAAAGAAATTTATTAGAACAAAAATATACATGCTTTCACGAGCTGAGTCATTAATCAATGTTATTAGATTTCCGAGTGTTAAATTATGTCATCCGTTCTGAAATAAAGTCATAATTTCATGAGCTGAGTCTTTAATCAATGTTATTAGATTTATACACAGCCATATCTGTGACGTGTAAAATAGTTAATATTACCATTGTGCCTGGTACAGATTTAATGTTTGCAAGTGCGCGTGGAATATTCTCTGCCTAATATTTTAAGTCCAAATTAAACGAAAATTGTCCAGATATGGTCATATCCCTTATTTACTAGTAGTTAATACCTGTAGTGGTCCAGAACACATGCACTCGCTGTGTTCTACTGGACACAATAATTTTATTAGTAGCTGAACTCAATAAAATTGGTAGCTGAACTCCTGTGTGTGCGTGTGTGCGAGCAATTGGGAGATTTACAGTCTGGAAGACCAGGGGAGATTAGGAAGAACTATAGAGTGGTTAATAGCAGAAAACCTGAGTTGTTGTCTGATGCTAGGAGGAAGCAAAAGTATATGTCCAGTGGCTAACAGCAGACTACCAGAGTTGTTTTCTGATGCTTCGAGGAAGAGAAAATATGTCATACTAATTTGTTATAAGAAATTTACAAGCGTGCTTCAGATTTATGTTTGGCCTAATGATATTAAGATTGCTTGCATCTTCTATAACTGAGTTGTTTTATCCACATGTTCATGTTTGTATGGCACGTTGATAATTCTGATTCTCTAGCTATCATTGAAAGCTGTATTCCTAATACTTTTCCATGTTAATTAACTTTGTATTTTCTATGGTGATGTAGCTATTTTCCATGGATGAGGATAATGGTGAGTCAAGTTCTAGTCAAGGAAACAAGAGAAAGGCTAGAGGTCCAACATTGTGCACAAAATTAAAAGACAAAATTAAAAATCAAAGAATAGACTGCAGTATTGAGTTTGATCAAGATGGTAACCCTCATGGGGATATGGCTTCCAAGTTTGTGTCCTATGTTGGAACAGAGGTTCGACTACATGTTAACATAAATATCAAGAGTTGGGATTTAGTTAGCGAGGGATTGAAGAATACAATTTGGGAAGATATTCGGGTATGCAAATATAATAAATGCACTGGATTTTTAAATCATAGCCTTTTGTTTGTATTACTAATTAAAGCAGCCTCTATTCTTCACAGTCTTTATTTGTTTTACTAATTAAAATCAGTTATAACAGATGCACTGGAAATTGGAGGATGATCAAGTTAAAAAACCAGTGATAGAAGCTGCAGCAAAAAGTTGGAGGGATTTCAAGGGGAATCTTCGTAGATATTTTCTAAAAACAGGCGGGAATCCGTGCGAAACATATCCTTACATCAGCGAAGATGATTGGGAAACTTTTAAAAAGGCACAAGAAACTGATGAGTTTAAGGTAAACATTAGTAATTCCTTGTAATGTAGTTACTGTGTTGATTCATTTTACTGCAATACGACTATATAGACTATGTAGTTGTGTATATAAGTGCTAGACAATGTTGAGTGAGGGTGAAGACCTATCCTACCTTAGAACTTGCGTGCCAAATAAGTTGTAGAACTTGCTACTATCAGACAAACATGGTGCTTTAAAATGAATTTTGTAAGTGCAGTCCGCTGTTTCTGTCCACCTGATAAATCCACACCCCTTGGTCCTAACTATATTCAGAAAGTTATAATTTATACATTGGATGGTCTAGATTGTTTGTACGCGAAATTAGACGTTAGGAAAATTCACGATTTGCTACTCTTAAAAATGAATGAATTGACCTTAGGTGCGGGATCTGGTTTTGTAAATCAGTTCAAAAATTGCTTGACAAAAAGAAGCTAAATGTTTATGTGTAATGAATTATTATTGATTTTTGTCAATCAAGGAAAAGGATTCCCGACGTAAAAGCATCTTACTACATTATGTACTTTTTGCTCACACGCATACAGACAAACACAATGGCGAATACATAATATACACTGTGCTTGCTAGTGTGCTTAATTGTTAGGCAAATCTTAAAAGCCATGTTAATTTCCTTTCTTAAGAAACTCATCTGCTTTAATTCTTTTAAGCAAATGAACAGAACTAGCTAGACATGATCATTTTTGAAAAAAATTAAAATGATTAATATTTAAACAGTAGTAGAAGGTCAATAAAATTACAAATAACTATCATCTTCATGTTTAACAGTATAGAATATCCAGTTTTCCTATCTAGTCAGTTATATCTGAAAATGCTTCATACTAGTAGCACTAACCTTTTGGGTATATACTTATGTGTGTGTGTGTCTGTCTTAGTATTTATATTGTAGTGTGCTTCTATTCGTTGTATTCGTCTGTCTTGTTTTTTTTATTTATGCGCCTATTTATGTTTTACATCCTTAAATATATAGGAAATTAGTGAAAAAGAAAAAGAAAGTCAAAAACACAACAAAGATCCGCATTTTATTGGAAAAGGTGGATATAAAGGAAATAGGGACAAGTGGCGCAAAAATGATCCCATCGCTTCTTTAGACACATCATCCATTGATCCATCCATTCTATCAACGCAGCGTAGTTACGATTGGATAAGAGCACGAACGAGAAAAAAGGATGATGAAAGTTTTTACATCCCTAACGAGCATACTAGGGAAGTTTTTGGGAAAATGGTAAGCAAGGTTTTCCTTGAGCATTATTGCAACATTATAATATCAACCGAAATATTTCATTCCTTTTATGCATTATATCCTGCCTCGGTAGACAACAATTTCCCATACCGGCACCTTAAAACAATGAGGACATTAGTTTATTTTGTCATCTCGTAATATTTTATGTAAACCCTAGCATTATAGCCTAATGGATGGCCCATCTTCTCTTGGTAACAAGAAATCGGGTTAAAATCTTAGTAGATGCATGTGTGTGTAAGTATTCAAATTTCTGTGATTGGCCTTTACTTAAATAAATGAATAACACTCCTTACATAGTTAGCTCTGAACCAGTGTATCCTTTTGAATTATCTATATTAATGTAATCCCTTCACTGGTAAAATTGCTTTAGTGTCATTATGGAATATCAGGTTGTGCACACATTTGTATCTGGATGATTTATTTTGATTTTTTTGAGTAAGTTATTTATCATCTTGGCTGAGTGACTTTATTTACCTTTGCAGATTGGTGAAGGTACTAACCCAAATAACTGAACGAGGATACCAATCATACCAAAAACATGATAATATAGCTGACACTATTATACAGAGTTACAAAAATACACATTGCTTCCTAAAAAAGTAATAGCTCTATTATAAACAATGACCAATGAACATATCACACACCTTCTCATTAAACATATTCGCATAATTCACATGTTCATAACCAAGATCTGGTATCCAACAACACATTAAGAGATAGAAATAAGACCTGTTCATACTTGCCAGTTATTTAACGAATCTGTTATCAGTTTTTTTTTGTTTATATCATTTATAATCAGGTCAAAATATGTGTACTGACTTATTCTATAAATGGGCAGGGAGAGTTGGAAGGGCAAATTTCTGACGGGGTGTGGACCCCATCTGGTCACGATGATGTACTGTTTCGTGCACTTGGGAATAAGGAGCATGGCAGACGCGTTAGAGGGGTTGGAGGAAGAGCTAAAATCAAGACTGTATTTGGATCACAAAAAAGCAAACAAAGTGGGGTTGTCTCTATGGATGAATTAGATACAATCAAACAAGAAATTACCAAGAAAGTGAGGGAGGAGTGCCAAGAAATGATGAATGTTCAGCTTCAAGGGATATTTGATCATTTGAAGCAGTTGGGTTTGCCACTTCCAGTTGCTAATTTGGGGCAGATGGGGCAGATGGAGAAAGGTACACCATCAAATGAATTGGTTCGAAGTAGTTGTCAATCGGTGGACCAGCCAGAAAATTTCTTAGATATCCAGGTAATTCTACTATCAAACTTGTATTATCTATTTGTTAAACTTGTATTATCTATTTCTTAGATATACAGCAATTATGCACTGCATTTTGCATTATATATTATCTTAATCATTGCAGATTCCAACCTTGTGTCGTCTATGTCTTAAACATCACGACAAAGGAAGGGTTGTTGTAGCAAGAGGGCAAGTTTTCCCATTGAATAGCGAGGGCGGAAATTTTATTCATGGCAAACCAATTGCGCCAAGTAATGTGAAAGTATGTGTGGATGAAGTTGTAGTTGAATTTCAAGTTGCCCCACTTCCGGTGCCCTGTAATGAACATGAAACTATAGGCAATGCAGCTGGTAGCTTTGTTGAGTGGCCAAAGGATCTTGTGATCTTGGGGCAGGTAATTTGAATGCTACTCAAATTCCTTCTTATAGTTTGGATTATAGTTTTTATATAGTTTGCACATGCATCTTTAAAATAATCGAACTGCTTTACAAACTTGCGAATCTGAAAAATTCTTAGATAATTAGAGAAAATTCTGGTTTTAACATAATTTGTTTGTAATTAGGAACCTGAGAAGAAAAAAGGCCACAAGATATCTCAACGGAAACTAAACAAGGTTGTTAGTAAAGAATCAACAACACCCATCCTCAAGAATCAATCTTTGCACAATGATGACAAAATAAGTGAAAAATGCCAAACTTTACGTTTCTTGGTTGATAATAGTCCTCCTGATTCTTCTACTATCGTTATTAAAAACGTGGAGTTGTTCAAGTTTCATGAAAGTACTAAAATTCCCATATATGTCACCCCGGGAGATATCAATGAGTTTTTGAGGTTCAGTTGTCTTAATATACCAGTTCTGCAGATTTTTATGATGTAAGACATCAATTTCTTCCTCATCTTTTTATTAGTCATAATTATATATTTATTGTTCATAACAACTAACAGTGAAGAATTCATATCACATTAAAGGTACATTCACAAATTGTGCAAGGATTTGGAAGATAATTCATTTACATTCATGTGTCCATCCGTATTAGTATTGGCATCTAAGCATCACGATGATACATCTAGATACATATGTGAGGTATTGAAAGATGCCAAGGAGAAACGTTTTATCCTTGCACCATACATTCGGAGGTAAGAACATAAACTTTTGTTAAGTTCTATGATTAAATGAAAACACACAACACTTTTAATTTTAAGTGTGTTTAGACTTCAAAACAATACAAACATTCTTAGTTAATTAGTAATGAATGATAGCATAAATAATACTGAAAATATTATATTATTCAGTGCATTAGTCATTAAGTGTGATAGTTAGGACTGCCATTAAGAGTATCCTTAATACATATTCTAATTACCTACAGTGGTAAATTGCAGTAAGCACTGGATGTTGGTTATGTTTTCTGTTCATGAAAGTGCTGTATACGTGTTTGATCCACTAAATCAAAAACGAAACCTTCACGTGAAGGCTCCTTGGGATACGTAAGTTATGAAAAAATTTAAATCTTGAAAAGTACAATAAATATATTAATTTCCTTTTTAAAGAGTTCAAAACATTTTTTATATTTGACATTTTTAACTCTATAACATGCAGGGCATATAAAGTATATACTAAATTTGGTGGTAGGAAAAATAATCAAAATAACCTACTTTGGTACCATGATACTGTTCAGGTATATATTCTATACCTATTTGCTTGTTTTGAAAGTTTTTTTTTCTGTTTTATCTCGATTTTTAAATATTTTGAGTTTGTTTTGTAGTGTCCTCAACAAAAAGGAGGTACAGAATGTGGTTATTTTGTGATGAGATATATGTATGACATAGTCATGTTATCTCGTAAAGATCCTAAAGTTAAGTGGACAGAGGTATGAACTATCTGAAATGAAATTAATATTATTGTAGATATTAGAAAAATTTTTACTTGCATATAAAATTAACAATTCACTTTTGGCATGTAGGGTCTTGAAAAAAGATACACAAACAACCAAATTGAAGAAATTCGAGATATTTGGGCAGATTATATTACTCGTGAATATATGTGATCGGGTACACTACTCTTTAAATTTAAAAAATTTCTTTGTTTTAAATAAAAAATGTGTACTCAAGAATTATTTACATTTTATATGTACTTTGTGCTAACAAGTTTAAACACATAATTTTGGTAGGTGCTGGAAAGACGGAGTATATATGATATGAAGACGGAGTATGATATGATGCACTAGTCGAAAAATGGATATTATGTTTTGGATTTATGATAGTTAGGATGTACATGTGTTGAACTAGATGTATGACATGGGTACTTGGATTAGGAATTTTTAAATATTGGAGATGTATTTTCAAGTATGTAATAATAATTATTTTTATTTAATTAATCACTTTGTTCAGAAATTTGGATTGCATTTTTTTTTTTGACTTAATTGCAGGAAGATGGCCTCAACTATTTCTTTTTTGCACAAAAATGGCCCAAGTATTATTTTAAGCAGATGATTGCATTCCGTCTAAATTAATCTAAAAAATGTTGTTTATTTTTATTTTTGGGCCATTTTTGTGTTAAAAAAACATTGTTCGGCCATCTTGCTGCAATTAAGTCACAAATTGAATACACTCATCTGTTAAAAAAAAATAGTTTGGCCATCACACTGTCTATTTTTATACTTGGGCCATTTTTGTGCAAAAAAAAAATAGTTGAGGCCATCCTCGTGCAATTAAGTCTTTTTTTTTTGGTTTGAATAACAGGAATTATAGTGTATATATAAATATAAACAGGGTAAAAAATGTCATTTTCCAAAGACAATATACGTCGGTTTTTTAACTTTATACGGCCGTTATTTTCGACTTTATACGTCGGTTTTTTTGACTTTATACGTCGGTTATTTTTGGACTTTATACGTCGGTTATAATTGGCCTTTATACGTCGGTTATAATTGGACTTTATACGTCGGTTCTATTTGGACTTTATACGTCGGTTCTTTTATCGATATTATACGTCGGTTCTTTTTGAACATTATACGTCGGTTCCTTTTGAACATTATACGTCGGCATTTTTTAACATTATATGTCGGACTGTTTGATATTATACGTCGCCTTTTTAGCGACGTATATAATGACTTTATACGTCGGCTTTTTAGCGACATATATAATGACTTTATACGTCGCATTTTTAACCGACGTGAAATACCGTGAACTTTATACGTCGCCTACCCATACGTCGCCAATTAGCCGACGTAAAAGGCCAATTTGACCGACGTAAAAGACCTGTTTTGTACTAGTGCTCGAACACTCTCTCTCTGTCTCTCTCTCAAAACTCTTCGATTGAAGCACTTGCTCTTTCACTCCGGTTCGAAACTTATCTCCGATCGAAGCTATTCTCCGATTTGAAGTTTATCTCCGTCTAATTAGTTCGTGTAATTTATAGTTTACAAACCATAATTTTTGGGGGTTTTTTATTGGAAATTTACCAAGAATACTAGATTTAAAGTTTCTATTTGCAAAAATACCATCTCCTTGAATTAATTGCAATTTTACAAACCTAAGTTTCAAAATTGCAAAAATACCAACCCTAACCCTAACCCTCCCCCCTTTCCCCTCTCCCCTTTATCCTTTCAAAACCAGGCGGCGTTTGTGTTTTTTTTTTTTTTTTTTTAAGGTGGGGTGCTATTTTTGTGGATTTGGGTTGCAAGGCCCCGCAGGGGCATATTCAACTGAATGCAACCATATTCAACCAAATGCAACCACATTCAACCAAATGCAACCACATTCAACTTTCTTTTTTTTAAGGTGGGGGTGATTTTGGTGGATTTGGGTTGCAAGGCCCCGCCAGGGGCAATATACAACCAAATGCAACCACATTCAACTTTTTTTTTAGGTGGGGTGATTTTGGTGGATTTGGGTTGCAAGGCCCCGCCAGGGGCAATATACAACTAAATGCAACCACATTCAACTTTTTTTTTTTTTTAAGGTGGGGTGATTTTGGTGGATTTGGGTTGCAAGGCCCCGCCAGGGGTAATATTCAACTGAATATAACTGAATATATATATATATATATATATATATATATATATATATATATAGTCCAAAAATGAGGTCGAAAATGACAACTGAAACATGAAACATGAAATCAGAAATTTAGTTGCATATGGTTGCATTCAGTTGCAAATTTAGTTGAATATGCCCCCGCGGGGCCATGCAACCTAAATCCACCAAAATATCACCCACCTTATATATATATATATATATATATATATATATATATATATATATATATATATATATATATATATATATGTAGAGTTCAAAAATGAGGTCGAAAAAGACAAATGACAAATGGAACTTAAAATCAGAAATTTAGTTGCATGTGGTTGCATTTAGTTGCAATTAGTTGCATGTGGTTGCATTTAGTTGCAATTAGTTGCATGTGGTTGCATTTAGTTGAATATGCCCCTGCGGGGCCTTACAAACCAAATCCACAAAAATATCCCCACCTTAAAAAAGAAGAAGTTGAATGTAGTTGAATTCAGTTGAATGTGGTTGCATTCAGTTGAATATGCCCCTGCGGGGCCTTGCAACCCAAATGAACCAAAATAGCACCCCACCTTAAAAAAAAAAAAAAAGTACAACCGCCGCTACCAAAGAAAGAGGGGGGCTAGGGTTAGGGTTAGTATTTTTGCAATTTTGAAACTTAGTTAGTAAAATTGCAAATAGGTATTCTTAACAAAAGTAAATGTGCAAAAATTTACTTTTTCCTATTTATTTATGAAAAAAGCTCTTTTTTGTTTTGTTAATTTTGGGGTTTACAAACCCTAATTTTTGGGGTTTTTTTTTTTCTAATTGGGACTTTTTTTGGGGGTTTGTTGGGAAATAAAAATCATTCTTGTGAAAAAGTACGAAGAAATACCATTTCAATTTTAGTCCTTAATCATAGTTCATAGCTTTTATCGTGCATCAACTCTAAGCATACATTTTATTACAGAGGAAGATTTCATCGTGGCCACAGCTCCTGGGAGTTTGGGTGGAATCGCAGACTACTCAGGGAGCCTTGTCTTGCAGGTGAGTCACTCTTTCTATTTTCCGTTATATGTGGGGTTACATACTTAATCATCACAATAGTTAATCAAAGATGATATTTTAATTAGTTCAGAGAGATGATAGTATGAAATGATTCGCCACAATTTTCCACATACTTTGCAGATGCCTATTAGGGAAGCCTGCCATGTTGCTGTCCAAATGATTCATCCAAGTAAACAGAGGCTTTGGAAGCATGCCCAAGCTCGACGTCAAGGATCGTCGCCAGGGCTACAAATAGTACATCCCTGGGCTCTGCTTTATACTATTTCTCTATCCATCTATTTTCATATAGGCATACAAATATTGATATTATAATCTTATGTGAAGTAAATACCATTTTAACATAATAATCACTTGCATATGCATATTAACATGACAAAAAGGTGTTACTTATTTTTCTTTTTCATCTTTTGATTGTAATCAAGTACAATCTTTTAGACAAGCGATAAGGATGGAACTTCTCGTCTCTTGTTTTCCATAGTTTTTGGTTTGTGGATAGTGGTATAATAAATATTGTTAGGATCCTAGAAGGAGATGCCTCCTACACTTGCATTTTACGTATCCTGGCCTCTTCCCAAGTATCATACTTTGTTCTGCCTCTTTCGTCTGTTCTGCATTAAAAAGTTCCATTTTGTTACTTTTTTTTCTAGTGGCAGAACCAAAGGACAACGTCTATATGCTTGACTGCCTATTCTCAGTGGTAAAGTTAATTATTTTGTGTGAAGCATAACAGCATTGGTATGAAGCATAAAAGCATCGCTATGTGTATAGTTAATTTTCTTGTGAAAAGTCAGATTATCTTAGTTATTTTGATTAGTTATGTATGTGATCAATCTTACAATGTGGATGTATTGAACTGCACATTCCAAGTTCCATATATGTCATTTTCATGTAGATACCTTACCATTTACTTAATATTGGAACATCTTTCTATTATTATTTTTTTATCTGAAATGCCTCTGCAAGAGAGGGACTTTTATTTCTCTATACTGTTTGGAATATGTGCAGAAAATTCAGGTCTCCATGTATTCAGCTTCCTAGCTAATTCTATCCTTAAAGAGGTTCTCATGGAGATTCAAAAAGTAAAGCCAAGGGCCTTTTCTCCTGGAAGACCTGCAGAGTTCCTAAAAAATTACAAATCGAGCCTTGAATTTTTGGCCAAATTAGAAGGTACTGGAAACAATGCGGTGGGCTGGTGGCCATATAGATATTTATCTTTTTAGTCCGAGACTTGCATACTGTTCTGCAATTTGGTAGATTATATATAATTAAATTGCTTGTAAAATGGTTTTTTGTCATTCAAGGCTATTGTCCGTCCAGATTTGCTGTTACCAAATTCCGAGCTGAGGCTGTCTTTGTTGAATTTATGAAGCAATGGAATATTGGGATGTATTTCTCTTTGAGGTACTTAATGCATTAGTTAGATGGAATATGACTGGTAGATGCATCAATGTAGGTTCAAATACTTGTTTCTCCGAATGCAACTAGGCTTCAGCGCCACTTATATATGGGTCTGTAACACGTTTATATGCATAAGTTTCTTTATGCTAAATTGACAGTCTGCGTGTCATTCTTTTTCATCTGCATCAACAATTCTTCCTATTAACTTCTGTTATAGGTAGTCTTACTACCATCTTCTGTAATAGGTTTGTAAACAAATACATATAGGTGCATACCTTGTATAGTTATTTTTATTAGACATGTGGACTCTGAGAGGTTGTCAAATAAATGTAGTTGAATGACCAAGGTAGATGACCTTGTCCTCAGGTTTTAGGAAATAGCGGGAACATTGGATTCTACGCTGATGTTGGGCAGTCTTGTCCCTGTCCATAACTCAAATTCTGACCAAGGGGAATTTCATGAGTTGGCTTTAAAGCAAAGTGTTTCCCTTTTGACTTGCCTTAGAACCTGTTGGAGTGAAGATGTTCTTGTCATAACTTGCTCCGACAAGTTTCTAAAATTATCCTTACAACTTATATCCAGGTTAGTTAATATTTAGATCTACGAGTTGAAGTTTTCATTTATGGCATCAATATGTTGACCTAAAAATTCTGATGGCATCATGAATACAGATACTCAAATTGGCTGTCCACTTGACTAGCTACTGCTCGCAAAGTCCCCAACCCTGGTTCTGAATGGGCTGTTTCTGCTGCCCCTGATGATCTTGTTTACGTATGTTTCCTTCCTCGAATCAATTTTGATATAATTTACAAGGCGGAATCAGGCAGCTTATGTTTTTCTTTTATTTGCTTATATCACTTCTTATAGCTAGTTTTTACCATTTAAAAAATGACAACAATTTGGTTACAACTACATCCATATATTAGCAAAAAACAAGAGCTACATTCATATTGCAAAACTGAACATGTGTTGCAAGTAGTTTATAGGCCACTGGTCCATCTTTCCCTTGCAACTGAGTTAAATTTTCATTTTCTCATGCAGGTAATTCATGATGTAAATTGTTTGAAGGAGGAGGTTTGTGGGAATTACAAATTCCAAGTTCAATCCTCTTAATCGTTGCTAAGTTAAACAGTTCACGACTGGAATATTTTTCTTGATGAACAATGTCTAGAACTGTAAAAGAGAAAAAGGTTTATTTTTTAAATTTTGACATGGGTAAATTGATATTTTATTTGTTGGATCTCAAATTTTGTCTAAAGTGAAAATAGTGATGTCCTACTACACCACAAATGGTCTTTGTCAACACCCAAAATAAGTGTTAAAAATGCTTAAAAATGTAACCATAAGATTTAAGGCAATACTTTGGTCAATTTTGAAGGTGTTGGGAATTTGCATGTGGGCTTAGAGGTTATACCAACACATTTTGTCAAAACTATGGCAACATTAACATCATGTTGCCTTAGGCACTTATGCCAACATTTCGTGTAAAATAGCAACACTATTTTCGGTGTTGGCATAAAGTCTTTGGCAACACTGTGTACTCAACACCAACACCTTTGCGATGTTGCCATATAGCCTATTCCAACATCCATGTCCCTCTACGGAAATACAATTCACATTTTGCCAACATCCTAACATGTTATAGTAACAGTTTTTAGTTAACATTGTTCAAGTTTTACCAACATTTTTAAAGGCTATGGCAACATCTTTAGTAATAAATTTTTAACAGCATGCTTCCTAAAATGAAACATACTAATATTACCAAACAAATTAACTTCCAACACAAATTAACTGATGCAAACTCAACATAGATAAATTAACTTCCAACACAAATTGTTGGTAATAGTCAAACCAATGATTACAAGTTAATTAGATAGAAGCAAAAGATTTTGTCAAACATAGTTAACAAGACAAAATTAAGCATCTAAGTTCATAATTTCTAGCATGCAACTAAGTTCATAATGTCTCAAAAGATCTCAAAACATAGTTAACAAGACAGATAGAAGCATCAAGAAGCTGTTTTGTAGGCTTCACTTGCATCATGGTTGTTAGGTGGCTCCACAGTAGTTAACTCTTCAATATCATCCTTCAGCTCCGGACACTTCTCTACCAATTTGGACATCATCTTCTTAACATTTTCTCGAACCTTCTCCATTTTTTCCATTTTTTCATCCATCTCCTGCGCAATTTGAGCCCGAATCTTTTCAGTCAAACTTGCGAAGTGCTGATCTGAGATAGTTGAAGTGCTGATCTTTTCAGTTGCAGCTCGTGTTGCCAATTTTCCCTTTGCTTTTTTTTTTCCGGGATAAGTCTCCCTACTAAATAAGATCGGTTGTGTTCTTTGCCACCATAAACAAGCTTATTAGCATCCTCCACATTTCCCTCAAGAACTTTCTGAACATCTTCCTGTAAAAAGAAAAGTTAATACAATAAATAATAATGCATAAACAATGCAGAAAAGAACTTTAATTACTAAAACGAAACTTACAATCTTCTTTGTAACCACATCAGTAAGTAACTTATCTCTCTTGTTTCCTCTCTTTTGCATGTTTTAATGTAAATATCAGCATCTGATATTGGTGCCGATGGTTCATCAGGTTTAGCAAGCTGCTCCCTCTCAATCACCTTGCATAAAGTAGTAATAGAGTTATAAACACTACCCTAAAATCAAACTCAACATTCGAGTGGTTATTTAGATGTTCAGTACAGATTTTCCTTAAATAAACATGTCAACAGAAAAAGAACAGTGTACAACAGAAAACGAAATGAACGAAAAATGTATAAAATGCAAAAAATGCAGGGGACAGCAGTTGGATACTCAAATTGGCTGTCCACTTGACTAGCTGCTACTCGGAAAGTCCCCAACTCGGGTTCCAACCCTGGTTCTGAATGGGATGTTTCTGCTGCCCCTGATGATCTTGTTTACGTATGTTTCCTTCCTCGAATCAGTTTTGATATAATATACAAGGCGGAATCAGGCAGCTTATGTTTTTCTTTTATTTGCTTATATCACTTCTTATAGCCAGTTTTTACCATTTAAAAAATGACAACAATTTGGTTACAACTACATCCATATATTAGCGAAAAACAAGAGCTACATTCATATTGCAAAACTGAACATGTGTTGCAAGTAGTTTATAGGCCACTAGTCCATCTTTCCCTTGCAACTGAGTTTAATTTTCATTTTCTCATGCAGGTAATTCATGATGTAAATTGTTTGGCGGAGGAGGTTTGTGGGAATTACAAATTTCAAGTTCAATCCTCTTAATCGTTGCTAAGTTAAACAGTTCACGACTGGAATATTTTTCTTGATGAACAATGTCTAGAACTTTAAAAGAGAAAAAGGTTTATTTTTTAAATTTTGACATGGGTAAATTGATATTTTATTTGTTGGATCTCAAATTTTGTCTAAAGTAAAAATAGTGATGTGACGAAATATTTCCGTCATTAAATTAGTGACGGACAAAATCCGTCACAAAAAATCTGAATAAAAAAATTTCAAAAAAATTTTGTTCTAGTAACGGATTTTATGACGGATTTGATTTTGTGACGGAAATTTTCCGTCACAAAAAAATAATAAAAAATAAAATCAAAAAAAAATCGTTTCTGTGACGGATTTTGTGACGGATTTGAACTTGTGACGAATTTTGTGACAGATTTATGACGGAAAATTCCGTCACAAAAAGTCAATAATAAAAAAATTGTACTTTGACTGTTAAAAAAAGACATCAAATAAGCTTGTAATTTTTTGATTTTTTGTGTATATCACTAAAATCATTAGATATTAACATCCGTACGGTTGGATCGTCGAAAAAAGATTTTAAAAATATCGTTTTGTGCAATCGAGACGATACTAGTTATCGCGAGTATTGTTTTTTGGAGATTTATAGTATAAAATCACATCAAATAAGGTTGTAATTTTTTTATTTTTTGTGTATATCACTAAAATCATTAGATATTAGCATCCGTACGGTTGGATCATCGAAAAAAGATTTTAAAAATATCATTTTGTGCAATCGAGACGATACTAGTTATCGCGAGTATTGTTTTTTGGAGATTTATAGTATA
The DNA here is from genome assembly GCA_036435485.1 of Saposhnikovia divaricata. Taxonomy (NCBI): domain Eukaryota; kingdom Viridiplantae; phylum Streptophyta; class Magnoliopsida; order Apiales; family Apiaceae; genus Saposhnikovia; species Saposhnikovia divaricata. The sequence goes on along the minus strand of CM071596.1, from coordinate 49,943,703 downwards.
AAATCACATTAAATAACTTGTAATTTTTTGATTTTTTGTGTATATCACTAAAATCATTAGATATTAGCATCCGTACGGTTGGATCATCGAAAAAAGATTTTAAAAATATCGTTTTGTGCAATCGAGACGATACTAGTTATCGCGAGTATTGTTTTTTGGAGATTTATAGTATAAAATCACATCAAATAACTTGTAATTTTTTAATTTTTTGTGTATATCACTAAAATCATTAAATATTAACATCCGTACGGTTGGTTCGTCGAAAAAAGATTTTAAAAATATCATTTTTAAAAATTAAAAAATTGTGACTTTTTTTTAAAAAATTCTGGGAAATTCGAACTTAAAAAAAAATTTAAATTTTTTTGACTTTTTTAAAAAAAATTTGGGAAATTCGAATTTAAAAACAATTTAAAAAATTTTGACTTTTTTTTTAAAAAAAAATTCTTGGAAATTCCATTTTTTTTAAAAAAATTAATTTTTTTGACTTTTTTTAAAAAAAATCTGGGAAATTTCGAATTAAAAAATTAATTTTTTTTTAAAATTAAAAAATCAAATTTTGAATTTAAAACGTATGTAAAATTAATTACTTTCGAATTTTTAAAAAAATAATTAATTTTAAAGGCATTTTTTAATTAAATATAAAAAATGTAAGAAATTTCGTAGTATAAGGATTGTATTTTGAATACATAACACAACGCGCATGTAGCTCAGCCGGTTGAGAGAGTGTTGTGGGGAGTTGGAGGTCGGGGGTTCGAGTCTCCCCACCTACGTTTCTTAAATTCGAGGGTGTTGACTGTTCTGAGTTGGGCTTGATTGGGTGTTGAGGTTGGCTGATTGGGCGGCTCAGCCAGCAAGAATTTTTTTTTTAATTTTTTTTTTATTGAATTTTTAAAAAAAAATTTAAAAAAATTTTGTTTTGTGACGGAATAAATCCGTCACAAAATCCGTCACAAACACAATTTTGTTCTGTGACAAAAAAAATATACAAATTTTGTGACGGTTTTTTTGTGACGGACGGTTTTTTTGTGACGGAAAATTCCGTCACAAATCCCGTCACAAACGTGTACCGGTACAAAAAAATGACAAAATTTTGTGACGGATTTGTGACGGAATATTTCCGTCACTGATTTTGTGACGGAAAAATCCGTCACAAAAGTTTGTGACGGATTTTTCCGTCACAAAATTGATTTGTGACAATGGTTTCAGTGACAGCAAAAATCCGTCACAAATCCGTCACAAAGGCATTTGTGACGGAATTTCAGCCTGTTTGTGACGGATTTTTCCGTCACAAAAACCAGTTTTTCTTGTAGTGTCAAGAACTTTCTGAACATCTTCCTGTAAAAAGAAAAGTTAATACAATAAATAATAATGCATAAACAATGCAGAAAAGAACTTTAATTACTAAAACGAAACTTACAATCTTCTTTGTAACCACATCAGTAAGTAACTTATCTCTCTTGTTTCCTCTCTTTTGCATGTTTTAATGTAAATATCAGCATCTGATATTGGTGCCGATGGTTCATCAGGTTTAGCAAGCTGCTCCCTCTCAATCACCTTGCATAAAGTAGTAATAGAGTTATAAACACTACCCTAAAATCAAACTCAACATTCGAGTGGTTATTTAGATGTTCAGTACTGATTTTCCTTAAATAAACATGTCAACAGAAAAAGAACAGTGTACAACAGAAAACGAAATGAACGAAAAATGTATAAAATGCAAAAAATGCAGGGGACAGCAGTTGGATACTCAAATTGGCTGTCCACTTGACTAGCTGCTACTCGGAAAGTCCCCAACTCGGGTTCCAACCCTGGTTCTGAATGGGATGTTTCTGCTGCCCCTGATGATCTTGTTTACGTATGTTTCCTTCCTCGAATCAGTTTTGATATAATATACAAGGCGGAATCAGGCAGCTTATGTTTTTCTTTTATTTGCTTATATCACTTCTTATAGCCAGTTTTTACCATTTAAAAAATGACAACAATTTGGTTACAACTACATCCATATATTAGCGAAAAACAAGAGCTACATTCATATTGCAAAACTGAACATGTGTTGCAAGTAGTTTATAGGCCACTAGTCCATCTTTCCCTTGCAACTGAGTTTAATTTTCATTTTCTCATGCAGGTAATTCATGATGTAAATTGTTTGGCGGAGGAGGTTTGTGGGAATTACAAATTTCAAGTTCAATCCTCTTAATCGTTGCTAAGTTAAACAGTTCACGACTGGAATATTTTTCTTGATGAACAATGTCTAGAACTTTAAAAGAGAAAAAGGTTTATTTTTTAAATTTTGACATGGGTAAATTGATATTTTATTTGTTGGATCTCAAATTTTGTCTAAAGTAAAAATAGTGATGTGACGAAATATTTCCGTCATTAAATTAGTGACGGACAAAATCCGTCACAAAAAATCTGAATAAAAAAATTTCAAAAAAATTTTGTTCTAGTAACGGATTTTATGACGGATTTGATTTTGTGACGGAAATTTTCCGTCACAAAAAAATAATAAAAAATAAAATCAAAAATTAGATAGAAGCAAAATCAACATCGGTAAATTAACTTCAACAAAAATTGTTGGTAATAGTCAAACCAACGATTACAAGTTAATTAGATAGAAGCAAAAGATTTTGTCAAACATAGTTAACAAGACAAAATTAAGCATCTAAGTTCATAATTTCTAGCATGCAACTAAGTTCATAATGTCTCAAAAGATCTCAAAACATAGTTAACAAGACAGATAAGAGCATCAAGAAGCTGTTTTGTAGGCTTCACTTGCATCACCGTTGTTAGGTGGCTCCACAGTAGTTAACTCTTCAATATCATTCTTCAGCTCCGGACACTTCTCTACCAATTTGGACATCATCTTCTTAACATTTTCTCGAACGTTCTCCATTTTTTTCCATTTTTTCATCCATCTCCTGCGCAATTTGAGCCCGAATCTTTTCAGTCAAACTTGCCAAGTGCTGATCTGAGATAGTTGAAGTGCTGATATTTTCAGTTGCAGCTCGTGTTGCCAATTTTCCCTTTGCTTCCTTTTTCCGGATAAGTCTCCCTACTAAATAAGATCGGCTGTGTTCTTTACCACCATAAACAAGATTATTAGCATCCTCCACATTTTCCTCATCAGGAACTTTCTGAACATCTTCCTGTAAAAAGAAAAGTTAATACAATAAATAATAATGCATAAACAATGTAGAAAAGAACTTTAATTACTAAAACAAAACTTACAATCTTCTTTGTAACCACATCAGTAGGTAACTTATACTCTCTTGGTTCCTCTCGTTTGCGTTTTTTAATGTAAATATCAGCATCTGATATTGGTGCCGGTGGTTCATCAGGTTTAGCAAGCTGCTCCCTCTCAATCACCTTGCATAAAGTAGTAATAGAGTTATAAACACTACCCTAAAATCAAACTCAACATTCGAGCGGTTATTTAGATGTTCAATACTAATTTTCCTTATATAAACATGTCAACAGAAAAAGAACAGAGTACAATAGAAAACGAAATGAACGAAAAATGTATAAAATGCAAAAAATGCAGGGGACAGCAGTTGGATACTCAAATTGGCTGTCCACATGGCTAGCTGCTGCTCGGAAAGTCCCCAACTCGGGTTCCAACCCTGGTTCCGAATGGGCTGTTTCTGCTGCCCCTGATGATCTTGTTTACGTATGTTTCCTTCCTGGAATCAATTTTGATATAATTTACAAGGCGGAATCAGGCAGCTTATGCTTTTCTTTTATTTGCTTATATCACTTCTTACAGCCAGTTTTTACCATTTAAAAAATGACAACAATTTGGTTACAACTACATCCATATATTAGCGAAAAACAAGAGCCACATTCATATTGCAAAACTAAACATGTGTTGCAAGTAGTTTATAGGCCACTGGTCCATCTTTCCCTTGCAACTGAGTTTAATTTTCATTTTCTCATGCAGGTAATTCATGATGTAAATTGTTTGGCGGAGGAGGTTTGTGGGAATTACAAATTCCAAGTTCAATCCTCTTAATTGTTGCTAAGTTAAACAGTTCATGACTGGAATATTTTTCTTGATGAACAATGTCTAGAACTATAAATGAGAAAAAGGTTTATTTTTTAAATTTTGACATGGTTAAATCGATATTTTATTTGTTGGATCTCAAATTTTGTCTAAAGTGAAAATAGTGATGTCCTACTACACCACAAATGGTCTTTGCCAACACCCAAAATAAGTGTTAAAAATGCTTAAAAATGTAACCATAAGATTTAAGGCAACACTTTGGTCAATTTTGAAGGTGTTGGGAATTTGCATGTGGGCTTAGAGGTTATGTCAACACATTTTGTCAAACCTATGGCAACATCAACATAATGTTGCCTTAGGCACTTATGCCAACATTTCATATAAAATAGCAACACTATTTCCGGTGTTGGCATAAAGTCTTTGGCAACACTGTGTACTCAACACCAACACCTTTACGATGTTGCCATATAGCCTATTCCAACATCTATGTCCCTCTACGGCAACACCAGTTGATTTAACAATTCACATTTTTGCCAACATCCTAACATGTTATAGTAACAGTTTTTAGTTAACATTGTTCAAGTTTTACCAACACTTTTAAAGGATATGGCAACAACTTTAGTAATAAATTTTTAACAGCATGCTTCCTAAAATGAAACATTCTAATATTACCAAACAAATTAACTTCCAACACAAATTAACTGATGCAAACTCAACATAGATAAATTAACTTCCAACACAAATTGGTGGTAATAGTCAAACCAACGATTACAAGTTAATTAGATAGAAGCAAAAGATTTTGTCTAACATAGTTAACAAGACAAAATTAAGCATCTAAGTTCATAATTTCTAGCATGCAACTAAGTTCATAATGTCTCAAAAGATCTCAAAACAAAGTTAACAAGACAGATAGAAGCATCAAGAAGCTGTTTTGTAGGCTTCACTTGCATCACCGTTGTTAGGTGGCTCCACAGTAGTTAACTCTTCAATATCATCCTTCAGCTCCGGACACTTCTCTACCAATTTGGACATCATCTTCTTAACATTTTCTCAAACCTTCTCCATTTTTTCCATTTTTTCATCCATCTTCTGCGCAATTTGAGCCCGAATCTTTTCAGTCAAACTTGCCAAGTGCTGATCTGAGATGGTTGAAGTGCTGATCTTTTCAGTTGCAGCTCTTGTTGCCAATTCTCCCTTTGCTTCCTTTTTCCGGATAAGTCTCCCTACTAAATAAGATCGGCTGTGTTCTTTGCCACCATAAACAAGTTTATTAGCATCCTCTACATTTCCTTCATCAAGAACTTTCTGAACATCTTCCTGTAAAAAGAAAAGTTAATAAAATAAATAATAATGCATAAACATTGCAGAAAAGAACTTTAATTAATAAAACAAAACTTACAATCTTCTTTATAACCACATCAGTAGGTAACTTATACTATCTTGTTTCCTCTCTTTTGCATGTTTTAATGTAAATATCAGCATCTGATATTGGTGTCGGTGGTTCATCAGGTTTAGCAAGCTGCTCCCTCTCAATCACCTTGTATAAAGTAGTAATAGAGTTATAAACACTACCCTAAAATCAAACTCAACATTCGAGCGGTTATTTAGATGTTCTGTACTGATTTTCCTTAAATAAACATGTCAACAGAAAAGGAATAGAGTACAATAGAAAACGAAATGAACGAAAAATGTATAAAATGCAAAAAATGCAGGGGACAGCAGTTGGATACTTAAGAGCAGCTAGGAATGAGGATCCCTTAATTAAGTTATGAAAGCTGAGAAGACACAACAATTGGAACTTGTAAAGTGAATACAAAAAACCAAAACCTATACAATGGTTATTTTTGTTTTTAGCATTGACCAGGTAATGCTATGGGCACGATCTTGGTTGACATATACAATACAAACCAGGAATACAAGGATAATTATCGGGTTAACAGTCTCAATAATTTGCCAATATCATAGAGTATTTAACAGTCTCAGCAGATATCAATGATATACAGAAATCACATTTAGCACAGAAATCACAGCAGCAAAGTACTAAATTAGTAATAAAGTTAATGATTTATTTATTATTTTTTTTCTTATCCGGGGCTCTGTCGGGATTATCATTGAATCACACTACCAAATAAAAACAAAAATAGAAAATTCTACTACCAAATTTAATATGAGTGTCCACTTAATTAGCCATTCATAGTAATTTAATATGAGTGTCCAAATTTCTAACTAAACAGGTCATATTTCTAACTAAACACTTAGTGACCATCTAATTGCATTTATAATTGTGAGTTTATAAAAAATGTTCACTTACCATTTTATGGCAGATTTGGGCGAAACTATTAGGCCCAGCAGTATGCGTTTCTATTATCTTGCTTCGAGCTACAACATTTTTTCTGGCTCTATCCTACAAAGGACAAAATATTGTAAATGTGTAAACCGGGTGATTGATGCATGACAGATTTGGTTAATTACCAAACAAATTTATTACATGGACTTTTTCATCAGCCCAATAGTTTAAAAGGATCTTAAAGTCTGTCAAAGGAATGTTCCTTGGCCTATTTTGCAGCCTCTGCTCATCATTAGGATACTTAGTGTAATGATCTCTCTTGACTGTAGCTTTGTGTGTCCTAAACTGATCACGCATCGTTGTCATTACATACTGATAACCCTCCTCTTCAATGATGTACTTGTCCTAAAAAAATGCCAACCAATGAGTGTAAAATATTTACAGGTAAAGACATACTGCCATAAGATACCTTTTTCAGGAACTTCAGTCCAACTACGGCATGTTAAAGATACAAATCCCTTACCACAGTTCCCAAAAAATTGATAAACTCACGTAACAAGTGATCATCATCATCTGATATAGGTTGGCCATCTTCCGATAGCTTGATCTCTGGCTTCTCACCTCTTGTATGGACATTAGACAGTTTTGACTTCCCTCGAACCTTTCTCTTTTTGTCTCCTATAGGTGCATCTGATGTATAACATCAAATCAAGATTGAAATGACTCGATGCATTCTTTTAGAAAGATCAATACTAACTATATCAGTTCGAGATTACCCTGATTCGGTTGGGACTGCAAATTTTCAGGTTGGGACTGTGACTGTAGGTTCTCCATTTCAGCCTGCTTTTCATGCTCACGTAACTCCAAGTATGCAGCCATTGAACCAGGAGCATTGTTTTTGAGTAACTTGAGCTTCTCAACTGTAGGAACTTCGGATGCATCATTTGCCTACAAAATGAAATTGAATAATAAGCCATAGAAGGAGAAAGTGGTAAACAAATTAACAAATAGTACCAAATTTACAGACCTCAACATCAACTGTGTTCACTTGCTTATCAGATGGAAGTGACATTTTAGATGCTCGGGAACGAGTTCTCGGGCCATCAGTCTCCACCACAACTCTCTTGCCTTTTTTCTTCTGCTAAAACAATATATACATGTCAACAGTAAATAACTACTAATTAATCTAATCAGACTTGGTTATATTCAAATTTTTATGTTATCATGTGTTGACATTAGAAATTAAATATAATTTACCTTTGATGAAACAATATCCTCTTCAGCATTACTTTCTCGGTCTTCTTCATTTTACGGGCAGTATGCACTTCCACCTTCACTACTCAATACCTTGGTTTTGAATTTTTTTTGTTGGAAAAAGTTCCCTGGCTCCCTGTTTAAACCAAGTTCCCTTAGTTTTTTTTATTTTCCTCAACTCTCTTGTTTCTACACATTTCATACTCATTTACGCCACCTTCCAGAACTTCACCACCTCCTTCCACCAAGTTCTCATTTTCAGCAAGCTTTTTCTCGAATATTTTCATATATTCCCCCAATCCCATTTTTCCATCATTTGAATTTTCAGGACTTGCAACATTAGAACTAGGTTGCATTTTCTTCTGTGAGTTGATCATCGTTCGCTGTTTCTCCTGATTGATATCTTTTATAGTCACAAACTGACTCTTTTTTGGATTACTATCTTTGGCTTGAACAAGGCTTTTTTTTAGGCCTTACAATAACGTAAGGTTGCATTTGTGGCATTGGCTCTATCGTGCGGTCAACATTGCAGTCAATGAACAAGTTAAAATCATCAATCTCGCTTGTCATAATAGCCTCATTCATATCAGCATCATTTTTCACCAAAACCAAACCATCGTTCTCGTTTCTCACATATACTCCACCAATCTCTTTATAGCCAAGGTCTTTGACCCACTCTATGAAATCTGAAAACAAGAACCTGTCAAGCTCCATGTCCTCGTAAGTCTGTTCTAAGCCGCCAAGATACTTGTCTTTGCTGAACTCCCCATTATGGTGCACCCGGAAAGTCATAGTGTTGTCTGCCATCCTGTAATTACAAGATTGAAAATACAATTACTTCACATTACATAAAAAATAGGTACTATAATATTTAAAGGCACTACGAATGTAGATGTAAAGAGAAGACACTACGAATATGTATATTTAATGGCAGAATAATTGACTAAGACTATGAAAAATTGACTTCAATAGCAGAACAAATTAAAATAAATAAATATGAACACCGAGTTAAATATTAACAGTGGAGGTCCATGAGTAAAATAGTTAACAGTGAGGACATATTTAACACAAAAACATAAGTCATTAATTTAAAATCTTTTACATAATTATATAAGCTAATTACTCAGTATCGTATGTCTTCAATGGGGCATAGTTTTGTTGGAACATCATCTCTAAACCAGTTAACTTCATGATCTTGATTTTTTATTAATGAATGAAAGCTCATGTCATGTGTAAACTGCCCATTTATGTCATCTTCGAGTCAATTGTTCTCATTGTGTGGATCATAGAACTCTGCTGACAGCCTCTTGATAGGAAAATGATAATGGTTTTCAACAGGATCTTGAATGTAAAAAACTTGCTGGACTTGTGTTGACATAACAAAACTATCATTCTTTTGACACACCCTGTTAATGTTGACTCGAGTAAAACCTAACAAATCCTTATCATCAACATACCAGGTACATCTAAACAAAACAACACTAAAAGACCCCCAATAGTCAACTTCAATTATTTCTTTAATAGAACCATAATAACTAACAGCCCCAACTATTGGGTTTTGGTCCTTCAAACTAGCGAAACTAGTGGTTAATGCGGTTAAATAAACACCACTATTTTGTGTGGTACACTTATTATCTCTTTTTTTCGTATGGAACCTATACCCATTTACTACATAACCACTAAACTGCTTAGCTGATCGATTAGGCCCCCTTGCTAAGGATGCTACTTCCCTTGACACATCCTCTTCTTTCTGAATTTCATTCTTAAACCACTCACATAGTTCATCAGTGTGTGTTCTTTCTCTTTTAAACTTTCTGCACTTTGCATTTTTGTCGAATAATGCACGATGTTTCCTACAATTAGAGACAATTATAATATGTCAATTTACTTAGGTTAATAAAATATTTAATTTAGTAAATAGACAGGTTATAAACTAGGAATCTTGGACTTACTGAATTAGCTCTTCTACTTTCTTGTCATCATAATTAAATCGGATGTATCGATGAGCTTTTTTCCACGTATCTTCAGCCAAATGAATAGATTTCCCTTTTTTGTTGTTCCTTGAACCAATAGGATATCCACCAGTTTCTACATTTGTCATTGCAGATTCATTCGACCACGTATTTTCGTTACCACCTAGGAATCTTGCACAAAATGTTAGACATTCATCTGCCAAGTAGCCCTCTGCTAAAGACCCTTCTGGCTTACTCTTATTACGAACATATCTTTTTAATTTACCTTGGTACTGCTTAATTGAGTACATCCATCTTTGGGGGACTGGTCCGCCAAGTTCAATTTCGTTGCGCAAATGTACTGGTAAGTGAACCATGATATCAAAGAATGCCTGTATAAAAATCATTTCAAATTGGCAGAGTATTTCAATAACTTCCTGCTGCAACTTCGGTATATCCTCCTTCTCAATTACCCTGGAGCATATACTTCTAAGAAATTCACCAAGTCTTATTAACGGGACTTCAACCTCGGGCATCAATGATTTTTTTACAGCAATTTGTAACAGGTACTGCATAATAATATGTGCATCATGACTCTTGTACCCCACAACTTTCCTATCTTGGACACATCTGCTAATATTGGAAGCCAATCCATATGGTAATTTGGCATTTTTTAATACGGAACAAAATATATCTTTTTCTTTGTTCGTCATGTCAAAGTTTGCCGCCCTGATTTCTAGGTGCTTTCCATCACTAGAGGGGATAGGATGAAGGACCTTCCTAATACCCAATTCTTCCAAATCTAATCGAGCATTTACATGATCTTTTGTCTTGCCACTAATATTTAACAAAGTGCAAAGAATACTATCACATATATTCTTTTCTATATGCATGACGTCAAGGTTATGCCGTATTGAATTTTCACTCCAATATGGTAAGTCAAAAAATATTGACTTCTTATTCCAAGGGTTGACATCGCAACTAACTTTCCGCTTTCCTTTCCCTTTACCAAAATTATTCTCATAACCATCCAACAACTTTTTGATCATGCTCCCTGATAAAACTGTCGGGGCCTGGCCAAACTCAACTTGACCATTAAATCTTTTTCTATCTGATCTCCACTTATGATTGGGATCTAGGAATCGTCGATGGTTCATATAGCACACTTTCGTACTATGTTTTAGATACATTGACAATGTCTAGTAATTGCAAATAGGGCAAGCTAGGTACCCTTTGGTACTCCAACCAGACAACATTGCATAACCGGGAAAATCACTTATCGTCCAAAACACCCCTGCCCGTAAAATAAAATTTTCATCCATCGAAGCATCATAAGTTTCAACTCCTACATCCCATAACTCCTTCAACTCCTCAATCAAAGGCTGCATGTAGACATCAATGTTGTTTCCGGGATCATTTGGACCTGGTATGAGTGTGGACAGCATCAAATTTTCCGATTTCATATTTATCCAGGGAGGTAGGTTGTAGTTAACCACTATAATTGGCCATGTACTATGACTACCACTCATTGTTCGAAATGGATTGAACCCATCCGAAGCTATACCCAATCTGACATTTCGAATTTCTGACGAAAACAATGGATACTTGGCATCCATCGTCTTCCAAGCTAAGGCATCAGCCGGATGCCTTAACTTTCCGTCTTTTTTTCGATCTACTGCATGCCAGGTCAATAGCTTTGAGAAATCTTTGCACATATACATTCGTTGCAGCCTTGGTCTTAAAGGAAAATATCTCATTACTTTCGCCAGAATTTTGCTTTTGTTGTCTACTTCTTTCGTAACTCTCCACCTTGAGACACCACAAGTTTTGCAGGAAACTTCATTCTTATTTTGACCCCAATATAACTTGCAATCATTAGGACATGCATGTATTTTTTCGTAGCCAAGGCCTAAATCCTTAATGACGTTTTTAGCGGAATTAAAAGAAATAGGTACTTCAACATACATAAATGCCTCTTTTAATATTTGTAATATTTCAGTGAACGCGGACTCGATTACTCCATTAAGGCATTTCCAATGGTAAAGTCTGACAAGAAAACTTAGCCTAAAAAATTTTTTAGAACCAGGATACAAGGGCTTTTTTCCGTTTTCAAGAACGCAAAAAATTTACTTGCATCTTCATTCGGCCCCCTATTTGCGTAAGTAACATTCAACATCAGGGCCAGATTATCTTCAAACTCGATATTTTCTTCACAGTCCATCAAATTAGTATCACCCTTCAAATTCGAGACATCATAAATCCAGCTTGCAACTTCCAGGTAAGGACCCTTGCAAATAAGGTGATTATAAACATCTTCTGGGCCCCACCACAACTTACTTTTACATCGACTACAAGGACATTTTAATTCATTTTCGACGGAAAAATTAAGCATGGTATTTTTGACAAACTCTCTGACCCCTTTCATAAACTCTTCAATGGATCTTGGAAGATTTATCCACATCTGGCCTTTATGATTCATAACTACAGTTAAAACATTGCGAAAATGATTACTACCTTTAGTTCTTTATGTTAGTTTTAGTTCTTTTTAATTCTTTTTAATACTATAAATGCACCTAAATATATACTATGTCCAGCCTAATTCCTAAAACCTAACTTATCAATTAATTATCAAACTTATATTAGTACATATATTGTATTCCCTAAGTTTAAAATAATGGGACTGGACTTGAGTACTCACACGGGATTTACTGCTTTGAACTGGCAAAGATTAGATAGAGAAAGTCTATATCAGTTTGAAAAATAATACTAACATTAACATGAAAAATAATGTGATACTTTCAATAATAGGCACGCACAATAAACTTAAGCTCCGTTGAACAAAAAAACAGATACCATACTAACATACTATAAAAAATATAAAGATATGAAAAAACATACAAAACACAAACATACCTTACGAATGATTCTTAACATATGAAAAAGCATGAATACCTTAAAAACAATATTAAAATCCCCAATTACACATGTATAAGAAATCCCCAAAAAAACCCTAAATTAAAAACCCCCAAACTTATAATTCATATACTATACACATACCTAAAAAAACCCTAATTAAAAAATGTCCCAAAATTAGGGTTTATGAAACCCCAAAATTAAAATTAGTGTTTATGAAACATACCACACGATTAGACGAGCACCGGAGATGGCGGAGAGAGATGAGCACCGAAGATGGCGGAGATGTACGGCGGAGAGGGATGAGCGGAGAGAGATGGCGGAGATGTACACCAGAGAGAGATGGCGGAGAGAGATCGAGATGAGAGTGAGAGACGAGAGAGAGAGTGATAGATGAAAGTGAGAAGTGAGATTTCTTATTTTTGTTTTATTTTGATTTCTTATTTTGTTTTATCAAATAATGAGAGCGGGTTCAGTATTGGAGGGCTTTTTGATTTTTAGTCAAAATTATAGCTGGGTGTTATTTCGGTGGAAGCGGCAAATTTTTTAACATTTTTTCAGGTGTCTAAGGCAACACCAATTCATGTGTTGGCATTAAGGACTAAAACTGCATCTAAGCCAACATGAAGGGCAACATCCGGTTTTGATGTTGGCTTATATCTAATTTATTCATTTTTTGGAATCTAAGGCAACATTTAACGTGGCAACATCGATTTTCAGTGTTGGCAAAGACCATTTCTGGTGTAGTATATATATCGGCTCATCTCTACGATTCTCTCTAAATTTATTATCTTTATTGCAGATGTGAAGGATGTTATGTATGTGATCAACTATGCTTTCCGTGGATCTCTCGAGGATTATGTTCATCGGATTTGTCGTACCGGAACAACTGGGGCGAAAGGAACAACGTATAGTTTCTTTACAGCTACAAATGACAAATTTGCCAAAGAACTTATTACTATCCTCGAGGAGGCCGGACAGAAGGTGATCGTGGTGGTCGTGGCTTTGGTGGCGCTTGACCATGGCACAAATGATAAAATTTGACTTGCAAATTGGAGATCGAAGCATAGATGGGAATTATTCTTGTATTTTCTTTGTAAATTAGCAAGTCAACATGAGTAGTTGTGGACACATCCTGAAATTATGTTGAACTTGGAAGTTACTTTATATATGTTGAGTTTGCATCTGTTAGTTGGTTTCATATGTTGGATTATGTTTTATATTAGGATGTTTCATTTTAGAAAGCAAGCTGTTACAAAATTATTACTAAAGATGTTGCCATAGCCTGTAAAAATGTTGCTAAAACTTGAACAATGTTAACTAAAAAGTGTTACTATAACATGTTAGGATGTTGGAAAAAATGTGAACTGTTAAATCAACTGGTGTTGCTGTAGAGGGACAAAAATGTTGGAATAGGCTGTATTGCAACATCGCAAGGGTGTTGGTGGTGAGTATAAAGTGTTGCCATAGATTTTATGCCAACACCGGAAATAGTGTTGCTATTTTGCACGAAATTTTGGCATAAGTGCCTAAGGCAACATGATGTTGATGTTGCCATAGTTTGACAAAATGTGTTGGTTTAACCTCTGAGGCCACATGCAAATTCCCAGCACCTTCAAAATTGACCAAAGTGTTGCCTTAAATCTTATGGTAACATTTTTCAACATTTTAAACACTTATTTTAGGTGTTGCCAAAGACCATATATGGTGTAGTGTTCTTCTCTCTTTTGTTTTTGCCTAGTTTTAATTGGCAAATAATTGTTAAACCATCACTGAATTAAAGATTATTTTGTTAATTTCATGTGGGCTGTAAAATCGTGCAAATCAAATTTTAAGAATTCAAGATAGAGCACCAATATTAAATTAAACGTTTAAAATCTTATATATATATCAATTTTTTAACAACAATTTAATATGTAAATTAATAACATATAAATATTAAAAAAATTAATATAATTATAGATATTGGAAATGGATCTGTGCATTGCACAAGTATTTATAAATACAAATTAGTAGATATGTATATGGTATACAGCCGCATACATGCACAAAGGAGGAGAAAAGGTAGCATAAACCGAGCTATTACATTCATGTATTTTTTTTTATTTTATTTTGTAAATGTAAATTTCTCATTCATGAATTGTATCGAAATACAATAATATTACAAGGGAATTTATTCGATCAAGAAAATTCATCATCTAACCGAAAAGCACGCATGTTACTCCCGGACATTTAGACAATAAAACCTTCAAGTCTGAAAAAACCCCACAATAGAAAGGCCTCGTTAAAAACCCTCAAGAGCAAAACACTGTGGGAAAAAAACTCAAGAAGGAAAAAAGAGTGCCCTCAAAATATAAAGTACATTGTTTTACAAATTTCCAAGAAATAAATAGAATTAGTAGTTGCTTTTGTAATTCTCCGTTATCATCAGTTTTTGTCGCATCCTTACTTTATTTTCCGTCTCATCTTGGTTATTCCATTACTACAAGTCACCCCATCTATCTTGTTATTATACTCGTCCAACCAGACTGCCCCTGCGAAAAAGGAATAAAATCAACAAACGAAAATTAGTCCACAAAATTATTACCAAATATTTTATAAATATTATCAACATAAATATATAAACAAACATATGATTTAGTATCAAGCATAGAAATCTAAACCAAAGGGGATCCCTTTGGTTAGATACTTAATTTATTAGTACTTAATTAAAATTAAAATAGTTGTATATATCTAATTCAAAGATTCGGGAACCTTTGATTAGTCACCTAGGACGCCATCAATCATGGCACAAAAATATTCCACAAAAAAATATACGAGCCACCATTTATGACACAAATAAACTCCAAAAAAGGTATATATGCCATCAATCATGGCCTCCAATGAATAAAATATTCACGGTACACAATAAAGTATAATTACAAATTGAAACTACCAATTAAATTAATTCCTCTATTAGAAAAGGAAATTGAAAATTTAATGACTACATTAAAAAACAAAATAACTATTAAAACCAATAAAGATATCAATTACTAAAATTGCTAGTCAAACACAAAAAACCTATTGCCTATTTTAACTAAACATCACAACCAAAGATAAAGCAAAAAATTAAAACAAAACGCCTAATTAAAACTAACACAATAAATCACATTAAGGTTACATTAATAGCAAATTCATCCATCTCAAATCATGGAACGAAATCAACGTTACAAACTAATCATATAAATGCTATCAACTAATCACATAAATGCTACAACTAATCACAAACAGTAAAATCAATTTAAACTACCTTTAATTTATAGACAAAACGTAAAAAACTTTCGGAAAATTTTGACATGACCAATTTGTAACTTTAACGAACCAAAATTAAACCAATAAAATAGTCACCCAGTCAACTCGAAAATTACGTATGATTTAATCAAACAAATACACCAAGAAACAGATCTCTCAACCGTTGACTCACTGAGTCAGAACCAAGTTCACCAATTCAGAGTTCACCGAAACAGACTCCCAAGTCCCAATTACGAACAAACACGTTTATAATAACACAGATCATCAGCTCTACTACGTGATGCAAGCGATACGTAAAATCAAGCAGTTAATATGAACAGAAATTATAATACAATTTGAATAACTTCAATAAAAAACAATGTCATCCAAAACAAACCGTCCAGCTCAAATAGCAGTCTATCACTACCTAACCATGTCTATTCGTATAATCTTACATTCAATCAATATTTTAACAGTTGAATTTTTAAAATTAAAACTCTCATACCTCATCGTGGGGTCAATTCACATGATTCTTACCATTAAAATGATTGAAGATGTCAAAGAGACGGATCGAACCAACCTGCCCGACTAGTCATAATGAAATGTTGTCCAGTCGACGAAAACCACCAACCTGCTGTTTCTTCCCCTCCAAAGAGCACCACATGTCCATTTACATGACTCAAAAACACACTATGCCGATCTAGTCTGGCAAAGTATTAAAAGACAAGAAAAATGGATTTCCACCGATAAAGCTTTTTAAAAATCAATATGGTCGAATAGCTAGTGATATTCCGAGGCAGATTTTTCAGAGTCCCCATTGTATAGCTATCTTCAACACATAACATACACACACCACCGATCTCTACATTCATGTATTATTAGTTCAACTAATCAACAGTACTTATTTATATGTCATGTGCTCATCTGTATAGGTACAGGGATGTGAGTGTACCTACTTACCACCTAGATCTTTTTCTTTGAATTTCGGGTCGATTTATTGTCAGGCCAAACATACTTTTTTCTTTATATACATGTATGTTTGAATTTGTTTTGAATTTATTTAAGTTTGATCTCTCTCTTAATTAATTTCAGTTGTTATTTGTAGGTATGATTAATATTGTTTATTTACTTAATTATTCTTAAATTTGTCATACTACCAGTTTTGATAATTAATTAAGTGCTACAATTCATCTTTTGTATTTGATGAATATTTATTTTCTTGTTTGGTTTTATCATTATTGCCGGTAATAATGTATTGATTCACTAGACTAAATTTGTGTATGTATATATTAATGCACATATTAATGTTCTATTTTATTAGTTTCCAAAAATGATTCTTATTATAATATAGATTACTAATTTTATTTGGATTAAGGGATTGTTTCGCCTGATATGTATGTATCTTGATAAGGTTATTTTGGTACATTTTTTGTATCATTATATTGATAACTTAATAAATGATTTATCTTGCATGTTCAAATTTTAAAGTTTTGTGTACTTGGCTTCAAGTATAGTTGAATTAAAAAATGCCAATAATATATAGTAGCAACTGAGTTGCATGCATGTTTGATCTTATGTGAAACCTAACGAACATTAGTATTCGGATTATCATAATTAATTATTGATTTATTAATTTACTTAATTAAATTGATTTGTTTATCATATCGATCTATACAAGGTCACTGTACTGTATTAAGTTGGGTTGGTTAAGTGTATTTTATTCTTTTATATAATTAGTTTGTGTCCATTAATAATGTTGCTACTTATTATGTTTATTATCAATTTCAAATGTCTATAACTTATTTTTGATGAAATTGCTACTTTAATATGTTTCTTTATTTGGTGGGATCAGATTCATTCCGAGTAATGTTGGGATCGTATTAGCTAATACTTGTTAATCAAAGCACGAGTTACTTTTAAATATTTTCAAAATTATATGATTAAACAAAATAGAGTATAATTTATTATGGATATAATTTAACTTTATAATATTAAATAATAATAAAATTAATAATAATAATAATAGTTATTTAATAAATGACATGTGTTATTTAAAACTAAAAAAATAAAATCTAAATGTAAATTTGTTGTTGACGGAATTCGAACCTTGTATAATTAGAAGAGGGATTTAATTATAGAATATTCCTTATTATTAGATCTAACGGTTATCATCTATTTACTAAATATCTAACGATCACTATTTTTTAATGGTTAATTTAGATCTAACGGTTATCATCTATTTACTAAATATCTAACGGTCACTATTCTTATAATGGTTGGTTGAACCAAATAACCAAATACTAATTATTCCCTAATTTGCTTATTATATATTAGTATAGATATAGAAGTATAGTTGTGTTAATTAGTAGTTTTGCTAACTGGTCTTGCAATAAATATTTTATTAATTTATTTGCAATATTTGTAATTACTTTTTTTGATTTAGTAGACCGGAAAATGTGTTAACAGTGAACAATGAGTATAATTTGAGTTACTTTGTTTATTGATATTTATGTGAGTACTAGTTCCCACTAGAAGCCGTCGACCTCATCTAAATATTTATTACTAAATTTAAATAGTACTTGGATTAGTGTTTTATTACTTGAAATATAAAAATGTGCCTTTATACTGATATATAGTCATATAATTCGTTTTTAGATTTAAATAAGGAGTTTTAGCGATACATGAAGATTTCAGTTTTAGTTTACTGTTTATATCAGGTACGAATTCTGATTCATTTCTTATAAATTAACTCATTTATACTCGCTAAGTTAATTATCAAGGTAAATTCATAAATTGTGATTTATTGTATTCTTCTTATAAATCCTATTACAAATTCTTTATTCTTTTCTCTCCATTTAATTATTCGTTAGATTTATTTTAATCTCATTTTTCTAAAATTGTGAACTCTTATATTCTCTGTGTACTTTTTAGTTCACACTTTTATATTGGTTTCCTATTCTTTCTTTTTGGAATTTTAGTTGCCTTACTCATTTTTATTTGTTTTGTTTCGCATTTGTATTGAGATATTGTTTTGTTTTGTTCTGTTCTGTTCAGTTTCGTACAATGAGTTTGGAAATATTTTATAACTTTTCTGTTGGGCTCTTAGACCGATCTGTGTGGGTTAATCACAGACAATTTTTACATGGAGTTCGTAGTAAAGGTGAACTAGGCACTTACTCGTATCAGTGCTGTGAGTATGCGAACACATCTCTGGGGTATGAGATTGTGTATATATCAAGATCGCTTCTGTTTTGTTGAAATGCTTTGTGCATTTCATGTATTTCGTCTCATGGATTACCGGAGAAGAAACGTCTGGACTGTACTCGCTTTGTGATCTGGACTTAGCGAGTACAGGTTATATAAGAGACCCTTATTGTACCCACCTTACTTGTGATTCAGCCTTTATTTGTTGAACTTTGTTTAGTTCCTTTTTACCGTCAGCTCAGTTATTTATGATTGCATATTTTGTTATATTATATTCGTATTAGGCATTTGGATCACTTTTATTGTTTTCCTTCCACAGGTAATCAGGGGTAAACGGGATTGAGATGAGTGATGCCAACCAGACTTTAGCTGTAGTCTAGATAGTTGTTTAAATAAATTCGAGGACTTGTTAGATTTGTTTTCGGACTTTAAACTACTTTCATTTTTATGATTAAAAATATTAAGACTTATTAGGATTATTGATTGTTTTCTATTTCAATTTAATATAAATTATTATCTGTTTGGATATTTGACTTTTAGGTAACGGTCCGAAAAGTTGGGCTGTTACAGTTTATAACATCCAAGCCCACAACCGAATGCATACCGGACCCAACAACCTACCACGGGTCAGTCCAAAAGTGCTAGCAAATTGGTATACATTAGTTGTTGACTTGTATCTATAAAGGTCTCAAACACTCTTATTCTAATCGATGTGGGATGTTACTAACATCCCCTCTAATAGGGTCGACGTCCTCATCGAGCCCACACATAATTACAGAATCCAGGCAGTGTCTCTGCACTTCCGGCCAGGCAGAGCTCTGATACCATTTATAACATATGCATACCGGACCCAACAACCTACCACAGGTCAGTACAAACGTGCTAGAAAATTGGTATACATTAGTTATTGACTTGTATCTATAAAGGTCTCAAACACTCTTAATCGATGTGGGATTTTACAAAATTTGTCGTAAAAAAATTAAAAAAATTATTTAATATTTTTTTGTAAGAATTCGGTTGAATTTTATAAAAGTAATCGAAATGCCATTGAATTTTTTACTATATAACTTTGCATACTACATAAATTTAAAAAAATATAATTAATTGTTTAAGGGTTTGGACATATCTTGAAAAAATATATGCAAATACAAGAACATGTACAAATTATTTGGTAGAAAAGAACATTAGGGAAAATGTACGAAATAACTAGTATTACAATTAAAAGTTCTGAGTACATTTTATCACATTAAGTATTATTACCAATAGTATGTTTAATTTTGTTAGGTCCCAACGTGGGGGAAATAAGTTAGAAAGCGGGGTTGAATCATTTATTGTCTTTTTAAACCTTTTTAAAAATTGGACTTAAGCATTTTTCACTTTTCTTCCGTTTTAAAAGTAAGTTACTTAATCGAAAATAATTAATAAATTACAAAGAGTGCGGAAGCAAAGTAAAGAGAAAGAAAGTAGAGACACAATCAATTTTATCCTGGTTCGCGATGGCGCAATCCATAATGGATTCGCTCACCCCTACTCCAGTCCCTGAGCTCTCGCTCACTCCTACTCCAGTCCCCGAACTCCTCCTCGGACTCAAGATTTCTTCCACTATTAGTAAAAACTCATTATAATAGGCGGAGAAGTATTTACAAAGCTATGTATTTATCCACTATAAGTAAAAACTCATTATAATAGGCGGAGAAGTATTTACAAAGCTATGTATTTATCTTAGAGCCTAACTACCCGTTACCCTCTCAAATACCAATAGCTAACCCTTGCTAGAGTTATCCTGGAGCGTAACTCCCCGCTACCTCCTCAAACAATAAGCAAACCCCTACTAGTTTATCTTGGAACGTAACTCCCCGTTACTTCTTCACAACCACGTAAGACCATACGGGTTTATCTTGGAGCGTAGCTTCTCCAGTACCTCCTCACAACCACATAAGAAACCACTTACAAGTTCATCTTGGAACGTAACTTCCCGTTACTTCCTCACAAATATGCAACCAAAAATCCTTACCTTACATAGACTTAGTATCTACATCCTTTAACGAACTTGGATCTTAGATCTTAGGTCTTGGGTCTTTTCTCCTCTTCACGATGCAAAGATACACAACTCCTCGTCGGTGTATCTAAGACTTGGGTCTTAGAAGGAGAATCACCTCAATTCACTTCACCTCACGTCAAAGGATATAATATTAGTACCACAACTTGGAAAATCTTTATTTGAACGAAAATAAGCGTGTACTAGTTAAATAGCTTGAACAATAAGGTTAATAAAAGCATTAACAAGTCTAACCAGTTAATATTAATAAAAACCATGTATATAAACACTATATTTATTTACGTTTGCGGAATAAATATATCGTGTTAATACACACCTATTTGTGAGCTCACCACAAATAGATGAACATTTTAGCTCCTTAGTTATGTTAAGGGTTTAACTAACACGTCAAGCGCAACAAGCTAAAGAAACGTTCAAAGTATTTTAAAAAAATTAATATAGGCCGAACCACTATATGTTAACTTGAATAACTTGTAGAAGGGGGGTTGAATACAAGTTATTAATCGTGTCTGATTTTTGCTTGATTAGATGAACAAGAACAACGAATGAATCAAACTTTGTTTGTATTAAAATAAATCAAATACAAACTCTACCAAAGGTGTACAATACCTTTAGCAGCTGCTGACAATACAAATCTCTCTCTCTGTTTGTTTCGAACTCTCGAATACAAACCTTATACAGAGCTTCACACGATATGCACTCTATATTTCTCAATTCGCTCTTTTTACAATAATATAGAGAGAGTATTTATAATGCTACCTATCAACTAATAACAGAATTATAATCTATCTATGACAATGTTCTGCCGTCCAGTTGATAGTTTCCATCAATAGAGAATTCGTTTCCTTCACGATATCTTCTTGCTTGTTTTTCAAAACAACGATCATGTTTTATAGCACTTGCCAGTTTCTGTAGCATCCATAATCACATCATCAGTAACATGACTGATATCAGGATTTCCCATTGCATCAGGATCTGATCATCCCATCAGTATTTGATCAGGATCTGACTTGCTGTATCAGGATCTGCTCTTAGTTCCTGAAATGTAGTCTCTGACGCACTGTTCCTGACTAACACATATATCCTATACAAAGTGCTAAATCCTTTATAAGATCAGGATATACAAGAAGTATTAGCAAAATTCTATTCTTAACATCACAACTTATGAATTATTCCTAACAATCTCCCCCTATTTATGCTTTAGAATTTGAAGCATAAATTTAAGTTTTAGATGTCAAAACATATACCAATACAACCAGAATAGAATTTATGAATTTAAGATCATGAAGTTAAGTACCTACTTCTTCAGATGTAGACATGTATCTAGTACTTAGAAGAAAGAATTCAACTATTTTATGCTTCTTTTCCTTTACCACTTCCATAATGAAATTTACCAACTCTGTCACCCTTGATTCCGTTCCCAGTCTGTTTATCTCCCCCAGTCTGTTGTTGTTGTTTCTGGGCGGGAGGTTTTGGGGGGATTTTTGTTGGGCTGGGCGGGATGTTTTTGTTTCGGTTGAGCGGGATATAGGTTTTGGTCACTTTACTTTCCCCAAATCCCTTTACTTTCTCCACCCAAAGACAAGAGTAGCAAGAGTAGCCGACTTCTCAACAATTCTTCGGGCTTCTTCTCAGATTTCAAGAAGAGCAGCAATAATTTCTAGCATGCAACTAAGTTCATAATGTCTCAAAAGATCTCAAAACATAGTTAACAAGACAGATAGAAGCATCAAGAAGCTGTTTTGTAGGCTTCACTTGCATCACCGTTGTTAGGTGGCTCCACAGTAGTTAACTCTTCAATATCATCCTTCAGCTCCGGACACTTCTCTACCAATTTGGACATCATCTTCTTAACATTTTCTCAAACCTTCTCCATTTTTTCCATTTTTTCATCCATCTTCTGCGCAATTTGAGCCCGAATCTTTTCAGTCAAACTTACCAAGTGTTGATCTGAGATAGTTGAAGTGCTGATCTTTTCAGTTGCAGCTCGTGTTGCCAATTCTCCCTTTGCTTCCTTTTTCCGGATAAGTCTCCCTACTAAATAAGATCGGCTGTGTTCTTTGCCACCATAAACAAGCTTATTAGCATCCTCTACATTTCCCTCATCAAGAACTTTCTGAACATCTTCCTGTAAAAAGAAAAGTTAATACAATAAATAATAATGCATAAACATTGCAGAAAAGAACTTTAATTACTAAAACAAAACTTACAATCTTCTTTGTAACCACATCAGTAGGTAACTTATACTCTCTTGTTTCCTCTCTTTTGCATGTTTTAATGTAAATATCAGCATCTGATATTGGTGTCGGTGGTTCATCAGGTTTAGCAAGCTGCTCCCTCTCAATCACCTTGTATAAAGTAGTAATAGAGTTATAAACACTACCCTAAAATCAAACTCAACATTCGAGCGGTTATTTAGATGTTCAGTACTGATTTTCCTTAAAAAACATGTCAACAGAAAAGGAATAAAGTACAATAGAAAACGAAATGAACGAAAAATGTATAAATGCAAAAAATGCAGGGGACAGCAGTTGGATACTTAAGAGCAGCTAGGAATGAGGATCCCTTAATTAAGTTATGAAAGCTGAGAAGACACAACAATTGGAACTTGTAAAGTGAATACAAAAAACCAAAACCTATACAATGGTTATTTTTGTTTTTAGCATTGAGCAGGTAATGCTATAGGCACGATCTTGGTTGACATATACAATTCAAACCAGGAATACAAGGATAATTATCGGGTTAACAGTCTCAATAATTTGCCAATATCATAGAGTATTTAACAGTCTCAACAGATATCAATGATATACAGAAATCACATTTAGCACAGAAATCACAGCAGCCAAGTACTAAATTAGTAATAAAGTTAATGATTTATTTATTATTTTTTTTTCTTATCCGGGGCTCTGTCGGGATTATCATTGAATCACACTACCAAATAGAAACAAAAATAGAAAATTCTACTACCAAATTTAATATAAGTGTCCACTTAATTAGCCATTCATAGTAATTTAATATGAGTGTCCAAATTTCTAACTAAACAGGTCATATTTCTAACTAAACACTTAGTGACCATCTAATTGCATTTATAATTATGAGTTTATAAAAAATGTTCACTTACCATTTTATGGCAGATTTGGGCGAAACTATTAGGCCCAGCAGTATGCGTTTCTATTATCTTGCTTCGAGCTACAACATTTTTTCTGGATCTCTCCTACAAAGGAAAAAATATTGTAAATGTGTAAACCGGGTGATTGATGCATTGAAAGATTTGGTTAATTACCAAACAAATTTATTACATGGACTTTTTCATCAGCCCAATAGTTTAAAAGGATCTTAAAGTCTGTCAAAGGAATGTTCCTTGGCCTATTTTGCAGCCTCTGCTCATCATTAGGATACTTAGTGTAATGATCTCTCTTGACTGTAGCTTTGTGTGTCCTAAACTGATCACGCATCGTTGTCATTACATACTGATAACCCTCCTCTTCAATGATGTACTTGTCCTAAAAAAATGCCAACCAATGGGTGTCAAATATTTACAGGTAAAGACATACTGCCATAAGATACCTTTTTCAGGAACTTCAGTCCAACTACGGCATGTTAAAGATACAAATCCCTTACCACAGTTCCCAAAAAATTGATAAACTCACGTAACAAGTGATCATCATCATCTAATATAGGTTGGCCATCTTCCGATAGCTTGATCTCTGGCTTCTCACCTCTTGTATGGACATTAGACAGTTTTGACTTCCCTCGAACCTTTCTCTTTTTGGCTCCTAGAGGTGCATCTGATGTATAACATCAAATCAAGATTAAAATGACTCGATGCATTCTTTTAGAAAGATCAATACTAACTATATCAGTTCGAGATTACCCTGATTCGGTTGGGACTGCAAATTTTCAGGTTGGGACTGTGACTGTAGGTTCTCCATTTCAGCCTGCTTTTCACGCTCACGTAACTCCAAGTATGCAGCCATTGAACCAGGAGCATTGTTTTTGAGTAACTTGAGCTTCTCAACTGTAGGAACTTCGGATGCATCATTTGCCTACAAAATGAAATTGGATAATAAGCCATAGAAGGAGAAAGTGGTAAACAAATTAACAAATAGTACCAAATTTACAGACCTCAACATTAACTGTGTTCACTTGCTTATTAGATGGAAGTGACATTTTAGATGCTCGGGAACGAGTTCTCGGGCCATCAGTCTCCACCACAACTCTCTTGCCTTTTTTCTTCTGCTAAAACAATATATACATGTCAACAGTAAATAACTACTAATTAATCTAATCAGACTTGGTTATATTAAAAATTTTATGTTATCATGTGTTGACATTAGAAATTAAATATAATTTACCTTTGATGAAACAATATCCTCTTCAGCATTACTTTCTCGGTCTTCTTCATTTTCCGGGCAGTATGCACTTCCACCTTCACTACTCAATACCTTGGTTTTGAATTTTTTTTGTTGGAAAAAGTTCCCTGGCTCCCTGTTTAAACCAAGTTCCCTTAGTTTTTTTTTATTTTCCTTAACTCTCTTGTTTCTACACATTTCATACTCATTTACGCCACCTTCCAGAACTTCACCACCTCCTTCCACCAAGTTCTCATTTTCAGCAAGCTTCTTCTCGAATCTTTTCATATATTCCCACAATCCCATTTTTCCATCATTTGAATTTTCAGGACTTGCAACATTAGAACTAGGTTGCATTTTCTTCTGTGAGTTGATCATCCTTCGCTGCTTCTCCTGATTGATATCTTTTATAGTCACAAACTGACGCTTTTTTGGATTACTATCTTTGGCTTGAACAGGGCTTTTTTTTGGGCCTTACAATAACGTAAGGTTGCATTTGTGGCATTGGCTCTATCGTGCGGTCAACATTGCAGTCAATGAACAAGTTAAAATCATCAGTCTCGCTTGTCATAATAGCCTCATTCATATCAGCATCATTTTTCACCAAAACCCAACCATCGTTCTCGTTTCTCACATATACTCCACCAATCTCTTTATAGCCAAGGTCTTTGACCCACTCTATGAAATCTGAAAACAAGAACCTGTCAAGCTCCATGTCCTCGTAAGTCTGTTCTATGCCGCCAAGATACTTGTCTTTGCTAAACTCCCCATTATGGTGCACCCGGAAAGTCATAGTGTTGTCTGCCATCCTGTAATTACAAGATTGAAAATACAATTACTTCACATTACATAAAAAATAGGTACTGTAATATTTAAAGGCACTACGAATGTAGCTGTAAAGAGAAGACACTACGAATATGTATATTTAATGGCAGAATAATTGACTAAGACTATGAAAATTTGACTTCAATAGCAGAACAAATTAAAATAAATAAATATGATCACCGAGTTAAATATTAACAGTGGAGGTCCATGAGTAAAATAGTTAACAGTGAGGACATATTTAACACAAAAACATAAGTCATTAATTTAAAATCTTTTACATAATTATATAAGCTAATTACTCAATATCGTATGTCTTCAATGGGGCATAGTTTTGTTGGAACATTATCTCTAAACCAGTTAACTTCATGATCTTGATTTTTTATTAATGAATGAAAGCTCATGTCATGTGTAAACTGCCCATTTATGTCATCTTCGAGTCAATTGTTCTCATTGTGTGGATCATAGAACTCTGCTGACAGCCTCTTGATAGGAAAATGATAATGGTTTTCAACAGGATCTTGAATGTAAAAAACTTGCTGGACTTGTGTTGACATAACAAAACTATCATTCTTTTGACACACCCTGTTAATGTTGACTCGAGGAAAACCTAACGAATCCTTATCATCAACATACCAGGTACATCTAAACAAAACAACACTAAAAGACCCCCAATAGTCAACTCCAATTATTTCTTTAATAGAACCATAATAACTAACAGCCCCAACTATTGGGTTTTGGTCCTTCAAACTAGCGAAACTAGTGGTTAAGGCGGTTAAATAAACACCACTATTTTGTGTGGTACACTTATTATCTCTTTTTTTCGTATGGAACCTATACCCATTTACTACATAACCACTAAACTGCTTAGCTGATCGATTAAGCCCCCTTGCTAAGGATGCTACTTCCCTTGACACATCCTCTTCTTTCTGAATTTCATTCTTAAACCACTCACATAGTTCATCAGTGTGTGTTCTTTCTCTTTTAAACTTTCTGCACTTTGCATTTTTGTCGAATAATGCACGATGTTTCCTACAATTAGAGACAATTATAATATGTCAATTTACTTAGGTTAATAAAATATTTAATTTACTAAATAGACAGGTTATAAACTAGGAATCTTGGACTTACTGAATTAGCTCTTCTACTTTCTTGTCATCATAATTAAATAGGATGTATCGATGAGCTTTTTTCCACGTATCTTCAGCCAAATGAATAGATTTCCCTTTTTTGTTGTTCCCTGAACCAATAGGATATCCACCAGTTTCTACATTTGTCATTGCAGATTCATTCGACCACGTATTTTCGTTACCACCTAGGAATCTTGCACAAAATGTTAGACATTCATCTGCCAAGTAGCCCTCTGCTATAGACCCTTCTGGCTTACTCTTATTACGAACATATCTTTTTAATTTACCTAGGTACTGCTTAATTGAGTACATCCATCTTTGGGGGACTGGTCCGCCAAGTTCAATTTCATTGCGCAAATGTACTGGTAAGTGAACCATGATATCAAAGAATGCCTGTATAAAAATCATTTCAAATTGGCAGAGTATTTCAATAACTTCTTGCTGCAACTTCGGTATATCCTCCTTCTCAATTACCCTGGAGCATATACTTCTAAGAAATTCATCAAGTCTTATTAACGGGACTTCAACCTCGGGCTTCAATGATTTTTTTACAGCAATTTGTAACAGGTACTGCATAATAATATGTGCATCATGACTCTTGTACCCCACAACTTTCCTATCTTGGACACATCTTCTAATATTGGAAGCCAATCCATATGGTAATTTGGCATTTTTTAATACGGAACAAAATATATCTTTTTCTTTGTTCGTCATGTCAAAGTTTGCCGCCCTGATTTCTAGGTGCTTTCCATCACTAGAGGGGATAGGATGAAGGACCTTCCTAATACCCAATTCTTCCAAATCTAATCGAGCATTTACATGATCTATTGTCTTGCCACTAATATTTAACAAAGTGCCAAGAATACTATCACATATATTCTTTTCTATATGCATGACGTCAAGGTTATGCCGTGTTGAATTTTCACTCCAATATGGTAAGTCAAAAAATATTGACTTCTTATTCCAAGGGTTGACATCGCAACTAACTTTCCACTTTCCTTTCCCTTTACCAAAATTATTCTCATAACCATCCAACAACTTTTTGATCATGCTCCCTGATAAAACTGTCGGGGCCTGGCCAAACTCAACTTGACCATTAAATCTTTTTTTATCTGATCTCCACTTATGATTGGGATCTAGGAATCGTCGATGGTTCATATAGAACACTTTCCTACTATGTTTTAGATACATTGACAATGTCTAGTAATTGCAAATAGGGCAAGCTAGGTACCCTTTGGTACTCCAACCAGACAACATTGTATAACCGGGAAAATCACTTATCGTCCAAAACACCCCTGCCCGTAAAATAAAATTTTCATCCGTCGAAGCATCATAAGTTTCAACTCCTACATCCCATAACTCCTTCAACTCCTCAATCAAAGGCTGCATGTAGACATCAATGTTGTTTCCAGGATCATTTGGACCTTCTATGAGTGTGGATAGCATCAAATTTTCCGATTTCATATTTAGCCAGGGAGGTAGGTTGTAGTTAACCACTATAATTGGCCATGTGCTATGACTACCACTCATTGTTCGAAATGGATTGAACCCATTCGAAGCTATACCCAATCTGACATTTCGAATTTCTGACGAAAACAATGGATACTTGGCATCCATCGTCTTCCAAGCTAAGGCATCAGCCGGATGCCTTAACTTTCCGTCTTTTTTTCGATCTACTGCATGCCAGGTCAATATCTTTGAGAAATCTTTGCACATATACATTCGTTGCAGCCTTGGTCTTAAAGGAAAATATCTCATTACTTTCGCCAGAATTTTGCTTTTGTTGTCTACTTCTTTCGTAACTCTCCACCTTGAGACACCACAAGTTTTGCATGAAACTTCATTCTTATTTTGACCCCAATATAACATGCAATCATTAGGACATGCATGTATTTTTTCATAGCCAAGGCCTAAATCCTTAATGACGTTTTTAGCGGAATTAAAAGAAACAGGTTCTTCAACATACGGAAATGCCTCTTTTAATATTTGTAATATTTCAGTGGACGCGAACTCGATTACTCCATTAAGGCATTTCCAATGGTAAAGTCTGACAAGAAAACTTAGCCTAAAAAATTTTTTAGAACCAGGATACAAGGGCTTTTTTCCGTTTTCAAGAACGCGAAAAATTTACTTGCATCTTCATTCGGCCCCCTATTTGCGTAAGTAACATTCAACATCAGGGCCAGATTATCTTCAAACTCGATATTTTCTTCACAGTCCATCAAATTAGTATCACCCTTCAAATTCGAGACATCATAAATCCAGCTTGCAACTTCCAGGTAAGGACCCTTGCAAATAAGGTGATTATAAACATCTTCTGGGCCCCACCACAACTTACTTTTACATCGACTACAAGGACATTTTAATTCATTTTCGACGGAAAAATTAAGCATGGCATTTTTGACAAGCTCTCTGACCCCTTTCATAAACTCTTCAATGGATCTTGGAAGATTTATCCACATCTGGCCTTTATGATTCATAACTATAGTTAAAACATTGCGAAAATGATTACTACCTTTAGTTCTTTATGTTAGTTTTAGTTCTTTTTAATTCTTTTTAATACTATAAATGCACCTAAATATATACTATGTCCAGCCTAATTCCTAAAACCTAATTTATCAATTAATTATCAAGCTTATATTAGTACATATATTGTATTCCCTAAGTTTAAAATAATGGGACTGGACTTGAGTACTCACACGGGATTTACTGCTTTGAACTGACAAAGATTAGCTAGAGAAAGTCTATATCAGTTTGAAAAATAATACTAACACTAACATGAAAAACAATGTGATACTTTCAATAATAGGCACGCACAATAAACTTAAGCTCCGTTGAACAAAAAAACAGATACCATACTAACATACTATAAAAAATATAAAGATATGAAAAAACATACAAAACACAAACATACCTTACGAATGATTCTTAACATATGAAAAAGCATGAATACCTTAAAAACAATATTAAAATCCCCAATTACACATGTATAAGAAATCCCCAAAAAACCCCTAAATTAAAAACCCCCAAACTTATAATTCATATACTATACACATACATAAAAAAACCCTAATTAAAAAATGTCCCAAAATTAGGGTTTATGAAACCCCAAAATTAAAATTAGTGTTTATGAAACATACCACACAATTAGACGAGCACTGGAGATGGCGGAGAGAGATGAGCACTGAAGATGGCGGAGATGTACGGCGGAGAGGGATGAGCGGAGAGAGATGGCGGAGATGTACACCGGAGAGAGATGGCGGAGAGAGATCGAGATGAGAGTGAGAGACGAGAGAGAGAGTGATAGATGAAAGTGAGAAGTGAGATTTCTTATTTTTGTTTTATTTTGCTTTCTTATTTTGTTTTATCAAATAATGAGAGCGGGTTCAGTATTGGAGGGCTTTTTGATTTTTAGTCAAAATTATAGCGGGGTGTTATTTCGGTGGAAGCGGCAAATTTTTTAACATTTTTTCAGGTGTCTAAGGCAACACCAATTCATGTGTTGGCATTAAGGACTAAAACTGCATCTAAGCCAACATGAAGGGCAACATCCGGTTTTGATGTTGGCTTATATCTAATTTATTCATTTTTTGGAATCTAAGGCAACATTTAACGTGGCAACATCGATTTTCAGTGTTGGCAAAGACCATTTCTGGTGTAGTATATATATCGGCTCATCTCTACGATTCTCTCTAAATTTATTATCTTTATTGCAGATGTGAAGGATGTTATGTATGTGATCAACTATGCTTTCCGTGGATCTCTCGAGGATTATGTTCATCGGATTTGTCGTACCGGAACAACTGGGGCGAAAGGAACAACGTATAGTTTCTTTACAGCTACAAATGACAAATTTGCCAAAGAACTTATTACTATCCTCGAGGAGGCCGGACAGAAGGTGATCGTGGTGGTCGTGGCTATGGTGGCGCTTGACCATGGCACAAATGATAAAATTTGACTTGCAAATTGGAGATCGAAGCATAGAAGGGAATTATTCTTGTATTTTCTTAGTAAATTAGCAATTCAACATGAGTAGTTGTGGACACATCCTGAAATTATGTTGAACTTGGAAGTTACTTTATATATGTTGAGTTTGCATCTGTTAATTGGTTTCATATGTTGGATTATGTTTTATATTAGGATGTTTCATTTTAGAAAGCAAGCTGTTACAAAATTATTACTAAAGATGTTGCCATAGCCTGTAAAAATGTTGCTAAAACTTGAACAATGTTAACTAAAAAGTGTTACTATAACATGTTAGGATGTTGGAAAAAATGTGAACTGTTAAATCAAGTGGTGTTGCTGTAGAGGGACAAAAATGTTGGAATAGGCTGTATGGCAACATCGCAAGGGTGTTGGTGGTGAGTATAAAGTGTTGCCATAGATTTTATGCCAACACCGGAAATAGTGTTGCTATTTTGCACGAAATGTTGGCATAAGTGCCTAAGGCAACATGATGTTGATGTTGCCATAGTTTGACAAAATGTGTTGGTTTAACCTCTGAGGCCACATGCAAATTCCGAGCACCTTCAAAATTGACCAAAGTGTTGCCTTAAATCTTATGGTAACATTTTTCAACATTTTAAACACTTATTTTAGGTGTTGCCAAAGACCATATATGGTGTAGTGTTCTTCTCTCTTTTGTTTTTTCCTAGTTTTAATTGGCAAATAATTGTTAAACCATCACTGAATTAAAGATTATTTTGTTAATTTCATGTGGGCTGTAAAATCGTGCAAATCAAATTTTAAGAATTCAAGATAGAGCACCAATATTAAATTAAACGTTTAAAATCTTATATATTATATATCAATTTTTTAACAACAATTTAATATGTAAATTAATAACATATAAATATTAAAAAAATTAATATAATTATAGATATTGGAAATGGATCTGTGCATTGTACAAGTATTTATAAATACAAATTAGTAGATATGTATATGGTATACAGCCGCATACATGCACCAAGGAGGAGAAAAGGTAGCATAAACCGAGCTATTACATTCATGTATTTTTTTTTAATTTTTTTTGTAAAGGTAAATTTCTCATTCATGAATTGTATCGCAATACAATAATATTACAAGGGAATTTATTCGATCAAGAAAATTCATCATCTAACCGAAAAGCACGCATGTTACTCCCGGACATTTAGACAATAAAACCTTCAAGTCTGAAAAAACCCCACAATAGAAAGGCCTCGTTAAAAACCCTCAAGAGCAAAACCCTATGGGAAAAAAACTCAAGAGGGAAAAAAGAGTGCCCTCAAAATATAAAGTACATTGTTTTACAAATTTCCAAGAAATAAATAGAATTAGTAGTTGCTTTTGTAATTCTCCGTTATCATCAGTTTTTGTCGCATCCTTACTTTATTTTCCGTCTCATCTTGGTTATTCCATTACTACAAGTCACCCCATCTATCTTGTTATTATACTCGTCCAACCAGACTGCCCCTGCGAAAAATGAATAAAATCAACAAACGAAAATTAGTCCACAAAATTATTACCAAATATTTTATAAATATTATCAACATAAATATGTAAACAAACATATGATTTAGTATCAAGCATAGAAATCTAAACCAAAGGGGATCCCTTTGGTTAGATACTTAATTTATTAGTACTTAATTAAAATTAAAATAGTTGTATATATCTAATTCAAAGATTCGGGAACCTTTGATTAGTCACCTAGGACGCCATCAATCATGGCACAAAAATATTCCACAAAAAAATATACGAGCCACCATTTATGACACAAATAAACTCCAAAAAAGGTATATATGCCATCAATCATGGCCTCCAATGAATAAAATATTCACGGTACACAATAAAGTATAATTACAAATTGAAACTACCAATTAAATTAATTCCTCTATTAGAAAAGGAAATTGAAAATTTAATGACTACATTAAAAAACAAAATAACTATTAAAACCAATAAAGATATCAATTACTAAAATTGCTAGTCAAACACAAAAAACCTATTGCCTATTTTAACTAAACATCACAACCAAAGATAAAGCAAAAAATTAAAACAAAACGCCTAATTAAAACTAACACAATAAATCACATTAAGGTTACATTTAATAGCAAATTCATCCATCCCAAATCATGGAACGAAATCAACGTTACAAACTAATCATATAAATGCTATCAACTAATCACATAAATGCTACAACTAATCACAAACAGTAAAATTAATTTAAACTACCTTTAATTTACAGACAAAACGTAAAAAACTTTTGGAAAATTTTGACATGACCAATTTGTAACTTTAACGAACCAAAATTAAACCAATAAAATAGTCACCCAGTCAACTCGAAAATTACGTATGATTTAATCAAACAAATACACCAAGAAACAGATCTCTCAACCGTTGACTCACTGAGTCAGAACCAAGTTCACCAATTCAGAGTTCACCGAAACAGACTCCCAAGTCCCAATTACGAACAAACACGTTTATAATAACACAGATCATCAGCTCTACTACGTGATGCAAGCGATACGTAAAATCAAGCAGTTAATATGAACAGAAATTATAACACAATTTGAATAACTTCAATAAAAAACAATGTCATCCAAAACAAACCGTCCAGCTCAAATAGCAGTCTATCACTACCTAACCATGTCTATTCGTATAATCTTATTTGTATCACAAAATAACACATTCAATCAATATTTTAACAGTTGAATTTTTAAAATTAAAACTCTCATACCTCATCGTGGGGTCAATTCACATGATTCTTACCATTAAAATGATTGAAGATGTCAAAGAGACGGATCGAACCAACCTGCCGACCAGTCATAATGAGATGTTGTCCAGTCGACGAAAACCACCAACCTGCTGTTTCTTCCCCTCCAAAGAGCACCACATGTCCATTTACATGACTCAAAAACACACACTACTGCCGATCTAGTCTCGCAAAGTATTAAAAGACAAGAAAAATGGATTTCCACCGATAAAGCTTTTTAAAAATCAATATGGTCGAATAGCTAGTGATATTCCGAGGCAGATTTTTCAGAGTCCCCATTGTATAGCTATCTTCAACACATAACATACACACACCACCGATCTCTACATTCATGTATTATTAGTTCAACTAATCAACAGTACTTATTTATATGTCATGTGCTCATCTGTATAGGTACAGGGATCTGAGTGTACCTACTTACCACCTAGATCTTTGTCTTTGAATTTCGGGTCGATTTATTGTAAGGCCAAACATACTTTTTTCTTTATATACATGTATGTTTGAATTTGTTTTGAATTTATTTAAGTTTGATCTCTCTCTTAATTAATTAATTTCAGTTGTTATTTGTAGGTATGATTAATATTGTTTATTTACTTAATTATTCTTAAATTTGTCATACTACTTGTTTTGATAATTAATTAAGTGCTACAATTCATCTTTTGTATTTGATGAATATTTATTTTCTTGTTTAGTTTTATCATTATTGACGGTAATAATGTATTGATTCACTAGACTAAATTTGTGTATGTATATATTAATGGACATATTAATGTTCTATTTTATTAGTTTCCAAAAATGATTCTTATTATAATATAGATTACTAATTTTATTTGGATTAAGGGATTGTTTCGCCTGATATGTATGTATCTTGATAAGGTTATTTTGGTACATTTTTTGTATCATTATATTGATAACTTAATAAATGATTTATCTTGCATGTTCAAATTTTAAAGTTTTGTGTACTTGGTTTCAAGTATAGTTGAATTAAAAAATGCCAATAATATATAGTAGCAACTGAGTTGCATGCATGTTTGATCTTATGTGAAACCTAACGAACATTCGATTTTTGGTTAGTATTCGGATTATCACAATTAATTATTGATTTATTAATTTACTTAATTAAATTGATTTGTTTATCATATCGATCTATACAAGTGTACTGTATTAAGTTGGGTTGGTTAAGTGTATTTTATTCTTTTATATAATTAGTTTGTGTCCATTAATAATGTTGCTACTTATTATGTTTATTATCAATTTCAAATGTCTATAACTTATTTTTGATGAAATTGCTACTTTAATATGTTTCTTTATTTGGTGGGATCAGATTCATTCCGAGTAATGTTGGGATCGTATTAGCTAATACTTGTTAATCAAAGCACGAGTTACTTTTAAATATTTTCAAAATTATATGATTAAACAAAATAGAGTATAATTTATTATGGATATAATTTAACTTTATAATATTAAATAATAATAAAATTAATAGTAATAATAATAGTTATTTAATAAATGACATGTGTTATTTAAAACTAAAAAAATAAAATCTAAATGTAAATTTGTTGTTGACGGAATTCGAACCTTGTATCATTAGAAGAGGGATTTAATTATAGAATATTCCTTATTATTAGATCTAACGGTTATCATCTATTTACTAAATATCTAACGATCACTATTTTTTAATGGTTAATTTAGATCTATTATCATCTATTTACTAAATATCTAACGGTCACTATTCGTTGGTTGAACCAAATAACCAAATACTAATTA
Source organism: Saposhnikovia divaricata (assembly GCA_036435485.1). NCBI lineage: Eukaryota > Viridiplantae > Streptophyta > Magnoliopsida > Apiales > Apiaceae > Saposhnikovia > Saposhnikovia divaricata. The sequence goes on along the minus strand of CM071596.1, from coordinate 49,907,945 downwards.
TTCCCTAATTTGCTTATTATATATTACTCCCCCCATTAGATTCTTTACATTGTTTTAAGACTGTCTGGCACGCATTTTAAGGTGCATATAAAGTATAGTTTCATAATTTATTTTTACAATTTTCTTTTCTTGTATAAAAATAGAACAATTCTATTTTTATACAAAAAAATAAAATTTTAAAAATAAGTTATGGAACTATCCCCTTAAAATGCGTGTCAGACACTCTCCAAACAACGTAAACAAATGACCGGGACAGAGGGAGTAGTATAGATATAGAAGTATAGATGTGTTAATTAGTAGTTTTGCTAAGTGGTCTTGCAATAAATATTTTATTAATTTATTTGCAATATTTGTACTTACTTTTTTTTATTTAGTAGACCGGAAAATGTGTTAACAGTGAACAATGAGTATAATTTGAGTTACTTTGTTTATTGATATTTATGTGAGTACTAGTTCCCACTAGAAGCCGTCGACCTCATCTAAATATTTATTACTAAATTTAAATAGTACTTGGATTAGTGTTTTATTACTTGAAATATAAAAATGTGCCTTTATACTGATATATAGTCATATAAATCGTTTTTAGATTTAAATAAGAAGTTTTAGGGATACATTGATCCAGAAGATTTCAGTTTTAGTTTACTGTTTATATCAGGTACGAATTCTGATTCCTTTCTTATAAATTAACTCATTTATACTCGCTAAGTTTTCATTATCAAGGTAAATTCATATATTGTGATTTATTGTATTCTTCTTATAAATCCTATTACAAATTCTTTATTCTTTTCTCTCCATTTAATTATTCGTTAGATTTATTTTAATCTCATTTTTCTAAAATTGTGAACTCTTATATTCTCTGTGTACTTTTTGGTTCACACTTTTATATTGGTTTCGTATTCTTTCTTTTTGGAATTTTAGTTGCCTTACTCATTTTTATTTGTTTTGTTTCGCATTTATATTGAGATATTGTTTTGTTTTGTTCTGTTCTGTTCAGTTTCGTACAATGAGTTTGGAAATATTTTGTAACTTTTCTGTTGGGCTCTTAGATCGATCTGTGTGGGTTAATCACAGACAATGTTTACATGGAGTTCGTAGTAAAGGTGAACTAGGCACTTACTCGTATCAGTGCTGTAAGTATGCGAACACATCTCTGGGGTATGAGATTGTGTATAGATCAAGATCGCTTCTGTTTTGTTGAAATGCTTTGTGCATTTCATGTATTTCGTCTCATGGATTACCGGAGAAGAAATGTCTAGACTGTACTCGCTTTGTGATCTGGACTTAGCGAGTACAGGTTATATAAGAGACCCTTATTGTACCCACCTTACTTGTGATTCAGCCTTTATTTGTTGAACTTTGTTTAGTTCCTTTTTACCGTCAGCTCAGTTATTTATGATTGCATATTTTGTTATATTATATTCGTACTAGGCATTTGGATCACTTTTATTGTTTTCCTTCCACAGGTAATCAGGGGTAAACGGGATTGAGATGAGTGATGCCAACCAGACTTTAGCTGCAGTCTAGATAGTTGTTTAAATAAATTCGAGGACTTGTTAGATTTGTTTTCGGACTTTAAACTACTTTCATTTTTATGATTAAAAATATTAAGACTTATTAGGATTATTGATTGTTTTCTATTTCAATTTAATATAAATTATTATCTGTTTGGATATTTGACTTTTAGTTAACGGTCCGAAAAGTTGGGCTGTTACAGTTTATAACATCCAAGCCCACAACCGAATGCATACCGGACCCAACAACCTACCACGGGTCAGTCCAAAAGTGCTGGCAAATTCGTATACATTAGTTGTTGACTTGTATCTATAAAGGTCTCAAACACTTTTATTCTAATCGATGTGGGATGTTACTAACATCCCCTCTAATAGGGTCGACGTCCTCATCGAGCCCACACATAATTACAGAATCCGGGCAGTATCTCTGCACTTCCGGCCAGGCAGAGCTCTGATACCATTTATAACATATGCATACCGGACCCAACAACCTACCACAGGTCAGTACAAACGTGCTAGAAAATTGGTATACATTAGTTATTGACTTGTATCTATAAAGGTCTCAAACAGTCTTAATCGATGTGGGATTTTACAAAATTTGTTGTAAAAAAATCAGCAAAATTGTTTAATATTTTTTTTGTAAGAATTCGGTTGAATTTTATAAAAGTAATCGAAATGCCATTGAATTTTTTACTATATAACTTTGCATACTACATAAATTTAAAAAAATATAATTAATTGTTTAAGGGTTTGGACATATCTTGAAAAAAAATATGCAAATACAAGAACATGTACAAATTATTTGGTAGAAAAGAACATTAGGGAAAATGTACGAAATAACTAGTATTACAATTAAAAGTTCTGAGTACATTTTATCACATTAAGTATTATTACCAATAGTATGTTTAATTTTGTTAGGTCCCAACGTGGGGGAAATAAGTTAGAAAGCGGGGTTGAATCATTTATTGTATTTTTAAACCTTTTTAAAAATTGGACTTAAGCATTTTTAACTTTTCTTCCGTTTTAAAACTAAGTTACTTAATCGAAAATAATTAATAAATGACAAAGAGTGCAGAAGCAAAGTAAAGAGAAAGAAAGTAGAGACACAATCAATTTTATCCTGGTTCGCGATGGCGCAATCCATAATGGATTCGCTCACCCCTACTCCAGTCCCCGAGCTCTCGCTCACCCCTACTCCAGTCCCCGAACTCCTCCTCGGACTCAAGATTTCTTCCACTATAAGTAAAAACTCATTATAATAGGCGGAGAAGTATTTACAAAGCTATGTATTTATCCACTATAAGTAAAAACTCATTATAATAGGCGGAGAAGTATTTACAAAGCTATGTATTTATCTTAGAGCCTAACTACCCGTTACCCTCTCAAATACCAATAGCTAACCCTTGCTAGACTTATCCTGGAGCGTAACTCCCCGCTACCTCCTCAAACAATAAGCAAACCCCTACGAGTTTATCTTGGAACGTAACTCCCCGTTACTTCTTCACAACCACGTAAGACCATACGGGTTTATCTTGGAGCGTAGCTTCTCCAGTACCTCCTCACAACCACATAAGAAACCACTTACAAGTTCATCTTGGAACGTAACTTCCCGTTACTTCCTCACAAATATGCAACCAAAAATCCTTACCTTACATAGACTTAGTATCTACATCCTTTAACGAACTTGGATCTTAGATCTTAGGTCTTGGGTCTTTTCTCCTCTTCACGATGCAAAGATACACAACTCCTCGTCGGTGTATCTAAGACTTGGGTCTTAGAAGGAGAATCACCTCAATTCACTTCACCTCACGTCAAAGGATATAATATTAGTACCACGACTTGGAAAATCTTTATTTGCACGAAAATAAGCGTGTACTAGTTAAATAGCTTGAACAATAAGGTTAATAAAAGCATTAACAAGTCTAAGAAGTTAATATTAATAAAAACCATGTATATAAACAATATATTTATTTACGTTTGCGGAATAAATATATCGTGTTAATACACACCTATTTGTGAGCTCACCACAAATAGATGAACATTTTAGCTCCTTAGTTATGTTAAGGGTTTAACTAACACATCAAGCACAACAAGCTAAAGAAACGTTCAAAGTATTCTAAAAAAATTAATATAGGCCGAACCACTATATGTTAACTTGAATAACTTGTAGAAGGGGGGGTTGAATACAAGTTATTAATCGTGTCTGATTTTTGCTTGATTAGATGAACAAGAACAACGAATGAATCAAACTTTGTTTGTATTAAAATAAATAAAATACAAACTCTACCAAAGGTGTACAATACCTTTAGCAGTTGCTGACAATACAAATCTCTCTCTCTGTTTGTTTCGAACTCTCGAATACAAACCTTATACAGAGCTTCACACGATATGCACTCTATATTTCTCAATTCGCTCTTTTTACAATAATATAGAGAGAGTATTTATAATGCTACCTATCAACTAATAACAGAATTATAATCTATCTATGACAATGTTCTGCCGTCCAGTTGATAGTTTCCATCAATAGAGAATTCGTTTCCTTCACGATATCTTCTTGCTTGTTTTTCAAAACAACGATCCTGTTTTATAGCACTTGCCAGTTTCTGTAGCATCCATAATCACATCATCAGTAACATGACTGATATCAGGATTTCCCATTGCATCAGGATCTGATCATCTGAAAGGCATATGACAAAGCCTATTTGTAGTTCGAGGACTCAACTCAACTTAAGCTTAGTTTGTAATAAGTAAATAACTTTAACTGTCACAGGAATCTCAGGAGGTACTTTCTGTCAGAAGAAAAACCCTAAAGTCAATCTATAGTTTTGATGTTTTACACTGGAAGAAGTTCAGATTGCTGATCAAGCCTCAGTATAGCATCAAAGAAGTGGATTTATTTTTAAGACAGAGATTTCTACAGTGACAAGTTCAGACAGTATACAGTGAAGTATAAGAAGGAGAAAGAGATGAGAAGAAAAATGAATCACATTTTTAATGTGAAAATTAAAGGACAGTCATTGAGGTTAGTCGTTCATGAACCAGACAGTACATGGAACGTCAACAAAATATTCAGTGGTATTCCTTTATTACTTTCAGTGATTCAGAAAAGAATTAAGACAATCCAAGGATATATAATTATTCTTGTTTAATTAATTTAAATCAAGTAGTCAATTTAATTAATTAATTAATTCATCTTGAATTAATTCTTTAATTAAATTAATTATTAGATTAATTAAATCAGATTAATTATTTAAGTAAGAATAAATTAAAATGATTATTTATTAATCAACTTTAATTTAATTCTGAAAAATGAACTAGCAAGACAATCCCTGATTGTCTTGCCGATTGTCTTGAAGGTGTAAATCAGAACAGCAAGACAATTAGAGATTGTCTTGCCGATTGTATTGAAGAAGAAATCAATAAAGCAAGACAATTAGAGATTGTCTTGCCGATTGTCTTGATAATGATAATGTCTGAAAAGCTTTTGAAAAGTAGAATAAAAATCTAATTTGATTGTCTTGACGATTGTCTTGGCAGTTCAATTTGATTGTCTTGATAATGATAAAAAAAAAAGAAAAAGCTTCAGACAGAATGATAATTTTGATAAAGCAAGACAAAGATATCTGAATTTGATTGTCTTGCCGATTGTCTTGGAAGAACCTGATTGTCTTGACGATTGTATTGCCTATTGTCTTGGCAGTACAAAATTGGTTGTCTTGGAAGAATAAATTGTATTGACGATTGTCTTGGTAGTTATATTTGAAGACAAAGAGGCAGTGATTGTTATATATGAAGATATATCGACAGAAGCAATCAGTAAGACAAGAACACAGAAAATATTACATTCAAGAACAGATTTCTCTCTTCTCTCTCATCAAGAACACAGCACAAGAAGCAGAAAAATATATAGAAAATCCAGTTCATCTTATTTTTAATATCTGATCCGATAGAACTGATTTACTTGATACTCTTGTACTATTACCGAGTTTTTACTCCTAATCTATATCTTGATTTTTATTAACAAATCTAGAAAAATTCATGTCGAATTTTTAAATTTGTTTTTATTAACTAGATATAAATTCTGTACTGTATTTGTAACAAACCCCTAAGTTAATATAATTTTATATTCAACTTGAATTTTGTTTCATTTAATTCTGCTCAAATTTGTCAAAATATAAAGTAAATTATCCGGACAAATTTCGATAAAATAGTACTGTTTGTATTCAACCCCCCCTTCTACAAACATATTGGACCTAACAATTGGTATCCGAGCCAATTGGTTGATACACAAATCAAAGATCCCATTTTACTCGATTAAAAATCATCCCCGAATTTTTTTGACTCTCTTAAAAAAATTCATCATGTCTTCTAAAGTTGGAACTGTGAAAATTCCCATATATGACAAAAACAGCTATGATATGTGGAAGAAAAAAATGTTAATGTTCCTCGAGGTTGCAAATCCTAAATACATGAAAGTCTTATCAGAAGGAATAATAAAACTTTTTGGATTAATTCCTGAAGTTGTTACTGATGGAAAAGTTATTTCCCCTGCAAAGTTTGTACACAAAGATTCTTCTGAATTCACTCTTGTTGAAAGAGAAGAAGCTGGACTTGACATTAATTTAAGACTGATCTTAATAGATTCTCTAGACTTTGTAATATACAGTCATGTGATTAACTGCAAGACTGCAAAGCAAATGTGGGAAACCATTGAAACTGTGAATGAAGGAACAGAGGAAGTTAGGGAGAATCGACTAGAAATTCTGACATCTGAGTATGAACACTTTCGATCAGCATACAATGAAAGTATTCAAGATGTGTTTGAAAGATATAACAAACTTGTCAACAATTTACAGATGCATGGCAAGTACTACACTCAGAAAGAGATCAACAGAAAATTTCTATTGTCAATGCCTGTTCATCTAGAACATAGGATTACAGCTATCAGAGAGTCGAGGAATCTAAGTGAAATTACTGTAGAAAGACTCTTTGGTGTTTTGAAAACCTATGAACTGGAACAATCTCAACAAAAGGAGATTTATGGAAAAGGAAGAGTTGCTAATACTTCTACAGCTCTTATTGTTGAGAACAAACAGGAAGTGGAAGATAAGGTTATTCAACCTTGTAGTGTTGACAGTGGCAAGCTGGAAGTTGAAGTTGGTCAAACGAATGCTAGTCCAGATGAAGGAGACTTCTATTCGTTAGAAGAGTTAGATCAGTTGGAAGATGAATCCATGGCTTTGTTGGTAAGGAAATTCAGTAACTTCAGATTCAGGAAGAATCCCAAGTTCAGGTACAAATCTAACTATAACAGGTTCCAGAGAGGAGGTTCTTCATCCTCAAGTAACAGAGGAGGTTACAAAACTGGAACAGTTGAAAGAAGTAAAATTAGATGTTACAACTGTAATGAACTTGGACATTTCGCTACTGAATGTCAGAAGCCAAAACAAAACCAAAGAAAAGACTTTGGATCTGAGAAGAAGAAGACAGGTAGAGCCTATGTGGCTGCTGGAAAGAGTTGGGATGATACAGACTCTGAAGATGAAGAGTATGGCAATCTTGCCCTGATGGCAAAATCTGATAACTCCAGTGGTACTTCATCTGAGGTATCATGTACTGAAAGTCAATATATTTATCAACTTAGTGATACACTAGCTAATGCTAATAGAGAGATTGAAAGGATCAATTTGTTAAATACAGATCTTAGTAATCAATTATCAGAATTACACGATGTACAAAATTGCCATGATAAACAAAAATCAGAGATAAGAATTCTAAAAGAACTTGAGAGGTCTTTAGCGTTGATAGTGGTTCAACAACGTGAAACAATAGCTGAGTTAGAAATAAGAGTCAGTGCTACTTCTAATTCATGTAAAGTAGCTAAAGAGTTGTTTAACCAACAATATATTAATCAAACCGTAGAAATTGGGTTTGATTATAATGAAGCTATTGGACGAAAAAGCATTATTACCCCTAATCGTGTTAGTGCTGTAGAAAGGGGTATACTAATAGTGCTTAAGGGTGTTAGTAATCCACTCTTTAAGACATCCATAGCAGAACCTTTTGATACAACATCTTTAATCATTAAGGAAGAGATGCGCATTGAGGATTTAGCTAATGGCGTAGTCTTAGAAAGTAATCAAGTTGTTAAAAATGATGAAGATAGAAAGTCTGTGTTTAAGAAAACAGAAAGAGTTGGTGAGTCTACTAGTTCCTTGAAAACTAGTAGTAGAAGTAACAACATGAATAAAAACAACAACATATCTACCATGAATGCTATTCCTGTTATTGATACTGCTCATAAAAAATGCAATGCTGTTAATTGCATGTCTTGTGCTTTTAATATAATGTCTGCTTACTTTAACGGTAATCATGCATGTGTTGATAAGAATGTTCCTAGACAGCATTTGAGCAGAAATAAACATGTTAGATCCAGGACTGTAACACCACCTAATTCTAAGATTAGGACTCCAAGTCCTTCTCAGGATATGGTGAAGACATGGTTACCCAAGCTGAAACCAAAACAAGTTAAAGCTGTTTACAGGGTTAAATGTCCAGTACCTGAAGAAAATGTTGTTAAAATAAAAAGTGTTGCTTTACCTGATAAAGGTCAATTCTTTAAGTACTCCGGACCCAATCAAATTTGGGTTCCGAAGAAAGTCTAACCAATTTGTCATTGCAGGGTTTGAAACAGGTTAAACGAGTCTTGTGGATTCTGGACAGTGGATGTTCAAGGCATATGACCGGAGATAGAGCCCTGCTGACAAATGTGGTGGAGAAGGCCGGCCCAGTCGTTACCTTTGGAGATAACAGCAAAGGTAAAACTGATGGATATGGCAGATTAGAAGCTGGAAATGTTATCGTTGAAGATGTCTCTTTTGTGAACGGCCTTGAGCACAATTTGCTCAGTATTAGTTAATTCTGTGACAGAGGTTATGAAGTTCATTTCAACAAGAAGAATTGCCTAATATCACACAAGAGAAATGAAAGGCCACAGTTGACTGGAGTAAGAAAAGGAAACTTGTACATAGCCAATATGAACTCTGGAAGCACAGAAGAAATTAGATGTTTTTATTCAAAGGCATCCACTGATGAAAGTTGGTTATGGCACAAGAAACTTTCTCACCTAAACTTCAAAACAATGAATTCTCTAGTTAAAAGAGAATTGGTGAGAGGTTTACCTTCGATTGAATTTACTCAGGAAGGTCTATGTGATGCTTGTCAAAAAGGAAAGTTAAAAAGGGTAACTCACAGGAGCATTAACACATCATCAATAACTGAACCATTACAACTTCTCCATACGGATTTGTTTGGTCCAGTTAGTGTAATGTCCATGTCAAGAAAAAGATATGCTCTAGTGATTGTTGATGATTTCTCAAAATTCACATGGGTACTATTTCTGAACTCAAAAGATGAAACTCCACAACTGGTAGTTGATCACATTAAGTTAATTGAGCTGGACTCTAATCGTCCAGTAAGAGCTATAAGGTCAGACAACGGAACTGAATTCAAGAATGCAGTTCTGAATGACTTTTGCGCTGAAAAGGGTATAACTAGACAGTACTCAGCTCCCAGAACTCCTCAACAAAATGGGGTAGTTGAAAGAAAGAATAGAACTTTGATTGAAGCTGCACGTACTATGCTAAGTGAATCAAGGCTTCCATTGAGCTTTTGGGCTGAAGCTGTCAACACTGCATGCTATACCCAGAATCGTACACTTATCAATAAAGACTTAATGAAGACACCATATGAAGCTCTACATGACAAGAAACCAACTCTCAAGTACTTCCATGTATTTGGGACAAAATGCTTTATGTTGAAAGAAGGAGAAGATCAAGGTGGTAAATTTGAAGAAAAAGCACATGAAGCAATATTTATTGGTTATACTAGAAGAGCCTACAAGGTGTATCTTATTGATCAACAGAAAACTATGGAAAGTGTCAATGTTACATTTGATGACACAAAACTCCCAAGTATCCAAAATGAAGATCCATCTGAAAAGCTTAAGTTTGATGACATGTCAGACTCAGATTCAGATGATGACAATCAACCTGACGTTGTTACTGATAATAATAATCCAAATGTTGGTGGTAATGATCAAGGTGATGCTGGTGAAAATAATGATAATTTTCAAGACACCGCTGATACTCTTGAACCATCAACAAGTCAACCTGGCAACAACTCAGGGGGAGATAATGAAGGGTCAACAAGTCATACTCAACATCATACTGAAGATCAAGGCGAATCATCAAGATCAATTCTTCCTAGACAAACTGTTTGGAATAGAGCTCATCCTTTTGAGCTGATTCTTGGTGATCCAAATGTTGGTGTGAAAATAAGAAGAGCTTATCAGAATCAATGTAACTATTCTGGGTTCCTGTCTGTCATGGAACCTAAGAAAGTAGAAGAAGCTCTATCTGATCCTGATTGGGTGGTTGCTATGCAAGATGAACTCAATCAATTTAAGCAACTAGAAGTATGGAAGCTGGTACCCAGACCTAAAGATAGAAAAGTGGTGGACACAAGATGGGTATTCAGAAACAAACTAGATGAAGATGGCACTGTGATAAGAAACAAAGCAAGACTGGTAGCTAAAGGTTATTCTCAAGCTGAAGGCATTGATTATGACGAGACCTATGCTCCAGTGGCAAAACTTGAGGCCATCAGAATATTCTTGGCATATGCATCCTATTCAAGATTCAAAGTTTATCAAATGGATGTCAAGAGTGCCTTTCTGAATGGTAAGCTAGATGAAGAAGTGTATGTAGAACAGCCCCCTGGTTTTGAAGATCAAGATCATCTGGACTATGTCTACTATCTTTACAAAGCTATCTATGGTCTTAAGCAAGCCCCAAGAAAATGGTATGACACTCTTTCTGAATTTCTATTAGAAAATGGTTTTATAAGAGGTGTCATAGACAAAACGCTCTTCACTAAAAGACATAAGAATGATATAATACTAGTCCAAGTCTATGTGGACGATATTATATTTGGGTCTACTAATGAGCTTCTATGCAAGAAGTTTTCTAAGTTAATGCAGGGTAGGTTTGAAATGAGCATGATGGGAGAACTGAAATTCTTTCTTGGATTACAAATAAGTCAGAGACAAGATGGAATATTTATTTGTCAATCCAAGTACATCAAGGAGCTCCTCAAGAAATATCACATGGAGGAGTGCTCATCAGCAAAGACACCATCCACTATAGCTGTCAAAATTGGTTTATGTGAAAGTTCTGCCAAGGTAGATATCACAGGCTATAGAGGTATGATTGGCTCATTTCTTTACCTAACTGCTAGCAGACCAGATATAATGTTTGCCACATGCTTGTGTGCAAGGTTCCAAGCGAACCCTAAAGAAATCCATCTCACTGCTGTCAAAAGAATCTTAAGATATCTAAAGGGTACGCCTAATTTAGGCATCTGGTACCCTAATGAATCTGGTTTTACTTTAATTGGATATACAGATTCTGACTATGCAGGAAGTGTTGTAGACAGGAAAAGTACATCTGGGAGTTGTCAATACCTAGGTGGAAGATTGGTATCTTGGTTCAGTAAGAAACAGCAAACAGTTTCCAACTCTACAGCCGAAGCTGAATATAAAGCTGCTGGAAGCTGTTGTGCTCAGATCTTATGGATTAGGAATCAATTAATGGACTATGGCATTGTATTGAAAAATATCCCTATTTTATGTGATAATACAAGTGCCATAGCAATCACCAGCAATCCTGTGCAGCACTCAAGGACAAAGCACATTGACATAAGGTATCATTTTATAAGAGAGCATGTAATGAATGGTACAGTGGAACTACTATTTGTAGGCTCTGGAGATCAAACTGCAGATATTTTTACTAAGTCGCTTAATGAATCTTCATTCACTAGAATTGTTAGTGAATTGGGTATGTTAAACAGTCCTAGTAATTAATACTGTTAATATCTGAAATTTGATCTTTAATAATTTTGCAAGTGATTATTCTGTGAATATTTGTTGTTTGAAATCACTTGTATAATTATTTTACCAACTGATTTTCTTGCTTGTTTAGTTATTTTTCACTCTGTTTATTCATATTATTTAATACTTCATATTTCTGTATTTTTAGAATATTTGTAGACATTTATTTCTATTTTAATAATTATTTTATTAAATGTTTTGTAATGTTTGTCCTTTTGTTATTTATATTTGTTCTCGTAAAAAGATTAATCCATGTTTCTGTAAAATATTTATTTATAGTATTTTTAATAATATATTAGAGTGTATATTAATTGGATTAATTATGCACATTAATTTGTATTTTATTAGCATATTATTAGCAGTTTAATTAATTGTCTTGTTTGTGATTTTAATATCAAGACAATCGCCAAGACAATCCACAGATTGTCTTGGAAGGTTATTTTGTTGATAATAAAAGATTTTTCAGATTTTTATTCTGTTTTTATTTTGTTTTACTCAAAACAAACGATTGTCTTGATAGTTTTGAACTACCAAGACAATCGGCAAGACAATCAGTGTTTTCTTTTCTCTATTTTAAAAATTAAAAAAAAATAAAATAATATATGTGTGATAATTTATTTTAATCAGTTAAATACTTGATTGTCTTGATAGTATTTATACTAAAAAGACAATCGGCAAGACAATCAACTGATTGTCTTGTAATGTTAGTTTGTATTTTAATAAAATTTAAAAAAAAAATTATTTTCGTTTTCTTTTATTTTTCAGAATAGTAAACGATTGTCTTGATAGTGTTATACTACCAAGACAATCGGCAAGACAATCAAACCTATTGTCTTGGAGTGTTGTTTTGATACTTAAAATAAAAAAAAACAGAACACAAGTCTAGCCAATACAATCTCTCGTGTTTTTACACAGAGCCTTGATATATATACACTATACATACACACGACTCTTGAACTGAATTGCTGCTCAATTTTTCTCAACCAAACTGAAATCTGAGACCTGATTTGAATAGATCGTGCAATTACCTTTCTTTTGAACCGATTATTTTCGAATATTGTTAAGTTTTTGAAAATCAAATTTTTCAAAAATTGAATCAGGTTTTAGGTGTTTTAAGAGTTCTAGAATTTTTCTGAGAAATCTAAAAATAGATTTAGACTCCCAGTGATCAAGAGAACATCATATAAATTTTTGGGGTTTTTCTGACAACTTTGAATTAATTCGAATTTTTAATTAATTTTAATTAATTATTAATTCTGAAAATTTTCGAATTGTTTTAATTTTCCTAAAATTAAAGTGTGTTTTTGTGTTTAAAAAAATGGCTGATAATTTTGAGATAATGAAACATAATTTGGTTGGATATTTTAATCCGAACGATTGTCCCTACGATCGATTTAGGCCTTGGATACGATTTTTGAATGACGATTCAATTATCCGAACTGCCATTTCGATCGAAGCCCCAATTAAGATAGGACCACTGAGATTGATTTGCACATAAGCTGTGGTGTCTGAAGACTTGACCTCATTTTCCTTTGATTTTGACGGTACACACCACGTCGTGACAGAATCAACCCTTACTACTGTATTGGGCCTTCCTGCGGATAATTTTGATCCATTTCCAACCAGTGAACAACTCTATCAATTCTTCATTGATATTAATTATCATGGAGTAATTGATATGAACAACCTGAGCAAAAGGAATCTGGTTCAACAATGGGATGCATTCTTTGACACGATCTCCAATGTATTTGCTAATTCAGCCAGAGGTAATTTTCACTTACTCACCTCTATGTTACAAACTATTGGTTATGCTGTTGCTAACAACCGTAGAATCAATATTGGTAACCTACTTTGGAGTACTATTATTAACAGGATTGTTAAGGCCAGAAGGGATTTTGATGAGGGTAAGAAAGTTCTATGTTATTATCCTAGATTTTTAACTTTGTTATTTAATCATCTGGTTCCTGTTGGTCAACAAACAGTTTTTAGGAATGACAACCCTATGGTATCAGGCAGACAAACCAAGAAAATATTCACTAGCCTTGATACACATAGAAAGTTGATAAATGTGCCAGTGTATATTACACCATATTTGTCTAACTTCATAAATCTACCTGTCATTCCTCGACTTTTGAATGCACCTGAACCTGAACCTCAAGATGTACCTGTCCCTGAACATCAACATCAAATGGAACAATCTATTCCTTCAGATACAGCTACTGCATCAATGGAGCAGGTATTGCCTTCTATCTCTCAAACTGTTTCTGGAGCCCAAGTGGCTGATAGGTCAGACCAAGAGGTTGTAGAACCACAGCCTCTATCCCAGGTCTTAGAGCCAAACACTGTGTCTACCCAAATCTCTAAACCTAAAGCCAGAAGCAAGTTGTTGACAAAAAGAGCTGATAGAAGAAGTGATAATGTGAGTGATCCCACAGCTCTGCCTCCACCAAAGAAGAGAAGAAACCTACTACTTGAGGCATCTGTTAGCCCATCCATTTCCTCCCAACAGGACTTGGACATTGAAATGGCCGATGAACTGTTACTAATTTCATCCTCTCAACAGGATGCAATTATTGAAATTCGCCAAAGGGCCGTGGCACCTTGTACAGAGTCAAGCACACCTCTATTACTCACAATGGGGGAAAACATTAAAGTAGAATCTGATGTTGCTAAGGACACTGAGCAAGGAGTGCACGATAGGATTGTTACAGTGCCTACCATTGTTACGGTAGAAGAGCCTTCACAGGCTTCAGAGGGAAATCTTGACTCTCTGCCAGTTATAATAGAGTCATCATCTCCCCTCCCAGGAGGAACATTCCTGGCTCCCTCAAGGGATTCTTCACTCGCAGATTTATCTGGTGAAAGTGAAAGGCAACTTTGTCATCCTATCACTGAAGAAATTCAGTTATCAAATCCAAATGAATTGATAGAGATGACTGAGGATTGGGAATTGCGAACTCCCATTGCACCACCACTGACCTCTCCAGAAGAGGCTAGGGTGATTTCTTATGCAGGTACAGCTCAAGGAAAGGAGCTAGTGTTGAGTGATGTGAGGACCACCTTAAATATGAGTGAAACACATGCACGAAAGGAGAGTGACATATCCTTGAGTGAACATCAGGTGAGCGCACACACTGACACAAACACTTTGTCTCTCATGGCTCAAATCAAAGAACTGCAAAAGAAATTAATGGAAACTGAGGTTGAAAAACAAGTTTTGAAAGCACAAGTGGATGAACGGTCTTCTTCTTCCACCTCTGTCAATAATCAGCTCATGATTATTCGTGACGATGTCCACAACATAAAGACTACACTCACTCCAGCAATCAAAACATTGATACAATCCAACTCCCAGGCATCTACAGAAAGAACAGACATTCTAAATGCTATTGACAGACTCTCTAATAGGGTGGATGAACTTCAAGTGGAAATGCATGAATCTGCTCAATCATATTCTACAACTTTTGCGAAGCTTGAAGAAAAGTATGATTACATGTTTGAAGGACTTGATCATCTATATAACATTGTTAAACCAACTCATAATATCACACCAGAACAAAGAGCATACTTTGAAGACTATGATGATGATAATGAGGGGGATAATGATGCAAATAGGGAGCTTGACAGTCAACGAAAGTCTGTAGAGGATTCCTCAACTAAGGGGGAGAAGTCTGGAGATGGAGGAGGAAGTAAGACTGGAGAAGCAGGAGGAAGTAAGTCAGGAGGCCAAGGGAGGCATAATGAAAAGTCTACCAAGGGAAAAGAAAAAGCTGCTCATGATCAGGATGTATTCGAGTTTGATTTCGATCTCAAGAATAGTAAGTTTGGAGTACAACAATTAAATGATATCGAAGAAGATCTTTCAAACTGGCAAGATGATCCTGTGTTTGAGAAGGAACTGCAAGAGGAGAAAGCTGATCGTCTGATGAGACAAGCTAAGCTTGAGAAGACCAAACAGGTAGTGAATGAAAGATTGAAGCTGAAGCAAGCTGAAGATGCAGAGAAACAAAAGCTACATGCAATCAGTGTACAGGAAAGGAAAAGAGATATTCAGTTGAAGATTGGTCCAAAGTGGGATAGAGCAAGAGAGATTTTTGATTCTATTCAGAACACTACTAATGATGATGAACGTTTACTCCAACTACTTCAATAGTTTCAAGAGACCAATCCAGATTACTTGCAATATATGGATGCACTGATGCTGGAAATCTCAAGGATAGTAGCTGGATTTGACAAATGTGCAGATCAACTGATAATTCAGATTGACTCTCGTACAATGGGTTCTCTCTTTGTGTCACTTCAAATCTTTCAACAGAGAAGCTTGATGGAACTGTGGATTATGTCCATAAAGGTAAAAAGGTTTTCTGAACTGAATATTTTACTTCATGAAAGACTTTTGGAGTTTGCGCAAAGGAATAGTCCACAAGTTATTCAAACTCCACATCATGTTAAGTTTCTCAAGGGTAATACACTACACTCTTGTTTCCTTGATTCTAAGTCGATGAAGTTATACACTACATCTCATCTGGTCTGGTTAGAACATATGCTGAGGACTACAGGATTCGAAGATAAAGAAAGTATCTTTGTTGCTGACATTATTCGATCATATGCTTTAACTGGCTTTGAAAAGAAATATTACATTCTTCGGAATCGGCTATGGGGTAACCTTGGAATCTTGCCTAAGAAACCTAAAGGTCTTGTGTCAGATTATGAACGTGTACTTAACAAGGATTTGATCAAAACCTTGGATGATCAAGAACGATTTGACACAGAGAATATCAAAAGATTCCTAGAGCAAGAAGATGAAGTTGAACCTGGAGAGATAAGGGATGAAGAAACTTCAAAGTGAAGATCAGCTCTACATGTGATATCTTTAGAGCTTAGATAGGTCAAGATAGAAAATTGTATTATATGATCAGTCTAGAGGATCATCTATCTTGTATTTATCTTTTATGTTTGAATCTGGAAAATGTTAAATATAAACCAGAACTTTTCTTTTATTTACTTTGTGTTTAAAGTTTTATCTTTTACTAAGTTAAGTTGAGTTAGTTGAGTAATCCTCTAGGAATTTGTTTGTTATCGTCTAACAAACAAATAGGGGGAGATTGAAAGGCATATGACAAAGCCTATTTGTAGTTCGAGGACTCAACTCAACTTAAGCTTAGTTTGTAATAAGTAAATAACTTTAACTGTCACAGGAATCTCAGGAGGTATTATCTGTCAGAAGAAAAACCCTAAAGTCAATCTATAGTTTTGATGTTTTACACTGGAAGAAGTTCAGATTGCTGATCAAGCCTCAGTATAGCATCAAGGAAGTGGATTTATTTTTAAGACAGAGATTTCTACTGTGACAGGTTCAGACAGTATACAGTGAAGTACAAGAAGGAGAAAGAGATGAGAAGAAAAATGAATCACATTTTTAATATGAAAATTAAAGGACAGTCATTGAGGTTAGTCGTTCATGAACCAGATAGTACATGGAACGTCAGCAAAATATTCAGTGGTATTCCTTTATTACTTTCAGTGATTCAGAAAAGAATTAAGACAATCCAAGGATATATAATTATTCTTGTTTAATTAATTTAAATCAAGTAGTCAATTTAATTAATTAATTAATTCATCTTGAATTAATTCTTTAATTAAATTAATTATTAGATTAATTAAATCAGATTAATTATTTAAGTAAGAATAAATTAAAATGATTATTTATTAATCAACTTTAATTTAATTCTGAAAAATGAACTAGCAAGACAATCCTTGATTGTCTTGCCGATTGTCTTGAAGGTGTAAATCAGAACAGCAAGACAATTAGAGATTGTCTTGCCGATTGTCTTGATAATGATAATGTCTGAAAAGCTTTTGAAAAGTAGAATAAAAATCTAATTTGATTGTCTTGACGATTGTCTTGGCAGTTCAATTTGATTGTCTTGATAATGATAAAAAGAAAAGAAAAAGCTTCAGACAGAATGATAATTTTGATAAAGCAAGACAAAGATATCTGAATTTGATTGTCTTGCCGATTGTCTTGGAAGAACCTGATTGTCTTGACGATTGTATTGCCTATTGTCTTGGCAGTACAAAATTGGTTGTCTTGGAAGAATAAATTGTATTGACGATTGTCTTGGTAGTTATATTTGAAGACAAAGAGGCAGTGATTGTTATATATGAAGATATATCGACAGAAGCAATCAGTAAGCAAGAACACAGAAAATATTACATTCAAGAACAGATTTCTCTCTTCTCTCTCATCAAGAACACAGCACAAGAAGCAGAAAAATATATAGAAAATCCAGTTCATCTTATTTTTAATATCTGATCCGATAGAACTGATTTACTTGATACT
Organism: Saposhnikovia divaricata; assembly: GCA_036435485.1. Taxonomy (NCBI): domain Eukaryota; kingdom Viridiplantae; phylum Streptophyta; class Magnoliopsida; order Apiales; family Apiaceae; genus Saposhnikovia; species Saposhnikovia divaricata. Next base: position 49,890,142 of record CM071596.1, on the reverse strand, counting down.
CTTGTACTATTAGCGAGTTTTTACTCCTAATCTATATCTTGATTTTTATTAACAAATCTAGAAAAATTCATGTCGAATTTTCTAATTTGTTTTTATTAACTAGATATAAATTCTGTACTGTATTTGTAACAAACCCCTCAAGTTAATATAATTTTATATTCAACTTGAATTTTGTTTCATTTAATTCCGCTCAAATTTGTCAAAATATAAATTAAATTATCCGGACAAATTTCGATAAAACAGTACTGTTTGTATTCAACCCCCCCTTCTACAAACATATAGGACCTAACATCATCCCATCAGTATTTGATCAGGATCTGACTTGCTGTATCAGGATCTGCTCTTAGTTCCTGAAATGTAGTCTCTGACGCACTGTTCCTGACTAACTTCCACAGATTACCGTCTAACATATATATCCTATACAAAGTGCTAAATCCTTTATAAGATCAGGATATACAAGAAGTATTAGCAAAATTCTATTCTCAACATCACAACTTATGAATTATTCCTAACAATCTCCCCCTATTTATGCTTTAGAATTTGAAGCATAAATTTAAGTTTTTGATGTCAAAACATATAACAATACAACCAGAATAGAATTTATGAATTTAAGATCATGAAGTTAAGTACCTCCTTCTTCAGATGTAGACATGTATCTAGTACTTAGAAGAAAGAATTCAACTATTTGATGCTTCTTTTCCTTTACCACTTCCATGATGAAATTTACCAACTCTGTCACCCTTGGTTCTGTTCGCAGTCTGTTTATCTCCCCCAGTCTGTTGTTGTTGTTTCTGGGCGGGAGGTTTTGGGGGGATTTTTGTTGGGCTGGGCGGGATGTTTTTGTTTCGGTTGAGCGGGATATAGGTTTTGGTCACTTTACTTTCCCCAAATCACTTTACTTTCTCCACCCAAAGACAAGAGTAGCAAGTGTAATAACCCTAACTTTAGAAAGGCTACAGTGATTAAATGAATAGTGATCTCGAGGAATTTAGGAAAATGGTGTGTAGGTGCTCTATATTGGAAATGGAAAATGAGTAAACAGAAACCGTATTAGTGATGTAATATGAAAATAAGTGACTCGAAATGATAACGGATTTCAGAAATTCCTGAATATGAATTTTTGAGGATTTTGAGTTCGAGCGAGATTCTATTTATTGGATATTAAGGGGCATGGAAATATTATAAGAATTATATATTGAGGGATTAGAGAATTTAGATTAAACCAGGGGATTATTAAGTTAAGAGAATACCAAAGGAATTTGGAATGTTAAATGATTTCAGAACCACTGAGATAATGAGGTATATTCGAGACGAACCACAATTAGACGAGTATGGAAACCAAGCAACCAAGATTAGTAATATAACAAGGATACATACCACATTTTTACTTACCAAGATCATTAGCATTATACTTAGAAAATCAAAATGGGATTTATTGGATCATCAAGTGACATCACCATCCACTAACTTGTTTTAATGGGCAAATTAGTCATTTAGCATGGTTTTATACACTAAATATCTTCCAATCTTCCACCATACACTATAATTAATAAGTGATTAGCTAGATAAGATCAAAACCAAGAGCAAAACTCTCTCCCCCACCTCATTTCATCAATTCGGCCAAACAGTAACAGCCTACTTAGAACAGGCATATCTCCTTCGTTTCTCAGCCAAATTTTGCGTTCTATAGATTTTTGGAAAGCCCATGAGATAATCTATAACTCTTATTTCACAAGGTGTGTCCAGAAAAGCAAGGTAAGGGCCTCGTTTTTCATGTTCTTTCAGCTGCAGTTTAGTAACTCTAAGTATTAACTTTGTTTTTATGGTTTCCTTAGTTAATCCAAGGTAGTGTAAGGTTGTTTAAGCATATCCCAAGGCTTGCTAAGTGTTATCAAAGCTTCAAGAAGGTATAAATCTCAAGACCCTTTAGTATTACTTTGAATATATGATGGATTATAGAAAGTTTAGTGATTAAGTGGTGTAAATGATAAGATTATGATGATCCATGTGTTTGTAAGTGATTAAAGTGGAATATGGAAGTGTTTGGGATTGTAACCATGGCTGGTAATGAAGACCACATGGTGTAGGTGATGATTATTGTGTTTGATAATTGATTTGGAGGAGTTGGATTTATGGAAAGTATGAAATTATAGCCGTTATAATGTCCGATTTTCTTTAGGAGGTAAATTGCCCTGTTTTGGACCCCTGTATTCGTACGGTACTCTACTGTCTAGGTTACCAATTTACCATGATGAGATAGATCTTAGTTCATAGATCGTTTTGATATAAGGTGCGTTAAAATCTGATGAACGGTTTAGGAGAAAAGTCAGTATTAGTGAAAGACATTCGAAAACCGAGAAACCGTAAATGTATCAAACTTGAGGTTACAATTACCATACTTTAACATTGTTAAAAGTCACGAAATTTTGGGATATGGTAGTAGTGTGGTCAAAGAACTAATTCCAGTTAACCTTACATTAAAATTCGAAATTTAAAAATTATAAGAAATTCTGCAGTCGAGTGTGGTCGTTAAGGGAAATGGTGAAAACCCCTGAAACTTCGATTTAGTTTATAAATGGTTAAGTTCTTGAACCTTTGGGGTAATAGGAATACGTTAAACATATATTAAAGTTTCAAAGGTAATGTTATACAAGAGTGTAGTGAGTAAGAGAAGTGGTATTCTAACGACGGTCCTTTTGTGTTTATAGAAACTCCGGAAGAGGGACGAGCCATACCGTCAGGATACCGAAACCGAGGCAAGATTTCTTCTATCCTTACTTGTAAAGCTACTCATCTTCACAAAGAAACTTGATTTCATGGAATATATATATGTGATGCTATTAATACTATATTGTGAAGAGATTGTCTTCCTTGAATATTGATATTGAAAAGAAAGATATACGAAAATGTATATTGAATATGGATACGAGTATGAGTTGGATATGAGTATGAGATGGATATGTATAGAGATGATTATGCATGAAGTGAACATGCCTTATGATTAAGAGAATAAGAGAGAATGGTATCAGTTGTTATCTAGGGTTATATGGTTTATAATACTATATTAAAAATGTTCTTTTTGAATATCAGTGGTTTAATAAATATTATTTGATTGTCATCCATTACTCTTAAAATAGATGGAATATTTTATGAATATAAAAGTATATTTGATTCCTGAATATGGAAGAGATGTCTGGATCATAATCAAAGCATTATGTTATATATATATTTTATAGAAGTAATGTGCGAGAATGGAAATGATATGAGTGAATGATATGTGGAAATGAAAGCGAGAAAATGGAAATGTGGAATGATATTTTAAAAATGGAATAATGATGTTATAAAAATGGGGATTGCAACAGACTTGCGTAAGGGGCTGTGTCAGGGCTGTGTGCGACACAGTCCAGCATTTATTATTTTTATTACGGCACGAAGATGCCAAGGGAGGATGTTAGCAGGTGGCCTTCCTCCAGGGATGATCTTCATTCCTTCTACCGGTAGTAAAAAGAGAGCAGGTACGATTAGGCGACTGATCATCGTCCTAATGTATCAGGCGACAGCAGATATCCCCAATGTTTTTGAAAAGAAAGGGTTGACAATGGTTCAGAGTTATATGCTGAAACCAAGAAAATGAGATAAAGTGATGGAATTATTTATATGGAATGAAGAGAAACTGATTTTATATTATTTGTATATGGTTGTCGTATACAAGAAACAGAAGGATATTATTGCGAGATCTTATTCAAATGGAATATTATTTTTGGAAAATTATAGGGAAACGAAGTATGGATTACTATATTATTTAAGAAGAGAAACTGATATTATAATACTATATATTACTTTTCGTACAAAGAGGAATAGATGGTGCATTTGATAAATAAGAATTATTTCTTTTCTTAATGACTATGATGAATTTTCCCATTTTTATATATATATATATATGTAAAGGTTTATTTTCCCTTTTATGGTAGTAGATAGAAGTTATCTTGTTGAGCTATTTTACCTCATTCTTGCTATTTATTTATACTACAGCTAGGTCCCATGCCAATACTCCGCACCACACCCCGCAAGAGGGTAAGGGAAAGGCGACCTTTTGAGCGAGTGCTGGCGACCATCCCCGAGGTAGTGACAAACGAAGGGGCTTAGTATACTTATGTAAATTAAGTGTGTAAGTTGTAATAAACTTTGGTTGTTGAAATGCTTCCTGTAGAAGCTTTGTTCAGCAATGTACTTAGTAAAATTCTGGGCTTGTAATAACTGTTAATTTTAAACTTTTAAATATTGTGGATGTTGTTCTATGAGCATATGACTGGTGTGTGTGTGTATTAGTGTGGGGTCAATTGCTTAATTAAAAAAAAAAACTCAAGAGATATTGATATTGAATGGAAATTGGACCTTGACGGCCCGGATCCATGAGCAGGAAATATATATTATAATTGATATTTTCTTACAATTGTTTCAAGGAATATTAGTAGAATTTATTTTCTGGAAAATTTTACAGAGATGAGATATAGGAAGATTGGAGTATTAATATTTATGTCATGATAGAGATCAAAATATAGCCAAACCATAGTGAGATACACTACCATTCATAAAAGGCCAATGTGGTGGCTGATACCCTTAGTTAGAGGAGAAAGGAGAGATGAGATAATATAGAATGACTGAATACAGGAGGAGATTTGCGAGGAAAGGATAGTGAAAGTGCTGCTATTGGTAAGCTAAATGGCATGTTGATGAATGACAAGCAAGTGTATGTTGGTGTATTTTGCGCAAACAAGGTAGAGATATTATGAAGGAACAAAAGGATAGAGGATATACTGTAGAAGTTAGAGAACATCGGATGAGAAAGGTATTCATTGATATTTCAGCATGATTCCGGGACGGAATCCTTTTAAGGGGGGGAGAATGTAATAACCCTAACTTTAGAAAGGCTACAGTGATTAAATGAATAGTGATCTCGAGGAATTTAGGAAAATGGTGTGTAGGTGCTCTATATTGGAAATGGAAAATGAGTAAACAGAAACCGTATTAGTGATGTAATATGAAAATAAGTGACTCGAAATGATAACGGATTTCAGAAATTCCTGAATATGAATTTTTGAGGATTTTGAGTTCGAGCGAGATTCTATTTATTGGATATTAAGGGGCATGGAAATATTATAATAATTATATATTGAGGGATTAGAGAATTTAGATTAAACCAGGGGATTATTAAGTTAAGAGAATACCAAAGGAATTTGGAATGTTAAATGATTTCAGAACCACTGAGATAATGAGGTATATTCGAGACGAACCACAATTAGACGAGTATGGAAACCAAGTAACCAAGATTAGTAATATAACAAGGATACATACCACATTTTTACTTACCAAGATCATTAGCATTATACTTAGAAAATCAAAATGGGATTTATTGGATCATCAAGTGACATCACCATCCACTAACTTGTTTTAATGGGCAAATTAGTCATTTAGCATAGTTTTATACACTAAATATCTTCCAATTTCCCACCATACTCTAGAATTAATAAGTGATTAGCTAGATACGATCAAAACCAAGAGCAAAACTCTCTCTCCCACCTCATTTCATCAATTCGGCCAAACAGTAACAGTCTACTTAGAACAGGCATATCTCCTTCGTTTCTCAGCCAAATTTTGCGTTCTATAGCTTTTTGGAAAGCCCATGAGATAATATATAACTCTTATTTCACAAGGTGTGTCCAGAAAAGCAAGGTAAGGGCCTCGTTTTTCATGTTCTTTCAGCTGCAGTTTAGTAACTCTAAGTATTAACTTTGTTTTTATGGTTTCCTTAGTTAATCCAAGCTAGTGTAAGGTTGTTTAAGCATATCCCAAGGCTTGCTAAGTGTTATCAAAGCTTCAAGAAGGTATAAATCTCAAGACCCTTTAGTATTACTTTGAATATATGATGGATTATAGAAAGTTTAGTGATTAAGTGGTGTAAATGATAAGATTATGATGATCCATGTGTTTGTAAGTGATTAAAGTTGAATATGGAAGTGTTTGGGATTGTAACCATGGCTGGTAATGAAGACCACATGGTGTAGGTGATGATTATTGTGTTTGATAATTGATTTGGAGGAGTTGGATTTATGGAAAGTATGAAATTATAGCCGTTATAATGTCCGATTTTCTTTAGGAGGTAAATTGCCCTGTTTTGGACCCCTGTATTCGTACGGTACTCTACTGTCAAGGTTACCAATTTACCATGATGAGATAGATCTTAGTTCATAGATCGTTTTGATATAAGGTGCGTTAAAATCTGATGAACGGTTTAGGAGAAAAGTCAGTATTAGTGAAAGACATTCGAAAACCGAGAAACCGTAAATGTATCAAACTTGAGGTTACAATTACCATACTTTAACATTGTTAAAAGTCACGAAATTTTGGGATATGGTAGTAGTGTGGTCAAAGAACTATTTCCAGTTAACCTTACATTAAAATTCGAAATTTAAAAATTATAAGAAATTCTGCAGTCGAGTGTGGTCGTTAAGGGAAATGGTGAAAACCCCTGAAACTTCGATTTAGTTTATAAATGGTTAAGTTCTTGAACCTTTGGGGTAATAGGAATACGTTAAACATATATTAAAGTTTCAAAGGTAATGTTATACAAGAGTGTAGTGAGTAAGAGAAGTGGTATTCTAACGACGGTCCTTTTGTGTTTATAGAAACTCCGGAAGAGGGACGAGCCATACCGTCAGGATACCGAAACCGAGGCAAGATTTCTTCTATCCTTACTTGTAAAGCTACTCATCTTCACAAGGAAACTTGATTTCATGGAATATATATATGTGATGCTATTATTACTATATTGTGAAGAGATTGTCTTCCTTGAATATTGATATTGAAAAGAAAGATATACGAAAATGTATATTGAATATGGATACGAGTATGAGTTGGATATGAATATGAATATGAGTATGAGATGGATATGTATAGATATGATTATGCATGAAGTGAACATGCCTTATGATTAAGAGAATAAGAGAGAATGGTATTAGTTGTTATCTAGGGTTATATGGTTTATAATACTATATTAAAAATGTTCTTTTTGAATATCAGTGGTTTAATAAATATTATTTGATTATCATCCATTACTCTTAAAATAGACGGAATATTTTATGAATATAAAAGTATATTTGATTCCTGAATATGGAAGAGATGTCTGGATCATAATCAAAGCATTATGTTATATATATATATTTTATAGAAGTAATGTGCGAGAATGGAAATGATATGAGTGAATGATATGTGGAAATGAAAGCGAGAAAATGGAAATGTGGAATGATATTTTAAAAATGGAATAATGATGTGATAAAAAGGGGGATTGCAACAGACTTGCGTAAGGGGATGTGTCAGGGCTGTGTGCGACACAGTCCAGCATTTATTATTTTTATTACGGCACGAAGATGCCAAGGGAGGATGTTAGCAGGTGGCCTTCCTCCAGGGATGATCTTCATTCCTTCTACCGGTAGTAAAAAGAGAGCAGGTACGATTAGGCGACTGATCATCGTCCTAATGTATCAGGCGACAGCAGATATCCCCAATGTTTTTGAAAAGAAAGGGTTGACAATGGTTCAGAGTTATATACTGAAACCAAGAAAATGAGATAAAGTGATGGAATTATTTATATGGAATGAAGAGAAACTGATTTTATATTATTTGTATATGGTTGTCGTATACAAGAAACAGAAGGATATTATTGCGAGATCTTATTCAAATGGAATATTATTTTTGGAAAATTATACGGAAACGAAGTATGGATTATTATATTATTTAAGAAGAGAAACTGATATTATAATACTATATATTACTTTTCGTACAAAGAGGAATAGATGGTACATTTGATAAATAAGAATTATTTCTTTTCTTAATGACTATGATGAATTTTCCCATTTTTATATATATATATATGTAAAGGTTTATTTTCCCTTTTATGGTAGTAGATAGAAGTTATCTTGTCGAGCTATTTTAGCTCATTCTTGCTATTTATTTATACTACAGCTAGGTCCCATGCCAATACTCCGCACCACACCCCGCAAGAGGGTAAGGGAAAGGCGACCTTTTGAGCGAGTGCTGGCGACCATCCCCGAGGTAGTGACAAACGAAGGGGCTTATTATACTTATGTAAATTAAGTGTGTAAGTTGTAATAAACTTTGGTTGTTGAAATGCTTCCTGTAGAAGCTTTGTTCAGCAATGTACTTAGTAAAATTCTGGGCTTGTAATAATTGTTAATTTTAAACTTTTAAATATTGTGGATGTTGTTCTATGAGCATATGACTGGTGTGTGTGTGTGTGTATTAGTGTGGGGTCAATTGCTTAATTAAAAAAAAAAACTCAAGAGATATTGATATTGAATGGAAATTGGACCTTGACGGCCCGGATCCATGACCCCGGATTTGGGGCTGTCATAGCAAGAGTAGCCGACTTCTCAACAATTCTTCGGGCTTCTTCTCAGATTGCAAGAAGAGCAGCAATTAGGGCTTCCTTCAATTAGGGCTTCTTCTCCACCCAGCAATTAGGCTTCCTCCAATTAGGTAGTTTCTGTTTTTTGATTTTGATGTTGATTTGGTGTTTTTGTTCTATTTGTAATCCTAAGTGTGTAAGCCTCCATGTAAGCCTCTATGTTTGTTCTCTGTTTTTGTAAGCCTATGTGTTTTTGTAAGCCTCTGTGTAAGCCTATATGTTCTGTTACTATTATGTGTGTGTGTATGAATTAACTATTATATGCGTGTGTGTGTGTGTTAATTAACTTGATAAACTTGATTATATATGTGGTTGAATTTGGTAAGATTGTATATTTTCTGCAAGTACACTTAGGGTTTCTAGTTTGTTCATGTTTGCAATTGAATCGGTGAGTTTGAACTTAAACACTGAGTTTTGATGAGTTTTTGTTGTATTATTAACTTTTTCGTATCGTAAATGTTTGTTATATTGTCCAGCAGATCTATGCTCCGTTGCGATTTTCGTTTATGTGGAATAATTGTTGCTTAATCGGATTGGTAGATTTCAATACGAGAAAGCTGAAGTTTGCTAGTGTTGTCATTTTGCTATGATTTTCAGTTTTGACTGTTTTTATCATTAATATAGTTTAAGTAGTAATGTAAAACCAATGTTGTTGTATTCAGATTTGTTAGCTAATTGTTGTCGTTCATGAGTATACGTATGTAATAATGATTAGATTTGTAAATTATGACAAGGCCTAAGGCAGCTCTTCAGATAGATATCTATGTTTAGCTTTTACAAGTTTTAATTGCTTAATCTTTTGTAAGCCTAGAGTGTACTTATATTTTATGACATTTTGAGTTGTCATAACTGTAGTGATGGACGACATGCCAAATATTTGGATAAACCTTCCAAAGTATAGTCAAGAGTATATGATATGGATAAAAGCGTTTATAGAAAATGCATTCCCCCAAGTGGCTGTAGGTGACGAAATGCTATGCCCTTGCAAGAACTGTAAGAACATCAAGTGGCATGTACAAGATGTTGTCTACGATCATCTTATATATGCAGAGGTCCTTTTTCCCTGTATGCAAACTAGATTGTAGAAGTTTCAAAACATCTTATCCCTGATCGTGCACGTAATGACGAGGATGTAAATATGGAGAACGATATTGATTTTGGAGATAATCTAGTAGAGATGTTGCATTGTACTAATGGACCAAACGCTGATGCTAAGAAATTTAATAGACATCTGGAAGAGGGAAAACTTTCCTTATATCAAGGTTGTACAAAATTTTCTAAGCTAAGTTTCATTGTCCGACTTTATTCCTTGAAGTGTGTTCATGGAATTACAGAGTCAGGGTTTGGGGAAATATTACAATTGATCAAAGAAGCTTTTCCACAGGCAGACATTCCCCTGTCTTTCAACGCTGCTAAGAATATAATTAGAGATTTAGGTCTTGATTATAAAAAGATACACGCGTGTCCAAATAGTTGTATGCTTTATTGGGGTGAAAATGAAAACGAACAAGAATGTAGAACCTGTGAAACTTCAAGGTGGGTTATGGTTGGAACGACAAGCCCAAATGACAATGAAACGGAGAAGATGCCTCGCAAAGTCCCGGCAAATGTGATGCGATATTTTCCATTAAGGCCAAGGCTGCAGAGATTGTTTATGCACAAAGACTAATCAAAACTGATATCGTGGCATGCACTTGGACGTAAAAAGGATGGGAGACTTCTTCACAATACCTAAAACATAGTAAAAAAGTGTGCTACATGTGCCATAGGAAATTTCTTGATCCAGGACACAAGTGGAGGTTCGATAAGAATAGGTTCAATGGTCAAATCGAGATGGGGAAGCCTCCTGAAATTTTAACTGGAACAGACGTAGAAATATTATTGTCGAATTTTTAAAATGAGTTTGGAAAGAAAAAGAAGGTGCCAGGCCAAAAAAAAGTTAAAAAGGTTGATTTCCCTTTCAAGAAGAAGTCGATATTTTTCACTTTGCCGTATTGGAGTCAGAACTTACATCGGCATAACCTCGATGTTATGCATATCGAGAATAACATCTGTGAGAGCATACTTGGAACTTTACTGAATATTGCTGGAAAGTCAAAAGACCATGTCAATGCTCGCAAAGATTTGCAAGAACTTGGCATCAGGAAGGAACTTCATCCTGTTTTATCAAGTGATGGGAAATACCTTGAAATCAGAGCTGCCATATTTGACATGACGAATAATGAGAAAGATCGATTTTGCTCGGTACTGAAAAATGCCAAATTGTCATATGGTAGTGCATCTAACATCACTCAGTTTGTTAATACTAAGGAGAGGAAAGTCTCAGGCTATAAGAGTCATGATGCACATTTTGTGTTGCACCATTTATTGCAATTTGCTGTTAAAAAATCACTGAAGCCTACAGTTGCCACCCCTTTAATCAGATTAGGGGCCTTTCTGAGAAGTGTTTGGAGCAAAGTGATCGACTTAAGTGAGGTGAACAGGCTACAACAAGAAATCGTGGAAGTACTTTGTTAATTTGAGACAATATTTATACAGGCTTTCTTTGATATAATGTTCCACTTGTTGGTTCACTTATGCAGTGAACTAGCTTATGGTGGACCAGCACACCTTCGTTCCATGTGGCCTATTGAACGTTATTTATGCAAGTTAAAAAAATATGTGCAAAACAGAAGTAAACCTGAGGGTTCTATCACCGAGGGTTACCTTGCAGAAGAATGCTTGACATTTTGTTCAAGATTCTTGGGTGACAATGCCGGATCAGGTGATATTACCAAGCCTAGAAAACTTCAAGGTTGTCCAGAAAAGTTGCAATACCATATTGGTACAAGAAAAAATAAAAATGGAAAAGCTATACATTTAGAAGTACCTCAGTGGATGGACATGCATCGTTATATTCTATTCAACTCTGGAAACAAAGAAGTAGAGGAGTTAATTGCGTAAGTTTCAATTCCTAATTCCTAAATTAGTTTCTTTATATAATTAGTCATTTTTTTCTAAAATTTTAAACTAGCTACTTTCTGTAGGAAGCATAAAGCTTTGATTGATGGTCAAACAAAGTTGAAAAAATTTAAAAGGGCCAAACAACATAGCGATGACTTCTGGAACTGGATGCAGGAAGAGGTTGGCAAAAGAGGAAATATTTCACAGGAATTAGAAGTGTCTGCAATGGGCCCTAATCGATCAGCTGAGAGGTATAATGGATATGTAATCAATGGGTACAGATACCACACGAAGAACCGGGATGCTAGATGCACAACACAAAATATTGGTGTTTTTTTGACGTCTTTGACGACCAGTTTTGCAAGCTCAAAAGATGATAAACCAAAGGTTAGTGATGTCAATTACTATGGAGCAATTGAAGAGATAATAGAACTTGATTATTGGGGAAAATTAGTTGTAGTGTTGTTTAAGTGTTGTTGGTACCAAGAAGAAAAGTATTTATATGGGATGACACGAGTGAATTTTAATCGATTATGCCATAAATCTGATCCATACGTATTAGCTTCATAAGTACAATAGGTATTCTATGTAGAAGATCCAGTTGAAAAGATGAAGTATAATGTCATCAAGAAACTGCCATGGGACTGGTGTGATGTGGAAGATGAAGATGAAGGTCAAGATGAAGCACTTTTACATGATGCACCACTTGGATCAGAAATTGAAGTTCAAGACAATGAGGATACATGGGCTAGGGATGATGTTCCAACTAGACATGTTCTTATCGAGATTGACGTAGTCGAAAAACCTGCATAATTTTTTAAATCTAGATGTTTTTATGCAATATGTTAATGTTCAATTGTCTTTTGTAATCACTGAACCTTTAATTAATTAAGTTAATTATCTAGCATTCCTAACATTTACTTATTTATGTTCAATTATTTATGTAACACCATGTGGTAACCGATTACTTGCTATGTTAACTTGACATTTACTTATTGTTTTTCTTTTTAGCTATGTTTACTCTGTTCTTACTCTAATGTAATTTCCATTCTTAATTATTTTTCAGGATATATGGAAAAATTTATTCATCTCAGATTCCACCATCAAGGTGAATTCCAGAGTACACGATATACTGGTGGGACAGAGACTGTTGTACGTGGTGTCGATACTAAAAAATTTTCATATACCGTACTCATGGAGCATGTCCACGATGACCTTAAATATTCAGAAATTGGAGGAATTTATGTAATGGCAGAGAATTCTGGTGATTGGAAGTTGCTGATGAGTGACTTGGAACTTAATCGAGTAGTTGACCAAACTAAAAGCAATGACCATATTGATTTTTACATTGATAATGTCATTGACATGAGTGTGCATCCAATCACAAAAATGCAGCCGCATGTGGTTATGAGGCCAAGACCTATAAATCTGTTAGCCCATCTATATATACACAAGTTTTCTTTTATGCATGTTTAACCAGGTGTGTTTAACCAGGAGAATATTATAATTAACTAAGTAATCTTATGCATGTTTAACAAGCCAAGTCTCTGCAGTAGAAATCTAAATTCTAGTTGAAAAGAAATCTTTCCTTTTTATTTAAAAGATCACACACTTAAGTCTCCCACATTAGTTGAGTTCGGAAAAAATGTTCCGATATAGGCAGACTTGATTTTAGAATTATGACCTAACTAAGAAAAACATGAACTTAACTTCAAACTCATGCCCCTAGCATAAGCCTGTCTAATTGTTGAATGGATTCTACTTGGAGGTTGTGACGTTTTGTTTGCAATGCAATACATTGCGATATTGGTACGTCTGTTAGAAGCTCTTTGCCAGACCCATAATACTTCTGGTATACTTTAACTCTTTCCTGATACTATCATTGTGAAATCAGTGGGAAAATGCTGTTAATAATGTGTAATCTGGAACTGTTTCTATATTTGATAGTTTCCTACCCTGTTCCCAGTTCTCACCACACAAGTCTCTTATCGTAGCCTTCCTACAGATAGAAAATCAGGTACCCTATAGACTAAAATAAATTAACTGTGAATTTCCGAACACACCTGATTCGGTCTTTGTTTGTTTCAACTAGAATTTAGATTTCTACTGCAGAGACTTGGCATGTTTAACCAGGAGACTTGGCATGTTTAACCAGGAGAATATTATAATTAAATCAAGTAATCTTATGCATGTTTAACCAGTTGACTTTTATTTTTTCTTTTGTAGGACAGTATTACCAAAAAACTCACCACCGGAGATGCCGCTTCTGATGAGCTTGGTGCAAAACATGGTCCTAATTGGCTAAAAGGAAGATGCTTTAAGTCAGGAATGAGCAGTTGTTCTAATCCACCAACAGAAACATATGTGAAAGAGCTGACCACATGGATTAAGGAAAGCCTCGCTTCTGAGGTGGAGGAGAAAATGAAGAAAGTCGAGTCTGAATTTGAATAGAAGATGCAACGGAACTTGGCATTTGCACTTAAAAAACTTGGAGAGGCCAACCCGGACATCACAGTTAATGTCGAGCAGTTGTGTGCAATTGCTACAAGTGAAGCTGATGATGGTACACCTATCACTGGAGGCAGTAGCTTCTAGTATCACTGCTTTCTAAGTTTAATCTTCTAGTACATTATTTAACTTAGAATTGGGATGTAAAAGTACTTATGGATGTTAACTAGCTTTTATCTTCTAATTCGGATGTTAAATTAGTTTGTTTTGTTTGGATGTTGAATCAGAATTTATAAGTTTGTTTGGATGTTGAGATTGATCTCTTTGTGGTTCATTGTGGTTGAATGGTATTTTGGGATTGTATACTTTCAAAGAGGTGCTGTTCAATTGTTTTTTGTTAAAGTGTTACATTAGCCTGTTAAAGTGTTACATTAGCCTGTTAAAGTGTTACATTAGACTGTTAAAGTGTTACATTAGCCTGGTTAAAAAATAGGGGGAACAGGTGGGGTCCACAGGTGGGGTCCATAGGTGGGGCCCAGTAGTGGGGTCCACTGGTGGGGCCCAGTAGTGGGGCCCACTGGTGGCCCCACTTTTTAAAAAAATTGAAGCGCTCTAAGGTAACCGAATTTTATGTTGCAATATGTCATTTTTATGTTACAGTAGACCTCTAAGGTAACCGATAGGGCATGTTACCCTAGGGGTGAAATATGTTACCTTAGGTACCCTAGGGTAACATCGAAAATTGTAACTTATAATTTATGTTACCTTAGCCCAAAAATGGGTCTATAGTCACATTTTAGCACCCTAAGGTAACATAATTTTTTGGTTACCGAAGGCCTATATGGTGTAGATATGGACTGTTACATCAAAGACTTGATTTAATGAAGACGTATTTCTATGTATCAGTCAGAAAGGAGTTACACAAGAAATTTTGACTTCCTAAGCATGTTGCACTTCAATCACTTCATGCATATTTATTTGACAAGGATGTCATTGTTGAAGATGCTTCAGCTCAAGGTGAACAAGAGGAGGTAGTTGATAGAGGGAAGCAGTGAACAGAAGATACTATTGCACCAGTGGTGAATAGTGGAATAGATCAGATCACAGTCACTACAACACAAGAACCATCTAGTCAGAGGTTGGATGACTCAGGAACTGTGATTGATGATGCTGAAAGGTCTTCTGTGATGATTGAAATTGCAAATGAGAAACCCAATACGCCATAAGTGGGCTACTGTAATGCTTTTTTGTAAGCGTTACACAAATAGTGTTACAATAGCTAGTAAAGTTCATACCTATTGTAACACCGCTCGATTGGTGTTACATTAGCCATATATCTAGTGTTACTCTGAAATTACGGTGTTTCGTGAAATGTAACACCACACCGTGGTGTTACAATAGGTAATACTAGTTTTTGAATTTTACTATTTTTTTAAAATTTTTAATACTAATATTTATTTTTTTAATAACTTTTAATTAATAAATCTATTACTCTTTAACTCAATTTCCGGAAAATGAAAACCCTCTTTTATTTTAAATTAACGAACTCCTTATTTGGATTAAATATTATTTTAGAAATTCATATAATAATAATAAGTACTAAATAAAATAAATATGTTATGAAAATAATATAATATATTTAGATGGTTTCTCTCAATAAAATATAAGAATTAATATAGTAAAAAATTTAGAATATTTTTATCACTAAAATTTATATATAAATATATAACATATATTTTGTAGACTTCCCTTTTAAATAGTCTTGTCTCGAATGATGAATCTATTTTTTTAAATTATTTATTCGACGTTCCAATCGTACGGATGTCAAGATATAACAGTTTTAGTGAAGTGGTAAATTTTTAAAAAATTTGCTAGATGTATTTGGTTTGGTTTTATAACGGTCAAACCGGTCAATGTAGACTTCCCTTTTAAATAGTCTTGTCCCGAATGATGAATCTATTTTTTTAAATTATTTATTCGACGTTCCAATCATACGGATGTCAAGATATAACGATTTTAGTGATGTGGTAATTTTTAAAAAAACATCCTAGATGTATTTGGTTTGGTTTTATAACGGTCAAACCGGTCAAAGTAGACTTTCCTTTTAAGTAGACTTGTCTCGAATGATGAATCTATTTATTAAATTATTTTTTCGACGGTCCAAATGTACGGATGTCATGATCTAACGATTTTAGTGATGTGGTAATTTTTTTAAAAATATTCCTAAATGCATTTGGTTTGACTTTATAACGGTGAAACTGGTCAAAGTAGATGATTTTATATGTAAAATGATATCTTCGACGATTTTATATTTTTACATATAAAATTATATGTAAAAATGATTTCTTCGACAATTTTATATTTTTTTACATGAACATGATATTTATGTATGTTTAAGTGATAAATTTTTTAATTTATACTATATATTAATACATGTGATATATTTTTATTTTTATATTATAATAAATTTAATAATTCAATTAAATTATAAAAGATATAAGTACAGTAAAGTGTGTTGCCCAAGGTGAAAAATGGGGCGGGCTTTTTCCCCCCAAATGAAAACTAAACATTTTCATTTCCCCCTGAAACAAAAGTATACACATATCTAAACAAAACATTCCTCTCTTATAGCTCTTTCTCTCTCTCGACTCTCTCGGCCGGAAGAAGCCCTCCAATAAATGGTTTCTGTGGTAACAAATTTTCTAATCCATATCTCGATCTCTCCCATCTGTAAATTTGCATCTAATTTTGTTACTCACAATTTGAAACCCTAGATTATGAATCACTTTCACATATACGAAGCAATTGGCCATGGAAAATGCTTGGTATCGCTTTCGATTTCAACTTATTGCTTTTAATTTGTGGTTATTGCAATCAATTTAGTATATATTTTCGTATTAATGTGTTTTGTGTGTTTTTAATTGTAGACTGTGTATAAGGGGAGGCTAATGGTATTTCATATATGGATTATTGTGTATCTTGATTAGAGGCAGGACAGGATGAATATGAGAATGATGGTTTTATAGTGGATGAAGAAGAAGACGACGACGGCGGAGACAGTGATGAGGAGAAGGTAAAGAAGAAAAAGCGAAAGAAAAGGTTAGTGATTTCTTTTGAGCCCTCACATAAATTTGTATTTCTATTAAGCTAATTATTTTTTGTCTTTGAAATCATAGGGATTCCCAGAAGAACTACGTTCTTGATGAAGATGACTATGAGCTGCTCGAGGATAATAATATCACGGGTTTCCGACGTCCAGAGGTGGGTTCAGACAATCATATTCTTGGATGGTTTTCTCCCGACACTTAATTAGTTGCCTTCATCCTTGAAATGGTCATGTTTTGATTGAATAGGAAAGCAAAAAGTTTAAGTGTTTGAAAAAAGCTCAGAGGGATCATCATTCTTGACTTTCTGATGGTGATGAGTTTGTTAGATCTGGAAGGGGTGTGCGAACGGCCGAGGAGATGCTCCAGAACAGCCTATTTGGCGATGGTGAGGGTAAAGCTTTGTGAGCACACATTTTGAATGGGTGATTGTACATAACTGTCCATTTGGCTAATGTATATGTTTAAATTTCAGGAATGCAACTTGAAGACATTGCAGAGGAGGAGCAACTAGAAGAAGATGATGAAATTGGAGATGAGGATGATATGTCTGGCTTTATTGTTGAGCAACTTGAACGCAATGGTTATAATTTACTTATATGTGCATGTAGATAACAATTTTTGTTATATGAATTCAATGAAATAGCAGAGTTCAGAATATATTTGAACTCGATATTAGTTTATACTTAATTATCTGTTAACATAGAGTGAGCAAGTACTGAAAGTAGTTAGTAAGTTTTCCATGTTTTCTTCAGGAAAGACGCTTATATAGCATTACTAGCTTGTCACAAGATTTAAATGGGGTGTTTCTTTCTGCCTCATGCATGGATAACAAGTACGTTTACTCTTTGAGTAGTATTTGTTAACACCAGATATTATCAATCCACCCACAACAGAAGTTCTTAATGAGTAATGGTGAAGCTCATTGTACATTTGTATGAATTGAATTAAATTTCAGAATATATCTCTATAATATCCTCCAGCATGAAAAGGGGCCCTTGAAATCTTTCTCTGGATGCCGAATTGGATCATTCTTTGTTAAGGTAAGTACGTTTTTTATGCAAGTTGTAGTCTGGTAGACTGGCACTCCCTTGCTCCCACTTATTATATTTTTTCCAACTAATTGCAGTCAGCGATGAGCCCTGATGCAGCTACATCTACTACTAGTACTAAAAATGCAATTGGTGTCTAGGCATATTCTAGCCTCGCTGTTCCTGGTTCGTGTTACTTGCGAATTTACTGATTCCTGTCAATAAATTTATCAACTGAAAATAATGACCCTAATTGATTCCCTTAGTCCCTTAGACCTGCTGCAAACATCGATCATGTAAGATAAAAACCAAGGTACCAAGCATCATAATAAAACCACAGACATTTTTGATGAAATTACAGAGACAAGGCAGTAATAAAAAAGTAGTGCATTGTCAATATTACTCATTTACTCTGAACAAAAAAGTAGTGCATTCTCTATATTGATGTTTGTTTTGTAAGTTGTTTCTTACATAGTACTCATCATTCAGAAGGAAGGTAACCAAAAAACAGCCCAGGCCAGGAGTCTCTTCATCTGCATTACAGGAAGCTCATGATATTTTTGGAAATGTGGATGATCTGTTAAAGCGTCGCAAGCAAGGATTAGTAGAGATGAGTGAATATTATGATGCATCTGGTAGAAGAAAGGAAAGGAAATTTTGCAGGTAAATATTGATTTGGGTATCTGGTTGTACTTTGGCATTTCTGCAGGCCTTTTTTTTTTTGGTAATAACTGTTCCTTGTACTATAGATCTTCTATGATAATTTTGAGTATATTCTTGAACTTTATGTTCACTAACAAGTCTGTTACGTAATCTTGTTATAGGTCCCTTTTATTGCTATGTACAGTAAGGATGAATGCCCAAGTCTGTTTAGGGATCCAGAGCAGCTGGAAGCTGATGCTTTTTAGAATAGCTCTGACATAAAACCAGCATTAACTATTGTTTTTTATCCAGGAGCTTTCAACTATGATGAAGACAACGGTACTCCTATGACTCA
This sequence comes from Saposhnikovia divaricata, assembly GCA_036435485.1. Classification (NCBI taxonomy): domain Eukaryota; kingdom Viridiplantae; phylum Streptophyta; class Magnoliopsida; order Apiales; family Apiaceae; genus Saposhnikovia; species Saposhnikovia divaricata. The sequence continues at coordinate 49,871,134 of CM071596.1, read as the reverse complement.
AGGCGGAACCGAATAGCAATATGATTACGTAACTGTGTAATGGTTTCGTACTTTTAAAATTTAGACTTAATCGTATGTGCTTGTTGGTTTAGAATTATGTTGGATTTCTTTTGGAAGTATTTGTAATGGTTTTATTAGGTATTAGTATGATGTTGGTGTGGATGATTGTAACTATTTGGTGGCTGGTTGAATGTTTTGGATGGCTTTGAATGTATTTTGATGGGTTTCTTTATGTTAGAAACAGAATATTGTAGAAATTTTAATATGCCCATCAAATAATATTTACCAAGTCAAATGTAACACTTAATATGTGTTACAATTGCCCAGTATAGTGTTACAATAGAGGCTGGTGACGTGTACACAGTGTGCCACGTGGCGCAACATGTGTTGCCACGTGGCCACGTGGTGCCACGTAATGCCACGTATGCACATGGTGCCACGTCTGAAAAAATTGAACTGAGCTATTGTAACACTCAAAATGCGTTACAATTGGGCCCCTGGTGTTACAATAGGTGCCTATTGTAATACTTTTGCTACTGTTACAATAGAGAAGAAAAGCGTTACATTAGGGTATCTATTGTAATGCTCGTAAACGTAACGCCTCCTGGTGTTATAATAGATCTAATGTAACGTTTTTCGGGCCTATTGTAACATCAGAGAGGCATTACATATGCCCATCTATGGCGTAGTGACCCTATGATATGGGAGGAATGACTTTGATTGATTTTCCTGAAGATCAAACCAATATTGTTCTTTCAGAGTCTATCCACCTTGAGGGTGTGTCTCAGCAACCAACACTTAAAGACGGTTACATACTAGCTATGGTGTCTAATGAAGTATTACTGAAGACATCAGAGTCTAGTGTAAAACCTGAAAGTGGTATACTGGAGCCTGTAGTTTCTGGAAAGAAAGTAGATGTTTGTAAGGGTTCAGAGACTATAGCAGCTCACTCCTTGGAGAAAACCTCAAACCCCATGCCATATGAGGAACCCTCTCTCCATGTGAGTTCAGGTATAAAAACTTCTTCTAACCCCTATTTTTCTGTAGGTCATGAGAGCACTTATCCAAATTTGAGTGATACACTTGAAAAAATGGATATAGATCCACACACAGAGAGGTTGGCTCCTGACCAGGCAAAAGGAGAGGTAGAAAGAGTGTTGACTTTAGATAGTCAAAGTGAGAATGAGGGTATGGATGATCAACTCCATAGTGAGGGAGAGAAAATTAGGAAACCACCATCGTTTGATTTTTGGGATCAGGTTTTTCCTGAATCTTGGTCTGAAAATTTTGGTATGGATGCTGGTACTTATTCTTTTATCAAGATGTATGAGAAGCATGACTTCGCACATCACAATGCAAAGCCAGAAGTTAAAGCTCAGAAACAGAAAGAAAGGCTTACAGGAATCATTAACAGACACTAGTACAAAATTGGCTTTTTACCTCGGTTAAATAGGTCTTATACGTCGGTTAAATGGCGACGTATAGAGGGGCGACATATAAAATAATGAGTCCTTTACGTCGGCTAAAAAGGTGACGTAAAAGGTATGAATATACGTCGGACTAAAGGCGACGTAAAAAACCTAACAACCGACGTATATAAGTCTTTGATGACGACATATAAAAGCAAAACAACCAACGTAAAAAGTGTGTTAACCGACGTATATTGTTTATCCTTTTATGTCGGTTCATTTAAACAACCGACGTATATTGTCAAATAAAAAGGAAAAAAAAATTAATTTTATTGTTTCTGTGAAAAGCTGTTTGAACAATCAAAATCCTGCATTAACCAAACTTTTGTACAACCAAGTGTTGGGACAATCAGATCTTGGCACTGCGATTTTTGATACAATAAATTAAAAGGGACCTATGTCGTTACAATTATGTCTAGGATCTAATTTGTATCAAGAGCTAGGTTCAATGGTTCTGCGATTTTTGATACGATGTCCATATCGTAATTATATATGCATGTATGTATGGTGGTGTGCTTGGATAATAATCTTTTTGCAGGTTGTTTAGTATCCACTATTATGGCCATGTATTTTAATTATGTGTTTGGATCCCACGTGGTTTAATCGTGGTTATTTTGTTTGGTTTCCACGTGGTTTATCGTGGTTGTAAACACGAGGGTTTATCGTGTTCGAATAGATTTTACAAAATTAGTTTTGTATTAGATCTATTTTTTTGTAATTGTTTGTTGGATTTTATTAAGATCCGGGTTTTTTGTAACAATTATGTGCGATCGAAAATCAAAACGGAGATAAATTTTGTTCCGCTGCGAGCCTCTGGTGAGGCTGTCAAAGAATTGTTGCAGTCGAAGAACAGCAACAGAAGCAGAGCAGCATGCGCGCGTAGTGAAAATTTTGGTAAAAGCGTGTAACGCAGGCCAGACCTGCGTTACCAGTGAAAAACTGGTGTTGCGCATGTCCAGCCTGCGCAACAGGTTCATCCAGGTGGGTAACGCAGGCGTCAAATGCGTTACTGGCGTGGAAGGCAGTTTTTTTTCTTTTTTCTCAGCTTGCACGCGCGGTCATCAACAACAGGGGATGAAGCAGTTTTTTTATTGGGGCCATAATAGTGGATTTAAATTATGTTTTTTAATTTTAATACCGCTGTTTAATTTTTTAATTATTGCTTTAAATAATTGTTATGTGTGTTGTTAATTATGTGTGTAGTTGGGCTGCCAGCGAGCCTTAACTCCACAATATATGATATTGTCCGCTTTGGGCCGAGCCCGCACGGATTTGTTTTTGGGTCACTCCCAAAAGGCCTCATACTAATGGAGTTAACTGGTTGCTTATAAACTAGCTATCTGCCCCTCCCACAACCGATGTGGGACAACTCCTAACAATCTCCCCCTTCACACATCGGGCTCGACACCTGTCGAATCTGCCTACTTCTATGTGATCTGCTCCCCTTGACCCATACTGGAAGTTCCTGGCCATCTGGCTCCCCCTGGGCCCATACTGGAAGGTCCATCTGCTCCCCCTTAAGCCCAATATGGGATAGCCCATCTGCCTCTTCCTGGATCCATCTGGGAGCCCATCGGAGATTGTTATGGACCGTTACAACCATAGCTCTGATACCACTTGTTGGGACAATCAGATCTTGGCACTGCGATTTTTGATACAATAAATTAACGAGTACGAATAGAAAAGTCACCTTGTTAACGGTTGATTCCACGCTCTTCTATTGTATTCCCAAATTCCCTTGAGCGAAGTGTGGCTTTCGTCTTCTCAAGTTAACCTCTCTTCTTGCTCCTGGGTGGCTACAAAATTTTTTCGACCCACCCTAGCAAGAAGAGAATAAGAATATATATATAGGCTACAATAGGGATCATGGACAATTAGGTTGGGCCTTCTAATTACATCTTGGGCATAGCCCAATGTAATTAAATATTAATTCAATCCACTAAAGAATTAATATTTGCACTACCTTTCCCAATACCGTAATTTAATTAATTAATTCGGTTCCAATATTATTTGCTTATTAAATTCCCCATGTTTAAAATATCGTATGTCCATTTATTAAATAAATTACTGATAATTCATTTAATTAATATCTTTTATCCTTGATCATCCACTCAATCTTTATTTAATTATGCCGGAATAAATCCACCTGCAGGGTTTCACATAATTAAATCTTTTTGAGCTTTCAAGGGGACATCATTAACCCGAATATTATCAGGACATGGATTCCTTCAATAAATAATATTCACCATATATATTATTTCATCACCCAAAATATAATGAAATAAATCAATAGAATTATTTCATATATAAATCAAAGCATGTAAATAATATACACGTGTCAATTACTATATCTGGATTAAGAACCTAAGCATGAATAATAACATAGAATCTTGGTTCACCTTCTTAATCAGTATAAGGGAACAATTCTAAATTTGATCCTGTTCAATATACACAAAGTATACTAGTATTATTTAATAGTCAATATAAACTATTCTAAATAATACTACAGCCATACCAGTGGATTGTCCAATACCACCTGTGCTGTGAACCTTATTATATTATATAAACCGTATTTAACAATCTAATATTCTGTATCCCATTTGATACTAGATTGTCCATAATATATAATATTAGACAGCACGTAAACATTTAAATGATTCTCAATAAAACTAGGCTAGAAATAAATGTATATACTTTAAATAAATATTTTCAGTATACACCAACAATCTCCCACTTATACTCAAAATATTCTATGAGTATATCAGTGTTTATTTAATCCACTATTACACAAAAAAACTATGTGTCTATCCATCTGACTCCTATCACTTCCACATGCCTGTCAAAAACTTTGGTTGGCAAGCTCTTTGTGAGATCTGCCCGGTTGTCTTCTGATGATATGTGAGCCACAACTATATCTCATCGCTTTACGATTTCTCGTATGAGATGATACTTACGTTCAATATGTTTAGCTGCTTTGTGATCTCGCGGTTCCTTCGAATTTGCCACAACACCAGTGTTATCACAATACACTGTCAAGCTCCTAGGCAAATTAGGTACCACATCCAAGTCCAAAAGAAAGTTCCTGAACCATACAGCCTCCTTTACAGCTTCAGAGGCCGCCACGTACTCGGCTTCCATTGTAGAGTCTGCAATGCATTTCTTCTTTACACTCCTCCATATAACGGCTCCACCTCCCAAAGTAAAAACATATCCCGAGGTTGATTTCCTCTTATTCCTTTCTGATTGGAAATCTGAATCAGTATATCCCAAAGGAAATAGATCTGAGGCCTTGTAAATTAACATATACTCCTTAGTCCTTCTCAGGTACTTGAGTATAGTTTTTACTGCACTCCAATGTTCCTGACCTGGGTTCGACTGATATCTACAAACCATGCCTACAGCAAAGCAGATGTCAGGCCTCGTACATAACATAGCATACATTAAGCTTCCACATGGCGAAGCATAAGGAACTGCTTTCATGCTCTCTATATCCTTAGGTGTCGAAGGACACTGCTCATTGGATAGAGCCACTCCATGCTTAAAAGGTAGAAAACCTTTCTTAGAGTTCTGCATGTTAAAACGAGCTAATACTTCATCAATGTAGGGCTCTTGAGATAAAGCCAACATCCTTATCTTGCGATCCCTTATTACTTTGATCCCAAGGATGTATGCTGCTTCACCTAAGTCCTTCATTTCAAATTGTTTGAACAACCATGCCTTTACTGATGACAACATCTTAACATTGTTTCCAATAAGTAAAATGTCATCCACATACAGTACTAGAAAAACCACTGCATTACCCTCACTTCTCTTATACACACATGATTCGCTTGGACTTTGATCAAATCCATATGACTAGACTGCCTGATCAAAACGAATATTCCAGTCCCTAGAAGCTTGTTTTAGCCCATAAATAGACCTCTTAAGCTTACAAACAAGATGCTCTTGGCCTTCCTTAATGAATCCTTTTGGTTGTTGCATATAGATGGTTTCCTCAAGACTTCCATTAAGGAAAGTTGTCTTGACATCCATTTGCCAAATCTCATAATCGAGATGAGCTGCTATAGATAAAAGAATCTGAATCGACTTAATCATAACAACCAGCGAAAAGGTTTCCTCATAATCGATTCCTTCTTTCTGAGTATACCCTTTCACAACAAGTCGTGCTTTCCAGGCTTTCACCTTTTTGTCAGATCCTCTTTTCTTCTTGTAGATCCACATAAATCCAATGGGTTTTACACTTTTGGGTGGTTCTACGAGCTCCCAAACTTGATTGGAATACATAAATTCCATCTCAGATTTCATTGCCTTTTGCCATAGATATGCATCTTTATCTAGAATTGCCTCTTCGAATGTCCTGGGATCCTCATCATGTTCGCCAGAGACCAAGTCCGAGGACTCTCCCAAAAAAATGAATCTATCTGGTTGTTGAACAACCCTCCCACTACGACGAGGCACTGGTGCAGTATTAGTGTTAAGTTGTGCATTTTCTTGTGGCTGTTCTACTTGTACTATTTGCACTTGGGGATTATCTGTCCCTCCCACTAGTTCCTCTAAAACGATACTACTCATGGGTTTATGGTTCATTATATAGTCTTCTTCTAAGAATATAGCATTGGTGCTAACAATGATATCTCGATCCCTAGGACTACAAAATGAATAACCTTTCGTTCCCATGGGATAGCCTACAAACAGCCTTACTTCTGTACGAGATTCTAACTTGGTCACGTTCTTGTTCAGCACATGTGCTGGACAACCCCAAATCCGAGTTTGTCTTAGACTTGGTTTGCTACCAGTCCACAATTCTATTGGAGTCTTGGGAACCGACTTAGAAGGTACCAAGTTTAGAAGGTAAGCCGCTGTTTCTATAGCATATCCCCAGAACGACTTGGGTAAATCTGAATAACTCATCACTGATCTAACACTCTCTAAAAGAGTCCGATTCCTTCTCTCTGCTACACCTTTCTGCTGAGGTGTGCCAGGTGCAGACAACTGGGATGTGAGCCCATTTTCTGATAAATATTCCCTAAATTCTCCAAGCAAGTATTCGCCACCACGATCTGATCGTAGTGACTTGATACATTTTCCAAGATGTCGCTTCTCCGCACTTGCTTTGTACTATTTGAATTTTTCAAAGCACTCAGACTTACGGCGCAACAAATAAATGTACCCATATCTAGAATAATCGTCAATGAAAGTGACAAAATACTCATAACCTCCTCTTGCTTGGATACTCATAGGTCCACATAAATCAGTATGAACCAATTCTAACACTTCTTTAGCTCTATTCCCCTTTGCTTTAAAAGGCCTATTAGTCATCTTACCTTCCAAGCAGGATTCACAAACTGGAAATGGCTCCACTGCCAACGAGCCTAATGGCCCATCTACTACCATTCTTTGAATCCTCCTCAAGTTAATATGACCCAATCTTAAGTGCCAAAGATATGTTTGGTTCAATTCAGAAGATTTCTTTCTTTTATTTGAGCTAGAAAGAATATTATTAGTTTCCTTATGTTGCAGCATTGGTTGGATAGGATTAATAATATATATATTTTCTTGCAATGTATTTATTCATCATAATAGAAACATTACGATCCAAACAAACATTATAACCATCCATGGCAAGTTTAGAAACCGAAATTAAATTCCTTCTAAACGAAGGTACATAAAGACAATTGTTCAAAACCAAAATCCTATCATCGCCAAAAGATAATGTAATTATTCCAACTGCAACTACTGCTACTTTCGTAGCATCTCCCATGAACACATATATCTCGCCATCTCTAAGCATTCTGGATTGCTGGAACCCCTGCATAGAGTTACAAACATGGTCAGTGGCTCCTGTATCTACACACAAAGTGCTCGTAGATATAGTCGCTATATATGTTTCTGTAACTAGAGAAAGAGACATACCAGTATTGTTTGTCTTCTTAGGAAGAGGACAATCCTGTTTCCAGTGACCTGATTGCTTGCACCTAAAGCACTTGCCCTTAGGCTTTTTCACAGCACCTTTAACTCCCACTGCATTAGCAACCTTTCCAGCTTTCTGTGTCTGAACCTTTTTCTTCTTCTTGCCTTTCGGCTTAGAGGAAGAAGCTTTCTAAGCCACATTCACCTGAACATTCTGCTTAAAGAGTTCTTCAGCTGCCTGAAGTTCTGTCAGAAGTTCCGTGAGACTATACATCCTTTTGTTCATGGTGTAATTCAAGCGGAACTGCTCAAAACTTTTGGGCAGACTCATAAGGATGATATCGATCTGGATTTCCCCATCAATATCAGCACCAAGGATCTCCATCTCATTCAGATGAGACATCATCCTGAGAACATGATCCCTTACAGGTGTTCCTTCAACCATCTGAGTGTTCATTAAAGCCTTCATTGCTACTTGCCTAGCAGCCCTATTCTGTTCCCCAAAAAGTTCTTTGAGATTAAAGAGCATATCTGAAGCAGTGGGCATAGCCTGATGCTGATGCTGCAAAACACCCGACATTGCTGCCAGAATGTAACATCGTGACATCTCATCAGCCTTAACCCACCGCTTATAATACTCCTTCTCACTTTCAGGAGCATCTTCAGCAGGCTGATCTGGCTTGGGTTCATAAGTACAAAATTTGTACTCCTCAGCAGTCAACACTATGTCCAAATTACGTTTCCATTCAATATAGTTCGGTCCAGTAAGTTTGTTATCCTTAAGTATGGTGAATAGTGGATTAAAGCCCATAATGATCTAATCCTGAGAATCATACATGTAACACATAATCAGATAGTTGCATAAATCTTAAATCCTATTGGTTTCCTCTAACAATTTATTCAAAATTAATGCACTAATATTTAAACACCATAAGTATCTGGTACGCCACGATGGGTGACATATATACCACTTAAATTCGTTTAAATATTACTTCGGTCCTATTATTAAATAATACGCCACGTTAGGGTGGACTATATATTATTTTTCATAGCTAAGTGTATACCATTATTTACATTCTTAAATTACTCCAACTAAATACATCCGTTTGATATATTAATGGATAATTCCCAGGTCTCGGAGGAGTCACAACGGCCTCGCTTAATACCAAATTCCTAGACAGAATTCTCCATAGTCAACATCAAAAGAGTATTCAATTTTCGTAACGAATTCTATGAAACTTGGTATGTCACGTTAGGGTGATCTATATACCTTTCAATATTCGTTATTTAATTTAAGAATTTTGTTCTAGTAATTTCTATAACTTTTTAAAACACCGTAAATAGTACGCCACGTTAGGTGATCATATATACCATCTACATTATTTAAAAGATTATATTACATACAAAATAATGGAGACCGTGAGATTTAATTCCTAATTAATTCCCTCACCCACTTAGAATTTTTATTTAAAAAATTGAGGAATTTTATCTAGCATGCATCGCCTTATGTTATTTAATCGCAGTCCACATGTATCAAAATACACAAAACTCATAACATGACAGCATGCTATTCATGATTAAAGCATAATAAATAAATATTATGTCCATGTCATCCTAATTATGTTAAACATGCAATTAAAAAATAATTACATACATAATTAACAACACACATAATTAATTAATTAAATCAATAATAAAAATCAGTGGAAAAAATTAAAATAAAATTTTCCACTATTATGGCCCCTTGAAAAAAAATTCCAGCCCTGTGTTATGCTGAAAAAACATTTTTCTACCAAAAAACTGATGTTGCGCAGCTTGAAGAGGCGTTACAGCCCTGGAAACCCTGTCACGCATGTCGAGCATGCGTTACTACCATTTTCAGGCTTGTTGCGCATTTACAGCCTGCGCAACTCCAGTTTTCACTAGTAACGCAGGCTGCACCTGCGTTACAGGCTTTTGACCAGAATTTTTTTTTCTTTCGCGCGCCTCTTGCTGTTCTGTTTGTTCTTCTTCGCCTGCTTCTCCGATTTGATTTCCGATCGCACGTAATTGTTAGAAAATTCCCGGATTTTTACAAAATCCAACAAACAATTACAAAAAAAAAATAGATCTAATACAAAAGTAATTTTGTAAATCTATTCTAACACGATCAACCCTCGTGATTTACAACCACGATAAACCACGTGGAAACCAATTGCAAAAATGGAGGAATTTTAAAATTAAATTAAATGGATAATTCCTCAAAAATTGAGGAATTTTAAAATTAAATGGGGCCTATGTTGTTTAAATTATGTGTGTATTTGGAATGCATGTTAGACATAATTATAACGACATAGGCCCCATTTAATTTTAAAATTCCTCAATTTTTAAATAAAAATTCTAAGTGGGTGAGGGAATTAATTAGCAATTAAATCCCACGGTCTCCATTATTGTTTGTATGTAATTTAACACTAAGACGAATATAAATTGTATATAGTCCACCCTAACGTGGCGTATGATTTATGGTGTCAGATAGTGTTATGGATATTACTAGGATAAACTTCTTAAATTAATTACGAATATTGAAAGGTATATATGCCACCCAACGTGGCGTACCAAGTTTCATAGAATTCGATTAATTAGAAGGGTGCCAATGATTGAATATAGATTTTCGATATAGAGAGAAAGGATGATTCTGTCTAGAAAGGGGTCCTAAGTGATGCCTCTTGACAATGCTCCCCCCGATCTGGGAATTATCCTATTATCGATTATTGATTTGAAATATTTAATGGTGGTATCTGGTCTTTTTATTAATTTAAGATTTAATATTGGTATACACTTAGCTATGAAAAATAATATATAGTCCACCCTAACGTGGCGTATTATTTAGTAATAGGACCGAAGTAATATTTAAACGAATGTAAGTGGTATATGTCACCCATCGTGGCGTACCAGATACTTATGGTGTTTAAATATTAGTGCATTAATTTTGAATAAATTGTTAGAGGAAACCAATAGGATTTAAGATTTATGCAATATTTAAGGATGTAATATCCGGGAACTTCGTACTTTGTAATTATACTAATTATGGAATAAAATATTAAAATTTATTTCAGGTTGATGTGTCATTATGTGGATTAATGATTTTTGATAGTTAATGTGTCCAGTATCGTTAAGTGAGTATGTAATAAATTATTCTTGGATGTTTGATCATTTTTAGATATTAAAAATATTATTTTATACCGCTCTAGCATTTTTATATAATAATTGGAGCAAGTAAAAATTATGAAATCTTCTATGCTAGCGTCTTGGCATATTCTGAGATTTTTTTTTAAATGTTAAGATTTAATTAATTTTGGTTCTAAGTATTTCTGAATGATTTTACAAGATTTATTATTTTTCTTATCTGCAAATATTGTAAATTATCCTATGTGCATTTTAAGGGTAGATTATTTAAATTCTATTCCTTGGAATTTAAGAGTCATGATTTTCTATTATATTTTTACAAATATTTGGAAGGGTGATTAGCTATTTTAATTTTATTTATGGGGTTTATAATATTTTTATGAGAATTATTTTAGTCCAATTTGCATTATCTATTCTATTTTGAATTAATTAAATATGTGAATGATGATGGATGATTAAATGAGTTATGTGTAAATAGAGTGCTAGAGATTTTTTATTTGATCTTTCTATTTATATTAATAATTTTGTGCCAATGAGATTTTATAAAATATTTACAAGATTATTTTGCTAAGTAGAATAATTAAATAAATAATCAAATTTGATTATTTCTCTCCCCTATAAATGCCCCCACCCACTTCCCCTTCCCCATTTCTTTTTCTTCTTCTCCGTGTACTCTCTCTTCACCCACCTCCATTTTTATTCTTGAGCTCTAACACTAAAACCTCTAGTAGTAAGTCATTTCTTCACCAAATTTCATGATTTTGTAACCAAAATTCTCCTTATTCAAATACCTATCTATCTATGGTCTTATCTTTGAGTTTTACTAAGTTTCAAAAATCTGATTTTTTTTAAAGTAAGGGGTTCTTGACCCACTTGTTGCATGCAAGCTCGGATTTGTGATTGGGAGTTGTTCTTGATGATACCCACTCAATTTTGGGGTCATCCGAGACAAACCCACTCTTGAGCAATGATCTTATAGTGAGATTAAGAGTTTGATTTGGTGATATTTTCATTTATATATGTGTTTTTGATGTATATAGTTGGTAGATCTTAATTGCATGTGATTTTTAAGCTGGGTTAAGTCAAATTTTGTAATGGGTGATTTAGGTTGTAAAGAGGAGTATGTAATCTATGTATATATTTATAAGTTTGATGTATTTAGTTGATTAAATCTCATTGCATGTGAGTTTTAAACTTGTTTTTATGATGGGTCGTGTAATAGTGTAAAGTTTGACTTATCGTACTTAATGGGTTTTGTAAATCTCTAAAGTTGGATGAATAAACTTGTGTTCGGTTTTAATTTATAGAAATCTTGTGATGCAATAGTGGTATGTATGTTCTTGGAGTAAGGAAGAAGAGGTTGGTTGTAATATATATTGATGCATATGAGAGTTTATGGATTTACCTTAAGTTTTAAATCATAATATTATGTGTTTTTGATTTTTCCTTGTGATACATGATGTGGGTATAGTCAATTCTATCATATAATCTTACGGTTGTGTTTTGTTTTGGGTAAAAGGGATGAGAATGAGAGATAAAGAAGAAAGAAGAAAATTAGAGAAAAGAATGTAGTATTAATAAGAGAAGAGGTTGATGTGTGGTATTTTGAAATTTTTTGAATGGATCTATGTATGGGTTGTGTGCGTGAGTATGCAGTGTGTGCATGTGTGTACTGGTAAGGTGTATGCCAAGAGAGAAAAGTCTATAGATAATAAATATTTATTTAATAGATAGTGAAAGTGTAATTGTATTAATAAATAGATAAAAAAAAATGATTGAGTTGTGCTCTAAATTTCTATTTGTTAGTAAATAGGAGTTAAGTTTTATATAATCTAATCTAAATGTTGAATATGAGAATTTAACTATTTTGCATATTAGTTGTTATATTTATATTTAAATAATTTAGTTAATCAATAAAAAATTCTAGTTGTGATATTTTATTTTATTGGTAAGGAATAATTGTTATGTGGTGACACACTACTTATGAGTTTGTTTAAATTGACTTAATTTAATATAGGGATTTTTTTTATTATTGTCTATAAAATAAAATAGTAATAGTAAATTTATTCTGTGGACTTCCCATAAGCACCGCAAGGGATGTATGTTGAATAAATGTTGGATTAATTGCTATGTGTTCTAATTATGTGTTAGTATGTGACTTGGACATTATTATTAGTTAATTTATTATTTATTATCCTATTATTTTATTTTCATCCATCGTTGGGGTAGATTATTAAGTCTATATGCTGGTTGAGTAAACACTGAGGGAAGGCACTAAGTTATATCCGGTAGGGAAGGAAGAAGAACTGTAGCCATCTCTCGTCGCCAAGGCGAGTGTTTTCTCGAACCCAACCTTACTTTACCATCTTGTACATAATACCTTTGTATACTTTGTTATACCCTACACTCGTACCTTACATATTAATTCTGATTTGACTTAATCCCATTTGCGAGATATATTATGATTCCCTAAGAATTGATTGTTGAATAATACCTTTGCTTAATCCCCTAAACAACGATCTTTTATTCTTGTCATGAACTTTGAATCGAAATTGTGAATTGAAATCGAAATTTAAATTTCCCGAAAGATTTGAAATATAATTGAGAACTTGAAATTCTTGTTCAGTAATATGATAATTTTATTCGACCCTGGGATTGGAAATTTGATTTTGACCGTGACGCCGGTCTGTTATGAATTTTGGCTTTAATGCCATGGCCAATGTCAATAAGTGCCAAGGATCCTTTAGAAGTGTGTTGGAGTCACAGTAATATGTGGCCCGGAGCTAATGCGTTGGCTGATCACCTAGCATAGCTCGTAGCGTGTGGTTCCAATTCCATTCCATTTGATTCGGTAAATAAATATTCTTGACCCTGATTATTTACCGTTGTTATTGAAATTTTGATATACCCTTATTATCTACCATTATCTTGATTTATTGGTATGCACTTGCTGAGCTTTGTAGCTCACTTCTTTGTTATATCTAACCCTCTCAGTTAGCAAGAATGGTAAGGACTATTCAGACAGCACGTAAGAGGTCTGGTATGACAGGTGCCGCTTTTAGGAGCCTTTTTGTTCAGGTTGGTAGCTAGTGGACCCAAGCCATTAGTAGTCCACCTCTTTTGTAAGCGTAGTATGAATTCATCAAGTATTGTAATGACTTTAAATCTAAGATGTCTTTGGATTAGTATGTTATTTCACACTTGAACCTGGAAGCGGTCTTTTGGGTAGTTGTATCAAGGTACTTTATTTTTGTTAAACTTTTGTAATATAAATTAATGTGTACTTTCAATCAGGGGTTGTTTAGTTATTTCTGGGTTATTTAGTGGTGCCAGTTTTGGGGTGTCACAATTAAATACGGTTTATATAATAATATGGTTCACAGCACAGGTGGTGTTAGACAATCCACTAGAATGGCTGTAGTATTATTTAGATTAGTTTATATTAACTAATAAATAATACTAGTATACTTTGTGTATATTGAACAGGATCAAATTTAGAATTGTTCCCTTATACTAATTAAGAAGGTGAACTAAGATTCTATGTTATTATTAATCCTTAGGTTCTTAATCCAGATATAGTAATTGACACGTGTATATTATTTACAAGCTTTGATTTATATATGAAATAATTCTTTTGATTTATTTCATTATATTTTGGGTGATGAAATAATATATATGGTGAATATTATTTATTGAAGGAATCCATGTCCTGATAATATTCGCGTTAATGATGTCCCCTTGAAAGCTCAAAAAGATTTAATTATGTGGAACCCTACAGGTGGATTTATTCTGGCATAATTAAATAAAAGTTGAGTGGATGATCAAGGATAAAAGATATTAATTAAATGAATTATCGGTAATTTATTTAATTAATGGACATGCGATATTTTAAACATGGAGAATTTAATAAGAAAATAATATTGGAACCGAATTAATTAAATTACGGTATTGGGAAAGGTAGTGCAAATATTAATTCTTTAGTGGATTGAATTAATATTTAATTACATTGGGCTATGCCCAAGATGTAATTAGAAGGCCCAACCTAATTGTCCATGATCCCAATTGTAGCCCTATATATATTCCTATTCTCTTCTTGCTAGGGTTGGTTGAAAAAATTTTGTAGCCACCCAGGAGCAAGAAAAGAGGTTAACTTGAGAAGACGAAGGCCACACTTCGCTCAAGGGAATTTGGGAATACAATAGAAGAGCGTGGAATCAACCGTTAACAAGGTGACTTTTCTATTCGTACTCGTTAATTTATTGTATCAAAAATCGCAGTGCCAAGATCTGATTGTCCCAACAATTGGTATCAGAGCTAGGTTCAATGGTTCTGCGATTTTTGATACGATGTCCATGTCGTAATTATATATGCATGTATATAGTGGTAGACTTGTATAATTCTGTTTTGCAGGTTGTTATCCACTATTATGGCCATGTTTATTTTAATTATGTGTTTGGATCCCACGTGGTTTAATCGTGGTCCTATTACTAAATAATACGCCACGTTAGGGTGGACTATCACTACACCATAGATTGGCTAAGGCAACCAGACTTGTTAAAAACCGTTGCTATTGCTTGACAAGTTTTTACAAAATTAGACATATTGTAATGCTTTTCAAAACCGTTACAATTGAAGTGAAAAACCGTTACATATTGTAAAATTTGCTATCTATTGCAATGGTTTTTTAAGGCGTTGCTATAAGGCGTTGCTGTAGACATCATTATTGGACCTCAAAATTGGAGGGCTTCTCAAAATTTGATGAAAAAATGGGCGGGCTCAATTTACCGGGCTTATGAAAATAATAAAACATAAGAAAATAAAAATCAGACACAAACAGACAAAAACACACACAGACGAAAATACAAACACACAAAGTAAATTGAAGAAATCAAACGTACTCGAAGATTGAAGACTAAATCGGCGACTAAAGCTAGAAGATTGAAGACTAAAATCGATGATTAAACAAAAACGAAGATTAAAACTCGAATATTAGGTAAATATTCTTCTTACGAATGTTCTTTTTATTTGTATATATTCTTCCATGTATTTGCTCAAATCGAGTTCAATTAGTGATAATTGGGATTTGGGGATTTTAGTTTAAGTACCAGATTTGGGGTTTTTTCTTTTTCTTAATTTGAGTACCAGATTTGGGGTTTAATTTGTGGATTTGGATTTCTTTTTAATTTGGGGTCCTATTATTCTGTTCCGAGTAGTGGGAATGTTGTAATTGTCAAGGTTCTTTTGTGTGTGGTTTAAACCTGGATCATTTCATTTTCTGGAAAAACATAGCATTGTGTATTTGTTGTAGTGCTTATTGATAACTACTGTTTTGTCAGTTGTCTTACAAGTACATAATCCCTTGGGCACTTTCATACTATCAATTATGCCTGGGTACCTGGAATCATATCAGAACATATGTAAATGGGATGTAATAGTAATCTGAATTCTGGTATTAATTAAGAAGCTAGGGTTTGGTTTCAAGTTTGGGGGAAATCTGATTTTGATACTTTCAAGAGTAGAGAAGCTAGTTGTGAGCAAGGTATGATCCTTGATCATGTATACATATGTTATAATGTTTATAGTTGCTAGATGCTGAATTTTTCTGCCCTGTTTTGGACAGTCCGGTTGAGTCAATTAATATCTGTTCTTGGCAGTGGTTATATGATATGAATTATTCTATATGACCTCTAGTTGGTCCATCCGAAGATTTCAAGTCGACTGAGTAATTGGGTCAAAAATTATAAACGTTTTAGTAAGGGTAGCACGCTGCAGAATTTTCTGTGGTCCACTGCAAGTTTGAACAGTTGATATGCTGTGTTATATTATTAGTTTCACTCTGAAATTTTTATAGATAATTGTCCTGATAGTTTAGATGATATCTGGAGATTTCAGCCTTCAAAGGATTATTTTTCAAATTACTAAAAATGGTTAAGCGGAGTGTAGGTAATTGCATTCTATATTCAGGTTAGTATGTCCTGTTTTGTATAGCAAATTTGAAGAGGTTAAAAGTTATATCTTAAGCTGGCCTAAGAATGAAAGTTTTAGAATTTGTCCTATAGAACATACGTGTAAAATATGGTAGCCACTAGATCAGTACAACTTGAGTTACAATTGATTTGGTGCAGTTGACTCAACCTGTTGTAAATCTGCTGCATACTAAACTTCAAAATTATACCATAAATCATGTATGGTGTATTATATAGTGAATTTCGGATATGTGCTGGTCATGAATGTCTTCTATATTCAGAAAAAAGAATCAGGTAGATTGAGTAACTGTGGAGAGAGTTATAGACCACGGAACGAGACATGTCAAAACTGCCAGAAACATTAGAAAATCTGCTATGTATGATTAAGTTGTAAAATCTTCGGAACTGATTTAGAATGCTTTAAAACCTGAAATTCTACCTGAATAGACTAGTACACCTGTACCATATGAACATTAAATTATATGACAAAAAGAAAGTCGAGTGAGCAATTAAATATTAATACAACAAGGCTTTATGTGTTAATTGTGTTTTATAATTATTTTATATGTGAGACATATGATTTGTATCTGATTACATGATGTTGAGGTGATTATTTGGATCTAAGATTTCGTCATTCAATATTTTCATCATGGTCATACCATAACCAATTACTTATGCTATTTTTGTAGTTTCCGACAGTTGCCAGTAGGTATATGGTAATTTAAGTTCTTGACTGAGTAAATACAATGGTATATCAGTATATCTTGGTATCTTTAATTTAATTCAGGTTAATTCTCTACTGGTTAACTCATGATTTCCGTGTGGAAGTAATTATATCTTAACGTGATTCGGGGAAGATCTTTGTTTTGTGTCTTCAGATTATTATCAAAAGATGGTCCATGGTGGTTTCTGCATGCAGACACTAGGAGGTCTGAGTTTAGCAAGGTTCTTTGTTTGTTTGTTTTTAAATATATAGGTGCATTTTATTCATTTTGTTCATGCCATTGAAAGTACATTTTTTTTCGCAAGTGACATTTATAACTAAGTTCTATTATGACAGCGGTGCTTGAATATGTTGCAGGTTGTTCGTACCTCAGTTAGATAGCTTAATAACTGCTGCTGGCAACATGTTACCAGGCCTTAACATGTTACCAGCCCTTTCTGTCATTTACTATATGCAGGTGAGTGCTGAGACCACAATGTATTCACATTTCACAATGCAACTAATCAAGAGTTTCATCACCTAGGCAATTTGCCTTCAAGTGAACAACTATAATTGATTTTAGTTTGAGGTTACTCAAAGTTTACGACCGTTATAACTGATAAGTTGCTGTGCAGTCTTGACATTAAACAACTAGCATTCTGATTCTTAGATCGTAATATAAGCTAAATACTTTAAGTCTATTCTCTTTCGTATCCGCTGATCTTCCTCTCTTCAGCTTACCTACAGCCGACATGCATCTTCTTTTGCATGTTTCAATTGGGTGTGTATCAGAGTGGTTTTCCATTGTCAATTAATCGAATAATTGTTTCTACAGATTAAAGAAGATCCGTAAATTGCACAGGCTATGCAACTTTTACTTGATAATTGTGACAAGGGAATTCCTGCTGGTTAACAAGTTTGTCGTTATGTTAGTGTAGTTCATGAATATTTTCAAATTATAAAAATTTAATTGTTCTTGTTCTTTTGATTCTATTTTCTATTTTTATTGTCTCATTAAGAAACTTACACTACTAATAAGTTATTACACAGTACTATAATCAGTTATTGACCATATTTTTTAAAATTATAATGTTTTAATCATTTTTAAACATCAGCACGGACAATAGGGGAATGTAAATTTGGTTCTACCTGTAAATATCATCATCCACCACAATGGAGTGTCCTAAATACAAATTTTATCCTCAGTTCTATGGGTCTTCCTTTACATCCGGTAAATTTCTGAACTTTAATATTACGCTTTTTATGTCTTTCTTACTGGTTTCAATTCTTTGCTGTAAATAAGGGAATCTAGTTATTACATATTAATTTATCAATGTTAATTGTTTATGCTATGGTTTTATCTGTCTCTATATTTTGAACTAGTTACTGGTGTTTTTTCCTCTTATATATTCAGGTGCAATGAATTTTATGAGGAGACCAATAACTAGCATTGTAACTGGATTACAAAACTCTATGTGTCAACAATGACAATGACTTAATTAATATATGGAGAGCACCTTTAAGCAACTTAAGGTGAAATGCAGATGAAGACAGAAATTGCAGATCGTTAAATTAATATATGGAGATAAGGCAGATGAAGAAAATGCAGATGCTTGACTTGGAGCATTTTCATTTAATTCATATCTAAGCTTTTGGTGAATATTGTAAATTACCACCTTTATGTCGTCATTTGATTCCATTTAGTTGTTAGACGTTGAATGGTTATGTTGACAATGTAGTCCGAATGGTTTTGGATATTTGGTGTGTATGAAATACCATGTTAATGGTGGATTTCTATATGAACAAATGGGTCATGTCCATTTTTTTTAAATAAAAGCATTGCTATTGCCTCATAATGTGTTGCCATTTATTGTTAATTCCTTACTAAAAGCATTGCTATTGCCTCATAATGTGTTGCCATTTATTATTAATTCCTTACTAAAAGCATTGCTATTAAACAGAAATTTGTTGCCATTGCCACCTTAAACGTTGCAATAAATATCCAAAACAGGGTTGCTATGGCCTATTGCAATGAATTTAAATTGTTGCTATAGACTGGAAAACGTTGCTATAACAAGCATTTGCAATGACATTGAAGCATTGCTATATGGTACTATATTCGTTGCTATAGGGACCTATTGCAACCCAAGCAAAGTTAACGCCCAATTTTTGCAAAAGCATTGCCATAGCATCAATGGCAACGGTATTAGGCCCTTTAGCAACAATTTCAAGGTGTTGCTATAGGCAATATATGGTGTAGTGTATATATTATTTTTCATAGCTAAGTGTATACCATTATTTACATTCTTAAATTACTCCAACTAAATACATCCGTTTGATATATTAATGGATAATTCCCAGGTCTCGGAGGAGTCACAACGGCCTCGCTTAATACCCAATTCCTAGACAGAATTCTCCATAGTCAACATCAAAAGAGTATTCAATTTTCGTAACGAATTCTATGAAACTTGGTATGTCACGTTAGGGTGATCTATATACCTTTCAATATTCGTTATTTAATTTAAGAATTTTGTTCTAGTAATTTCTATAACCTTTTAAAACACCGTAAATAGTACGCCACTTTAGGTGATCATATATACCATCTACATTATTTAAAAGATTATATTACATACAAAATAATGGAGACCGTGTGATTTAATTCCTAATTAATTCCCTCACCCACTTAGAATTTTTTAATAAAATTGAGGAATTTTATCGAGCATGCATCGCCTTATGTTATTTAATCGCAGTCCACATGTATCAAAATACACAAAACTCATAACATGACAGCATGCTATTCATGATTAAAGCATAATAAATAAATATTATGTCCATGTCGTCCTAATTATGTTAAACATGCAATTAAAAAATAATTACACACATAATTAACAACACACATAATTAATTAATTAAATCAATAATCAAAAGGATTCATTAAGGAAGGCCAAGAGCATCTTGTTTGTAAGCTTAAGAGGTCTATTTGTGGACTAAAACAAGCTTCTAGGGACTGGAATATTCGTTTTGATCAGGCAGTCCAGTCATATGGATTTGATCAAAGTCCAAGCGAATCATGTGTGTATAAGAGAAGTGAGGGTAATGCAGTGGTTTTTCTAGTACTGTATGTAGATGACATTTTACTCATTGGAAACAATGTTAAGATGTTGTCATCAGTAAAGGCATGGTTGTTCAAACAATTTGAAATGAAGGACTTAGGTGAAGCGGCATACATCCTTGGGATCAAAGTAATAAGGGATCGCAAGAAAAGGATGTTGGCTTTATCTCAAGAGCCCTACATTGTGAAGTATTAGCTCGTTTTAACATGCAGAACTCTAAGAAAGGTTTTCTACCTTTTAAGCATGGAGTGGCTCTATCCAAGGAGTAGTATCCTTCGACACCTAAGGATATAGAGAGCATGAAAGCAGTTCCTTATGCTTCGGCATGTGGAAGCTTAGTGTATGCTATGTTATGTACGAGGCCTGACATCTGCTTTGCTGTAGGCATGGTTAGTAGATATCAGTCGAACCCAGGTCAGGAACATTGGAGTGCAGTAAAAACTATACTCAAGTACCTGAGAAGGACTAAGGAGTATATGTTAATTTACAAGGCCTCAGATCTATTTCCTTTGGGATATACTGATTCAGATTTCCAATCAGATAGGGATGAGAGGAAATCAACCTCGGGATATGTTTTTACTTTGGGAGGTGGAGCCGTTATATGGAGGAGTGTAAAGTAGAAATGCATTGCAGACTATACCACGGAAGCCGAGTACGTGGCAGCCTCTGAGGCTGCAAAGGAGGCTGTATGGTTCAGGAACTTCCTTTTGGACTTGGATGTGGTACCTAAGTTGCCTAGGAGCTAGACAATGTATTGTGATAACACTGGTGCTGTGGCAAATTCGAAGGAACCGCGAGATCACAAAGCAGCTAAACATATTGAACGTAAGTATCATCTCATACGAGGAATCGTAAAGTGAGGAGATATAGTTGTGGCTCACATATCATCAGAAGACAACCGGGCAGATCCTTTCATAAAGAGTTTGCCAGCCAAAGTTTTTGACAGGCATGTGGAAGCGATAGGAGTCAGATGGATGGACACATAGTTTTTTGTGTAATAGTGGATTAAATAAACACTGATATACTCATAGAATATTTTGAGTATAAGTGGGAGATTGTTGGTGTATACTGAAAATATTTATTTAAAGTATATACATTTATTTCTGGCCCAGTTTTATTGAGAATCATTTAAATGTTTACACGCTGTCTAATATTATATATTGTGGACAATCTAGTATCAAATGAGTTACAGAATATTAGATTGTTAAATACGGTTTATATAATATAATAAGGTTCACAGCACAGGTGGAGTTGGACAATCCACTGGAATGGCTGTAGTATTATTTAGAATAGTTTATATTGACTATTAAATAATACTAGTATACTTTGTGTATATTGAACAGGATCAAATTTAGAATTGTTCCCTTACACTGATTAAGAAGGTGAACTAAGATTCTATGTTATTATTAATGCTTAGGTTCTTAATCCAGATATAGTAATTGACACGTGTATATTATTTACATGCTTTGATTTATATATGAAATAATTCTTTTGATTTATTTCATTATATTTTGGGTGATGAAATAATATATATGGTGAATATTATTTATTGAAGGAATCCATGTCCTGATGATATTCGGGTTAATGATGTCCCCTTGAAAGCTCAAAAAGATTTAATTATGTGAAACCCTGCAGGTGGATTTATTCCGGCATAATTAAATAAAGGTTGAGTGGATGATCAAGGATAAAAGATATTAATTAAATGAATTATCAGTAATTTATTTAATTAATGGACATGCGATATTTTAAACATGGGGAATTTAATTAGCAAATAATATTGGAACCGAATTAATTAATTAAATTACGGTATTAGGAAAGGTAGTGCAAATATTAATTCTTTAGTGGATTGAATTAATATTTAATTACATTGGGCTATGCCCAAGATGTAATTAGAAGGCCCAACCTAATTGTCCATGATCCCTATTGTAGCCCTATATATATTCATATTCTCTTCTTGCTAGGGGGGTCGAAAAAATTTGGTAGCCACCCAGGAGCAAGAAGAGAGGTTAACTTGAGAAGACGAAGGCCACACTTCACTCAAGGGAATTTGGGAATACAATAGAAGAGCGTGGAATCAACCGTTAACAAGGTGACTTTTTTATTCGTACTCGTTAATTTATTGTATCAAAAATCGCAGTGCCAAGATCTGATTGTCCCAACACCAAGAACTAATAACAAACCAAATTTCTCAACTTTCAAATTCAATATGAACACAATCATGATTTAATTACATAAATGTCAGTACTTACACAATAAAAAATACATTCACAATGTTTAGAAATTCTCAATCACTAAGTAATGATATAATGCATTGTAAAATTTAAAAACTCTACTTCTCCGCACAAGTTTGACGAAACCTAATTCTTGTTTTCCAATAAACCTCCACCTTTTTCGCCTCTTATACACTCTTGCTGGCATCTCTGATACTGGAAAATAAGATTTGATCACCTATATAAAACATTAACGTATTAATTAGCAGCAACATGAGAACTAATCATTTCAAATGTTCTAATAAAATATGTTCACAGGGTACAAAAAGTTATAAATAAAAGCTTTTCGATTATTTTAATAAGTAGGAATAACATGATACAGAACATATAATAGCAGACAACACAAAATGAACATAAGGATTCCACTTCTTCCCTTTCCTTTACAGTATTTAGGATCTTGATCCAATTTTACTAGCACAAGAAGTTTACTTCTGGAGGTAAACATATATTTAATGTGCCTTGTTATTTAGTTTACAAACTTAGCATGCTCAAGACTGAAGAAAGAATAGTGTCTTGACAAGAGGATGGAAGTTCCACAATCAGTTAAGGTATTAATATCATGTATCATCTTGGGCTAGGCTAATTCAGTCTGTTAGTTCTGGAAATTTAGTTACATTGAATTCTTCCTTACAAATATTAGAAATATAATTTACACGGAAAATTAAAAGATTAAAATGACCTTAATTTAGCTAAGTAAAGATTAGTTAGTATACCAGTGAAGTTACAGGACATTGGCAAGCACATATACATACCTTCAACTATCTTGCCAGTTTCTCCTGTATATACCACTAGAACGGAGCAAAGTAGAATTTTTTTTAGAAGAGAAAAAATTACAGAATTCAACTACATATGTTAGAATACAAATAGAATCATAAAATGGTTGTACGATATTTAAACATTGCCATTAATGCATGTTATATGAAGTAAGTAAATAGAAGTTCAAAATTTTAGAATTCCGTTTTATCAATGTAAAAACACACAGCATGTACTGAAGTTTAGTTCAACACTGAAATAATTTATTCATAGCAAGAATTTGAACTGGGTAGAAGATTTATGCATCGCAACTCGCAAGGGTCGATGGGTGATGAATGTACCCTACTAAGCATGATTACTTTATGGGAAGGTACAGATTGGGCCAATTGGCCTAGTGTGTAAACCAAAAATTACCTCTGCACAAATTTTACCAACAACAGAGATGGTCTCAACTGGGTACAATCCTCGAAGAGTTTCAGCACCAAGAAGAATTGCATCACTTCCTGTGAAATCATAAGAGAAAGATATATGGAAAATATCAAGTGTTTATATTATTCCAGATATTGCAATTGACACTCGATAAATGGACATAGCATATGATAAGGCCAAGAAGTACCACAATTTTTTTATTTATTTTCCAGGTGAAGTACCACAGAGTTATAATAAGAATAATTCAGAAATGTTATATGTAGAACTAGACCAGCTATTCAAGAGTTAAGCCTTAGAGGTGCAGAAACAATAAGTTACCATCTAATACAGCATTAGCAACATCAGTTGCTTCAGCACGAGTTGGCCTTAGATTGTTAGTCATGCTATCAACAACACGGGTTACCACAGCAGGCTTCCCTGCCATGTTACACTTGTAAACAGCTGCTTTTTGAAACAGGAACACCTGCAAATTTTCATATACAACTTCACCTTCTTAGAATGAGAACAAAAAACATAACTAACAGCTGGATGTCTAATGTTCACATGGATTCAGAATAGAACATGATGTGCTTAAACTCATCCATTCAGTGTCGGACTGTAGGCTTCGTGTAGGTTTTTTACATTCAGGTATGTGCGGAGGACTAAAGACTCCCTGAAATAGCGATAAAGAATGAAATTACAACTAACCAGACTATTAAATCAAACCATTAATTGCATACTCAAGCTTCGAGCTGGTTTATTTGACATGTTTTGAACTAAAAGACAGGTAAAGACTCTTATATCTAGATCAATTATGATGGTTTACTAATGATTCCGTTCACTATGAATCTATGATGGAACTTGTATAACTATAATGTATATACGCTTCTTAATGTTTGGGAAAAAAGGGGTTAAGCCATAAGAGACCAATATTAAAAGGTTGAAAAAATATTATACTAATTTACGAGGCCACTATATCATGTTTGAAGAATTCAGAACTGTATAAAAACAAATAACATGAGAGATTATCTCTGCAAAACAGAAATAAGATTTGATACTGAATGTTTCGTTGCTCAGATACAAGCCAAATAGGCTTTTGTTAAAAGATAACACATGGAATTAGGTCTATCCTGCATCCGGACTCAGGAAGAGATTCAAAAGAGTTTCAGAGAGATTTTCATCATCATTCATAAACAAACTAACCACAAATGAAATTGACCAGATCTATGAATTTAAGAATTAATGCCCAGAACAACAAATGTATCAATTAAAATTAAAAAACCAAGAATCAAATTACATATGCATATAGAAAGAGACACACACAGAGAGAGAGAGAGAGAGAGAGGAGAGGAGACCTTGGCACCGTAATCTTTCCAAACTCTACGAGCAATCTGATGACCACCCAAATCAAAAGCTTTAAACCTGATTTTACCAATACTCAATTCTTCTGATGTGGGATGTTGGATCAACTTATGTTGAACTAATCTCTACAATCCATAACAAATACACACAATTAAATAAAAGATGCAAAAGTAAAGAAAAACATAAAATGATAATTACAAAAAGGGGATTGTATAGATTACCTCGTCCTTAAGCATATGAAGAAGTGATTGATTAGTGAGTAACCCAAGAGAAGCTAACACCCCAAAAACCCAATCGACAAAGAAACATATGTAATACTAATAATTCTTTTTCTCTCGTTTCGAGTGTTTGTGAGAGAGAGATAGATTATCAGGAGTATAACAAGAGGTGAATTGGGAAAGAAGAGTGTTTAAGGCTGAAGATAGAGAAATTGGGATTGAGTGAGTACGGTTGAAGAGTGTGTACATCGGGTAGTCTTTGAATTGGGGAAGAGTTTAATTGGAGAAGAAGACTGTGTAGGGCAACAACTGAAGACTACGTAGTTTTTAATTAAATTAAAGGTTTTGTACGTCAAGTATATAAAGAGCGACGTAAATAATAAAACTTTATATGTCGGCTTCTCTAAACCCATGTAAAAAAGAATTTTATACGTCCCATTTTACTCAACTGACGTATATAATAGTATTATATACGTTGCCTTTTACTCAACCGACGTATATAATATCATCATATACGTCGCCTTTTACTCAACCGACGTATATAATATCATCATATACGTCGCCTCTTACTTAACCGACGTATAATATCATCATATACGTCGGCTTTTTCTCTAATCGACGTAAAAAATGTTTTAAAAATGTGAATATACGTCGCCTTTTCCTCAACCGACGTATAATATCATCATATACGTCGCCTTTTTAAATGACCGACGTATAATGTGTGACGTAAAAAGTCAATTTTGTACTAGTTAGAAGAGGTGAAAGGCTAAGACAAACTTCTACTCAACCAGTACCAGAAGAAATTCCTAATGATCCTAGTATTCCTTTGTTTGTACTTCCAATATCAGCTAAATTTGAGACATCAACAATATCTGATCAATCTAAGGAGGAGTCAGGATTTGTAGATGTTAGTACACAGAATACTGGTGAAGGACAGGATGATCATACTTCAGCTTCAGATCAGAGAGATGAAGATGTTTGTACTTCTACTCAAGTATTATTACTTGACTATCGTTCTCAACAGGCAACTTCTTCTACAAGACTTGAAGAAAAGGTTCTTTCTGCATCTGAATTTGAAGATACAACAAGCACTTCCAACATTGAAGTCGATTCTGAAATTTTATGAAACATTCAGAAATCTCAAAATGATATTCAATCGAGACTTCAAATTCTTGAAGAAAACCAAGTCACTATTATAGACAATCATGCAGTTCTGAGCTATAAAGCTTTTACAAGGACTTGATTTATACATTACTTCGAAAATAGACGTATTTTCGATAAAGAAGTAATTTTAAGTATACTTCGACATTTACAAAAAGTCGAACAAAAGTATACGATTATAAACCTTATAAGCCTACGAGCTTAAAGGACATAATTAGTATTTACAAACTCCGAGATATATTCAAATCTCATTTAAATGGAGTATTGTATTAAAAGTATTCTTCGATCTACGAGTCATATCGAATAAAGAATACACATAAAGTCATAAGCAAATAAAGCTTATTGAACTTATCATAATTAATATTCGTGTAAGAATATTATAGTCACCCTATAGGACATATTAGTCCAAACCTCTCTTTATATTACGGTTTGTTTCGTAGATATTGTTTTCTAAGTTTTGCAGTGAGGTGAAGTTGAAGTGAGGTGATTCTCGTTCTAAGACCCAAGTCCTAGGCACTAGCGGGGAGTTAGTGGCCTTTGCACAGTGAAAAAGAGGAAAGACCCAAGACCTTTCATCTAAGATCCAAGACCGGAAAAAGCGAGGATATCAAAGACTACACCAAGGGTTCTACATCAACTTTGAAGAAGTAGCGGGGAGTTACTGTCTAAGATAAGTTGTGTAGGTTTTTCACAACGACTTTGAGGGTGTAACGGGGAGTTACGACCCAAGACGAGTCTTGTGGGGTTTTATATTTATTGTGAGGTAGTATCTTGGAGATATGTACCAAGACCAATATTTATATGGTTTTTAATGGAAAATCTCGAGTACGGAGAGGAGCTCGGGGACTGGAGTAGGGGTGAGCGAATCCATTAGGGGTTGCGCCATCGCGAACCAGAATAAAATCTCATATGTGGTATTTTTTTTCCTTTGTCTTTTATTTCTGCACTTATAAACTGCATAACGACTCGGTAAAAGTTTAAAAAGGGAAAATTATTTTAAAACGCCATAATAATTTTTAAATTGGATATTAAGCTATTCAACCCCCCCTTCTAGCTTAAAATAGCCCTCTTACGGGACCTAACAATTGGTATCAGAACGGTACTTTTTAACGTGTTTGTTGAGTGATTTGCAGATTTACAGGCACAACAAAAAGTGATCCTACATGGCGTATCTAAATACCATCGGTTGCGGTGAAGGCCTATCTAGCTGTCGCCCTCCTCTATTTGATGCCACCAACTTTGCAACGTGGAAAACGAGGTTTCGCATCTATGCTAGATCTCAAGGAGTCAAAGTTTGGATTGCCATAGAAGACGGAGTTGTTATTCCTACCGAAATAGTTGATGGTGTCATTGTTGAAAAGAAGGTTAGTGAATACACTCTCACCGAAGAAAATATGATGAATATTGCCACTAAAGCGGAAATGGTTCTCACAAGTACACTTGCGGAAAAAGAGTATAAAAGAGTAAACAACTGCAAGTCCGCACAAGAAATGTGGAACAAATTAGTGGTTACCTACGAAGGAACCGTCGATATAAAAGATTCTCGAATGGATACTTTAATCCAAGAATACGAGAACTTTAAACTCCAAGAGGGAGAAAATATCATCGATATGGAAACAAGATTTACTCGTATAATCGATGAATTATCTCAACTCGAAAAGAGTTATACACGAAATGAGAAGAACCGAAGGGTTCTAAAATCTTTACCTCTTAGTTGGAAGGTTAAAGTTACTACTATAAAAGAAATGCATAATACGGGAATCTTCGTGCATACGAAGAAGACAATATTCCGGATAAGGTCATTTCTAAAGTGGAAGACAAAAAGAAAATTATGGCTTTAAAAGCTATATTAATCGATGAAAATGAAAACGACGAGGAGTTAAATGAAGAACTCCAAGATCTCGATGAAAGCGAAATTGCTTTACTAACGAGACAACTTCGTCGTGTGCTACAAAGCAAAGCTCAAAGATACGGAAAAGGCTTCCTAAAATCTAATAATCAACAAAGAGTTTTTAACTCTAAAGGAAGGCCTAATTACTCTCAAAATTATAGTCCTAACTATAAGAGTAATTTTCCAACAACAAGCTATAATAAAGGTAAAGGCACTCAAAATACAACTGCCTATAATAATGCCAACAACAATAGCAATCCTCCTTACACTCCTCCAAAATATAAGGAACAAAATCCGGAGGAAACACAAGAAGTGTGTTTCGAGTGTAAGCAACCGGGTCACTTCAAAAGAGAATGTCCTAAGCTTGCTAAAGGAAGAATTCTCGTGGTGAAAAACGGTTGGGATCTAAGTGAAGATGAAGAAGCTCCGGAAGATAGTGAAGAAGTTGTCAAGTTGTGCTTAATGGCTATCCGGGATGAAGCTACTTTAATAGGAGCCTCCACTTATCACCAAGAGGTAAGTTCTAATCTCAACTACATATCAAATAAATTGCAATTAGATGAATCTAACTTGAATCTAGTTGGTATGAGTAAATATGATTTAATTGAGCTTGTAGTAGGTATCAATAATAAGTATAAAGATGTTAATAAAAGATTTCATTCATTATGCGCCGAGAAAATGAAACTTGAGGAAATGTACCATACTTAAAGTAAAGAATTTACTCGGATGATGGAGATACAAACTAAAAACGAGAATGAAATGACATTTTTAAATGATCAAAATCATCTCTTGAAAGTTGAAGTCAACAACTTCAAAGACAACGCTCTCAATCTTGAATTAGAAAATGTATCTTTAGTACTTCAAGTAGAAGAGTTGGAAAATACGAAGTTATAACTCAACGATAACATGAACAAACTTCATGTTGATCTATTGAACCTAAAGATTCTAAACGAATCTATAGTTCAAAATAATGCAACATCTCAATCTCAAGAAAACAGTCTTGATAAAGAGAATGAGCTATCACAAATCTTTGAGTTAAAAGGAAAAGAATTACAAAAAGAAACTCAAAGATTGAAAGAAGAAAATTTCAAGCTCATATCTCAAGTTATGGATCAAGCAAGATTCTTTAACAACAAAATTGATGCCTTAAAAGAAGAAAAAGAAAATCTTGAAACTGTTGTTCAAAGATTTACTAAAGGCAATGAGATGTTAGATAAAATGGTAAACTCAAAAGTTTCCTATAATCGTGAAGGTCTTGGATATCATAAGAACACTCCTCCTAAAAGAGATGTTCGACCAACAGTGCAACCTATAATAGCTCCTCCTAAACCACAATCCTTAAAATGTACTTATTGCAACAAAGATGGACTTTCTATCTTATACTGCAAATTCAAGAGTGGTGAATTTAAGGGGAAGCGTGTATGGATTCGTAAAGGATCAAAACCATACAAGAAGGTTGAAAAACATGTACCATCCAGCAAAGTTGCTTATATATAATGGTCAAAAGCAACAAAGGTTTCAACAACATAGTATGTGTAACACCCCCAGATCCGGGGTCCGGGATCCGGTCGTTACGGTCTCCATTACTGTTCACAATACTTGAACTCAAAATAAATTACATCTTTATGACCCAAAACAACAATATAAAACACACCCGTTATAGTCCCAGAGATGAAATAAGAGTAACTACCAAATTTTATTAAGCACAATATGAGTTCTTATAATCCAAAAGAATTTCAATATGAATACATACTCTTTGCCATCCATTAACATAAGTCATACCAGCCCATATATTTGGTACTAAAAGAATTAATCTATCCTACCAATAGGTTTCTCTTCGACTCTGGTAGTCTCATCGTCCTCGCCAACGTCGAGTGCGCCTTGTGCGAGTCATCTGGTCTAGCTGTTGTTGTGATATAATAATAAAGTAAGGGTGAGCAATAGCCCACCAACAATAATATATAACTGAACGATAATATATAACAGTTCAAAAGTATCTTTCAAACCATATGCCATGCATTTACGGAAATGATGCCAGTATAACATGAACGATGAAGTTACAAGGTAACTCAAAATGCGTATATAGGTGGGAATATCTGCTATGTCAAAGATAAGCCAGATATTATCATTTATCATAAAAGAGGAACTTGCAGAGAAAATACTCCAATTCCAACTATGAATACTTTTCCAATATTGCCAACAAAGATAATGTTGCAGAAAATAAAAGAATTTGAATGATGAACTATTGCTGGAGTATTCAACGCACCCACTGTTCCAATCCTTATGATGATCAGTCGCAGATTGTACAGCTCAATTTAGATTTACTACCGGTAGAAGGAAGAGCTGACGGATTTACTTGTCTACCGCCATGTTAGAGCTCCCCGACCAACGGTTGGGCCAATTGGGATGGACCGGCGCTACTCGGCCTCTTACACGACTCCAAGTTCGAAAAGAAGTTCTTGACTCTGAACGTAAAGTTTGTACCCCTTTCCCCAAGTATGATAGTTGTTGATAAGACTCCACAAAGTAGTCGTATCTAGTTGGAAAGGAAAATTCAACACCATATCTCTCAAGCTGCTGCTTGTTAGAGGATACCATCTTGTTCCAATAATCTCACCCCTCGAATGATGAGAAGGTTTACTCAAAGATTCAATTGATAAATAGCAACCAAGTTGCGAGTGAAAAGAATAGTTTTACAAGATTTATGACCGGGAAGTCACAAGATAAATAACATTGCTCAAATAGGTTCCCCTATAATATGGAAGTTTGAGCGAGCATTTAAATCATCTTAAGATAGATTTAAATGAAAAATAAAAAGAGTTGGGAACCTTTCCTTGATAAAATAGTCGTAAAAAGACTCCGAAATATTTTACATAATATCTGAAAATGAAAGATAATCTTCGAATAATATAAATCATTTTAAAAAGAATTGAAAAGAAATAAATAAATATTCCAAGAATATTTATTAACTCAATAATAATTACGGAATATTATTAAATCATAATATTGCTCGTAAGTAATCCTCGAATGAATATATAGAATTATTTACTAAATAAATCCCTCCTTAAATGAATATTCAAAATAATATTCATTAAATAATTAAACTCCAATAAATATTTAAAATAATATTCAATAAGTAAGTCAAACCTTAAATGAATATTTGAAAATAATATTCATTTAATAAATAATCTTCTAAATGAATATCCAAATAATATTCATTTAGTAATCAAAACTTTAAAGGAATATTCAAAATAATATCCCTTAAGTAAATATAACTTCCAATGAATATTTTAAAATAATATTCATCAAGTACATAAAACCTTAAATGAATATTCGAAAGTAATATTCATTTAATAAATAAAGTTCCCATGAATATCAAAGTAATTATTCATTAAATACTCAAACTCTAAGTGAATATTCAAAAATAATATTCACCTAATATTTCTCGGCTGAGATAATACTCAAATAACATTTTTCGAGAGATTTCCAAGTAATTGATACTTTATGGAAATATAAATAATGTTTAATAATAACATTCCTCAAGATCAATACTAATCTGCCGTTGGAATCCCTCCGGGTTTCCACGACTATCTGTATCTCAAAATACCGACTTCCGGTCTATATTTAAGAATGAATATCATATGCCCTTCGCTAAGGGTCTTACCAAAACAATCCGGCTTATAACTAATAATTCATATCTAGTCTATGAGCCAATATCAATTCAGGGAACAGGTATCATAATATAATTCGACAGTAGGCATGCATGCTATGGCATATGTAAAATGGCAATCACATATATATATTATCACAACAACAGGTTCAAAGTTTTGAACACTTGCCTGGTAATCGGGTGTGGGTGGGGATAGCGTGTCCTGGGTCTGCTCGATAATCTATAAACAATCATAACATTCGAGATTAACCACTTAACACCTTTTAAAAGTCTAAGTATAAAATTCACTTAAGTCGAAAAACGTTTTCGAATTATCTCGTTATACATCTTTTAGTGTAACTCTTTTTATCACCGATACGATCCGACATTCGTTCGTTATTAAGACATGTCATCATACCCACACTTGGTATATAATTAAGTCGTATAAGCTCTAAAGTCGATCGATTACGAACCGAGATTATACCTCGAGTTTTATCGTTCGTTTTCTTAGTTATAACCAAAGTTATACTTTTAAGGGGTTCGTTCGCGTTTAACTTTGATTCAAACATTTTTATAAAATCGGAAAACGATCCGTTTGTCATGTGGTTTTCTCTCACACTTTCCTTATGACCCCTATTATTTATTTACCAAGATTCACCACTGAGAAACATGCTTTACGAGGGTTCAATTGAAGTTACAAAATTTTACTTACGGTTTCGAACCAATTTTAGTAATTTGACCATAACTCCTAAACCGTAAGTCAGAATGTTTTGATTCTTGCGCCAAAACGATCTATGGCTCGAGATATACAAGGACCAGTCATAATATTACCATGGTCAGGAAATTATATTAACTTCCATGCTTGGTTTCTAAGTGTTAAAAAAATTCGGCATTACGACGGCTATAACTCGAACAATCCAAATTCATACATGCCTCAAGCACATCATCAAAGCAACTCAGGGCTTAACAACATCATTTACTACTGTCAAGAGGCTCTAAGGCCAGTGGTAAGGTCTCATGACCACCACACAACATAAACATAACAAATCAAGTCTTAAACAACTAATAACATAACAATCAAGAACTCATCTTGCAACCCACTTAAGATCTCATCAAAACTTCATAAAACTCAAAGTAAGATCTAGGGTTTAGGTGAGATATACCTTCCTTGGAGTATGTACTAGCCGTATAAAACCTTGTATAGCCCTTAGAACACCTTAAACAAGCTTGGATCATCCAAAGAAACAATAAAACTAAAGTTAGTTCTTAAGTAATATTATTCATCAGTTCAAAGATCTGCAAAAATGAGGCCCTTACCATGCTTTCTTGGTAACCAGCTTTCCAACAAGCTAAAGAATACCAAATTTCATTGAGAAACGAAGGAGATATGGCCGTTTGAAAATAAGTCCAGAAATTGTCAAGCATCAGGACAGTTTGCTTCTTCAACTTGGGGAGGTGATTTGACTAAGCTATCCTACTTGGATTGCTATGAAATTTGGAGCGAATATTGCCCATGGCGTGGAGAGGCTGTGGTAAAAATTTGGTGATTTTATCATGGATAGAAATGGAGATATAAATTTTCTTCTTGAGCTTGGTGATACTGGGCAGTTTCACAAAATGGAGAGAAATGGAGTGGTTTTGCTTGCTCTCTTACTTTAGTCTCATCCAAATGATTTATTGCAATGTATTGAGATAATATCTAGCCACTTGCTTTATTAAAGTGATTACCTCATCTTGCTTGAGTCATCAAAGAGACAAGTGTTAGTGTTTTGTGGTGAAGTGATGTCATTAGCACTAAGTAACTTGGTTTGTTTCCAAGTGTGCTAGTTACTTGCTTAACTAGCTTGGTTACTAGATATTTCCTACTTGCACATGCATGCATCTAGATCTCTGCTTGCTCTTTTGTCCGTTTGTTGCTCAATTCATTGATCGTTCGGAGGAATAACTCATTCGTTTCTAGTTAGGGTTTTACCGGAAACCGTCTTAATATTTATACTATCATCCTCCATTCTCTTTAATAATTCTTGAACCTATTTTCCTTAAATCCCTTCAATAATTCCTTAAGTCTTTCAGTGTCCAGGGAAATCTCGGGGAAAATAAAAGTGCTACTTTTCAGAATCCGATAGCTTTTACATACACTCTTTTTCCCCCTAGATCACTAATACGAACTCAGAATTTCGTTCCGGGTACTTCTATATAGCGTCGTCTAATAATATTCCGACGTCCACCAAAATCACTATTCACCACTTATTCTTTAATTATTCTTCTAGGGTTATACAGATGTCCCGGTTCTCTTTTGATCGTTCCTTAACCCTTTTACGGAACCACTGGACTAATCGTTAACGATCTGGGTGACATGAGAATATTCTCCTGCTTGGAATTTCCATATCTTATTCCCCTAGGAGATAGATTATTCTTACTTGAGTTGTCAACCATTAGCCTTCTTCATGACATACAGGTATTTGAATCCATATCCATTCCATTCATTCATTAGAGCTGGTGACCTTGTTGTCGGGATCATTGTTCCTCATTTTATCAATACTTAATAAAAAGTTTTAATTATACCGAAAATTTGGGTTCTTACAGTATGACTCAAAATAGAAACACAATGTATTATAACAATGCTCGTAGGAATGCATCTAGAACTCAACATGTTCCTATTCATAATGCTCCCTACTTTGCTAATGTTAGAAATGATATGCATCGTGTTAACTCTAAATTTTATGATAATGCTAGACATACACAATATCATGTTAGACATCATGCACCTAGAAATATCTACATGCCTAACCATGATTATTCTATACCTAGATTCTATCATGAAAATTCAAATGTTATTTATGATGGACTAACCCCAGGACCCTCAAGACAAAAGGGTACCTATAAATTTAATTGATCTATTTTGTAGGTTTGTCTTGTCGCTAAGCAAGACATGTGGTACCTTGATAGTGGATGTTCAAGACATATGACCGGTAACAAGTCATTGTTGAACAACATTAAAAAGGTCACTGCGGGAAGTGTCACATTTGGAGCATCATTGTCGGTATCGAAGACATCGGGAATAGTCGCTTCAAGATTTCAAATGTACAACTAGTCACGGGACTAAAGTACAATCTTCTCTCGATAAGTCAACTTTGCGACAATAAATACAAGGTAATTTTTTATACTACTCATTGTTGTATTTTAGATAAAGATTGGACACTAGTTCTCACTTGCCCTCGAAACAAAAATGTTTATACATGTGACATGAGCAAGAATGAGAATGTATGTCTAATCACAACAAACGATGACCTTTGGCTATGGCATCGAAGATTAGGACATGTAAATATGAAGTTGATTAAAAATATATCAACTAAAGATCATGTTCGAGGTATATCAAAATTAAATATCAAAAAGATCATACTTGTGAAGCATGCGAAATTGGAAAACAAATTCGAGCCTCTCACAAAGCTAAATTCATGGTATCAACCTCTAGACCTCTTAAGCTTTTACATATGGATCTTATTGGTCCGGTTCCAATACAAAGTCTCGGAGGTTGTTCATACACGTTAGTAATCGTTGATGATTATTCACGATTCACGTGGACGGAATTTCTCAAATCTAAAAGTGATGCTTTTGAATCTTTTTCTTCTCTATGTAAAAGAATTCAAAATCAACAAAATAGTACCATAGTCTATATACGGACTAATCATGGTGAAGAATATGAGAATTCTAGTTATATGAACTTTTGTGATAACATTCTTGGAGACTTAAATAAAGGAGTTCAAACGCGGTGACAAGTACAAAACGTTGTGAATCATCTTAGTTTTCTATCACAAATAGAACCTAAGACCGCTAAAGAAGTTTTGCTAGATGAAGATTGGATCTCGGCTATGCAAGAGGAATTACTACAATTCACTCGTATCAAAGTTTGGGAACTTGTTCCAAAACCCAAAGATACTTCCATAATTGGAACCAAGTGGGTATTTAGAAACAAGTTAGATGAAAACGGAACGGTTATTAGAAATAAAGCAAGATTAGTCGCTCAAGGCTATACCCAAATGGAAGGGATAGACTTTGATGAAACTTATGCACCCGTAGCACGAATCGAATCAATTCGAATGCTATTAGCATACGCGTGTCATAAAGATTTCAAGGTATACCAAATGGATGTCAAATCAGCTTTCATAAACGGGATATTAGAAGAAGAAGTTTATGTAAAACAACCTCCCGGTTTTGAAGATGCCACGCATCCGGAGTATGTATACAAATTATACAAAGCTCTTTACGGCTTAAAACAAGCTCTAAGAGCTTGGTATGAAAGGTTGAGCAAGTTCCTATTAGAAAACAATTTTAAAATGGGAACGGCCGATAAAACCTTATTTACAAGACAAGAAAAAGATGATATCTTGCTTGTATAAATATACGTAGATGACATCATTTTTGGTTCAAAAAATGATGCACTATGTAAAGAATTCTCTGATAATATGAGCAAAGAATTCGAAATGAGTATGATGGGTGAATTAAATTTCTTTTTAGGATTGCAAATAAAGCAATCTGATGAAGGCATACATATTTCACAATCGAAATATTGTAAAGAAATGCTAAAGAAATTTGAAATGAAAATTCAAAACCCATTGCTACTCCTATGTCTACTTCTGATAAATTAACAGAAGATCCCAATGGAATACCTGTTGACACTAAGAAATATCGAGGCATGATTGGTAGCTTGCTATATATTACCGCAAGTCATCCCGATATTCAATATAGTGTATGCAAGTGTGCTAGATTCCAACTAGCACCAAAGGAATCTCACTTATCCGTGGTAAAGTGAATATTGAGATATCTAAAAGGAACCACTGACGTAGGTCTTTGGTATCCAAAAGGAGTACCATTCGACTTAGTATGTTTTTCTGATTCAGACTATGCCGGGCATTTAGTCGACAGAAAAAGTACAAGTGGTACATGTCAGTTTCTGGGAGGATGCCTAGTATCTTGGTTTTCCAAGAAACAAAATTCGGTATCTATTTCCACAAAGGAAGCTGAATATATAGCGGCGTAAAAATATTGTGCTCAAATATTATGGATGAAGCAAACATTATCCGACTATAATACTAAATTTGATGTAATCTCAATCTTATGCGATAACACGAGTGCTATTGACCTTAGCAAAAATCCCGTGTTACATTCAAGATCTAGCATATAGATGTGAGACATCATTTTTTACGTGATCATGTTAATAAAGGCGATATAAAAATGACTCATATCGAAACTGAGTACAATCTCGCAGACATATTCATGAAACCATTGAATTCCGAAAGATTCACTAAACTCCGTTTGGATTTAGGAATGTTGGAAATTCCAAAATAATGGTTTATATTGATATATAAATATTATAAATATTTATATATTTTTGTGAGAATATTTATCATTATTTATAGTCATCTCACGAAAAAGATATCTTTCCGGATAATTAAAACTCTAAGAACTCAGATTCATCGATAACGATAACATATGAAACTTTATCGATCGGGTTTTATCGAGAAGTTAATTTTCATATGGATAAAGATAAAACTATTCGAGCAAATGTCTATCAGAATTAAATTCGGAAATATTTTTGAGATACTTAATAAATGATATTTATCTAAAATACAAAGAATCAAAATATTAGTATAATTACTAGTATTTAAGTATTAATATTTAATATATTATAATATTAATATATAATAATTATTATTAGTTTTCAAAACTATTTTCAGAAATACAAATATATTATTTTCAGAATATTTTTAGTCATTTGACCTAGTCCATTCAAGTCAGTCCAGCCCAACTCAGCTCGACCCAACCCAAATTACTAAAACCCTACAATCTGAACCGTTTATTCTTAAGATGGGTTAATCCTGGCCCTTCATTTAGAATATATATATATATATATGAAATCCACACACAACAATTCATTGTGTGAACCCTATTCAGCCGCGTTCTCTCTAACCCTAATCTCTCTCTCTCTCTTGCTGCTTCAACATTTCTCGATCAAAAACCCTAATTATCTATTCTTAATTAGTATTATATACACTAAATTGAGTTTATGTTTATCCTCTTATATTAATTAATTCAATAATCGATGTGAAGCAAAGCTGAGTTAGGTTAAAACGAAATGGTTTTGATAATCAGTCGTTATCGTCTCAATTGTTCTCGATTTATGGTTCAAAACCAACAGATATTTACATATATACACTATTACACACACACACGAACACGATTTTAATCTCTCTTAGTTTAATTTTTCAAAACCCTAACGTGTTCTTCAGATTTTGTGTAGGTTTTATTAAAGAAAGCCTCAATTAAAAGCTTCGCTGTGATGAATAGTATAAATTCAAACATCATAAAGGCTTGAATCATTGGAATCGGCGCAACTCAGTGAGTCGACTCGGTGAGTCAACTCGTCACTCGACGATTCTGGATCGGTAAGTACTCGAGAAGACTACGAGGCCTCGGGCTAAGGTATAATTTTGATAAAACTCAAAAACTTGTGTGTTCTCTGTGAATTTTCATGTGATATCTTATACTTTATGGAATCTCTTTGTGATATCTTGAACTATATTGAACTCTTATATGGTTAGTTGAACGCTCAGATGTTTGATATGATACTTAATTGAAGTTATGAGTCTATGCTAAATCTTTATGGTTCGGATGTAAGAAATAATCTAAATTGAGTCATTAGATATGTATTTCTGACCTAGAAATTCTTTTAACGTGCTTAACTACTTTTTGGGAAATTAATTCTGTTAAATGGATTAATTAAAATCTTTTTACGATTTGTGATTATGGACACAATGGAATTGTGGATTGAATTTATTTGACTTAGATACTCTGTATAGTTGCTGATGTGGAAATTCAGTTCGAGTTAGTGATAAAATAGTCAAACCATATGTTTTGTATATGCTACTTGGTTTATGTTCAGTATGAATTCCATATGTAAGACAAAATAGTTGAACTTTATGATAATTATGGAATCTGTGTTACTTGACTTGGTCAAGTATATGGTTTGTGGTGCTGTATTGATATGGAAAATCAGAATGTTTGATCAAGGGCTATAATGATATGCAGTGTGAACTTGATTGATTTACTGTTATAACTATGTGACTAAGTGTGTAGTTGTTTACTTCAAGGAGTATGAACTGATATATCAACTGTGTAATTCTAATAACTTAGTATGCATTCATATAGAACTAAGACACATCACACATTTGCCCTCACCCAAAGCCTTGGCTGGGGATCCCTTTGAGAACCCTAGCATCTGGACACTGGGGTGATAACGGCCACTTAGAACAAATAGGATACATACCTTGCATTTTTATTACTTGTTTAATCCTATAGTGTGTTCTATAGAGTGGTGTATATGACCTGTTTTGCAGTGCATGCTTGGTAATATTATGTGACTTAGTCAATGTCTCTTAATTCAAGACAGTCTGCATTGTCTAGTGTCTAAAAGAATCACTATCAATCAATCATGTGTGATAATAACACCCAGAGTCATAAAAATATTCCCATAAGTATAAAAGTAGTGTCTTGGCATTAAATGTGAAGATGACCTCAGCAAGACTTTAGGGGATACAAAGTTTGTCTGGGAGATAGCCTTTTTAGTAGAGTCAGCCACTTGTCCCTCTTTTGTGCAATCTTTGAAAAGTCAAAGTTGTCATGCTCCCTTCATTCACTTCATGTAATATTCTTTGAGTATATTGTAGTTGCATTGATATACAAGGCTGACAAACTCTTATACATATTTCTATCCATTTCTTTTCAAAGCATCTCATTTAATTGAAACACTATACCATGTACTATATTGTATCATGAGTTGCATACATTCACACAAAATCTATCACTCATCTGCACACATATCCAGATTTGATCTTGTAATAGCATGCAAAAA
The DNA here is from genome assembly GCA_036435485.1 of Saposhnikovia divaricata. Taxonomy (NCBI): domain Eukaryota; kingdom Viridiplantae; phylum Streptophyta; class Magnoliopsida; order Apiales; family Apiaceae; genus Saposhnikovia; species Saposhnikovia divaricata. Next base: position 49,831,184 of record CM071596.1, on the reverse strand, counting down.
CAGAAGATTATATATCATATAAGTCTATACATATCATCATGCATATTATAGCTGCATGCTATCCTATATATATATATACATGTATACCTGCAAGAATATGCCACCTGCATATACATCCGGATTTGGTCTTAGTTTGTCATGCAATAAGGGACAAAAGCAAAAATCATAGGACATAAGCATCAACAAGTCTCTCTGTCAGTGACATAAAATTTAATATCTATATGACTTATCCATGCATGCTTTGCAATTTATTTAAAAGATTTCCTTATAGCTGGCATCATCTATTGTTTTTAAAAGATATTTAATTTATAAAACCAATGTGTCTTTAGATCATACTTCTGCATTATAGACTGATCAACTTACATCATCATCTGTGTGTCAAAATCCTTTGTGATAACATGTGTGTAGATTTTAATTTATCATCTTCCATGCTATCTATCTACATATATACTTATGTGTTCATGCATAAAGATTCACACACACACACATACACTCACCTGCACTTGCATTACCATTATATGGACTACGCACCATTAACCCCAAACCCAAAAGCCAAAAAGCATTACCCTCCTACCCTTCTTTCCAACCATGAATAGGAGAGATTTTAACCACTCTTTATATGCTCCCTTCACCCCATATTGCCATCCAGACAGTTCCAAAGAACACTGCCACAATAAAATCAAACAAGAACCTCCTCACTTAAATGAGTTTGTCTATTTCTCTCATGAAAACAAACTGCTTGTTTCTAAAAACCCTAACCTTAACATGGCTTTTCAAGCTATGCCTATCTCTGAGAAATCAGTTAACTCCCAAAAAGCTAGAGCAAACATCAAACCCCCAAGCCCTACCCTAGCCAATACTGGAAAACTCAATAGGATGCTTAAAAATAATCAGCCAGGGATGATGGTCTTTGTCCAACCAAATGGTGATGTCTACAGCATGTTCACTAGTGTTAAATGGGAAAACTATGTGTTTTATAGGGGTCAAAACTACTATACTCATCTCATTGTTGAATATTATGCTTACTTGGAAGTTCAACAGAGAGTTGATGGAGTTTTCTACTTGAGTTCCTTTGTGAATGGTAAAAACATCCATGTTGATCATAATGTGCTTAGCAAGTCTCTTAGGTTAGGAAATAAACCTTCTGACCTTCCTTGTGTCAACATATTCGAAAAATTTGTTTTTAACCAAAGTGAGTTTGAACTGTTTCTTGGTCTGTTTTGTGAAGAGGATGTACCTGATGGTCTTTGTGCTAAAGAGTTTGCAGTTCATTTTAGACACTTTCTTCCTAGATTTTAACAGCTAGCCATCATTCTTAGGGAAAATGTCTTGCCAAAGCCCAAACATGATAACTTGATTTTGTTGATCTAAAAGTGATGTTTAAGATAGTATCCAATACTATAGATTTCAATATCTGTTATGTACTTATGCCAAACATGATAAATGCCTACAACCCTGATTATATGCCATATGGTCTGCTCTTGACATCTATATTTGAAACCCATTATGTGCGTATGTCTAGGATGCATCTAAACAAGATGGAGTTTTGTGCTATTGATGGTCTCACTCAACCCAAACTTTCTCTTAAAAATTGTCAAACTAGCCACCCTAATAAGTTTGTCATTCCTTCTCTTGCTCCAAAAATTGATATTTATGCTATCATTAGGGAAGAAGTCAATAAGCTAAGTTTAGAATTTGATATGCTTAAAGAGTCCAACCTAGAGCTTCTAACTAGGGTTGAATATCTAGAGGGTAAAGTCAATAAGGACAAGGGTAAAATGGTTGAGAATGTTGTTGTTATTGAATCTGCTAAAAAAATTGAGACCAAGTTGGTTGATGAGTTGTGTGCTGTTGGTAATGATGATGATATGGAGAAAATGTATGCTGCCTTACCTGATCTAGGTGAGGATCTTGGAATTGTTTCTGCTGAACCTGTTATGGTTTACTCTGCTACTTAACTGGTTATGTGACATCAAATGGTCCTTTTTGATGTCTGCAACATGTCCTTTAAACTCTGTCTGATGGTTAAATCTGGTATGTACCTGCTATGATGTTGTTATTGTTGCTTCACTTAAAGAGTTTATCTTTAAGTTAAAATAAAACTTCTGCAGTTAGTTCTTCATGAATCAGTGAACAACACTGATTAGTTTGGAACTTTTTGAATGTATATATAACTGCATTGACTAAAATTTCTCTCTGTGCACTTATCTAACTCTTCTATGTTTTGTTTCAATTCCGGTATGATCTAGTACTATGAACTGTCGAATCTAATTGATGGGTACTATGCAAATTATAACTATGATACTCTCAGATACTTGGAATACAGTTTATAATCATTTCTATCTAAGTAAGTTATTTAGTTTTTTTTATCTAGTATACAAGATTCAAAAAAATCTGGTTTAGTTGTTATAACCATGAGAAGTTTGATCTATGAATGACATATATGAACAAGGAGATTACAGTAGTTTCAAATGAGCATCACAGATTGATATTTGTGGATGTCTATTTTGACTATTTCGTACCAGCATGCATATGAAGTTTCTGTATGAAGTTCTGACAATGCAAAAGTTCAGTCTTCAACAAGTCATATGAAGTTACAATTCATGAAAATACATATGTACTCAGTATAACTATTCAGATTAGATATGCGACTATTCTTGTGAATTGCATGTTTATGATCTCTCAGTCATAGTTGATCAATAGAACTTGAGTTAGCTATTCAACTATCAAAAGCATAATAAAGTACTATGTACTTTCGACTGACTCTCTTACCAAAAACTCTAGCATGACTGTATTGTTCATTTGCAGATTATGAATAAAAGGACTGACCAATATAAGCTCACAATACTCTTATATGGAAATACAGTTCAGAAAAGAATACCATATATGTATCTAGTATGATTGTTCAGATTACATTTAAGAAAGTTCATACACTTGTGAATCTGAATGACTTCTGAGATTGATTGTATAAATTATATACTGAATGTCTATCAAGACACTGTACTAAACGTTCATAAAAAACGTTATAGACTGAATATTACTTGATAAGATTGAATGATCATGAATGAAATGTATTATCAATTTGTTATGTAAAAGTACTTATGTATGAATCAAGATTGCCGAAGTATGAGCAACTTAGATCAACATAAAATGATTCAAAAAGAATTATGATAAGAATTCAGACATATATAAAGCTTTCTTGGTACGACACCAAAAGAAAAGCAGAAATTCTTTGCAATTCATTTACAAAAAAATGAAAAGAAATATTCGTAAGTAAATGAACTTTTTAAAGAGCTTACATAAGCCTTTTATAGATAAAATGGAAGTTTTAAAGTTACAAAAACAAAGACTGCTGAGAAAATGCAAGAAAGATACGGGAAAGACTGAAATTGGTAGACACACCAATTATTGAGATCTAAACGGATTTATTCAAAAGGGGAAGAGATAAAAGACTGAAATTGAAAGAATTTTGATTCAGATTGAATCATATTTCAAGGGAAAGTCATAAGGAGAAAAGAAAATCAATTGGTAAAAACACAAATTACAATGATAAAAGAAAAACGTGTTCAAACATTTACCTTCTTTTACAAAAAGGGGAAGAGGAAATTCGAAATTTTGGTTATATACCAAACAAAAAGGGGAAGAGAAAATTAGACCCCTAATTTAAAATTTTCAAATTTTCTTTTGATTTATGCCTAAAATATTTAATAATGTCATAAGTTGTTTTGCAGGAATCAATTAATGAAATTTGTCGAGTGCTTCGAATCGAGTCTAAAATATTTTCTAAAACTCATGCATACACGAAGGGGAAGCACACACAGGTAAATATTTAAATTTTATGTTTTGTTTGGAAAATACCAAAAAGGGGAAGATTGAAAGGATATCTTCGATATATTATTTATTTTGGTATTTTTACAATTTAAACATAAAATTTAATTACACTTAGTTATCCTCTCTACTAGGTCATTTATTTAATTGATTCCGTCAAAAGTCAAAAGTAAATTCTAGCAAAATCTATTTTTAATTATAAGAGATATTCCATTATTGCGAAAAATCAAATTATATTTTTATGGAATATATCTCTACATCAAGGCAATAAGATCAAACAAGAAATATCGAGGTTTGATATTTTTTAGATCTCCGTTGCAAAAGTGATAAGGCGATAGGCTCGAACAAAGAATATTCGAGGATTAATATTCTTTAGAGAACTCGTGCTATATTTAAAAGCGATCTGTTTTTAATCAAAAATATTCCGCCTTTGCACTCAAAATACTTTTATCCTCAAGAATATTAATATTCAGTGGTAGAATATTAATACTCATTTTTATCTCGTGCCAGAAATATTTAAAGTAATTTCTTTCCCACTTCTTAAATTTATTCCATTTTCGAAGAAAATTATTTTAAATACTCAAAAATATTCTAAGTATATTCAAAATTATTTCCTACACTCTCAATATATTTTATATATTAGGAAATATATTTTAAGTATTTATTCAAGTCAAAACATTGGTCAAAAGATGTATCTATTTTCCGAAAAGACCAATCGTATTTTATTCAGAACCGAAATCTGATTTAATAGTATTTAATCCAAATAAAATACTTCCACTTGCTAGAATGACTTGAAACTTGAGATGGGTCACTTAAATGCTATTTTATATGCATGGTAAAAGTTTCGTAATTTTATGAGAAATTTGGTACAGGGCACGAAAATCGAGACAGTGGGTCCACGTTTGACCATGTTTGACTAAGTCAACGTTGACCATTATTGACCAAAACTTCCAAAATATAATTTTATAATATTCCTAAATGATCAACAATTTTAGAATTATTTATTGGGTATTTTCATATTTTTCGGGTATTTAATTAACGAAACATGTTACGTATCAAAAGCCTCCCAAGCCAAAGAGTAAGACAAGCGTAGATGATGATGGTTTTACAACAGTCTCGCACAGAAGAAGCCCCAGGTTGGCAGGTTTGCCAACACCTAAACGTTTTTAATGAATTGTGCAGCCTGGAATGTTAGAGGTTTAAATAAAAGCTCTCACCAACGTGAGCTAATCAACTTTATTTCCGTTCATTCTCTGTCTCTTATCGGTCTTATGGAAACTAAGGTGAAAGAAAAACGCTCTCTCCGTGTTTCTAAGAAAATAAATAGGTCGTGGCACTGGTTGTACAACTACGACTCTCATTACAATGGTCGAGTCTGGGTGGGCTCCTTGATCGCTCTGGGAATCTTGTTCACGGACAGAGAAGTTGTGCTCAGGTTGCAGTGGAGTATTACACGAATTTTCTTGGCGCACCTGTGTCTGAAAATGATGGAATTCTTGAGGGAATTGCGTGTCCAGTCATCTCGGAAGCGCAAGCAACTACCTTAGAGGCTCCAGTTTCAAATGCTCTCATATACGCTACTTTGAAGAAAATGAAAAAGAACAAGGCGCCGGGGCCGGATGGGTTTACTGTCGAGTTCTTCTTGGCCACTTGGAGCATTGTTGGAGAGTGTTTTTGTGCAGCTGTGGCTTCGCTGTTCAATGACTTTAACATGCACACAGGCATAAACTCTACATATATCGCTTTGATTCCGAAGGCTACCACTCCTACTCATATGAAAGTTTTCGGCCAATCTCTTTGTGCACTATTGCTTATAAGTGCATCTCTAAAATCATAGCATCTAGGCTTAAAACTGTGCTCCCTGGTGTCATAGATATTGCTCAGTCGGCTTTCATTCCGGGTAGGCATATATCTGACAACATTTTACTAGCACAAGAATTGTTTAGGGGTTTCGATAGGGAGACAGGAATCTCAAGATGTGCCCTCAAGCTTGATCTTCACAAGGCGTTTGATTCCATTAGATGGGATTTTATCCTAGCAGTGCTACATAAAATGAACTTCCCCCATCGTTTTATACGTTGGATCCAGTTATGCATATGTGGAGTCAAATATTCAGTCAAACTAAATGGAACAGTTCATGGTTATTTCTCAGGTACAAAAGGTATCCGTCAAGGGGACCCAATGTCTCCGTACTTATTCGTTTTATGCATGAACGTCTTATCCCAGCTTCTGTAGCCGAAACCTCCTGGATTTAAACATCACTGGCGTTGCAAGGATCTAGATTTAACACACCTTTTCTTTGCAGATGATGTGTTATTCTTTAGCAATGGAGATCAAACATCTATATCTCACATCATGGATTCTGTACGTTCTTTCTCTACGCTCAGTGGCCTACATCCTAGCGTACACAAAAGCACGAGCTTTTTCTGTAATTGCCAACCTAATCTTGTTGAATGGTTCGATGATGTGTATGGTATTCCCCGAGGTAATCTCCCAGTGAAATTCTTAGGCGTGACACTTATTTCTTCCCAACTGTGCATCAATGATTGTATTCCCCTAGTTCATAAACTTACTCACAGAATCGATGTTTGGACTTCGTTGCTGCTTTCATTTGCAGGTCGGGTGCAATTGGTTAGGTCCGTTCTCTTTGCTATTCAAGCATATTGGTCAAACCATTTCCTTCTTCCAACTGCAGTACATGATATCATACAATCCATGCTTACTAAATTTCTCTGGAAAGGGAATATAAATGACAAAGGGGGAGCGAAAATCAGTTGGAAAACAATCTGTTTACCTAAAACTGAGGGTGGTCTCAGCCTGAAAGATTTATCTACCTGGAACAAAGCCCAGATCATTGGTCACTTGCTAAAGGTCATTAGACATGCTCCATCTTTATGGGCCTCTTGGGTTAATAAAACTGTTCTAAAAAACAAGTACTTCTGGACCATTCAAATCCCAACGGACTGCTCTTGGATTTGGAAGAAAGTTCTGCGTCTACGCCACCTCGCGATCAGGTTTCTCTCCTACTCTATAGGTGATGGCTCAAATGTCTCTCTTTGGTTTGACCCCTGGTGGAATGGTGTGTGCCTGGCTAACTCCACAACGGATCTTATTATTTCTCAATGTGGAATGAATAAACACTCGAAAGTTCAGAGTATCATTCAATCTGGCTCTTGGTGTTTACCTCGCCCCAACCATAGACTTCATCACCTAGAACTTACTTTGTCTCAATGGATCCTAAATTTTAACTACCCATCATTTAACCTTAACAACCGTGATGTTATCTTATGGGACGGTTTGGATATTCACAAAGTTAAAACGAGGCACATCTGGGAATCCATTAGACATCGTAGTCAAGAAGTACAATGGTCTCAAACTGTTGGCATCACCTCAAGATAAAAAGATACGCCCACCATCAATGGTTGCTTAGTCATGGCCGTCTCAATACCTTGGCTCGTCTAGCGCGGTTTGGTATCACTTTGGATCAGCATTGTTTCCTGTGTGTTGGCGGTCGGGAAACTGACAACCACCTGTTCCTGCACTGCACCTTCAGTCGACATGTGCTAACATCGCTCCTATCCATTTTTAATGTGGGAATTGCTGGACAAACTTGGCCTCTTTTCCAACAGCATATCTCTCTTGTTATGGATAACGCAAGAAGAAGAGTAATCCTACTCATGGTCCAGATTTATACGTACTTCATCTGGCGTGAAAGAAATGCACGGATGCACAACGGGGAAATTCTACAACCAAAACATGTTATGGAAATTATTCTTGCAGAAACTCGAGCTAAGCTTGCAAGCTCCATTTGGTTCTCGAAAATAGTATGTAGTAGGAACGATTTGATCATTTAAGTTGTGGTCTTCGCAGCTTTGCTTTGCTTCTTTTTACAATCTGTATGGCTCACATAGCTCATGGGTAAATCCCTCTGTTCTTTCTAATATATATTTAATTTAGCAAATAAAAAAAATTGATACGAGTACGATACAATTAATTAGAGCCCAAACACAGCTGGTTTCTTTTTACCAAACCCACTTGGAAGAAACAAAAAATCACCCCAAACAAACACAATACCACTTTCCACCTCGTCAATCCAAGTGCTTTCAATCTCAACCACTCCTTTTACTTTAAATCCTCACCATTTCTTCCACCCAACTCCTCCTATGAATAAACCCCTTCCCCCATCCATTTTAAACAAGCTAAAGAGCTAAATAATTGCTGGAAATTTAAGAAGTAGAGCTCTCTCAATATATCCAAACACTCTCTACACCTACTTCATCTCAAAAACCTTCTCTTTCTTATATATACTTAAGTATATACAAGGTTTTTGTTCCAAAAAGCTTAGTTCCTTCAACCAAGCTTTCTCCCACCTAGAAAGCTCATCTACCACTACTATCCGGCCTCCCGAAGGGCTGCCCAAGTTTTACCAACGTGCCAAAATCCGGCCGAACCTCCGGCGAATTTTTCTGGCGATATCCAAAAAGTGGTAATATTTTAGCTTCATATCCGAGTCTTAAACGACCATATTTTTATACATATATGATCTCTCTATCTTCATCTTCTCTTCATCTTTAAGCTCTTATATCAGATCTCGTACCGAGACCATAAAAATCCATACAAGGATTAAATTTCGAACAACCATTCGAAATATTATAATACCTCAAAAAGAGGTTACATTTGATGACGGTCAAATAATACATTGAGTTTGATTTGATTCCCTTCTATCACCTTAGTGTTCCGGGGGAAAAGAATCTAAAACCCTTAATTAATTAAAACTTTAACGCACTTACTTTGGCCATTAATATTTATTATTGTGATATATATAACTTTGCTAAAGCGTGATTTGTTTCCCTTCTATCACCTCTAGTGTTCCGGGGGAAATAATTTATTAAGCTTCTATTTATATATTTTCCGTACTTTTTATTCTCGTCCTCACACTTGTGAGTGATTTTACTTTTCGCACTAATCTTAACACGTAATAGCGTGGCGAAAGCCTTTTATATATTTTCCGCACTTTTTCTTCTCGTCCTCACACTTGTGAGTGATTTTACTTTCCGCACTTTTTCTTCTCGTCCACACACTTGTGAGTGATTTTACTTTCCGTACTTATTTAACGCATAATATCGGCCCTCGTTTTATCCTATAGATAAGCGAGTTACTTTTCTGAACGTGTGCGTTTATTTGTGTGTTGTGTTTAATTGGCCAAATTATATTAAAGTGCAAATTGTTAAAGTAATATTATAACACTCTCGTTTAAATATATATGAATAGTATAAAGTTGACTATATCGAACGAGAAGTTGTTTATCAAAGATCCTTAAGCTATAAATCTTTTATAAGGACTTGATTTATACATTACTTCGAAAATAGACATATTTTCGATAAAGAAGTAATTTTAAGTATACTTCGACATTTACAAAAAGTCGAACAAAAGTATACGATTATAAACCTTATAAGCCTACGAGCTTAAAGGACATAATCAGTATTTACAAACTCCGAGATATATTCAAATCTCATTTAAACGGAGTATTGTATTAAAAGTATTCTTCGATCTACGAGTCATATCGAATAAAGAATACAAATAAAGTCAGAAGCAAATAAATCTTATTGAAATCGTAATTAATATTTGTGTAAGAATATTATAGTCACCCTAGGACATATTAGTACATACCTCTCTTTATATTACGGGTTGTTTCATAGATATTATTTTCTAAGTTTTGCAGTGAGGTGAAGTTGAAGTGAGGTGATTCTCGTTCTAAGACCCAAGTCCTAGGCACTAGCGGGGACTTAGTGGCCTTTGCACCGTGAAGAAGAGGAAAGACCCAATACCTTTCATCTAAGATCCAAGACCGGCAAAAGCGAGGAATTCAAAGACTACACCAAGGGTTCTACATCAACTTTGAAGAAGTAGCGGGGAGTTGCTGTCTAAGATAAGTTGTGTAGGTTTTTCACAACGACTTTGAGGGTGAAACGGGGAGTTACAACCGAAGACGAGTCTTGTGGGTTTTTATATTTATTGTGAGGTAGTATCTTCGAGATACGTACCAAGACCAATATTTATAGGGTTGTAAAGGGTTCTCCGCCTACTAAAGGAGCGAGATATTTTTAAGGGAAAATCTCGAGTCCGGAGAGGAGCTCGGGGACTGGAGTAGGGGTGAGCGAATCCATTAGGGGTTACGCCATCTCGAACCAGGATAAAATCTCCCGTGTGGTATTTTCTTCCCTTGTCTTTTATTTCTGCACTTATAAACTGCATAATGACTCGGTAAAGTTTGAAAAGGGAAAATTATTTTAAAACGCAATAATAATTTTTAAATTGGATATTAAGCTATTCAACCCCCCCTTCTAGCTTAAAATAGCCCTCTTACGGGACCTAACAACATGGAAAAGAAAAGCTTTAGAATCGAACGATTATCCGTCAAAGGAGCCGATATAAAAAGGCATCCGTAGAGACCTTGGAAAAACCTCCCCAATCTATAATCTATCTTTGCATCTTCTTAGAAAGAATTTCGGTAAAAGATATACGCCTTCTTCGAAGTTGTTGTATAACACTTGTGTTCAACCATATTTAGTTTCAATTATGCCAGAGGCTATCACGATGCCTACTTTCAGGTTTTCGAAGCCCTGTCAAATGATGTTATTCATGCTTTCACTTTTCTTTAAATAATGAATGACCCTATGGTGATACCTCACCACTTGCTTGTTGAATACCAGTATCTTTCTGGCTATCCTTTTCTTGTAAATCGCAGCTTGGAATTTGTTCAATTTTTTATATTTTATCCAAGGTGTCCATTTGAGAATTATTTGTTGAAAGACGATAATTAATAATTTGACTTTGAATTGCTTTCATACTTCTCAACTTCCACTGAGACGAACAACCCTATATTTATAGGGGCCACAAGGACTATCTGTAGTCTAACGGGACACCGTCACTTGTGAGTTGTGAAATACAAGTAGGTTAATTACCTTTAGTAAGGTCATAATTAAGACACGCAACATTGAGTTCTTATGATCATATTGATCTCTCAGTAAATTCTCTCATCTCAAATAAGGTTACCTTAAAACTCATAACCTTATGATCACCAAAGTGTGTCGTCTTCCTTGATATGGGAGCTATCTTTTCAAATCTCCATGATTCTTTTTATCTCCATTGAATTCCAAGGGGAGGCCAACCAAGTCGAATAAGTCAAAATTCACTGATAGGAATTAGATTCGCAACGAAATATCCTAAGACAAGAGCGGATCCCTAAGACGAATAGAATATCGGTGACATATCAATGTATTAGTTTATTTTCTCTCTCAAAGATATTATGATAAGTGGAAAGTTGGTCAAACGATATATGTGAAAGGAATAGTAATATGTCATAAAATTCCAATGATAACAGTGTCAAATAGAAACCCCTAGAATTCCATGAAACCGCTGACCCAGTGGAGGCCAGAGCTTGGTTTAAACAAATAGAGAAATCATATGAGATATTTGACCTTCAATTAGAGTTGAGACAATGGATCCAGAATCGCGTGGCGATGTTGGAATGAACAGATTATGCTACATTAGTATAAAAGGCATCGATTATAGAAAGCTTGGACTCAAGGCTAAGGAATGTCAATCTACTGGACCAGCTATACCCAGAATTAATAAGGCTACCTCTAACAAGCAGGCCCTGCCAGGACTTTCAAAATGACCTTGCGAGGTGGCGTGAGAACCACAGACACAATAGCAGGTACCCTCCTACTTAAACTCAGCTGGTATTAACATTTTATTCCAGAACTGCTAAGTACTTTGCACCTCAAGATTGTGCATGACAATTAGACCTTAGGGTTGAACCCTAACGGAGTGATTGCAAGTAAAGATGGTCGATCGAGAAATTTTCCCGTGAAATTAGCACATCCAGGTTGTGAACTAGAAATAGGGGGTCGACACTTTTAATAGATTTGATTCCTTTCAAGTCGGGAGAAATTGATATTATAATAAGGATGGATTAGTTGGCACCCAATGAAGCCAATTAATTGTAAGGGAAAAGAGTAATGATTAAGGGACGGAGTCAGATTCAGAAATTCATGAATATAGTTAAGACAAAGAAATTATTACGCCAGTGATATGAGGCTTAATTAGCTCTTTTAGTTGACGCCGAGAAAAGAGACACCAAGTATAAAAGAAATTTCAGCAGTTTTGGGAGGTTGTACAAGGTTTTAATAAGCTACCAGATATCGATTTGGATGACATGAACTACCAGATATCAATTTGGATGACATGAAGATGAATATCGAGTATTCAGGGTACAGTGCTGCATCTCCTGTTAGCCCCAGTGAGAATGAAAGAGTTAGCGACTCAGTTACAAGAGTTGTTGGGCAAAAGTATGATAAGACCTAATGTATCACCATGGAGAGCCCCAGTGTTGTTGTAAGAGAGAAAAATGTTAGCACGAGATTGTGTATCGAACATTGAGAGTTGAACGAGTTCAACATTGAGAAAATGTACCTTTGCAGATGATAGATGATTATTTTATCAGCTAAAGTACGTTATGAATTTTTCCAAACTTATCTAAGAACTGGATATCAACGCTTGGAAATTAAACCCGAGGATATACTCAAGATTGTGTTTCACAATAGGTATAAACACTACGAATTCTTAGAGATGTCATTTGGGTTGACTAATACACCCATAACTTTTACGAAATTGGTTTAGAGTTATTCGCGATAGTTTTTGCCCCAAAAGATTGGGAACCGTATTAATATGGAGAAAAGTGTGAGATCTATATTGATCGCAAGAACTGGAGGTATATGTGAAGGGTTTCGAGGCAACAAACGCAGCGGAAACAATAATTAAAAACAATAAAATCGAAACCCTACCGCAGGATCCATGCAAAAACATGATATTTAATTCGGAATTAGATGATTACCTTAAAGAAGCTTTACAAATTGATGACAGATGGAGGTCCAAAGCAATCACCACGCAGCCCTCTTCGAGATCTACGTTTCCAAAGTAGTCCACACGAATGCTTGATCGTCCAACGATTACCGGAGCCGGTACTAGCCGAAGAACATGCCTATCTCTCTCTCTCTAGCCTCTCATACGTTTTTCTCTAAAAACGAATTGCAAAAGTGTAACCCTAAACAATACATCATAATGTATTTATAGGGAAGAGAGATTGGGCTAAACCCTAAATCGAATTGGGCTTCTCCAAACCCATTCTTATTTGGTTTTAATATTAAATTTGAATTATATTTAATTATAATTAAGACTAGCTCAATTAATTAAATATCCAATTTCGAATTTAATAATTTAATTTAAATTCTTAATTTAAATTAAAACTCCTTTTAAACGTTCTTATTGTGTAACCCTTTAGGTTATTATTACGTTGGCAATAATTTTAATATCCAGTAATAAAATTATAAACAATGAGCGGCATCTAGTAATACATCATTGCTACCCAAGTAATAATAATAATTGGTGATCCAATTAAACCTTTCGTGATTAATGTTTCCATGTAATATAATCCCTTTAACCATATATATTATAGATTAAACTCGAGGCATGTCATTAGTCATCCTCTTCAACGTTTAATCTGGATTTCCTTGATCAATGAGTTGACTATTAAAACAAATCAATATTTGAGCATGGCCATGCATTTTCATAGTCTCACTCAATCAAGAGGCCAATAATATCTCTCCTAATAATAGGGGGGTTAATCCTATATCTATCATTCATATTTCTCATACGACTCATAATATACCCGATCTCCACTTTTATCATCACCCGGTCAAAGGTAACTTTTAATGTAGTCAAAGTATATTAATCCTCATATAGAAATATAATGATGTCAATTCTAAGGCTCATTAGACCATTATCACTGTGAGTCTTTCTAATGGCCTTATTAACATGTAGAATCTCACAACGGGTTAATCCAGTGCCATGTATAATATTACATGCACCTATGTTATTGACTTTAGTATCACTATACCTATGACCAATGAGATGTGGTCATCTGTCAATAAACATACTAATCTTTATGCATTATAATTGTCCCTTAATAATAATGCTCGATTAGGGATATTTAGGAATATAAACACTATTCATATAATCTCATTTTTAAGTCACATACTTAAAGATATAGAATACATGTTTTATATTCCAAGGACATTTATTACTCTAACATTAATATCGCAGTAAATTAAGACATAATAAATTAATGAAGAATAATCCATAGAACATAATCATCAAATAACAAAATAGTCTTTCCTAGAAGCACAACTACATTGTCTCTAGGGCACTAACACTATCAATATGTATATATCCACCCAGAAAGAGTTAAACCTGAGATAGAGAAAATGGCTAGAATTAATATAGGATTATAACTGTGAGATACACTACCATCCAGGGAAGGCCAATGTGGTGGCCGATACCCTTAATCAAAAAGGGAGAGAGAGAGAGAAAGAGATGGATTCCGAATGTTCAGGAATTAAAGGATGAGATTTTACACGAGGCCCATAGTCGAGATATTCTATGCACCTAGGCGGCACCAAAATGTATAGGGATTTAAAAGAGCACTATTGGTGGCCTACCATGAAAGAGGAAATTTGGGATGACCACTTACCATTAATTAAGATTGCTTATAACAACAGTTATCATGCCAGTATGGAAATACCACCTTACGAGGACCAGTATGAAAGGAATTGTCACTCTCCCTAGTGTTGGGAGGAGGTGGTTGAGGGAAAGATATGGGGACCCAAGTTAGTCCAACATACCAGAGAGACAAAAGATCTTGCCAATAAGTGGATAGTGACAGCCCAGAACAGATAGAGAAAGTATGCGGACCAAGCCCACAAGGATAGAGATAGTACTGCTATTGATAAGCTAAATGGTAAGTTGATGAATGACAAGCAAGTTTATGTTGGTTTATTTCTGTGCAAACAAGATAGAGAATATGAGATTGGAGATTCGTGATGTTAAAGGTATCCCCATGGAAAGAATTAATGTGATTTGTAAATGAAGGGGAGTTGAGCCCAAGATTTGTTTGGCCATCTGAGATTTTAAAACGCGACAGGAAGGGGGCCTACGAGCCAGCCTTACCCCCAAAACTTATAGCATGATCATAACGTGTTTTATATGGCAATACTACACCAGTAAAATGCAGATGCTCGACAGATGATAGAGTACGAGCAGGTAGATATCCGACTTGATCTGACTTAAAGGACAACCTGTGGAAATCATGGATAGAAATTAGCAAGTGCTAAGGGACAAGGTTGTCAAGCTAGTGAGGGATTTATGGAAAAATCAAGAAGTGGAAGAATCCACCTGGGAATTAGGGATTGCATTGGGAGAGATGTACCCCCAGTTATAATCCTTTTAAGGAGGGGAGACTGTAATAACCCGAATTTTTGGTAGAATTAAAACCTTTCTTATTACGATTAAGTGCATCAGTGAATAGTGATTTCAATAAATAGTGGTCATAATGAATGGATATTTCTATGGATAATAATTTCGATACATGTGGATATTTTCTGAACATTGTAATTCAGTGGTAGACGACAAAAATAATAATAATCTATCGTCCTGGAGATAAGTTGATGTACCCTAGAGGAGAGATGAGAAGTGAGTTAGAGTACTCATAATAACAATTACGAAATGGGAAGATCAAGTATGTACTAGTAAAGTACCGAGAAAATGAATGTATATGAACGAAGTTAGAATTCAGAGAATCCAAGCATTGTTTATTCCATCATTGACAGGGAAGGCAGGAATATAATAATTGGATTATAAATTAAGGATATTAAATATTAGAGTCCAAGGGAGGATATATTATGAGAGGGAAAGAGGATTAAGAATATAATCCTAGAGCGAAGCAAATGCAAACGAGCTCGAGAACACTTGAGAAATCGGGAGAGCAAATTCTGAGATAAAGAGAATATACCAAGGATATTGGATTTAATATCTACTTGAGGATTAGAACCACCCTAACACACTAATATATGATGTGGTAAAGGATAATATATATCCAAGAGATTTACAGAGGAGAAACCACTGAGACGATCACATAAATCATTAGATGAAGCAAACGACGAGAGAACTTGCACAAAACCCATCCAAAAGCCCTAAGGCCCTATAAACAAGCCCCTGCTCGGCCCAAGCTCTTCAAGGAGCTGAATTTACAAGTAAATTAAGTGAGTGGCTCATGGATATATTGAAGGGGCAAGTCTAGAAGAACAAATAGAGTGAAAGGGCAAGGGTAGACTAGTAAACACACAACCAAGTGGATAAATCTTCCAAAAGAAGCTAAACAAGAAGTGTTTTGATTGGTGGACTTCAAACACAATTCATTAAGAGATAAGGGCTGATGTTAAAGGGATAGAAACAAGTCACACAAGTCATTATCCAAGAGAGAAAAGAGAGCAAAACATAAAGCCACACAAACTGCCAGCAGAAACACAAATCAAAGAAAAATTCATATCTCCACTTCTATCCATGCTTAAATCACCAAATGTTAAACATAGCTTCCTCATTATATGGGGAACACATGTGTAAAATTTCATGGCCAACAAAGGAGTGTATCCTAGCCAAATCCCTCCCCCAAGTTGGAGAAGCCGAACTGCCCTGTTCTCGACAGTTTCTGCACCGACTTTTAAACGCCAATAAATAGAGGTTCAAGCATCCTCTGGTGATGATCTAGGACTCAAAAGAAAGTCCTTGAAGTGTAGAAGGTGTGATAAAAATTTGAAATCAAAACCCTTATTTTTTGATTTTATATGAACTTTACAAGATGAGCATGAATAGTAATGAATAGTGTTTTAAGTTGTTTCCATGTTTTGTTCATGGATTTTAGGCTTTGTTGAAGCTAACCAAGACCATACCAAGGTATGACAAGATCTGATAGTGTTTCTAGAGTATCAAGGAAGGTAAAACCCTAAACCTCCCTTTGAGTTTTTATGAGTTTTGATGTGGTTTTAATGTTATGTAAAGATAAGTGCATATTAAAGAGTTTTATGATTGTTTGGTTGTATAAATTGTGTAAAATGATTGGGTATTGGATTTGATCATGACCACTGACCTTAGCGATGTAAAAAGGTTGTTGGTTGATATTGATTATATATGGGTTGCTTTGGTTGATTGTTTGGAGTGTTATAAAATGGAAGCGTTCGAGTTATAGCCGTCGTAATGTCGAAATGCACTTAGGTCTTAAAAATAAAGCATGTTCGGGACATTAACCTTCTGTCAAGGATGAGCACCTGCCATGAACTTGTAGATCTTGATCCTTAGATTGTTTTGGCGAAAGAATCGTAGCGTTATGATTTATGGTTTATGAGATATGGCCAGAATCGTAATTCGTAAACGCATGTGTGAGTTTGTAACTTCAATTGAACCCCTTTAAAATGAGATATTCGGTTACAAATCTTAGTAATTAAATACTAGAGGTCATAATGAAGATATGCGAGAAGACCTCATATCGAAAGGATTATTTTTCGATTTTATAAAAATGTCTGAATCAAGGTTAAGTGTGAAGGAACCCCTTAGAGAAGTACTTGGTTATAACTTTGAAAACCAATTAGTAAAGCGGGCAAAACAAGATCCGATTTCTAAAGCGAATCTTCGACTTAAGTAATTGACGATTAACATGGACTTAGTATGAGCCTAAAGCGAGCTAGTAATTCCCTGGTTGTATTTCGCTCACGTGTTTAAGCGTTGATGTATAAGTGGATTATCTAGGGGATTAATCGTATGTTTTTTTTTACCTTGTCTAGATTTTCCGATATTGTCGTGAACCCATATCACTTCTCGAGCATCAGGCAAGTTTTCTAAATCTATACTTTAAAGTATTGATTATAATATTGCTTTTGCCATGTATAAAGTTGTACAGTTTTGTGATATATCTTATTTCCTGTTGAAATAGAATTTGACCTTTGGATTATATACGATCTTTTGAGTTAAGTATTAATGAACCGGTATACCTTGTAGCTCTAGATATAAGAGCATATTCATTGTTTTCGACTCTAAACCGGGAGTCGGTGTTTTGAGATATGTAGATAGCCGTGGAAACCCGGACGGATTCCAGCGGCAGAATACTATATATTTTGAGGATGGTTATTACTAAACATTATTTATATTTCCAGAAAGTATTAATTATTTGAAAATGATTTGAGGAATGTTATTTGAATATTACCTCATTTGAAGGTTATTATTTGAATATGATTTGATATTTGGCTTATAAGCTAGATACGAGATATTAGTTATAAGCCGGGTTTTGCAAAAGGCCCTTAGCATAGGGCGTATGATTCATATTCTTTAAGATAGACCGGGAGTCGATATTTCCATATTTACGAGATTATTTTTCGATAAAAATATCGAATAAATATTATTCATTTATTATTTATTAAATGAATATTATTTTGAATATTCATTCAAGGATTATTATTTAATGAATATTATTTTAAATATTCATTTAAGGGTTTATTTATTTAATGCATATTATTTTGAAATATTCATTTAAGGATTTATTTAATGAATATTATTTTATATATTCTCTCGAGGGTTATGCATGAGCAATTATTTTGACTAAAAATAATATTTGAATATTTATGATGCAATTAATATTATTTGAATATTTATTAAATACTTTTAAATTGGTTTTAGAAAATGGTTTATATTATTTAAAATCTATCTTTGATCTTCAATAATTACGAAGAATATTTCTGAGCTTTATTATGATTATTTTATCAAGGGGAGGTTTCCAAAACTCTGTTTTTTATTTAAATCTATATTTTAAGAAGATTTAAATGCTTGCTCAAACTTCTAAAATGTAGGGAACCTTACTTGACGAACTGTTATTTATTATGGTTGACTGCCCGGTCATAAACTTTTGAAAGTACTATTTTCATTCGCAACTTTGGTTGCTATACATCAAAATTAGTCTTTGTTACTTCCTCAACACTCGAGGAGTAAGATTGATGGAACAAGTCGATATCTATTAACAAGCAACAACTTGGGAAATATTGGTGAATTTTCCTTTCCAATTAGATACGACTACTTTGTGGAGTACTATCAACAAGTATTATACTTGTGGAAAGGAGGACGAACTTTACGTTTTAGAGTCATGGATTCTATTCGAACTAGGAGTCGTGTAAGAGGTCGAGTAGCGCCGGTCCAACCCAAGGCCCAACCGTTGGCCAGAGAGTTATTAGAGGGCGGTAGACAAGTAAATCTGTCAGTTCTTCCTTCTACCGGTAGTAAAACCATATATGTATTGTACAATATGCGACTGATCATCGGAAAGCTACGCACTAGTAGAAAACTGGCCTTTTACGTCGGTTAAATAGGTCTTTTACGTCGGTTAAATGGCGACGTATGGGCTGGCGACGTATAAGGTCAGAGTCATATACGTCGGTTAAAAAGGCGACGTATATTATACCCTTTTACGTCGGTTCTTCTAAACAACCGACGTATATTGTACCATTTTACGTCGGTTCTTCTAAACAACCGACGTATATTGTTATCCTTTTACGTCGGTTCCTCTAAACAACCGACGTATATTGTTATCCTTTTACGTCGGTTCTTCAAAACAACCGACGTATAAGGTCCAAAAAATTAAAAAAAAAAAATTTGTTTATTGTTATCCTTTTACGTCGGTTCTTCAAAACAACCGACGTATAAGGTCCAAAAAATTAAAAAAAAATTAATTTGTTTATTGTTATCCTTTTACGTCGGTTCTTCAAAACAACCGACGAATAAGGTCTAAAAAATTAAAAAAAAAAATTAATTTGTTTATTTTAATTTTTGACCTGAATTTACAAATCAGAAATGTTTCTAGCTACATGGAGGGGAGTAGCTAAAGAATGTATTTAAAATAGAAAACTGATCGGTATATTATCTAAAAAAAATATTTACAAATCAGAATTAAATCATTCAATGAATTTGGATGGATTACACACTCTACATACCATTCTTGTTCTTCGACTTAAAAAGAACAGTCGAGAAGAGAACGATGAATATTTGGATAGATCCTGAGATTATGAGATGTCAGCTTTAATTAATTTAGGACCTCTACTGGTTACTAAATGGTTAGGTAGGCCCCTCAATATCAACTTCAGTGACCACTTTGTTCAGGCTCTGTATGACCAGTTTCTTGACCTTTGTTGCGGGTAGGCTGGTCATCCCTACCAGGCCACTGATCTTCTTTCCCAGTAACTTCCCCAATTTTTTCCTGCAGTAACAAAATTGCATGGGCAGTAACATAATGTAGGCCTTGTGATGAAATTTTCATATTAACACACTCTTTGCAGATAAACTACTGAAAGATCTAATCTAGTGCAAAAATTGAGAAAGAAAGTATCATACAAGTAGAATCTTTGAATGAAACAGCAACCCTCTAAACTGGAAACCGATCTTTACCTTGAGAACTGTATTCTGTGCCAGAGCCTGTTCATATTCGCTCCTAGCACGACTAAGCTCAGCTCTAAGAGATGCATTTTCTTCTTTTAAAACTTCAACACGCTGTGCCAGCTCATCACATTCTACCTAATTCCCATCGATAAACCACAAAACGACCTTAAAGTACCAGATATACAAATAGATGCACTGATAAATAGAAAAGTACACCCTACAATTCTACCTATTTCCGTAACCTAGACCGGCGAGCAGATTCCCTGTTAGATTGTTTTCTTCTCTGTCTCTTAAGCTCCCTTTCATCCTGCATATGAAAAAACAAACTCATAAAATGGGATGATAACAAAGATGTTTTTTTTTGCTAAATAATAACAAAGATGTTTACCTGAAAAAGATTAAAAGAACTTGCTTTAATATAAAGATAAATACAAAGAAGCCTCCCGGTTCCCGGTTCCATATTTTACCATCTAGATTACTTGCTTTCTATCTTCAATTTTAATTTCACAGATTTAAAGAAATCGGACACAGGGATTACATCTAAATTTATAACAGTTCATCTTCATAAATACTGAAAATTGCCACACTTAAAGAAAAGGAAACATTCAAATTCAAACAATAAATAGTTTATTTCTTCAATTAATGGGAAACTGCTAATATGATTATGAAAATTATAAATCAAGCTCTCTACAAAACTGCAAGTATTTTTGGAGATAAGTTGTGGGATCAGGGATGGGCTTAGGAGTGATAATGATAACGAGGTAATGATATGTACTACTATAACGTCATTTTAGGTTAGTCTCATAAGAGCTCATCAAGTTTTAAAAAATGTTACAGTCACATTACATTTGTAGTTACTGCAGTTGGCACAGTTCACTTTTTATCTACAAGCCAGTTATTTGTAAAACAATCAGAAAATAGATTCGGTGTAGTAAGATCTAGAGTGACAGAGAACCTGTAGCCAAAGCTGTGACTGCACATTATCCCTAGCTCCCGCACTAACTATTCCGCCGGTGATGGGAGGGGAAGGTCCCTTCCCACGTATTGCAGGAACGGTGGATGAATTTGCACCACCCCAATAATCCATACCAATATTTAAGTTGGTTGTGGGACCAGGAATAACTCCTAGCAGTAACAGCTACTGAAACTGGTACAATGGATAAGGGTTGGTTGACCATTGAATGATTTGCATTTTTCCCATTCTGCAAACCATGTGCATTTCCATTTTGAGATGCTTCACCTGTAGCGAAACAATATGATGCTCCTTTAGTAACCACTATCACTGCAGAAATAGTTAGCTTTCAGAACATTAATAAGGGGCACACCTTCCAGAGAACCTTGCCTGCTTCCAGACTTGATTTGTGAGTCCTGTACAATATCATGTACACAAACAGATGGTAAAGGGAACCATCTACCAAATTAATACATATATGGCAGTAATAATGTTATGCTGGACCACCAAATAATCATAATTTCCATCATACTATTTTTTGGGGTCAAATCGCATAACACGAGCAGCTTTGAGTAGCATTGCTGACGCTTTAAGGAATAATGCTAAGAGGTAACTTGTGGGAAAGTCAAAGGATTAGCATTATTTCAATATAACAGTTCCGTAGTAGGAAAAGACTTTAGGAAAGAAGCCATTATCTAAATGAAAACATACACAACATTTAAAGAATACTCCAATACGTGCCAAAATTTGCGAAAAAAGTTCGACTTCTAGTTTATATATGGCGACTTCAGGCCCAACCTGAGGTTACTTCATCTAGACGGGGTTGTATGATTTAAGAGGCAATTTATAATTTATTCTTACAGATTCCACAAAACCTCAATTAAGTTACTTGTCAATCTAAAGATCTCTTTCATTAATTTTCTTTACTTCTTCAAAATCGGGCCTCTCGTCGGCTTAAATAACATCCATGTCCAGCGCCAGAGGATTGTTAGACAACAAGGAGGCTGGGAAGTATCTGCTTGGGCCAGAAAAGGGTCTCAATTTTTCCGCTTAGGAGACTATGCACACAAATATAGGATTAGGGTTTGAAGAGAACTGAAGCACCGGATATTAATCCTAGCAACTGGAGATTGACCGTTCTTATAGCTTTCCAGTATATTAGGGTCCAAAAAAAGTAGGCCATAGGGAAAGTTGTCAGGAAAGAGCATAGATAGTGAGGTGAGTGACCGAGGAAAAATATGGACATAAATGAAGCCACCATGTCCTTCGTCAACTGTGTTGTCTGGTGACAATAAGGGCAGTGATCTGCGCACTTGACCAAGGTAGGGCCCTGAAGTCACCTTGAGGCCCATTTTTCTCAATGATATACATATATTTTAAGAACTGTTACATTCATTAAGCATTAGAATCCTTGCACACACCAGAGCTATAATATATGTAAGCTATAGTGGAAAAATAAATTAAGCAACGAAAGAAGAGTTGATACAGATGAAGGAAACATAATTAGCACTAACTATGCATACCTATTCCCTATATCTACGAAGTTTACAATACACACACTAGTCATCATAAGACTATAAGAGGCCGGTCATAAACTAGAGTTCTTAAATATATATATCTGTTAAAATATCATATAAGAAACTATGTTTCCAATTAAAAATGCCAAAATATAACACACAAATAAAAGCATTTAATTGTCGATACTCTTAAAAGCATACACTGTACATACATTTTGAGAATTTGCATCACTTCCATCCTCAGTTGATCCATCGCTTGCACTGTCACCGCTGCAAATTCATTACAGACCCAATATATCAGTATATATTATCAGCATGCAGTAATATAAACATAAGCTACATATGCAGCAAAGGTTTACATAAAAAAAATAATCATTTTGGGTAAAATGACAATTAACAAAGACCTTCATACTCCAGTATGAAATTTACCAAAAAGAAAGGCCAATGAAGGCCCTGTTAATGGAACCCTATGATCCTTCACAGCATTTGATTACCAAACAATACGTATCTTGATTTGCACCATCTGGAACCAAGTGAATTGATTTCCAAAGATCACATACCTCTAAATAAACAATTTTGTTTCATATCGTTGACTGAATTTCAAAAAAAACAGCTTCTCCCCTTTCCTTATTACGACAAACCATGTAGACAGTAGCTCCCCGTGAAGCGAGGCCCTCAGCAGCTGCACAACCAACACCTGAATTTGCTCCCGTGACTAAACAATTTTTCCCTTCTATTTGAATTTACATATCTTATGCTTTGAACTCATAAAACATCAATTCAGATTTACTAATTCAAAAACAGATGGCTGTTAATTAGTTATCTCTCTCACGCAATTCATCAAACACCTGCAATGCATAATCCAACAACTGAACTTCAACATACATATCAATCAAACTAACTCTAACACACAAACAAATTGGATAGTAGAGATGTTGATTTTACCTCTAACACACAAACAAATCGATTATCACACACAAACAAATCGATTAACACACACACACATAATCGCGCACATATATATATACATATATATATAGATGAGAGGAGGCAGGGAGGAGAATAAAGGGAGAGAGAGAGAGAGTTCGAACAGAGAAGAAAGGAGAAAGAGATTCGAGCGAGAGAGAGATAGAGAGGGAGAGATTGTGCAAAAGAGATTGTGGAGAAATGAGAGAGAAGGGAGAGATGTCGAGAGAGAGAGAGAGGAGAAGAAGAGGGCAGAGAGAGAGATTTGGGTTGATCGAGAGAGAGAGAGATTTTGGTAGATCGAGAGATAAAATTAAAACAAAAAAGATAGTTAAAATATATGTTTAAGAGATTTAATTCATTCCAACGGCTCAGATCTTGTTAATTTCTTTAAAGGTTTTATACGTCGGTTATAATAATGTGACACGTGGCAACTTCTAATTTCTTTAATTTCTTTAAAGGTTTTATACGTCGGTTATATTAAGAGCGACGTATAAAGTAGTACTATATACGTCGCATTTCCTCAACCGACGTATAAAGTAGTATTATATACGTCGCTTTTTTTTCAACTGACGTATAAAGTAGCATTTTATACGTCGCATTTCCTCAACCGCGTATAAAGTAGCATTATCTACGTCGCCTTTTTCTCAACCGACGTATAAAGTAGCATTATATACGTCGCCTTTTTCTCAACCGACGTATAAAGTAGCATTTTATACGTCGCCTTTTCCTCAACCGACGTATAATATGACTTTATACGTCGACGTTTTGTTCAACCGACGTAAAAAAATTTAAAAATTGACCTTATACGTCGCCTTTATGCGGAACCGACGTATATAACTACTTTATACGTCGCCTTTGGCCAGAACCGACGTATAAGAGGCGACGTATAAGGTCAGTTTTGTACTAGTGACGGCTGGGTGACCGATAAGTGTTGGCAGGGTTTGGAAAGTGTTCAAAACTGATGTTACAATGGATCACCTTGTAACTTCATCTTTTATATTATATTTGATGACTCTGTTGTTACCTTACATAACATGAGTTGTGATAAGGAGGTTGTTTATATTGAATCACCTTATAACTTCATCTTTTAAGTTATATGTTGATATTCTGATTATATTTTATATAGCAGCTATTTTACGAAAAAGTTATATTGAATTACTTTGTAACTTCATCTTTTATATTATACTAGGAGTTTGTTCATAGTATGAATAAAAAAAGTTTACAGAGATATTATGATAATGATATTTAAAGTACTGCAATGGTACTGTTTTGGATATATCCCGCTAAGTAAACACTTTCGGTAAAAAGATATTTTGACAATTATTGTCTTATACCCGCTTTATTCTGGGTTTAAGTTAAAGGCAGATTTATGCCCTATTTTCAGTACCTTGTTGAGCTATTGCTCACTCTTGCTATTGTTTTTTTATATATTATAGAGCAGTGAAGCAGGATGCCAAGGATATAACCCACACCTCGCCAGCGAGTGGTAACCGCAAGACGTTTTCCAGAAGCAGCTTCTAGCAGTAATCCCAGGAGTAGTATGAACCAGTCTGATCAGACTGTAGTTTTGTTATTCATCTTATGTATAAGTATGAATGGTATCACTACAAGAAAAACGGGTTTTTCCTACCGTCAAATCGGTAGGAAAAGACCCTAAATCGGTAGAAACTGCCGCATTTCCTACCGGCCCCCTTCGGTAGGAAATGCTTAAGTGGGAAATGTCTTTGATAGGAAATGATAGTGACCGGGTTAAACGTGGGTCCCACACGCTGACGTGGCCTTCCAAGTCAGCTTCCAAGTCAACTGCCACGTCATACGCCACGTGTATTTTTGTGACAAGCTGACAGCCCATTTCCTACCGACCATCCTTTAACAAGTTGGTAGGAATTATTTCAGAAGTCAAATAAAAAGTCATTTCCTACCGTTCATTTCCTACCGAGTTCCAATATTTCCTTCCAGACATTTCCTACCGTCCTTATGAATGCGGTAGGAAATGGCTTGAAGACGGTAGGAAATACTGGGGTTCGAATGGTAAAACGGTAGGAAATGGCTTGAAGACGGTAGGAAATACTGGGTTTTTTAAAAAAAATTAGTCTTGTTGATTTTCATTTACAATAAAAGAAATTCAAACATTTATCATAACCATAAACATTCATTCTCCCTTATTACAATCATAATATTCAAAAGTTATAAATTATTCTAAAATAACAACAAGAACATTTTATACAAACTTAATTAACCATTGCCTTCAACATCTTTATCCTTATCTACAATGATCATTTATCTCCACCCACCATCATTGTTTTCACACCAATTTTCTTGGCCCATTTGTCTTTGGCTTCATCCATGAAGTTAGATTCATATATAATAGCCTTGTTATCCTCATCAAGTACCTACAATTGACATAAGAAGCAAAAATAAGTAAGTAGTACTAGGATGTGAAATAATCAAACGACAAACTAAGTAGGGGATAAATTTTACCTAATAATCAAGATGTGAAAAATGAAAGAGATTATGTATGTGGTTGCTAATGATATATATTAGATATTGAAACTAAAAATTTTCATTGGTATAAGATGAAGAGGTGGAGAAGAAAGTTGGAATGAAGGGGAATGAAGAAAGGTATTGTTCTATAAATCTGAATTACACATTTCCTACCGAACTTTTATATTTCCTACCAATTTGCGGTAGGAAATGACTTTGGGCGCCATTTTAAAATTTTGGTTTGGGCGGTCATTTCGAATTTTTGGTTTAGGCGATCATTTTGAATTTTTCGTAAATTATCATTTCCTACCGACTAGCGGTAGGAAATGACTTTGGGCGCCATTTTTGAATTTTAATTTGGGCACTCATTTCAAATTTTTGATTCAGGCGCTCATTTTGAAATTTTCGTGAATTATCATTTCCTATCGCATAATACCATTTCCTACCGTAAACCGGTAGGAAATGGAAAAAAATGAAAAATGAGATAGCCATTTCCTAACATAAACCGGTAGGAAAAGGAAAAAAATGAAAAATGAGATAGCGAGGATTCGAACCCCCATCTCCAACGAAATTTGTACTACCTCCAACCATAATGCCAAGGTGTTTTTTGAGTTTTAATGTTACTCTAAAATTATATAACCACAATACCTTGTTTATCACTTTTTCATTAAAAAGTCCTTACAAATGAACTTTAAAAATCACAATTTTTTGTAAATGTCACTAATTCATAGTGATCTTGAAATTCTAATGGTTGGATATGTAAAAAATATAACTAGAAAAATGAATTAGTACAAATTATTCTTAAAATAAGGGTTTTTCCTTATAAAATCACGTCAAATGAATTTTAAAAATCACAATTTTTTTCACACATGACAAATTTGCAGGGATAATGAGATTCGTACGGTTTAATCGTTCAAAAAATGTTTTTTTAAAAAAATAAAGTCCAACCCTAGTAATCCTAAATCTAACCCCTAAACTACAACCCCTAAACTAGTTGACTGTTAAATTACATAATCAAATAAATTTATTATTTTTTAGAATTTTGGAATAACATTTAAAAAGATTTATCTTGAAAACCGTACGGTTCGATCGTCGAAATTCTATTTCAAAATAATCGAATCAAGAATTGGGAACGAAAACTAGTTTAAGGGTTAAAGTTAAATTACTAGTTGACCGTTAAATTACCTAATCAAATAAATTTATTAGTTTTTAAAAATTTTGGAATAACATTTAAAAAGATTGATCTTGACTCCCGTACGGTTCGATCATCGAAATTATATTTCTAAATAATCGAATCAAGAATCGGGAACGAAAACTAGATTAATGGTTAAAGTCAAATTACTAGTTGACCGTTAAATTACTAAAACAAATAAATTTATTAGTTTTTTAAAATTTTGAAATAAAATTTAAAAAAATTGATCTAAACTCCCGGACGGTTCGATCGTCGAAATTCTATTTTATAATAATCGAATCAAGAATCGGGAACGAAAACTAGTTTAGGGGTTAAAGTAAAATTACCAGTTGACGGTTAAATTACCTAATCAATTAAATTTATTATTTTTTTAAAATTTTGGAATAACATTTAGAAAGATTGATCTTGACTCCCATACGGTTCGGTTATTGAAATTCTATTTCAAAATAATCGAATCAAGAATCGGGATCGAAAACTAGTTTAGGGGTTAAAGTCAAATTAATAGTTGACCGTTAAATTACCTAATCAAATAAATTTATTCTGTTTTAAAAATTTGGGAATAACATTTAAAAAGATTGATCTTGACTCCCGTATGGTTCGATCGTTGAATTTCTAATTCAAAATAATCGAATCAATAATCGGGGACGAAAACAAGTTTAGGGGTTAAAGTCAAATTACTAGTTGACCGTTAAATTACCTAATCAAATAAATTTATTATTTTTTTAAAATTTTGGAATAACATTTAGAAAGATTGATCTTGACTCCCGTATGGTTCGATTGTTGAAATTCTATTTCAAAATAATCGAATCAAGAATCGGGATCGAAAACTAGTTTAGGGGTTAAAGTCAAATTACTAGTTGACCGTTAAATTACCTAATCAAATAAATTTATTATTTTTTTAAAATCTTGGAATATCATTTAAAAAGATTTATATTGACTCCCGCACAGTTCAATCGTCGAAATTATATTTCAAAATAATCGAATCAATAGTCGGGGACGAAAACAAGTTTAGGGGTTAAAGTCAAATTACTAATTGACCTTTAAATTACCTAATCAAATAAATTTATTATTTTTTAAAATTTTGGAATGACATTTAGAAAGATTGATCTTGACTCCCGTCCGGTTCGATCGTTGAAATTCTATTTCAAAATAATCGAATCAAGAATCAGGATCGAAAACTAGTTTAGGGGTTAAATTCAAAGTACTAGTTGACGGTTAAATTACATAATCAAATGATTTTATTATTTTTTTAAAATTTTGGAATAACATTTAAAAAGATTTATCTTGACTCTCATATGGTTCGATCGTCGAAATTCTAATACAAAATAATCGAATCAAGAATCGAAAACGAAAACTAGTTTAGGGGTTAAAGTCAAATTACTAGTTGACCATTAAATTACCTAATCAAATAAATTTATTATTTTTTAAAATTTTGGAATAACCTTTTGAAAGATTGATCTTGACTCCCGTATGGTTCGATCGTTGAAATTCTATTTCAAAATAATTGAATCAAGAATCGGGATCGAAAACTAGTTTAGGGGTTAAAGTCAAATTACTAGTTGACCGTTAAATTACCTAATCAAATAAATTTATTATTTTTTTTCAAATTTTGGAATATCATTTAAAAAGATTTATATTGACTCCCGTACGGTTCAATCGTCGAAATTATATTTCAAAATAATCGAATCAATAATCGGGGACGAAAACAAGTTTAGGGGTTAAAGTCAAATTACTTGTTGACCGTTAAATTACCTAATCAAATAAATTTATTATTTTTTTAAAAATTTTGGAATAACATTTAGAAAGATTGATCTTGACTCCCGTACGGTTCGATCGTCGAAATTATATTTCAAAATAAACGAATCAAGAATCGGGAACGAAAACTAGTTTAAGGGTTAAAGTCAAATTACTAGTTGACCGTTAAATTACCTAATAAAATAAAATTTATTATTTTTTTAAAATTTCGGAATATCATTTAAAAAGATTTATATTAACTCTCATTTGGTTCAATCGTCAAAATTATATTTCAAAATAATCGAATCAAGAATCGGGAACGAAAACTAGTTTAGGGGTTAAAGTAAAATTACCAGTTGACGGTTAAATTACCTAATCAATTAAATTTATTATTTTTTTAAAATTTTGAAATAACATTTAGAAAGATTGATCTTGACTCCCATACGGTTCGGTTATTGAAATTCTATTTCAAAATAATCGAATCAAGAATCGGGATCGAAAACTAGTTTAGGGGTTAAAGTCAAATTAATAGTTGACCGTTAAATTACCTAATCAAATAAATTTATTCTGTTTTAAAAATTTGGGAATAACATTTAAAAAGATTGATCTTGACTCCCGTATGGTTCGATCGTTGAATTTCTAATTCAAAATAATCGAATCAATAATCGGGGACGAAAACAAGTTTAGGGGTTAAAGTCAAATTACTAGTTGACCGTTAAATTACCTAATCAAATAAATTTATTATTTTTTTAAAATTTTGGAATAACATTTAGAAAGATTGATCTTGACTCCCGTATGGTTCGATTGTTGAAATTCTATTTCAAAATAATCGAATCAAGAATCGGGATCGAAAACTAGTTTAGGGGTTAAAGTCAAATTACTAGTTGACCGTTAAATTACCTAATCAAATAAATTTATTATTTTTTTAAAATCTTGGAATATCATTTAAAAAGATTTATATTGACTCCCGCACAGTTCAATCGTCGAAATTATATTTCAAAATAATCGAATCAATAGTCGGGGACGAAAACAAGTTTAGGGGTTAAAGTCAAATTACTAATTGACCTTTAAATTACCTAATCAAATAAATTTATTATTTTTTAAAATTTTGGAATGACATTTAGAAAGATTGATCTTGACTCCCGTCCGGTTCGATCGTTGAAATTCTATTTCAAAATAATCGAATCAAGAATCAGGATCGAAAACTAGTTTAGGGGTTAAATTCAAAGTACTAGTTGACGGTTAAATTACATAATCAAATGATTTTATTATTTTTTTAAAATTTTGGAATAACATTTAAAAAGATTTATCTTGACTCTCATATGGTTCGATCGTCGAAATTCTAATACAAAATAATCGAATCAAGAATCGAAAACGAAAACTAGTTTAGGGGTTAAAGTCAAATTACTAGTTGACCATTAAATTACCTAATCAAATAAATTTATTATTTTTTAAAATTTTGGAATAACCTTTAGAAAGATTGATCTTGACTCCCGTATGGTTCGATCGTTGAAATTCTATTTCAAAATAATTGAATCAAGAATCGGGATCGAAAACTAGTTTAGGGGTTAAAGTCAAATTACTAGTTGACCGTTAAATTACCTAATCAAATAAATTTATTATTTTTTTTCAAATTTTGGAATATCATTTAAAAAGATTTATATTGACTCCCGTACGGTTCAATCGTCGAAATTATATTTCAAAATAATCGAATCAATAATCGGGGACGAAAACAAGTTTAGGGGTTAAAGTCAAATTACTTGTTGACCGTTAAATTACCTAATCAAATAAATTTATTATTTTTTTAAAAATTTTGGAATAACATTTAGAAAGATTGATCTTGACTCCCGTACGGTTCGATCGTCGAAATTATATTTCAAAATAATCGAATCAAGAATCGGGATCGAAAACTAGTTTAGGGGTTAAATTCAAAGTACTAGTGACGGTTAAATTACATAATCAAATGAATTTATTATTTTTTTAAAATTTTGGAATAACATTTAAAAAGATTGATCTTGACTCTCGTTTGGTTCGATCGTCGAAATTCTATTTCAAAATAATCGAATCAAGAATCGGGATCGAAAACTAGTTTAGGGGTTAAAGTCAAATTAATAGTTGACCGTTAAATTACCTAATCAAATAAATTTATTCTGTTTTTAAAATTTTGGAATAACATTTAAAAAGATTGATCTTGACTCCCGTATGGTTCAATCGTCGAAATTCTATTTCAAAATAATCGAATCAAGAATCGGGAACGAAAACTAGTTTAGGGGTTAAATTCAAAGTACTAGTTGACGGTTTAATTATATAATCAAATAAATTTATTATTTTTTTAAAATTTTGGAATAACATTTCAAAAGATTTATCTTGACTCTCGTATGGTTCGATCGTCGAAATTCTAATTCAAAATAATCGAATTAAGAATCGAAAACGAAAACTAGTTTAGGGGTTAAAGTCAAATTACTAGTTGACCGTTAAATTACCTAATCAAATAAATTTATTATTTTTTTAAAACTTTGGAATAACATTTAAAAAGATTGATCTTCACTCACATACAGTTCGATCATCGAAATTCTAATTCCAAATAATCGAATCAGGAATCGGAAACGAAAACTAGTTTAGGGGTTAAAGTCAAAGTACTAGTTGACCGTTAAATTACCTAATCAAATAAATTTATTATATTTTTAAAATTTTGGAATCACATTTAAAATAATTGATCTTGACTCCCGTACGATTCGATCTTCAAAATTCTAATTCAAAATAATCGAATCAAGAATCGGAAAGGAAAATTAGTTCAGAGGTTAAAGTCAAAGCACTAGTTGACCATTAAATTACCGAATCAAATAAATTTATTATTATTTTTAAAATTTTGGAATAACATTTAAAAAGATTGATCTGGACTCCCATACGGGTCGATCGTCGAAATTCTAATTTTTATTTTTATTTTTTTATGTAATTCACAAACTAGTTAAAAATAAGGTGAAAAATCATAAAAATAGAAAATTAGTGAAACTAATGTAACCTGAATCACAGAATTAATGAGTATTAATATTTGAATTTTTATGAATTTTATCTTATTTTTTCTCTTTTTAATTAATTTAATAAACATATGATCGCAATAATACATGGCGGTTCATTTCCTACACACACATTTCAGGCATAAACATATCTATTATCTAACATATATAATCATTTTAAGCATAAATAATAATTCGGTTGTCCAACATTTCAAATATATATATATATATATATATATATAAAACATTGAATATTAATAAATAAAATTAAAAACTCGACACAGCTCATTTCCTACCGCTTGTCTGTAAGAAATGTCAACCTGACACGTAAACCAATTAGAAGCCGCCAAGCTGTCATTTACTGGTGAAAAGGCGAGCCATTTCCTACCGCCTTAACGCGGTAGGAAATGTTGAGCATAAAGCGACATTGCCACATGGCACTTGGGACCCACAAGATTCATTTCCTACCGTAATCAGTAGGAAATAATTGTCTCATTTCCTACCGAGTTCATTCGGTAGGAAATGGTGTCAATGAAACGACGTCATACCATTGTGGTCGGCCATTGACGTGGCGTTGTGGGTCCCGTTCGACTCATTTCCTTCCAATTTCGGTAGGAAATGTCTACACATTTCCTACCCACTAGTGGTCCGGTAGGAAATAGCCGTTTGACTTGAAAATCGGTAGGAATTGGTCGGTAGGAAATGCGTCGGTAGGAAAAAAATGGTAGAAAAAGCCCGTTTTTCTTGTAGTGTATGAGAGGATTGTAAGCATCAAAAGACATTTGGGTATTGTAATAATAATCATTTATTCCGCATTTGTTATATTGTGTCATTTCTGCGACTCTAACCTCTGTGTGTGAGAAATATATTGTGGGGTCACAAGCAGTCGAATTTTGTACATTGCAAGTAATACAGGTAAGACAAGGAGTAAATGTTTCGTGACTACTCTAAATCCCTGACCCCGGATTTGGGGCTATTACATAAGGGGTGATCCTGCAAAGAGAAACAAGGATCAGTACTATAGGTTCCACAAGGATGTGGGGCATGACACTGATGATTGTAGGAAACTCAAAGACGAAATCGAATTCCTGATCCGAAGGGGAATGTTGAGTAAGTTTACAAAAGAAGATCGTGGAGACTAGAGAAGAGATTATGACAAGAGAGATAACGACCGTGATCGCAACCCACAACCCCGAGGGCCAGTTATTGACATGATTTGGGGAGGCCCGACATCGGCTATCACAACAAAGAACTCTTGGAAGGCTTACACTATAGAAGTGATGCACATCGTGGGAGAGGCCCCGAAGCGTGTAAAGACTGAAGTAGCCATTGGTTTCGATGATTCGGATATAGAATGGGTGAAGCTCCCCATGACGACCCGCTGGCCATAACTCCTGTGATTGGAAATTCAGAGGTGAAGCGAGTCTTGATAGACAATGGAGCTTCTATCGATATTCTGTTTAATGATGCGTTTATAAAGATAGGGTATAATGATTCTCAGTTAACCCCCACCAACATGCCTATCTATGGATTTAGTGGAGTTGAATCCAAAGTTGAAGGAACTATTCAGTTGTCTGTGACTATTATTGGACAGGAGCCCAAGGAGTCCACTCAGATGTTGAATTTTCTGGTGATCAAGGCAGCTTCCATGTATAATGCTATCCTTGGAAGGACTAGACTTCATGCATTAAAGGCTGTTGCCTCAACTTATCACATGAAGGTCAAGTTCCCAACCAGGAATGGTGTTGGAGAACAGAAAGGTGATCAGAAAATGGCAAGAAGTTTGTATGTTGTTGTATTAAGAGCTGATGGAGTCGGGGGCAGGTCCTTCCGATGGAAGACATGGATATCCATGGAGATGATGAGCACCGAGGGAAGCTAGCAGAGGATCTGGTCCATATCCCTCTAGAGCTAGGAGACCCTGAAAAGGTGACATATATTGGTGCTTCTCTGAAGGAACCCTTGAAGGGCAGATTGATAACATTCTTACAGGAGAATAGCGACATGTTTGCTTGGACAGCGGCCAATATGCCAGGGATTGACCCCCAACTGATAACTCACAGGTTGAATGTCGATCCTCAGTAGGAAGATGATAAAGTAAAAGAAGAGGAATTTCGCTCCTGAAAGGCAAGAGGCCATTAAACAAGAAGTTGATAAGCTCTTGAAGGCCGGGTTCATTGAAGAGATTCAGTTCCCCGAATGGCTGGCTAACCCTGTGATGGTCCAGAAGGCCAATGGAAAGTGGAGGATGTGCATATATTTCATTGACTTGAATGATGCATGCCCCAAGGATTGTTTTCCCCTACCAAGGATTGACACACTGATAGATGCCACGACTGGGCATGAGATGTTGAGCTTCATGAACGGGTTCAGTGGCTACAACTAGATTAAGATGCACAAGGAGGACATCCCAAAGGTATCTTTTATAACCGACTTTGGTGTTTTATGTTATCTTGTTATGGTTTTTGCGCTAAAGAATGTAGGAGCTACTTACCAACGACTGGTGAATAAAATATTCGCCCACTTGATTGGAAAAACCATTGAGGTCTATGTAGATGACATGCTAGTCAAGATCCTATTTAAGGCCGATTATATTGAGCACCTCAGAGAGGCATTCGAAGTGCTGAGGCACCACAAGATGATGCTGAATCCAGCCAATTAAGTGTGCTTTTGGTGTTGGATCAGGAAAATTTTTGGGTCTTATGGTTTCAAAGCGAGGCATAGAAGCCAACCCTGATAAGATCAAAGTGATTTTAGACATGGAGCCACCCCGCTCTATAAGGGATATGCAGAAATTAATTGGCAGGGTGGCTGCCCTGGGGAGATTGATTTCTAAATCCGGTGACAATTGTTTACCTTTCTTCCAGGCTTTGAAGAAAGTGAAAAACTTTGAGTGGAATATAGAAATCTAAGAGGCCTTTGAACAGTTGAAGAAATACATGGCCAAGCCCCATTGCTAACCAAACCTAGTCCTGGAGAGACCCTTTATCTATACCTGGCGGTATCTGAACAAGCACTGAGTGTCATCCTCATTTGGGAAGAAAACAAGGTTCAGAAACCTATCTACTACGTGAGCAAGATGTTGCATGGAGCTGAGTTGAATTACTCTCTCATCGAGAAATTTGTTTTAGCATTGATAACATCCTTGAGGAAGCTACGACCGTACTTCCAGGCACATAAGATTGAAGTCCTGACGGACCAGCAGCTAAGAAATATATTACACAGCCCGAAGGCCAATGAAAGGCTGATTAAGTGGGCAATCGAACTCGGAGAATTTGACATCACATACAAGCCTCGGACAGCCATCAAGGCTCAGGCATTGGCTGACTTCGTGGTTGAATGTACCATTGGCAACCAAGAAGTCGGGGGGCAGGAGATAACACCCAACCAAGGAAGTGAGAATGAAGATGAAGAACTTGTACCTGATCAGAAGGAATATTGGGTGCTCTATTTTGATGGAGCATCAAAAACAAAAAACTGTGGTGCATGTTTAGTCTTACAAAGCCCTGATGGGTTCACAGTTGAGTATGCTTTGAAGTTGGATTTTCCAACAACTAACAACGAAGCTGAATATGAAGCCTTGATAGATGGGTTAGCTTGGCCAGAATACTAAGGATCAAGAACTTTAAATTCTGTTGTGATTCAAGATTGGTAGTCTCGCAAGTAAATGTTGAATTTGAAGCCAATGATGAAACTATGGCAAAGTATTTGAGAGTTGTGAAGGCAGTAATGACTCAGTTTGATGAGTGCTATATGGAGCATATTCCGAATGAGGAGAACGTTAAGGCTGATGCCCTATCAAAATTTACCTCTGTTGAGATAGAGAATTATGTAGGAATTGTTTACTTCCAGGTCTTGAAGACCCCAACCATCAACTCAAAATTGGTGGCTTCGATTGAAGTAGGGAGCTGTTGGATTGATCCTATCAAAGCTCACTTGGAAACTGGATGGCTCCCTGACAATGCCTTGGAGGCATGGAAGCTGTCAGTGAGAGCATTGAGATATGCCTTGACTGAAGGAATCCTTTATAAAAGGTCTTTTGTCATCCCATGCCTGAAGTGTTTAAGGCCCCAAGAGGAAAAAGAAGCACTAGAGGAAGTTCATGAAGGGATCTGTGGGCAGCACTTGGGAGGCAGATCCCTAGCTCATAAGATCACTCGCTTGGGATTCTATTGGCCAGAGATGTTGGCCGATGCACAGAACTATGTCAAGAAGTGTGATAGATGTCAGAAGCACACCCCGGTTATAAAGCAACCACCGGAGATGTTAACATCGATTAACTCACCTATTTCGTTCGTAATGTGGGGAATGGACATACGTGGTCCTTTCCCTATGGCTTCAGTAAAAAAGAAGTTCCTGATAGTGGCCATGGACTACTTCACTAAGTGGATTGAGGCTAAGCCCTTAGCCAAGATAACCACCAAGCAATTAAGTTTCTCAATTTTTCTTGGAGAGCATAATCTGCAGGTACGGCATCCCACGAATCCTTGTGACGGATAATGGACGACAGTTCAATAATGAAGAGTTCAGAAAGTATTGTGATGAGAATGCTATCGAGCTTCGTTTTACTTCAGTAGCTCACCCTCAAGCTAATGGACAGGTAGTGGTAGCAAACCGGATTATGCCCTAAGAGATAGCGCACCACCTGTAAAGTTACTATCGGAGTAACCCTGTTCTTGTTGGCTTAAGGAGCCGAGGCAGTTGTGCCCTTAGAGATTATGCATGCATCACCTCGGGTGGAGGCGTATGAACCAGAGACTAATGAAGAATGCATGAGGCTCACCCTCAATCTGATTGATGAGGTTAGGGATTTAACCAATGTTAGAAATGTAGAGCATCAAAAGAGAGCATCTTTTCACTACAACCAAAGGGTTAAGGAGAGGTTCTTCAAACAAGGCGAGTTGGTCTTGAGGAAGATAGAGGCCTCCGGAGTTGGCTAGAAAGGAAAGCTACCCCCCAATTGGGAAGGGCCGTATCGAGTTAAGAAGACACTGGGACGAGGATCCTACAAGCTGGAAACCTTGGATGGAAAAGAGGTACCCCGTACCTGGCATGCCTTGAACCTAAAGGTTTATTATGTTTAAGCTATACTAGCAAGGACTTAGCTTTTCATATATTTATTAAGAGAAGTAGAAATAAGGTTCGATGAAACCATTCCAGGGCTTATTGCCCCGAGTAGGACAATAGTATTATATATGTAAGGGCTGAGCCCATTTTTTGAATTATTAATACAATATTGTTTTCCATTCTATGATTCTAATATTTCAGTTATGTACCAAAAACCTGATGAGTGTAAGTCTAGGATGACCAAGTACCGAAAATAAATGAACATATGAATAAAGGAAAACAAGCACATAGATAGAAATTCCTTGAAGGGCCAAGATTCAAAGTTAAGGTTACACACATAATCGACTAAATGTTAAGTACCGAAGGACCTTGAATGAAAGCTGATAAAATAAAGCCACATACGGCTAATAAGATCATGCAAGGCCCTTGATGAGAGTCATCTATTCTATGGAAGACTCCTTCAATTCACCACCTCTTCTCCCTCTTCCTCTTCATCAGAATCATCATCATCAAAACCATCCTCTTCTGAGCCACTTTCTTCTTCGACTGCCACCATTGGCTGTTCCTCCGCCTTCTTCACCTCTTCTTCCTCCTCATCAGAAGTCCCAGTCGTGTCGCTAAGCTCGTTCCACATCCCTTTGCATGGAAGAGGCTGCCTAATAACCACTTCCCTTTTTCCCTTTGGCATGGGCTTCTTCCCACGAGAACTCAAGGAAAACGAATCAGAGCTAATGACATGGGTTGCTTTCTTGAGGCCAAAGCTCGAAGATCGATGGCCACCTCTAGATCCAGAACCCTATGTCAGAGGAACTTATTTAACCCCAGAGCTGGAAGTATAATCAACATGGCTTCCCCCGCTAGCAGCCCAGTTAGGGTATGGGAAGTTCATCGGGTTGACAATAGTTGGATACTTGTTCCTCACAGCATTAATAGCTTTATCCCAGCCGACAGACATGTTGAAAGGGCGCATGTCATCATCATGATCATCCATAAACTTCAGGAAAGTTTCCGACTTATGATAAGTATTGATCACTTTATCAAATTTTGATGATTTCTTTCTAGCCAAAGATGATAGTTGTTTTTGTTAAGAATGAGCATCTACCGCAGCACGGATAGCTCTGGACTCCAGGTCTTGGCTTGCCTCCTCGAATCTCTTCTTCTCTTTCAATAAGGTCACATTCTCGTCTCTGGAGGCCCGGCCTTAATGAGCAACAGATTGGAAGTAGGCATTGGCTTGAAGCAAAGAAGTTGTCAAGGCATTTATAATGTCAATATGAACAAGAATACTGAATCCACTAGAAGGAGTATTATACCTGGTACAAAGCTTGTGCCCCTAGGAACTCGAATTCTTCAATCTTGTCCCCCGAAGACACCGTGAGAAGGTCAGGGGTAGTAATGGAACACTTGGACTAGTCCAAGGCCAGATCGGGCCTCCCCAAGACAGAGTCTTGTACGCAAATACCCCAGGAAGGGATGAAAGGGGTCCTAGTGTTCCCATTAGCATTACGAGACCGTTTTACCACTTGAGAGCATCCCTTTATGAAGTGAGGAACCTTTTGGCCAGTAGGGTTCTTCTGGGCTTTGGCCTTCTGAGCATTCTTTTGGTAATAGTTGGCCGATTTTTAGGATGGCTGTCCAACTCCTCAGCAGCTGAAATGCAAAAAGGAAAAATATCGGAATAAGAACAAACAGAGTTCATAATGGAAAATGAAGGAAAAATTACCCTTAATAGAGAGAAAGTTGAGGCCTGCTTCTATAAGATTTTTCTCAGTCAAAATAGTTTTATAATGGGTGCGGCCATCGTCAGCAAACAGTCTGTCTCGGTCTAGTAATTCTTGTTGATCAAGGTCGCACACGAAGTGTGAACTATCTTCCACATATCCAAACTTCTTAACAAAGAAGTCACCCAGTCACCACCTTTCCATCTCAGAACTACAAACTCCCTCTCCCAGAAATGGTGAGAATCAGGGAAGGAGAAAGAGTTCACTATGTGGGAAAGTTTACTTCGGTGTTGGAAGCTAATCCACCCTTTCTTGGATTCCCAAGAACTCTTAGTCACAAAAATGCTTCTGAACATTGTGGTACTCAATGGGATGTTCAACTCATGACATTTTATTATAAAGATGTTGATTAACCTCCATGAGTAGGGATACAGTTGAGAAGGATGAACCTGAAGCTCTGCCAGCAACCAAATGATAAAAGGGTCGATGGGAAACCTCAGCCCGGCTTCTAGAGCACCTTTGAAGAAACAAAGTTTCTCGGGGTGCCAATTGCATGTTCTATCTGCTAGGCCTGGAAGGTGAACCTTGATCAAACTTGGAAAGCTGTATGTATTTCTAATCGTCTCGACATCGAACTCCTTTAACTTGCAAGGACTGGGATAAGAGTCTAAACTTGAACTATTGGGGAATGCCTCCCTCATGGTGCTTAACAAATCTAGTAAAGAATCAAATCGATGCTCAATATATGAAGGGGGCTTTAGTTTCTTCATACCTTTAGCGATTCTTGCCTTACTCCTCTTGGCCATCGCTTTCGCCATGGAGGCTGGGGGCAGGTGCTTGATTGTTGGCAGACATCTTGAACTTGAACTTCAACTTCAACTTAGAGCTTAGAAGCTTGAGAGCTAGAGAGCTTAAAGGCTTGGAAGAAATTTGAGAAATAAAGAAGTGAAGTGAAATAAAGGATACTCCCCTTCTTTTATAGAAGAAGTGTGACCTGCTACCACAGGTTTAAGTACAGGCTGGTTCACGTTTACAGGTCATGTATCAATTATATGCAAAAACTATCTATTTTAGATGGAAAGAATCGTCATAACTCATATAATTCTAGAAAGAAACGGAGGATATAGGCGAATATCCGGCGAAGCTACAGATGACTGAGTTTTAAAAGCTAATTATGCTTAAGAAGCTTAATGAAGGAATTAGTCCTAACATGGGATTAGCAATG
Organism: Saposhnikovia divaricata; assembly: GCA_036435485.1. Taxonomy (NCBI): domain Eukaryota; kingdom Viridiplantae; phylum Streptophyta; class Magnoliopsida; order Apiales; family Apiaceae; genus Saposhnikovia; species Saposhnikovia divaricata. The sequence goes on along the minus strand of CM071596.1, from coordinate 49,791,107 downwards.
CTAATGGAAATATTCATAGAATCTTAAACAAAAGTCATGAATGATCAGATTGTTGGTTTATGAGTAATGAAATTTGACGTTCGAGTATTGACGTTGAGGTTTGAATATCGATGTTTCAAGATTGATATTCAAGTTGGAAGACTGGAAGTAGAGGCTCCGGGGAACCCCTAGCCGACTAAGGCCAGCCAACCGAGGTACTAGGGAACCTCGAACCGACTAACCCCGGTCGACCGAGGCGCCCAAGGCACAGCAGCCGACCATGGCCAGCCGACCGAGGCGCCAAGGCATGACAGCCGACTGAGGCCAGCCGACCGAGGCACTATGGCCGACCGAGCACAGTGGACCGAGGCACTCGAAGGCACTACGACCGACCGAGGCGCACGGAGCACCGCAGTCGACCGAGCACAGCCGACCGAGGCACATGGAGCATTGCAGCCAACCGAGCACAGCTGACTGAGGCGCCCTCAGCATAGCGGCCGACCAAGGCTATTGATCAAGCCTTGATTTTGATCGATAGACTGTTCACCTTGATGATCAAAGTCGATGTTAATGTCATTTTGAACGTGTAAATTAAGTCGAAGCAAAAGTTGAAGCAAACGTCGTTTAGCACCGTTTAGTGTCGTTTATCGTCGTTTTATGTCGTTCAACGCCGTTTAACATTGTTTAAACGTCGTCTAAGGCCGTTTAGCACCGTTTAATGTCGTTTAACGCCGTTTAGCACCGTTTTATGCCGTTTAATGCCGTTTAACATCATTTAAATGTCGTCTAAGGTTGTTTAGCACCGTTTAGTGTCGTCTAGCACCGTTCAGTGCTATTTAAAGCCGTTCAACGCAGTTTAACACTATTTAAACATCGTTTAAAGCTGATTAGTGCCATTCAGCATCGTTTAAACATCGTCATAAATGCATCGGTCGCTCCACGCTTTACATCAAGACGGTATTCGTGAAACACTAGTGTACAAAGATGAACCCCTAGTCTCGAAAAAAGGCAATTATAACTTCAACGAAAACCTGATCATTTTTATGGGCTGAAAATAAGCCTTAAAGACAAAATTAATGTTGCATTAATTAAACCTAGCTTGGTCCAAATATGAAGCCCTTTAATGAGGCCCAAAACCCTAATTCAATATTGAAATTCGTAATTAATATTGAGGGTGATTGACAGCTCAACAATAATATCTTTATGAGTGACCTCCAAGGCACCAACTTCAACATGAAAACAGACTCCTACAAGGCATGAGTCTACCTCAAGGAGGTGACTTGTCCACCAAGTCTCCAAACCCTACTCCGATTCTAAGGCTTCTCAAGCCTATTTAAGGGCCTAACCCCTCATTCTCAGAACTACCTTTTTTTGGCTTGATTCTCAATAACGAGAGACGTAGGCATTCTGTGAGAACCGATCAGTCTCGAACATGGAAACAACCATTAAAGCACAAAGCTCACGAACCCTAATATTAAATACACATAAACCCTAACCGCAATTCAACAAACTAGTTTTTATCCACAACAATACCCTCTAAAAAATTTCTAGTCTTTGAATGTTCACATTTGAAATTTGAATGTGTAGTATATGAAAAGTTATATACTTCAAAAATATTCTAAGTACTGAACTGAACTTCAAAATATGTGAAGTACTAAGTCCGTTTTAAAAAATAATAGTCTAAACAGAAACCACTTTTTTATTTTATTCTATACATAAACAACTATAATATATATTTCTTGCACCGTGTTTGTGCTAATGTTCATAATCATATTCATGATGTCCTCTCCTAGTATAATATTAAAAACTTTATCTATGTTTATTAATTTTTGTGAAAGAAATAGTTAATAGTAATTTGAAACCCAAGTCTAACAAGACGTGGCCATTAGTACAAAAGTTTAATGGATTATTTTGTAAGATTAAATCTACCTTGTGGTTATAATTAAAAAGTGTTCAAGGAGCGGTGAATGATTAGCAGTTTCATTACTTTATCTCATCACACAATGCTTTATAAGTTTCCGAACGGTATCACTATTCAAACAAAAAGGAATTTTTTTTATATGGTTGAATCGAATGTTCAAATATTTGAGATTTAGATATGGATAAATCTATAGTAGGTTGATGTGTTTTATTTATATTATCCTCAAGTGCACGTGTCTGTTGTTAGCAGATACTAGCACGTACGGGTCGAATTCACAAGAAGACAAGTTTCAAGAAATTTAATCTAATTATTACAAATTGTTCCTAGACATTAACGATTAGTGAAGGTTTTGTCTAACAAAACAACACAAATAAATATGTTTATAAATCAATTAACTAAAGTCTAGGGCAATCCGGTTCACCATTTCATACCAAATTGGTTTTTAAGCTAAAGCAACTAAAGTGGTCACGTAGCTAGAGTATGTCAATCTCTCTCAAGTATTAACACTCTCGAAACATGCCTACGCAATAATTCCCTTTAGTAATTGTGTTGGTCAAGTAATTAGAACATGTGTTAATGTAACACCCCAAGATCCGGGGTCCGGGATCTGGTCGTTACGATCTCCAATTCTGTCCACAATACTTGAACTTACCTCAATATAAAATAATTTACATCTTTATGACCCAACACAATAATATAAAACACACCCGTTATAGTCCCAGAGATGAAATCAGAGTAACAATCAAATTTTATTAAACACATTATGAGTTCTTACAACCCAAAAGAGTTACAATATGAATACATACTCTTTGCCATCCATTTACATAAGTCATACTAGTACATATATTTGGTACTGAAATAATGAATCTATCCTACCAATAGCTTTCTCTTCGGCTCTGGTAGTCTCATCGTCCTCGCCAGCATCGAGTGCACCTTGTGCGAATCATCTGGTCTAGCAATAGCCCACCAACAATAATATTTAACTGAACGATAATATATAATAGTTCAAAAGTATCTTTCAAACCATATGCCATGCATTTACGGAAATGATGCCAGAATAACATGAACGATGAAGTTACGAGGTAACTCAAAATACATATATAGGTGGGAATATCTGCTATGTCGAATATAAGCAAGATATTATCATTTATCATATAAAGAGGAACTTGCAAGGAAAATATTGTAATTCCAGTTATTAACATTTTTCGAAGTCCTACAACCTGAAAGAAGTCTCTTCGATACGTGTTGCGGAAGACACCGTCAACCTAAAAGAAGTCTCTTCGATACGTGTTGCAGGGAATTCCCAATTTGGGAGATGAACCAATACTGGAGTTATCACGCGCCAGCTGTCCCACTCCCTGATGATCAGTCGGGGATGGTAAAGCCCAATATAGTTTACTACCGGTAGAAGGAAGAACTGACGGCTCCACTTGTCGATTTCCTTTAATAGTAACTCACTGGCCAATGGTTAGGCCTTGTGATGGACCGCGCGACTCGGCCTCTTACACACGACTCCTAGTTCGAATAAATCCACAGCATTAAAATGTAGAGTTTGTCCTCCCTTCCCCAAATGAAATACATGTTGATAAGACTCCACAAAGTAGTCGTATCTAGTTGGAAAGGAAAATTCACCAACATTTCCCAAACTTTTGCTTGTTAATGGATATCAACTTGTTCCAACAATCTTACCCCTCGAACGATGAGAAGGTACACACAGACTTAATGAGTCCATAGCAACCACGTTACGAGTGAAAGGATAAATTATGACCGAGAAGTCAACAAGATAAATAACCTTTCACAAGTAAGGTTCCCTTATAATATGGAAGTTTGAGCGAGCATTTGAATCCTTTTAGGATAGATTTAAATGAAAATAAAAAGAGTTGGGAACCTTTCCTTGATAAAATAGTCGTAAAAATACTCCGAAATATTTTACATAATATTTGGAGGTGAAAAATAATTTCCAAATATTATAAATCATTTTAAAAAGAATTTAAAAGAATTAAATAAATATTCCAAGAATATTTATTAACTCAATAATAATTACGGAATATTATTAAATCATAATATTGCTCGTAAGTAATCATCGAATGAATATATATAATTATTTACTAAATAAATCACTCCTTAAATGAATATTCAAAATAATATTCATTAATAATTAGACTCCAATATGTATTTAAAATAATATTCCATAAATGAGTCAAACTTTAAATGAATATTTGAAAATAATATTCATATAATAAATAATCTTCTAAATGAATATCCAAATAATATTCCTTTAATAATCAAAACGTTAAAGGAATAATCGAAATAATATTCCTTAAGTAAATAGAACTTCCAATGAATATTTTAAAGTAATATTCATCAAGTATATAAACCTTAAATGAATATTTGAAAGTGATATTCATTTAATAAATAACATTCTAATGAATATCAAAATAATATTCAATAAATAATCAACTCTAAATTAATATTCGAAACTAACATTCATTTAATATCTCTCGTCTGAGATAATACTGGAATAACATTCCTCGAAAGATTTCCAAGTAATTGATACTTTATGGAAATATAAATAACGTTTAATAATAACATTCCTCAGATAAATATAAATAACGTTTAATAATAACATTCCTCAGATAAATACTCGAATAACGTTTAATAGTAATCGGGTGTGGGTAGAGATAGCGTGTCCTGGGTCTGCTCGATGATCTATAAACAATCAGAACATTCGAGATTAACCACTTAACACCTTTTAAAAGTCTAAGTATAAACTTCACTTAAGTCGAAACACGTTTTCAAGTTATCTCGTTATGCACCCTTTTGTGTAAGTCTTTTCGTCACCGATACGGTCCGACATTTGTTCGTTATTAAGACATGTCATCAAACTTACACTTGGTATATACTTAAATCGTATAAGTTCCAAGGTTGGTCGTTTACGAACCAAGATTATACCTCGAGTTTTATCGCCCGTTTTCTAAGTGAATTTCCAAAGTTATAACCAAGTGTACTTTTAGGGGTTCGTTCGCGCTTAACTTTGATTCAATCATTTTTATAAAATAGGAAAACGATCCGTTCGACATGAGGTTTTCTCCCACACCTTCCTTATGTTATCTATTATTTAATTACCATGATTTGTCACTGCATAACTCATTTTAAGAAGGTTCAATTTCCGTTACGAACTTGCTTTTACGGTTTCGAACCGCTTTTAGTAATTTCACCATAATTCCTAAACCGTAAATCAGAATCTTTCGATTTTCATGCCAAAACGATCTATGGCTCGAGAACTATAAGGACATGTTAAGTAATCACTCAGGTCAGAAATTTATCCTAACTGTTATGCACGAATTGTTGAGGGCTAACGAAAATTGGGCATTACGACGGCTATAAATCGAACGTTTCTAATTTCATTTCATCAACACCAAGCCACACCGGGCATACCATACATCTTACATACATTATACTCATCTTATAAGTCCAAGAACAGTTCACTTTAGAACCATAATCATCATGTCTCATAATCAACAAAATCAATTACATAATCATGCTTAGATGCTTATCATAACATCTAACTTATAACTAATCTAAAAATCACCAAGAACACCATAAAACTTAAAATAAAACCTAGGGTTTGAGATGTCCATACCTTCCTTGAAGTGTTCTAAGACCTTACTAAGCCTTTATTATCTCTTGCATATCCTTAACCAAGCTAAAATCATTCAAACAAATCAAGAAATCAAAGATTAGATCTTGAAAACATTATTCATCATCACTTTGATGATTTTTGAAAACTATGCTAGATATGGAATTTGAAGCTCAAATATCTAGGAGATCATGTTGATATAGTAAGGAACTTACATGATTTATTTCATGGCCATTGAAGGTCAAGAGGTTGGACTTTGATTTTGCTAAAAAGGAGCAGATTTTTTTTGCTCTTCATGGAGTTCTTGGCTTTGCTTCCTTTGTTTTGCTTTGTGTTTTGGTGTTTAATGCAATAATACAAGTAATATCTATCTATCTTGGATGCATCTCTTGCCTTTTGTGTTGTTAACAATCTATTGGTGCCACTTGTTGATCCATTACTTGTCCAAGTGTTGGCATTATATCAAGCAACTCCATTTTTGGTTAATTGTAATTACACCACTCCTTTGTTAGTTGACTTATATGTAAGTCACTTGTATCCTTCTTTTTCCACCAATTGCACATGTCATCTCTTGGCCGTTTATTTGTTTCTTTGTCCGGTTATTGCTCGTTTCGATTGATCGTTCGTAGGATTATCTCACGGATTTCTAATTAGGGTTCACCAGGAATCTTCTTAATATTAATACCATCATTCTCCATCTTTCTTACTAACTTTCGAATTTATGTTCCTTAAATCCCTTCGTTAAATTCTTAAGTCTTTCAGTGTCCAGGGAACTCTCGGAGAAAATAAAAGTGCGGTTTTTCAGAATCCGACAGCTTTTACATACACTTATTTTCCTCCTGGATCACTAATACGAACTCGGAAATCCGTTCTGAATACTTCTATATAGTGTCGTCTCATAATATTCTTACTTCCACCAAAAACACTATTCATTCTTTATTCTTCCTTTATTCCCTATATTTATGACAATATCCTTGTTCTTTCTCGGGCGGTCCTTAACCCTTTCACGGAACTACTGGACTAATCGTTATCGATCTGGATGACATGAGAATATTCTCCTGCTTGGAATTGCCATATCTTATTCCCCTAGGAGATAGATTATTCTTACCTAAGCTGTCAACCATTAGCATTCCTCATGGCATAAAAACATTTGAATCCAAATCTATTCCTTTCATTCATTATCTCAATCGTTACATTGTAGTCGTAATCACTATTCACCATTACCTTAGTACATAATAAAAAGTTTTAATTATATCCAAAATTTGGGGTTCTTACAATCTCCCCTCCTTAAAAGGATTTCGTCCCGGAATCAGGTAGAAAGCAAAGAGTCGTTTGCCTATCGTTCACTTTTCAACTTCCCGGTCAATTCTTAGTCGTTCTACCCTTCCTCAGCACATCTTCTAGTGCTACAATCCAAACTGTATCCTTTTTCCATCAACGTTGCTACTTTTCGTACAACACACTATCCGGGTTATACTCTTACTCTGTCTTATCCTTATTGATACCTGCAGTAACATTGGTATCACTATCACCCTGCGAATTCGGAGGTAACCTCGCTCGTATAATCTTCGCAATCTCGATCAGTATAGAGACGTGGAAAGATTTATTGAGAGATCACTATGATCAATTGAATATTTGTTATATTGCATAGTTAGTACAGAAGGGGGCCAACCTTTAGTACTTGACAAGCAATTAAACAAGTTATGGTATAAAAACATTTGAATCCAAATCTATTCCTTTCATTCATTATCTCAATCGTTACATCGTAGTCGTAATCACTATTCACATTTACCTCAGTACATAATAAAAAGTTTTAATTATATCCAAAATTTGGGGTTCTTACAATCTCCCCTCCTTAAAAGGATTTCGTCCCGGAATCAGGTAGAAAGCAAAGAGTCGTTTGCCTATCGTTCACTTTTCAGCTTCCCGGTCAATTCTTAGTCGTTCTACCCTTCCTCAGCACATCTTCTAGTGCTACAATCCAAACTGTATCCTTTTTCCATCAACGTTGCTACTTTTCGTACAACACACTATCCGGGTTGTCAACCATTAGCATTATTCCACTTAGACTTCTATCACATAGACAGATAGTCACGTAGCAGTATCTCCCCTCCATAAAGGGTTGTTCTTCTCAATTCATAAAGAAGATGAATAAAAGAGAAGAAAAGAAAAGAATTCTAAAGGATTATAGAAAGTTTTCATGATTGTAAAATATCATACTCAGAATTTACCTCTGAACTATAGAGGTTCATTAAGGAAGAAATTAATAATTATATCCAATACTATTTGATCGTAACCTCACGTGTCAACATATCTTGCTGCTTTGTCCACTATTCTCTGGACCTGTACTCTGGTTCAACCTTAGCAACACTTACTTTTGGAAAATCTTTGAACCTCTCAGGTTAAATCTTAGTTTCTCGCTTGACACCATTGTTACTAACATTCCATGTCACGCTACTAGCTTTTTCATATCTATAATATTAACACTATCAGGTTGTCATCCCGAGAATTCATCAGAAAACCCATTTATTAATCCATTCATAACATTCCTTGCTTCACATTCCATAATTATCTTCCCCATCTTTTCTTTATCAGTCACATCCTTCTTATTATTTGATTCTTATTTACTTCTGTTATTTACTTCCACCTTCATCTCTTTATTGAGACATCTTTTGCACTTGGTACCTCCTTATTGGTATCCCGTCACATTTACTCTATAATCATCACATTATTCCAATTTAAACTTTCCGAAATGAATCTGGCCGGTCCCTTTAGCTTAGATCCAATATAATCTACTCCCGCCGACCTTGTTTCTCATCACTTGTTCTTTTCTACCCGTGATTTTCCACAGGTTGTTCTTCGTAAGTCAGACCAGGTCGTATATCTACCTACTCGTACTCTTATCATCTATCGATCATCTACATTTTACTGGTGTAGCCTTGCCACATGAAACACGCTACGATCATTCTATAAGTTTTAGGGGTAAGGCAGGTTCGAATACCACTTTCCGAACACTTTTAAACTCTCAGGTGGCCCAATAAGTCTCGGGCTCAACTGCACTTCCCTCCAAGTCTCATTAATTCTTTCCACGGGAATACATTTAGCATCATGAATCATCAACCTCATATTCTCTATCTTGTTTGCGCAGAAGTACACTAACACAAACTTGCTTGTCATTCCTCAACATGCCATTTAGCTCATTAATAGTAGCACTCTCTTTATCTTTACGTTGTCATCTACTCTCTTAGGAGAATCACCATCGCTTGTTGTTTACGTAGTGTGTTAATAGCTAACCATACGGGTTTCAATCCTTTAGGGAGACAAAGTAATCACTATTCCTTATCTACAAGGAACACTTCCTGAACTTGATGTAGATATTACATGAAGTAGATAAAATTGCAGAAGGGTTTCAAACATCGCAGCTATGTCAGGTTGATGAAACTATCACTCATGCAGCTTCCATAAAAGACTGGAAACTTAACGGTTTACTTCATCAATTTTGTATCACGGTCCTGGCTTGCCTCAAAACGGGACCTTCTAAGGTACGTAATATGCTTAAGACTCCATCAAGAATCGAATCTTTACTTAAACTATTATTACCTTCGATTCTTGCACAATCATCAAAAGGAATGTAAATTCCTCCACTTCGATATGACCTTCAAGGTCATTCCAAATATCATTTTGTTTCTTCGGTATGAACATTTGTAATTATTCCTTTATACTGAGACTGTCAGCCACCTCATTGGCCTTTTCTGATAATAATAATTTCTTATAATCAATGTTCTCTGGATATGTTCCAACTCAAATTTTTCTACCTCATTCCCATCACTGTTGGGTTAAAGCATTCTCCCTTGAGCTCTGCTGAAGGAGAAAATATAACTATCAATCTTTTTCCATAAGTCATTGCTTCCACCTACCCGTGGGAACTTTATCACGTTTATTCCCAATCCTACTTAGGATACTTCTTTTCTTATTTCTTTCCTTATCTTAGGATAATCTCAACCTTTATAGGTTCAATCCATACTTCCTCAAGGTTTCATACATGCCTCATCTGGCATTATTGTTACTATGTCATACATTCCTTACCAAACTTCCATTTTGAAGTTCGGAATATTACCTTTTTCCTTGTAAGGTTTCTTAGGTCATCCTTATCATTCCTCTTGTATTTTTTGGGTATAGGGTATATCAAAACGTCATTGATCAATACTTTAATAATTCTGTCTATGTTCTTTCCAGAACTCTTTTTAATAATCCTTACCGGCCATTGTTGCCTTAGCAAGTCCAACTCATATCATCTGAATTCATAATGTCGTTATTAGGGTTAATGCCATCCCTTGTGCATTCCCCAAGGTTTGTCTTAATTATGGATATCCTATCCTTAATTCAACTGCCAAGGAATTCTTGCATCCTATAATTGGCAATCAGATCATGTATCCTTAATAAGGGTCTCTTTTCAACTGTTCTCATTTGATAATCGATTGGTAACTTAATGTCACCTTCTTCTTTTAGATAGTTGTCAGCCTATTTGGCCTTCCAAAAGGCAACGTATGCCTATCTGCTCTCTTACAGAACTTGGTAATGGTAGAAAGGATGTTTTGGAAGATATTGGTCGAGTTCAACGTGAATCTCTTAGTACTTATCATTCTTCTCAAAGGTTCTTGCCTTAGACAAAATTTCTACAGCATACTGATCCATCTCTGACCATTTCTATACTCGCTTCATAAACCTTCATTGTTTATTTCCCTTAGTCATAATATATTCATGGTATTTATAATACCCTAACATCATACATCTCCAGTCATTATACTTCCATTTTTACTCGTAATCTTGGGCAATCATATTCATATGAATCACTTTAGTACGGGTGACCCCATTCCAAAAAGTCTAGTAAATTCCCAATCCAAACATGGGTTGCAAAGGGTTCAGTAGAAGATTCCTATGATCTTATTAATATTTCCTTTATATCAGAAGCCCTTGCAGTCGGTGCTTACTTAGAAGCAACCCTGCTTTGTCCTTTCTTTGCTGGTCTAGTCACTTGATAATCCTTTGTGACTTGGCCTCAACTGAACACACTAAAATAAAAATATATGATTTTAGGGGTTGGCTAATTAGCATTACTTTTCTAGCAATTGCTAGCATAGTGCCTTCTACTTTGATACCTTTCTACCTTTCCAAAACTTTACTTCATATAAGTCTTAATCGGCTACTCGGCCCGTCTCCGGTCACCTTTCCTCTACTTTTATCTTTTCAACTATTCTTATCAATCCCACGTGTCACGCAAGCTTACCATTCCTGGCATAACAACCTTTTCACTTAAGTCAATCCCGAAGTTTCTCAGTCCGGCTGGTTTCTTACTTACATTTCCTATTTTCATCCAATCTCACTTCATCATTGTATTTCTACAATCAATCGCGATAACAGGGGTCTGTCCACCAACCCATATAGTGGCTACTTTACCCAATTCTCGGGGTCCGCCCCAGTTTCTACTTTCTTCCATGATGTTCTCTGATAATCAGAAAGACAAGGTTTGTCAAAATTCGTTGAAGTTCTTCCCAGAATTAGGGAAATTTTGGTCAATCTATCCATCTACTGTTAACATTAAGGAGACTAGTTTCAAAACCTGAAGAATAGTTCTATGAACCTCCAAGCAGGTAGAACCATAAGCAGTCATAATTAACGAAATAATCGTCATCAGGTTGGAAGTTTAACTACTGGAGAGGAACCAATTATAAACATCCCTTAGAAGGGAATCAATAGTTTCAAACTGAAACCTGTCACAACATCCTGATACCTATACGTCCTGATATTCAATATTACCAAATGTCAGTCTACATAACCACTAGTCTTAGAAGGAACATTACCGTTAGAGTTGGTTGTTCCACAAAATTGGCACTACTAAGGCCATCCGAACTTGGCGAACCGTGCCGTCCGAATGCATCCGCAAGTATTTTATCATGTTGCGCAAGCACAGATCCTAATCCTTTATGCGAAGCGTCGTTGGAAGCACGAAGTCTCCTTTTTCCATTAAGCAATGCCAACTCTTGGTCATTACCAATTTCATCTTTTAGCTCTAGGAAGACTTTCTCACATTTTTCTCTTTAACTGCTGATCGTATTACTTGATCCATTATAATTCCGCATCGCTGTAAACTTAAGGTAACTACTATAATTCATTCAAAGAAAAGAAAGAATTTAATATTCCTCAGAATCACATGCATCTAACATTTCTGGTTCATCATTTTACTGAGTTGAAATTAACCCTATACTCAGTCTCTGGCAGTAGTCTCATTACGAGTTCATCTTGACTCACTGGTCTTATCTTCCGGTAGGTTCTGAGATCATTGTCTTGCTTACTACTTCCTTATATGACTTTATCCAATCATGCTGTCACTCCCCAATGTCTTTACTTTCTAACTGATTCATTCATAAAATGAACATTTCCCTTAATAAAACCACCTCATTATCTTCAATTTGGTTCCATAATTTACAACCTATGACACTTGCATTCTCATGGGGAAATATTACCGACCATATTCATACTAATTCATTTATCAAATGATATGGCATTTACTACCTCCTTCTCAACTATTCTACGGACTCTGCTCCTCGCCCTAAATCGATGTCTTTGATAATCATACATCCCTCTAGCTCTTTCTTCGTTAATATGGAAGTCTCTAGGGATTCTCGTCTATTCCCGTATAAGATCTAAAGTGATCCTTTCAATCCGGCTACAAATCCAACATGAATCTTCAGTTCTCTTGCTAAAAACTCAATTCTTTATGCTCACTTTTCTGAGCACCACACCTTCATCATCATAGTCTTTCTGGCTGCAGCCCTCATTCCTCAAGGGTAAGCTCCTTATCCTAACAGGATTTTCCTTATCTGCTGGAACTTCTTCCGGGTCTCCAGTAGGGTACTCTATCGAATTTACCCGCTGATCTCAGCATATAATAAAGTATCATCATGCTGATGCTCATATGCCTTAAGGTCTGTCGCCTTACTCGTCGATACGATATCGAGCTAAGTTACTATCGTGATACTTAAGAGTTCACATAAGGGTTTTATATGTCAGCACTACATTATGTAGTCCAACTATAAACTTGGCAAGAGTTCTTATTATCTTAGTGAATTTATTGTTTTAACGTCGCCTCATCTCTGGGGTTTATAACGTACGCTCTGATACCATTTCTGTAACACCCCCAGATCCGGGGTCCGGGATCTGGTCGTTACGGTCTCCAATTCTGTCCACAATACTAGAACTTACCTAAATATAAAATAATTTACATCTTTATGACCCAACACAACAATATAAAACACACCCGTTATAGTCCCAGAGATGAAATCAAAGTAACAATCAAATTTTATTAAACACATTATGAGTTCTTACAACCCAAAAGAGTTACAATATGAATACATACTCTTTGCCATCCATTTACATAAGTCATACTAGTACATATATTTGGTACTGAAAGAATGAATCTATCCTACCATTAGCTTTCTCTTCGGCTCTGGTAGTCTCATCGTCCTCGCCAGCATCGAGTGCGCCTTGTACGAATCATCTGGTCTAGCTTTTGTTATGATATAATAATAAAGCAAGGGTGAGCAATAGCCCACCAACAATAATATTTAACTGAACGATAATATATAACAGTTCAAAAGTATCTTTCAAACCATATGCCATGCATTTACGGAAATGATGCCAGAATAACATGAAGGATGAAGTTACGAGGTAACTCAAAATACATATATAGGTGGGAATATCTGCTATGTCGAAGATAAGCAAGATATTATCATTTATCATATAAAGAGGAACTTGCAAGGAAAATATTGCAATTCCAGTTATTAACATTTTTCGAAGTCCTACAACCTGAAAGAAGTCTCTTCGATACGTGTTGCGGAAGACACCGTCAACCTGAAAGAAGTCTCATCGATACGTGTTGCAGGGAATTCCCAATTTGGGAGATGAACCAATACTGGAGTTATCACGCGCCAGCTGTCCCACTCCCTGTTGATCAGTCGGGGATGGTACAGCCCAATATAGTTTACTACCGGTAGAAGGAAGAACTGACGACTCCACTTGTCGATTGCCTTTAATAGTAACTCCCTGGCCAATGGTTAGGCCTTGTGATGGACCGCGCGACTCAGCCTCTTACACACGACTCCTAGTTCGAATAAATCGCTGCATTGAAACGTAGAGTTTGTCCTCCCTTCCCCAAGTGAAATATTTGTTGATAAGACTCCACAAAGTAGTCGTATCTAGTTGGAAAAGAAAATTCACCAACATTTCCCAAGCTTTTGCTTGTTAATGGATATCAACTTGTTCCAACAATCTTACCCCTCGAATGATGAGAAGGTACACACAGACTTAATGAGTCCATAGCAACCACGTTGCGAGTGAAACGGATAAATTATGACCGGGAAGTGAACAAGATAAATAACCTTTCTCAAGTAAGGTTCCCTTATAATATGGAAGTTTGAGCGAGCATTTGAATCCCTTTAGGATAGATTTAAATGAAAATAAAAAGAGTTGGGAACCTTTCCTTGATAAAATAGTAGTAAAAATACTCCGAAAAATTTTACATAATATTTGGAGGTGGAAGATAATCTCCAAATAATATAAATCATTTTAAAAAGAATTTAAAAGAATTAAATAAATATTCCAAGAATATTTATTAACTCAATAATAATTACAGAATATTATTAAATCATAATATTGCTCGTAAGTAATCCTCGAATGAATATATAGAATTATTTACTAAATAAATCACTCCTTAAATGAATTTTCAAAATAATATTCATTAATAATTAGACTCCAAAAAGTATTTAAAATAATATTCCATAAATGAGTCAAACTTTAAATGAATATTTGAAAATAATATTCATTTAATAAATAATCTTCTAAATGAATATCCAAATAATATTCCTTTAGTAATCAAAACTTTAAAGGAATAATCGAAATAATATTCCTTAAGTAAATAGAACTTCCAATGAATATTTTAAAATAATATTCATCAAGTATATAAACCTTAAATGAATATTCGAAAGTAGTATTCATTTAATAAATAACATTCTAATGAATATCAAAATAATATTCAATAAATAATCAACTCTAAATGAATATTCGAAACTAACATTCATTTAATATCTCTCGTCTGAGATAATACTCGAATAACATTCCTCGAAAGATTTCCAAGTAATTGATACTTTATGGAAATATAAATAACGTTTAATAATAACATTCCTCATATAAATAATAATCTGTCGTTGGAATCCCTCCGGGTTTCCACGACTATTTATATCTCAACATACCGACTCCCGGTCTATATTTAGAATGAATATCATACGGCCTTCGCTAAGGGTCTTACCAAAACAATCCAGCTTATCACTGATAATTCGTATCTAGTCTATAAGCCAATATCAATTTAGGGAACAAGTATATCATAATATAATTTGACAATAGGCATGCATGCTATGGCATATGTATCAGAAACAACAGATATACATATTATCACAACAACAGTTCCAAGGTATTGGAAACTTGCCTGGTAATCGGGTGTGGGTAGAGATAGCGTGTCCTGGGTCTGCTCGATGATCTATAAACAATCAGAACATTCGAGATTAACCACTTAACACCTTTTAAAAGTCTAAGTATAAACTTCACTTAAGTCGAAACACGTTTTCAAGTTATCTCGTTATGCACCCTTTTGTGTAACTCTTTTTGTCACCGATACGGTCCGACATTTGTTCGTTATTAAGACATGTCATCAAACTTACAGTTGGTATATACTTAAATCGTATAAGTTCTAAGGTTGGTCATTTACGAACCAAGATTATACCTCGAGTTTTATCTCCCGTTTTCTAAGTGAATTTTCAAAGTTATAACCAAGTGTACTTTTAGGGGTTCGTTCGCGCTTAACTTTGATTCAATTATTTTTATAAAATCGAAAAACGATCCGTTTGACATGAGGTTTTCTCCCACACCTTCCTTATGCTATCTATTATTTAATTACAATGATTTTCCACTGCATAACTCATTTTAAGAAGGTTCAATTTCCGTTACGAACTTGCTTTTACGGTTTCGAACCGCTTTTAGTAATTTAACCATAATTCCTAAACTGTAAATCAGAATGTTTCGATTTTCATGCCAAAACGATCTATGGCTCGAGAACTATAAGGACATGTTAAGTAATCACTCAGGTTAGAAATTTATCCTTACTGTTATGCACGAATTGTTAAGGTCTAACGAAAATCGGGCATTACGACGGCTATAAATCGAACGTTTCTAATTTATTTCATCAACACGAAGCCACACCGGGCATACCATACATCTTACATACATTATACTCATCTTATAAGTCCAAGAACAGTTCAATTTAGAACCATAATCATCATGTCTCATAATCAACAAAATCAATTACATAATCATGCTTACATGCTTATCATAACATCTAACTTATAACTAATCTAAAAATCACCAAGAACACCATAAAACTTAAAATAAAACCTAGGTTTTGAGATGTCCATACCTTACTTGAAGTGTTCTAAGACCTTACTAAGCCTTTATTATCTCTTGCATATCCTTAACCAAGCTTAGATCATTCAAACAAATCAAGAAATCAAAGATTAGATCTTGAAAACACTATTCATCATCACTTTGATGATTTTTGTAAACTATGCAAGAGATGGAATTTGAAGCTCAAATTTCTAGGAGATCATGTTGATATAGTAAGGAACTTACATGATTTATTTCATGGCCATTGAAGGTCAAGAGGTTGGACTTTGATTTTGCCAAAAAAGAGCAGATTCTTTTTGCTCTTCATGGAGTTCTTGGCTTTGCTTCCTTTGTTTTGCTTTGTGTTTTCCTTTGTTATTTCTCGTTTCGATTGATCGTTCGTAGGATTATCTCACGGATTTCTAATTAGGGTTCACCGGGAATCTTCTTAATATTAATACCATCATTCTCCATCTTTCTTACTAACTTTCGAATTTATATTCCTTAAATCCCTTTGTTAAATTCTTAAGTCTTTCAGTGTCCAGGGAACTCTCGGAGAAAATAAAAGTGCGATTTTTCAGAACCCGACAGCTTTTACATACACTTATTTTTCCTCCTGGATCAATAATACGAACTCGGAAATCCGTTCCGAATACTTCTATATAGTGTAGTCTCATAATATTCTTACTTCCACCAAAAACACTATTCATTCTTTATTCTTCCTTTATTCCCTATATTTATGACAATATCCTTGTTCTTTCTCGGGCGGTCCTTAACCCTTTCACGGAACTACTGGACTAATCGTTATCGATCCGGATGACATGAGAATATTCTCCTGCTTGGAATTGCCATATCTTATTCCCCTAGGAGATAGATTATTCTTACCTAAGCTGTCAACCAATAGCATTCCTCATGGCATAAAAACATTTGAATCCAAATCTATTCCTTTCATTCATTATCTCAATCGTTACATCGTAGTCGTAATCACTATTCACCATTACCTCAGTACATAATAAAAAGTTTTAATTATATCCAAAATTTGGGGTTTTTACAGTTAATCTTTTTCGAGAATCACTGTTCTCAGAAATTCAATGATGCTCTCGTATTCACATTCATACGGATAATCGTATGTGTGTCTCTAATGAGTACATTATCTCTCGATCTATTACCATTATTGCATATAATTAATATGTGATATTAGACAATTACACAAATCCAATGTAAAAAATATGTTAATTAGAATCACTTAAACCAGTCAAGCTACTGTGGAAATCAATCCAATATTCAAACATGGTTTCCCCTTGAGCCCTATAATACAACTACTCATTCATGGTAGGAATTAAGCAAGAAAAATATATAAGCAAGCCATATGAAACATATATATCTAAAACAAGATAATAAAGAAGTACCTTGTATTAATGAAGAACAAAAGTATCTAGCTAAACAGAGGAATGAAAGAGATGAAGAAACTAACCCCAACTCTTAGAATGAAAAGTACATTCTCCTTGTCTCTATCCAAGCTAATAAAATTAATAATCAAATATCTCCTAATAATAAAGTATTTTAATGCTTTAATACACTCCACCATAAAACGGCTATTGCAACCATATTTTTGATGGTTTGTCGAAAAACGTTGCTATTGAGAAACCACATAACACAAACTACAACGGCTTTGAAAAACATTGCAATAGAATTGAAAAAATTCAAGAGAGTTAAAAACATTTTGTCTATTGCAACAGTTTTCTTAAATTGTTGCAGTAAATTTGATTTTTGGGCCAAAAAAATTGGCGGGCTTGTGAAATGTGTTAGAGCGGGATTTTTACATTATTTTTGCCCCGCTTACCAAAAAAAACAAACATAACACATAGACTCAATGTAATGCAGATACATTAAGAAAAAATCCTCTTCCCTCAAACATCAATCCCAAATCTTCAAGCTCGAATACTCAAGCTCGAAGAGAGGAACTTAAACTCGAAGAAGATTAAGGCTCGATAAAGGTAAATCATCGATCCCATATCCTCTTCCCTCAAATTGATTATAAATCGAGCATTCATGTTCTTTAGAGTAGAAGATTAAAGATCGAATGTTCCTCCTTGTGCTTTGTGATTTTGAATCGAGTTTGTTACATGCTCACATCTTCTTTGTTGTTCTTTAATTGCTCTTTTTTGTGTTCTTAATTAGGGTTTTTATGTTTCTTATGTTATTTCGAATTATGTATTTGGGGATATTACTTTGTTTATAGGGTTCATCTTGTAAATTTTCTTAAAGTGTTGAAGTTTATGTTGATGTTTGTTTTTTTAAAGAAATTTGGAATTGGGACTTATCTTCGAGAGTATTGAGTCTTTGTAAGTTTTGAGAGTAAAATGTATTCAAGTAACAATAATGTATTATGTCAAGAGAATTGGGACTTATTTGGAATTTTCTTAATGTATTATGTATTCAAGTAACAATAAGTAACAATTATGAAGGTCTATGTGTTTTGGCAGTTTCAGAAATTGGAGTCTGTTATTTTTGGTCTGGACAGAACATCGATGAATTGCGAGATTGCAAGCCCACAAAGGTCTCTATATCCACCTCAGATCGACTTTTCAAGAACAAGGGTGTTGTGCCTAGTGTATTTGCTACAAAGTTACAAGTAGTTGCAAAGCCTTCCCATGGACATCTATTTGCTGCCACTACAAGGATTTTTGCTTTACACAACAGGCAAAACGTGTTGTCTGAATATACCAAAAACATTTGACTATTGAGAAGTCGTCTGATACACACCTCAGACAACACACAGAAACAACAACACTTCTTTGGAAACCTCTTGTAAAAGCTCCAATAACGCAACACTTTTTAACGAATATATTGTTGTTATTAAGCAGTAAAGACAATGGTTTTTAAAAGAAAGCCTATTGTTTAAGTGCAAAAGATACAATCTTTTACTTGATCAGGGCTGTTGATGTATGTCACTACAGACAATGGTTTCTTAACAAAAACCATTTGTTAGAATTCCAACACACAACGGTTTATTCCTTCCAAATGCTTGCGTTTATTGTAGTCATACAATGATATTCCTTTTTATGTATTGTATGTGTTCTTTTTAAACAACAGTTTTTATTTGTGTTTCTTGTCGTCAGACAATGGTTTTTTCTTTTATGTGTTGTATGTGCATAGAATAGACAATGGTTTCTTGAAACATGTCAATTGTCTGATGATATTTTCCACAAGTGTTTCTAAAAGATGATAACATTGGCTAATGATAAATGAAACAACACTTTTATTTAGAACAAAAATTAGAGTTTATACAGTACTAGCAACTAACCAATATTCATAACAAAAACTACCCCACCCTGGCAACTTGGTTGTAGTCATTTGTAGTTGTACTACATATCACATGCTCTTAAAGTTGGTATTACCCTACTCTGGCATCCCATGTATCATCAAACTTGCTTTTCGAATCCAAAGTTGTCCCACCGGGTAAACTCGATCCTGCAAACAAAACGTAACCGCGAGTTAGGCACATTTAAGCTAAGATTATTTCTTTCTTCACAAGTTCACATACAAAAAATAATTGAACTTCTTTTGATTCACAATCTCATGGTTTGAGTTTGCTATCCTACGTATAGTACTTCTAATTTTAAATACCTAATAGTAGATGTGAACTGATATCAATTTAGCACCTTGTGTGTTCTTGCACTCCGTAAAAGCATAATGTAAGTTTCCAGATTCCTCCTCATTTCTGAACTGAATGCGGATCCCAATAGAATAGATTGTCTGATTCAAATGATAAATGTTAACTCATAGCTAGACAATCAATACTGTAACAAGGGTACACAATAATGCCAGTAAAGTGGAAGCCACAAATGCACAGAAAGTGCAAGAAATCAATTTTACGGAAATAACATGTACAATGGCTTCAACCCATTCTTTATCATTGGCCATTGTTCTGTAAATTCTAGCTTATGTGTGAAAAGATCTCTAGAGCCATAAATTGCCATTTGAATGACTTGTCCTCTTAGTCAGACAGGACAGAAACTTATGAACGATAAAATTTACAATACCAAAATACATAAACCAATAGGTGGGCCTAAAAAGTTATCCAAAGCATAAACAAAAAAGCTCGATTTCTACAAAAAGCTTTATAAAGATTCTTTCTTTATACTTATTTATTTATATATCTAAGAATGGGAGTACTAAGTTGCAAGTGATGGATTCAAGATCTCCCCACATCTAAAACCAAGTAAAATGAGTGAGATAATTAAAACAATTATGAAAGGGTAAAGCTATTATCAGCAAAAAAGACACAATCTTTCCTTGAATCTTGGTTGTTGTAGCATCAAAAATTACAGAAAAGTGATAATGTATGTGTATGAATTAAGGGAGAGGGGATAAGAAAAGGATACAAACCATCATCTGGATCTGTATCAGCTTTAATTAAATTTGAACCCAATAGCAGATTAAAACTGGTGAGTAGCAACAGCAGCAGCAATGTCTTCATCTCTCAAGAACCCAAAGTAAAATGAAATAAAACACTACTCAACTCTATATTTGTAATCCAATTACTAGGAAGTAATTGATTTGAATATACTACTAGTAATAATAATTCAACTAATGCTGCAAGTAGTGCATATTGCGAGGAATCGTAACCCCAACCCCATTTTAAGAAAAGTTGGCAGGCAGGCACGATCTGATACAAGAATCCAAAGCCACATAAAATTATTAGTATTGCTGCATATAAGAAACAAGAAGAGACCGTAAGGAGATGATAGATAAGTTGCAGGAAGAGTTTCGAGATGATCCAGAACTGCCACTGCTTCCCATATAACTACTTCCTCCCAAGCCACGACCAGAACCAGGATATACTGATGAATAAGATCTACCAGTAACCTTCAATAACAATTACGAACACATGGTAAGGAACAGATACCAGAAACAAAAAGCATAAAGGAGAAATTGTTGACAAGACATACATCACCCCCACGAGACATATAATCACCAAAGCTTGAAGAATACATTCCATCACTGACATCACTTCCACTATAAGAGCCTGCAATTAACAATTTGATAACAAAACTATTATTTAACAACAGATACCAGAAACAAAAAGCATAAAGGAGAAATTGTTGACAAGACATACATCACCCCCACGAGACATATAATCACCATAGCTTGAAGAATACATTCCATCACTGACATCACTTCCACTATAAGAGCCTGCAGTTAACAATTTGATAACAAAACTATTATTTAACATTGTTAAATAATAGTAACATACAATCTGGATCAATATATTCTACGCATCAAGACTTGAACACATTTGACAAAATCATACCTCCGCCATAATCCATAATTTGGCGATGACTGTAAAGAGCATGAGAGTCCTGACTGGGAATTGAACTTCTGCGATATGAAATGGGTCAAGTGTAAGTAGAGATTTAGCAGATAAACAGATCTAAGAATTAGAAGGAGATGTTTTGTCTTTATTTACTCATTAACGTCATAGAGAGAGAGAGAGGGAGAACGAGAAAGATGTAGAGAGAGATTGAGGGAGAGACAGACATATAGAGAGATTGAAGGATTGAAGGATAAGAGTAAGGTTTAGAATATGTGGACGAGCAAAGTTTGGGGATAAGGGGGAGAAGGGGGAAATAAAATGCTGGAAATTTTCGGTTGGGGGGAATTTGTGTGCCTTAACATTTTAAGTTTTTCAATGTGTTATTTCATTTCATTTTTTAATTTTTTAAATATTTTGGTTCAAATTTTAATTTTATTTTAATTTCATCAAGAATTTATTAGATTTCAGTTTTAAAATTTTAAATTTTACATATATGTATGTACTCAATTTAGTGTTGGGAAAAATAATCAAAAAATAAAAAGGTTGGTTAGTACGGAATTTTAACAAAAACGTAGTAAAAGTGTTGCTTCCTATAACGAGGCACGATCCAGATTAACTGAATATTTTTTTTGAATGATTTCTTCGACGTTCGAACTGTACGAAAGTTAATAAACAATCATTTTAGTGTTGGGAAAAAATAATCTAAAAATAAAAAGGTTGGATTGTACGAGATTTTAACAAAAACGTAGTAAAAGTGGTGCTTCTAGTAACGAGACACGATCTAGATTAACTAAATATTTTTTTTTGAACGATTTCTTCGATGATCGAACCGTACGAAAGTTAATAAACACTCATTTTAGTGTTGGGAAAAAATAATCGAAAAATAAAAAGGTCGGGTTGTACGGGATTTTAACAAAACTGTAGTAAAAGTAATGCTTCCTATAACGAGACACGATCCAGATTCACTGAATAATTTTTTTTGATTTATTTCTTCGACGATCCAGCCGTACGGATATTAATAAACATTCATTTTAGAGTTGGAAAAAATAATCGAAAAATAAAAAGGTCAGGTTGTACGAGATTTTAGCAAAAACGTAGTAAAAGTGGTGCTTCCTATAACGGGACATGATCCATATTCACTGAATATTTTTTTGAATGATTTTTTCAACGATCCAGCCGCACGGATGTTAATAAACACTAATTTTAGCCTTAGGAAAAAATAATCGAAAAATAAAAAGATCGGGTTGTACGAGATTTAAACAAAAATGTAGTAAAAGTTGTGCTTCTAGTAACGAGGCACGATCTAGATTAACTGAATAATTTTTTTTGAACAATTTCTTCGATGATTGAATCGTACGAAAGTTAATAAACACTCATTTTAGTGTTGGGAAAAAATAATCGAAAAATAAAAAGGTCTGGTTGTATGAGATTTTAACAAAAACGCAGTAAAAGTGCTGCTTTCTATAACGGGGCACGATCCAGATTCACTGAATATTTTTTTTGAATGATTTCTTCGATGATCCAGCCGCACGGATGTTAATAAACACTCATTTTAGTGTTGGGAAAAAATAATCGAAAAATAAAAAGATCGGGTTGTACGAGATTTAAACAAAAATGTAGTAAAAGTGGTGCTTCTAGTAACGAGGCACGATCTAGATTAACTGAATAATTTTTTTCGAACGATTTCTTCGATGATCGAATCGTACGAAAGTTAATAAACACTCATTTTAGTGTTGGGAAAAAATAATCGAAAAATAAAAAGGTCTGGTTGTATGAGATTTTAATAAAAACGCAGTAAAAGTGCTGCTTCCTGTAACGAGGCACGATCCAGATTCACTGAATAATTTTTTCGAATGATTTCTTCGATGATCCAACCGTACGGATGTTAATAAACACTCATTTTAGTTTTGGCAAAAAATAATCGAAAAATAAAAAGGTCGGGTTGTACGAGATTTTAGCAAAAACGAAAACGTTGTAATGATATAGATTCCGGTAAATATTATTCTTGAAGATCAAAGCCCAATTCGAAGATGTTACTGAAATCGGATTTTGACGCTCCGATAGTTGAATCGAAGCTCTAAACGAACCCTACATGTTTTTTACAACAGATGTGGTTCTGGTGATTTCAATTGTTTTCTAAAATTCGATTTATTTTCGAAATTATTATGATTAAAAATAAAAAAAATTTCAAAAATTGTTTGCTGTGAAATCTGAAGATGCCATGTTGTAGATCTTGTTTTTCTGGTCAATTTCATATATCATATGTTGGATTTTGAGTTCCATAACATATAGAAATTGGAGATTGATTATAGTGTTCTTCGTGTTCTTGGTGTTCTTGGAATGAAAGCTTGAAGATGGTGATGAATAGTATTATTTTAATCATGTTTTGGTAAAAAGGTAAAAAAATGAAATGTTTTTAACCTTTTCACCTTTTAACTTATTTACTTCTAATTACTAAATTACCTTTTATTTAAAAAGGTAAATTATTTATTTATTTTTCATAATTGTTTTTATTTTGATTATTTATTTTAAATCCAAAATTTAGTTATAAAAATGCAGAAAAGTTATTTTTTAAAATTGTCATTCTAACAATACTTTTTACGAAGTATTGTCTATGCTTCATTCACATAATATTTCTAAAAAATGTTGTGTGTTGGTTCAGTGTCACACAACACTATGGATAACATATTGTATGACTGCTACTTAGACAACAGACCTAAAAGCACTTGTCTGAATACAACAACGGTTTTCCGGGATATTGTGTTGCAGGCATTTACACAACACTTATTTGCTAATGCTTGTCTAATCTTAAAAATACTTATGCATTTACACAACACCCCTAGTCAATAAATGCTTGTCTGGTAAGATTTATCACACAACGGTTTTGGCCCATTGTGTGAATGTTGGATTACACAATACTTTCTCGAGTAGGAAAATAACAGTTGTCTGATCATTTCGGGCAACACTTTTTTCCATGGGTGTTATACGATACGTGTCGTCTATTTCCAGATTTCTTGTAGTGTGCATATGGTTCACTAATAAAGCCATCTTTTGAGAAGATTCTAGTGCAGCCTGGCGAGGACATTAAGTTGAATAGTTCCCCAGATGGAATTCTCTTACCAATTAGTCAGATTAAGAATAGGAAGAAAGGGTCGACTGCACTTACCCAAAGTAGGTTCCTCACTCTTGTTGAAAACTTGTTTGATCATGATTTTTGACTGCTATGACTTATGCATGAGCACTTGAAACCAGGGATATCATAACATTATCTCCATTCAAGATATTTTTTAATATCAAACAAAGGGACCCATTTTCTTGTCTTTATTAAAGTATCATCTATGTTGTTTTTGGACTTCGAAAGTTGGTTGTGTATGTGTACTTGGTGACATATTATACACTGAAGGCGGGGAGGCAGGGAATTGGTACAAAACTGATAGCGGAGAAGGAGACTTCTAGGATAGGAAGGAAATAATTATACACTGCTAGCCTGTAAATCTTTTAAACAGGAAACAATACTGTGAGATATTTACACCATTATACAACACTACGGTTACCTGGGTAGTTATATATCAAGTGCATATCATCAATAAAACCCAGGAGAAAACATACTGTACTTACATATGCTCTGTTCTGCTGATAACAGGACTGGTCATGCTTTTTGTCCTTGCTTTTGGCTGGCGTCTGTATGAATCTTAAGATGATTATACTTGTACACACTATTTTTTAGAACTTGTGTATATTCAGTTTGTCCTTTTTACCGTTTTATATGCTCTTTATCTTTTCTAATATTTTTTCTACTTCATTCTTGTGAAGCTTCTAGAGATGTATTTAGTCCATTTTATCTTGACATAATAAATTATTATGTGGAGCAGTTTATTCGAGTTTATCCAGCAGATGTAGAGCAATTTACTGAACCTGATACATTCAGGTAACAATAATATTTTTAATTTCTTGGCGTATCTAAGTTTTGTTGATATTTAGAAAGTAAAAATTATATGCTCTTGTTTAAGCAACCCTGTCTTTGAATTTGTAAGTTGAACTTCGAGAGGAGTTTTTTCTTGGGTGTTAAAACCATTTTTTTCCCACTTGGATGTCAGGTCTTCTCAACTTTTAGTCGCCGACAATGATTTCAAGAATGCAGACTTTAGAGTGTAGCTTGGTCAGACAGTGAACTGTTTATTAGCTTTGAGGAGCATTCCAATTTTTAATGAAAATGATGCAATCAGTACCAGAAAAGCTCCATACGAGGTAAAAAAAAAAGGTTTTATGTCACATTTTGTATCTTCTTGTTTGTGATTTTTGTTTTGACTCTTAGTACCAGAAATGTACAATATAAAGACTCTTGTAAGGACTTGCAACACCCTTTATGCTCTATTTTAAAATAGTATTTTCTCATTTTCAGTTTACTACTTTTCTAATAATTACGATCCTTTCACAATACACATTTACCTAAATCACATCCCCCCTACCCCACGCCTATAAAACAAAATATAAAATTTGCATTAAGAAATTGAAAATCTTTAATGGAGTTTATTGGCTATGGTGCAGATATCTGCTCTAGCAAATTCAGTACACAAATTTGCCGACATAGAAGAGCCCATATGCCGTGTTTTAAAGAAGACAGAGGTAAAAAGATATATATGTTAATTTGATTGTGAATTGAATGTCAATCTTTTGAAGTATTAAGTATATCTATG
The DNA here is from genome assembly GCA_036435485.1 of Saposhnikovia divaricata. Lineage (NCBI taxonomy): Eukaryota > Viridiplantae > Streptophyta > Magnoliopsida > Apiales > Apiaceae > Saposhnikovia > Saposhnikovia divaricata. Next base: position 49,765,059 of record CM071596.1, on the reverse strand, counting down.
ACATGCTGAAAATAAGATAAAACTAAAATTTATTAAGTATATATGTCTGCCAACTTTCTTTTTCTTTGTTTCAGCGAGATACATTTGATTTTGTTCTTATTATTGAATTTTTCCTTTAATTGTTCTCAGTATTCTTACGATCTAATGATGCAGTGAAGGCAGAAGGAGAAACAAAAAAAGGGAACCAGAAGAGAATAAGGTACCAAATATACTTATACTGGTGCAATGTTATGGGAGGATATATGTATTATATTATAAATCGTAGTATTGTGATATTTGTAAGTTGGTAACTAGGATATTCATGATATTTGTAAGTTGGTAACCCAATGCTTTTGTTTTTTATTATACAGGTGATTGGGTATTTTCTATCTCACCTTTTGTTTTTGGAAGTGCTTCTCATTAGTTTATAACATTAGTTAAACTGTGACTCATCTTTTTCATGTGCATATCAGCTTTGTTATAGTACTAGCTTGAAAATGTAATCATTATATTATCATTAGTATGTAGCGTAGATGTTTGTGGACAGTTATAAGGTTTCTTGACTTCTCGGATGATAATCGCTCTGGAATTAATAATTCTTTGCATCGTATAAGTGCTATTCGAAACCGTAAAATGCAAATAATAGGCCTCACCTGCTGAGTACGTCGAGCTGTTTCTGGAAGTGTTGAAATCATACGAGACTTGATTGAAGGAGGCGGTTCTATCTTGGTTATAGGACCTCCTGGAGTTGGCAAAACAACCTTGATCAGGTATACTACATTTTTTATCTTATTAATGTTCACAATATCTTTCTAAAATAACTGTATGAAAAGATGAATTGTAATATGTTATATATCACATTTACTTAAATTGAAGCTATGTAGATGTATATAAATAAATAGACTTCATATTACCTTCACTTTTTGGATGTATCACTAGGCTCTCTAACATATAAACCTTTAACCAGGAAGCTAGTGCAGCAATTTCTGGAGCTGATGTCTATGGAAAACTTAAATTTGAAAGTGGAATCCACAGAGTGCAGGTTTGTTGCCCCCTACTTCGAACTTCTTTGTTGTTTTTTCCCTCCCTTCTCCAACTTATCTGCATCTCAAACTGCAGATTATATATATGTGTTTAGATAAAAACTTTACATTTGTTCTCTTGCAGCGAGTTCCAGTGATAGAAAAATCTCGACGTGTTCACACCAGCGCAGTTTCAGTTGCTATCCTCCCTCAGGCAGATGAGGTTGCTTCATGCATATAAATATATTATATTTGCATAGTACTATTATAGAACTTTACTCATTTCTTTTTGAAATGCTATACTCTTGTAAAAGATCGTATCTTCAAGAATTGTGTCTTAGCCACTCTTTGTTCTTATTGCTTTTGTATGGGACAGAAGTGTTATTTCAAGAAGACTATTTGACCCTATTCTATCTCCTTGCAGGTAGATGTACATTTGAAGAATGAAGACTTAAGAATTGATACATATAGATCTGGTGGTTCAGGTGGTCAGCATGCATATACTACAAACAGTGCTGATAGGATAACCCACAAAGCCATGCATAAATATATGGAAAAAGCAATCGGCATATGTAGTTTTAAACTTTATTTTTGTTCTCCGTGTAATAATTGTTGAGAAAAATTTGATGTAAAGAATTGTAATTTTATTTGACTTTGAACACATGTAATTGGATATTTTGCATTAAGTTGCCCTGGTTTATGAAATATTGATGATGCAATTGGATTGTGGCTATAAATGACCTGGTTTAGTGTATTTTTAGCATGATCCTGCTATTTTTTTTTTTTGAAAAAATGTTACAATATAGGCCTTAAGGCAATGTTTTCCTGTCGTTGCAATAGCCGGGTGTAGTGATAAATTTAAAAATAAGTCTTCTAAAGTGAATAGGATTCTCTAATAAAAATTCAAAGCTATCTGTTCTCCTCTATTTCTAGGCTATTATAGATGGATTTTGCTTATTGGACCACATCTGAATTAAAGAGAAGTTCACAAGCTTCACGTGGGCTATAAGATCGTTAAAATCGGACTTCTGGAACTCAAGATAAGGCCCAAACAATGTAAAAAGCCCGTGTAGTCCAATAATTCTGAATTATCATCTTATTTAGCTCCAAAATAGATCTTTTTTCTCCAAATTCTTCTAAGTTTAGAAATTTCTTATATCCTACAATAAAACATCAAAATCTATTAAATAAATATCCAAATCGATGCAAAACACAATAAATATGAGAATAAAATCATCTAAAATATATATAAAAATATATTCTATCAGACATCCCCACACTAAGCAGTTGCACGTCCTCCAACAAATAAGAGAAATAAAAATTAATCCTAACTATCGTCACTTTCGTAGATGACACAATTGCTTTGAGCAAATGCAATAAGTCGTTAAATCCCTAGGTAGCGCTAGTAGGACGAGTGTTGTCTCGTGAGGGTTTATAGTTAATTTAACCATAAAATCCATTTTTATTCACCAAGTCTCAAGCATGCAACATATCATAGTACTTTACACAAGTAAATCTCAATTACACAATATTGAAAGTCTGTTCACATACACATCATACGTACAAGACTATCCAAGTAAGTACAAAGTCTAAATAGACAAAAAGATCAAGAAATAGACATCAATGTCGCTTGAGCGGGTAACATGTCATGGATAGAAAAAAAAACTAACATAACTCTTAAATCATACGAGTGTATAGGTGAAGTGTATTCCCTCAAGTTCAGTCAATAAAGTCATGTGCTACCATATGCTTGGTTGTCCACTAAATCTCCACTACTTTGTATACATGCATGCACAAATCAAAAGGTCTTTATTGAAGGTTGTTAAATGGCTAAGGTGAAGGGTATGAAATCAAGAAAAAGGCTAGCAAGTGGCTAACTTGACAACTAATAGAGCAAAATGGTCATTTTTAATTAAAGCACTAAACATTAAATTAGATCATGTAAAATCTGAGAAAACTCTCACCAGCATTAAACTCCAAGCACATATTACCATATACTTTTTCACATTCATATTGCACAAACCAATGAACACAACTCTCTACTAGATATTGTTTTTTTTTTCAAACTCGAGTAAGCAAGGGCAATGACAAGTCACCAAGAATAATTTCTAGTACATTGCACTTAATACCCGCACATGTACATGGATCATCCATTTCATATTACATTGCACTTGCCACCCATTGGTCTCAAAGGAGTACCTAGCCTCTCTCTTTTTCTTCTTTTTTTTCTTCCATATTGATTCCCACCAAATGAACACACTATAACAAAGAAGTTACCACACTATTCATTCACCAACCCCCAAATGAATCAAAATGCTCTACTAGTAAATCAAGAGAAGAAAAAACAAATAGGCTTAAGAATTTAGAAAACATAAAGGATAAAAGGCTCAAAGAGGTTCACTAAGTATATCATTCACGCGTACTATTTGGATAAATGTGGTTATTCCTAGTGCCATTATCATCTTCATGCACACACATATCATGTAATATCAAAATGGTTTAAAACAAGTTCTAGAGCAAAATATTCAATGATGAACAACACACAACAATAAAATTTGATCGATATAAAATGTATCAATCACAAATTAGGCTCAAGATCTCATAAGGTGAAATGAAAGCATGCTTCAGTACTCACTAAAGTAGCATTTCAAGTTTTATAATTTTCGCAAGCAAAAAAAAAAGAATCATCCAGTAACAAATGATTTTAAAAAACATGACATATCAACTAATCATGCAAAATAAGCCCACACGCTTTGAGACATGACAATATACAAAATGTTTTAGTTTTTTTTAATTTGTTTTGGATTTTTCAATTTATATATTTTTTTTAATTTTTTTTTAATATTGAGAACCCATCCCCATACTTAAGTGGTTCATTATCCCCAATGAACTAATGAACAAATACAAAACTACAACTAAAAAAAAATTAAAACTACACTAAAAAGAAAAGAAAGAAAACTTCAAGGTGTAGGGTGTGAAAAATATCTCTGAATAGAAGCAGAGATGTCATCCAATTTTTTCCCCATCTGCTCTTGAGCTTCTATGATTCGAATTTGATTTTCTTTTAGCTCGGCAACTTCTTGCTCAAGAGTTTGTACTGGCTGTCCAAGTTCCTCCCTAATCCTCACCAAATGATGTTTTGTGGGGTACCTTAAATATACCCTCTTTGCCACATCGACACAACATATGCATATCAAATAAATATTCAACATCAAGATTAGAAGACCACCCTTCCAAGACTTTGAGACTAGCCGTGTCACGATCAAAAATAGCCAACTCCTTAGCAACGTGAGTGATAAATCCTCCCATCATCAGACCACCTTTACGTCTTTTGGAGTGATACAGAAACCGCTCAATCAACAAAGTCATCCAATCCACGGGAAGTTTTGCATCAAAGTAGTACAACAAAGAAAATTCCCCTTTTGAATTTTGTTGTTGCTTTCAGCACAGCCACATATGGTGAATGATAAAAGTCGAGCAAAATAATGGTAGCAATGGCTGATGATATCTGAAGCTGAAGCACATTGAGCAACATAGCTTTCAGTACTTGGCAGGCCAGTGATCTTGAGCCAAAAGGGAGTGGCGTAATCAGTAGGAAGTTTTGTAACTAAACTTTTGTAATCTCATAAGGCTTATTTGCAATCCTAAAAGATTACAAACCCTCGTTGGTGACCGAGAATAAGCTTAGGAACTCATAAGTAAGAATAACATAAGAGGGTTCATCCATCTCAATTAAATGGCTCCATCTGACTTTGCCAAGTTTATGCTTTAGTTCTTCTGCAATGTCCAAATGACCAAGCGCATAATAATTCACGTACTTATTGGGGAAGACTTGATATTTGGATAGTTGTGCATATAGAGATCGTTGATTTTCTCCAATGGGCTTGATGTAAGGATACTTTTGAATAACATTTTTTGGTGGGGCCACCGTGACTATTTTAGAACTAGGTTTTTGTTTCTTCTTTGGAGGAGAAGAGGGAGGTGAACGGTGACCCATAACAGAAGACGGATGATGCAGGCACTGTCTGTAGTAAATAGAAGAAATTCACGAGAAGGTGCAAGAAACCCTCGTTAGCTATGGTCAGGGCATGCACATTGAATATATTAAAATCTTTCCCACGTATCTCTAAGAGACTCTTCGCACTCTTGTTTAAAACCCGTCATCTTGTCAATCAATTCCTCAGTTCTATTGGGAGGGAAAAAAATTGTTAATTAGAAGGCTTGAGCAATGCATCCCACTCGATTAAGATGATATCATTCAACCATTTTTGAGCTTTTTCACGAAGAGAAAATCCGAACAACATGACTTTCGACTGGTCTGTAGTGACTCCCTGGTGTTTAATGTAGTGCAGAATTGTTGAAACCTTTACAGATGAAGTGTAGGATCTTCAGAGGGAAAACCAACAAACTAATTTTGTTGGATCATATTAAGTAATGCAGGTTTAATCTCAAAGTTTGCTGCTTGAGTAGCTGGCATTGCATGGCCAATAGGCACACTACTCGGAGAAGGTTGTGAGTAGTTCTCAAAGATTTAACAGGAAGGTCTGCCATTTTGATTTTTGAATCAAGAAGCTTTTGTTGCTTTTCTTTCCTTTATTGATCTATGTATTATTGATAAGTCATTCCAGAATCAGGACTAAGAGGAGTTATATCCGCTTCTTCCATAGGTCTATGAATCAATAATTAAAACAAGGAAAGAAGTAAAATCGGTCGCAATTGGAAAAAAAGTTCCAATGAGACAATGGAAACAATCTAAAATAATTAAACTAAAATCTGTACAAACTAGGCATCTCCCCTACGCGCCAAAAACATGATGTGTTTTATTAATCTATTCGCAAGTGCATGGTGTCTGTTGTTAGCAAATACTAGCAAGTACGGGTCGAATCCAAAAGGAGACAAGTTTTAGAAATTTAATTTAATTTAATTCTTGTAAATTGTTCCTAGAGAATAACGATTAGTGAAGATTTTGTCTAACTAAATAATGCAAATAAATATGTTTAGAAATCATATAACTAAAGTTTAGGGCAACCGGGTTCACAATATATGTTCACACCAAATTGGGTTTTAAGCTAAAGAAACTAAAGTGGTCACATAGCTAGAGTATGTCAATCTCTCTCATGTATTAACACTCTTAAAACATGCTTACACACTAATAACCATGCTTACACACTAATAACCTTTAGTAATTCAGCTGGTCAAGTAATTAGAACATGTGTTAATCTCTCTTGAGTATCAACATTCTCATAAATCCAATGATGTTATCGCATTCACATTCATTCCTACATTGTCTCTCGATCTATTACCATTATTGCATACATTTAATATGTGATATTGACCAATTACACAATCAAACATAAAAAACATATCAATTAGAATCACTTAAACCAATCAAACTACTATGAGAATCAATCCAATATCATGGTTTAAACATGATTTCCCCTTAATTAGCCCTAAAATACAACTGAACATATATGCTAGGAATTAAAGAAAGGAAAAAAAATAAACAAGCCATATAAAACATAAATATCTAAACAAGATGATAAGGAAGTACCTCTAACTTCCTAGCTCTTAGAATAAAAAGTACATTCTCCTCATCTCTATCCAAGCTAATAAAATTAATAATCAAATCTCCCCTAATAATAAAGTAGTTTACAGCTTTAATAAATTTACAAATAAGTCTTCTAAAGTGTATAGGATTCTCTAATAAAAGTTCGATGTCTGTTCTGCTCTGTATCTGGGCTATTCCAAGTGGATTTTGCTTATTGGACGACCTTTGAATTAAAGAGAATTTCACAAGTTTCGCATGGACTGTAAGACCATTAAAATTAGACTTATGGAACTCATGATATGGCCCGAAAAACGTAAAGATCCGTGTAGTCCAATAATTCCAATTTTTCTTCTAATAACAACGAGTTTTAAATAGAAGATTTTTTCTCTAAATATACTCGAAAAAAGTACTAGATTGTGTAATGATAAGACTAGAAAATATTACTTGCCTAAAATGTATGATCCCATTTTGAATGGATTATATCGGGGAACAATCAAAAAAAAAAATTTCACTTTCAATCATTAAAAAAATTTCTTTAGAAAATTTCATAGTCTCCTTCTTCCTCATACTGATTACCAAGAGGTTGAACAGAAAATAGACCGATTTGTTAAAAAAACTTTTTCAACGGAAAATCGTCATTTATTTACTTTAATCAGTAAATTCGATAGAGAATCGGGATCGAGTTTAAATTGGAAGGGCCTCTCTTTATTTTCAGAAAAAGAACAAGGAAGGATTGGTTTAGAAAAAACAGCCAAATTTTACAAATTTTTATTGAATACAATTCTAACTAACCCTAATGGTCAAAAAATAAAACAAAAATTTGTAATAAAAGAAATCAGTAAAAAAATCCCTAGATGGTCATACAAACTTATTACCGAATTGGAATTCCTGTCGGGTGTAGCTCATGAAAGCCTACCGTTGGATTATCATATACGTTCAAGAAAAAAAACTAAAAATTATAGATATAAAAGATATGAAAAAACTCACTCCATGAAATCTGGCCATTTACGACGGCAAACTTACGACGTTTTTTTTCTGCGCGCCAAACATACGATGGAAATCGGAAAACCGTCGTAAGTTTGGGGACAACATTCAACTTGCGACGGAATGTTCGTCGTAAATTTGTTTTTTTGGGTTTAATTTAATTGTAAAATGAATTAATTTTACTTTTAATGAAACGTCGTCGTTTTAACGGTAAATTTACGACGGAAATTTCGTCGTAATTTTTTTTTTTTTGTGATTAAATTTTATTGTAAAAGGAATTAATTTTACTAATGGCGAGACGACGTCGTTTGCACTGTAAACTTACGATAGAAAATTTTGTCATAAATTTGCTTTACTAGAAACTTACGACGGAATTCAATTTACATCGTAAGTTTGCTGACCAAAGTTAGCTTACCAGACAATATAAATGCCATCTACTGCATTTACACTTAGCCGTTCAAAGTAATTATTTTTTTAATGAATTTACGATGGAATTTCATATCCGTCGTAAGTTTCCCTGTGTAAAATTGAAAGCTACTGTCCATTTTCTAGCTAGCACCACATTCCTCCCAATTTTTCTTTTAAACAAAAACACATCTTCATATCATCAAATACATGACATAGCGACAACGATTACAGCAATCATCAAATGTAAGGATTCAATTTTAATCTCCTCTACTTTATTTTAATGCATTTAAATATATGTGATTTATTTTAAAGTTCATTACATGTTCAACATATATATGTGTGCACTTTGTAATTGATTTGTATATATATTTTTTTACATTTGTAGATGTCCTACGATACTAGTTGGATCTCTAAAAGAACTATTCCATGTGGTTATGGTTTTTCGAAAGAATTTGTTGATGGAGTTAAATATTTCTTGGCATTTGCAAAAAATAATATCAACGAATCGGATAATTCGGAACTTTTGATTAGATGTCCGTGTAATACATGTAGGAATCAACTCTTTCAACTCATTCCTGATGTCGAGTTTCACTTATATGCAACCGGTTTTCTTACGAGCTACACAATATGGCGTTATCATGAAAAAAAAATTCAAGAAATGAATGATCGTCAAGATGTGTATGATGAATATGAAATGTTGAGGGATGCCTTTAGAGGGGAATATTTTGGAGAGGAAATTAGCAACCACGAGGACCCGAACGAGCAAGCATTTAAATTTTTAGACAATGTGAATAATGTCGGGGAACCAATATATCCGGGCAATACCAAGTACACGCAATTGAAGTTTGTTACTAGATTCCTACATTGGAAGAATCATAATAAATGTAGTGATAAGGCATTTAATGAGCTGCTCCTTTTACTTGGAGATGTGTTTCTCGAGGGGCATAAGCCCCCTTTTAATTATTATGCTGTGAAGAAGATAGTCAAGAAGCTGAACATGGGATACGAGAAAATACATGCGTGTGAGAATGATTGCATGTTGTTCTACGGTGACGATAAAGATTTGGAAAATTGTAAGTACTGTGAGTTGAGCCGATACAAAGTTGCAACTAATGGCGGAAGCGATACAATTCCGAGAAAGGTCTTAAGATATTTCCCAATCACTCCTCGTCTACAGCGTTTGTACATGTGTACCCGCACAGCCGAGCATATGAAGTATCACAAGAACAGAATAGTGACTGAAGGGGTCCTTAGTCATCCTGTAGATGGAGAAGAATGGAAGGAATTTGACAAGAACTATCCGGATTTTGCAGCAGAAATTCGTAATGTTAGACTTGGTCTTGCAACTGATGGATTCCCCCCGTACAGCAATATTACTTCTACTATATACTCAGTTTGGCCTGTTGTACTACTTGTGTACAACCTTCCACATACCATGTCCATGAAGGAACCATACATGTACATGACACTACTAGTACCTGGGCCGAATGATCCTGGGAGGAATCTGAATGTCTATCTTAGGCCTTTGATTGATGAGCTATTTAATTTGTGGCGAGTTGGGGTGCACAAATTTGATACTTCTACGAAGACTAATTGCATGATGCGGGCAGCTTTGTTATGGACTATCGCTGACTTTCCCGGGTTGGGTATGGTTAGTGGATGGTCAACCCATGGGAAGTTGGCCTGTCATGTTTGTATGGGTGATGTTAAAGCCAAGCAACTACCATACAGCAGGAAGTCCAGTTTTTATGGGTTACATAAGGGATTCCTACTCAAACGCCGAAAAGTACGAAGAAGAGGTCGAATTGTTCGTAACATGGTTGCTGGTATCACTTTTCCACCACCCGGGAAGCCACACAGCAAAGAAAGGGCGGATGGATTTGGGGATTTACACAACTGGACGCATGTCACTAGCTTCTTTGACCTTCCATATTGGGATTCATTGCGCCTGCGTCACTGCATTGATGTCATGCACACGGAGAAAAATGTATTTGACAACATATTTCATACTATTATCTGTAGTGCCAAAACAAAAGATACCACAAGATCAAGAGATGATTTGAAAGCAATGGGCATCATGCAAGAGCTATAGATGAATGGTAAACAAAGGCCTAAAGCAAGATACGAACTTACCCGAGATCAGCTGAAATTGTTATGTAAATGGGTCCATCGATTGAAACTACCCGATGGTTGTTCATCAAACTTGAAGAGATGTTGTAAGATAGCTCAGTTGAAATTCCAAGGCATGAAGTCCCATGACTGTCACGTATTTATGTAGAAGTTATTAGCTTCTGCATTTCGTGAACTTCTTCCGGATGATATAAACAAAGTGCTTTGTGATCTTTCAAATTTTTTCAAAGACTTGTGCTCAACTACACTACTCGAATCAAATTTGAGGCAAATGGAAAAAAACATAATCGGGATCATTTGTACTTTAGAGACTAAATTCTTCCCAGCCATGCTTGATCCAATGGAGCATCTTCCCATTCATTTACCTGAAGAGTGCAGACTCGGTGGCCCTGTCCCAAAACGGTGGATGTATAATATTGAAAGGCTACAACGCAAAATGAAACAGAAAGTAGGGAACAAAGCACGAGTTGAAGGTTCCACTGCAGAAAAGTATGTACATGAAGAGTTGACACATTTCTGTTCCATGTACTTCGAGTCTGAAGTTGAGACATCACACAACTTGCTAGGTCGAAATGTGGTTGATGATCGCTTACGTGACCCAAATAAAATCGAGGCATTCACATATCCGGTACAGCTCTTGGGAGCATGTACTGGTTTTCATTTAGATGTGGATTCCCTACATGTTGCAGCACATTAAGTTCTCAATAACATGCCTGAACTGGCACCTTATATCACGTAAGCATTCAAGTACTTTCTTTCCTTTTTAACACTTTTAAATATTCTGCACTAACATAAAATGATCACTTTTTCAGTATGTTTGAATAAGAGGTTCGGAATCATAGTGCATATATATTGAGTGATGCTGAGATGGATACAATGTTAAAAACTCATTTAGCAACATGGTTGCAAAATAAGGTATTTCATTAATGCACAACAACTTATGTAATTTTTAAATTTGTTTATATACATGTGTTTGACGAGATTATTCCATTTCAGGTACAACACAACTACGAGCGATATCAATATTTGTTGCAAGGCCCAACTTCCTATGTGCTTTCTTATAAAAGATGCAAGATCAATGGATACTTATTCAACCTAGGAAGATCAAGCTCTGGGGTCCTTGTGAAGGGCAGTTGTTATGGTGATAGTGAAAGCAATTACTACGGGACTTTGCAAGAAATTCTTAAACTAACATACGGTGGTGGAAATCAAGTGATTTTATTTAAATGTCATTGGTATGATCATGTTAGGGGAGAAAGAAAGATAAAAATGGGGTGATCCTAATTGATCTTAGTTCAAAATCAAAAGGAGATGATGTTTACATTCTAGCAAGTCAAGCCACACAAGTTTACTATGCTCCCAGTGTGAAGAATCCCGATAGTAATATTCACACGATCATCACATGTAGACCTCAATTGTTTAGTAGAGGAACAAAGGATGTTGATGCGGAACCTCTTCAAGAAGAAGTCTCAAATACCATTGCATTAGATTTTTCCTTGACATCATTATTTATTGACTTTTCGCAATACGATATGGAAGAAGATCTACAAGAAGAACAAGAGCAACAAAATGAAGTAGAAAGTGAGGTAGAGGAAGAAAATACAAGGGAAAGTGAAGAAGAAGAAGAGGAAGAAGATGGTTATGATAGCATTGAAGTGGAAGATGAGTAAGAAATGTACCATTATAGGATTTCTAATTTTAAATGAATTAAAAAGAATTTTCACCATTGCAACTTTTTAAGAAATTTGAGGGCTTGGAAATCTTATAAATAAATAATATGATGTATTGGTGCAAAAAAATTGGATGGTATTATCATTGTAGGCTACTTTCTAATTTTAAATGAATTAAAATGGATTTTCGGCTAACAAACACTATTTCTAACTAACTTTTTTCACCATTGCAACTTTTTAAGCAATTTGAGCACTACGCCATAGATGGGCATATGTAACGCCTCTCAGATGTTACAATAGGCCCGAAAAACGTTACATTAGATCTATTGTAAAACCAGGAGGCGTTACGTTTACGAGCATTACAATAGATACCCTAATGTAACGCTTTTCTTCTCTATTGTAACAGTAGCAAAAGTATTACAATAGGCACCTATTGTAACACCAGGGGCCCGATTGTAACACATTTTGAGTGTTACAATAGCTCAGTTCAATTTTTTCAGACGTGGAACCATGTGCGTACGTGGCATTACGTGGCACCACGTGGCCACGTGGCCACGTGGCAACACATGTGGCGCCACGTGGCACACTGTGTACACGTCACCAGCCTCTATTGTAACACTATACTGGGCAATTGTAACACATATTAAGTGTTACATTTTATATTACATCATAAAATTTTACGTGAAAAAAGTTGAATAAAATTGCATATTTATTATACATCCCAAAATAATCCAATTCACCAATACATTACACAATCAACATACTAAATCTCCCAAAACATCCTAATCCACCAGTTACAGCATACAAAATCCCACCAATAAAATCAAAAAGAAGTTAAACGGAGAAAATTCACAGCATCAAAATGTTTAAGGCAACCACAAAGTTAAACATGTGATTTTGGCCACTGAGAAAGAACGCATTATGTTGTCACAGCTTCGAACGTCCAACCATTGCAACTGACCTGCAATAAACAAGTAGCTTTCAATAATTAAACTATCTATATAAATCCTACAGCTTCGTCCAACCATTCCAGTTATTATGAACAGGCCTACTTAGCATAAAAATTATAAATGGCTTACAAGAGCAGAAGCTCCTCCTGCCCCATTGCAAATTTCAGCAAATGCCAATTTTAGCATTGTTTTGTCTCAGTACCTGCACATGATACACCTTCACTCAGACACAGATACCAAAAACTTGTTCCTAGAGAGTAACATAGTACTCGGGTAAAATATGATATCATACAAAACACAAAACAGGTTCCCTTCATAAATGACTTAAGATTAAGCCTCTTCACTGCAATAACAAGAAATCTATTCAGAAAATAAACATAAATCCCATATTACTAGTCCAAGTGCTTGGTTTATAGTTCCACCAGATTTCCTTTTCAAATTTAATCTTTCGTTTACACAGAGATCTCCAAACATATCCTGCATTGGATTTCTACGTTGTACTCCATAAAACTTCTCTGCAACAACGTCAAGCAACTAAACCAACAGAAGCGCATAAGTTAGGAATACATTAAAATCATTGTGAGCTAAAGAGACAGATGAGTAAAGAATTAGGGCCATCTGGCCATCTTTTTCAATTATACAAAAGTACACACTATGCTAAAAATATTAAGTTCAGAGACAATTTTATATACCAAATTCATATATAAATCAATAATTCAATATATTGCCTATAAAAAAGTAGGCACCTCATTCAATGCAGGATCTCGATCCAAACAGGATGCATAACTCTGTCTCAACCTATTAAATAGTGGCAAAGCATCTCTCTACAACCTGCATTTGAAAAAAAATTGTCAATAACATACCTACTAACCTTCTGATTGATGGCATACCAATTATAAACTTTGACTACCCATTACAGTACTAGTCTACTAGATATCCTGAAACAAGACAGCCATAAAAAATGAGAAATGGAAACTGGTAGTTAGCCTAAAAGGCGGGACTACCGGTGTTGAAAGACTCATCAGTTAGCAATATAAAAAATGACAGCATTTCATTTTAATGGTACTTCCAATAAACTTTGTATAAGGTGTTAGTATTAACTTAAATAATATTAGTGACGAAGAGAGAGATCAAATCTCTATTAACTTAAATAACTGATTGTATCTGAATGACATACCTGAGCACCATAAATCACCTGCAAAGAGTTTTTAGTTTTTTATTTACAGTATTAGAAACATGACACGTGCGAAAAAATCTCAAGTGTTTATGGAAAAAGGATAATACCTAAATATCAAAGCCCTGGAACCATATTGAAGCCTGCAACAAAACTAATAAAACCAAGTGAAAAAACCCGTGTGCTCGAATTTGCTTCTCTGCCTCCGCTACATCTGAAATTGGACAGCTTAGTATGTATTGACAGCTTCGTGATGGAAGCACGTCATGGTGTGGAGAGAATTTAATCAATTGGCAAGACACAAACCAGGCGGTAAGTTCTCGTAGAGGCACTGCGCACTTGGATTCCCCTACCTCCGTTTGTAATAATCAATACAAACAAACCATCAGACTCCACAAACTCAATACAGTAAACAAAGGACTGTTACCTCATAGGCTCCCCAAATTTATCCAAATGGCTTGAAACAAAATATAGAGAACTCTAATTTTTAAGTTTTAATAAATCAGCTCAAGTACAGAATGATTAGTTGCATAATCAGGGTCCAGGTTTTTAATGTGTTATGTTATTTAAAAAGCCTTTCTAGACTTATAAAAAATGAAATTAGCTTTGCTCAACTGCACATTTGTTAACAAGCTAAATAACAATGGAGATTTAATTACACATTAATTTCTTTAACAGACCAAAAGTTTTTTCAACATAAAAAACTGCTAACTTGTCAGCTCTTGTGAACCTCAAGGTTTTGGTACGAGTGCTTAATTAGATAGTATATTAAGTTCTAACAAAAACTAGCCAGTATACCTTCAGACTTCAGTCATCAATGTCCAACTTTTGAAATAAAATTCCAACTTTGAGCTCAACTATAAAACAGTAAATTACCAACATTATATGTTATCAACATAACAGAATATTAACAGAACAGTACACCGGAACAGGCAACATTATACAAAATAGTCAATCAGGCAATTACCCAGTTTTTCGAATTGTGGATATTCTTGTGGTTCCCCTCTAAGATCAGTTACATCTCTAGATTTTAACCAATCTTGGTTGCGTACTTCAGCTGTTTCCGGAAAGTGAACTCCGATGTGAAGCAAAAATCCGAAGCCCCAACCGAACAATCCCTGAAATCAAAAATAGAGATCAATTAGTTGAAGTTTAAGCCTAATGAGTGAAGAAATCGAATTGATTCAACTCAAAACGAAGAACCCTAATTTGAAAAAGCCCCAAAATGATTTAGCAAAAAAAAAAAGATAAAGCCCCAAATTGAAGAAATTCAAGCCTCAAATCGAAGCCCCAATCAATTGAGAAGCCATGAATTGAACCCAATTAAACACTAACATGAAAAAATTATAAAGAAATTGAGGGAGAGCGTTTTAGGAGAGAGGGAGAGAGTTTTACGAGAGAGGGAGATGGGAGGGCCGAGAGAGAGTTTTAGGAGAGAGTGAGAGTTTTGTCAGTGTAAAAAGATTGAAATTTTTAGTTTGGGCGCTAATTTTTGCCCGCTTACAAATTTCATCGATCTGTGTGCCATTCATTAATCAACATTGTTATAAATATATTTATTAAATTTTGATTTTTTAAGAATTTTTCATTTTAAATTTAATAAATAAATAGAATCTAAAAATAATAATTAAATACTTTGATATTTAAAAATAAAAACTCATTTACTTGGTAAACTCTTAAATTTTATAATTAAATGAAATATTTTAAAGATAAATGTGATTTTTAAACAATTAAACAATTTTTTTGTTAAGATAGGGATGAGTGTTTGACTGTTTGGATAAGTGGGTTGTGAGGGTAACGAGCGGGGTTATCTATTTTCATTTTGGGGGGAAACGAATGTACTCCACGCTGGCAGTTCTAATATATTATTAGTTTTTAATTTATTTTTTAATCATTTTTCATAATTTTTAAAAAGTCATACAAAATATATGTTATATATTTATATATAAATTTTAGTGATAAAAATATTCTAAATTTTTTACTATATTAATTCTTATATTTTAGTGAGAGAAACCATCTAAATATATTATATTATTTTCATAACATATTTATTTTATTTAGTACTTATTATTATTATATGAATTTCAAAAATTAATATTTAATCCAAATAAGGAGTTCGTTAATTTAAAATCAAAGAGGGTTTTCATTTTCCGGAAATTGGGTTAAAGAGTAATAGATTTATTAATTAAAAGTTATTAAAAAAATAAATATTCGTATTAAAAATTTTAAAAAAATAGTAAAATTCAAAAACTAGTATTACCTATTCTAACACCACGGTGTGGTGTTACATTTCACGTAACACCGTAATTTCAGAGTAACACTAGATATATGGCTAATGTAACACCAATCGAGAGGTGTTACAATAGGTATGAACTTTACTAGCTATTGTAACACTATTTGTGTAACGCTTACAAAAAAACATTACAGTAGCCCACTTATGGCGTAGTGGAGGGCTTGAAAATCTTATAAATAAATAATATGATGTATTGGTGCAAATAAATTGGATGGTATTATCATTGTAGGCTACTTTCTAATTTTAAATGAATTAAAATGGATTTTCGGCTAACTAACACTATTTCGAACTAACTTTTTTCACCATTGCAACTTTTTAAGCAATTTGAGGGCTTGGAAATCTTATAAATAAATAATATGATGTATTGGTGCAAAAAAATTGGATGGTATTATCATTGTAGGCTACTTTCTAATTTTAAATGAATTAAAATGGATTTTCGGCTAATTAACACTATTTCGAACTAACTTTTTTCACCATTGCAACTTTTTAAGCAATTTGAGGGCTTGGAAATCTTACAAATAAATAATATGATGTATTGGTACAAAATAATTGGATGGTATTATCATTGTAGGCTACTTTCTAATTTTAAATGAATTAAAATGAATTTTCGGCTAGCTAACACTATTTCGAACTAACTTTTTTCACCATTGCAACTTTTTTCACCATTTCACTAAATTTCTGATTTCAAGTTCCATTTTTCAGTTGTCATTTTCGACCTCATTTTTGAACTCTATATATATATATATAGAGTTAAAAAATGAGGTCGAAAATGATAACTGAAAAATGGAACTTGAAATCAGCAACTGAATGCAACCATATGCAACTAAATTTCTGATTTCAGTTGCATTCAGTTGAATATTGCCCTTGGCGGGGCCTTGCAACCCAAAATCACCCCTCCTTAAAAAAAAAGTTGAATGTGGTTGCATTTGGTTGTATATTGCCCCTGGCGGGGCCTTGCAACCCAAATCCACCAAAATCACCCCACCTTAAAAAAAAAAAGTTAAATGTGGTTGCATTTGGTTGTATATTGCCCCTGGCAGGGCCTTGCAACCCAAGTCCACCAAAATCACCCCACCTTAAAAAAAAGAAAGTTGAATGTAGTTGAATTCAGTTGAATGTGGTTGCATTTAGTTGAATATGCCCCTGCGCGGCCTTGCAACCCAAATGAACCAAAATAGCATCCCATCTAAAAAAAAAAAAAAAAAAAAAACACAACCGCTGCGTCCAAGTTAACAGAGGGCGTCCAAGTTAACAGAGGGGGGAGGGGGAAAGTGGAAAGGGGGGAGGGTTGGGGTTAGGGTTGGTATTTTTGCAATTTTGAAACTTAGGTTGGTAAAATTGCAATTATTTAAGGAGATGGTATTTTTGCAAATAGAAACTTTAAATCTAGTTTTCTTGGTAAATTTTCTAAATAATATGATGTATTGGTGCAAAAAAATTGGATGATATTATCATTGTAGGCTACTTTCTAATTTTAAATGAATTAAAATGTATTTTCGGCTAACTAACACTATTTCGGCTAAATTATATATGATGTTTGTGATTGTTTTTGTTTGTCTAGATATTTTGGTTGTATTTATTTGAATTTACAATCTATTGTTTATCTTAAAATTCACTACGCCATAGATGGGCATATGTAACGCCTCTCTGATGTTACAATAGGTCCGAAAAACGTTACATTAGATCTATTGTAACACCAGGAGGCGTTACGTTTACGAGCATTACAATAGATACCCTAATGTAACGCTATTCTTCTCTATTGTAACAGTAGCAAAAGTATTACAATAGGCACCTATTGTAACACCAGGGGCCCAATTGTAACACATTTTTGAGTGTTACAATAGCTCAGTTCAATTTTTTCAGACGTGGCACCATGTGCATACGTGGCATTACGTGGCACCACGTGGCCACGTGGAAACACATGTTGCGCCACGTGGCACACTGTGTAGACGTCACCAGCCTCTATTGTAACACTATACTGGGCAATTGTAACACATATTAAGTGTTACATTTGACTTGGTAAATATTATTTGATGGGCATATTAAAATTTCTACAATATTCTGTTTCTTACATAAAGAAACCCATCAAAATACATTCAAAGGCATTCAAAGCCATCAAAAACATTCAACCAGCCACCAAATAGTTACAATCATCCACACCAACATCATACTAATACCTAATAAAACCATTACAAATACTTCCAAAAGGAATCCAACATAATTCTAAACCAACAAGCACATACGATTAAGTCTAAATTTTAAAAGTACGAAACCATTACACAGTTACGTAATCATATTGCTATTCGGTTCCGCCTTGAGTCATAGGAGTACCGTTGTCTTCATCATAGTTGAAAGCTCCTGGATAAAAAACAATAGTTAAATCGAATGAATGAAATGTGAAATGAATGAATCAAGAATTAAGACTACTTTGCGATGCTGTGTGAGATTTATGCACTTATCTAATCAAATATTTATGTGAATATATGAAGCTATGATGCATCATGACTAATAAGTGTTAGTACCTTGGTTCAACCAATATTTTTAATTCAACTGGCAGAGTGCAAGTATCGTTACTTTTGTATCAAATATTTCATTTCCATGCTGTTTGATGGCATAAAAGCAAACTATGTAACTTTTACAAAATCAATGTAAAGCGTCACTGATCCTTAATTCGTAAATTAACAATCAAAACCGCCACATGAACATACAATACTAAAACACGATAATTACGCAAACTAAAATCCGAAACAACAAAAAAGCTACCTTAATGCTGGTTTTATGTCAGAGCTATTCTGAAAAGCATCAGCTTCCAGCTGCTCTTGATCCCTAAACAGACTTGGGCATTCATCCTTTCCGTACATAGCAATAAAAGGGACCTATAACAAGATTACGTAACAGACTTGTTAGTGAACATAAAGTTCAAGAATATACTCAAAATTATCATAGAAGATCTATAGTACAAGGAACAGTTATTACCAAAAAAAAAAAGGCCTGCAGAAATGCCAAAGTACAACCAGATACCCAAATCAATATTTACCTGCAAAATTTCCTTTCCTTTCTTCTACCAGATGCATCATAATATTCACTCATCTCTGTTAATCCTTGCTTGCGACGCTTTAACAGATCATCCACATTTCCAAAAATATCATGAGCTTCCTGTAATGCACATGAAGAGACTCCTGGCCTGGGCTGTTTTTTGGTTACCTTCCTTCTGAATGATGAGTACTATGTAAGAAACAACTTACAAAACAAACATCAATATAGAGAAAGTTCCATATAGTAACAACTGTTGTGTATTAAGTTATTTTGATGATATGATATATGAACCTTAAATACATTTGTTGACTTAATTGATTAACCAGTCATTAGGCTTAATGGAGCACAACCATCTACCAAGTAATGAAACTGAGAATTATAATTGAAGTCTTATTGAACTATTATAATGTATATAAGATATCTCAGCCTCTGCTGCTTTTACTCTCATAGCTCTTAAGTTTATAATAGCCAAAGACTAGGCATGTAAGTAATATAAATTTGAAGCAAGCACCTTGCGCAGTTATTGATGTGAGGTAGCAACTTGAAAAATTATTCATGATAGGAGAAGACCTGTTATTTTAAAATGCATAGAGTATAAAAATTCGAATTCAATATCAGATATGCAAGTTTACATAACAATAAATGTTTTGTACTGGAAAGCAAGAACTTGGGTGCCTTTCTATGCCTCTGGTGTAAGCAAATATGTCTTTTGGTTTGTGTTCAAATACAAATCATCCATTAAGGCCGAGTTTCAGGGAATAAAAAACAAAATACATAATAATCACCCAGACTTTCTGAAGACTTTTTCTACTCCCTTCCTGTCTCATCGATTTTGTTCAGAGTAAATGAGTAATATTGACAATGCACTACTTTTTTATTACTGCCTTGTCTCTGTAATTTCATAAAAAATGTCTGTGGTTTTATTATGATGCTTGGTACCTTGGTTTTTATCTTACATGATCGATGTTTGCAGCAGGTCTAAGGGACTAAGGGAATCAATTAGGGTCATTATTTTCAGTTGATAAATTTATTGACAGGAATCAGTAAATTCGCAAGTAACACGAACCAGGAACAGCGCGGCTAGAATATGCCTAGACACCAATTGCATTTTTAGTACCAGTAGTAGATGTAGCTGCATCAGGGCTCATCGCTGACTGCAATTAGTTGGAAACAATATAATAAGTGGGAGCAAGGGAGTGCCAGTCTACCAGACTACAACTTGCATAAAAAACGTACTTACCTTAACAAAGAATGATCCAATTCGGCTTCCAGAGAAAGATTTCAAGGGCCCCTTTTCATGCTGGAGGATATTATAGAGATATATTCTGAAATTTAATTCAATTCATACAAATGTACAATGAGCTTCACCATTACTCATTAAGAACTTCTGTTGTGGGTGGATTGATAATATCTGGTGTTAACAAATACTACTCAAAGAGTAAACGTACTTGTTATCCATGCATGAGGCAGAAAGAAACACCCCACTTAAATCTTGTGACAAGCTAGTAATGCCATATAAGCGTCTTTCCTAAAAAAAACATGGAAAACTTACTAACTACTTTCAGTACTTGCTCACTCTATGTCAACAGATAATTAAGTATAAACTAATATCGAGTTCAAATATATTCTGAACTCTACTATTTCATTGAATTCATATAACAAAAATTGTTATCTACATGCACATATAAGTAAATTATAACCATTGCGTTCAAGTTGCTCAACAATAAAGCCAGACATATCATCCTCATCTCCAATTTCATCATCTTCTTCTAGTTGCTCCTCCTCTGCAATGTCTTCAAGTTGCGTTCCTGAAATTTAAACATATACATTATCCAAATGGACAGTTATGTACAATCACCCATTCAAAATGTGTGCTCACAAAGCTTTACCCTCACCATCGCCAAATAGGCTGTTCTGGAGCATCTCCTCGGCCGTTCGCACACCCCTTCCAGATCTATCAAACTCATCACCATCAGAAAGTCAAGAATGATGATCCCTCTGAGCTTTTTTCAAACGATTAAACTTTTTGCTTTCCTGTTCAATCAAAACATGACCATTTCAAGGATGAAGGCAACTAATTAAGTGTCGGGAGAAAACCATCCAAGAATATGATTGTCTGAACCCACCTCTGGACGTCGGAAACCCGTGATATTATTATCCTCGAGCAGCTCATAGTCATCTTCATCAAGAACGTAGTTCTTCTGGGAATCCCTGTGATTTCAAAGACAAAAAATAATTAGCTTAATAGAAATGCAAATTTATGTGAGGGCTCAAAAGAAATCACTAACCTTTTCTTTCGCTTTTTCTTCTTTACCTTCTCCTCATCACTGTCTCCGCCGTCGTCTTCTTCTTCATCATCCTCTATAAAACCATCATTCTCATATTCATCCTGTCCTGCCTCTAATCAAGATACACAATAATCCAAATATGAAATACCATTAGCCTCCCCTTATACACAGTCTACAATTAAAAACACACAAAACACTTTAATACGAAAATATATACTAAATTGATTGCAATAACCACAAATTAAAAGCAATAAGTTGAAATCGAAAGCGATACCAAGTATTTTCCATGGCCAATTGCTTCGTATATGCGAAAGTGATTCATAATCTAGGGTTTCAAATTGTGAGTAACAAAATTAGATGCAAATTTACAGATGGGAGAGATCGAGATATGGATTAGAAAATTTGTTACCACAGAAACCATTTATTGGAGGGCTTCTTCCGGCCGAGAGAGTCGAGAGAGAGAAAGAGCTATAAGAGAGGAATGTTTTGTTTAGATATGTGTATACTTTTGTTTCAAGGGGAAATGAAAATGTTTAGTTTTCATTTGGGGGGAAAAAGCCCGCCCCATTTTTCACCTCGGGCAACACACTTTACTGTACTTATATCTTTTATAATTTAATTGAATTATTAAATTTATTATAATATAAAAATAAAAATATATCACATGTATTAATATATAGTATAAATTAAAAAATTTATCACTTAAACATACATAAATATCATGTTCATGTAAAAAAATATAAAATTGTCGAAGAAATCATTTTTACAAATAATTTTATATGTAAAAATATAAAATCGTCGAAGAAATCATTTTACATATAAAATCATCTACTTTGACCAGTTTGACTGTTCTAAAGTCAAACCAAATGCATCTAGGAATATTTTTAAAAAAATTACCACATCACTAAAATCGTTAGATCATGACATCCGTACATTTGGACCGTCGAAAAAAAAATTTAATAAATAGATTCATCATTCGAGACAAGTCTACTTAAAAGGAAAGTCTACTTTGACCGGTTTGACCGTTATAAAACCAAACCAAATACATCTAGGATGTTTTTTTAAAAATTACCACATCACTAAAATCGTTATATCTTGACATCCGTACGATTGGAACGTCGAATAAATAATTTAAAAAAATAGATTCATCATTCGGGACAAGACTATTTAAAAGGGAAGTCTACATTGACCGGTTTGACCGTTATAAAACCAAACCAAATACATCTAGCAAATTTTTTAAAAATTTACCACTTCACTAAACCGTTATATCTTGACATCCGTACGATTGGAACGTCGAATAAATAATTTAAAAAAATAGATTCATCATTCGGGACAAGACTATTTAAAAGGGAAGTCTACAAAATATATGTTATATATTTATATATAAATTTTAGTGATAAAAATATTCTAAATTTTTTACAATATTAATTCTTATATTTTATTGGGAGAAACCATCTAAATATATTATATTATTTTCATAACATATTTATTTTATTTAGTACTTATTATTATTATATGAATTTCTAAAATTAATATTTAATCCAAATAAGGAGTTCGTTAATTTAAAATCAAAGAGGGTTTTCATTTTCCGGAAATTGGGTTAAAGAGTAATAGATTTATTAATTAAAAGTTATTAAAAAAATAAATATTAGTATTAAAAATTTTAAAAAAATAGTAAAATTCAAAAACTAGTATTACCTATTGTAACACCACGGTGTGGTGTTACATTTCACGTAACACCGTAATTTCAGAGTAACACTAGATATATGGCTAATGTAACACCAATCGAGCGGTGTTACAATAGGTATGAACTTTACTAGCTATTGTAACACTATTTGTGTAACGCTTATAAAAAAGCATTACAGTAGCCCACTTATGGCGTAGTGATTGTTAGTTTAGTATTACAGATTTTGATGATAAAAGACAACAGGGGAAAAACGCCAGCCTGCAGTTTTTTATTCTATGTAACTTACGACGGAAATCTGGGTAAATTACGACGAAAATCTTGGTAAAGTACGACGACATTTATGTTCCGTCGTAAGTTTATAGATCTTGGTAAATTACGACGGATATCTAGGTAAGTTACGACGGAAATCTGGGAAACTTACGAAGAAATTCTTACTCCGTCGTAAGTTCCTTTAGGGTTCTTTAGATTTCTTCACCAATTTTTTTATAACGTATAGATCGATCATAGATATTATTTTAGATTGTTTTGAACGCACAGAAAATATACTATTTAGCTAATTAAAACTTGACAACGACATTAACCAGAACATCGAAATTCGTTACAAATAATAAGAGATAAATTACTGTACATCATGTATCGTTAAGAGTCTATTAAACAAACTAGATTTATTGTGTTATTATTTAGATTTATAAATCATAGTTACTTATCAACTAATATTCAACTTACAAATCACATCAACGATGTTAGGTATTGTATGTTCGTGTATATCAGTGGGACACTAAGGAACGAATACCAAAATTCATTACATTTCGTACTACATGAATGACGATATAGAAATTGTTGAGATTCTTTTAAGCATTCAACATTTGTTTTATTATTCTAGTTACACATCAACTAGCATCTCATAACAACGATATTAACTATTATATGTTCGTTTGTATAGTCTTGATAAAAAAAATTTAAACTATAAAAATTCCAACTTATATAAATTACAAAAAAATTAATATTAATTCCATAATTACGTGTGTTAGTGATGTATATGCAAAATTTATGGAATATTATATATAAGCTTATAAATGATTTTTGGTTTTAAAATCAATAAATTGTAGTATTATAATAAATACTTTATAAAAATAAAACGATTAACTATATATCCGAAAAATCAGAAAAGCTTCACAAGAAGCATTTGTCTCACTTGGTTTGGAGTCCTTTATTATCCTCGAAAGACCCAGGTTCGAATCTTCTATCCGTTTTTTATTAAAACGTTAACTTACGACGGAAACCGTCGTAAGTATTGGCAGTAAAATTTGGGGAAAAAATTGAATTGACCGCCTAGTCTAATAAACAATGTCGTTTACACAGTCATACGAGTCATACGATGTCGTTACACAGCAAAAACCCTAATAAATGCCTCCTCCTCCCTTTTTACTTTTCATCTCATCATAGACACAAACGGCTGCTGCTGCAGCGATCAAAAAGTGAACTTTTCTTTTCTTCTTACTGAAAATTGATTGCGGGAAAATGATTCTAACACTCGTCATACTGATTTCAAGGTAAAGTTTTCGGTTTGTGCAAGATTCTTATAGACCTGGTTGTTGTTATTTTTCAACTATTGATAACATGCAAGTATTCTTATACACTGTCGTATTATTAACACTGGGTAAGTGGGTATTACTTGTTTTGGCTCGAATTAGGTTTTAATCAATCTTTATGTTGATGGGTATGTATATCTGTCACTGGGTATATAAATCTATGACTAGGTATCAATAAATATCAATCTTTATCAGTGGGTATCTTTATATTTACTAGCTATTTAAAGAATATTGAAGTTCTTTTAGCAATATTCCATGTTTTTCTTTTTATGCCTTACAAAAAATTTACTGGGCATCTATATATTCCATGTTCTTTTAGCAATATTTACAAAAGATTTCTTACAGATAGTGAGATATGCTAGTGTATACATAATATGTAACTCTTGCTAGTGTGCTATAGCTAGTCGTGTTTATATTTATTTTGGAATTTTATGTTTATGAGTAGGACAACTTGAATCAAGGTAGGCTTGGGAAATTACTAGTGTGTGTCAGCTTGTTGCTCCATTTGCAAATTACATATATGGAGATATACGTACAATTGCTACGTACATGCCGTGAAGGATACGTCACCTTTTACAAGACTTAAATGTTATATATGTTATTTCTTAATCACATCTTTTGCAAGACTTAATGTAATTGTATCATTAGGTCTTATAATGTATATGCTTTTGAAGTGTTTGACGCTGCAATATGTTATATCTTACTCAAATAAGTTTGAAGTGTTTGACGTTGCAATATGTTATATCTTACTCAAAGAAGACGTCGACGTCGGCTTAGAGATGATGATGAAAATTCTGAATGTCTTCTTTGGGACGATGATGGGAGGCAGATTCTTCCTGTTGGGGTGGATGCTGATCCTCGCAAACATAGGACACGAGCCTATTCTCCTGGAGGATTTGGTACATACCCTCCTACCCCGACGGTTGTTCGGATTGCGGGTAACCTGTAAGTTATCACTGTACTGCTTGATTTGTTAGCTAAACTTATCTGCTTATTATATGTTTTAGTTTTGTATGGTTTTGGGTATTTAGTCACTGCATTTTTGGTTAAGTAGACAGTATTTTAATATTTTTTACCTTTTGTATTACAAGTAATCAGTCATGTACAGATCAATCACTTGACCAGCCAGTTCTGAACTTAACTTGCACAAACATGGAACATGTCCTTGTATTTAATGGTTAAAGGAAATGCAAAGCTTAAAATGTGTTTGATGGGTGGGCAATGAAACAGTGACATTTATATGCAGTGGCTTCTGGTGAATGGTCATGTGTGTGAGTGTGTTTCTGAGATCAAAATGCAACATAGATTCCAATATATTATATGTATCCTTTCTAGCTGTATATTATATGTATCCTGTGTACCCTCATGTGTAATGCATATTCTTATCTGGAAGAAGTCTCTTCGATACGTGTTGCGGAAGACACCGTCAACCTGAAAGAAGTCTCTTCGATACGTGTTGCAGGGAATTCCCAATTTGGGGGATGAACCAATACTGGAGTTATCATGCGCCAGCTGTCCCACTCCCTGATGATCAGTCGGGGATGGTACAGCCCAATATAGTTTACTACCGGTAGAAGGAAGAACTGACGGCTCCACTTGTCGATTGCCTTTAATAGTAACTCCCTGGCCAATGGTTAGGCCTTGTGATGGACCGCGCGACTCAGCCTCTTACACACGACTCCTAGTTCGAATAAATCCACAGCATTGAAACGTAGAGTTTGTCCTCCCTTCCCCAAGTGAAATACTTGTTGATAAGACTCAACAAAGTAGTCGTATCTAGTTGGAAAAGAAAATTCACCAACATTTCCCAAGCTTTTGCTTGTTAATGGATATCAACTTGTTCCAACAATCTTACCCCTCGAATGATGAGAAGGTACACACAGACTTAATGAGTCCATAGCAACCACGTTGCGAGTGAAAAGGATAAATTATGACCGGAAAGTCAACAAGATAAATAACCTTTCTCAAGTAAGGTTCCCTTATAATATGGAAGTTTGAGCGAGCATTTGAATCCCTTTAGGATAGATTTAAATGAAAATAAAAAGAGTTGGGAACCTTTCCTTGATAAAATAGTCGTAAAAATACTTAGAAAAATTTTACATAATATTTGGAGGTGAAAGATAATCTCCAAATAATATAAATCATTTTAAAAAGAATTTAAAAGAATTAAATAAATATTCCAAGAATATTTATTAACTCAATAATAATTACGGAATATTATTAAATCATAATATTGCTCGTAAGTAATCCTCGAATGAATATATAGAATTATTTACTAAATAAATCACTCCTTAAATGAATTTTCAAAATAATATTCATTAATAATTATACTCCAATAAGTATTTAAAATAATATTCCATAAATGAGTCAAACTTTAAATGAATATTTGAAAATAATATTCATTTAATAAATAATCTTCTAAATGAATATCCAAATAATATTCCTTTAGTAATCAAAACTTTAAATGAATAATCGAAATAATATTCCTTAAGTAATTTGAACTTCCAATGAATATTTTAAAATAATATTCATCAAGTATATAAACCTTAAATGAATATTCGAAAGTAATATTCATTTAATAAATAACATTCTAATGAATATCAAAATAATATTCAATAAATAATCAACTCTAAATGAATATTCGAAACTAACATTCATTTAATATCTCTCGTCTGAGATAATACTCGAATAACATTCCTCGAAAGATTTCCAAGTAATTGATACTTTTGGAAATATAAATAATGTTTAATAATAACATTCCTCAGATAAATAATAATCAGTCGTTGGAATCCCTCCGGGTTTCCACGACTATCTATATCTCAAAATACCGACTCGCGGTCTATATTTAGAATGAATATCATATGCCCTTCGCTAAGGGTCTTACCAAAACAATCCGGCTTATCACTGATAATTCGTATCTAGTCTATAAGCCAATATCAATTTAGGGAACAAGTATATCATAATATAATTTGACAATAGGCATGCATGCTATGGCATATGTATCAGAAACAACAGATATACATATTATCACAACAACAGTTCCAAGGTATTGGATACTTGCCTGGTAATCGGGTGTGGGTAGAGATAGCGTGTCCTGGGTCTGCTCGATGATCTATAAATAATCAGAACATTCGAGATTAACCACTTAACACCTTTTAAAAGTCTAAGTATAAACTTAACTTAAGTCGAAACATGTTTTCAAGTTATCTCGTTATGCACCCTTTTGTGTAACTCTTTTTGTCACCGATACGGTCCGACATTTGTTCATTATTAAGACATGTCATCAAACTTACACTTGGTATATACTTAAATCGTATAAGTTCTAAGGTTGGTTGTTTACAAACCAAGATTATATTTCGAGTTTTATCGCCCGTTTTCTAAGTGAATTTCCAAAGTTATAACCAAGTGTACTTTTAGGGGTTCGTTCGCGCTTAACTTTGATTCAATCATTTTTATAAAATCCGAAAATGATCCGTTTGACATGAGGTTTTCTCCCACACCTTCCTTATGCTATCTATTATTTAATTACCATGATTTTCCTTATGCTATCGGAAAACGAACCGCTTTTAGTAATTTTACCATAATTCCTAAACCGTAAATCAGAATGTTTCGATTTTCATGCCAAAACGATCTGTGGCTCGAGAACTATAAGGACATGTTAAGTAATCACTCAGGTCAGAAATTTATCCTAACTGTTATGCACGAATTGTTAAGGTCTAACGAAAATCGGGCATTACGACGGCTATAAATCGAACGTTTCTAATTTCATTTCATCAACACCAAGCCACACCGGGCATACCATACATCTTACATACATTATACTCATCTTATAAGTCCAAGAACAGTTCACTTTAGAACCATAATCATCATGTCTCATAATCAACAAAATCAATTACATAATCATGCTTACATGCTTATCATAACATCTAACTTATAACTAATCT
The DNA here is from genome assembly GCA_036435485.1 of Saposhnikovia divaricata. Classification (NCBI taxonomy): domain Eukaryota; kingdom Viridiplantae; phylum Streptophyta; class Magnoliopsida; order Apiales; family Apiaceae; genus Saposhnikovia; species Saposhnikovia divaricata. The sequence continues at coordinate 49,736,354 of CM071596.1, read as the reverse complement.
AAAAATCACCAAGAACACCATAAAACTTAAAATAAAACCTAGGGTTTGAGATGTCCATACCTTCCTTGAAGTGTTCTAAGACCTTACTAAGCCTTTATTATCTCTTGCATATCCTTAACCAAGCTTAGATCATTCTAAAGAAATTTTGAAGGAGACTATGAAATTTTCTAAAGAAATTTTATTTATGATTGAAGGTGCAATTTTTTTTTTGATTGTTCCCCGATATAATCCATTCAAAATGGGATCATACATTTTAGGCAAGTAATATTTTCTAGTCTTATCATTACACAATCTAGTACTTTTTTCGAGTATATCTAGAGAAAAAATCTTCTATTTAAAAACTCGTTGTTATTAGAAGAAAAATTGGAATTATTGGACTACACGACTCTTTACGTTTTTTGGGCCATATCATGAGTTCCATAAGTCTAATTTTAATGGTCTTACAGTCCACGCGAAACTTGTGAAATTCTCTTTAATTCAAATGTCGTCCAATAAGCAAAATCCACTTGGAATAGCCCAGATACAGAGCAGAACAGACAGCGAAATTTTATTAGAGAATCCTATTCACTTTAGAAGACTTATTTGTAAATTTATTAAAGTTGTAAACTACTTTATTATTAGGGGAGATTTGATTATTAATTTTATTAGCTTGGATAGAGATCAGGAGAATGTACTTTTTATTCTAAGAGCTAGGGTTAGTTTCTTGATCTCTTTCATTTTTTTGCTTAGTTGGATGCTTTTGTTCTTCATTAATACAAGTTAGAGGTACTTCCTTATCATTTTGTTTAGATATTTATGTTTTATATGGCTTGTTTATTTGTTTTGCTTGCTTTAATTCCTAGCATATATGTTCAGTTGTATTTTAGGGCTAATTAAGGGGAAATCATGTTTAAACCATGATATTGGATTGATTCTCACAGTAGTTTGATTGGTTTAAGTGATTCTAATTGATTTGTTTTTTATGTTTGATTGTGTAATTGGTCAATATCACATATTAAATGTATGCAATAATGGTAATAGATCGAGAGACAATGTACCTCACACATCTGGCGCACGTTCATTTGACCGTTGTCGTCGGGTATGCTGTTTCTCAAAACTTGACTTGCATATTTCATTTTTTTTAGCATGAAATTGGACTTTTTATTGTTTACTGTCATTGTATATTGAATATTTTTATTTGAGTTTGTTTTTTAAAATTCTTGAACGGGATTATATGGAGTTGCACGAGGGAAATCTTGATGATCTTGTTGTCTATAAAGATTGTCACACCTTGAAGGACGAGGGAAGGAAGGGTCAGTGGATTACCGAGGACGCCAAAAAAATCATTGTAAGTGTTCATATTATACTTATTTTATCTATGCATTTCTGTTCATGTAAGTTCTAGCATCTCTCTTTTTCTTTATATATGAATTTTGGATAGTTTATGAAAAATAATATCACACCATGATGCAAGCTAGAATTTTATTGTAATATGTAATCTCAATTATTATTAGATTTTTTTCACTCTTTTGTTGTTTTAAAAGCTAGGTATAGTCTCAATCTACAAGTGAAAACTTTTACCTCAAAAGAATCCGCACTCTGTTTAAAGGTCATTTCTGAACATAATGTCACTCTGTTTAGTTAAGTCTGCTTATGGACAAGGCAAATGCATCTTGCAAGCTAAAGATGGGAGTCAATTGTGCAGTGTAACTATGTGTATGTTCTTGTTTACTTAAAATTTTTATGCAAGTGCTTCGTTCCTGTATACATATCATATAAGAAAGATTCAAAAGCTCCTCTTCTACTTGCCAATTCTGTGGTACTTGTTAGTTGGAAGTGAACTGAATGTGCGTCTCCTGTTTAGGCTGGCTTTGCTTAAATGTGTCACAATTCACAATGTCTTTGTGATACCAAATCACTTGAAATTTGATCTAGAAGATGTTCAAACTATTAATTGACATAAATGGTTTTGTTACGTAATTCCGGTAAAAGTTCACTTAGATTTTGGCGATACCTGACATGTTGATATTACAAATAATCAATAAGCTAGGAGTTGTGCATCGGATGATGATAATGTCAGAAACAAGAAGAGTCTTGATGATTAAAAGGTTTAGAAATTCTGATAATGTTACGCTAGCAATAAGAATGTTCAGGATTATAAATAAAGAGTAATCATTTGGCGTACATTGCTAGGTTAAAATTTATGTAGTGTGTGGCTGTTGCTTAATAAACGTCATACTAAGTTAGAAACCATGATCTGTAGTGTGTGGTTCTTTCAAAACATTTTTTTGTTATGTTCAGAAAAATATTCATTAAAAGTAGTAGAAGCAAACACAGTGAACATCTTGCTTAGCTTCTAGTTACATGGTGTTATTTGGTCTATCTCAAATTTTTTTACGCTAATTTTGATCAAAACATAAGTAACTATCAGTGCTAACTCTGAAACTGCAACTTAGATAATTAATACGTACTGATTTATTTATATTAATTACTGACAGTTCTCAAGACCTTTTTGATTTTGGCAGTTCTTTTTTATTTCCTTTTGTTTAAATCATTAGAAATAAATTTTCTTTTTTTAAAAACCATTGTGCTGCCTCTCTACATCTGGATATTCCCCTCCCTTATATCTGTAGTTAGTCTTAACAAATAAATGAAGACATGTGTAAGTATCGTGTGTTTAGAAATTACCAGCCAATCAGTCCATATTTCTTTATGATCAGCTGACTCATGCCAAATGCATGCCAATTGGTTTTTTTTTAAATTATAAACAAATACAATCATTTCAGGTACTAGTATTACAGTGAGGCTTACCAACCAAAGTTTCAAAATTAGACATGATACCCCTCTTTTTGTGCAGTAAATTGACCATACATAAGCTTATATGTTTGTGTTATAAATAAACGTAAGACAAGAGTATAAATAAATTATAATAATATACAATCAACACAAATATATTCACTTCCACCAGAGTTTGATTTTTCAAGTTCACGAGTACTCTTATACTATTTTCAGGAGCATTATGTTAGCATCTGTCAAAAGAAAGGCCTTGATCCCAAGAAAAGGCAAATCCATAGTTGGATAGAGGCTATTGGAGGTGTTCGAAAAAACACGATTCTTGGACATCCACGGGTTCGAGCCTCTGATGTCTATGGTATTCTTCTGTTATATAACTTGAAGTGTTTCGCATGCTCTAATTTGTCCCATGCCATTTATTCCTAGTAATAACATATTTATGTTATATTGTCACAGAGTTGGAGGGACACCCCTCGTGGCCTCGGAAAGGAGAAGGAAGCTCTGGCAGAACTGCCTTGGGTCGCTTACAGGATGACATGTTCATGCGAGTCGTGGATGAGACCCTAGCGCTGGCTCGAGCCAATCCGGAGGAGTACATGTTGACACACGAGCAGATCCGTCTCTTAGCACGGGATGTGGTGGAAGGAGAGTCCTCTCTACCTTCAGACCATCCCATTACTGGAGAGACACGACATGCCATTATTTGGGTGGTGGTTAATGTGCTAAACAATATATACAAGACAGATGGGCCTGGAGCGAAAAAGGTACATCTTCTAATTTGCATTTTCTTCTTTTTTTCTTGTGTTGAGAATGTATAACTTAAAATCATGTAAAACTGTATAATGCAGAATCATGTATAATGCAAAATAATTGTCTGAGTTAACTTAAATGAAGCCCAAACATATTCTGAGTTTGTGTAAAGGAATAGAAACCCTGGTAAGAAATAGCCAAGAACTTAGTGTAGAAATTTATGCAGAATCATGTTTTAAATATATGTTTCCTGCCTGCCCAAATTTTCAGTATTCAGGTTCATGGTATCTAACTTCCCTGTACAATAAAAAGTGTGTAATTGATTAAACGGTAATAAATTAGGACTAGCATATCTCAGCATCAACCTTGAAATAGTATTCTGCATCCCATTTAGAAACAGCTATAGCAAAATATGTCTTTGTATTGGCTGACAATTCAGTAGAATTTGTGTAAATCTGCTTAATTTTATGTGCAAAATATTCCACAATTTATGTAAATTATGCACCTGAGCAAATTTTATTCTTCAGAAACGAATGGTACCGATCATATTGTTGATTGCACTTGTCATTCAAATTTTTATAGCTAATTACTTATATTATGTTGTAGGGGAAGGCCGCGGTAGTTGAGAATGATCATTTTGATGATGGTGGCCGAGACAATGGTGATACTACTGAGTTTGATGATGATCGTGATATGAGTGCGCCTAATTATGATGTTGTCTCTAGTGGCGGTCCTGTTATTAAGGGATGAAAATGTTTGTAACTTTGACATGGATGATGAATGTAAGATAATGGTAGTTGTGTTTCTAAACTGAAACTGAATTTTGGATGGTTGTATGATGATCTAGGTTGGTTGTATGATGATCTAGGTTTCTATAGAATGGTTTAATATTTGGATGTGAACAATTATGGATCTATGACTTTATTTATGTAAATTATATCGTGTTTGATTATGTAGAATTTTATGTTTATGTTTGTTTAGTAATGTGGTTGATTGCATATTAAAATTAGAGGGCTGGATGGTGCCATGATTTGGCAGGTTTAGGATTTAATTTTGGAAGCCAAAAATGGCTGGAAATTAAAAAAACAGCATTTTGTGTATCCGGAAAATCAAACTTACGACGATTGTTCATCATTTATATTCCGTCGTAAATTCGACCTGGTCTGCAGGTGGGTCCCATTCGATACGTTACGACGGTTTTTCTATCGTAAGAAACTAAAAAACGACGAAGCATTCCGTCGTAAGTTTATTTAATTTTGTCAACAAGTGGGCCCCATTCCATAAATTACGACGAAAAAAACGTCCTAAGTTAGTTAAATTACGACGGTTTTTCTGTCGTAAGTTTGGTGGGCCCTTTTGGTTAAACTTACGACGAAAAACTAATTTGCGACGAAAATTGTAATTTGTGACGGAATTCTGAACTTTCTACTCGAGCAAAAGCGACGGAAATATTCCGTCGTAATTGAGCCAGATTCTTGTCGTGACTATTGATATAAAAGATTAAAGATATAAATAAAAAAAGTAGTAAATTAATAAAAGGATTGCTACAAAATAGATCTTTTTTCTCCAAATCCTTCCAAGTCTAGAAATTTCTTATATCCTACAATAAAAAATTAAAATCTATTAAACAAATATACAAATCATTGCAAAACCCAATAAATCTACACAATAAATATGAGAATAATATAATCTAAAATAAATATAAAAATTGGGCTTGATTTCGAGTAAAAATTTTCTTAATTACAAACCTACAAACATTTTTGTTTAACACATATATAACTTTGGTTACATCATTTTTAAAATAATAATTAAGATTTACTAAATACACATAATTGAAATCAGAAACATATTTATAATGTTTTTTTATTTATTAAAAAATATTTGTAAGATTTTTTACGAAAAATTGAAATTCTTTTTTAATGGATGTTTAACAAATATATAATCAAGATCATCTGTTAAACAATAGTTATACTTGTGTTGAATCTAAATATATAAAATAAGATTACATTGATATAATTAAGAAAAATGTATTAAATTAATAATGTTTCATATTTCTATACTCTAATTAGGTATTCGTGAAGCCCGAAATGATAGTTGAGAATTTTGTAATATCTATTCAACAAATTTTGAACTAATGTTCAACACACCAAATAAAATATCATATTTCAATATCCTATTTTGGTATTGGTATTGGTGAACCGAATTTTTTTTTTTAATAATTAAATTATATGTATTAAATAAAATTTTAATTATTATTTGAAACCAAAGTTATACGTTAAATTGAGTAACCTATGAACTAGAACCTTAACCTTAGATCTTATCCGTTCAAAATAATCTCAATCGTCGAATATAATATTTTTAAAAATAGACGATTAAGATTATATCATATTAAAAAAAAAATTATAATCTAAAAAGGATATAATTAAAAAGGTTGTATTAGAATTGAATTTTAAAAAGAAGTTATAATCTGAAAAGGATATAAAAGATTGTATTAGAACTGAATTTTATTTATTTATTTATTAATATTAAAAGATTGTATTAGAACTGAATTTTTATGGTAGATCCAACCTTTTTTTATCAATTTATTTTAAGTTCTAACAGTTCTTATTTATTTTATCGTACCAAAGTTTTGGACAAAATCCCTCCTATAGTTATTATTGGTTGTTAGTACAACTATCTTCAACTAATAAGAATGTTATTTTGATAATCAAAACAAAATATAAGTAGATTTCCTAAATAGAATAAAATTTTCAATATAAAAAATGGTCAATTTCATCTTCTTGGTAGTTTTAATTGGAGAAAATTATTAAATCATCACTAAATTAAAGATAATTTTGTTAATTTCACGTAGATTGTAAAATCATCCAAATCAAGTTTTAAGAATTCTAGATAGAACACATAATAAATGGAAGGTGTAAAATCATATATATATATATATATATATATATATATATATATATCAATTTAATCACAACAATTTGATATGTAAACTATAACAAATAAATATTAAAAAAAATAGTGTAATAAATATTAGAAAAGGAGCCGTACGTTGCACGAGTTATAAGCTTGTATTTATAAAACGTACACTCCAAATAAACAAAAAAAATTTTATTTTCCTATTCTTTTTAAGATTTTTTTATCAAAATATTTTTTGGTATTTTATTTAATTTGTGCGGTAAATTTTTATAATTTATATTTTTATGAGGTTCACCAATACCAAATTAGAGCACACAAATATAAAATTTAATTTGTTTATTATATGGTATGTTGAATGATAGTTAAAAATTTGTTGAATAATAAGTATAGAAATATGAAATTTTAGTAATTTAAAATTGTTTTTCAATCATACCAACGTAAAATATTTCAATTCAACATAGGTTGAACTATTGTTTAATAGATGTTTAATAGATGTTACCGAAGTCAAGTTATATATTTGTTGAACATGGATTATAAAAAAATTCAATATTTTGGTAAAAATGTTACAAATATATTTTTAGTAAATTCTATAATGTTACAAATATGTTTTTGTTATTAATTATAAGTATTAATAAAATTTTACTGAGCAGTTAACAAATGACGTTGAACCTAGATTATATATATGTTGAACGTACATAAAAAAATTGTAAATTTATATTTAAGAAATTTTTTAGTGGAATTTAACCCTATATACACAAATCAATAGCAAATTTTCTCAATTAACATTCCAAAAGTTTAAATATGAAAGATGAAATTATAATTGAATACAATGTTATTTCCTTCAAAATTATCATCCTCCTATTTGTTAACTCAGACTTAGAAGAATAGTGTTCTTGGATATATACATGAATTTTTCCATTTTTTAATTGAAAAAATTACAATATGTTTTAGTGAATTATTTTTTTTGAAAATAAATAAATATAAGTATATATTTGTTAAAATAGAACCCTAGATATCACTCAAAATTATAAAACCCTAGTCCTGGCCGCAAATAAGCGTATTAGTCGCCACTGTAAGTGAGCAGTGACAATAAAACAGCCCCATCAAGAACCCTTGTTTTTTCTTTCAATAAAACACCCACATTTCCCTTCAACTGAGAAACGAATTTCTTTTATATATGAAAATGAATATGAGAGAAAGATCAATCTGTCACAACCTCGATACCGCGGTTGTTGATCTCTGGAAACGAGAAATCGGTCAGATTTCCGGTCGGACTTTCTCTCGCCGTCTAGCGGCTTCCGAGGTACTACTATTTTTATCAGATTTACACACTTTTTGCATCACTATATACGTGTTTGCTCCTTCGTTTGCATACCATCTTTGATATGTGAATTCAGTAAATTGTGCAATTACTATTGTAACAGGAAAAATGCTAAATATTTTTGCAATTTTCGAGTTACTAAATTTTGAATTTGATTTATTTAGTACTAGCAATGCTCCCGAATGGTTGGTATCCAAGTAATGTTGAGAGTTTTTTTTAATAGAGATTGTTAGATTGAAAAACCTCCAGACACCCTCTCTAGTGAAGAAGGGGTTGGTAAATGTTGTTAAAAATATAAAATATAATTTTGACTCATAAAATAGTAGAAGTGTGCGGGTGATTCTAGATTGTTCTTGATACATGTATTGGTCTTTTCTATGTTCAGTGTATTAGTCTAGATGCATGTAATCTCTAGAACTATTCATAGAAAGTTCTAGTAATCTAGCATTTAAGTAAGTGTGTAGATCCTTGTATGGAGTCCTATATAAAGCCTTGTACCAAGTCATTTGTCATCAAGTCATTCCAAGTAAATACATTTTATACAAAATACTTCTTCTCCTAAATTGAGTTGTGTAAGTTTGTGTGAAATCCTTTTTTCCAACAAAGTGTTATCAGAGCCAAAGGTTCTACTTGTCTTCAAAGAAGGCTTGTGTTTTTCAAAGAAGAAGGAAATCATGTCAAATGGAATGTCTCAATGGCAAATGCCAAAATTCACCAAAGCTAATTATGAGAATTCGTGCATTCGTATGAAGGCGATCCTTGGAGCAAGTGATGTGTCGGGAAATTGTGGAGAAAGGATTGTTGAGAAAAGCTACACCATCGTCATGAAAGATGGATTTCTTAACTTGAGAGATTCTTTTGATAATTTAATTGCTAAGGTGCCTATGACCAAGAATCGTATGTTTATTCTCAAAATTCAAAATGATGTTGCAAAATGTCTAAAGGCTTGTATTGGAGATTCTTCTTGGCTTTGGCATCTTAGGTTTGGGCACTTAAATTTTGAAGGACTAAATTCACTATCAAAGAAGCACATGGTGAATGGCTTGCCTCACATCAACCATCCAAATCAAATTTGTGAAGGGTGTCTCTTCGGAAAGTAATCAAGGAGAAATTTTCCAAAGGAGTCTATGACAAGAGCAAGAGAGCCACTTGAACTTATCCATTCGGATGTCTGTGGGCCTTTTAATCCTCCATCGTTTAGTAAGAATCGTTATTTCTTATTATTCATTGATGATTTTAGCCGCAAGATATGGGTGTACTTTCTCAAAGAGGAGTCTCAAGTTTATGAATGCTTCAAAATATTCAAAGCCCAAGTTGAAAAAGAGAGCAAGTATCAAATAAAGGCTATCCGTTCGGATCTAGGAGGCGAATTCAATTCAAAGGAGTTCTTAAAATTTTGTGAAGATCATGGAATAAGATGACCGGCAACGGTGCCAAGATCACCTCAACAAAATGGAGTTGCCGAAAAAAAAATAGAAACATTCTTAATATGGCTCGAAGCATGCTAAAGAGCAAGAATATGCCTAAGGAATTTTGGGCCGAAGCGGTAGATTGTGCCGTCTACTTGTCAAATTGATGTCTCACGAGAAGTGTTAAAGACATGACTCCACAACAAGCATGGAAGGGAAAGAGGCCAACTATTACTCACTTAAGAGTTTTTGGAAGCATCGCTTATGCACATGTTGATGATGAGCTACGGACAAAGTTGGATTAAAAAAGTAAGAAGTATGTATTTGTTGGGTATGATGCAAGAGCAAAGGGGTATAAACTTTACAACCCCATCAATGGAAAAATACTAATTAACCGTGATGTTGTATTTGATGAATAAAGCTCATGGGATTGGAGGAACTCACAAGAAGATTATAATTTCTTCCCATTTGTTGATGAAGAAGAAAGTGAAGTAAATTATGAGCAACATATCACTTCTCCCACATCACCACGAGTAACAAATGAGGGACAAGAAACTCCTTCATCTTCATCAAATGATAGTGACGAGACACTGCCAAGGCGATATAGAAGTCTTAAAGAAATATATGATGAAACGGAAGAGGTTCCCGCTATTTCCGACTTAACACTTCTTTGTCTTCTAGCGGAAACCGAACCAACTAGTTTTAAAGAAGTCGTCCAAGACGAAAAATGGAAGAAAGCAATGGATGAGGAGATAGAATCTATCAAGAAGAATGACACATGGGAGTTAGCAACACTTCCAAAAGGACAAAAGGCTATTGGTGTAAAGTTGGTATATAAGGTGAAGAAAAATGCCCAAGGCATGGTTGAAAAAATACAAGGCAAGATTGGTGGCCAATGGCTACAATCAAAGACATGGAGTGGATTATGACGAAGTTTTTGCACCGGTTGCAAGGATGGAGACTATAAGACTAATCATATCTTTGGAAGCACAAAATGGATGGAAAATTCATCAAATGGATGTTAAATCCGCTTTTTTGAATGGTGTTCTTAAAGAAACTGTGTATGTGGAGCAACCATTGGGATACATCATCAAAGGACAAGAAGGAAAGGTGTTAAAGTTGAAGAAGGCCCTATACGGATTGAAACAAGCACCAAGGGCTTGGAATAGTAGACTTGACAAATACTTCCAAGTTCAAGGTTTTTACAAGTGTCCTCATGAACATGCTCTATATGCCAAAGTCACTAAAAATGGAGATTTTCTTCTTGCGTTCTTGTATGTGGATGATTTAATATTTACGGGCAATAGTCCAACTATGTTTGAAAAATTTAATCAAGACAATGCAAGGGAGTTTGAGATGACCGATATTGGACTTATGTCATACTATCTTCGCATCGAGGTAAAGCAAATGAATGATGGAATACTAATATCTCAAGGAAGTTATGCGAGAGTGATTTTGAAGAAATTCAAGATGGAAAATTGTCAAGCCGTTAGCACCCCCATCGAATGTGGAGTAAAATTATCGTAAATTGAAGAATGTGAGAAGGTGGATCCTACTTACTTCAAAAGTCTTGTGGGAAGTTTGAGATATTTGACATATACAAGGCACGATATACTTTTTAATGTTGAACTTGTTAGTCGTTATATGGAGGTTCCAACAACACACTTGAAGGCGGCGAAAAGAATTTTTCATTATCTTAAAGGTACGATTGATTATGGATTATTTTATCATCGTTCTAATGAGTTCGAGCTTGTTGGTTATTGTGATAGTGATTTGGCCGGTGACATTGATGATCGAAAGAGTACCACCGGATATGTGTTCTTTATGGGTGATACATCTTTTCATGGAGTTCAAAGAAGCAACCCATTGTTACTTTATCTACTTGCGAGGCGGAATATGTGGCGGCATGCTCTTGTGTTTGTCAAGCTATATGGTTAAGGAGAGTTTTGGATGAGCCTAACATGCCACAAAATGAATCCACAGAAATATTGGTTGATAACAAGTCGGCTATTGCTTTGGCGAAAAATCCGGTGTTCCATGAACGGAGCAAGCATATTGACACAAAATATCATTATATCCGATAGTGCATCGGAAGGAATGAAGTGGAGGTCAATTATGTGAAGTCGCAAGATCAAATTAGTGACATCTTTACAAAGCCTCTCAAAAGTGACGTTTTCAACAAATTTCGAAGACTACTTGGGATAGTCAAAATTAAGAGGGGTGTTAAAAATATAAAATATAATTTTGACTCATAAAATAGTAGAAGTGTGTGGGTGATTCTAGATTATTCTTGATACACGTATTGGTCTTGTCTGTGTTCAATGTATTAGTCTAGATGCATGTAATCTCTAGAACTATCCATAGAAAGTTCTAGTAATCTAACATTTAAGTAAGTGTGTAGATCCTTCTATGGAGTCCTATATAAAACCTTGTACCAAGTCATTTGTAATCAAGTCATTCCAAGTAAATACATTTTATACAAAATGCTTCTTCTCCTAAATTGAGTTGTGTAAGTTAGTGTGAAATCCTTTCTTCCAACAAATGTTACTATATGCTTATTTGTTTATATCTGCATTAGCTTTACCTGTAATTTTTGGCATTAATTCCTTTCCCTTACCATTATATATTTCTTGAACTTGTACGTACGTTTTGGTTTTTGAGTGTTGATTCGATTTTTCAGGATCTTGTGCTGCGCCTCGACCTTCATAGGAACCTGGTAAATCAAAGAGGTCATATCATGACTGCGGCCTTCAGTCCTGATGGTGACATTCTAGTGTCAGGCTGTTCCCCAGACAGCAAGGTTATTCTGTGGGATTGGCAATCTGGGCGTACTAAACTTTCGTTTTACATTGGTCATATAACTGATATCGTCCAAGCAAAAATCATGCCTTTTTCTGAAGGAAGAAGCATTGTTACATGTGCTCTTGATGGGCAGGTACGTGTATTTTTTCCTTTGGCTACTATTGCCTCAGCATCTATAAGATCCTACATTGTAATTTGAAATTTTTCGAGAAGATAAGTGACAAAAATAAATTTCTTGACTTACTTATTATTAGGTGAGGCATGCTAAGATTGGCGAGTGTGGTCAGGCAGGGATTGAATTGTTAGGTGCCAAAGGACGAGCACATAAGCTGGCAGTTCAACATGGAAGTCCCCATATATTTTATACATGTGGTCGAGATGGAGTGGTACAACATGTGAGTGTCATAGAGTACTTTGTGTAACTTTGTATAATTATGGTGCTAATTAGTAGACCTGGCAATCATGTCGTATCGTTTACTTTCGTTTTGTGTACTTTCGTGTTTCGTGTACTTGAAGGTGAAACCCGTATCCACCAGAAATGAATCCGTGTACTTGGATGTGAAACCCGTATCCGCCCGAAATGAATTCATGTACTTTCTGTTTCGTGTATATATTATATAAAATTAAAAAAAAAATTAATTAAAATTTATTAGTAAATATTATATTCATATGAAATATACATAAAATATTTTACATTTCCATATATAAATTTAAATACAACTCTATAAAAACATGTAAATATGTATATTTTTGTGTAAAATATATATCTTTATAAAAATAATATTAATATAAAGATAAAATCTATAACTAGTAAATTATAAACATCTTTATTTCGTGTACTTTGGTGTACCCGAAATGAAAACCCATATCGGACACTAAATATTTCGTGTAATTTCGTGTTTGTGTAATTTCGTGTGTGTACCAAAAATCAAAACCCAAAACCGTATTTTTCTGGTTCCGTGTCGTATTAACGTGTCACGTGTCAAATTGCCAGGCCTACTAATTAGTAAACTTTGTTTCATAGAACTCATATATAGAATACAGACTGTCAATTAATATGATGACGTAGAAGCACATGGGAGTAGCATTAGGTTTATATATAAGTGAAGGTGTACACAGTGAATGGATATTTGGTGGTGTTGTAGATTTGGTATCAGTTTCATGCATGATTTAGTTGATATTTATATCTTCTGTTCTTGTTTCTCCCTGTAATATCAATATATTATGCAAGCAATGGTTTAATTTCAACTTTGGTTGTTTGCAGTTTGATCTTAGAACTAGATCTGCTACAAAACTTTTTACTTGCCAAGCTCTCCAACGTGACCGGTACTTGCCATTTCTTTATATCAACGCAATTGAAGTAGACCCTAGAAACTGTAACCTCTTTGCAGTTGCTGGCGCGGATGAATATGCTAGACTCTATGATATTCGTAAGAACAAAAGGGACGGCTCTTCTAATTTCGGTCTGCCAGCTGCTTACTTTTGCCCTCAACATTTAATTGGGGATATGGTCGAAATAACTGGACTGGCGTTCTCTACTCAGAGTGAACTTCTTGCTACTTACAGTCTTGATTTCATATATCTATTTACAAAGGATATGGGGTTAGGACAAATTCCAGACTTAACCACTCCTAACTCTATAGATAGTGATGCTGCTGAAGTGGAATTTGATCATATGGCCGCTGAGTCTTCTTCAGATGATAACTCTTATAGTGAAGATTATCCACAAGTTTACAAGGGTCATCGCAACAACATAGGAATGGTGAAGGGGGTAAACTTTTTTGGGCCAAGTTGTGAGTATGTTGTAAGTGGATCAGATTGTGGCAGAATATTTATATGGAGAAAGAGAAATGGGGAACTGTTGCGTGTTATAAAAGATGATATCCGTTGGTTTGTTGATGTTGAACCTCATCCCCATAAAACTGTGCTTGCTAGCCGGGGGAGGCTGGGTGACATTAAACTGTGGATCCCAAAAGCTGTTGAGAGAGCTACTCTAATTCACCAAAGGTAAGACTTGATAATCTTTAACATAGTTGTGTTTATCACAATATTTTTTTTCAAAGAACTACATTGCAGTTTGAGCCAATATTTTTATATGACTTTACATTTGCAGCCGTAAAAGAATATTACCAAGCTGTGTAATGCAGATTCCTAACCAGATTTCTCTATATTACTGATTGTATCTATATTATATTATATGAGTTCCTTATTCTTAAAAATGGATGCATGATACTGTCGTATAATATATTTTTCATAATTACTTTTCCCTTTTCATTTAGGCCTACAAGTTGAAATTGTAGATTAGGATTTTTAGTCTTATGTCAAAAATAATTACAAGCAATGTTGAATTGAATTCCATATTGGTAATTGTAGTGATTATTCTTTTATTAATGGTGGTGGAAACAGTAATGGTTATTCGGACGATGAGCTATCTGATGGCTATTGACTGTTTGGATGGTTATTTGGACGATGAGCTATCTGATGGCTATTGACTGTTTGGACACTTTTTGACAACCGATTGTTTGGACACTTTCCGACGACAACCCATTTTTTGACCACTTAATTGGGGATATAGTGTGCATAGCTGATGATTAATCTTTTACGCTTTTTGTTGCCCTCTGAGACCCAAGGCTAGGGCTGCCTGTCATCCTGTACAGTACACTGCTTCACTTGAGGACCTGGTATTGCATGATTGAGCTTCTTTATACATTATACATTTAACATACACCAATGGTGACCGTTCATTAGAAGTTGGGGAGGTTATACCACTAGCAAGAATATCTATGATTGAATTGGAGGACGCTTACCTTTTTTCGTGTTTTTTTTCCAATCTTTCAGTTTAATTTAATTATGAGATTGGGGAGCCTGAGATGTATCTCAGGTAAATTTCCTGAGATACATGGGAATTATATGCAAATCATAATATTTATGCAAATCATAATCTCAGTATCCTTTTTCTCTTTAATTATATAAGATGCGGCATGACCTTGCCTTGTGTCACACAAGGTTAAGGGTTCGATTCCCCTCCAACATTTTGGAAGAGAGGCTGACCCAATTAAGGGTGGTGGTGCTTGAACCAATGCAGGCATTTGAAAGGCCTAGGCATGCTGGTTCGCTTGATGGAGTCACTGGTTTGATACGTAGAGGCAATGACAAAGCTATCAATGGAGTTAATATAACCTTTAGGTAGTACCATGTAATGAAATGATTACATATGGTCGGAAACATGTGCGGTTTATACCGCTTGACCACAATCTTGTACTCAAAATTAAAAATAATTCATTCTTGAAGCCCTCTCTTTTGTATTTGTTGCTAAATCCAATAGTAGGTCAATATGTCTTTTCATTTTAAATATGTCTTTGTTTCGTTTAAATATGCATTCACCGTTGTGGAACATATATATGTATGCTCACCCATACAACATCGCACTCCAATACCACAACCCTCAAAGAATAAAACCGTCAAGTTCAGCCCCTAATGTATGTCACCATGTGCATACAGACCATTTCTTCTAAATTCCTTCCAAAATTGCCCATTCGGATATATTTATTTTTTGAGTAATACTGGGTATCCAAAATTGGTACAAAAAAAATGCTCCCAAATGATGTGGCATGGATGAATTGGCTGTATGGAAGATTTTAATTGGCGCGGGTCTATTATAATTATAACCAATCAGATAGTGACACCTGTAATTTGGGAAAAAATTTGGGATCATTATTCACTACAAGAATTTTCAATTTTAATAACAGAACATTCCGTTGGCAAAGCAAGAAAATCCGTTGGGAAAACAGTTTGCCAACGGAATGCTTACGGAGAGAAAGGGTTGGTGCAAAGCTCGTTGGGAAGGCCAGTCCCAACTGATTATTTCCGTTACAAAGTTTAGCAACGGAATAACGATGGACTAATAACAGATTAGAAAATCACCAAAGAAACACACCTGCCAACGGAAAAATCTGTTGGTAATTCTAGCAACAAACTTGTAACAGAATTGGTAATTCTAGCAACAAACTTGTAACAGAAATTTTTGTTGTTAAATTTAGTAACACGTTAAATTTAGTAATAGTTTGCCAACAGAAATCAATTGTAAAAATAATAACAAGATTCTAAAATAAGCTAGCCATTCATTTTTCCAAAATAATCAATTGTAAAAATAATAACAAGATTCTAAAATAAACTAGCCATTCATATTTCCAAAATAAGCATCCCTGATCCATTAACATCATCATTCATTCTAGTATCAACAAAATGGGGATAAAAATAATGAGTCTCATAACCCAATACATCACCTTAAACTAGTAATGTTCAAACCAGACATAACATAAAGTCATATAAATATACTAAATTCACTGTGAACAAAGTAAACTAGTTACTCGTCACCATAGTCACCATTCTGACCTACATCATCTACATCAGTGGTAGGGGACTGAGCTTGTCGAAAAGAGATCTTCAGAATTTCGGCTATTTGATTCTCCATTGTGTTCATCTTATCCTTCACCACTTTTAGTTCTTCTCGCAACTTGTGATTTTCCATATTTGCAAAGGATAAATTGCAAGGAACAGCCTCCGGCCTATAAAAGAGGTCTTGTGATGAACCTACTCCATACACCCTCTTTTTCTTGTCAAATCCACCCGCTGCCTCCAGAAACAATGCATTTTTATCAACAGGTAGCCCTGCTTTCACCTGCTCCTCACAAAGCCTTTCAAATTTTTCCTGAACACAACAAAGTTAGCGACCAAAACAACAATCTGCTAAAAACATACTTAATCAGCAAGCAAGTTACATCAGGTTAATGGCAGTAAATAACAAATATTTACAAAACTGAATAATCTAAATTATCTAACCCATATGAGTAGAGAGGAGTAGCAATTAATCTGCTATCCCTAGTTATCAATTTGTAATGTGATGTTTTTTCATTGTAAATCCGTTACTAATCACTAACGGACCTATTTCCGTTAGCAATTTCCGTTGTTAAAATCAGGAATTCTTGTAGTGATTCTTTTTTTTTTAGCCCTTTGAGTTCAAAGTTGTAATTCACATTCTGAAAAAAAAAGTGCGAGGTTGTACAGTTTAACTCTTGAAGTACGGTGGAAATCAGAAAACTTATAATTTTAGGAGAAAAAGGGACAGGGGCCTACAAGCTACAGCTAATAAAAAAAAAATCAAATTTTCTGCAATTGATAATGCAACTTATCGCCATAACTCTTAAAGTTAATGTGGCGGCACACCATTAAAGCCATGGCATGTTTCTCTTTTTTCGAACTTCAAATCCGGGGCTGAACATGCATGTGTTTACCAGGACTTCCATTGCAAAACTAATGTTGTCATTCTTGATCATTCATTTAATTTACAATTTTAGGTTTGGTAATGAAGCTGGTCTGCTTAGTATGATTTGAGTGCCATGTGAGATAATTTCAGGAACAAGGGATCCTGAGTTTTTAATACATAAATGTTTTTTCTGTTTTAATGTGTTTTAGAGGATTAAAATGCAGTAAAACAAGCTAAGAATTAGAGATCTATGCCATCAGGTAGAAATGTAGATAAAGAGAAAAGCTTATTACTGGAGGGATCGAGAAAGATCGAGAAAGAGTTGTAGAGAGGTAAATTTTTGGTGGAAGTAAATCCTTTAAATTCTTAAAATCACTACAGGAAATAAAGACTTTTATGACAAAAAACTTCTGACCAAATTCGTTTCAGAGCCTAACTTCTAAGAGCATCAAAAATTAGACATTCCAATGGACAAAAACTTTGTATATAATTATAGATAATGTTTATATTTGTCGAATCTCTTTGTAGCCAAATGTCATATCACTTATTTTTATAACAAAATAATATATTCCATTAATAACAACTTGAAACATTAAAAACATACCATTTTTAAAATATAGTCAATTATTATAGAAAATACCCTCTGAGTACAATATCTTACAGCTAACAAATTTTACATACATAATCAATATTTTAGTAATTTATCCAATCATTATTAACCAACGTCATTGGAGAGGCTCTAACATAACTTTTTTATCACAAAATTAGTCTAGCATCCGACCAAAGTTTAAATATTATCAGAAGTTAATATTATATTAATAAAATTTGGCACACAAAAAATATTGTACTGGAAAATTTTCAATAAAGAAGCTTTCACCGATACTTTTCCTTCGTCAGAAGTTTTCGACATTTTCATTTTATTTAAAAAACTTAAAATCGTGAAACCAATATTGGGTAATAAAAAAATAGATAAATTCTGACAAAAACTTTTTTTGTCGGAAGCTTTCAATATTTTGATATATTTTTAATTGATGAATTGTGTTAGAAATTTCTCTTATTTGTGACAAAAACTTTATTATCCGTTTTAAGCATCTTTAGGAGTCATTAGCGCTGTGCTCCCGAGTTAGATTAACAAGAGAAGAGAAAAGAAGAGGAGAGAAATTTTTAAAATTTTCTTTCCAAGTCGTGCTCCCGAGTTTTTTCAGGAAAGAAGAGAATGGATCCGGAAAGAAAATTCTAACAACTTTCTCTCCATAATTTTCTTTCCAAAAATGGAATGATTTGGAGAGAAGCTCTAATTTACCTTTAAAATTTCCCTCCATATCATTTTTTCAAAATTTTCTCTTCTTTTCACATAAACTTGGGAACACATGAGAGATTATTTTTTTTATTTCTCTTCCTTCACCTTTTCTTCTCTTCTTTACCAAAAAATCTCTGGAGCACAACCTAGGGGTTCTTCATTTCTAAATGCTACGGCTTTACATTACGTCCAAAAAATTTGTTTAATCTAATTGTTCATACAATAAAAACGTATCAGATAACGAATTTATATAGGCACCTAACACATCTTAAAATCTAGATTCTTGTACAAAACACAAGATATGGGACAAAAATTAAGCCAAGAATATTACCCGCAACATATCGTCTACTTAACAAAATAAAATAGTAAGATTAAAATTACTTATAACTAACTAATTAGCCTTTCAAGCTAAATCGTATTATCTTTTTTATTTCTTCTAACTAAAATATCTACTTTTTCCAATAATATAATGGGCCGTTCAATTTAATAAAATAAGTAACAATATCATAATTACAAGTAATTAACCGATTACATTTTTTTAGCTCGAATGTATTATCTTGTATAAAATGTTTGGATGGTCGGTACTGATATAGGATCATTATGATCATATTTTCTTTGCATGAATTTGAATTTTTATTTAACTAATTTTCATGTTTAATTTCAAAAATAATGATATAAATAAGGATTGGGGGTAGAAATTGCATAATTTGAAATAATTGAACAAAATTCTGATTTTTCAGACAGGTTGCATAATTTGAAGTAATTCAACAAAATTGTTTTACTGATGTACCCAACTGAGTGATTTCTATTTTTAAGAATTCTATTTTATATATGAAATTTATTTGTATTTTATTAAATATTACACTCATATATAGAGATAAGTCACTCATATTGAGAAAAGATCCTCTTTATCATAATTTAAAGGTAAAATGCCCTAAATATCATAAACAGCAAAAATGGACCTTATTATCACAAAGAAACACAACTTAAATTGGAGTTTACAGAAAACGCATAGTCGTGCGACGTTATTTCATGACGTTATTTCATGAAATGGCATTTCTTTTGTTTTTTTAAAAAAAATAGAAAAAACAAAATGAATTTGCGTTGGTTGCAAATGCTTTATACAATTGCGTTGATTTTTAAAGTTTACCTGTTCGTGGTCAGAGTGTGGGGTCACTAAGCACGTGAAAGCTTGAAATTTTTTGATTTTTTTTTTTAAAAAAGTGTTAAATACAACTTTTGGGCTAAATAATTTTTATTTAGGTTTAACCGGTTCCATTTTGGGTTTAAAATATTCAATCTTTTAATTGAAATTTTTAATTTTTATCTGTATTTCCTTAGAATTTCAACAGGTAACCTTTGGGGTTAAACAATTCCATTTTGGATTTTAGAAATATTCAGAACGACGAATAAACCGTACATGAACTTAGGGTTTAAGGTTTAGGATTTAGGATTGTTTACAACCCTAAACTCCTAAATCCTAAACAACCCTAAACCCTATACCCAAAACCCTAACTTATCCTGATTTTTAAACGCGTTAGCTTTTAAAAATCAGGCCGCAGAATTCAATTTTTTAATTAAAATTTTTAAATTTTATTTTTATACCCTCGGGGTTCAACGGTTAACCTTTGGGGTTCAACAGTTCCATTTTGGGTTTAGAAATATTCGGAACGACGAATAAACAGTATACGAATTTAGGGTTTAGGGTTGTTTACAACCCTAAACCCTAACTTATGGCGATTTTTAAACGCGTTAGTGTTTAAAAATCAGGCTGCCAGATTCAATTTTTTAATTAAAATTTTTAAATTTTATTTGTATTCCCTTGGATTTTCAACGGTTAACCTTTGGGATTCAACGGTTCCATTTTGGGTTTAGAAATATTCAATTCGACCAATAAATTGTATACGAACTTAGGGTTTAGGGTTGTAAACCATAAACCCTAAACCCTAACTTATCATGATTTTTAAACGCTAACGCGTTTAAAAATCAGGCCGCAGAATTCAATTTTTTAATTAAAATTTTTAAATTTTATTTATATTTTCTCGGGGTTTCAACGGTTAACCTTTGGAGTTAATTTTTTTTATTAAAAATCGGGACTAGCCCAGGATTTTTAGTTAAAAATTAGGCTGCCGGACTTAGTAAAAAACATAATTTAATTAATAATTTGTTTTAAATTTTTTAATAGTATTTGCAAATACGTATTTAGCAAAAAAAAAACATAAAATGCCAAACCTTTCTCTCTCCTAATTAAAGCCACTTCAAGTGGCGTTTTTCAATTTTTTTTTAGAAACGCAATACGCCAATGCGTGTTTGAAAAACGCCACACGCCAATGCGTTTTCTTGTGATATAAAGGACCATTTTTTCAGCTTGTGATATTTAGGACATTTTACCATCAAATTGTGATAAAGAGGGCCAACACCCACTCATATTACACTCATGTATTTTATTATACGTACGTTACATTACATTATGGAGATGAATCAAAGAGATAGAGATAAGAAGGAAAGTCATTTATTTAGGGTGAAGAAGAATTCTAGAGTTTCATCTTCTCTGCTTCACTTTCCTTTATTGTAAACTTGATATCATTACTTCTTTTTTGTATTTAGTGTTCTCTTTTGTGATGTTTAAGTAACAACTTTCTAGGACTGTAACGGATTCTTATATATATATATATATATATATATACTATTCTTTGATTCTCTTTTTATGGTGTTCATTCTCCTCTATTCTTAGATTCTTTAATCTTTTCAAAGAATGTTCACCCTTGGAATTAAGATGGTAATTTAGGTTGAACTAGCATGAAAGCCCGTGCAAGGCACGGGCCACATTCTAATTCATATATATCATTTGTTTAATTTTGCGATAAAATCCATTGTATACTCTTGTTAGTCTATTTTACCTTTCACTGCAACGGTCTACCGATTCAGTAGTTATGATCATTCTAAATTCAAATTATTAGCACACTCTAAATTTCGAGATTCATATTTATAGTGGTACTTGTTTAATGCGAGAAGAATAACCGACAAAAATGGTATATCAGAGTTAATTGTCAGCTATCAAATATTTCCACGATAACAGTGTTTTTCAGTAGAAATCCTAAAAGGATCACCACGACAACAATTTTTTAACTACTTTCAATCTTAGCCACAGCATATTTTAAATATCTATTTCTCTTCTACCCATATGCCTACCTTATATCTCCTTAATTTATTACTGATCAAGTAGCCTATCTCACATCTCCTCCAATTTATTACTGATCAGGTACCTTCTTACTTCGGCCTCTTTCCGACCACTATCATGTCACCTCGCTATACCTCTCAGATCCGTTCCTTCCTTCAACCACATCATATATGCACATACTTTTTGCCACATCACCTATCTTTCGTCTTTAACAATCTCAAGTTTGTTTATACTTCCTCTCTCTTCGATCATCTGTCATTCTTCTTTACAACCTCTCAGCGACCTCCATTTTCATATTTATATAAAATTATAGTTGTGGTTACGAGCTAAATAGGTATTATGATAATAAAATAGTTAATTGTCATACCTCTCACACATTAAACATGTATACGTTTTTCAAATGTTATTGTGATCACACTATATCTTTTGAATTTCATTCAAACTCATCTAACATTTGTCAACAAATTGGATTAACAT
This sequence comes from Saposhnikovia divaricata, assembly GCA_036435485.1. Taxonomy (NCBI): domain Eukaryota; kingdom Viridiplantae; phylum Streptophyta; class Magnoliopsida; order Apiales; family Apiaceae; genus Saposhnikovia; species Saposhnikovia divaricata. The sequence goes on along the minus strand of CM071596.1, from coordinate 49,714,160 downwards.
ATTATTATCAAATATTTTGTTGTATTACCGTTTGTTCTTAAGTTGCTAAAAAAATTGATGTACCTATTCTTTTGTTGATATTTAGTTGTATCTAAATGTCCAAATCTGACACTAAATGAATTCATGTTGGTTGGAAATGGGCATCGGGTCAATTCAAGGTCAGGGAGTGCCATATCCATCCCGATCTACGAATCCGATCGAACAAAATCGATGAACCTGTTTCGGTTCTTGAACGAGAATTATTTCGCTCCCAATTCCTGCCCCGAAAGGAAAATACGTATCCCCGCGAGAAATCATGAATTTTAATATTTTTAATTAAAATTTCGAACTTATTTTTAATTAAAATTTTGAACCTAATCGTTGAACCCGTATCGATCCCAAAATGGGGATTATTTTCCTCCATGATTCCTACCTCGAACGGGGAACGAGGATCCCTATTAAAATTTGGAGATTCTTATTTTTTTTAATTAAAATTTATATATTCTCTAATATATTGGATAATCAAATTATTTTGATAAATCATGATAAATTTATTATTATATTATAAATAGAAATTTTAATAAAAGATGAAAAATATTATTAAAATTAAATTATATTTATAAAATGTTAAATTCGATGCAACAAATGGTGTTACTTGCCTGCGTAAACAAGCTTTTAAGCCCATTGATGAATGGGTTCTGTCCGACAATTTTGACATTTGTCATCTTTTGGCATGTCGAACTGGTTGTAAGTTAATTCCATACCATTTCTAATGTTATGAAATGTTAAATTTATAAAAAAAAATTGAATCTTTAAATTACATTTATTTTTAATAATCTAGAATATATATATTTAAAAAATTATTTTTTCTTAAATATGATAATCGATTGGGGAACGGGAATTGAGGATTTAGGGTTCATTTGTTAATGGCTGAATTAAAGAAGATGAATGGAACCATTCATGTGATTGCTTGCGTATGCAATTATTGATTTTAAAAAGTGTATCATTAAGTATTCTATCGTAGCGGTATTAATATATGCAAACATAAGAATATTGTTATATTATTAAAGGAAATGTAGCAAGTGGATTGTTTGTGCATGCAATTAATGATTTTAAAAAATGTATACTAAAGTGTTCTAGTGTAGTGGTAATAATGTGGACAAAAGAAAATTGGTACATGGAGGTCATGGGTTCAAATCCACTAAAATCCATTTTTTTAAACATTAACATGATGCAGGGATAGTTTAGTAAATTACTAAATGGGTGAAAAGGTCATGTTGCCCTATAATATATATAAAGGATTGGTAAAGTTAGGCCTAATCATTATATTTCAAGATTAGTATATTATACTCTCTCCCTCCCATTTTACATGTCCTTTTGACTTAGTGATCAAATTGACCAATCTTTGACTAAATATTAAAAATTGGGATTGATGTGCCTGAGGGTAGACCTGGCAAATTTGGTTTGTATCCGAAGAACCGATCCGAAATTCATGGAATCGAGATCCAATTTTATATCTGAAATAGATTAACCGAAATTTAACCAAATCCGAAACAATCCGATCTGAACCAAAATCCGATCCAATATAGTCAAATCCGATTATTGTCCGAAAACCGATAATTATCCGAAATACTTGATCCGATGATGATCCGAAACCGATCAAATACGACTACTAAAACCAAGATTCCGATCAAACAAACATTTTACGACGAGTCAGAACAAATTTTTCGATATATATATACGAGCATGCAACAATATATACAATAGTTAAAATAGAAAATTAAAAAGAAATTATTTCTAACCAAATAGGCGGTCAAAAATATATTTGAATATTTTGACTAAAAATAGGCGGCATATTTCTAACCAAATAGGTTAAATTCGACAGATCCCAAATTCAATCGATATCGGTCTAATTTATAAATTCGACCGATTGTAATCAAATATTTAAATATGACCAGAATTAAATATGACCAAATTGAATATTTAGTCGTATTTAAAGTTAAAAACGACCGTAAAAAAATAATAGAATATAAATTCAACCGAATTCGGTTGAATTTAGCTCTGACTAAATAAATGTTGAAGTTGATCTTAAATTCAACCAAATTCGATCGAATTTAAGATTGGTCATTTTTAGCCGGTTTTCTTTTAGTGTGTCAAACAAAATAAAAATCTAATAAATAATTTTTGATCATTTGTTTATTAAATAAAAAATTAAAAAATTATTCTACAAGTCTATTTCACAACGAATTGAAAATCTTTTTTTAAAATGATTAAGAAATAAAATCCATTAAGTAATATAAATGATTAAATGAGATTTATTAATTATAATAATATTTTCATTTTCAGCCACCTAAAAAAATCCTAACTACTTAAAAAACTTTAAAAGACAAAAAAACATTTAGATTAAAAAATTGTCATGTATAACTGAATATGCTTGAAAGTTGAATTAAGATATGTAAATCAATAATTTTTAAAAATAAATAATATTATTATATATTTTTTGGCTTTTGCTGGAAAAATCGAGCAATATTGCATGTATATATAATTAAATTATAAATGGTATAGTGTGTATTCCATAATGACAAAATTTTTAAAATGAAATTTACTTTTAATTTGTGAGAAGTGAAAATAACGGTGAATATTATTCATATTTTAAAAGTAAATCGATAATGTATAATATACTAAATATTATTTTGCTAAAATTATAATATTATACAATTAGAAAAAATGTTATTTTATATTACTAATTCGAGTAGAGACTAGAAAAAATAACAATAAATATTAAATACTCAAAAAACAATCAAGTTTTATATTTCTCAATTCAGTATTTATTTTCGCGTTATAACTATACTTTTACAAACTTACTAATGACATTTATTTAGTTTCAATGATAATTCAAAATTGATACAACATAATTGAAACCAAAATTTTTCGATCCGACAAAATTCAATCCGAAAAGATCCGAACTGAATTTTATCTGATCTTAATCTAAAATTTATCCGATTTTAATCTGAAATCGACCCTAAACGAAACTAGATCTGAACCGAACTGAAACCGATTAAAATTTTGTAAAACCGATACTAGACTCGAACCGAATTAGATCCGATCTGATCCGAATTGTATCAAAATATATAAAAACTGAAATTTGATCCTATCCGAAATGGATCCAGTCCGAAACCGATCCGATTATCCGATTTGTCAGGTCTACCTGAGGGTGACCTCGGGGTTCTACTTGAGGTTAAAAAAATTTCAATACAAATTTAATGGTATTTAGGTAAATTACAGAGAAAAAATTGATATTTACAAAAATGTCCCCGCTGGGCCACTTATTTTATAGGCTCTTTTTGTTATAACCTCGGGAGAGATCCCTGAGGACAACCTCAAGCCCAGTTTTCTCTTAAAAATTATTCAATTATAATTTTTGAAAACTGAAAGTTACGTTATATGCATTTTTTAAGGATATATTTTTTTTTTCAATTATATAATAGATGTAAATTTTAATCAAATTTTGATCAATTTGACCATTCAAGAGTTAGAAAAGACACATGTATTTTGGGGGAAGAAAGTACTAATTTATAGTTTGAAAAGGAATACACCTGATCACACCTTAGTAGTTAATACTCCTTCCGTCTCTTTTTTCTTTTCTAGTTTGCTGAATGACACGGTTTTAAGATTGTGGGTAATGAATATTGTTTTTTTATGGAATAGTGGGTATTGAATATTGTTTTTTTAAGATAGTGGATAATGAATATTGTTTTTTATGGAGTACTGGGTATTGAATATTGTTTTTAAGGAGTATTGTGTATTGAATTTTTTTTTTGGAGTAGTGGGTGTTGAATATTATTTTTAAGGAGTAGTAGGTGGAGTAGTGGGTATTGAATATTATTTTTAAGGAGTAGTGGGTGGAATAGTGAGTATTGAATATTATTTTTAAGGAGTAGTGGGTGGAGTAGTGGGTATTGAATATTATTTTTTATGGCAAAAAATAATAATAGGAAAAGTTATTTGAATTACTTTAAAAAAAATGTAGGAAAAGAAATAAGGGACGGAAGGAGGATAACCTTATGTAAAATTTTACTGGTCAACCACGTGCCTAAAGGCCTTCAACGCTAAAATAACCTGTGATACTCTGCGTATAACAGCTTGAATTTTAAACTATTAATTCTAGAAAAATTAAGTTACAATAAAATTTTTAATCCAAAAACTGTTACAAAGATATTTATTAAAATTATCATCCTAAAATAAAAAAGCTCAACTAATGATTCCAATCAAAAATTCATTCAAATCCAAATCTAAGATACTCGAAATTCAATGTTATCCAACTTGATTTTACAACTGTTGCTGCTCAGTTTATGCCTTGGGCCTGAACTGCCTTCGGTATGCCAAGAACGAGTTTCAGCGGTTCCATCAAAGGAGAAGAATGCGAGGGATTTTCCCCCCAATTCACCTCCGGTGTGAGAATCAGTAAAGTGTAGTGTGAATGTAAACGTAAATCTATGTAAACCAATGTATACCAATGTGTATGATTGTGTCCGTATCACCTGATAATTGTTGTCTATTTATATTGTCTTCAAGAGTTATAATCATTGATGATCTTCTTGATTCTCAGTTATGTAGGGCTGTAAAGATGGTGAGGCGTTACACTGACAACGGTCGACTGTTTCGTTTTACTATCTTCGGCTGGACCGATCAGATGGGCCTGGTTCAGCTGTATGGGCCTAACGGCCATAAGCCCAAAAGCTTATTGGATCGGGCCCTCTAACATGTCGCCGGGCTTCGGTTGGTTTGTAAATAAAGACCGAAGTCTAGTTAGACCGAACAGTCCAATCGATCGGTGTCTTTTCCTTGAATGCGTGTCTTTCGAGGCGACAGTTGTTTATTCAATTACACTTTTTTGTTTAAACTGCCCTCCACGTGTCATCATCTGGGACAGGGGTATTGAACCGTTTATGCATCTCATCCATTCATTATAGTTTATATATTTACATCATTTTATCTTACACGCTCCATTTTCTCACTGAACCCATTTTCTTTGTTCGTGCCTGTGGAGCAACCAACAGAGTTTCGACCTTCAGAGTACTCGAATCATTTTCTTCAACAGGTAAGTTATAATCCGTCGTTCTTTTATTGATTCTTCTTGCATGTTTTTGATGTTTTCATGATGTACTTTTATTCAGAATAATGCACTTAATTTTTCCGACGAGTAAAGTCTCTTAGAGTTTCCAATTCGTTTCCTTTGATTCTGGGTATGGCCAAGAACTTCTTTCACTAGGAACCTCTTTTTCTTTCTCAATTTGCCGTTGGTCCATTCGTGCTCGGGGATTTCCTTCGGCCATAGTTTATTACTTTGTTTTTGTCTTTCTGTCCCCGAGTATTGGACTAACGACCTCGTCTTTCTTTTTCAGATTCAATGTTAAACCCTCAAACAGGTCCATCGGGGCATGCTGCTGGTCATGTCCCTGCTTTGCTTTTTGGGGATGATGCCGAATATCCCGCTGCTAATTTGTCTTCCATTTTGAAACAAAGTGATTTAGAGACTTTTAGAACCAAATACGATTTTCCCGAGGATTATCGTTGTTACTTACTTGACCCCACAGATCGTATATATGACACCCCAGGTATATCAATTGGTGACCAACCCGAAGAGGTTCCTGTAGGTATATCGGAGACCGCTTTTGTATGTGAGCTCCGATTTCCTTTGTTGCCCCTTATAAAGGTCCTTCTAAAGGAGATGGGCATAGCGATCGGTCAATTAGATCTGAATAGCTTTATCCATATGAATGTTTTCCAACATCGGTGCTTGATCGGCAAAGTACCTCCTCTATCGGTTCTCTTCTGGCATCACTATGATTTTCGTAAAAATGCTAAGTCCCCGGGTTTTTACAATATTACCCGAAGAGTGGGTCGATCCGATTGGGCGGCCACTAACTCAAGTAATAAAAAGGCGCACAACAATTGGTGCTATATTACCGGACCCGGCCTTTATCGGTTTTCAGAATGGAGAGAAGTTGAAACCGATCGGGTCAAGCTGAGGACTCTTATCGATGAGGAGGGGTGTCTTTACTGAAAACTAAATACTCCATTAGTGCCCGAAGATAAACTTCCCCTGTCAACCACCAGAGATGGATCTTGGCTGAAGAGCATGATAGGTATTTTTGATACTTTTACTTTTTCGCCTTGTATTTTTTAATAGCTGATCTTCTTTTATTGTTTTTCTTCAGTGTCTGCAGTGGCCGATATGAGGAGGAGAGCAGCCGAAAGGAAAGCCTTGTTGGCTGGTGGATCCGGGAGTCCTTCTCGAACCCCTGCTATTCCGCCAGCCCAAAGGATAGAGACTTCCCTGGTGGTGCGGGAGGCTACAGCGGTGCAGGCCGAAAGGGTAGAGACTTCGGTCAGTAACGTTGTTACTGTGATCCCTTCGGAACCTACTACGATGGACAAGAATAGGTTTGAGAAGAAGAGGAACCTACTGTGATCCCTTCGGTCAGTACCTACCTTGAAGATTTATCGACCTTCTTGGGGTGTAGTAGATACTGATTCTTTCGGTGCTCCTACCCCAAAGTCGGTCAAGGAGTTAAGTCAAGACTTGTGCAGTTCTTTTATTCTCCCAGCCGATCGCCCTGTTTATGATGCAGCTCCTACTGTGGAAGCTTGTGAGAATATGCTAGGGCATCTTAGCTTGGTAAGTTCCTTTCAATTTTTTTCCTATTTTCTTTTGTTATCTTTTTCTGTTCTGATGCCTTTTGTGATGTACTTTCAGGCAATTTCCTGGGCCGCAGTTGTGACTGAAAAGGTCAAAGATCAAGCTGCCATTATTCATGGTTTTAAGGCAGAGATCGGCTCTCTAAAGGATAAGGTTAATCCTTTGGAAAATCAAGTAAAGCAGTTTGAAGATCTTCTGGCGGAGTCTCAAAGAAAAGAAAGCCTTCTCCTTCAAGAGAAGAATGATCTGATCCTTCAGAAGGACACCTTGATCGGGGAGAAGCAGAAGTTGACCGAAGACATGGAGGCTAATCGATCGGAATTACGCCGTTTGAAGAAAGAACTGAAAAAGGCTAGGAAGACCATCTCTTGATTCGAAGACAGGGGCTTTGCTGTAGGATATGACGATGCTGTCATTGCTGCTCATAAGGCAGGTTTTGACTATAAGCAAATCCTTTTTAATCCTGAAGACGACCCAGTTCTTCGTAAGGAGGTTCCTGATGTGCCTTTGGTTGTTTCTTCCGATCCAGATTCGGAATGAATTTTTCCTTTTGTAGTGAACTTTTGCCTTCGGGATTATTTTGTAATGAACTCGTGCCTTCGGGCCTTTTAATGTATCTTCGTGGCTTTTTTAACCAATCAATCGTAATTGCCTTCGGGCATCTTATGTTAAATTTCCATTAGATTTTTGCTTCATGATCATTTTGTAGTTTCTGAATAACTCTTCCGAGTAATTCTCCAAACATTAATGACTCATACTTGAAATAACCTGTACGCATTTCTTGATAATTCCTATACCTGAAATATACTCGAAGTAATTTTCGGAGTTTCGTCTCTTCGGGCGGAGTATCTTCGGACATTGCCCGGTATTGCCCCCAAGTCGCAGTTCGACCGAAGGTTTCTCTTTCGGTTTTGGGCGAATTCTGCCTCCCGAAGACCTTGGGGTGAACTGCGATCTAACTATTCGGGTCTTGATAAATACTTGTATCTTTTTTTTTTGAATGTCGAGACCTTTAGCATTTCCCCCCTATTTAATGGCAATTTGACCGCTCCTTTCTTTGGGAGACACGTGCCTTCATCTTAAGCGGGGTTACTCAAACATCACTTCATCAAAGCCGTTGATTTTCTTTATAAATAGTCACTTAAAATTTCTGCAGATGATTCCATCTCCAATCACGCTCAATATTTTCAGTGACCCATTTATAAGTCCTTTCAGTCTTCAGTTTTTTCGACCTCACCCCACGGATAATCAGTAAGTCCTGTTCATAGATGTGTGACCTAATCCTTTCTTGATTTGCAGCAACAAACCCTTTCTTTGTTTTCAGTGTCGAGTCGATCAGAAATGAGGAGGCGAGCAGCGGAGAAACGTGCCCAAAGGAAAAATACGCCCGATGCTGGTTCTTTTATTTATGAGAAAAAGAGCCGTGTTGGAGGCACAGAGTCTAATATAAACTCCTATCGGCCTTCATGGGCGGTTACTGAGTCGAACTCTTTTGGGGCCTTCGCTTCCGCTGCATCGAGGAAACTGGCTGGGGATTTATGCCACTCTTTCATTCTCCCGAAGGACCTCTTCCTTTATGATTCTGCTGATCCAGCATAAGCTATTGCCAATCTATTAGGACACCTTAGCTTGGTAAGGAATTCAGACCGAATTTCTCCTCTTTGCTTTGTAGGTTTTTTTAACTTTTCATCTTTTTCCTTTCCAGGCTACAGCTTGGGCTGCCTCGATATTTGATAAGGTAAAGAATCAGGACGTCTTGCTCTATAACCAGGGAAAGCAAATTCGACAAACGATTCCTACGTTGGAGAAGGAAGTCGAAGAGCTGAAGTCCCGGCTTGCCTCTGTTCGGGCCCAGAATGCCGACCTCATCCGTGAAAATAATGCCCTGTGGCAGCAAAATGACAAAATGATGGCCTATACGGAGGGTCTGCTTGATTGGATGGAGAATCGGAAAATGGAGCTAAGCCAGATGAGGGATTCTGAACCGGAGGGTGTATTCCCTTAGCTTGTTTTCCTGCCTTCGGGCTAGCTTGTAATTAAAATTACGATGTAATGAAACTGGAGCCTTCGGGCAGTTTTCTTTTTGTTGGGCAATATTTGGAATTTTAAGTTACTTTTCATTTCCTATGCACGAGCAATTTTTGGATTTTTAAGTTACTTGTATTTCCTTTTCTTGGACAATTTTTCGAATTTTTCCTGTACACGAAGTAATTTTCGGAATTTTTCATATTTTTTGTCCTATACTCGAAGTAATTTTTGGAATTTTTTGAATTTTTCCTTTACTTGAGTAATTTTTAGAATTTTTCGTATTTTTTGTCCTATACTCGAAGTAATTTTTGGAATTTTTCCTTTACTTGAGTAATTTTCGGAGTTTCGTCTCTTCGGGCGGAGTCTCTTCGGACATTGCCCTGTGTTGCCCCCAAGTCGCAGTTCGGCCGAAGGTTTCTCTTTCGGTTTTGGGCGAATTCTTCCTCCCGAAGACCTTGGGTCGAACTGGAACTTGTGTTTCGGGGTTATTGTAGTTCCCGACCGAGGAACACTGCCTCAGCCATTCGGGTAGTTCGATCGATAATTAAAGAAAAAATATAAATGGGGCAAACAAATCAAGGCTTTAGTAATAATCAAAATTGAAAATCGAACTTTTTCTGCAAAAAGCTTACTGATAAAACTTTCGTAATCGGGAAGCATGCCATGTGTTTTTGATCGGAGCCCCACCCAGCTCAGTTAGTTTGTAAGTCCCTGGTCGTACGGCCTGAATAATCACATAGGGCCCCTCCCAGTTCAGCTGAAGTTTCCCTTGTTTGTTTGGCGTAGAAGTTGCTAATTCCCGAAGAACTAGATCACCAACTTTAAAAGATATTTTCTTTATGCCCGAATCATAGTATTGAACGGTTTGTTGTTGATACTTGACATTTCTCAGATATGCCACTTCCCTGGCTTCTTCTAACAAGTCAACATTGGCCCGGAGAACCCACTCATTTGTACCGAGATTAAATACTTCGCTTCTGTACGACTCTACCGACTTCTACTGGTACCATTGCATCAATCTGAAAGGAGTTTCTCCAGTTGAAGACCTTGGCATGGTGCGATAAGCCCATAGCACATATGGCAAATCTTCGGTCCATAACCCTTTGGCCTCTCTAAGCCTCTTCTTTATCCAATCGAAGATGATCCTGTTTGCGGCTTCAACTACCCCATTTCCTTGTGGATGACCGACTGAACTGAATTTTTGTTGAATTCCGAAGAAAGCTAGAAACTTCTTGAATTTTTTCCCGGTAAATTGGGTCCCGTTATCTGATACACATATTTTGGGAATTCCAAATCTGAGGATTACTTGTTCCAGCATGAATTTCTTGGTTGCCTCCTCAGTTATGGAGGATAAGGGGCGTGCTTCTACCCACTTGGTCATGTAATCAATTGCCACAATGCAATATTTGGCTTGTCTGGTGCTGGTAGGAAGAATCCCAAAAATATCCATAGCCCACATGGCGCAGGGAATGGGGTTTAAGACAGAAGTCATCTCTTCGGGAGGTTGTTTCGGAACATTGCTGAAAAGCTGACACTGCTTGCATTTCTTCGCATAACTCAGTGCATCAGCTCGTAGGGTCGGCCGAAAGAATCCCTGTCTTAGAATTTTAAAAGCCAGAGAACGGCCTGCCAAGTGTTCCCCGCAGATTCCTTCGTGCACTACTTATAGAGCTATATTTTGTTCTTCGGGATCCAGGCATCTCAACAGCAGTTCGGTAGCCGATATTCGGTACATTTTCCCAGCAATAATTGTGTACCTGGTGGCCCGATTCCTAATTTTTTGAACCTCGGTATTTTCCTACGGTAGTGTCCCTTTTTCTAGAAATAGTCGGATTGGAGTCATCCAATCCATCCCTTGGTGAATCTCGAAACATACCCTTTTATTGATGGAGGGCATTTTAACTTCAGTTAGGTAGATCGGGCCTGTGAGATTTTGAGTGTCGGCCGAAGCCAATCTAGATAACGCATCTGCTCATCTGTTGTTTTCCCTGGCAACAGTGGTCAGTTCAAAAGATTCGAACAACATAGAATTTGCTTTTACCTTGGCAGCATAGGCTTTTGTTCGGATATCCCTTTGTTCATATTCCCCGAAGAAATGCTTTACCACTAACATCGAATCGCTGAATGCCAGAAGATGTCTGACTTCTAGGTTTTTCACCAAATTTATACCGACCAGAAGTGCTTCGTATTCAGCTTCATTGTTGGTCAGAGGAAAAGTGAACCAAATGGCCTGACATATCTCAAAACCTTCGGGGCTTGTGAGAATTAGACCGGATCAGCATTTACTGCCAGCTACTGATCCATCGACAAATAACTTCCAATTGCCAAGAGTTTGCATCAACTTTTCTCCGACCTGTGATCCTTCAGAACCGGAAAATGAACACTCTACTATAAAATCTACCAGAGCTTGTGCTTTTATTGCCGTCCTCGGTATATGTTCCAAATCGAATTCTCGCAACTCAACGGCCCAGGCCACAACTCGGCTTGAAGCTTCCGGTCTCTGTAGTATCTTTTTCAGAGGTTGATCGGTGGTGACTTAGATCGTCCTCCCCTGGAAATAATGTCTCAATTTTCTTGAAGCCATAACCAGCCCATAAGCGAATTTCTCCGCGTTCGGGTACCTGGTTTCTGCTTCTTTGAGCATGTGGCTGATATAGAAAACTGGATATTGATTTCCCTCGTGTAATTTGACCAGGACTGCCCCTAGTGTTCGATCGTTTACAGCCAAGTACAGTTGCAGAGTTTCTTGTGGGTCAGGTCTCATCAGCAACGGAGCCTTTGTTAAATACTCTTTAATATCCTCAAAAGCTTTCCAGCATTCTGGACCCCATGAAAAAGTCTTTGTACCTTTCAATACCTCAAAGAAGGGCAAAGTCTTGTCAGCCGATCTGGAGATGAATCTTCTTAGGGCAGCTAATCTTCCCGTCAATTTCTGGATGTCCCGGATTTTCTTCGGAGCTTCCATGTCGACTACTGCTCTTATCTTTTCTGGATTAGCTTCAATGCCTCGGGCACTCACCATGTAACCAAGAAATTTTCCACTAAAAACTCCGAAAGTGAATTTGTTCGGGTTGACCCGCATGTTGTTTTTCCTCAGAGTCTCGAAGCACTCTTTTAAGTCATCAGTGTGATCCCAAAATAAAGATTTTACTAACATGTCGTCTACATAACATTCCATATTTCTCCCAATCTGATCTTTGAAAACATTATTGACCATCTTCTAAAAGGTGGCCCCTGCATTTTTCAAGCCGAAAGGCATGACAATGAAAGCATATGTTCCTTTCGGGGTGATGAATGCTGTCTTCGGGATGTCTTCAGATTTCATGGCAATTTGATGATAACCTGAGAAGGCATCTAGGAAGCTTAGGATTTCATATCCTGATGTAGCATTAATGAGCTGATCAATGTTGGGAAGTGGATAATGATCTTTTGGACAGGCAAGATTGAGATTAGTATAATCGATGCACATCCTCCATTTGCCATTTGCCTTTTTGACTACTACCACATTGGCTAACCATTCGGGATACTTGATTTCTTCGATAAAATATGCTTCTAAAAGCTTTTCCACTTCCGTCTGAATCACTTTTTGCCTTTCCATGGCGAAAATTCTCTTTTTCTGTTTGATTGGCTTGGCCCCTTCTTTTACATTCAAGTTGTGTTGGGCAATGCTCGAGTCAAGTCCAGGCATGTCTTCCGGACCCCAAGCAAATATGTCATGATACTCTCGGATTACAGCAATCACTTTTGCCTTCAGATCATCGTTCATATTTTTCCTGATTTGGATCATCTTTCCCGAAGTGCCTGCATATAATTCGACCTCTTCAGTCTCCACAGCTGGTTCGGCTATCGGATTTGAGAGATCAGCCCCAAACTTTTCCAACTCAATGTTCATTGTGTGGTGACTACTCTCCGTTTGATCATTAATGCGCCTTTTCTTTTTTCCTTCGTCTCTGGTTCCTTCTTCGGGCTTGTCCAGATCTTCTAACATGATGATCCTTGCAGCCTTTTGATCTCCTTTCATTTCACCAATACCATGATTGGTAGGGAACTTCAATTTCAAGTGTGGTATTGAGGCTATATCTTGGGAAGCTGTCAAAGTGGGACGTCCGAGGATGCCATTATATGGGCTATCCACTCGAACAACATAGAATTTCATTTCTTTCTCCGCAGTGCAGGGAGGTTTACCCAATATCAGGGACAACGTGATCGTTCCCTCAATTGGAACCGGCAAGTTACCAAAGCCGTATAGTGGGGGTTCATTACAGGATTCTAGCTATTCCCTAAGTTCGGTGATACAAAATGTTGACCGAACTGCCACTATCGATCAATACTTTCCATACTTTATTCTGTCCAATAATCAGATTTACTACCAAGGGGTCTTCATGCGGCCAGATGACATCTTCATAATCTTCTTTGGTAAACATTATGGCCAATGGCTGTCTGACCTGTGGAGTTTGTTGATACAAATTGTAGATTTGACGAGCATACCTCTTTTTGGCCGTTTTGCTACATCGATCTAGTATCTTTCCTCCCATGATGGTCTTTAACTCTCCTATATATCTAGGGGCTTCATCTCTTTCCCTCTGCCTGGGATCGTCATCCTCATTCCAATTTCTAGTATCTTTTTGGCCCTGGTCATTCCTCTTCGGCTCCAGTCAATCTCTTAAATCTTTGACAAACTGATTCAGATCGCCAATCTTTACCATTCTTTCTATTAGCCTCTTCATATGGAAATAATCTTTTGTGTTGTGGCCTTTGTCCTGGTGGTAATCACAGTATTTGTTCCCATTCTTCTTATGATCGGGTACCCTTAGTTTTGCGGGCCTTCGAAAATCTGGCCTGCTCTTGATTTCGTTCAATATTTTAGATATGGGAGCATTTAGTGGAGTAAACACCATTGGCTCCCTCTCCTTCTTCGGATCGTTTCTTCTATCATCCCTTCTATCCCCATCTCGCTTATCCTCTCGTCGGGGATCATCTTTCCTTCGGTCATTTTTCCCCTGGCTGCCCCTTCTTTGACTATCTTTAGATGATTCTTTATAACCATTTATAGATTCCATTTTTCTTCTGATAGTTTCCCCTCGGATATAGATGTCGTTGAGTGACTTCGGGGGAACATCATATAAGGACGACCGAAGCTTTCTTCCTTTAACTGAGTCGAGACCAGCCGTCAAAAATCCTGCTGCCTTGACTTTATCCAGATTGGTCACCATGCCAGCTTGTTCTTTAAACGGGCTAGGTAATCACCGAATTCTTCATCGGGTCTTCGGCGACAATGAATGAGAGATTCGTTATCCTTCTCTCTTCGGCACAGATGGGAATAGTGCCTCAAAAACTTGTTCTTCAGTCGATCGTAAGAGGGTATTGATCTAGGCCTCATCGATCGATACCACAAGGAAGCCGAACCCTTTAAATAAGTTTTAAACATTTTGCAAAGCATGATATCGTCATGACCCATTCCCGTCATCAGACTTTCGTATTTCTCGCAATGATCTTTTGCGTCTCCCTTGCCACTAAATTCTGTCATTTTCGGGAACTGGCGACCTGGGGGTGGCCTGTATTGTTCAATTTCTTCAGTTACAATGGGCTCCCGACTCGTCCTCTTCTGATCCCCAACATATATTTTTCCATTCTCCGAAGCCTATCCTTCCACTGAGAACCTGCCTCTTCTTCCTCCGAGTCTGAAGGGTCTTGGGATGGGTGTGAGGAATGCGTTTCGGATTCTGAGGACCATTCCTAGTGAGGTCGGGACCACTTTTCTTTTTAGCCCTTAGAGACTGTTCTCGGGGGTTCGTTCACGGGAACTTCTTCTACGGCTTGAAGGGATTCTCGCGCTAATCTCTCTTCCAATTCAATTTCTTCACGTCTGAGTTTTACGGCTTCCAACCTTAACTCATCTGCCTTCTTCTGCAAGGCTCTTCTTTTTGCTCCTTGGGATCCTTCTTTTTCAGGAGCTTTCCCTCTCTCATTCTGTTGCCTTATTTCTTCGGAAGTAGGAGTTGTTTGTGTCGGATGATTAAGATTTTCAGAATCTTGAGGTAACATGGTTCATAAAAGGAGCTTATACGTGTCCCACAGACGGTGCCAAATGTTGCTGCTCAGTTTATGCCTTGGGCCTGAACTGCCTTCGGTATGCCAAGAACGAGTTTCAGCGGTTCCTGTAAAGGAGAAGAATGTGAGGGATTTTCCCCCCGATTCACCTCTGGTGTGAGAATCAGTAAAGTGTAGTGTGAATGTAAATGTAAAGCTATGTAAACCAATGTATACCAATGTGTATGATTGTGTCCGTATCACCTGATAATTGTTGTCTATTTATATTGTCTTCAGGAGTAATAATCATTGATGATCTTCTTCATTCTCAGTTATGGAGGGCTGTAAAGATGGTGAGGCCTTACACTGACAATGGTCGACTGTTTCGTTTTACTGTCTTCGGCTGGACCGATCAGATGGGCCTGGTTCAGCTGTATGGGCCTAACGGCAATAAGCCCAACAGCTTATTCGATCGGGCCCTCTAACAACAGCAAAACCTGAAAAATTGAAAGCGATGAGTTATATATACCACCCATCCAGTAACTAGTTAATCCAATTAGTGAGGCAAAATAGCACATATAAATATAAGATAATACAATATTCAATATGTTAACAATATACGAACCACCGACTTTGATATACTTTAATATTTTTATTCGATACCATACAATATGACACCACATAATAACAAGTTCAAACCTATAATTTGTACCATAATCACTACAATCGGTTGATAACAGTCATAAATTTTTAAAAAAAATGTCACTGGTGACTTGGTTCTTAGTTCCGATTTTTATACTGTCACTACAACCCGGTGACTTGGTTCTTAGTTCCTATATTCATCAAACCATGACAATAATTAGAGTTTCACTATTGCTTACAGATAACACATATATAGTAATACATATCTGTTGTTGGAGGAATTTCGTAACAATACGAAATAGGTGGTTTGCTGGAATAGTAGAGTGAAATTATGAGTATGTGGCTGTTTTAGGGGATTAGGGTTTATGAAAAAAGAGGGGGCTGGACTTGGTAGGTGTCTCGATTTGTCTCGTGTATCGGTCATCTCTTCTACCAAGATGCCTACGTACCAATTTTTATTTGATCAAGCCCACGCAGTTCTGTGAAATTGATTTGTGTCTATCCCTTAGAGACTTTAGGGATAAACTTTGTTAATCTTGGTAATTACTGATTTTATCTGATTTAATATTATCGTTGTGATATCTTCCTGATTTGAAGAATATCGTTTGGAGATATTTTCCGTTATTGATTGATTGAGATTGATTCTTTCCTCATTTCTAAGAGAGGATAGAACTTAGGCGTTAAGTTATAATTATTAATATGAATTAATAATTAATAAATATTAGAAATTTGGGAAATTATTAGACATGCCAAAATTATGGCATAACAACTAGCCCCCAGTTCTTTAGTATAGCTTGCTGCAGTGGAGAACTAAGAATTCTTTAAGCTTCAAAATTTCTTGAGTCGTTGAAAAAACTAAAAATAGATGATTAGAAAAATAATTAGAGCACCACTGTGCTCGTTAGGCGTATGCGGATGCAAGTGTGATAGCATGCGATAACCATTATAGGATAGATATATTTTTGCCAAGGTTTCAAATGTGCGAGCATAAGTAATAATTTTGAAATCCTTTGCGATCCATATTGTCTAGTTAGGAACTTAGCGTTTGTATATATCCCGAATTGACATACACGCTTTTCAAGTGTCTGATGCAACCACATAAGGATATGTCTTCATTTCTGGCGGGATTTTTAATAAAAGATGTAGATGTAGATGTAGTTCTGGCGAACTTCGCATGTGTCCCTTGTTGGGTTAGCTGTTCTACGAAGTCTTAAAGATAATTTGCATAGGGATGCCTCCACCCATTCGATATAGAGAGATCTCATGGGCCTTCAATAATCCAGAGGGTGCTGCACTTTACTAATCATGTAGCCTTGCGAGATTTATAGCTTGTCGAGGCTACCCTACTTGGTACTTAAGTTTGACAATATTTTTAACATATATGTACTATCGCGACGATATATGAAAAATCTTTTACAAATCCATACGTAATAATAAATATGCTCTTTTAAGAGTGTCGCGATATTTATTTTCTTCGAAAATAAAGCTCCCTTTTTTTTGTAGAAAATCTTTTACAAAATTATGCCTCTCGCATATATATATCTTTTTTTTCAAAATATGCAGCTCGTACGAGATTTTAAGACAAATCCGTAATTCAACAATATGTAAATATCCACAATTAATCAGCATAAGTATCTCGTACGATATTTTTTAAATCGCAATAATTTTACAAGCATAAAAATATCTATTGCTTGCACGAATTTTCTAAATATTAAATATTTTTTTGTTAAAAAATATTTAAAAAAATATGAATTATGCATGCATGACATGGCATAATATTTTTGCACCTTATAATCGTAAATATTAAATTGAGAAAAGAAAATAAAACTTATCTTTATTTTTTGTTTTTTGCCGATTCAAAATTTCACAGACTGTATGCTACTTCTCCGAATTACCATGCCAGGCTGGCCTTGCTTTTCTTTTGGTCCAGGTTTTTCACGCACTAAGTTTTTTTTTTTGTTCTCTGACCACGTACGTCACATGTTTGTTTTTGCAATTACTCCGCTGTAGTGTACATTCTTCCTTTTATGCTGGCCCCCACCGTGATTCACAGCACCAATCCCTTTATAGCCACTCCGTCGTTGTTCCATCGTTGTTTCGTCTTTGATATTCCAAGCCACCATTTGCTTGGTTTGTCATCAACAAGTTATTGTCGTAACCCCCACTTGCTGCCTATCGTCAGAATTGTAACCCAAAAGCCCCATAAATTTATTTGTAATTATTCGTCCTCCTCGAATAATAAATTACCCCTCCTTCTAGCGCCAAATGTTGTTGGAGGAATTTCGTAACAACACGAAATCGGAAGTTTGCTGGAATAGTGGAGTGAAATTATGAGTATGTGGCTGTTTTAAGGGATTAAGGTTTATGAAAAAAGAGGGGCTGGACTTGGCAGGTGTCTCGATTTGTCTTGTGTATCGGTCATCTCTTCTGCCAAGATGCCTACGTACCAATTTATATTGGATCAAGTCCACGTAGTTCTGTGAAATTGATTTGTGTCTATCCCTTAGAGACTTTAGGGATAAACTTCGTTAATCTTGGTAATTACTGATTTTATCTGATTTAATCTTATCGTTGTGATATCTTCCTGATTTGAAGAATATCGTTTGGAGATATTTTCCGTTATTGATTGATTGAGATTGATTCTTTCCTCATTTCTAAGAGAGGATAGAACTTAGGCGTTAATTTATAATTATTAATATGAATTAATAATGAATAAATATTAGAAATTTGAGAAATTATTAGACATGCCAAAATTATGGCATAACAATATCATTTCAAAATAAACAATCACTTAGCCCAAGTTTTAATAATCAATTATACACGTAACACATAATTTTGAAAATAATAAAAAGATCAATAAAAAACTTACCTCCATGTGAAAATTCAAGATTTTGAATAATCCTAAATCATATATCCAATCTTAGTATCTTTTAAGAAATTGTACATCTAAAATTTTGAACATCTTCACGACTCCAATTATGTCAAGATCTATTTTTAACTTTTTTGATCATGATGTTAATTTTTAATAATTTTACAAGATTGTTGAATATTCACTAGAAAAACCTATGATTTTTTTAGAAGAGATGATGAAGAAGAAGACTTGAGAGATTTAGAATGAAACTTTATTATTGCCCCTCTAAATATTTTGAGAAAAGAGAAGATTACAATACGTTTGTGTACATATAGAATGTTTCCAACCCTAAGTCTAAACCTAATCTATCTGCAATCAAATAGGTCTATTGTTTAAATTCAATTTTAATTCCTAATCATTATTAAATTTTAAACTTTTTTCTTATTATTTTTGTAACACCCTACTATTATAACAATAAAGCCATATAAATTAAATAATTCCAAATCATAATAACCTACCATAAACCAAGTCAACAATCTAAATAAAAGTAAGTGATGCAAATATCTAAAATAACAAAACTAATAAAGTTGGATCAACTAAATGAGTAAGTGATGCAAATATCTAAAATAAAAACTAATAAAGTTAGATCAACTAAATGAGTTCTCATGATAAACAAATTCACTAGGTCAAAAGCTCTACTAATGACCGTAATCTAAATAAAATATGAAATTTAAATATGAGTTAAGGAAACAATTAAATGGAATTCGAAACGAAACTAAGAATGCGTACAAATAGGTATACATGGAGTATAAGGTCAAAATGTTTAGAAAACTGAATCCACAATAAATTTAACGAATATTTATCAATTAAAAAGAGAACCAAGAATTCTTACCTCATATAAATTTTGAGCTAATTCTGAAATATCCAAAATTAAGGTGCATCCCTAATAATTCGTTTTCGAATCTAAAAACGAATTTCATGGCTATATATTAGTATATAAGAACTTATATATATTTAATATTTTTTAAATTAAATATGATGTCAAAATACTATATATTAATGTAACTCTAAATTAATGTACGTACAATCATAAGTTAATACCCAAAAATATATTAATAGAATATAATCCCAAAGCTTGTGAATTAAATTCAGAAATAATAAAATATAAACTAACAAATAAAATGATTACATAATCATAAACTATTTACATAGCTGGCCGAGCAACCTAAAATGAAAGAAAACCAAACAAACATTAAGAAACACAATATATCTGAGGCAAGTTTATTACCTAGTTGTATAATAAAAAAATATTAAAAATAGCAATAACCAAACAGATTGATGTATTAGGCAAAAACAACCATAATGCTACTAATTAATATAGAAGACTCACCAACATACTTATAAAATGGTTCACATGCATTGACGTACAACAATTACATTTATGTAGAAGGATTATTTATAAAAACATTTTACTTACAAAAGAAGACATAAACAAATTACAATATAAATCTCACACTTCATTTATTATATAGATAAGCTACTGCACTAATACATGACTCCTTTTATAAAACCACCTTAGCCCTGCTGATGGCTCGGGCCCTTTAGTACACTTAGTCCATAAAGGCGGCAACACACAAATCAATCAATATATATAAATAAAGGAGGATACGCGGACGCTTAGGTGGTGCTCTAAGATCATTTCAATCTATTTTTTAAATTTTTAATATTTTTCGATTTTAAACACCAATATAAACATATTTAATATTTAATATTTTTAAATTTTTTATATAAAGGAGGATAGCGGGAGTTTAGGTGGCGCTCTAATATCGTGTCAATCGATTTTTCTAATTTTCTAGAATTTTAAACACTAATAAATATAAAAATATCATTAGCATATTAGAAGTAGAATAGGTGTTCGAATTTATAAAGGAGAAGAGTTCAAATTTATAGGAAAGACATATGATTAGAAGTTCTATTGGAAGTATAATAAATATTTATAAGATATACAATTAAAAGTTCTATTGGAAGTAGAATAGGAGTTCGAATTTATAGAGAGTAAGAGTTCGAATTTGTAGAAAAAATATATAAATAAAAGTTCTACTAGAACTAGAATAGGTGTTTGAATATATAGAACAGACATATAATTAAATATTTTATAGAAAGTACGATCTTCTTAAATTATATATTTTTTATATAATTTAATTATACTTATATTAAGAAAATTTATTCATAAATCCAATACTATTGTAATGAAAAAAGTCACCGTATTTAAAAAGAAAAGAATTGATGTGTTAACATAATAAAAGAACAATCTCATGCAGGAATCCTAAATAAATACAGGAGTATCTATAATATAAAGAGAAAATAAGATGTGTTTTAATTTTCTAAAACTCCAAAATTTTTAGAAAATTTAGAGAAAGTATAAATTGGAATTCACTCTATTTTTTAGGTTTTGATTTTAAGGAAAAAAATTGTTGTGAAAGATAAGTAACATCAATAATATGTAATGAAGTTAGAATTTCGATTTCAAACGAGAGCGGCTCGAAACGTGTTTAACGGGAAGACGACTAACTATAAAAGATCGTGCTAGCTATTAAAATATCATACAAGTAAATTTTAACGATCGTGCTAGCTATTATAAATTTTATTTTATTTTTAGGATTTGATTTTTATGGATAAACATTATCATACAAATAATATATGTAAAAGTTAGGTTTTTGGTCTTAACGAGAGAGCAAATCAGTAGTAATAAATGTGTTTAACAAGAAAGCGATTCATTAGATAAGACTGTACAAAAGATGTTTAAATATATAATTAATACATAAAATAAATGTTTTATTGGAAGTAGAGTACGAGGATGGTGGATACATCTTATACGATTTTTTAAAACTAAATGTAATATTATTCCATAACGAAAAGTCTTCGTATTTTAATTTTTTTTGATATGTTAACATAACAGAAAGACATTCCCATGCGGAAATTATAAATAAATACAAGAATATCTATAATATACAGAAAATATAAGATGTATTTTCATCTTTTAAAACTCCATAAATATTAGAAAGTTTAAAGAATATAAAAATTGGAATTTACTCTATTTATATAATGAAGTTAGAATTTCGGTTTCAAATAAGAGCGGCTCGAAACGTATTTAACGGGAAGACAACTCGCTAAAAAAGATTGTATTAGCTATTTGAATTTGATACTGAAGTCATAAATTTCTTTTTATTTTTACAGTTCGATTTTATAGATAAAAAATATTATATAAGTTGTTAAAAAGTTGGGATTTCGGTTCTAACGAGAGAGCGGCTCAATCGAAAGAATCGTATTTAACAAGAAATTGATTCATTAGAGAAGATTATTTACTTATAAAATTTAATATTAATATTATAATATAACGTAAATGCATTGAATTTTTTTAAAATATTGTAACGCCGCCGCGAAGCGCGGCTTTATCAACTAGTTTAAAATAAATCACAAATCACCTTTCATGCATACAAACCAGAATAAACAATATATCAAGTAGGTGATAAGGTAATAAAACGGAAGCATCAGTACTAGATATCGAAGTTAGAAATATGTTTAAAAATCATATCTATTGT
Organism: Saposhnikovia divaricata; assembly: GCA_036435485.1. Lineage (NCBI taxonomy): Eukaryota > Viridiplantae > Streptophyta > Magnoliopsida > Apiales > Apiaceae > Saposhnikovia > Saposhnikovia divaricata. The sequence continues at coordinate 49,692,325 of CM071596.1, read as the reverse complement.
GCCCAAAATTTGTAATGGATTTAATTTTAGGCCCATGGATGTTTGGAGGCCCAATTTGAGTGGTTTGAGTGATATTTGAGGAGGATCAGTTTTGGAGGAAGCTCTGGAGGTGGAAAGTTTGAGGGAAGCTCTAGAGGTTCCGCTGTGGAGGTATGAATATGGAGGTAGCTCTAGAGGTTCCGCTGTGGAGGTATGAATATGGAGGTAGCTCTGGAGATTCCGCTGTGGAGGTATGGGTTTAAAGGAAGCTGTGGAGGTGTACGTTTGAAGGGTAGCTCTGGAGGTGGAGGTTCGGTTTAGAGGGAAGCTGTATAGGTGCAGGTGTTGCTTACAACTCCACCTCTGACTAACAGAAGTAAAGTTGGACAAGGACTCTTGTTCCTAAACTTTAGGAGCACGGGAATGGACTCAAAAGATGTACTTTGAGATGGATTCTACTACATCAAATGGGATATACACGTTATACACATTGTTGTGCCCAAAATTTGTAATGGGCTTAATTTTAGGCCCACGGGTATTAAGGATTGGTAGGATATTTAGAAGGCAGGTACTAGTTTGAAGGAAGCTGGAGAGGTGTATATTTTGAGCGTAGCTCTGGAGGTGGAGGTTCACATTTGGGGGAAGCTGTGTAGGTGCAGGTGGGCTTACAGGCTCCACCTCTGCTGGCCGAACGGATAAGTATTGACTCCTAATTTGTAGGAAATACGAATTGAGTCCTGTTAATAGTCTATTTTAATGAGGGACACGTTTCTAATATGATAAATATTAGAAATTTATGATATATGTCTATACATACATGGAGTTCTCATATGAGTAGGATTTGGGAGTTCTACTTCGAATAGGACTCTACTAAGGGGCTAGCTGATTTAAGGAAAAGTCATATTTCTACACAAATACTTCGAGATTAACATGGATGGAGGGATTAAATCTTATCAATTTCGTGGCTTAATGGACAAGGAAAGGATTCCTAACCTAAAAGAACTACATTAGGGCTTGATTCCTATAAATAGGATATGTAGGCAATTAGCAAGGGGTTCGGTTTTTTACTTTCTGAATACACAAGGCACGTGTACCCTAAGTAATACATCCCTGGACATACTTGGTCGGATTTTTGCCATTATTGTCCGGTGAACTTGCTAATTCAGCCCAAAAAACACAAAATATCATTATTAGGTTCAGCTGCCCTGTTTTGGTACAGCTGTTCGGTTTGTTAATTATCCGAAAACCAAGGATAATTCCCGTTATTCCGGCGAGGCTTTCTCGGGGTGTTGTTGCGGAATTTTCTCACAACAATATCTTTTAAAATATTTGCCAAACATAGAGACGTCAAACCTTTAAATATGAATATACGAATCATAATTTAAAAATAATGAATACAAAATTATAAATTTCTATAGTCAATACGAAGTTAAAAGTATAACAATAAATTTGATGAAAACCACTACACCTAAAAATACATACATAATCATTTTTAGTAACACAAAACCGTAAAAAGCATGCATATATAAATTTGACGTCAAAATAAAATTAAACCGGGAACTCTATACCTTACAATTTGTACGGTATACCTTTACAAATAGAATAATAGCTTTTAAATGAGGAATTGGGAGCTTACTATATGGTTTGGACCGTGTAGATTACAGATGCACAATTCTGAAAAGAATGTTGAATCAATATATATAAAGTTATAATAAAACTAGCACAATAAGCTAACTTACCTCCCTTCTCTTAGTACCAATCAGTACGGATAGAATTTAGGATTTGGTTTGCCTACTCCCGGTGAACGCATACTATCAATATATATATTAAACAAACTAATAGAACAAGTTAATAGTGGAGGGACCTATACATAATTTACTCAAGTGAGCTTTTTTCTTGCTAATACTTTATGTAATCAGCGTGGCTGTACACCTCATATACGTGTATTAACTTATTTTTTATAAACATGTTATGATTAACATAACTTCATAGAAATAGGTGATAAACTGATTTTATAAATAAAATTGATGAAGTCAGATTCAACGAATTAACAGAAACTTATAATAAATACTTAAAATTTGATTAAGATTCCGACACAAACTTCTAGATTTTTCTAGAATAATAAATACAAATAAATGTAATTTAACGGATACTAAGACTAGTATTGATAACCTAATAATTTAATAAAAAAATTCTATCCTCAAAATTCAAATAACGCACCAGATTCAAAAAGATAGGGTTATTTTGTACGAATAGAACCCTCCATCTTCCATGTAACTTCTCGAGCATCATGATTTTTCAAAAAAATTTCATAAAAGGAATTGTTATTTACCCATAATCTTTTCCTCTCTTGCCAATGTAGCTTCGATCGACTTCCTCATCACAAGATAAATCCTCGTCAAAGGTGTATAAAGGATATTAAAAAATTTGATGCAAATGATAAACATACTTACTCAAAACTGATTCATGAAATATGTTGTGTACCCACTATAACTATGGTGGCAATGCAATTCTATATGCTACTACTCCAACCTTCTCAAGAATCTCAAAAGCACCTATATATCTCGAACTCAATTTACCCTTCTGGCCAAAATGTTGAATAACTTTTGTAGGAAAAATTTTAAGAAAGACTTTATCTCCAACCTTAAACTCATACTAAACCCTTATCTGCATAACTCTTTTTTTCTGATGGAGCTTGTCGAAGCTTCCCTAAAGTAAATGCTACCTTATCAGTATTGACCTGAACCAAATCGGGACCTTTCAAAAGTTTTTCTCCCACTTCATTCCAACAAGTTGGTGCCCTACACTTGCGCCCGTACAATGCCTCAAAAAGAACCATATCAATGCTTGCCTGCCAACTATTATTGTATGCAAATCAACCAATGTTAGATACTCATCCCAATTTCCAAATTATTCCAATGCACATGCTCGCAACCTATCCTCTAAAGTCTAAATCGTCTGCTCTGACTGTCCATCTTATTGTGGATGAAAAGTTGTACTATAGTTCAACTTGGTACCCCACACCTTTTAAAATCCTGCCAACATTTTGAAGTGAATCTTGGATCTCTGTTAGAAACAATCGAAAACAATTCTAGAACCAAATATTGATCCACAGCCTATTGTTTCAAAGAAACAAACCTCTCTGGTGTTTCTTAAAAGGCACCAGTTGTAAAGAAGAGAAGATTTGTTGTTCTTTCTAGTAGTTCTAGTGAAGATGATGATATATCTCTTGCTGAGAGAGCAAAATTGGAGGCTGTAATTCAACTTTCTAAGTTAGGACAAAAAGATGAAGGACCTAGACACAATGAGGCTGCAGTCTCACAAAAGACTGTAGTTCTAAAAAAAGGAAAACAGTTACTAGGTACAGTCTCTCAAAAGGCTGTGTCTATTGAAAATCAATCTCAACCCAAGATCACTACTAAGTCTGCACCTTGTGAGTCTTCTCAAGCTAAATCTGTTGCTCACTATACCATGAGAACAAGGAGAAAGATTCATTTGTAACCTACACACATAGAGTCTAGTCCAACTAACATTTTGCAGGTCTCTAAACATCAAGTTGTATCCCAGTCAGCAAGTGAAAAGAGATCTGTGTCTAATAAAGGTCTTGATATTGATTCTGCATGGGAAACCTCATTGTCATACAAATTGGATATGAAGGTTATTTCTGTTAAAGTTAAGCTTTCCAGGCCTGTTCTAGATTTTCTAGTTGAAAGGGTTCCAAAGCTTTCATTTCATGAAGAATATGGGCTTTTGTATCAAAGACTTGATCTTATGAAGATGCCCTTTTATGTGTCAATCAGAAATGAGTTACGCAAGACATTTGGACTTACTAAGCATGGTACACTTCAATCACTTCATACATATCTATTTTATGAGGATTATATTGTTGAAGATGCTCCAGCACAAGGTAAACAAAATGAGGTAGTAGATTGTGGAAAGTAGTCAACAGGAGATACTATTTCACCTGTGGTGAATAGTAGGATAGATCAGATCACAGTCACTACAACACAAGAACCATCTAGTCAGAGGTTGGATGACTCAGGAACTGTGATAGCTGATGCTGAAAGGTCTTTTGTGATGATTGAAACTGCAAGTGAGATACCCTATGATATGGGAGGAATGACTTTGATTTATTTTCCTAAAGATCAAACAAATTTTGTTCAGTCATTGTCTATCCACCTTGAGGGTGTGTCTCAGCAAACAACACTTAAAGATGGCGACACACATGTTCTAGTGCCTAATGAAGTTTTAATGAAGGCATCAGTATTTAGTGTAGATCCTGAAGTGGAATATTGGAGCCTCTAGTCTCTGAAAAGATAGTAGATGTTTGTGAGGGTTCAAAGACTATAGCAGCTCACTCCATGGAGAAAAGCTCAAGCCACATGCCAAATGAGGAACCATTTCTCCATGTGAGTTCAGGTATTACAACTTCTCCTAACCCCTATTTTTCTGTAGGTCATGAGAGCAATTTTCCTAATTTGAGTGAAACACTTGAAAAGATGGACATCGATCCACAAATAGAGAGGCTGACTCTTGACCAGGCAAAAGGAGAGGTAGAAAGAGTGGTGACTTTAGATATTCAAAGTGAGAATGAGTGTGTGGGTGACCAACCCCAGAGTGAGGGAGAGAAAACTAGGATACAATCTTTTGATTTCTGGGATCAGGATTTTCCTAATTCTTGGTCTGAGAATCTTGGAATGGATGCTGGTACATATTTTTTTACCAAAATGTATGAGAAACATGACTTAGCGAAACATAATTCAAAACCTAAAGTTAGAGCTTAGCAATATCAACAAAGGTTTTTGGATGCTATTAATCGAAGAAGTGAAAGGCTAAGGGTGTCATTTTCTCAGGCAATACCAGGAGATTTACCTAAGGATCCTAGTGTCCCTTTGTATGTGCAACCAATCTCAGCTAGGATTGAGACACCTGCAGGAGCTGATAACTCGATTGAGGAGTCAGAGACTTTGGTTGTTAGCACACAGGATACTGGTGAAGGTCAGGATATCGGTGTAATTGGACATACAGCGATGACGTCTTCTACTTCAGTTGCTGATCATCGAGTTTCTGTTGTAAGTCATTCTACTCAAGTACCTTTACTTGAATATCATTCTACATCTGTAGTTCATGATTCACAAGCAACATCATCTGTAAAGGTTACGGAACCTACATTTGGTGATCATGTTTCTGCTTCGTTTGACACTGAATCTGAAGAGAAGAAATTTATCACTTATTGGGATCAGTATTTCCCTCTGGATGATTCTGAATTTACTGGTAGTCAATTCATTGATGATATTGAATCTTTCACTTTTGTTAAGCACATTGGTAAAGTTGAACGAAATAGAGCCAAGGATAAACTGGAATTCTTTAACAAGTATGGTATTTATCCAGATGAAGTTTCAGATCCTACAGCTTTAACTCATGCAAAAGATCTTGCAGAATTTAATTATCAATCTGAGATTTCTGCTGATGATCCGAAACTTATGGATGTTGATATTGAAAAACAACACCTAGAGGGGGGTGAATAGGTGTTTATGGTTAATAGTGTGAATTTATAAACTGTTTTGAAAATAACTGAAAACAGCTTGCTGTTTTTAATAACACAATTCACAAACAGCACGCTGTTTGTATCTAAAATGCAATGCAGAAAGAATATAAACAATAAGTAAAAGAGACACACAATCTTTTAGCCAGGTTCGACCCCTAATCCCCTATGGTCTACGTCCTGGTCTCTTACCAAACTTGGTAAGAGAATATATTATTGATCAACTATAATCCAATTACAAGATACAACAATATATCTCCCTTAACCCTTGCTGCTTACAAATGGCTTGTTGTTTACCTGTGCTGAACCAACCCTCTAAGTACTACTTCCCAAGTATACTTCTCTAGTCTTGTTCGACTCACCCTAAAACCTGAAGCCAATCTTGTACAGCAACAAAACAATACAATTTGAACAATACAAATGTTTTGAAAGAATACAACTCAACCTATAAATCCTCAAAATAATGAGTATGCGTGCATGAAGAGGTTTAAAGGTTTTGAAGGGTTTAGCAATGAAAGATCTGTAGTTGTTTGAGTATTTCTTGTTTTCTGCACGTTGTGTTCAGTACAAAGAACTGATGATACTCAGTTCTTATATAGGTGAACAAGAAAGGTTTGATTTGCTTTGATAATAATTCCAACGGTATGAATTCAAGCCGTTAGAGATGAAGCAAATCTTTTGAGCAAGAAGATATATTTTGATAATATGCAAAGCTGAATATCTGGAGCGTGTATGGAGATAAGAATGTATAGGGAATAATGTTATGATGAGTCCCATGTGATGTATTTGAGTGGAGGTAAGGTGGTGTAATGAAATAAGGTAAAGTAACCTTATTTAGCCAAAAGGAATATTAGCTTGTCTCCAAAAGCTTGAGTGGTCGGAATGTTCATCATATATTCTGAGGACTTTTACATATAATCTATATATCATTCCCTCTTGATGCTCTTTGATTTTCCCGAATGGATCTTTAATTCCATCAGATACAATCAGCTTGCTGATTGTACAATTGGCACGCTGTTTGTGACAATTGGCTTGCTGTTTGAGGTATACTGATTATGAAATCAGTAAGCTGTTTTGTCCTGCAGAACCAAGTTAGAGCATACACAAATGGCATGTTGTTTTAACCTGCAAAACCAAATTAGAGCTAACACAATGGCATGTTGTTTTTATATCTGTAAGCGCCAAATAGCTTACTGTTTTTTATCATCAAAACTTAGGAGTTTCAGATATTTCTTCTATACGTCAGTCTGTTCAGAATCTAGCTACTAAATTCACAGGACTTGATAATGTCATTGAAATTTCCAACGCTGCTTTACATCTTGTAGCTTCCAACATTGAAGATCAGCAATGTTCACAGAAGAGAGCTATTGAGAATATTCAAAGTTCTCAGTCTGATGTTACTCGTCGACTTCAAGTTTTAGAAGACAACCAAGCCACTATCATGGATAATCAGGCTATTTTGATGAATCTTATTTATTCTCTATCTGCAATTCTTGGTGTTGTTGATGTCAAAAAGGGGGAGAAATATGGGGAGTTAAAACAATTAAGAGAAATCAAACTACTGGGATAGTCATCAGAGATACTTCATGCAAAGCTGATGCTTCTAGGGACAGTATTGATAAAGGTGATGATGGAGGCAGTGGTGGTTCAGGAGTTGGAGGTGAAAAAGACACATACACTGTTACTGATAAATCTGGTTCTTTTGGATCTAAAGGAAAACAAGTTATTAGTTGATAGGTAGCATTATAAATACTCTCTCTATATCATTGTAATATAAGTGTGTGATTTATGAACGTCGTGAGTATACGAGTGAATAAGCAGAGAGAGATTTGTATTAAGAGCAGCTGCTAAAGGTATCTGTACACCTTTGATAGAGTTTGTATTTGATCTTATTAGTACAAACAATTTTATTTATTCATTTGTTCTTGTTTATTTATTCGAGCAAAAGTCAGACACGATTACTTATACTTGTATTCAACCCCCCATTCTACAAGTATATTCGGATTAACACCCAAACAACGTAAAGAGCCGTGTTGTCCAATAATTCCGAATTTCCTTATAATTTAGCTCCAAAATAGATCTTTTTTCTCTAAATCCTGCCAAGTTTAGAAATTTCTTGTATTTTACAATAAAACATTAAAATCTATTAAATAAATAACCAAATCAATGCAAAACAAAATAACTATGAGAATAAAATCATCTAAATAAATATAAAAATAGGGCTTGATTTCTAGTAAAAATTTTCTTAGTTACAAACGTACAAACTTTTTTTATTCAACACATATATAACTTCGGTTCAACATCATTTGTAAAATAATAATTAAGATTTTACTAGATACACATAATTAAAATCAAAAACATATTTATAACATTTTATAATTTATTACTCCCTCCGTCCCTTTTTAGTTTGCACATTTGCAAAAAAAATTTGTCCCTAAATAGTTGTCACATTCCTTATTTCAATACATATTTTTACTAATTTTTCCATATATACCCCTTTATTTCTAATACCAATGTTTGACTTCATATTTAATGTACACACTCATAACTAATCATTTAATGTTAAGATTAAGGGTAAATATAAAACAAATTATATAATTAAAACTTTCTTAATATGTGTATTTTTTGCAAATGTGTCAACTAAAAAGGGACGGAGGGAGTAAAACATATGTAAAACATTTTTTACGGAAAATTGAAATTCTTTTATAATGGATGTTTAACAGATATATAATCACGATTATCTGTTAAACAATAGTTATGCAAATAGAAGCACTTCTTTCTAGTATAACCACTTAGATGGCAAAAATCAAGTAGGATTGAGATTGCACCTCAGAACCAATAGAGATCTTTCTTGTCCCATTTTGATTCATATTTCGAACTTTGTTTTTCCTAAACTTAACATTCATACCAACTGATAAAGGATGATTACATTCTCCTTGCACCTCTTCTTGAAGAAGAAGAAGAGAATAGTCTTAACTTAAGCTAGGTAATGGCTTCATCATGAGTATTTGCCCCTTCACAGCAGTAAAATGCTCACTTTAATAACAACATCGCACGTGCAAGTGCGAGCAACACAAGTACATCTAGGCATTGGAGATAGGTCATGCATTTCATCAATCATGGTCCTAAAGTTGGTTAAATATGTAATAATAGACATTGTACCTTGAGACAGTGACATCAACTCTTTCTTTAATTAAAAAATCCTAGGCAAATTACTATGAGCAAATCGAATAGCTAAATCATCACAAATAGCATTAGCAGTTGTCAAATACACTATGCTATTACGTATCTCAGGAAAAATGGAATTCAACAACCACAACATGACCATATCATTACATCGTTTCCACAGAGCACATGTTGAAGTACTAGTTACAGGTATAACAATTGATCCATCAATTTAACCTAATTTCAATTTAGCAGATAGAGCTAACCACTACAAGAAATCCAAAATTTACCAACGAAAAGTTGCCAACGGATACTTGTTGGTTGATAATTGCTAATGGATTGTTAACCCATTGAAAAGGCCATGATATAATAACAACCTGCCAACGGATCAACAACAAACGTTTACCAACGGAATAATTTGTTGGGAAAAAGAAGCGCCAACTTTGCCCGCCCAATCTTACCAACGAATATGGCAACAGATTATTGCCAACGAAATTGTAACGAAATAACAACAGTCTACCAAGGAATTACCAACAGTCTGCTAACAGATATTTATGTTGGTGGTTCTGTTGTAAATTTGTTGGCAAATTGCTGTCAAATCGTTGGCAATTCGTTATAAAGGCTTTTGCTAATTTCCGTTGCTAATCTATTGCAATTTTAAATTGATTAAAATAATTTCCGTTACTAAATCCTTGGTAGGGTCTTCTTTTAGCCAACTCCTTTTGTAAACTGATTACTCATTACTCATCATTTCAGATCTACTTTTCTCACTTGCCATTTCTTTTCTAGCTATTTTTTCTTCTCTCCTGCAAGAAGCTCTCTCAATCCAATTCTGTTTACTAATTATAAGGTTAGTTATATTTTATAATCAAATTTGTGTTCTAATGCTTAACTGTTAATTTAAGCTTTTTTTTATTATTGATATCTAATTATTTTATGTGTAAAAAAAATTCCAATGATGTTCTTAATTCATGTTTTAATTATTTAGCTAAAATTCAATTCTTTTTTCATACATGGATCATTGATGTTATTGTTAGTTTTTGATTTGAATGTGTAGTGTGTAATTCATTTTGTAGTTTTTTTTTGTTAAATAATTTTTATTCAACGACCTTGGATCTGGAAATTAAGGGACTCATTTTATGCCTGGCTTAGTCATTCTTTACGCGAGCATTGTCAAGAAGAAATGGGCTGTTAACTCTGCTTTCATGGCTCTTTACGCCTTTGCTAATGTTGACCATTATGTTTCATTGGCAATTCGTTGGCAAATACAGTTACCAACCGATTGGCTTAACCTGCCAACGGATTTTTCCGTTGTCAATACTCAAATATCTTGTATTGTGACATGACACGCATAACAATGTTCCATCTTTCGGTTCCATCTTTCGGTGATCAAACTGCTCAACTAGTGGCTTTTGTAATTAGTAGCTTTTAATATTATTTAATTATGTTTTTAATTAGTTCGTTCCCATTTTTATTTAATTGTGGACAATAAATTTATTTATTTTTGCCAGAAAAAATTTTAATTGTATATATTTTAATTTGTTTTAGGTTATTACAAAGTTCAATATCATGAATAACAATGATCGAGCTTGGATGTATCAAAGACTAGATAGTCAAGGACGCTTAAATCCGGCATTTTTAAATGGGTTGGAAAATTTTATGCAGTACGTTATATCTCGACCTTCATCCATGAATGGGACAAACATTCAGTGTCCATGTTTCAGGTGTGAGAATGGTAGATTCTGGAATGCAGAGACAGTGAAAGTGCACTTAATGAGAAAAGGATTTGTTAGAGATTATTATGTGTGGGATCGACATGGAGAGCCATATGTTGGTAGATAAAGTGGAGAACAATCCTTCACTCAAAGGAGAAGAGATGATGACAACCTAATGTACAACATGGTGATGGATGCTGCTGGTCCAAATTTTGATCCAGAGACGCCAAATGCAGAAGCACAGAAGTTGTATAATATTTTAAAATCGTCTGAGAGAGAGTTATATGAAGGTTGTGAAACTTCTCAATTGTCTGCCATGGCTCAGATTCTGAGTTTGAAATCTGACCATCATTGGTCTGAGACATGTTATGATCAAACCTCACAGTTCTTCAAAGGCATCTTACCTCCAGATAATGCATTTTTTGATAGTTTTTACAATACGAAGAAGTACATGGAAGAATTGGGGCTTCCTTCACAGCAAATTGATTGTTGTATTAATGGGTGTATGATATATTGGGGTGAAGATGTCAACATGGAGTCATGTAAGTTTTGTTCACATGCGAGATACAAATCAAGAATTAACAGATCCCGGAAGGAAAAAAAGAAAGTTCCTTTTAAAAGGATGATCTATTTTCCATTGGCACCGAGATTACAAAGGTTGTATGCTTCACCTACGACTGTAGCTCATATGAGATGGCATGTCGAACATTATCAAGAAGAAGGTGTGATACGTCATTGTTCAGACTCAGAGGAGTGGAAACAGTTTGATAGAGCACATCCCATATTTTCTTCAGAGCTGAGAAATGTTAGATTGGGGCTTTCTGCTGATGGGTTTCAACCATTTAGTGAAACAGGTAGACAATATTCTTCTTGGCCAATTATAGTGACTCCGTATAATTTGCCTCCATGGATGTGTTCAAAAGAACAATACTTGTTTCTGTCTGTACTTGTGCCTGGACCTAAAAATCCAAAACAGAAGATAGACATTTTTCTTCAACCATTGATTGATGAGTTAAAAATGTTGTGGGAAGATGGCGTGGAGACTTGGGATAATTCTTTGAAACAAAATTTTCGTATGCGAGCTGCATTGATGTGGACTATCAGTGACTTCCCTGCTTATTCAATGTTGTCTGGATGGAAAACTGCCGGTCATTTAGCTTGTCCTCATTGTGCTCATGATCATGATGCTTATAATCTTTCACATGGTGGAAAATCTACATGGTTTGATAATCATCGAAAGTTTTTACCTGCCAATCATCCATTTCGCAAGAATAAGAACTGGTTTACCAAAGGAAAGACAATTACCGAATCTGCCCCGCTCGTACGAATGGGTGAAGATGTATTGAAAGAAATTGAGTCACTTGGTTTGATGAAAGTTACCGAATTGGGAAGTGATGAGTATAATGCTAGAATCATTAAAGCTTACAATTGTGGATGGAAAAAAAGAAGCATCTTTTGGGATTTACCATATTGGAGGACATTATTAATTAGACATAATCTTGATGTTATGCATGTTGAGAAAAATGTCTTTGAAAATATCTTCAACACTATCATGGCCATTGAAGGAAAAACCAAAGATAATTCTAAGGCAAGAGATGATATTGCAATGATTTGTCGGAGACCTGAGTTAGCAAAAGATGAGTCAACAGGAAAATATCCGAATGCATGTTATAGTTTAGACAAAAAGCAAAAAGAAAAAGTGTGTGAATAGTTGAAAGATTTAAAATTTCCTGATGGATATGTGTCGAATATGGGGCGTTGCATCAACTTGAAGAAATACAAGTTATTTGGAATGAAAAGTCATGACTGTCATGTGTTTATGCAAAGGCTTCTTCCGATTGCTTTTCGGGAATTTCTTCCGAATAATGTTTGGGAGGCTGTGACAGAATTAAGCCTTTTCTTCAGAGATCTCACTTCAGCTACTTTAAAGATAAGTGACGTGCGTAGACTTGAAGAACAAGTTCCTGTTATTCTTTACAAGTTAGAGCGCAAATTTCCCCCAGGATTGTTCGACTCAATGGAACATCTTTTAGTGCACTTGCCATATGAGGCACTCATTGCAGGTCCTGTACAGTATCGTTGGATGTATCCTTTCAAACGTTTTTTGCGGCACTTGAAGAATAATGTAAAAAATAAAGCTCGGGTTGAAGGGTCTATATGCAATGCTTTTCTGATCGAGGAAGCTTCCACTTTTTGCTCACATTACTTTAAGCAACATGTTCAGACAAAACATAGAAAAGTTCCTAGAAATGATTCTGGTGGAAGTGGAGAGAGTCTTGGGATAAATATTTCTATATTTTCTCATCCCGGACGTTCACATGGGAGTGTGAGTACTCATTATCTTGATAATCGAGAATATATGGCAGCTCACAACTACATCTTGTTTAATTGTCCAGAAGTTGCCCCATATACTGAGTAAGTTTATTTTGTCATAATCAAGTATGATTTGTTCATGTTAATGAATAGTCTTATTATCTAATTATTTTTTGTGAAATAAATCAAGTTCCTGTTATTCTAATGAATAGTCTCATGTTAATTAGGATTTTCATAAATCAAGTTCGAGAGCGCAATCCATATATAACTAGTGTTGAGATTGATCAATGCTTAGAAAGTGATTTTGCCACGTGGTTTAAACAATATGTAAGTTAAATGATACTTTTATAATTAGTATTAAATTACGACTAGTGATTTTCGTGTTCTAATAGTCAACACTAATTGTTTCAGGCTGAAAATCCATCTCTTGTTCAAAATGAATACATTCAGGATCTTTCATTTGGACCTCTACGTTCGGTTAAGTCGGTACCAATTTACTATGTAAATAGGTACAAATTTCATACTCGAGAATATGGGGCTGATAAGTCAACATTCAACAGTGGAGTATGTATCAAGGGATCGAACTATAGTGAGACATTTAATGATTACTTTGGAATAAATGAAGAGATTTTGATTGTGGAGTATCCTCGTCGTCCAATTAAGAAAACTGTTTTGTTTAAGTGTGAATGGTTCGATCCTACACTTAATGTTGGAACGAAAATTCATCCACGTTACAACATTATTGAGGTGAATAAAAGAAAAAGATTGAATGTGTACGAACCATTTATACTAGCAATGCAGGCCATGCAAGTGTACTTTTGTAATTTTCCAAGTCTTAGAAGAGACAAGGTTGATTGGTTGGTTGTATGTAAAGTAAAGGCTCGATCCCTTGTTGAACTTCCTCAAATCCCGACATCACATCAAGAGCCGTTTCAAGATGACGTACCTGAACATCTAAGTATGATCAGTACAAATGATATTCCTACACATTTAAATGATAAAAATGGAATTGAGGTTGATTTGGACGAGGACGAGGAAACCCCCGAAGAAGAAATTGAATATGAATCCGAAGAAGAATCTTCCCGGACCGAAGATAGTAACAATTGTGAAAATGATTTTGACAATTCCTCCGATTAATTTAGGTAACTAATATGTATGTAAATTTTAAATTAGTGCTTATATTTATTAATATTTAGTTATTTATATATAGGAACTATAAATATTTACTGATATAATATTTTTTATTTTTTTAAATATAGAGGGAGGCTCGTGGGACACAATTAGGTTTTTTTTAATTCTATTTCTGAAAAATATAAAAACAGCACAGAAGAAGCAGAGGGAGGCTCGTGGGACACAATTAGGGTTTTTCTTCTCTCTAGAGCGGCGAAGAGCGGTGATGAAGCCAAATACAAATCGATGGCTTACGAAGCAAAACCCAAATCAAGCAGCGAAGATGAAATCGATGGTAAACTACTTGTATCTGTGGTTGACCTCTTTTGTGTATCTGTATTCTAGGGTTATTAATTTCCCCTTTTGTGTATTCTATGGACTTATTTTCTTCATAAGCTTATATTTTTGTTCCTCCGTATCTCAATTTCACTTTTTTCTGTTGTCTTCTTGTTGTGGTTTCCTATTTTTGCTGCATTGTAATATGTTTTTTTAATGTATTATGCAGTCTACGATTAATATGAAACATGGTCAAGGTGACGAGGGTAGTGGTGATGAGGGTATTGGTGAAGGGGTAAATGGCTTTGCTCAATTTGCAAGTAAAATGAAACGAAGTGGGTGTGCAAGTGTTAATAATGATGGCTTTGCTAAGGTCAGTAAATTGAATGTTGAAAATTAGCTAGAATAATTAATACTTTAGTTTCAAGCTATTTCTACGCATAACTGTAGATTACAAAGTATAACATATTTTTTAATTGCAGATTGTGAAGAAAAAAAAATGCAATCGGAGTACATTTGTTGGTGATAAGGATGGGTTTGATTCTTCAAGACAGGTTAGAAAAAATTTAATTTTGATTAATCGCTTATTACTAGACATATAAGGTTTCAATCATTAAACACTTGAGCGGGCGTTTGAATTTCAGAAAAGTAAGGAGGGGCTCGAGATCGGTAAGACTACCATTGAGAAAGCCGGCTACACTGACAATGTAAATCACCTCTAAATTATTTAACAAACTATATTTTCATACTACCTACTTTCATCTCGTGTTGTTATCTCTTCCAACACAATTCCATAAGTAAACTTGCTTTGACGAGTGAAATTCTGCAATAAGTAGTTATTTGTTGAGTGTGAAAAGCCAACTTAAATAATGTCTCTACATACTGGGAGAGTCTGTTGGTACTTATGTCTACCTCTGTGATGTTAGTTTTGATACCAGCCCGATCAACCCATATTGAGGTAAGCATGTTAGTGAACAGGACTTAGTAGCAGTTGAAACTAAAAAAATTCTAGTTAGACTGATCATTACGATAACTAAAAAACACCAAGTATAATATATACCAGAGTAGGACGACCTCCACGTCCAGGAACTATACTCCATTCTGTGCTAACTTCAGCTGACTGTTGTTCCAATTCTTTGAGTTTAATTTCAACGACAATCCCACCCTCACTTTTTTCATCGGGGCGTGGATTGACTTCAATGTTAGAAAACAAAGCTAGAGGGTTTATATTGCGCAAAACCTGCTTTCCCCCTTCTGAACTAATTGTACGGAAACTAATTTTATAAAATGGATATAGTGTTAGTTCTAGTGAATTACAACAGTACTGAGGAAAATGGCCACTGGCAGTAAAATGAGTAGACACAAAAACTTGTAGCTTCTTCCAGTTCCACTCCCTGCTGTAATCTCATATCTCTAGCAATACTGCAAATATGTTTACACTTCTGTAACTTAATTTTAAATTGCAAGAGATGAGATTATACACAAAGAATAGGTATAACATTGTTTTTGACATCATCTATTGCAACTAGTTCATTATAAAATTTATGACAAGATTGCAAAATTAATTGCCAGAGTTCAGACAAGTGACTTTTCTGAAAATTATAAAACTAATTATTTCATTTAGCCAATTTCCTCAAAATCATTCTACTTGCATGGTTTCATATATATATATATATCAAATTTTTAATAGAATAAGTTGCCAAATCTTTATTTCTAACACATATTTCAGTATGCATTTTAAAGATATTTCAGATTGATTGTAATCGATAAAACTGAGATTGCACTCTAGATAAAAAGATCCTATAAAAATTAACTTGCAAACTTCCAGCTAAGGTGGTAGTGGACTATGGTTCTACATTGATTCATCACTAACCTCAACTTGGTCATCTTCTGATGAATAGCTACCATCCAAAATCTATTTCTCCAAATCCAGATCATAAGCCTTATCGGTCATGCCTTCCTTTCTATAAGCTTCAATCATTAAAGAGTAAGTCATAGAGTCCGCTTTACATTCTTTATCTTTCATTCTCTTGAAAACCCTCTCCATCTCCATTAAATCATCTGCCTTTGCACAAGCAAAAATAACTGCATTGAAGAATGACGTGTTCTCGGGTATCTCCAGTTTCCCAGCCAGCTGAACACTACTGATTACCTTGTTAAAAATGCCTGCATTGGCATATCCTCTAATGAGACAGCAAAATGTCTTGGTGTCTGCTTTCATACCTTCTGAGCGAATCTGATCAAATGTATATTCCATGTTCTTTGCGTCACCTGCATAAAATTAAGTTACAAAAACTTGTAGCTTCTTCCATAAAAATACTACTTTTTTCACTTGTTTGTACACTTGAAGTAGCTGTTCGAGAAAGCGCTGACCAGCTGTACCAACAGCAGCAAACAAAACAGAACAGAACGAACAGTTGCTTAATACCAGGTTTTGATGTTCGAATTGCATCCAGGTTCTTTATATTAGCTTCTAATACCAGCCCCTTTTTGAATTCATGCGTAGTCACTTTGCAATTCGTTTACAACATGTGGAGTGAATGATGATATTAATTGTCAAAGTTCTTAGTTTTACATAATAGGCAACTGTTCTACTATAAGATTGATTGGTTGCCACTTGTAATTGAGTTAATTAAATTTTTACAATCTTGTGTGTTACAGGCAAGAATGAGGAGGTTTAGGAACCTTGCTGATATCACACCAACTCACGCTGGACAGAGCATTCACACTCTTACTGGACAGCAGGTGCCAACACAATTTGGAAAGCGTGTACCCACTGTTACTGGATAGCAGGTGCCAAATCAATTGGGACGTGTACCAAATGAGTCTAGACGAATCACGACACCAATTCAATCAGGACAGGGTTTGGAAAATCAATCAACACCGATTACAACACCAAATGTTAGTGGACAGCACATACAAGATCAGTGTGGACAGGACATCCCCGCTCAATCTGGACATCCCCGCTCAACACCAAATGAGTCTAGACCAATCACGACACCAGCGCAGTCAAAACAGTGCTCACCAACGCAGTCATTACCACTCACACCACAATCTGGACAAAGCACACCGGCTCATTCACGACAAGTCACTGCTGAATCAGAACTCAGAGAACACATAGCAGCTCCATCACATCCAAGCAGCCTTTATGTATCATCCACAACTGCTAATGATAATGTATCTTGGGATATTGGCTTCACACAAAGTGATGGACGAATGCGAGTAGAAGTCATGGACGAAGTGTAAGTTTTGAGTTTTTAATTTATGAACTTAATTTTTTTTCCCTTTCTGTTATATCATGTATTGATATAAAACTGCCTAATTTTTAATTTTCATATTTTTTTAGATTGGAACCTTCAAATAAGTGCTCAGCAAAGATCCGGAAAATCTTGTATGAGAGGCTTGAGCCTACTGGATACAACTGGAAGTTAGTTTCGGAAGAAACTAAAAGGTCTTATTTTGAAGAATTCAAGGTAATTATCTCTTTTAATGTCGTTCTCCTACATGCTGATTCCAGTTCAAATATAATCTCCTACATGAATGAGTTTTTATATGTTCCCTTACATTTATTGTTGCTCCTTGTGCACCATGCTTGTTGTTTTTGTGCAAAAGCTGTAATCCTTGAAAAGGCCAAAATAAAATGGACTGAAAAATTCTAAATGTTTTTGTCCTAATGTTACAATTTTTACCAGATGTTTTTGTACTAATCTGTACACCCACAAAGCCATATTTTAAAAAATTTATCATTAATATATAAAGATATCCTCTTTAAGAAAAATCTAAAAGATAAATAGAGATCCACATAAAAATATTATCATTTACTTACTTTGTTCCAAATTTAAAAAAAATTGAATTATTTTACATCCCCCGACATAAATAAATATATAAGGAGAAGAAATAGTGTGGAGTGAAATTATACATTATCATAAAATTAGTCTTGAACTGGTTTGAAATTAACAATTGTTTGTTGTAGAAATACTTTGTGTGGAGGCAATCAGATGCTATCATACAGAAGGGCTGGCTAGATAACGTAAGGAAGAAGTATTCGGAGGTTGTCTGTCTAGCTCATGCTGATTGGAAAAAAAATGAACAACCGGATAACAGAATTGGCATGGATGTTTACTTGAGCTGGATAGAGTTCTGGAAAACCCCAGCATTCAAAAAGAAGTCTAAAACTCAGAAAAATAATCATTGTAGCGGGGTTGATGGTCGTCCTTCGACACATACAAGCGGTTCAGCTTCTCATAGGACTGTTGCAGCTCGTTTGGTAAGCTCGTCCATGTAGTTTCGGTAGAGATTTTCAACTAATTTTTTAACTTGGATACTACTGTACTCTAAAATCTGAATATATATGTTTTGCAGAATGTTAAGTTGAAACGTAAACCAACTGCTGATATAGTGTTTCGTGTGTGTCACATGAGACATTTGAAAAACAAGAAGGATCCAATTGGATTATATGATGAAGAAGATTACGAGGATTACGAGAATGATGGGGATGACGAGAATGGGGAGAATTCAAGTGTCAAAAAATTATGGATTGACAAAAAAAGCCAACAAACATATGTGAGCATTATTTTATAATTTTGTGAATGTGTATATAGATATTAGTAAAATAAATCAATCAGTGTTCATCCATATATCGGATCGCATATATTCAAAATTTCGCATGATAGTAATTATTTATTATAAGTTATATTAGTAGCGTGTTATACCCTTGAAATTGGTAGTCTGTTGCCAAAATTTTAGATTGGTAGTTATTCTTGCTGATTGGGTCAAATATGTTATATGTAGTTATGATCTCCCTGTTGACATTGATTTTGAGTAAGCAGCACATATGTGAAATGTTGTTCTTCTTGGTTAATTGTTAATTATTATTGTATATACAGGAAGCGTTTGTAAAGCTTCGTGAGCAGTGCGAGAAAAGTGGGCAGCCCGTGGATAGGAATGCATTGTTTCTCTAAGCGGTTGGAGGGGCTGACAAAAGAAAAAGGGTGTATGGACTTGGTTCATCACAAAGCCTTTTCTATCGTTCTGAGGTAAAGGCATGCACTTCATCTTTCGCCAATGAAGAAAATCAAAAGTTGCAATAAGAACTGAAAGAGATGAATGATCGGGTGAAAGCAATGGAAAGTCAACTAGCCATGATTATTGAGGCTAATTCAGTCCGACGCACTCAGCCAGCTACTAATGATTCGGATGGTGAGAACGGCGACAATGAGTAATTAAGTTAGTATGTTAATGTTGCACTTTTGGATATGATATGTAAGACTGTCAAGTATGTATGGTTATTTTGGATATGATATGTAAAGACTGCCAAGTATGGCTATTTTGGATGTGATGCGTGCCAAGTATGGCTATTGTGGTTTTGATGTTTAATTCTACTATTTTATAGGACAGTGATGTTGAGACTCTGAAATGTCCTATTTAATGAAATGCTCGCTATTATTTAAGATAATGTAATCTTTTGGATTTTATTATTACGTTTAAATTAATGTACAGGTTTGAGAAAAAAAAAAGAAATTTGTTTGTACCAACAAATACTGTCTGCAAAAAAAAATGATAAACTTACCAACGGATTATTCCGTGAAGACTTTGTTGCTACTTTTAACTGCTTTTAGCAACCTTGCTCTTAGCAACATATAATCCGTTACGAAATTGTTGCAACCTTGCTTTTAGCAACATATAATCCGTTACGAAATTGTTGCAAAGTATTGCCAACGGATAATTGCGTTGGGATATTGCCAACGGAAGTTCGTTGGGAAAAGTGTTGCTGCCAAATACCAACCAAATATTCCGTCTCCATATTGGTCAATTATGAAACAGGAGCTCTATTAGTAGGTAGTTGGTATTCCGTTGGTAAATTTAGTAATGAAATATAAATCCGTTGGCAATGACTTCCCGACGACAGATATCTCGACCATTATGTTTCATTGGCATTCCGTTGGCAAATACAATTACCAACCGAGTGGCTTAACTTGCCAACGGATTTTTCCGTTGTCAAAACTCAAATATCTTGTAGTGAACGTAACAGCACAACTACATTGTTGATAATTCTGCTTAGTAAGTAGTTGAGTTACAATTGCCATACCAGGATTTTCACCACTGTGAAGATAAAATGGATGATTAACATCAATCACCATAGAATTAGCAGGTATTGCTGATGTCGTAAATGTAGATGCCATTGAAATTGAATTTTTTGATGCGAGATCAGAAGCAGCAACAGTAGAATATGATGGTCTAGGCATGAAATAGTGAAAAATTAACTCCTAAAAGATCGAGCTTAAGCTCTGATACCATCTCAGAATGTATCAATATGAATGTATTAGTATGAAGATGATGATATATCATGTATGTAAGTATATTCAGAATGACAGAAATAAAATTGTATATTCATCTTAACTGTTGAATGAATACAAGAGGTGTATATATATATACAATATCCCAGCCTCTACATACATTGCCTATATCTATAGAGTTTGTAACTAACTGATAGCTCATGACAGCTCATAAGTGCCACATCAGATTCTTCATTACTTGAGCTAACACCTTCAGTCCTGATGGTGACATTCTGGTGTTAGGCTGTTCCCCAAACAGCAAGGTTATGCTGTAGGATTGGGAATCTGGGTGTACTAAATTTCGTTTTACACTTGTCATATAACCGATATCGTTCAAGCAAAAATCTTACCTTTCTCTGATGGAAGAAGCATTGTTACATGTGCTCTTGATGGGCAGCTATGTGTATTCTTTTCTTTGGCTACTATTGCCTCAACAGCTACAAGCTCCTACATTGTAATTTGAAATTTTTCGAGAATAAGTGACAAAAATAAATTTGTCTTACTTATTATTAGGTGAGGCGTGTTAAGATTCGCGAGTGTGGTCACGTGGGGATTAAATTGTTAGGTGCCAAAGGACGAGTACATAAGCTGGCAGTTCAACATGGAAGTCCCCTTTATATCCTTTTATATAATAAGAATAAAAGGGATAATAAGCTATTGCTATCACAAATAAACAACATAATTAAATTTAATATTTATAATTCTAAATATACTAATAAAACATATGATAAAATTCCTTTTTCAACGTAATTAAATTTAATATTTTTAATTCTAAATATACTAATAAAACATATGATAAAATTCACTTTTCAAAACTCATTAATCATCTATTAAATTTAATATTAAAAACTGATTAATCATCTATTAAATTTGATATTAGTACATGCCAAAAATTTAATTACAAGATAGCATTGAAAAATTGCGAGTACATACTAAATAGTTCCGATTCCAAACAAAAATTCATGTTTGTCTTCTGTACTTCATAAGTGCATATAATTTACGTTAATATTGAAAAAACAGGTAATAATAAGATGTAAAAAAAAGTCAAAAAAAACCCTTACTATTAGTTATTTATATAATTTTTATTCAAAATCTATACAATCTATACTATACTATAATAAATAAAATGGGATATATTTTGTAGTTTGGTTTTGGTTATCCCTTTCATTCACAACTGTTAGATCGGTAGCTCAAATAGATAATGATCGTTGGATGCAATACTAAAAGTTGTTTTAAAAGTTTTTATATACAAAGGTTTAAGGTTCGAATCCCGTCAACATTATTTTAATTTAAAATTAATATTAAAAGATGCTACATAGAAAGGGTGAAGATTCGATTCCCCTAACAACATATTAATTTAGATTTAATACTAAAAATTGTTATGTACAAAGGCGAAATATTTATAATATTATAACTACAAAATTAAAACTAACCCGTTGCACGGATTATAAGGTAGTATATTTCATACATGTAGTCGAGATGGAGTGGTACAACATGTGAGTGTCTAAGAGTACTTTGTCTAACTTTTACTATTACTTTGTTTAATTATGGTGCTAATTAATAAATTTTGTCTCAGAGAACTCATATATAGAATACAGATTGTCAATTAATATGGCGACGTAGAAGTACATGGGAGTGGCATTAGGTTTATATATAAGTGAAGGTGTACACGTACAGTGAATAGATATTAGGTGGTGTTGTATTTGCTATCAGTTTCATGATTCAATTTAGTTGATATTTATATCTTCTGTTCTTGTTTCACTACAAAAAATCTGGTCATTCACGACGGCAAACTTACGACGGTTTTTTTTTCGGGCCCAACATACGACGGATATGGAAAATCGTCGTAAGTTATTACGACGGAAAAAGAATTCGTCGAAAGTTCGGTGTTGGCAGCAAACTTACGACGGAATTTTCGTCGTAAATTGATTTTTTTCAATTAAATTTAAATGCATAATGAATTATTTTTATTGATGACGGAACGATGTCGTTTTTGCAACCAACTTATGACGAATTATCCGTCGTAAATTCATTTATTATAATTAAATTTAATTGCAAAATGAATTACTTTTTCTAGTAGTGAACTTACGACGGAAAATTCGTCATAAATTCGTTTAGCAGTGAACTTACGACGAAATCCAGCGGCAAATTCAAATTTTCATCGAAAAATAGGCAACCAATTCAAATTTTCATCAAAAAAATAAAAGCGGCAAATAACTTGCGACGGATTCCGTCGTAAGTTAGCATATAATTTTTTTAAATCTTTTATTAGTCCAATCAAATTAATTTTTTATTTTTTGAAAATTTTTAAATTAAACTTACGACGGAATCCATCGTAAGTTGTCAGGCGGCAAATTCAAATCTTCATTCAAGAAAAAAAGCCGCAAATAACTTACGACGAATTCCGTCGTAAGTTAGCATTTAATTTTTTAAAATCTTTTATTAGTCCAATCAAATTAATTTTTTATTTTTTGAAAATTGGGGAATATTACTAAATTAAATATATATTGACATTTGTATGATTGGATCGTCGATAAATATTTTCAAAAAAATAGAAACAATAATCTGGGAAAAAGTACTAGTTAGTAGTACAAGTCAAATCAATAGTTGACAACTAATTTTACTATCGAAATTAATTTTTTATTTTTTTAAATTTTGGGAATATCACTAAATTACATATATATTGACATTTGTATGATTGGATCGTCGATAAATGTTTTCAAAAAAATAGAAACAATAATCTGGGAAAAATTACTAGTTAGTAGTACAAGTCAAATCAATAGTTGACTACTAATTTTACTATGCAAATTAATTTTTTATTTTTTTAAATTTTGGGAATATCACTAAATTAGATATATATTGACATTCGTGAGGTTGGATCTCCGATAAATATTTTCAAAAAAATATAAACAAAAATCTGCGACAAAGTACTAGTCAGTAGTACAAGTCAAATCAATAGTTGACTACTAATTTTACTATGCAAATTATTTTTTTTTATTTTTTAAAATTTTGAGAATATGACTAAATTAGATATATATTGGCATTCGTAAGGTTGGATCGTCGATAAACATTTTTTAAAAAATAGAAACAATAATCTGGGAAAAAGTACTAGTTATTAGTATTAATCAAATCAAAAGTTGACTACTAATTTTACTATCCCAATTAATTTTTTATTTTTTAAAATTTTGGGAATATCACTAAATTAGATATATATTGGCATTCGTATGGTTGGATCGTCTATAAATATTTTCAAAAAAATAGAAACAATAATCTGGGAAAAAGTACAAGTTACTAGTACAAGTCAAATCAATAGTTGACTACTAATTTTACTATCCAAGTTAATATTTTATTTTTTTAAATTTTGGGAATATGACTAAATTAGATATATATTGGCATTCGTAAGGTTGGATCATCGATAAACTTTTTTAAAAAAAATAGAAACAATAATCTGAGAAAAAGTATTAGTTATTAGTACTAATCAAATCAAAAGTTGACTACTAATTTTACTTTTCAAATTAATTTTTTATTTTTTGAAATTTTGGGAATATCACTAAATTAGATATATATTGACATTCGTATGGTTGGATCGTCGATAAATATTTTCAAAAAAATAGATACAATAATCCGAGACAAAGTACTAGTTATTAGTACAAATCAAATCAATAGTTGACTACTAATTTTACTATCCAAATTAATTTTTTATTTTTTTAAATTTTGGGAATATCACTAAATTAGATATATATTGGCCTTCGTATGGTTGGATCGTCGATAAATATTTTCAAAAAAATAGAAACAATAATCTGGGAAAAAGTACTAGTTACTTGTACAAGTCAAATCAATAGTTGAGTACTAATTTTACTATCCAAGTTAATTTTTTATTTTTTAAAATTTTGGGAATATGACTAAATTAGATATATATTGGCATTCGTAAGGTTGGATCATCGATAAACTGTTTTTTAAAAAATAGAAACAATAATCTCAGAAAAAGTACTAGTTATTAGTACTAATCAAATCAAAAGTTGACTACTAATTTTACATTGCAAATTAAATTTTTATTTTTTAAAATTTTGGGAATATCACTAAATTAGATATATATTGACATTCGTATGGTTGGATCGTCGATAAATATTTTCAAAAAAATGGACACAATAATCTGGGACAAAGTACTAGTTAGTAGTACAAGTCAAAACAATAGTTGACTACTCAGATTTTAAAATATTGAATTATGTTAACCAAGATAAGATTTTAAACTATTGAATTATGTTAACCAAGATAATATTTTAAAATATGATAAATTATATAAGACCCTTAATAATTTATTGCAGCTATGGGACCCTTGCTCAAACTTACGACGAAAATTTGAATTTGCGACGAAAATTTGAACTTTCGACGAAAAATTGAATTTGTGACTAAAACTTGAATTTGTGACGGAAATCTGAACTTCCTACTCGAGCAAAAATGATGAAAATATTCCGTCGTAATTGACCCCATTTACGACAGTTTCAGTTCAAAAAAACCATCATAAATGGCCCAAATTCTTATAGTGTTTGTCCCCGTATCAATATAATATGTAAGCAATGGTTTTCCACTTTGATTTTTTGCAGTTTGATCTTAGAACTTTGATATTTGGTGGTGGTTTTGAATTTTTTCCAAAGGTATAATTTATTTGTTAATGTGTAGCTATACTTGCTGACGATGACCGAAAGCAATGTTCCAAATTGTAAGATTGATATTGCAAGATACGCAAATGTTTAAATCATCGCTACAAGAAAAACGGCTAAATATGACCAAATTTTTTTGGTCATATTTAGCTAAATTCGACCGAATTCGGTCGAATTTAACTAAATATGACCGAATTTCTGCTGGTCATATTTAACTGGTCAAATTTAGTAAATCGATCGAATTTAGGATAAATTCGACCGATTAGTTCGGTCGAATTTATAAATTCGACCGAATTAATCGGTCGAATTTAGTGTATTAAATTCAACCAAAATTTGTCGAATTATAAATTTGACCAAAAATTTAAAAATTTTGAAAATTTCAAATTTTGTTGAAAATTTTAAAAATCCAAAATTTGGCGCTCGAAATGCAAAATTAGACCGAATTTGGTTGAATTTATATGCTAAATTCTATAAATTCGACCAAATTTGGTGGAATTTATATGCTAAATTCGACGAAATTCAGTCAATTTTAATGTGCACCAATTTTAAAAAAAAGGACAGAATTCATCAAAATCACAATAAGCAACCAAGTTCCACCAATTTTATCCAATTCGTCATCATTAAACACCAACTCTGAAGAATTTGAAAGACATAAAGATTGAACTTTTATTATCCCAAAACTGATTAAATAAAACCCACCTAAAAACTAAACAAAAATCAAAATTAACAAAAGAGTTGAACAGTATGGGCTAAAAAAAATTAACCTTTTCTTCGTAAATTAAGCAAAACAAAAAATAATCTTTTTGCTTACATATAACAATCGAACACTACAAGGATGAAGGTTAAATGTGACTGAAAAAATCCGTCACATATATCAACGATCGGTCACTTTTAATAACTTTTCCGTCACATTTAGTTTAAATGTGACTGATAACCACCCGTCACATTTCTTGTCATCACATTTAACAAATCTGTCACATTTAATTATTAAATTTGACCGACTTATTCGTCACATTAAGCATTTTATAAAAGTGACGGAATTATCTGTCACAAATAATTTTTGCTAAGAACTTTCAAAATTTCGCCAAAAATTGAATTTCCAGCCAGTTTTTTAAGAAATTCCCGCTCAATTTATATATATGGCCGAGGTGGTCATATTTAACAATTATTAAATGTGACGGGACTAATAAAATATATTTAAATTTTTTAATAAAATTTAATTTTATATAATTTACTTTTGTCAAGTTAGTTCAGCGGAATCGGTCACATATAATTGACATTTTGTTCATTTGTTAGGTTATAGTAGTAACAATTATTTGTCACATCAAGATAACATATACATGTGCCAATTACAAACTAGATGCCAATCCAAATACCATACTAATAAAATTGTAATATGCAATTTAGGTAATAAAGACTATAAATCAACTAAAACAGTCATATATTATAAGAAATTCATAATCAGTATCAATGAATAGCCTAAAAAGTCATAATAACCTAAAAATAATAGCTAGAAGTCTCAGACTAAGAAGCAAACTAAATAAGAAGTTGCTAATAAACTTACCTAACTACAATTCATACTAGGGAAGAAAAGAATCCACTAGCCAAACTACAATCCATGCTAAGCAAGAAAATCATCATCAAACACGTTGAAATTTCCATTGTTGGTATCCTACAAAAAAATAAACAAACATATGTTAGTAAGTGAAACAAGATAATACACATCGAATTAAATTATATAAACAAACTCACACAAATAAGTGAAAGCAATGTCTCATGTTGAACTATATGCTGTATAATGTTTTATCTGTGTGTTCTTAGTCATTTTATTATGCTTTTTGTTTCAGTCCTAAATTTTTCCTTTTACAGATCACTAGTGTTTTATCACAGAAACAAAAAGTAACAAGAATGTGTAATACCGCACAAGACATAGATAAAAAAATTAATAATTACCTCGCTGATCGTCTTCCCAAATTTGTCAAGCATCTTATCAACCACACTAGAGGCCACATGGATGTATTCGACCCAATGTACATCATCTTTAGGAAGTGTAATTTCTGCCAGTTTCTGAATCTCCTGATCAAGCTCCGAACGAGGCACAGAAGTGTTACTATCATTATATCTCGCATCTAGCGCATGAACGATGCAAGCAGCAACACCAATTGCATGCTGGAGCAGCTCTTCTGGAAGGCGTGCAGACTCCTTTTGAGGTTTTAAACGCTGGCTCAAGGAAGATGCATCAGGACCAAGAATTTCAAAAAACGTCGAGCGACCTTCCATGAATACTCGGTTTTCTTAGGCCCTTTTGTAGCTCTACAAACCACCTCTGCCTCCACTCGTCTGCGTTTACTCGGGAATAGAGGGGGAAAGGTGTGTTCCTCACCCTCGTTGCCCACCTCACCCTCAGCAATCAAACTCTGCTTATACTCCTCCCATGAATTTACCAGCAGGTCCTAGACATGAAGATAAACATGCTGAAGATAATTATTCCAATAGCATAAAAAAAATCTGAAAAAAAAACTAATTTAAACAGAATAAGAAACACTTACCCTCATATCTTGCGACTCCTTTGTCCAAAAGGTACCCTTACCATCTCCTTTTTTCTCATGGGTAGCCTCATAAAACTCAACTAGTGTTAATTGACGTTCTTTCTCACCCTCGAGCTCCTGTAAAATGATGTAAAGTAGGAAAAGTCATCACACATTGCAATATACTAATACACACGCACACACACTAGAAACAAATAGTAAAAAAATCTTACTTTGCACTTAAAGGTCTTATAACCACTTTTAGAGGATTAAAAGTTTTTGATTATTATAATGCCTAAAACATATCTATAACTATTCATAAAATCTAGTACATCAGTTTAAAGGCTATGTAACTGGCACCAAGTTGTGTCTAAAACAAAACAAGACAGTTGAAACAAACTAAGACATATAGGCGCCTGAAACAAAGCATTATTAATCTGAACAACAGTACCGAAAAAAGGTTCACATATATAACTTCTCACAATAGGCTATTCATTTCGTATTTTGTTTCATATTTGAATTCAGTTAACATCTTACCAGCACATATGATATAAGACAAGTTTGACATTAATGTAATTATTACCTTTCTGAAAATGATGTAGGGCTTTGCCCCCATTGTGTGCACAATCTTACCACCATGTGATCGATTCTCTTTATTTTTTGCAGACATGGCTTTAAATTTTTGGGTATCCCACCAATCACAAAGTGAATCCCATACAGTTATGTTCAAGTGTAGAGGTTTAACATCTCGGCGTGTGGTTCCAGCTGGAGCCTTACTTACCCTCTTATCAGCATTATCCTTCTCGCGGTATAACAAATTTTTTAAATTGTTTTTCAAGTGTTCCTTTATTTTATAGCGTGCCTCTCCAGGACTAACTCCTTGCTCATAGTCATAATATTTCTGTCAGCCAAAAAACAACATAAAAAATTGTCACTAAACATACTAACAAATATATCCTGTAAATGATCTATATTAAAACAATGATGTGCTACACATGTTACCTCAAACGTTTGGAGCACATTAGAATAAAATGTGTCGTCTAAAAAAGAGGAACGGGGTTTACCAGCGCTATGCACGGGCCCAACAGGCCAATAAGATCTCAAAATCGCTTTCAACGTCTTTTTCTGAGTATTGCTATTTATGCTACAAAAAATGCAATACTCATCAGTTATATAAAAATGAGATTTAAATACAAAAGAGTTTCACATGCCCTGAATTTAAAGGAGATTTCTCAAAAAATTAATCAGGTTTAACCCTCTATCTTCATCATAAATGCTTCAGGGGATTCCTTTTTATTATACTGACAAATTCCAGTGGAGCAAAATTAGGCGATTAATGACATTCAGAGAAAGTATGGGGTGGAGAAGCTCGAAAGTTTGAACCTTGAAAAAGTAAAAGTGCATATGCAACCATGTTTTTTATTTTTATCTATATCTGTGAGAATGAACTAACCAATTGCACTCCCATGCTAGTAAAGCTATTGAATATTTACAAGAATATTGTGACCAGAAACTTGCAGAATGCAATGAGTAGTCAAAGCATTACTTAAAGAGGATACAAAAAGAACAATCTGGTTGGTATGAACAAGTATTAAAAAAGGAATGCATCTGAAAATTTTAAGGTTAATCAAGTTTTACTTGTGTTGGGTCTTCAAGTAATATTATACTTATTATATCTCATGAGTATTATGTGTTAAGGACCGATTCTCTTAGCCCGTTAATCAGTTAATCTATGTAATTCTACATCTTGGATTAAAGAACTCGTACGTTAAACAAAGTTCCATCTATTAGTGTACCCTATACAATTTTGAAACAAAGGCGCAATGTATTTTTCCAAACCTGTACTTATTTGGCTTAAATTTAAATAAGAAATGGATTGAAAAGTCTTTTAATAAAAAAGGCTTACTATTTGTCAGTAAACTCCACGATTCCCTTCTTTGGTTCACCATCTTTGGGCATTTTGTGGAAGTCACCACAAGATACAGATCTGTCTGCTCTCTCAAAATAATAAGTCAAGGGGCTATAGCCATCATCGTCGCTACCACTTCCCCCAACCCTGCCTCGGCTAGTTCCCTCTCTCGTAGACCCTTCGCCCCTTCTTCACCTACTTTCTACGCTAACAGTTCCTCTACCCCTTCCACGTCCTCTCCTACTGTTAGTAGCCCCCCGTCTTACCACTCATACCACCATCAAAACGAGTAGTGACAACAACAAAAACACAAACATGGTTGACACCTGAAAAATTACAATAGTAAATTCAGAATGAAAATAATTGCTAGCAAGTACATACACTCAATATATAAAATCTAAGAAAATCACTATAACTTTTGATATTTAAAAAAAAAAAAAATTAACATGGTACAAAAAAAAAAATCTAAGCCATTAAAGCAATGTTTGAAAAAGAATTGTGCAAAAATGATGATGGTGTTCCTAGCATACAGTTATAAACTCATTCTTTAAAATTCACAAACACTTCACTCCTGGCATAAATAGAGAACCAACCAACCCTTGTTATCAAAAAAACTTGAAACTTCATGACACACATTTTTAAACACTAAATTACCCTCATTAAATTATACAAAATTATTGCTATTATGTACAGAAAATAATAAGAACTAGTTATGAGAGTGTATGAAACAAGAAAGATATAATCCGATTGGAAATTTAGTGTACCCAGCAAAAAACAAGCAAATCCCTTAAAATTTGAAACCCTAAACCCAAATTTTGAAAACCAACATTCCAATACCTGTGTCCGTCCGTCCACAACACCTGTCCTGAGACTTTGAGACATGGAAACTCCATTTCGGTTAAGAGCTTGATCACTAGAGCTTGAGATTCCAACAATTCTTTTCAAAGGAGCCACATCTCTAAACACAAAAAATGTAATTGGTGAGTATATTATATATATGGGGATCACAATATTAATTCTAACTTGGATCGTTACCTTGAATATATTAGTCTGGTTGTGAGAATTTGCCTCCAAATATTGCCGCCAAGAGAGCTTATAGAATCCAGTAATTTTATGAATAGCTGGTGGGAGCTAGTGGGAGATTATGAGGAGACACGATTGAAAAGCTTAACTGTTACACGAGTTAGATATGAACGACGTCGTTTGCACTTTCAATTTATTATTTTTTATTGATAATTATATTATTTATCATATCCTTTCAAATGAAATATATATTATATCAAAATAATTAATTAAATAAAATAATTAAAAGTTTTGTCAACTATATAACTTATGTCCCACCGGAACCGTCCTCTTTAACAAACTAATAAATATAAAGTTTTAATTGTGTAATTAAATTAAAATTTATTTGTTTTCTAAATTAATAAATAATGAAATAATTCTTTTAACTTAAAATATATGTGTTCAACAATATACATTTTCTCGATTCGTTTATATTATCATAACTTGATTTTGTTCTTCAAACGGATCAAATTTTAAATTCAATTAATAATTTAATTTTTCATGCTTTCGTAACTTTGAAAAATGAATCTTATTATATGTGATAGATGTACTTTGTGATGGTAATGTTTTAAAAAATTACAATTATCATTTAATATAAATAATGTTCATTACAAAATTTTTCAATTTGACAGAAATTTAATCAACTGGAACAATTGACCTTATTTACAATCTCTGTTATTGAAATCGGCCGAATTCTGAAAATTCATCGATAAATCGTCTTTTGGAACCGATTCGGCCGATTTTGCAAAAATCGTCGATAAATTGCCAATTTTTCAACCGAATCACCCGATAAATCGTAAATCGGTACCTGAATCGAATAGTTCCGATTTCCGAAATCTGCAACACTGTTTACAATATAAAAGTGTTAAAATTCCCAAATTCATCAAATTGTACACTTTTCATCTTTTACAGTCTTAAAGTAGTGTTGTAAGAAACGGATATTGGACTTAATCGATGAAGGCATGGACAACGATTAATCGACATTAATTGGAATGATTAATATTTCACATTACAAATTTACAAGAGAATTTAAATTTTTCTATTTTTTTTTGCAATTTTGTGAGTTTCTACATTAAAATTTTTAAAAATAATTTGACCAATTATTAACCGAATTAGTCAATTATTGATCAACTATACCGATTATTGACCGATTTTCACAAAGAAACTTTTTCTAATCGGATTATAGCAAATCAGTTCAATTAATAGCCGAACAACTGTTACTCGATCTAATTAATCCCGATTAATCACCACTTTTTAATCATTACCTTTTAGTTAAAGTAAAATGCATTCAAATGGTCAATTAAATTCAAAAGAACAAAAATTAAAAAATAACCCACCAAATATGTCTCCTAGTTAAAGAAAAAATAGAACAAAAATCCTTACATTAAGCTTAAGATACTTGACTACTTGAACAACCAATGTATCAATGACCAAATGCATGACAATACTAGCATAAAGTTTAAATGCCTTGTAAACAAACATATTCAGGCCAGACTAGCAAACAAACGTAACTCCAATACAATGGAGGTGATGACAGAACAAACGAAGTGCAGCTTTTTTTTTTTTGATTGGCAAAGCATAAAATTAAAACGAGTATCATACAAATAAGAAGGGTTATATGAAGCAAGCATCTGTGATTCTGACACCCATAAAAATTCCAGGAAGGCTACTAGAAACACCTGCAATAACTTGACTTCTAAATGCAGTCCAACTACATCTGCAGCTGATCACCTGAGGAAGTTACTCCACTTAACGCAAACTTGCTGCACAGCTACTTTCTAGTTTCTACAATAAAATCCGAACAAGATTGGGCCCAGAACATTATAATGGATTTCAAAAAGAAGAGAAGCTTAATGGCTAATCATAATTTTTTAATAATTAAGTGTGAACCAAATACTAAAATAGATTCTTACATTAAGCTTAAAATACTAGAGCAACCCGTGAATAACAAATCAATGTCCGTATGCCTTGCAATACCAACAAAAGTTTGAATGCCTTT
The DNA here is from genome assembly GCA_036435485.1 of Saposhnikovia divaricata. Taxonomy (NCBI): domain Eukaryota; kingdom Viridiplantae; phylum Streptophyta; class Magnoliopsida; order Apiales; family Apiaceae; genus Saposhnikovia; species Saposhnikovia divaricata. The sequence continues at coordinate 49,659,668 of CM071596.1, read as the reverse complement.
GCAAACAAACATATTCTGGCTAGACAAGAAAACAAACATAACTCCAATATATTTCCTGAACTTTGAGGAAGCAAGCATATGTTACTCTGAAACCCACAAAAATTCCTGGAAGGCTCTACTAAAACACCTGGAATAAACTGGACCTCTAACAGCCCTCCAACTACATATGCCCCCCTAAGGAAGGAGCTCCACTTTAACGGAAACTTTCTGCACTGCTACTTTCTACCATAAAATATGAACAGAGTAAGGCCAAGAACATAATAATCCCATCCGGTTACCAAGCTACATACTTCAGAAAAACAGAACCATAAAAATGTCAATAGAAAAAAAAAATCTGCAAACCTACTTTATACAACAACAAATCTTCAGTCCACTAAAAAATTATAAATCCCAGAAGCAATTAATCTCTCGGACCCTACACAATTTTGCAGAAATTCACTACAGAAAAAATTTGCAGCTTTTCACAGAACTTAATGAATCTGCTACTAAGGTTATTCCAAAAATTCTCATAGGAAAGGGAGTGAAATCACATAAAACTAAAATCGGAAAAACTAATCAAACTAAAATCTAAAATGTCAAAAAATACAGGTTCCACTACAGCAAAACTGGCCATTAGTAACGGATATATCCGTTACTAATATACTGAAAATCCATTACTAATTAGTAACGGATAAATCCGTTACTAATTTTTAAAAAAAACAATTGTGACGGACGATTAGTAACGGATATATCCGTTATTAGTAACGGATCGTCCGTCACAATTGCTTTTTTTAAAAATTAGTAACGGATTTATCAGTTACTAATTAGTAACGGATTTTCAGTATATTAGTAACGGAACGGATATTTGTATTAGTAACGGATATATCCGTTACTAATTTGTATCGGATATTTATATTATATTTGTATTAGTAACGGATATATCCGTTACTAATTTGTAACGGATTTTCAGTATATTAGTAACGGATATATCCGTTACTAATTTGTAACGGATATTTATATTAGTAACGGATATATCCGTTACTAATTTGTAACGTATATTTATATTATTAACGGATATATCCGATACTAATTTGTAACGGATATTTATATTAGTAACGGATATATTCGTTACTAATCATAAAATATGAGAATTTTTTTTTTTGGAAAATACCTGCTGCAAATAAATAAACTAAAAAACCCTGCTGCAAATATTAAAAAAACCCTGCTGCACAAAAAAAAATTGCTACAAATATTAAAAAAAAACCTGCTGCAACTATTAAAATAAAACACCAATCCAAATTTACATTAACAATCCAAATGCAAATTAAATACATCCCAAGTTTACAAATCAAATACCAAACATACTACCTACCATTGGAAAAATACAAGAAAACCCTATAAATCATCCTTCAATCGTCCAGCTAACCAAATAATATACCCTCCTCCAAGCCAGCCATTTAATGTCATATTGCCATCTTGGGGACCATTATATACCGTAGCTTCAGGATCCATAATTTCTTCTATGTACACTCTTTTTTCTCCAGGAGACACTTCTCTGCCATGGCACATATTTACACTGTCGTCCACAAACCCCTTAGCAACCTCTCGTTTATCTCTACTAAGCAATGTGACTTTGCGTAGTTCACATGATGACCCAAAAGCATTAACTGTCTCACGAGGGAATTCCATTGGATGTTTACCGGAAGTTGAACCGACCACACTCCTTGGAGTACATTGGCTTGGAGTACATCGGGACATTGCCTGTGCAGTACAACACAAACAAATTTAGTAAATATAAAACCGAAAATAACTATAATAACTGAAACTGTAAATAACTATAATAACTGAAACTGAAAAGAGAGCAGAAATAATTCTCCCAGATCAGGCAATGCATAAAAACAAACTGCAAGAGTATGCACAAAAGTCTGGCTTGCCACTTCCTGTTTACACAACTGATAACAGAGGTTTTGATCATAAGCCGAAGTTTCAATCCACTATCTTAGTGGATGGAATTGAATATAGGTCGGAACAAAGTTTCACACGTATATCGCTATTAATAAACTCTCATATTATATCTTAGGAAATTTTACATTAGTGAACTATGTTCTTTCTTGTATCGCTGTTAATATTGGCATGAAGTTCTTGTGAAAAAAGTTAAAGCGTGTATCCGATTCTCTGCTTAATTTCAATAAATTTTGCCCACACACTATAAAGAACACCTTTCTTACGGACTCCAATATGCTTCTCAATTCTCATGACAGCAACATGAGCAAGAGATTGCATCTGGATCATATCTTTACAACTAAACCAAAATGCGTCCTCGTTCATTAAGGCTTAGGAACTATATTACATGTTCTTTTACGGTAACGTGCAGCCTAGTATTTAAGCCTGCTAAAGTTCTAACATATTACTCTATATTTACTTTACTTGTGCAGCATCTGCCATATTTAATTACATTAATGAAATTGTCTATTAAAAATACCACAGAAGATTTAACCTCTTCGACCAATTGTGGATTGTTAATTTCACAAAAGATGAACAGTACAATGTGAAACTAGTATATGTCGACATATAATCATTTAAACTTTAACAAAGTTCAGTTGTAGCTTGAGCACAATAGAACTAGCTATTTACAGTACCTAAAGTCATCCAAAATCTGCTAGGCGAGGTAGACTATGCATTTCAGTTAAAGTCACTTCCTTTCTGTCCAATATCCAGTTTTGCCCTACAACTTTATTGTGAAATCAATTTCAAATTTTATAGTACTCCGTTTGTTTTCATAAATTAGACGTTTTAGGACTGAGATGACATTTATTATTAAGTGCGATTCTCCAAGGTCAATGCATTTTGACATTTTTCTTTCTTTCATTACTCTTGTTTTTCTTCACCAGGAACCTTTTTTACAAGTTAATCGCAGGGCCTACCAGTTAAACTAAACATTAAGTAAATCGAGTGCTTGTGTATCACAAGCAGGTGACCCTCAATATTACTAGCAGGTGACCCTCAATTTTACCAGGCTCTAAACAAATTATGACTATAAACTAGAGCACACATCACTAATTTTTTTCTTTTCCTTCCATCTTTTTCTACAATTCACATTTTTAATAATGTTACTGCAAGCTTTGTTAAAGCTTTGAGACTTAACAAAATGAACCCTCAGAAGGCATGAATAGTATATAAGCAGCAGGATAAATATTTAAAAAAACAACAAACTGACCTTGAGCAATGTTTTGACCTCCTCCATGTCTGCCTTAAGTCCCGCCATTTCCGCTCCAAGTGATTGTGATGGGTTGACCGAAGCAAGTGCAAGAGAAGATGAATATAGTTGTTTCTTCGTGCTACACGAACTAACTCCTCGAACCCGATTTTTTTTGTCCTTGCCAAGTACTTGGCTCAATGCATCGGAACTAATATCATCCGTTGGGACACCAGATTCAAGCATTTTAACATGAATTTCTTTGACTTTTTCTTGCATTTATTCAAGCAGGAAACAAGCTTATAAATTAAGTTATTTTATTAAAGAGAAATAAACTGATGCAAAAGGACACACAAATGCTAGCTGTTAAATTTTTATGTGGAGACTCCTATATACAAATAAATGTGTTGATGACTACTCACGTATGTTTCCTTTGCACTTTCCAAAGGAGTTCCATCCTTGTGTTCATGTCCAGTGAGCCAATCATCAACCCGACACCGCTTCTTCGTAGGATTTTCTTTTTCCTACAAAGATCAACAGGTAATATTAACAAATATAGACTACAAATATAGACAGGTAGTAATTTATCAACATAGAATGATACGTACCTTTTTGTAATGTATCTGTGAGTAAGTTTTGCCTACCAACTGCCACACCTACTTTATTTAAGCTCCTATTGATCTTATATTTTGCATTTTTTTCCTTTACTTCCGGCATAAACTCATGATCGACAAATTGGACCCAAAGATCGGCACTGACAGCAGGTGGGACGTTTGCCTTGGCTTCTTCTATGTTCGAAGCTTTAGCCAAATATTATGTCCGATATTTGCCTCTAACACTTATAAGTTTTTGTGGATAAAGTGCCTCCACAATTGGGCGAGCAACATGGCCGTCTACACTAAACTCAAACTGCTCCTGTAATTAGAACATAAACTGCATTTAACCCCTTACTCTACCTGTTTAATTTCACCAACTCAAAAACTGGCCACACAACAATCTGGTTGAATGGGACTCGATTAATGCACATAATTAAAGTTTGGTGTAGTGCCATTTCTGTTTTTTAAGTCATGCATGCAATGTGAAGGGCCTTCCTCTTGCTCTATCAGTGTAGCAGTCCCCTTACAGGAACAAAATCCTAGGGTACACGTTACTCCTCTAAAGAACATAAACGATATCATAGGATCAATAGATAACTGGCCAATCTGATGGGAAGTGAAAGTTAACGACGTTATTCTGAAATGTATCATGATTTATAACTATAATAAAAAAACTCTATGGTTTTGTTACTGTAACTTTAGGAATATTCCTATAGCTACCTTAAGATACCTTTTACCCCATGAAATTTTCATATTTTTATCATTTTAACTTGGTCCAAAAGATCAACCAATCCATATTACATATTAGGTACTTAGTTTTAAAACATTTATATTTTTTTCTTATCATTTTAACCTCACCTAAAAGAACAACCTAGCTAAATCTTTATAATTATGACCCGACCCAAGTGACCATCAACCGGCTAACTTTTTGATGTTTCGGTGTTAATAGTATAGTATTGATTATGATGATAGGATTCTATAACAAAAAGTGTTGAAGAAAATATTAAGATGGATAAATTATTCAACATTACTTATCATCTTAACATACTTATATATATAGGCTTGCTACTGATATATATAGGCTTAACCAGGAGAGATATCTAGATGTATGAATGTTCCTGCATAATATGTTAACAGATACATTTCAGGTCTTATTTGTCTTAATAAATAAGGAAAATACTGGTTATAAATATCAAGACATTTCAGGTCTAAACCATTTATAAATATCAAGACATTTTTAATATGATCTGGAAAGTAGAAGTAAGTACCATTAATGATGTCCAAAAGGCATCCTTGAACGTAGATGGCACTTTGCGGAAATCAGGAATGTTAATAGGAATATGGAGCCTGACTTGATCTCCGACGGCGGTTTTGAAATGGGCAGCATTTGGCCCAACAATATCGCCAGTACTCGGCCAGAACTCCACAAGGAGTTTTCCCCCTGGACCTATTATTGAGGTATTCCTGGCTGATTGAGAAACACTGTTCGAACCTCCTGCTTCTGCTTCCATTACTGCAGAAACAATAACAGTCAAGTTAGTCAGGTTAGTTAGGTTAGCAAAAAAGAGGGGGGGCAAATAGTATTTATCTATATGCACAGAAGACAAGTATTTAGGCTATAGCTAGGGCAGAAGTATTGAAAGACAAATCTAAGAAAATTACTCGCACAGGTTTTAATAAGCATTTCAAAGTACAGAAACTGAGTTAACTAAATAAGAAGAAGCTGGCGAATTAAGCTAATTCTGTGAGCACTCCTTATTGGTGAATTATATTTGTAACAGCTAGCACACTTAACACGTACAAACTAAAACTGAGTGCAGTAAGAAGTGATAGGGACTGAAGGATGCCGGATGGATGAATGATGAGTACCTGCAGGTGCCAATATCATCGTAAGAATCGTTATTGTTCCCCTGGATTCAGAAAATCCTGAAATGATTATATATTTTGTTTCCTTATTATAGGCAGCATGATATGCAGAGATACAAGTTATGAATTGGTTGTGTAAATAAATGAACGCAGTCGGAAAGCTGGTAAGGTAGGTAAGAGATTCAAGCAGAGAATATGTATCTGGCTAGATGATGTATCATGAGGATTGTTATAGAGAGAGAAAGAGAGTTTGTTGGGAGGGAAATTCAATATTTCATTTCATAGTGGAAAATGTAAACTACGTACATCAGGTATTTATAGAGTTCAGCACACACATAATAGTACACACAAAAATACCCTTAATGACTACTACTGACTACTATAGCAATATTAGCCTATACTGAATCATCAACGACGTGGTTCTAACAATGATCTCAACTGTGGTTGATCTGCTAGAGTAGACTGAATGTCTTCCGGTTTTGGTGCTTCTAGCATGTCCACTTTGCTAGTCATTCGCCTTGGTGAATGTATGACCACCCACCAATCAGGATTTTTCAGGTCCCTCGAATAGAACACTTGCTGGGCTTCTTTTGCGCAAATGACGGGCTCATCTAAAATATTGTTAGAACTCTTGAGGCGATTAAAATTTACCATCACCAAGTTAGAGTCTGGGCATAGCTTACATCCATTGGCCTTATCCTCCACTCTAACCCAATCACAATAGAACACCACTTCTTTGAAATTAGTGTAATTCACCTCAAGTATCTGTTTGATGACTCCATACCACATAGCAGATGCATCGATAGGATTTTTATCTTTCCTACTTGATGTAATTGTAGTAATTGCATTGATACAAACACCACAATCTTGCGTAAGAACAGTCTCATAATGAGATTTTGTGGAAAACACATAACCATTGATGCGATACTTTCGAAAAGATTTACATGCGAACAAAGGCCCTCTAGCAAAGAACCATAAATCATGTTTAGTGTCACCGTTCTTCAACAACTACATAGAGAAGAAATCATATTTCATCAAGTGAAAATAACAAGTATCCCTCGTAATGTACTATTTTTTTACAAATACCTTAGTATATAACCAGACAATAAAATCTGTTTGTATCTCTACTTCTGTCTTTGCTATGCCTTTTCCTTTGCTAGATTGCAAAGACTCGCGATACTCACTACAAGTTATTCAAATTATTTAGTATATATGTGTGAATTAATTAATGAGAAAGTAAGAACACGTGCAAAGAACAAACACCTGTAGTGATCGTCAAGTCCATCGACTTCCAAACGGAATAGTAGCCATCTACGAATTTGAACAAATTGGGCATCCGACAAAACATCTTTACCTTCAAGCACAGGTCCCTCATCATCATCATTTCCATCTAGAAATACTTGACCTGTGGTTTTGTGTTGTGAATTTGGAATGTAGTCCATTGCATACCTAACAGACTCTCTGACAAGGTATGACTCTGCAATCGATCCTTCAACATATCGTTTGTTACTGGGTATATCTTTGCACTCCTTCATTGATCTAATTAATTACTAAACTTATGAATGAATATATTTATTAATTTAAAATCAAGGATAACAAAAAACTGGATTGGAAGAAGTAATTAATTTACCAATCAAACGGATACATCCAGAGAAAGGGGGCTGGTCCACACATCAATGCCTCATCAGCTAGATGCACAATAAAGTGAACGCTAATGTCAAAGAATGATACTGAAAAGTATTTGTTTTCCAGCACGCACAATGCATCTACAACCATGTACTTGGCTTCTTGGATTTCTCTTCGACTTACAACTTTCGAACACAGAAGGTTAAAAAGCAGGCTTATCTGATGTAGAGCTCTCCGCAATTCAGGATGAGTTGGAAAAGCTTGTTGAAGTAGCACGGGCAAAAGATATTGCATAATCACATGATAGTCGTGTGACTTCATTACAAGCAAACTGGGTGGATCAAGACTGACAATGTTACTCAGATTAGATGAAAAACCTGATGGGAGCCTCAAATTTTTCAAAGCTTTAAGGAAATCCATCTTCTCTGCTTTAGTTAGGCAGAACGGTGCTATAGGCTTAACTTGTTTCCCACTTGCAGCATCAGTTTACATCCATTGATCCCGATGTATGCCAAGTTCCCTCATATCCTCTCGTCCCTGGATAGTATCTTTTGATTTGTCCTTTTTACGAAGAATCGTGTCTAGTATGTGCTCTGCAACATTCTTATCAGTGTGCATCACATCAATGACACGATGAACTTTGTGATGGATCCAGTAAGGAAGATCAAACAATATAGACTTTCTATACCATGCCGATGTAACTTCGTGGACTCTCAATTAAGGATATAAAATCGACATAGAACTCAATTAGGGATGGGGGATGCATACATATTGGCGGAGGGGACATAGAACTGAAAAAAGATTGAAGCTTACCTAATTGAGATGTGGCACAATTAGAGACAGAGAAGCTGTTCGTTCTCGGTGGCAGTGACGGTCTGAAAATTGGAGAGCGCGGCGTAGAGAAAGAGTAGACAGAGAGATGAATTCGAGAGAGCCGCGGGTTCTAGATCTGAAAATGAAGGGGGGGAATTATTAAGGGGGAAAGTCAATTAGGTCCGAAATAAAAGGGGGGAATCGATCTGTACTAATTGTTTTTTATAACTTTTTTTTGAATAATTTATTTTATTTATTTTTAAAACTTATTAATATTATTATGTAAGTAATATAAAAACATATATAATTTACTTAAAAACATCCATAATTTTACTTAAAACATACATAATAATATTACCTAAAATATACATAATTTTTTCCTTATTTAATCTCATTTTATTTGTTTCAAAATTTTATTGAATACATTATCCATTTACTAATTAGTAACGGATATATCCTTTACCAACGATATTAGTAACGGATATAAAAAATAGCAACGGAAATATCCGTTACTAATTAGTAACGGATGTAGACATTAGCAACGGATATATTTGTTACTAATTAGTAACAGATATTAAACCAATTAGTAACGGATATATCCGTTACTAATTAGTAACGGATAATTTAATTAGTAACGGATATATCCGTTACTAATTAGTAAAGGATTTGGACATTAGTAACGGATATATCCGTTACTAATTAGTAACGGATATCTGACTAATTAGTAACGGATATATCCGTTACTAATTAGTAACGGATATATCCGTTACTAATATATCTGTTACTAATGGGTTTTTTTTATTTGTTACTAATTTTCCAGTTTCGTGTAGTGTTCAGAAAAACTAAAATCAGAAATTCAGAAATACTAAAACCTGACAACAACACTAATCAAACTGTGAAATACAAAACAAACTAATCAACAATGGTACCTGTAGTAATTAAAAAATATTGTTAATTGCAACAGCTACTTGAATATGATCAGCAAAACACACATATACCAACAGACCTATATTTTGCATCTCTACACCTTGAAAACACAACAACCTTCATATGAACCTCAATACAACAAGAAATCACCTGGTGCATAACAATATAACCTTGTATTTTAAAAAAAAAAAATTGCAGTGTCGTGACCAGGGTTATGTAGGTAATCGAACAAGCTCCACTAGACCAAAAATTTAAAAATCTCAATTCCAACATAAAAGATTAATTGCAAAATCAGATAGCTGACTTTAGTTCTAGGAACAAGCATATCCTTGATTCCTTATTTTCAGAAATCTGAACATTTTCTAATCCAAAGAATGAAATTACAAATTCAATATCAAAAACTGTTAAAAGTCTATATTAGATGCAGGGCAAAGTAAAATTAATACCAGCCAAGAATCTGAGTAAGATTACAAATAATAAAAATGTTCAAATTTAAATATAAAATGTTTGCATTTAGATAACTACGATGAATCTTCATCACTTTCACCAAACTCATCAGTACTTGAATCTGAATTCTCACTATTAGCAGCATTTGCTTCTTCATTCTCATTGTTAGCAGCATTTTCTTCTTCGTTCTCATTGTCAGTTGCATTTTCTTCTTCATTTTGAGACACGTTCTCATTGTTATTTCCGAAAATTCTGTAATCAAGGAAAAAATTTGATGGATCATCAATATTCATTGGTTCAACATGGGACGTTGATGCATTGGACACATCTTCCTACAAAGCATCATCCATAGATGATGTAGTTTCATCAAGAGGAGGGGGTTTAGTTGTCACCACAGTGTACCACTGAGAACTTGGATTATTAATGTTGGGAGCATAATAAACTTGTGTGGCTTGGCTAGCTAACACGAACACATCTTCTGCATTCAGCTGCGACTTGACATTTACAGTGGTCATCCTATGTTTATCCACTTTCACGTTCCTTGTAGTATCAAACCAGTGACATTTGAATAGCATAATGTTGTAACCATTGCGATAAGTGAGTTTCACTACTTCCTCCAACTTTCCGTAATAGTTGCCACACACTTCATTGTAACAAGTACCTGCAAGCAATATATACAAGTACATATTTTAGTCCCAAAAAGAAAAAAAAAATTAATGTAACAAAACAATTTCGCTTGCTGAGTTAATACCAATGACACATACACCCGAATTTGAAGAAGTGAGCTGATTAGTTTCAGCACAGAGAAATTTGTAGCCATTAGAGTAACAACCTCGATACGATTGCACAATTGGTACTGGACCTTGAATTATGTCCTTGAATTTGTCGTCAAGTTCTTTTTTTGTTTTCACCTAAATGCATTATTAAGAAAATGTCCATCAATAAGATCTAGAAAACAGAAATAAATAGTTAGATATTTTCAAAAAAAAGAAATAAATAGTTAGATAAACAAAATCATTGACACACGTACTCTTTCCTGAAACTAATGAATAAATTTTTCCTTCGCGTACGCTTCAAAAATTGATGGGTCTAGATGTGGCTTCTTTGTCTACACTAAATCTTCGAATTCTCTGAAATTAGTAAAGCAAAATGGTGAAATGAATAATATCCACAATACATTAAATCAAAAATGTATAAATTTAAAATCTTACTCTAAGTATTCTCCAACTTCTGGCATATTGATCAAGACATAATATGTCACAATATCAAATTCTTTCTCAGTCAAGCCCCTTTTTTTCTCTGCTCCAATTGTACTCGTTGGATATGTAAAAGCTTCTAATAAATGTGGATTACAATTTTGACGTGGTACCTCATTACGTTGCAGTCGATTATGTATGGTTGGCACACCTGGGTCAAAGTAAAGTGAACAAAAGTTTACAAGCTCCTCTTCAACATAGCGTTCTGCCATTGAACCCTCCACACGCGCTTTGTTTTTTATTGTTAGCTTCAACTTACCCAAGTATGTTTCGAAAGGATACATCCAACGATATTGGACGGGACCACCAAGCTTACACTCTGTTGCCAAGTGAACAGACAAATGCTCCATTGTATTAAAGAAACCAGGAGTAAAAATTAGTTCAAGTTTACACAATATCTTTACTATATCCTTCTCCATTTTTTCAAGATCTTGTTTTTTCAATGATGTAGAGCATAAATCTTTGAAAAAATTGCATAACTCGATAAGGGCATCACTAACCGGCCTAGGCAATAGGTCTCGAGCAACAATAGGCAAAAGTTTTTTCAAAAATACATGACCATCATGAGATTTCATACCTTTAAACTTTCCTTTCTTTTCCTTGCTACACCGAACTATGTTCGAGCTACAACCATCTGGAAGTTCTAAATCTTTGAGCCATTTACATAGTTTATCAAATTTCTCCCTTGTAAGAGCATATTCGGCATGTGGCTTTGTACCATCATCTTGAATCCACAACTCTTTTCGTATGTTTAAATGCTTGCAATCCTTTCTTGATTTCAGGTTGTCTTTCGATTTATCACTGTCATCCAAAATTGTATAGAATATGTTGTCAAAGACATTTTTTTCAGTATGCATCACATCTATACAATGCCGAAGACGAAGTACCTCCCAGTAAGGAAGCTCCCAAAACAAAGACTTTTGAGTCCAATTATGTGCTACTCCAAAACCAATAGGTTTGCGCCAAGCTTTTTTCCCGTGTGGAAAGAATTTAACACGTTGACAATATCTCTTCATCACCTGACCCGAGTACCGAGTTTTAACTGATCTCATCTCCCTGGAACCATATTTATTATTTTTTCTCAAAGGATCACCAGGCTTCAAAAAAACTCAAGACGTGCCAAAATAACTAGGTTTTCCTCCGTACTTGAGTTGAAACCCTTTTACATCACCAACACAAACTGGGCAAGACATCTTACCATGTGTTGACCATCCACTAACCATGCCATATGCCGAAAAGTCACTAATAGTTCTTAATAGTGCAGCCTTCATCACAAAATTAGATTGTGATGCTTTGTCAAATACTGTTACCCCCGTGTTCCATAACATTTTTAATTCATCAATTAATGGTCGCAGATACACATTGAGATCTTTTGTGGGATCCTTAGCCCCTGGTATGATAAGAGGCATAAATATAAATGGATCTTTCATGCACATAGATGGTGGAAGGTTGTACACGACAACAAATATAGGCCAAACACTATACTTCTTTGAGTGTTTATTATGAAACGGTTCAAATCCATCAGTTGCAAGTCCAAACCTTACATTACGAATCTCATTCTCAAATGAAGGAAATGCTCTATCAAACTGTTTCCATTCATCACCATCAGCTGGATGCGTTAACTGACCCTCAACCACATCTCTGTTTTTATGCCACCTCATATATTGTGATGTATGTTTTGACATGTACAACCGCTTTAGTCCTGGAGTAAGAGGAAAATACCGCAAGATCTTTTTTGCGATTGGCTTCTTCTTTTCATCTTTCATCTTTTTATATCGGTCTACCCCACAAATATCACACTTCAGCTTGTCATCGTCGGTCTTATAAAATAACATACAATCATTCTCACAAGCATCAATTTTCTCATACCCCATATTTAGCCCACTAACCATATTTTTAACTTCGCTGTATTTTTTTGGCAATGTATGTTTATCGGGTAAAATGGATCCTATCAGTTCAAGTAACTCGTCAAACCCCTTTTGACTACAATGGTGTCTATTTTTAAAGTGCAACAACTTTATAACAAATGACAATTTTGTATGATTTTCATATTGGGATATAGAGGTACCGAGGCTTGATTCAACATTTTATAGAATTGAGGTGCTTCTTCATTCGGTTCTTCTTCCATATCATCAATTTCATAATGTTCTCCTCCAAGGCCCCTTTACATTTCGAATGCATCATACACGTTATCTTCACCATTTTGATTGTTTCTCATGGAATAATGGTTGTGCCAATCAGATTTTTCCCCATGATAATCCCACCTTGTATACGTCTCAATAATTCCAAATCGATACAAGTGCACTTTCAACTCATCTTCAGTCCTCCACGCTAAATTTTTACAGTGATTGCATGGACATAATATGTTTCCATCAGAATCTTTTATTCTTTGTGCAAACTCAACAAAACTATCCACACCTCTTTTATACTCCTCAGATAAACTACCCTTACTATCATACCTACTGTTCATCCAACTTCGATCCGATGACATCTACAAAAAATATGTATACACCAAATAATCACTTACATATTTATTTTTGCATAATAATCACATTAATACTATGTCTAAAGCAAAAATCTTACAAGTAAATATGATAATTATTTCTTAAAAATGAATCCAAAATTACAAATCGTGTTATACATTATCAATAAACTAAACTAATCATGTTGTATATAAGACATTACAATGTGTAGTTACATGTAAACACATACCTGAATGAATATAGGAAATCTTTGATCTGCGATGTAAGCTGACTGTCCCACGATGCGAGAAACAAGGATCAGATATGGATTTAAAGAGAAAATGGATGCAAGAGCAGATGTGTATCAGTGAAGGTAAAAAAAAAAAAGCTCACGGGGGAACAAAAGGTATCACGCAGTTAGGGGAAAAATACAGGGGAAAAAATAATCTAAAAAAATTAGGGTAAGTTTAAATGTGACAGATGCCATCACTTACAATATATTATTTATATACAACTGATCCCGTCACATTTAAATGTGCATAAACATGATAGAATCGGTCACATATAACATTGTCACCCTATCCGTCACATATAATATTTAAGATAATTAATATAACATTTACGATAATTAGCGGGAAAAACTCCCGCCATTCTCAAATTACAAATGTGACGGTGGTAATCTTTTCTATTCAATTCATGCCCGTTGACTTCTTATTTTGGTTAATTTTGACTTTCATTTTCACCAAATCCGTCATATTAATAAAATAGTCAAAGTCAAATATGTCGTCTTATTATATGTGACTGAATCCGTCACATTTAACTGCTCCGTTCTTCCTTCACATTTTGTCCATCACATTTAACCTTTCCCCATGTAGTGACAAACCAGAAATACAAAAATCGAAACACAATCGACCAAAACCAATTCCGGCGAGCTTGAGTTTCGATTTCGGTGTTGGGTTGTTGGTCGTAGAACGAAGGGTGAAGGGAATGAACGGAGTGGTGTGAGGAGATAATGTTGCTGGGTGGACTGTGATGGTTGTTGCTGGGTGGCGTTGGGTTGTCGCTGTTCGAATTGAAAAAGAGGAGACTATACATGGCCAAACCGGAACCGGAAAACCGGACCGGACCGGGTCAAAACCGGTCAAAACCGGCCCGAACCGGAACCGGCCCTAAACCGCCGGTTTATTTATTTTAAAGGTTCAGGTTCAGGTTTGTGTTTATTGAACCCGGTGAACCGGCGGTTCGAACCGCCGGTTCGAACGCCGGTTCGAACCGGTGGTTAACCGTTAGTAATGACTAGCTATGTATTAATGTAGTATATATTATAAAAATTATTGTAATATATTTTATTGTTTGTTGTATTCTTGTAAAACATTTAAAATTTATTGTATAATATTTATTAATGTTTTAATAAAAAATAAGTACCAATGAATTTAACATTAAATTAATTTACGTGAAAGTACCACTTAATAAAAGTGAAACTATTATATCCTTGAACTTTTAAAACGGTTTGCATCTTACAAATTTTAAAAAATTACTTAGCATTACAATACTTCTAAATTACAATTCATTCCATCTAAATTTAGAAAAACTTATCGTATTTCGAAAAAAAAACATATCAAGTATAATGTATATATAAGGTTCAAATCGGAACCGAAACTGGGTCAAAACCGGGTCAAACCCTGAACCTGAACCGTCTGAACCGGAATCGGCAGTTTATATCCTGTTAAGGTTTAGGTTCCGGTTCAAGATATTTACAAACCGGAACCGGCGGTTCACGAACCGGAACCGGCGGTTCACGAACCGTGGCCATGTATAGAGGAGACGGAGGTTGTTGGTGTTGAACGGTGTTGTGGAATAAAATTGAGGGTTTGTAAATTGCGGCTAGGGTTTGTATGTTTTAAATACAAGGGATGGTGAGCTTCGAGCTTTAATGGTTGTTCTTGCGTTCGAGACTAATCGGTCCTCACAAGATGCCTACGTATCTCTGTATTGGTAGAGAATCAAGCCAACGTAGTTCTGAGAATGAGGGGTCAGGCCCTTTATATAGGCTGAGAAGCCTAAGAATTATGGTAGGATTCAGAGGCTTGGTGGGCAAGTCACCTCCTTGAGGAAGGTTCTAGACTCCTTCCTTGTAGGAATCAGTTTCCAAGTTGAATTGTATGCCTTGGAGGCTACTCTTTGGAGAGATAATATCCTTATTTGACTTGTACTTCTCAGCTGTTAATTATCCCTCAATATTAATTACGAAATTAATATTTAAATAGAGTTTTGGACCCTGTTGGTGGGCCCCATGTTTGGACCATACCGGGCCTAATTAATGCAACATTAAATGTGCCTTTAGGGCTTATTTTTAGCCCATATCATTTACCCCCCAACTTCTAGGAAAACTGATCAGGTTTTCGTAGAAGTTAAATTTGCATTAATCGAGACTCGGGGTCGTTTTTATCCCTTACCTGGGACTTCTTAATTTTCCAACCCTTATATGGAAATTTTGGTTTACACTAGTGTTTCACGAGTATCGTCTTGATTGTAAAGTGTGGAGCGACCTACACATTTACGACGATTTGCCTTATTCGAGGCTTTAATTTGTGCTTGCTTTTAGCAATTTCGGCACTTTCATAGAGCTTTTATGCATTATTAGCATAAATTATTGCTCAATTTGTCAAGAAGATATTTCTATAATTTTCCTCGTATTTTTCTATACTTTTCCTAATAATTTAGGAATTTTTTATGTACCCACAGGTATTTTTCTAAATTATTCCTAATAATTTAGAAATTTTTATGTACCCACAGGTATTTTTCTTAATTATTCCTAATAATTTAGGAATTTTTATGTACCAGCAGGTATTTTCCTTAATTATTCCTAATAATTTAGGAATTTTTATGTACCAACAGGTATTTTTCTTAATTATTCCTAATAATTTAAGAATTTTTATGTACTAATAGGTATTTTTCTTAATTATTCCTAATAATTTAAGAATTTTTGTGTACCCACAGGTATTTTTCGTAATTATTCCTAATAATTTAGGAATTTTTAGGAACCCACAGGTATTTTTCGTAATTATTCCTAATAATTTACGAATTTTTAGGTACCCACAGGTATTTTTCGTAATTATAAAAGTATTATTTTGTCAATTTTCAAACTTTAAGGAAAAATTTGTAGACTTTAAAACTTTAGGGGGCCTTTCGTTATATTGACAAAACTTAGGATGTCTAATAGCACTTTGGTCATTTAACCTCGTGATAGAGGTTTGGCGGGGGTACACCCGCGTAGCAGCCTTCTTCCTACTCCACGCCCAGGAGTGTTGGCCTGGGTGGCGTGGGTACTTTTTTTTTTTTTTTTTTTTTTTGAACCTTCCGGTTTAAATATTTTTTTTTTGAACCTTGAGGTTTTATACATTTTATTTTCGATAATTTTTACCGAAAATAAAATATTGCGCCTCACGCCTCAAAAATAATTTTATAAATTATTTCTTTATTTTTTCTTGATTTAATAGGTATTTTTACCTATTTTTATCATCATTTCCAGCCTATTTTCAAAATTTTTAAGGATTTTATTCCTTTTTTAATTTTTGAAAAATGGCATGTCGTTTAGAGAAGAGCTCTTGGCGTGGGTACCCCCGCCTAGGAGGCTTTTTCTTAAAGCACGCCTAGGAGATTTGGGCTTCTTGGGCGGGGGTAATTTATCTAATTGATTTTGTAGAGATGCTCTGGGCGTTGGTATCCCCGCCAAGGAGGACAATCTTCTAACTGCGCCTAGGTGATATGGCTTCCTGAGCGTGGGTGTTTACATCCCCTTCATTTGTTACTCCAGCCTTGGCATGGGTATCCCCGCCAAGGAGGCCTTATTTAATCCAACGCTTAGGAGATTTGGCTTCCTGACCGTGGGTATTTTTTCACCCTCAATTCGTACAACCTTGGCGTGGGTACCCCCGCCAAGGAGGCACTTTCTGATACCTTGTCTTATGATTTTAAGTCTTCTTGGCGTGGGTACGTTAATACCCTTCATTTGTTACTCCAGCCTTGGCGTGGGTATCCCCGCCAAGGAGGCTTTATTTGATCCAACGCCTAGGAGATTTAGCTTCTTGGGTGTTAGTGTTCTAGGCTCCTATCGTTTGGGCCAATTTTCATTTATGGACCGTTTCTTTGGCTTTTGTCGGGCTCCCAGCCTTATTATTTTCGAATTTTTGAGATTCCTGCGGAACCTTGAAATGACCCGTTTCTTAGCTTTCGTGACCTTCAGGGCCTTAATTCGTTTGCTGAGTCCTTGATTCGAAAACGAGAATTCATTCGTGGTTGTTGGTTATCATCAACCATTCAACCTTTAACTCTCATTCTAAGATGTTGAAATGATGGAGTCCCTTATTTTTTGCCCCCCTTGGTTCATATACTGGAGGTCTTGCTTCTCGGTTGATCGTTCAAGAAGTTCACTTGCCACTGAGCACTTGACTTCAAGTCTGGTGTGCCTTGGCTGGTTGTCAACCCTCTATCAGGATTTCAACCTTCTTCTTATACTCATAGGACCTTGCTTGAGTTTCAATTTTGGCTGGCGGCTCTTAATTTCTAATGACAAGCTCGATTGGAGACAGACTGCCTTGTTGGCCATCAAGGTTTAAATTTTGTGTCGGGATTTGAAATTCAAGACTTTAAGTATGTAATGACAATGGACCTCTTATAGAGGAGACCTTTAATCAATGCGTATCTTAACACTCTCACAGACAGTTTCCGTGCTTTCAAGGAAATATCAAGGAGCCAACCAGTCTTAAGATGGGCTTTGATAGGGTCTATCTGACAGCTTCCTACATCAAACGGTGCCACCAACTTCGAATCGATGGTGGGGGTCTTCAGGACTTGGAAGTAGACGCTCCCAGAATGGGTCTCGACCCTTGAATTGAGATAAGGCATCGACCTTTGTATTCTCCTCCATTGGGATATACCTGGCACTCATCTAACTGGGCTATCGCAGCTTTCACAATCCTCAAGTATTTGGCCATATTCTTTTCTATAACTTCAAACTCTCCATTGACTTGTGAGACTACCAACTTTGAGTCTCCACAGACTTTCAGGTTCTTGACCCTCAGGGCTCTTGTCAGTCTAGGTCGGCTATCAGAGCTTCATACTCCGCGTCGTTGTAGGTTGTTTGGAAGTCCCACTTCAAGGCATACTCGAGTGTGAACCCATCGGGGCTTTGCAGAACTTAACCTGCACCACTGGTTTTTGTTTTTGATGCCCCATGAAAATAGAGCTTTTTGTTTTTGATGCCCCATCAAAATAGAGCATCCAATATTCCTTCTTCTCTTCCAGGGGTTCCTCACCTTGCTGACCTTCCTGGTCTATTACCTCCTGCCCCCTGACTTCTTGGTTGTCAATGGTATATTCAACCACGAAGTCAGCTAGAGCCTGGGCTTTGATGGCCGTCTTAGGCTTGTACTTAACATCGAATTCTCCTAGTTTGATTGCCCACTTGATGAGCCTTCCATTGGCTTTCGGGCTATGCAATATGGTTCTTCAGCGGGTGTTCCATCAGGACTTCAACGTTTGTCTTTTTTTCCAGGGTCCTTCAAGGACTTAAACTCTTATCTGCTGTAACCTAACTCTACCCTTCGGGGTATGCATTTGTTTGTTTCCATTCGTGTATTATTTTATTTTCGGTACTTAGTCATCTTTGACTCACACATCAGGTGCTTGGCACATACACAATCAATGAATGGAGAACAAACTTGCATAAATAACTTGAAATAGGTTCAACCATTACATAGAGTACTATTATCCTACTCGGAGCAACATACTCTGCAATGGTTTTAATTAACCTTATTTCTACTTCTACTATATAAATATGAAGCTAAGTCCTACTAGGATAACTTAAGCCCAATTGAGCCTTTGCAAGACTAGGTATGCACCACTTGATTTTGTTTTTGATGCTCCATCAAAATAGGGCACCCACCACTCCTTCTGGTCTCCTCATTCTTTTTCTGAAGTTCACTTCTTGCTTGGGGTACTACCTCCTGCCCCCCGACTTCTTGGTTGCCAATGGTACACTCAACCACAAAGTCAGTTAACGCCTTAGTCTCAATGGCTGTCCGAGGCTTCTGTGTGATGTCCTCTGCTGACCTTTCTTTGTGTTCCTTACCACTGTGGACATCCATATCTTCAATCGGAAGGACCTGCCCCCCGACTCCATCAGGCCTTAACGAGGCTACATAACAGCTTCGTGCCATCTTCTGATCACCTTTATGTTCTCCAACACCATTCCTGGTAGGGAACTTGATCTTCACATGATAAGTTGAGGCAACAGCCTTGAATGCATGAACTCCAGTCCTTCCAAGGATAGCATTGTACGTTGAAGCCGCCTTGATTACCAAGAAGTTCAACACCTGAGTGGCCTCCTTGGGCTCTTGCCCAATAGTTACAGGCAGCTGAATAGTCCCTTCAACTTTGGATTTTACTCCATTAAATCCGTATATAGGCATGTTATTGGGGGTCAACTGAGAATCAGTGTATCCCATCTTCACAAACGCATCATGAAACAGAATGTCAACGGAAGCTCCATTGTCTATCAAGACTCGCTTCACCTCCGAGTTTCCAATCACAGGAGTTATGACCAACGGGTCGTCGTGGGGGAACTTCACCCCTTCCAAGTCTGAGTCATCAAAACTCAGGGGGATGCTTCGCCAATGATCTCTTGAAGAAGAGGTCATTGGATCCGTGTTCCAGGGCTACCATTGCCACCTTATTTTCCAAATCAGTGATATTCAGGGTCTCCTTAGTGAATCGCTTGAGGTAATCCCTCAGATTTTCATTCTTTCCTTGCACTACATACATAAGAGATGCGGAGCTCTTCTCATGCACCCTTCCGCTAATGAATTGGCTAACGAAAGGGGCACTCAACTCCTTAAAAGAGCCAATAGAGTTCGCAGGCAATCGGCTATACCATCTCTGAGCCATGCCCGACAGGGTTTGGGGGAACGCTCTGCACTTTAGAGCATCACTTGCAGGCTGCAGCAGCAGTGCGTTCGAGAACGTTCTGACGTGATTTGCGGGATCACCCGTTCCATCATAAGCCTTAATTGTCGGCATCTTAAACTTCCTAGAAATATGAGCATTCATCACCTCCTCAGTAAACGGGGGTGTGGGATCATCAGGATCTCCAAGTGGCATGAGATCCTGGGGGTTTCCACTCTCATAGCTTCTCTCGTTGGGACATCAGCCCTCTTCTGTCTTCTTGAGGACCTCTCCAAATCTATAACGGGAATCCTTCCTGAGATTGGAGGGGGTCGAATCAGACTCTGTCTTGCCTGTTCCCTTGCTATGTCATCCTTTAGCCTTTGGATCTCAGCCTCATGAGCTTTAATCCTCTCCTCAGCCGTTTGTGGAGGTTCATCATGGATTCCTTGGGTCCTCGCTCGAGGTTCTCTGCTAACACGTCGCCTCCTTGGATGTTCATCACGATCATCATCCTCATATGACGAATCATCAGAATAGGGGCCAGAGTAGTCGTCCTGATAAGGACCCAATCCTCTAATATAGGATGGATCCTGTGTTTGCATGGCATGTCCGCTCGGCCCTGCTCCCCGAGCAGCTAGAGGGTGGTTAGGCAGACCATAACTCGGGTTAGTATTCAAGGGAAGATCCGTGGTGTGAATCTGTACCCTTGGTGGTGGGTTGTCAGGATTAAAAAGAGGAGAGACCACCATCTGAAGAGGGTTGGTTCCTCGTCCTGCTTGATCGATCAGAGGCCGCGTACTCTCAACGTGGGGAATCGCCCCTGATTGTTGAGAAACTTGAGACTGGGTGATCACCCCTGATGCTGGGGGAGCCTGTTGGATGAGGGGTGGAGCAGAGCTGAGTGGCACAGCCTCAGTTACAACTGGTGTTGTTCTTCGTGTTTGAACCATGGTTGATGTTGTTTTCCCACAGACGCCGCCAAATGTTGTGGAATAAAATTGAGGGTTTGTAAATTGCGGCTAGGGTTTGTATGTTTTAAATACAAGGGATGGTGAGCTTCGAGCTTTAATGGTTGTTCTTGCGTTCGAGAATAATCGGTCCTCACAAGATGCCTACGTATCTCTGTATTGCTAGAGAATCAAGCCAACGTAGTTCTGAGAATGAGGGGTCAGGCCCTTTATATAGGCTGAGAAGCCTAAGAATTATGGCAGGATTCGGAGGCTTGGTGGGCAAGTCACCTCCTTGAGGAAGGTTCTAGACTCCTTCCTTGTAGGAATCAGTTTCCAAGTTGAATTGGATGCCTTGGAGGCTACTCTTTGGAGAGATAATATCCTTATTTGACTTGTACTTCTCAGCTGTTAATTATCCCTCAATATTAATTACGAAATTAATATTTAAATAAGGTTTTGGACCCTGTTGGTGGGCCCCACGTTTGGACCATACCGGGCCTAATTAATGCAACATTAAATGTGCCTTTAGTGCTTATTTTTAGCCCATATCAAACGGAGGTGGAGAGCATTGACTGGGTGGAGGATGGAGGGGGAAGAAAAAGGAAGTGGTCAACGGTGAGGTTGAACGGAGAAGGCGACGGTAGAGGGCGATGTTACAGGTGTGGTGGTTGAAGAGAAAAGGCGGCTGGGAGGGGGGAGGGGATGGGGGGCAGTGGTAAAAGGGGGGTTGGGTTTATTGTTTGTGTGTGATATAATATATATCATATACGTATTTAAATTAAGGGCCAGGATCTATATTAGTTTTTTTAAGGGCTAGGATTAATTGCTGATTCATCAATTCATGTGACACTAAATGAACCAATGAAAGATAGCCACGTAGACATTAAATTCGACAAATATGGTCGACTTTAGGAGTCGGCTAAATTCGACCGAATTCGGTCAAATTTAATATCTAGTGTAAATTTAGTTGAATTTATTATTTAAAAAATAGGGATAAAAGCCAAAAAATTAAATAAAATAGAAAAAAGCAAAATTTTTATTCAGAATTTATAATCACCCACGTAGTCATGCCACCAGAATTTATGTTCAAAAATAGGCATTTTTCCTATTTTTTTATTTATTTTACAAACTAGTTAAAAATGGGGAAAAAATTAAAAAAAATGGAAAATTAGTGATAGCAGGGTAAGATTCATCACACAAATAGTGAGTATGACTACTTTGGTGTGTAACAATTTATGTTAAAAAATAGGCATTTTCATATTTTTATTTAATTTTTTAATTTATTTTACAAACTAGTTAAAAATTGAGAAAAAATAAAAAAAATGGAAAATTAGTGAAAGTAGGGTAACATTCATCACATAAATAGTGAGTATGACTAATATGGTGTGTACGAATTTATGTTCAAAACTTGGCAACTTTCCTATTTTAATTAATTTTTTAAATTTATTTTACAAACTAGTTAAAAATTGGGGAAAAAATAAAAAAATGGAAAATTAGTTCAATTTTTTCTGAAATTTTGGCAATAACATTGAAAAGGATGGATCTTAGCCTCCGTACGGTTGGGTCATCGAGAAATAGTTTTAAAAAAATCGAAACACTAAACCCTACTGAAACCCTGTTTAGGGGTTATAGTCAATGTACTAGTTGACCGTTAAATTGCCAAACCAAATTAATTTATTTTTTTTTGAAATTTTGGCAATAATATTAAAAACGATTAAAAGGGAAGGATCTTGACCTCCGTACGGTTAGGTCGTCGAGAAATCTTTTTAAAAAAATCGAAACACTAAACCCTGCCGAAACCCTGTTTAGGATTATAGTCAATGTACTAGTTGACCGTTAAATTGTCAAACCAAATTAATTTTTTTTAAAAAATCTTTGGCAATAATATTAAAAACGATGGATCTTGGCCGCCGTATGGTTGGGTACTGGAGAAATATTTTTAAAAAAATCAAAACACCAAGCTCTAACGAAACCCTGTTTAGGGGTCCTAGTCAACGTACTAGTTGACCGTGAAATTACCAAACCAAATCAATTTATTTTTTTTATGAAATTTTGGAAATAAAATTAAAAATGATGGATCTTGACCACCGTACGGTTGGGTCATCTAAAAATATTTTTTAAAAAAATCGAAACACTAAACCTTGACGAAACCCTGTTTTGGGGTTGTAATCAACGTACTAGTTGACTGTGAAATTACCAAACCAAATTAATTTATTTTTTACAAAATTTTGGAAATAACATTAAAAAGGATGGATCTTAACCACCGTATGGTTGGGTCGTCTAAAAAATTTTTAAAAAAATCGAAACCCTAAACCCTGACGAAACCCTGTTTAGGGGTTCTAGGCAAATTACTAGTTGACCGTTAAATTTTTTTCCGCTCATTATTATTTTCTAACTTTTAGTTATAGAATGTAATATGTCTTTCCGATACTCACATATTTTTTTTGTATTTTTTTCAACTAACTAGATATTTTTCAAAAAAAATTGAAAGTATCTAATGTGTAAAAATTCAAAATTCTCTTATCATATGATTTTTTTTGTACAAACTAAATTTGTACATGTGATTACTGTTATGATTGTATTTATAAATATTTTTTGATTATGTGTACAAACATTTAAATAAACATTTCAAACTACTTAGTTACTTATTTAATTTATTTAGACAATCTACTAAATAAAAATTTAACTTTCTCCTACAATACGAATATTTTTTATGCACAAACTAAATTTATACATATGAATAATGTTATTCTTGTATTTATAAATATTTTTTCATGATGTGTACAAATATTTAAATATTTAATAATAATTTTTCAAACTAATTAGATACTTATTTAATTTATTTAGACAATCTACTAAATAAAAATTTAATTTTCTCCTATCATATGAATATTTTTTACGCACAAGCTCAATTTATGCATATGAATAATGTGATCCTTGTATTTATAAATATTTTTTAATGATGTGCACAAACATTTAAATATTTAATTATATTTTTTTTGTATTTTTTCAAACTATTTAGATGCTTATTTCATTTATTTAGACAATCTACTAAATAAAAATTCAACTTTCTCGTATCATATGAACATTTTTTACACACAAACTAAATTTATACTTATGAATAATGTTATCTTTGTATTTATAAATATTTTTTCATGATGTGTGCAAACATTTAAATATTTAATAATATTTTTTCAAACTAATTAGATATTTATTTAATATATTTATACAATCTACTAAATAAAAATTTAACTTTCTCCTATCATGTGAATATTTTTTATGCACAAACTAAATTTATTCATATGAATAATGTTATACTTTTAAATATTTAATTATATTTTTTCAATTTTGAAAAATAATAAATTCAACCGAATTTTGTCACATTTTTTAAAATTCGACCAAATTTGGTCAAATTTAATGCGGGTAAATTCGACCATTTTTGGTCAAATTTAATATTTGACAGAATTCGGTCATATTTATAATTCGACCGAATTTCGTCCACATTCGAAAATTTTTTTTGGGCGCCAATTTTCCCCCTCCCCACTAAATTCGACCACATTCGGTCGAATTTAGCACGCCCCAAAATATTGTGGGCGGGACTTTTCGCCCCTTTTTTGGCGGTTGTTAAATTTGACCATATTCGGTCACATTTTAATATTCGACTGAATTCGGTCAAATTTAGTAGCTACTAAATTCGACTGAAAAGAAAATCGGTTGAATTTAGTATACTAAATTCGACCAACTAATAACGGTCAAATTTAGTAGCTACTAAATTTGACCAAAAAAAAATTGGTCGAATTTAGTTGCTACTAAATTTGACCGAAAAAAAATCGGTCGAATTTAGCACTAAATCGGTCGAATTCGGTCATATTTAGCCGGGTTGAAAATGGTCGACCGAATTCGATCCGCGGTCGAATTTATTTGGTCATATTTAGCCTTGTTTTCTAGTAGTGCATATACTTGATATTGCAGGTAATGGTTTATTTTTCTTTCTTTTACTTATTTGATAAATTTCCCAATAGTTCGAAACAAGTGTTGTCATGAATTTTCTACTTCGCTAGATTCTTTTTTATTTTCCTTTTGCTAAGTGTATCAGGTTTACAGGTACCACTCTGTAGCAGTCATATAAAGGATACATTAATAGTGAAATTCTGTTGAGGCTCAGAGACTAAACCTAGATCAAATTCAATTTAATAGATCATGTCTTATTACTTTTCTTAATTAACAGAACCTAAATTAAATGTAACTGATTAATGTACAGAACATAAGGTATGTATACAATTATTTGTAGCAACTACAGGTTGTCACAAAAGTACATTGACATTTATCTGTTTATACATTTATTATTTTTCCGATAAAGAAATGATGTAAAGAACAAACTTTTGTGTTTTAGAGGTGTGCACGACTTGACAAATCTTATTTTGATGCATGAGCTTAGATGTGCAAGTCTTGTAAATTAACTGACTGTGAACTAGGCGTACACTAATTAGTAAAAGTCATGGTCAGCATTTTATTGTAGTTAGTTGCAGCAAAAACTTTTAAGCCAGATTTGATTGTTATGTAAACAAGAGGATATATGAAAACTTCTTGCCAGAAAAGTTATCAGACTCAAGTGTACATGATAATTTATCATGTAAACTGTTCTCTTCTTCAAGGCATTTGTTTAAAAATTAGATTTGTTTTGTTCTTTACTTTTTAAATCAAGATCCAGCACTCTGAATGAGTTTTTCCTTTGTATACAGGTTACTTGTTATTCGCTTGGTCATGGTGTATACACCACATCTATTTCAGACTCTTAATGAGGGAAGCTTGTGCACCAAGTACGACTGAATCCGCTTGTAGTTGGTGGATATTAGTCAATGAAAGAACTTCTGTTGATACTTAATCGTGATATGCATGTAATAATCTGTAGGTGTTTCCATAGTAGAGATTGAGTGGAGTGATTATTTAGATCCCATGAAACAAATCCTCTGTTACTGTCTCTTTACGTTAATAGTCACCTATATTTTTTCAATTGTTTTAGTAAAGTTACGATAGCAGTTACCCCCCCCCCCTCTGTGTGCGTCTTCAACATCCACTGTAAGCATTTAATATACATATAAATAAAATAAATGTCTTACTGAATGTCTATTGTTAATTAATGTTGGCAACTGGTGTGGAGTTTGCGGCTGAGCTTCATGATTTTGTATCTGAAGATCTAGTAAAGCTCTATCCCAAGGTTAAAGGTTTGGTTAAGATAACACTTCTGGAAGCGGGAGATCATATTTTGAACATGTAATTTGATTAATGAAACCCATAAATCCGCATGATTTGTCAGTTTTAATGATAGCAGCCATGAATCTGCATGCTAGATCTTATCTGAAGTTGCATGTGTACTTACTACCTATACCCTAGCAAGTTTGGAATTCTACATTAAGTAGGTTACCGCAACAAGCACGCACCTACAAACACAAGAAAAACACTTTACGGCACGCAAAGTGCCAGCACTTGGAACCTGTGTTAGATATAGGAATTTGATAATAACTAATTAAACCTTTTTTTTGTTATTTTTCCTCACTCACTTGAGATAGTTTAGATATATTATCTGTCTGCTCATCTACTTGGTAATCAAAATCATGGTGCACACTAGAATTTGTTCTGATAATTTATGGTATTTTAGTCAATTTGCAGTTATAACCTATGTAAATGATAATATAGGAGATCTTGTAGTATGCAATCTATATAATTCATAATAAGTATAGATGAATTAGTTACACTACAAGAATTTTTGAATCAGACGACACTCATCAGACAACATTTCGACGAAAAAGCTTTGGTTGAAATTTTCACACAACGGTTTTTTTCAAGCTTTTCGGTGTATTGTCTGATCATGAACTTATAACGACAGTTTTAAAAAGTGTTGTCTAGAAGATCAAAATAGACATACGTTTTACAACGGTTTTGGAAAGTAGTGTTGTCTAATAGTTTGTCTTACAATGGTCCTAAAAAACGTTGTAAAACTTAGACAACTGTTTTTATCAGATATTGCTTCAAAAGTAGTCACACAACGGTGACTAAATACTATTGTCTGATTTTAACAATGCTTTTTGAAAGCATTGTCTGAAGAAATCATGAACTTAACGACAGTTTTAAAAAGTGTTGTCTAGAAGATCAAAATAGACATACGTTTTACAACGGTTTTTAAAAGTAATGTTGTCTAATAGTTTGTCTTACAATGGTCCTCAAAAACATTGTAAAACTTAGACAACTGTTTTTATCAAATATTGCTTCAAAAGTAGTCACAAAACGGTGACTAAATACTATTGTCTGATTTTAACAATGCTTTTTGAAAGCATTGTCTGAAGTTTCTTCAGACAATGCTTTCAAAAAACGTTGTTAAAATCAGACAAGTGTTTTGATAGACTTTGTATAAAATGTAATCAGATAATGGTTTGTGAATACTGTAGTTTGAATTGCATGCAACACACAATGGTTTTGTACATTAAATCGTTGTCTTCAACACTTTCAGACAAGCTTTTAAAAATTTAAACTGTTGTAATAAACTTATTCATACAAGCGTTTTACAAATAAAACGTTGTCTGATGTGACAACACGTGATTGGTGGAAAAATTTTCACCTGGATTGCTGAGGTGGCGAAATAAGAGCCCTTGATTGAAATGCGATTAGATAATAGCCGTTAGAATAAGAAAATATATATGTATGTTCGCACAACGGGTTTTTTTATTAAACCGTATTCTTCAACACTTTCAGACAAGCTTTTTAAAATTTAAATCGTTGTCATAACCTTATTTATACAAGCGTTTTACAAATAAACCGTTGTCTGATGTGATCACACGTGATTGGTGGAAAATCTTTCACCTGGATTGCTGAGGTGGCGAAATAATAGCCCTTGATTGAAATGAGATTAGATATTAGCTGTTAGATTAAGAATATTGATATGGGTGAAAAATAATCCCTAAAGACAAAATTAATATAGTATTTATTGGCTCGTAAATAAGGCCCGAAACCCTAGTTGGGCATTAAATTCGTAGTTAATGACTAAACCCAAAAGAACAGCCCAAACCGGGGACGCCCGGTATAAGCTTGTTTCTAACATGGGCCTGATCCACAAATCGGGAACGTTCTAGAAACCAGGAACGTTCTAGAATATCCCAGGGATATTGTGTAGCCTCCAAGGCACCTAATTCAACATGGAAACTAATTCCTATAAGGAAGGAGTCAGAACCTTCCTCAATAACGGTGACTTGTCCACAAAGTCTCCAAACCCTATTACGATTCTATGGCTCCTACAGCCTATATAAAGGGCCAGACCCCTCATCTCAGAACTATGTTTTGGACAGAGCTCCATACGTTACCCACCACGTTTTGGCTTAATCTTCGAATAAGGACATACAAGCCACTGCGTCCTAGGTGAGCTCTCGCCGCCATAGCCTCGAGGGCACCATCACCTAGAACTACGTCTTGGCTTGATTCTCAACTCTGAGATACGTAGGCATCTTGTGAGGACCCGAATTAGGTCACGATAACGCAAGCGCAGCCATTAAAGCACGAACCTCACGAACCCTAGCCGCACTTTGATAACCCTACTTTTTATTCCACAATATTTGGCATCGTCTGTGGGAAGACAACATCAACCATGGTTAACACATGAAGAACGACAAACGAGAACGTTCCTGTTACTTCTGATCCACCAGCCATCTCCACCGCTCCACCCGTTGTTACGGAGCAAGGGTATGTACCCCCATTAACAGAGACAACCACTCAGCCTCAAGTTTCTCAACCCATAGGGATGAATCTCCATGTTGAGAGAACCTTACCAGTGGACGTCCATCCGGGACGTGAGACCAATCTGCTTCAGATGGTGGTCTCACCATTAAATAGCCGTCCCCCACTCTCAGGAGTTCAGATCTCCACCACTACACTCCCCGTGAGCACCGATCCGTTATACGGTTTGCCTAACTACCCTCCAAATTGTAGGGATCCTGGAATAAGTGGTCACGCTCTACAGATACCTGAGTTGTATCAGCCTCCCTATGTTAGGGGTTTAGCCCCTCCTGAGCAAGGGTATTATGATTACTCCGGACCTTACACTGATGATTCCTCGTCTGAGGATGATGATCGTGATGAAGCCCCGAGGAGGCAACGTGCAAGCAAGGAGCCTATGGGAAGGACTCGAAGAATCCATGATGGACCTCCTCAAACAGCCGCTGAGAGAATCAAGGCCCATGAGGCTGAGATCCAAAGGCTGAAGGACGATATAGCCAGGGAGAAAGCAAGGCAGAATCAGAATAGGCCCCCTCCAACTTCGAGGGAAATTCCCTTTATTGATTTGGAAAGATCTTCAAGGAGACAAGGAAGGGCTGATGCCCCAACTGGAGGAGCTACAAGGGTGGAAACCCCCAGGGGTGATCCCAAAGACCTGATGCCGCTCGGAGACCCTGACGATCCCACACCCCCGTTCACTGAGGAGGTGATGAACGCTCGTGTTTCCCGAACATTTAAGATGCCCACGATAAAACCATACGATGGAACGGGTGATCCCTCGAATCATGTCAGGACGTTCTCAAACGCGCTGTTGTTACAACCCGCCAGCGACGATCTTAAGTGTAGGGCGTTCCCTCAAACCCTGGCAAGCATGGCTCAAAGATGGCATAGCCGGTTGCCCGTAAACTCAATTGGCTCCTTCAAGGAGTTGAGCACTGCTTTCGTCAATCAGTTTGTTAGTGGAAAAGTCCATGAAAAAAGCTCTGCATCTCTCATGCAAATGAAACAAGGGAAGAATGAGAACCTGAGGGATTATCTTAAGCGTTTCACCAAGGAGACATTGAAAGTCCCAGACCTGGAGAACAAGGTAGCTATGATAGCCCTGGAGAATGGAACAACGAACACCTACTTTCAGATGTCGTTGGCAAAACATCCCCCTGAGAGCATGACTGAGCTCCAAAGAAGGGCGAGTAAATACATAAAAGCAGAAGAGAGCATGAGGAAGGCAGAAGCCCCTACAACGAATGGAGGAAACGGAAGTTCCCGAAAGCGGAAGCAAGAGCAAGAGTACGATGATAGGGACAAATATCCCCGAACTAGCAAGGACTCCGACTCTGCCTCTAAGAACCAAGGACCAAGGTTCACTGAGTATGCAAGGTTGAATACTCCTAGGAGTCGAATCTTGTTGGACATTGAGAAGGATAAGGATTTCCGATGGCCGAAGCCACTCAGGGGTGATCCCGCAAAGAGAAACAAGAATCAGTATTGCAGATTCCACAGAGATGTGGGGCATGACACTGATGATTGTAAGTAACTCAAAGATGAGATCGAGTTTTTGATCCGTAGAGGGAAACTGAGTCACTTCACTAAGGGTGAAGAGCGTGGTAATCAGAGAAGAGAGTATGATAGGAGTGACGATGATCAAGATCGCAACCCACAACCCCGAGGGTCAGTAATCAACATGATCTCAGGAGGCCCGACCGCGGCCGGGACAACAAAGAACTCTCGGAAGGCTTATGCCCGAGAGGTGATGCATATTGTCGGAGAGGCACCAAAGCGTGCAAGAACCGAAGTAACAATTGAATTTAATGATTCAGACCTTGAAGGGGTGAAGTTCCCCCACGATGACCCACTGCTCATAACTCCTATGATTGGAAACTCAGAGGTGAAGCGAGTCTTGATAGACAATGGAGCTTCCGTCGACATTCTGTTTCATGATGCGTTTGTGAAGATGGGGTACAATGATTCTCAATTGATCCCCAATAACAAGCCTATATATGGATTCAATGGAGTAGAATCCAAAATTGAGGGAACTATTCAGTTACCTGTCACGATTGGACAGAAGCCAATGGAGGCCACTCAAATGCTGAACTTTTTGGTTATCAAAGCATCTTCTACTTACAATGTCATCCTTGGGAGGACTGGACTTCACGCTTTTAAGGCTGTGGCCTCAACCTATCACATGAAGATCAAGTTTCCAACCAGGAATGGTGTAGAAGAACAAAAAGGTGATCAGAAAATTTGTAGGAGCTGCTATATAGCTGCGTTAAGGCCTGATGGAGTCGGGGGGCAGGTCCTTCCGATTGAAGACGTGGATGTCCACAGTGATAAGGAAGACCTAGAAAGGTCGGTAGAGGACATCACACAAGAGCCTCGAACAGCCATTAAGGCTATGGCATCAACTGAGTTCGTGGTTGAATGTACCATTAGCAACCAAGAAGTCGGGGGTCAGGAGATAGTACCCCAAGCAGGAAGTGAACTTCAGAATAAGAATGAGGAGATAGGAAGGAGTAATGGGTGCTCTATTTTGATGGAGCATCAAAAACAAAATTAAGCGATGCAGGCCTAGTCTTGCAAGAGCCCCGATGGGTTCAAACTATCTTAATAGGACTTAGCTTTATATTTATCTAGTAGAAGTAGAAATAAGGTTCGATGAAACCATTGTAGAGCATGTTGCTCCAAGTAGGACAGTAGTACTCTATGTAAGGGTTGAACCCATTTCAAGTTATTAATGCAAGTTTGTTTTTCGTTCTCTATTCTGTGATTTTATTTATGTGCCAAGCACCTGATGTGTGTAAGTCAAAGATGACCAAGTACCGAAAATAAAAGAATACACG
Organism: Saposhnikovia divaricata; assembly: GCA_036435485.1. NCBI lineage: Eukaryota > Viridiplantae > Streptophyta > Magnoliopsida > Apiales > Apiaceae > Saposhnikovia > Saposhnikovia divaricata. Next base: position 49,628,001 of record CM071596.1, on the reverse strand, counting down.
AATGGAAACAAACAAACCATAAATAAAAACCCTAAAGGGTCGAGAGTTAGGTTATAATACAACCAAATAAGAGTTTAAGTCCTTGAAGGACCCTGGATAAAAGACAAGATGATTAAAAAGCCACATCTGGCAATTAAAGCCATGTAAGGCTGTGGAGGCTAAGAACTAGCTACTCCTCAATATTTTTTAATTACCTGGAGTGAAGATAAAAGGATGAAACAAATAAAGAACCTTGAATTATAGTCCTAAGGTCAAGGGATATAAGAATATCCTTGAACAAGGATTAAGAAGTCCAGGCAAGTTTTCATCTCGGAAGTTTAAACGGTAAGAAGCCCACGGGGTTGTATTTCTCGATATCTAAATCGAGGATCAACCTTAAATCCTTGAACCTGAATCAAGAAAAATGAGAAGCAAAGATAGGTTTGAAAACCCTGAAATAAGAACAAAGGTTTGAGACAAGCCATGAAAGACATGAAGTCAAGTAAGGGATCCTAGAGACACGAGATATTAGCCATGAAGGCCAAGAAGGTCGAACTTGAGGAGGTCATGAACCTCCAATCAAGATCCAAAGGTTGAAGCTTCAAGTCAAAACTTGAAAACCAATCTGATATTTTGGATTCTCGATCCAGAATGCCAACATTGAACATCTAACACCAGCTTTGAACACTTGAATATTAACCCTGAAATGGAGATTGAAAACGTCATAGGGAAGGTTCAAGACCTCATGGGATCGACTAGAAGCCAAAGAGGCCTTCAGCCGACCTTAAGGAGCTGACCAGAGGCTCTGATGTTTTGGTGGTTTAAAACACCCAAAACTTGGCTTGAAACCATGTGAAGGTAGTCCAATATGCACTCTTTCATCAAAACTTCAAGGTTCGAGTTTAAAGAACTTCCTTGAGGTTGAAAACCCTTAATTTCGAACATCAACTTTCGACATTCGAACATCGACATTCGAGCATCGATGTTCAACACTCGAACAACCCTAAGGCCAAGCACATGCCAGCCGAGAGGCCGCTAGAGAAGCCCCAGGAACCAAGACAAACATTGAAGCCATTATGGCCAATCGAGCCAAGGAAGGTTGTTTTAAAAACTCTAGGTTGATGTCAACCCAAGATGAGGAGTCTGCAAGAGCCACTTACCATAGGCTAATAAACAAGCAAGATTTTTGCACCCTTGACCGGGAAGACCAAGGAGGTCTACGGGGATGACATGTTAATCAGGAGCCTAATCTAGGTATGCCATATTAAGAACCTCAGAAAGGCATTTGAAGTGCTGAGGCACCACAAGATGATGTTGAATCCAGCCAAGTGTGCCTTTGGCGTGAGATCTGGAAAATTTTTGGGTCTGATGGTTTCAAAGCGAGGCACAGAAGCCAACCCTAATAAGATCAAGGAAATCCGAGATATGGAATCACCACGTTCCATAAAGGATGTACAGAAATTGACTGGAAGAATTACAGCCTTAGGTAGATTCATCTCCAAGTCTGGAAACAAGTGCTTGCCTTTCTTTCAGGCTTTGAAGAAGGTGAAAATTTTTGAATGGACTTCATAAAGCCAAGAGGCCTTTGAACAGTTGAAAAAGTACATGGCTAAAGCCCTGTTGTTGGCCAAACCTAGTCCCGGAGATACCCTATATTTATATCTAGCGATATCCGAACAAGCACTGAGTGTCATTCTCATTCGAGAGGAAAACAAGGTTCAAAAGCCTATCTACTACGTGAGCAAGATGTTGCACGGAGCTGAGTTGAATTACTCTCCCATTGAAAATTTTGCTTTGGCACTGGTAACAGCCCCAAGGAACCTACACCATACTTCCAAGCACACAAAATTGAAGTCCTGACGGACCAGTAGTTAAGAAGCATATTGCAAAGCCCGAAGGCCAAGGGAAGGCTAATTAATTGGGCGATCGAACTTGGGGAGTTTGATATTACGTACAAGCCTCGAATGGATGTCAAGGCATAGGCACTCGCTGACTTCGTGGTTGAATGTACAACTGACAACCAAGAAGTCAGGGGGGCAGGAAGGCACAACACCCCAGCAAGGGCAAGATGAGACACCCCAAGAGGGAGAGAAGGATGAAGTTTAAAAGGAATATTGGGTGCCCTATTTTGATGGGTTATCAAAAACAAAAATAAGTGGAACTCACGATTGAATATGCCTTGAGGTTGAAGTTTTCAACGACTAATAACGAAGCAGGGTATAAAGATTTGATAGCCGGACTAGGCTCGACTATAGCCATGAGGGCCAAAAATCTTAAAGTCTGTGGAGACTCAAGGCTGGTGATAGCCCAAGTGAATGAAGATTTTGAAGCCAAAGATAAAACGATGGTGAAATACCTGAGGATTATAAAATCACAGTTGGTATTATTCGAGGAATGCTTCCTGGTATAACGGTCGATGCTTTATCTAAGTTCGCCTCGTCTAAAATCGAGAATTGCGCTAGGAGTGTTTACTATCAGGTCTTGGAGACCCCCACTATAGAGCACAAGTTGTTGGTACCCATCGACATTGGAAGTTGCTAGATAGATCCCCATCAAATCTCATCCTGAGACTGGTTGGCTCCCTGATAATGCCTTGGAGGCACGAAAACTGTTAGTGAGAGCATTGAGATATGCATTGATCCAAGGTCTCTCTATACGAGGTCCTTTGTATTTCCAAACTTAAAGTTTTGAATTTCAAATCCTAATACAAAATTTAAGCCTTGATGGCCAACAAGGCTGTCCGCCTCAAATCAAGCTTGTTGTTTGAATTCAACAACTTGAATCAGGAACCATTGGTTAAATTCAAACCAAAGAAAGGTCCTACAAACAAGGTAGGAGATTTAAGGTCCTTGAGTCAAAATCAGGGATCAAAACCCAACCAAAATATCCTAGACTTGAAGTCGGGTGTTGAAAATAAGGGAATTCCTTGAATATGCAACTAAAAAGCAAGACCTCCTTATTTAAGGATAAGGGGGGCAAGGCTAAAGATACTTCATTACAAATTCTACATCCTATTATGAGGATGGAAGGGTGTTTGGAAACCAAAGGTCATAGTTGAATCCAAGGTTGTTTGAAACCAAGACTTCAAGAACAAGTTAAGACCCGGAAGGTCCTGAAAACTAAGAAGAAGGTTGTTTGTGATCAATATACTCTAAGAAATATGATGGGAGTTTTGAAACTCTGCACAAAATATAAGCCCAGATGGCCAACGAGGTTGTATGCCCTGAATTAAGCTGGTTGATTGAATTCAAGGCCTGAAAGTCAGGAAACGTTGAATAAAATCAAGCCAAGACATGGCCTTACAAACAAGGTAGGAGTTTTAAAGTCCTTGAGTATGAAATCAAGGATAAAAACTGACCATAGCACCCTAGACTTGAAGTCAGGTGTTGAAAACAAGAGAAAAACCCTATACAAACTAATAAAGGAACAAAGACCTCCGTGGCAAGGGGGGCAAGGACAAGGTTGTTTAAAACACCCTATTGTAAGTATGGAAGGGTGTCAGCAAGTCAAGGGCCATAGTATAGCCCAAGGTTATTAGAAACTAAGAGTTCAAGAACAAGTTAAAACCCAGAAGGTCCTGAAAACTAAGAAGAAGGTTGTTTGTGATTAAGGATCACAAAATCAACCAAGGTTTTGTAAACTCACTCTAGAAACATGGAGGGGAGTTTAAAACAAGTTTTAGTTTTGGTCAAAATCAAAGTCAACGGTCAAAGTCAATTATTCAAAATTTGGCCAAAATTCAAAAAAAAAAAAAATTCGTGGGGCCCAGCCGACCAGGGGTGGCCGACCAGGTCCCCATGGCCGAATGGCCGACCAGGGTTTGCCGACTAGGTCACCTTGGTCAGGTGTTTTGAAGACCTGGACCCCTAGGTGGTTTCATGACCCTCCAGAACACTCAAAAATGCTCCGTTTGTGTTCAAATTTGGGATTTGGAAACCTCTCAAGGTCCTCTACAAGCCTAGGTAGGTCTCTCAGTGGTTTGAAGAAGTTGAAAAAAAGGAGGGTGTTTGAAACAAGGTCTGGTTTGAAAACCAGCTCAGAATGAGGTATTTCGCCTCTAGAACGTTCAAAAATGCATATTTTCACGTGATTCTTGCTCATACCAGGAGATTATAAGAATCTCTATCATATGAACTCAACTTCAAAATTTGGGTTTAGAAATGTCAGGGGTGTTCAAAACCTGGAGGGTGTTCAGAAACCGTGAGGGTGTTGAAAGACCCTAAAGGTGTTTGAAACATTCAAAAAAAAATAAAAAATTGGGATGGGGCCCAGCCGACCAGGGGTGGCCGACCAGGCACCCTTGGCCAAATGGCCGACAAGGGTAGGCCGACCAGGCCACCTTGCTCAGGTGTTTCAAACACCTGTGCTCCTAGGTGTTTTCATGACCTTCCAGAACGCTCAAAAATGCTCCGTTTGAGCTCAAATTTGAGATTCAAGAACCTTGCAAGGTCCTCTAGAAGCCTATGTAGGTGGCCAAGTGTTTCCTTGAAGTTGAAAAAATGACCTTGTTATGAACAAGGCCTGGTTTGAAAACCAGCTTAGAATGAGGTATTTCGCTTTCAAAACGTTCAAAAATGGGTATATTCACTTCATTCTTTCTCCAACCAGGAGATTATTAGAATCCCTATCATATAAGCTCAACTTCAAATTTGAGTTTAGAAATGCCAGGGGTGTTCAGAAACCGTGAGGGTGTTGAAAGACCCTGAAGGTGTTTCAAACACCTTCCAAGGGACCGTATTTCTTGCCTAGACAACTCAAAAATGGGTATATTCACTTGATTCTTTCTCCAACCAGGAGATTATAAGAATCCCTATCATATAAGATCAACTTCAAAATTTGAGGTTAGAAGTGTTAGGGGTGTTGAAAAGTCAGGTCTGGTTTGAAAACCAGAAACCCTTGACGTGTTCGAAACACCCCTCAGCCAACCAATTTCAACTACGAATCCATGATTCAAACATGATTGAAAGATGGAGGGTTTAAGAACATGAAGTTTCAATCAATCAAGGTGATTTGTTTGGGAACAAGTTACTACAAAACTCTTAAGGAGGGTTTGAAAACACCTCCGGGCTGTCCACGCTATTTGGGCCATATCTCGAGCTCCGGATATCGGATTTGGACGATCTTACTGTCCACGCGAAGCTCATTAAATTCTCTATAGTCTTGGGTGGGTTCTAGCAACCCTTTTCCAAATGGCCGACCAGCGTTGGCCGACCAGGCCACCTTGGGGGAAAAATGGGTCCAGGTGTTTCGAACACCTGGACCCCTAGCTGATTTCGTTTGGCTCTAGAACGCTCAAAAATGGGTATTTTCACGTGATTTTTTTTCCGTCAAGGAGATTATAAAAATCTCTACAATATGAGATTGACTTCAAAATTTGAGGTTAGGATTTCACTAATCGCAGTTAGGGGTGATTAACCTCGTTTAGCGACGTTTAAGGATTTCCACTCGAGTATTAACCTATCTTAAGGTTAAGAATGAATATCCTAGTAATAAATACATCAAGGAAGAGTTATTTAGCCTCGATTAAGGCCTTTATAGCCCCGTTTAGGGTTACTTAGCCCCGATTAGGGCCGAATTAGTGTCTTTTGCTCAAAAATTAGCCCTTATTAGGGCTTATGAGCAATGACCGCCTGATATTAACCCTAACTTAAATAAGTTGAGGGAAATAAAGCACTAATGAATTTATGATAAAGGATCCTATGCATGAATTGAACTTGGATTAGTGTCTACGAGCTCGAAACGGCACTAATCCTATTCCCGAAAGGCCCAGAAATCTTAAGAAAAAGGTTCGAGAGGCCAAGGAACGTCTAACTTTCTTAAGTATTAACTTGGGAGAGAATTTTAGTCGTTGTGAATGTGTAGGTCGCTCCACAGTTCACTGTAAGGCGATACCTTGGTAGGGCCGGTGTGACCTTAAACTTCTACGAAATCAAGTTTTCCTAGAAGTTGGGGGGCAAATGATATGGGTGAAAAATAATCCCTAAAGACATAATTAATATAGTATTTATTGGCTCGTAAATAATGCCCGAAACCCTAGTTGGGCAATAAATTCGTAGTTAATGACTAAACCCAAAAGAACAGCCCAAACCGGGGACGCCCGGTATAAGCTTGTTTCTAACATGGGCCTGATCCACAAATCGGGAACGTTCTAGAAACCAGGAACGTTCTAGAATATTCGGGGATATTGTGTAGCCTCCAAGGCACCTAATTCAACATGGAAACTAATTCCTATAAGGAAGGAGTCAGAACCTTCCTCAATAACGGTGACTTGTCCACCAAGTCTCCAAACCCTATTACGATTCTAAGGCTCCTACAGCCTATATAAAGGGCCAGCCCCTCATCTCAGAACTACGTTTTGGACAGAGCTCCATACGTTACCCACCACGTTTTGGCTTAATCCTCGAATAAGGACATACAAGCCACTGCGTCCTAGGTGAGCTCTCGCCGCCTTGGCCTCGAGGGCACCATCACCTAGAACTACGTCTTGGCTTGATTCTCAACTCTGAGATACGTAGGCATCTTGTGAGGACCCGAATTAGGTCACGATAACGCAAGCGCAGCCATTAAAGCACGAAGCTCACGAACCCTAGCCGCACTTTGATAACCCTACTTTTTATTCCACAACAAATATATATATATATATATATATATATATATATATATATATATATATATATATGTTCACACAACGGGTTTTTATATTAAACCATTGTCTTCATCATTTTAGTACAAACCGTTGTCTGATATCATTTTGAACAACAATATTTTACAAATAATCGTTGTAACGTGGATGTGTAAGATAAATGTTAAAAAAAAACATAACTAGTGTCAGACAACGGTATCTTTATAACATATCGTTGTCTGAAGCTTTACGTTACAATGGTATTTGTTAAAATACCGTTGTCTATTATCAGACAATGGTAAATTTGTCAAAAACTGTTGTTTGGTATCACTCGAGACAATAGTATTTGACAAATAACTACTTCGTTTAGCAAGACCACTTCGTTTATTCAATATTAAATTTTACAAATCAAAATAATTTTTTACTTTTTGAAAAATTTGTGAATATCATTATATTAGATATATCTTGACATCCTTATGGTTGGATTGTCGTGAAATATTTTTAAAAAAATAGAAACAACAATCTATGACAAAGCACTAGTTACGGGTACTAGTCAATATACTAGTGATCTACTAAGATCTCCAACCAAATTAATTTTTTATTTTTTTAAAATTTGTGAATATCATTATATTAGATATATCTTGACATCCGTACGGTTCGATCGTCAAAGAAATCATTGAAAAAATTTATTAAGTGAATCTAGATCATGCCCCGTTATAGGAAACAGTAGTTTTACTACGTCTTTGTTAAAATCTCTTACAACCCAACCTTTTTATTTTTTGATTATTTTTTCCCAAGACTAAAACGAGTGTTTATTAACATCCGTATGGTTCGATCGTCGAATAAATCATTCAAAAATATTATCCAGTGAATCTGGATCTTGCCCCGTTAAAGGAAGCAGCACTTTTACTACGTTTTTGTTAAGATCTCGTACAACCGGACCTTGTTATTTTTTATTATTATTTTCCAACACTGAAACGAGTGCAACTCTGGGCCCCACTGTGATCCCCATTATTTGAGCCATTTTTATTGGCAACATTGTTTAAACTAGTGCAACATACATGTGATTACAAATTAAACCTGTTCATTCAAAATCCAACACATTTCATAATTCATAATCCAGAGGTAAATGTGATTACAAAAGACTATGGATAGTCTTATAAGTACAAAAAAAGAATCTGTCATTAAATAAATGTGATCGGATATTACATTGTTCTAGTTCATGTCAGTGGCACATTTGTCTTGAACTGTTTTGTAAATTTTATCATGGCCACCTACAAATCCTCCACCTTTAGGATGCCAAACATTGTTATATTTGCGGCAGTAACAGCAGCCATTCAATCTATCTCCTGCAAGATGAATTTACTGGAGTTACTAAAACAAGTAGGCGGTAATCTGGATAGCAATTGACAAACAAGCAGGTAAATATATAAGAAAGCAAAAAATAAATGCAGCTAATAGTTCTAAGAAACTGACCTTCTGACTTTTTATATAATATTATGCAGTTGATACTAGCCACCATGCAAAAGTACTGCAGAGAATCAATAGTTGTGATTAAACTATCATAAAGCACTACAAGCCATGTGCCATGTTTATCATGTTCATAAAATAAAGACAGGGCATCAGATTTTCGGCCACAAAAATCTGAACTTAACCCATACACAAGAATCAACTAACATTTCACATATCAGGAATAGCAGAACATATATTGACTTAGATTCTAGCTTATAATGAGCTAATACAGCATCAACCGGAAGAAAAAAAAATCACAGCCTATAAATAACATGTTTCATTTAAGCTATGCATGTTGCCTATACCCACAATAGTCGAACCAACATCACAGCCTTGAAGCTTCAGCATAAAAAAACTAAAGTATATACAGACTACAACTCAGCTGGGCACTCTTTTAATATAAAGAACACACATGCAATAACAATTATACACACACATCTCATATAGTTACATGCACACACACCAACACTAATTACACATACTAGCAACACAATTTCGGACCATACCCCAGCTCACTACAAGAAAAACTCAATTTGGCAACACCTTTCACACAACAGTTAAACAAAAAACCGTTGTCCCGAAAAAATAAGCAACGGTGAATGGTTTGTCCTCGTAAAACTGTTGTCGGAGTCTTTCTATGACAACAGTTTTGCAGCCATTGTCTGAGCGGTATGCTCTGATAAAATCAGACAACAGTTCTAGAATATATGTGTTGTATGAACCTTTTCATACAAGTGTGTAGCACTGTTGTATGTAGACAACTTCATATTATCTTCAGACAACGCTTTTAGACAAAGTCGTGGTGTAAGTTAGACAACAGTTTATTAGAAGTGTTGTTGTATGGAACATCACACAATGGTTTTACGAAACTGTTATCTGAACTACCGAAAAAATTGAATTGAATTAGGTGGGAAATAATGAAATTTTTGGTGGGAAATAATGAAATAATTTGAATTGAATTTGTTGGGAAATAATGAAAATTTTCAATTGGATTTGGTGGGAAATTTTAAAACATTTAGAAAACGGTTTTCTGATAAAAAAATGTTGTGTGATAGTGAAGCACAACAACGGTTTTTATTAATAACCCGTTGTCTATGTGACAACACGTGATTGGTGGAAAATTTTTCACCTGGATTGCTGAGGTGGCGAAATAAGCGGCCTTGATAGAAATAAGATGAGATATTAGCCGTTAGATTAAAGAAAAAATAAATATGTTTAGACAACCGATTTGTATATTAAACTGTTGTCTTCAACACATTCATACAAGCTTTTCAGAAAATAACACTTGTACTCTTTGGCGTCACACAATGGTTTGTTCGTCTAAACCGTTGTCTAACAGTTTATATTTTAATATTCACAACGAATGCAAAGATGAAGTCCATTTCGACGATCGAACCCGACCATACGGACGCTAATATCTAATGATTTTAGTGATGTGTCCAAAAATCTAAAAAATCTCAAATTAATCTTTTATGATTCTATAACATAAACATCCAAAAAGTACTACTGATCACTATAACTAGTCTCGTCCCTACTAAACATAATATATTTTTCAAAAATCTTTTTTCTATGATCCAACCGTACGGATGATGTTATATATTGAACATATTGATGTGCAAAAATAAATAAAATAATTAAAATTATTCTTGTATGAGTCTATAATAAAAGCTCATCAAAAGTACTACTTCTTCTAACTAGTCTCGTCCTGACTGAACATAATATATTTTTTTAAAATCTTTTTTCTATGATCCAACCGTACGAATTATGTTATATATTTATTTTAGTGATGTGCAAAAAAAATTAAAATATTTAGAATTATTCTCGTATGAGTTTATAATATAAATACTCCAAAAGTACTACTCCTTCTAACTAGTCTATTCCCGATTGAACGTACTCTATATTTTTAAAATCTTTTTTCGATGATCCAACCGTACAGATGATATTATATATTTAATATAGTGATGTGAAAAAAATTAGAAAATATCAAATTATTCTTGCTTGATATTTTAATGGTCAACTATCAAAAGTACTATTTGGTCAAACTAGTCTAACTTTGGAATAACTCCGTATTAAATTATTTTTTCGATGATCCAACCGTACGGATGATAATATATATTGAATATAATGATGTGCAAAAGAAATTAAAATATTTAAAATTATTCTTGTATGAGTTTATAATAAAAACTCACCAAAAGTACAACTTCTTCTAACTAGTCTCGTCCCGACTGAACATAATCTATTTTTTAAAAATCTTTTTTCTATGATCCAACCATACGGATGATGTTATATATTGATTTTAGTGATGCGCAAAAAAAAATTAAAATATTTAAAATTATTCTCGTATGAGTTTATAATATAAATCATCCAAAAGTACTACTCCTTCTAACTAGTATCGTCCCGATTGAAAGTACTCCATATTTTTTAAATATTTTTTCGATGATCCAACCCTAAGGATGATATTATATATTGAAAATAGTGATGTGATTTTTTTATATAGAAAAAATCAAATTATTCTTGAATGATATTTTAATGGTCAACTATCAAAAGTACTATTTGGTCAAACTAGTCTAACTTTGGAATAACTCCGTATAAATTCTTTTTTCGACGATCCTACTATCCACATAATCTATATTGAATATACTGATGTGCAAAAAAAATTAAAATATTTAAAATTATTCTTGTATGAGTTTATAATAAAAACTCACCAAAAGTTCTACTTCTTCTAACTAGCCTCATCGCGATTGTGAAGATCTAATCATTTTAGTGATGTCCAAAAATAATTAAAAAAATTTAAATTTATCTTGTATGATGTTTTAATAATCATTTTTAATAGTAATTAATTAAAAATAATTAAAAAATTTCAAAATTTCAAATTTATTTTATTTGCAATGTAACTATTTCGATTAATTTTTTCACCGGCTAGTAAAAAAAATCATTTAAAACTTCCATCCTATAATTCATTTCCCCCCTTAGTAAATATTTCCCCCCTTTGTCAATATTTCATTTCCCCCATTTCTATCTCTCTTTTCACTTATAACCTAGCTCAGCCGCCCTCTTTTCCATCCCTCTCTCATTATGTTTCAATATGTTGTACTTATGGATTGTGAACGAAAGGGGGAGCTCATCACTCTCTGGCACGAAAAAACCCTAAATCTTGAGCTCAGTTCATCTCTCACAGTTTGGTTATCTCCATGTCTCTTTCATTCATCGAAACCACAACGAATTAAATTCCAGTTTGGGGCTTTTTCAATCTAGGCTTTTTCCGGTTCAAGTATGTTCCAATTTTATTGTTTCTTCAATTTTAATGTTTTTTTTTATTTAGGGCTTATTTGAATGTTGTTTTTTCAAGCGGATCTAATTGGTTGTGTTGTCCCTGCTCCACAGTTTCTCCCCCAACATCTTCTCACAAAGCTTTCAATATCTCAGAATAACCAGCTCTGAAAAAACTTGAATCTTTCATGATTCTTTGATTTTTCTGATTCTGAGATTAGCTATATTTCTGAGATTGAGGTGAAAGATTAGTTATAAAATGTAAATTTTGTCAAGTGTGAGCATGTGTATCCATTCTCAATTTCTTGACACCCCTTTTCTGTGGTTCAGACTACTGGTCAAGCATACGAAGATAAGCAGATACAAAACCACCTCTATGCCTACCTCAATTCCACTTAGTATGACAAATTTACTTGCATTGTTTAGAAGTTCCCTCTTGATAATAAGAACATATTTACTAACATGTGTGTTGTGTTGTCAGATGGCTGGTATTACGTACTTGATGGACTTCTCTCCAAGTAGCAGTGACAAAAGAACATTAAAGAGGTGGTTTTTTTTTATTATAAGTAGCATATTATTTTTGTCACATCACATAAATATTTTTACCAGCTGTATATAGATTTTGAAGTGTACCATTTTCTTTGACAGATGCGTTGTTCTATTAAGAGCACGTTGCAAATCATTTTCCAACGGCAATAATAAGTCGAAGAAGGCGCGACATGGTAGTTGGATTATGCTTTAATTGTCCTACACGATTCTGAATATACGAGTATTTAGTTTCAGTAGTGCGACTCTAATTTTATTCGGTTGTGACTCTATTTGCTGACTGCTAAATTTCCAGGTCTCTGAGTTGGTAAGATTAACAGAACTCAACTCTGCTGGTAGTCATGGTTTGGACATTAAATTTCCTGTTAGAGACACCTCTCCAGCATTCTTTGACCATATTAATTCTGACATATTTGCTGACCAGCAGGTTTGTGATTTATGCCAAGTATTATGTATCTAATGCAGTTTACTTGTGATCTTTTACATTTGTTTAGTCTACAACATGGTCTGTTAGTTACTCCACTTAATGCGTGTAGGATAAGGAGGTTAATCTCTTCCAGCCTGCTAGAGAGTTTTGTAACGTAGATGAGAAGGTGTGGAGTGCTCAACTTCTCTAAATACATTTGTAAAACTTGTTAAGGGTAATAGTATTAGAGATGAGGACAATGGATGCAGGAAGGACATCGGTGCAATATCCACATGCCAACAGGTCTTGTTAAGAAGAGAGTTTAATTGAATTAATTTATTGTTTTAATTATTATTCGGTTATAATTGAAAATCATTCTTTATGAAATCACTCCTAATTTACCTGGTGCTGTATCATATATTGCTAACATATTTTATTTTTTCAGCGTTGAAATCAAACTCTACTCTAGAGTTTTGAGTTAAAACTTTGCTTTTATTCATAAACCAGGTAACTACCTATGGTATATGTTAATCAAGTGGTATATGCAGACCTAGACATTTGTTACGCGGTGTGATAAAAGTCACAATTACTTGCATGCTTAGTATCATGTTTCTAATACTTGGTCTTTTTATTGTCTTCGATGATAGGGTATGTTGATGTCGGTAAATTGGAATTGTCCTTGTTTAATTCTTTAGAAATTACCATGATTATCACATTCTTTTATAAGAACCAGGTGTCGTCTTTTCTTCTGTTTAAACTTCACATACCTCAAATTCTAAAGGGTTCCAACTGCTAAGCAGAAATATTTGTTCTCTAAGATTAACAAATTTCGTTTATAGACCTGTAAAAGGGTATGCTGTTAAAATTGAAAATGGTTGCTCGAAGAACAAGGATTAATGTAACACCCCCAGATCCAGGGTCAGGGATCTGGTCGTTACGGTCTCAATATCCATCCATAAAACCCACATAATTTAAATTACAACCTTGTGACCCAAAACAACAACATAAAACACACCCGTTATAGTCCCAGAGATGAAATCAGAGTAACCCTCAATATTATTAATCATAAGTTTGAGTTCTTACAACCCAAAGAATTAAAATTTTACCATTACATACTCTTTGCCATCCGTTGGTATATGCCATATAATAAATACATTTGATGTTCAAATGCTAACAGCTAGCCTACCGGAAGCTGCATCTTCGGCAATGGTAGCTATGACCTCAACGGAGTCTATGCTAAGTACGCCTTGCGCGGCCATCTGATCTAGCTGTTGTTGTGATATAAATAAATAAAGCAAGGGTGAGCAATAGCCCACCAAAAATATAATTGAACAGTGATAATATATAACAGTCCAAAATATCTTAGAAACCATATGCCATGCATTAACGGACGTAGTACCAATATATGGTATGAGATGAAGTTACTAGGTAACTCAAAATATATTTGTTCTGAAGAAATATCTACTATGTCAAAGATAAGCAAGATATTATCAAATTTTCATAATAGAGGAACTTGCGGAAGAATATTGCAATTCCAGTTCAAACACTATTCAAACCTACCAACAATGATAATGTTGCAGGAAATTTTCCAACATTGAAAGATGAACTAATACTGGAGTTTGACGCGCCAGGAGACATAGCATTTACACGATGATCAGTCGCATGTTATGCTCCCCACCTCTTGTTCTCTACATGTAGAAGGAAGCACCGACGGATTTACTTGTCTACCGCCCTCTGGAACCCCCCTCGGCCAACGGTTGGGCCATTTGCTGGACCGGCGCCACTGGGTCACTTACGCATCTCCTAGTTCATTTCACATCCATAACTTTGAAACGTAAAGTTCCCCCCCCTTTCCCCAAGTATAATACTTGTTGATAGGACTCCACAAAGTAGTCGTATCTAGTTGGAAAGGAAAATTCACCAATATTTCTCAAGCTGATGCTTATTAATGGATAAAAACTTGTTCCATCAATTATTACCCCTCGAGCGTTGAAGAGGTAACCAAACAGATTCATATCGATGTTTGAAAGAATCAAGATGTGAGTGACAAGATAGTTTAGCAAGTATAGGACCGGGCAGTCCAATAAATAACATCTCTCAAGTGAGGTCCCCTTATATATGTATTTTGAAGTTTGAGCGAGTATTTAAATCTTCTTATAAGACAGATTTAAATGAAGATAGAGTTTTGGGAACCTCCCCTTGATAAAATAGTCATAAAAGACTCCGATATATTTTACATAATATTCGAAGGTGAAATATAATCTTTAAATAATATAAGTCATTATAAAAAAAAATTAGAAGAGTTTAAATAATATTTCCAAGAATATTTATTAAAATCAATAATAATTTAGGGGTATTACTATATCCTACTATTGCTCGTAAGTAATCCTTGAATGAGTATATAGGAATATTTGCTAAATAAGTCTCTTCTTAAATGGATATTCAAAATAATATTCGATAAGTAAATAAGCTTAAACAAATATTTAAAATAATATTTACTAACTAATCAAACCTTAAATGAATAGTTGAAAATAATATTCATTTAACAAATAACATTCCAAATGAATATTCAAATAATATTCCTTTAACAAATAATATTCCAAATGAATATCAAAATAATATTCATTTAACAAATAATATTCTAAATGAATATTCAAATAATATTCCTTTAACAAATAATATTCCAAATGAATATCAAAATAATATTCATTTAACAAATAATATTCTAAATGAATATCCAAATGATATTCATTTAGTAATCAAAGTTTTAAAGGAATATTCGAAATAATATTCCTTGAGTAAATAGAACTTCCAATGAGTATTTTAAAAGGATATTCATTAAGTAAATAAAACCTTAAATGAATATTCGAAAGTAATATTCACTAAATGAATAAAGATCAAATGAATATTCCAACTAATATTCATTAAATAATTAAAGATCAAATGAGTATTCCAAATAATATTCATTAAATAATTAACCCAAATGAATAGTTGAGAATGATATTCTTCAACCAAATAACTCTAATGAATATTCAAAATAATATTCATTAGCTAAATAACTCCAATGAATGTTCAAAATAATAATCATTAAATAAATGACATTCTAAATGAATATTAAAATAATATTCATTAAATATTCCTTCACTGAGGTAATTTTTAAATAACGTTACTCGAAATAATAAATTTGTCGCTGGAATCCCTCCGGTTTCCACGACTATTTATATATTACAAAATATCGACTCCCGGTCTATATTTGAAGTATGAATATCATACGCCCTTCGCTAAGGGTCTTAACCAAACAATCCGGCTTATAACTGATATTTCATATATAGTCTATAAGCCAATATCAATTCAGGGAACAAGTATTCCAATATACTTTGAAAATAAACATGCATGCTATGGCATATGTATAACAACAATCATATATATTATCACAACAACAGTTCCAAGGTATTGGAAACTTGCCTGGCAATCCTGAAGGGGTAGGGTGTCTCGTGTCAATCCGGTGATCTATAAATAGTCACAATAACCGAGGTCAATCACTTAACACTTTTTAAAAGGCTAAGTATAACTTATTTAAGTCGAAACACGTTTTCGAGTTATCTCGCTAAGCACCCTTTAGTGAAATTCTCTTTATTCTCGCTATGACCCGTCATTCGTTCGCTACTAAGACACGTCGTCATACTTACACTTTGTATATAATTAAGTCGTATAAATTCTAAGGTTGGTCATTTACGAATCAAGATTATACCTCAAGATTTATCGCCCGTTTTCTAAGTCATTTACCAAAGTCATAACCAAGTATGCTTCTAGGGGTTCGTTCGCGTTTAACCTTGATTCGAACATTTTTATAAAATCGGAAAATGATCCATTCGACATGTGGTTTTCTCTCACACCTTCCTTTTTACCTCTAATATTTAATTATCAAGATTCGCCACTGATTTCGTAGTATTAAAGGAATCCAATTTCAGTTACGAACTCGCACTTACGGTTCCGAACCAGTTTTAGTAATTTAATCATATCTCCTAAACCGTAAGTCCATTTCATACGAATTTTATATCAAAACGAAGCTTGTAACATGATCTATCTTATCATGGCAGTTTACGAAGCTAGGCAGTGAGTTTTATCAACTGTGATGCTTGGTTTCTTAAGGTTAACGAAATTCGGGCATTACGACGGCTATGAATCGAACGTTTCCAAATTTTTAAATCACGACCAAACATCAACCAAGCCACGCAGGGCATTCATACATCATAACCAGTCCATAATACCACTGATCTCACCACCATATACATCCTATCTCTTAAATCAATTAAATCTACTACAAATCATGCTTATATCATCATTATAATCAAATCGCATCTAAGATCACTAAGAACAATCACAAAACTCAAAGTATAATCTAGGGTTTATGAGGGTTATACCTTCCATGGAGGATGTAGAGACCTTACTAAGCCTTGATTAATCCTTGTATAACCTTAACCAAGCTTAATCTAACAACAAACATCAAGAACATTCTTAGAATTTTCGGATCTGTTATAACTCAGTTGGAAGAACATGAAAAACGAGGCCCTTACCGACCTTTTCTGAACGAGGCTTCTAAAGGATAGTGGTAGAGCATCTTCACAGCTTTCCAACCATATAAAGAACACGAAATTCCATTGAGAAACGAACGAGATATGGCCATTTGAAAATTGCCACAGAAACTGTCATGAATCTGGACAGTTTGTTTCTTCAACTTGGGGAGGTGATTTCACTAGGATATACTCATTAGATGGCCATGAAATTTTGAGCGAATGTTCTCCATGATATGAGGGAGCTGTGGTTAAAGTTTGGTGATTTTTAAAGCTCTAGATATTGAGATATGAATTTTGCTTTCAAGGTGGTTCTTGCTGGGCAGTTGAGAGAAAATGGAGAGAATGGTGTTTGGCTTGGCTTCTCTTGCACTCATCTAGCATAAAGTGATTTCTCTTGGATAATATCTCATAAAGTGGCTGTGCTCCCTCCTTGGTTCTTGTGCAAGGTCTGTTCAAGAAGCTTGGTTAATATTTGTTATGTCTTTGAATTGATTTAAGTGATTTACCCACTTAAATCCTAAATTTTTTTGATTTAATCTTTGATTAAATCATTCCATCCAACTGATATAATTCTCTTCATGATTGTGTAGGATATTTAATCTTTTTATAAACTCAATCCAAAATCCATAATTCATTCGCTTAATCGCTTAATCTCGTTGTAAATTTTCAGCGGCTTCTAGAATGTTCGTTTCACTGTCTTAGTGGTTTTCGTTCTAAATCCTCAAATCAAATATAATAAAATTCTAAAATATTAAATCCTCAAATTTAATATCTCCTTTCTTGAATATAATAATATATAATTCACTATCGGGTCAAATATTACACCAATATAGAATTTGGAATTTCTGAATTCCGATATCGTTTACATGCACTTATCTCGCCCCTGAATCATGAATACGAACTCAGAAATCCGTTCTGAATACTTCTATATAGCGTCGTCTAATAATATTCTTATTTCCACCAAAAACACTATTCATGGCTTATTCTCTTTTTATTCCTTATGTTTACAAAAATGTCCTTGTTCTCTTTCGGGCGTTCCTTAACCCCTTTTTACGGAACCACTGGACTAATAACAGATACCGATCTGGATGACATGAGGATAGCTCTCCTATTTGGAATTCCTATATCTTATCTCCCTAGGAGACAGATTATTCTAATCTAAGTTGTCAACCCGTTGCATTCTTCCTGACATGTAATCATTGAATCTATATCCATTCAACATTCATTCATTAGAACTGTTAATACCTCGTAGTCGGAATCATTGTTCCTTCTTTCATCAATATAAAAAGTTTTAATTCTACCGAAAATTTGGGGTTCTTATAGTCTCCCCTCCTTAAAAGGATTCCTCCCGGAATCAGGTAGAAGACAATTGGGTATTTGTTGGTTATTTCACTTTCCAGTTCTCCAGTCAATCCTTAATCAATCCCAATCCTTTTTCAGCACATCTAACTAGTGCTACAATACATCCTTTACCCTTTTCTTCAATCTCTGCTACTTTTCGTACAACATACTATCCGGGTTATGCTCTTACCCAGTCATATACTGTTTTCCTTATTGGTACCGACAATGACTTCGGTATCACTATCGCGCTGTGAATTCGGAGATAACATCACTCGTAACTACCCATTTCTTGATCGTTTTAATCTTCGCAATCTCGATCAATATATAGAATTTAGAAGAATTTATTTAGAGATCGCTGTGATCAATGAACATTTGTCCTATTGCATAGTTAGTACAGAAGGTGGCCAGCCTTTAGTACTTGACAAGCAATTTAGACAAGTTATGGTACTCCACTTAGACTCCTATCACATAGACAGGTAGTCACGTAGCAGTACCTCCCCTCCTTAAAGGGTTGTTCTTCTCAATGTAGAAGAAGATAAATAAGAGAAAAGGAATGAAAAGAAATGAATTTCAAAGAATTATAGAAAATTTTAAATATCATATTTAGAATTTTACCTCTGAACTATAGAGGTTTATTGGAGAAGAAAGTAATCGTATTCGCATTAAATACTATTTTAGCGTAATCTCACATGTCAACATGTCCTCGCTGCTCTGCCCATCATTCAATGGACCTATTCTCTTATTCGATCTTAGCATCACTTACTTCTGGAAAATCCTTCAACCTCTCAGGTTAAATCTTGGATTTCTCGCTTGATATTATTGTTACTGGCATTCCATGCCACTGGCTCTTTCATATTCATAATACTAGCACCATCAGGTTGTCATCCCGAGAGTTTGCTGGAAAAACCTATTCATCAATTCATTCATAGAACCCCTTGCTTCACATTTCATAATTATCTCCCTATCTTTTCTTTACCAATCACATCCATCTTATCATCTGATTCTCATTCACTTCTGTTATTTAACTCCACAGTCATCCTATTAGTGGAACACTCTTCACCTTTACTCAATATGCATAACACGTTTGGGGTCAAGCTTTCCTTGGTTCAACCATCTAGATTTCACTTTCTCGTTCCATGAGTCTCTTTATTACTCAATCCATCTATTCCAAATTTCCTCGACTTTTCCAAACTTAACATGAGTTAATCTTTATTTCATTTATTCTTTAAATTTCCGCTTTCCATTATGACCGATATCTCCAATGTCAATCTCATACTTTTCTAACCTCATTTCTGGGGTTTCTCAGGAGTCCGCATATCTACTTCTTTATTGATTCTCAATTCTATATTCATTTCTACCAGTCCCTTGGTTTCCATTAATACTATCACTCTATAAACTATCATGGCATTATCATTTATTTCAAGCATCATGTCGTTCCCAAAATTAAACCATCCGAAATAAACCTGGACGATTTCTTTAACTTGGATTCAATACAATCTATCTGTCTTTCATTCCGAAATTTCCACAGTTGTTATCATCTAATTTCTTAGAAGAATCACCACTACGTTAATGTAGTCCATGGTTGAATCACCATCGTGTTCATTTACATAGTGCTTTAGTATCTAATCCTACGGGTTTCATAATTGCCAAATCACCATCCCTCAGGAAGGCAAAATAACCACTATTCATTACCTATAAGGAATACTTCCTAAACTAGATGTAATTTTCACATGAAGTAGATAAAATTGCAGAAGAGCTTCAAGCATCACAGGTATGACAGATTGGTAAGATTATTAATCATATGTCTTCAGTAGAAGACTGGAAGCTTAACTGTTTACATAATCACTTTCCCAGTCTCGTTGATTCTTTTCACAGGGGTTCTTTTCAGCATTACGACTCTCCAACCTATTATTCTCTATCTTGTATGCACAGAAATACACCAACATAAACTTGCTTGTCATTCATCAATATGCCATTTAGCTTAACAATATCAGTATCGTCTTTGTTTCTGGTTATCTACTATCAACCCCTTGTTGGTCCAATTCTTCCTTTTATTCCCTTTATAGAAAGTCGATCTACCTCCTGTATTCAATCATCCCTCATTACCCAATCTCCCCTCTCTCTTCCTAAAAGGAAAGTGAGTCTCTTGGGGTATTTGGTCTGACCTATCGCAGAACCTCCTAATATCGGTAATGTGCTACCGGCAACATCAGGAATCGAATCTTTACTTAAACTATCCTTATAATTGATCATCGCAGAATCATCAGATGGAATGTAACTTCCTCTACCACATTATGACCTTCAAGGTCCTTTACATTATCATTCTGTTCCTTTGGTATGAGCATCTATAGCGCTCCTTTATGCTTAAAGTGTCGGCCACCTTATTGGCCTTTCTTGATAATAATTATTTCTTGCAATCAATGTTTTCTGGGCCTATTCCAACTTAGGGTGAAAGCATTCTCCCTTGAACTCTGCTGAATGAGAGAAAACATATTCCAATCTTTTTCCATAAGTCATTGCTTCCACTTTTATGTGTGAACTTTACTACAGTTACTCCCAATCATACCTAGGATATTTCTTATCTTAGTCCTTTCTTATTTTAGGATAATCTCCACCTTATTGGTTCAATCCATACTTTCTCATGGTTTCACACATGCTTCATCTGGCCTTGTTGTTACTATGTCATACATTCCTCACCAAACTTCCCTTTTTAAGTTCAGAACATTACCTCTTCCCTTATAAGGTTTCTTAGGTCATCCTCATCATTCCTCCTGTATCTTCTGGGTACAGGGTATATCAAACATCATCAATCAATTCTATAACAATTCTGTCTATGCACTTTTCGAGACTCCTTTCACAAATCCTTACAGGTTATTGTTACCTTGGTCAATTCAACTTATATCATCTGAATTTCACACGGTCTTTATTAGGGGTAATGCCATCCTTTGTGCATTCCCAGGGTTCATCTTAATTTACGGATATTCTATCCCCGATTCTATTTTCAAGGAATAACTACATCCTGAAATTGGCAATTAAATCATATATCCTTAATAAGGTTTTCTTTTCAATCATTCTCATCTTAATAAGCTATAGGTAGCTTAATGCTAAACTTTTATTTCAAACGAATGTCAGTCTATATGATCTTCCAAAAGACAACATATGTCTAAGTGTTCGTCCTTAGAGAACTTGGTAATGGTAGCAAGGATGTTCTGGAAGATATTGGTCGTGTTCAACGTGAATCTCTTATTATCTATTGCTCTTCTTGAGGCACTAAGCTTCAAATATCATTTATGCCTCACACTGCACTATCTCTTACAATCTTTATAACATTTATTGGTCACCATTCTTAGTCCTAATACATCCAGGTTATTTATAAAATCCATCATCATGTATCTCAATTTGTTTTACATCAAAAGTCCTCACGGTTGGCACTTGGTTAGAAGCACCCCGCTTTGTCCTTACCTTGCTGGTTTAGTCACTTGATAATCTTTAGTGACTTGGCCCCTACTGGCCATGCTAAAATATGTGCGTTTAGGGATTGTCGAATAGCATTACTTTTCTAGCAATTTCCGGCATAGTGCCTTCTTCTTTGATACCTTTTGATCTTTTCAAAACCTTACTCCATATAAGTCTCAATCGACTTCTCGGTACCGTCTCCGGTCACCTGTCCTTTATATATCTTTTCAACTACTCTTATAAATTCCATGTGCCACGAAAGCTTAACACTTCTGGCATAACAGCCTTTTCATTTAAGTCATTCCCGAAATTTCTTAGTCGGGCTTGTTCCTTAATTACACTTCCCTTTTCCGCCAATCTCAACTTCATAATTTTTATCTCTATAATCAATCGTAATAATCGGGGTCTGTCCCTCAATCCATATGGCAAGGTTCTCTCTAGTTCTCACTCTTTTCAGTGGCGTCTTCTGATAATCAGAAAGACAAAGTTTGCCAAAAATGTGTCGAATTCCTTCCCAAAATTTGGGAAATTATAGTCAATCTATCCACCCACTTGTAATACTAAGAAGGTCCATTTCCATACCCGAAGAATATTTCTAGGAACAACCAAGCGGTCTTAACCATACACAGTTATAATAACGAAATGATTGACATCAAGTTGGAAATTTAACCATTGGAAAGAAACCTAATATATATTCCATAGGAGGGAATTCAAAGTTTCAACTGAAACATGCCACATCTTCCCGATACATAATCGTCCTAGTAGTTGATGCCACCTAAACCTTGTGAATCTTGTGAAACTTCCCACTCTTGTTGGTGTGGTTGACCTTTCTCCATTTGAAATTGTCTTTAACTTGGCAAGGTTAACCAACACTGCTTAATATTGATCGTATATCCTAATAACTGAACGTCATTTTTAATATTCCATTAAAACTATGCCAGATCTCATACTCCGAGAACTTGGTAAACACTTGCTCCTTTAGATTTCATCAATAACACATTCTCAATTACATCTTAGCCACTGAGCGTCTTACTTGATCCATTCACGATTCAGTGTCGGAATAACTTAAGGTAACTACCATGATCCATTCAAGGAAAAGAAAGAATTAATATTCCTTTGAATCACATGCATCTAATGTTTCTGGTTCATCTTTCCATTGAGTTAAAATAACCCTATTCTTGGCCTCTGACGATAGTCTTGTTACAGGTTCTATCATTGACTCACAGGTCTTGTCCTCTTGTAGGTTCTGAGATCATTGTCTTGCTTACTACTTCCATATGTAACTTTATCCACTCAGGCCATCACTTGTCAATGTCTTTACTTTCTAAGTTGATCCATTCATAAAATGGACATCTCACTAAAGAAAACCACCTCATCAATCTCAATTTGGTTTCATAACTTTTAACCTATGAAATCCGCCTTCTCATGGCAAATTATTATTGACAATATTCACACTTAACCAATTTATCAAATGATATGGCGCTTATCGCCTTTATCTTAACTGTTCTTGGAGACTCCGCTCCCCATCCTTTATCGATGTCTTTGATAATCATATACCACTCTAACTCTTTCCTCATTAGTCTGAAGGTCTCTAAGGATCTTTATTTACCTCCATATAAGACCTCAGGTGATCCTTCCAATTCGTCTTATTTGCTGGCATTCATCCGGCATTCCGGTTATGAATCCAATATGTCTCTTTAATAATATCTCAGTTCTTTATGCTCACTTCTCTGAGCACTACAATCTTAACTCTTACTGTCTCTCTGGCTGCAGCTCTCATATCCTCGAGGGTAAACTTCCCTGTCTGTAACAGGATTCTCCTCCTCTGTTGGAACCTCTTTCAGGTCCTTGGTAGGGTACTCTATCGAATCAGCCATTCGATCGTCAGCATATAATCAAGCATCATCGCGCTGCTGCTCGTACGCGTCAAGGTCTGTCGCCTAACTAGTTGGTACGAAAACGAGCTAAGTTACTATCATGATACTTAATAGTTCCCATACGGGTTTTATATGTCTGTACTACATTATGTAGTCCGACTATGAACTTGGCAAGAGTTCTTATTATCTTAATGAATTTATTGATTTAACGTCACGTCATCTCTTGGATTTATAACGCTCGCTCTGATACCATTTCTGTAACACCCCTAGATCCAGGGTCAGGGATCTGGTCGTTACGGTCTCAATATCCATCCATAAATTTAAATTACAACCTTGTGACCCAAAACAACAACATAAAACACACCCGTTATAGTCCCAGAGATGAAATCAGGGTAACCCTCAATATTATTAATCATAAGTTTGAGTTCTTACAACCCAAAGAATTAAAATTTTACCATTACATACTCTTTGCCATCCATTGGTATATGCCATATAATAAATACATTTGATGTTCAAATGCTAACAGCTAGCCTACCGGAAGCTGCATCTTCGGCAATGGTAGCTATGACCTCAGCGGTTAATCCTTTGACGGCTGACACCTGTCTATGCTAAGTACACCTTGCGCGGCCATCTGATCTAGCTGTTGTTGTGATATAAATAAATAAAGCAAGGGTGAGCAATAGCCCACCAAAAATATAATTGAACAGTGATAATATATAACAGTCCAAAATATCTTAGAAACCATATGCCATGCATTAACGGACGTAGTACCAATATATGGTATGAGATGAAGTTACTAGGTAACTCAAAATATATTTGTTCTGAAGAAATATCTACTATGTCTAAGCAAGATATTATCAAATTTTCATAATAGAGGAAATTGCGGAAGAATATTGCAATTCCAGTTCAAACACTATTCAAACCTGCCAACAATGATAATGTTGCAGGAAATTTTCCAACATTGAAAGATGAACTAATACTGGAGTTTGACGCGCCAGGAGACATAGCATTTACACGATGATCAGTCACATGTTATGCTCCCCACCTCTTGTTCTCTACATGTAGAAGGAAGCACCGACGGATTTACTTGTCTACCGCCCTCTGGAACCCCCCTCGGCCAACGGTTGGGCCATTTGCTGGACCGGCGCCACTAGGTCACTTACGCATCTCCTAGTTCATTTCACATCCATAACTTTGAAACGTAAAGTTCCCCCCTTTCCACAAGTATAATACTTGTTGATAGGACTCCACAAAGTAGTCGTATCTAGTTGGAAAGGAAAATTCACCAATATTTCTCAAGCTGATGCTTGTTAATGGATAAAAACTTGTTCCATCAATTATTACCCCTCGAGCGTTGAGGAGGTAACCAAACAGATTCATATCGATGTTTGAAAGAATCAAGATGTGAGTGACAAGATAGTTTAGCAAGTATAGGACCGGGCAGTCCAATAAATAACATCTCTCAAGTGAGGTCCCCTTATATATGTATTTTGAAGTTTGAGCGAGTATTTAAATCTTCTTATAAGACAGATTTAAATGAAGATAGAGTTTTGGGAACCTCCCCTTGATAAAATAGTCATAAAAGACTCCGATATATTTTACATAATATTCAAAGGTGAAATATAATCTTTAAATAATATAAGTCATTATAAAAAAAAATTAGAAGAGTTTAAATAAATATTCCAAGAATATTTATTAAAATCAATAATAATTTAGTAGTATTACTAAATCCTACTATTGCTCGTAAGTAATCCTTGAATGAGTATATAGGAATATTTGCTAAATAAGTCTCTTCTTAAATGGATATTCAAAATAATATTCGATAAGTAAATAAGCTTAAACAAATATTTAAAATAATATTTACTAACTAATCAAACCTTAAATGAATAGTTGAAAATAATATTCATTTAACAAATAACATTCCAAATGAATATTCAAATAATATTCCTTTAACAAATAATATTCCAAATGAATATCAAAATAATATTCATTTAACAAATAATATTCTAAATGAATATTCAAATAATATTCCTTTAACAAATAATATTCCAAATGAATATCAAAATAATATTCATTTAACAAATAATATTCTAAATGAATATCCAAATGATATTCATTTAGTAATCAAAGTTTTAAAGGAATATTCGAAATAATATTCCTTGAGTAAATAGAACTTCCAATGAGTATTTTAAAAGGATATTCATTAAGTAAATAAAACCTTAAATGAATATTCGAAAGTAATATTCACTAAATAAATAAAGATCAAATGAATATTCCAACTAATATTCATTAAATAATTAAAGATCAAATGAGTATTCCAAATAATATTCATTAAATAATTAACCCAAATGAATAGTTGAGAATGATATTCGTCAACCAAATAACTCTAATGAATTTTCAAAATAATATTCATTAGCTAAATAACTCCAATGAATGTTCAAAATAATAATCATTAAATAAATGACATTCTAAATGAATATTAAAATAATATTCATTAAATATTCCTTCACTGAGGTAATTCTTAAATAACTTTACTCGAAATAATAAATTTGTCGCTGGAATCCCTCCGGTTTCCACGACTATTTATATATTACAAAATATCGACTCCCGGTCTATATTTGAAGTATGAATATCATACGCCCTTCGCTAAGGGTCTTAACCAAACAATCCGGCTTATAACTGATATTTCATATATAGTCTATAAGCCAAAATCAATTCAGGGAACAAGTATTCCAATATACTTTGAAAATAAACATGCATGTTATGGCATATGTATAACAACAATCATATATATTATCACAACAACAGTTCCAAGGTATTGGAAACTTGCTTGGCAATCCTGAAGGGGTAGGGTGTCTCGTGTCAATCCGGTGATCTATAAATAGTCACAATAACCGAGGTCAATCACTTAACACTTTTTAAAAGGCTAAGTATAACTTATTTAAGTCGAAACACGTTTTCGAGTTATCTCGCTAAGCACCCTTTAGTGAAATTCTCTTTATTCTCGCTATGACCCGTCATTCGTTCGCTACTAAGACACGTCGTCATACTTACACTTTGTATATACTTAAGTCGTATAAATTCTAAGGTTGGTCGTTTACGAATCAAGATTATACCTCGAGATTTATCGCCCGTTTCTAAGTCATTTACCAAAGTCATAACCAAGTATGCTTCTAGGGGTTCGTTCGCGTTTAACCTTGATTCGAACATTTTTATAAAATCGGAAAATGATCCAATCGACATGTGGTTTTCTCTCACACCTTCCTTTTTACATCTAATATTTAATTATCAAGATTCGCCACTGATTTCGTAGTATTAAAGGAATCCAATTTCAGTTACGAACTCGCACTTACGGTTCCGAACCAGTTTTAGTAATTTAATCATATCTCCTAAAACGTAAGTCCATTTCATACGAATTTTATATCAAAACGAAGCTTGTAACATGATCTATCCTATCATGGCAGTTTACGAAGCTAGGCAGTGAGTTTTATCAACTGTGATGCTTGGTTTCTTAAGGTTAACGAAATTCGGGCATTACGACGGCTATGAATCGAACGTTTCCAAATTTTTAAATCACGACCAAACATCAACCAAGCCACACCGGGCATTCATACATCATCACCAGTCCATAATACCACTGATCTCACCACCATATACATCCTATCTCTTAAATCAATTAAATCTACTACAAATCATGCTTTTATCATCATTATAATCAAATCGCATCTAAGATCACTAAGAACAATCACAAAACTCAAAGTATAATCTAGGGCTTATGAGGGTTATACCTTCCATGGAGGATGTAGAGACCTTACTAAGCCTTGATTAATCCTTGTATAACCTTAACCAAGCTTAATCTAACAACAAACATCAAGAACATTCTTAGAATTTTCGGATCTGCTATAACTCAGTTGGAAGAACATGAAAAACGAGGCCCTTACCGACCTTTTCTGAATGAGGCTTCTAAAGGATAGTGGTAGAGCATCTTCACAGCTTTCCAACCATATAAAGAACACGAAATTCCATTGAGAAACGAACGAGATATGGCCATTTGAAAATCGCCACAGAAACTGTCATGAATCTGGACAGTTTGTTTCTTCAACTTGGGGAGGTGATTTCACTAGGCTATACTCATTAGATGGCCATGAAATTTTGAGCGAATGTTCTCCATGATATGAGGGAGCTGTGGTTAAAGTTTGGTGATTTTTAAAGCTCTAGATATTGAGATATGAATTTTGCTTTCAAGGTGGTTCTTGCTGGGCAGTTGAGAGAAAATGGAGAGAATGGTGTTTGGCCTGGCTTCTCTTGCACTCATCTAGCATAAAGTGATTTCTCTTGGATAATATCTCATAAAGTGGCTGTGCTCCCTCCTTGGTTCTTGTGCAAGGTGTGTTCAAGAAGCTTGGTTGATATTTGTTATGTATTTGAATTGATTTAAGTGATTTACCCACTTAAATCCTAAATTGTTTTGATTTAATCTTTGATTAAATCATTCCATCCAACTGATATAATTCTCTTCATGATTGTGTAGGATATTTAATCTTTTTATAAACTCAATCCAAAATCCATAATTCGTTCGCTTAATCGCTTAATCTCGTTGTAAATTTTCAGCGGCTTCTAGAATGTTCGTTTCACTGTCTTAGTGGTTTTCGTTCTAAATCCTCAAATCAAATATAATAAAATTCTAAAATATTAAATCCTCAAATTTAATATCTCCTTTCTTGAATATAATAATATATAATTCACTATCGGGTCAAATATTACACCAAAATAGAATTTGGAATTTCTGAATTCCGATATCGTTTACATACACTTATCTCGCCCCTGGATCATGAATACGAACTCAGAAATCCGTTCTGAATACTTCTATAGAGCGTCGTCTAATAATATTCTTATTTCCACCAAAAACACTATTCATGGCTTATTCTCTTTTTATTCCTTATGTTTACAAAAATGTCCTTGTTCTCTTTCGGGCGTTCCTTAACCCCTTTTTAAGGAACCACTGGACTAATAACAGATACCGATCTGGATGACATGTGGATAGCTCTCCTATTTGGAATTCCTATATCTTATCTCCCTAGGAGACAGATTATTCTAATCTAAGTTGTCAACCCATTGCATTCTTCCTAACATGTAATCATTGAATCTATATCCATTCAACATTCATTCATTAGAACTGTTAATACCTCGTAGTCGGAATCACTGTTCCTTCTTTCATCAATATAAAAAGTTTTAATTCTACCGAAAATTTGGGGTTCTTATAATTAACATGTAACTTGATTGTATATAGAACTAAGACCCGAAGAGCTATATGCATCACCCAAATGAAAGTACCAAAATTCTTAAATGATGTACACATATTAATGCAGTTTTATCTCTCTATAGTAGTTCAATTTTGGTTGCCTTTCTTCATTATCTTCTTCCATTTTGTGCTTAACTTATCTCATCCTTGCTGAATTTTTTCTCAGACCACAGCGAAACTGAATGCTAATGTCGAGGTTAAAAATATGTCATCACCCCTGGAATAAAATGTACATAGGGAGTGGACTTGTGCTGTATGTCTAGTAACCACTAATAGTAAGGCTACATTGAATTCACATCTTCTAGGAAAGAAACACAGGACCCGATGTGAATTGATTATCTTCCCCAGAGACAAATGTTGATGTTCTCTGCCACATTTCCAGTTACTGTCAAAGCTTTCAAGGACGAGTTGCTGTTGCAGAAGAGGAGTTCCAAGCAAAACGCAATTTTTGTGTTGATAACATTAGATGAAGATTGTGATTTGTATGTGAAGGTAGTTTTTTTTGTAGTTCGTTCACATGGAAGGACTATTAATATCGATTTCGAGTAGATTGCCTCTTACAATTTAGAAGTATGAACAAGGGGGGTTTTGATTTGGTTGTGGTGTTTTATCAAACACCTTGAACACAAGAAATAAATTGCTATAAAAATACAACTATGTCAATGACAAACATCCAAATTTACCAACACAACACAATGAATAAATTACCAAGACAAGAGATATTTGACCCAAGGATTATGGATATTCAAGCACTTCTCCCAAACACATATGAGCAAGATATAATCAACTCTACCTAACCAAGATAATTGGTGAAGCACACAATCACTTATTTCTCTTCTATAAACACTAATTTAGTGAATCACATAAATTAGCTCTCTTGACACTAGCAACCAATAATGAAGCACTATCAATTTAACCAAGTCAAGGAATTAAACAAAGAGAGGCTAGGACAAACCCAAGGATGAGAAGCTCAACCTAGATATTTGTACTTGAATCTTGAAGTTTAGGCACACCAAACCTTGTGCTACTACAATGAATGTACTAACAATTACAGATTAGCACAAACAATTAGCAATTGAAATTACAAGAAGAGCAAGATGAAGCAACTTACAATTCTCCAAGCAAAATCATAAACAATACATCACAAGTATTCAAGATAGAGTGAAAAATCTTACTTAAATTGAAATGGGTTTAGTACAAGAATTCCTCCTTGAGCCAAATATATGGAGTTAGTTACTCATAATCAATGCTAGATTATGAGTAATTGATGTTTCTCTCTACTCTACTAACCCTAATTGAATGGACTTTGAAGAGGCTCGGTTAGATGAAAAATAAGATGTGTTAGAAGTGACATGTTAGAAGTAGGTTCTGGCTTCTTTTAGTACACAGCAGGGGCTGCACAGCCTGTTGCACGGCCGTGCAGCAGCCCGTGAGAAAAACTCCCCAATCTGCACTACTTGTAACACTCTGCACAGCCTGTTGCACGGCCGTGCAGTAGCCCGTGCGAGACAAAATCTTCAAGATTATACAATAAAAACCTCCCGGAAATGCGAGCTTGCATCTTCTAACTTCCCTCTTGAATAATCTTTGCTTTCAAGCCCAAAATAATCCATCTTTTCAACCATTAAGCATGAGGCACTGAAAGATGAAAAACATAATTAATATCGATAAAACAACATTTAAAACTAACAAAAATGCAAGAGAATAAAGGACAAAATGTGTATAAAATACACATTATCAAATCTTCCCCCACTTAAACTTTGCTAGTCCCGAGCAAACTAAAATTAACATAACCATATACTCTTAACTAGTACCACTTCCGTAGGTGATCACGGTTGCATTTGGCATATGCAACAAGCCCTTGGAACCCCTAGGTAGCCCTAGTGGACGAGTGAGGTCTCGTGAGGGTTTATACTTGATGTATACACAAAATCACAAAAACCACTAATAAACAAGAAACTAACAATACCTACTAATTAAACTAACTACTACACTCACATGTCCGAATCGTCTACTTGTAACTAAAATCAAACATATAGAGCTATTCACCTTGTCATCCACTAAAACGAGCTAACAACCAATTCAAGAATCAAGATAACACACCTTGTGCAAGATGTAACAAAGACATTAAAGATAGAATGAATGCACTTCAATCGTGAACACTAGACAAGATTATCACAAAGCATACATGGCTTCGCATTAAGAAGATGAAATTGCATGGTGAAAAATCTCACATCTCTCAATTATGTATCACACAAGTATGGGCTAGAGATTTCACTCAACTCCAAGTCTAAATGCATGCGCTCTACTTGACCTTGCATGTTCACCTAAATTCCGGATTGCACCAAAAACAAGGAATTCATAAAATGGGTTGTAATGAGGCTTGGGTGAAGGTGTGAAAATTTAAGTTCAAGGAAGGTGTAAAAGTCTCACTAGTTGAGTCAAAATGACGCTTGCTCGCTTCATCCACCAAATTCTCAAACTAAAGAATGTCTTCACTCATTTACAATTACAAAACACAACCACATTTACCAAGAAAATTGAAACAAAATAAAGTACAAAGATTTATTGCTTTTTTTTCTATTTCTCTTCTTTTTTTTTCTTTTTTTTTTCTTTTTTTTTACATCCCCTTTATTATTATTTTTTTAAGCAAAGGGAATGCATAACATAAATAAATACTACAAAGAACTTTGAACCACATCTAGATATATGCTTCAAACTAGTTCACTTACAATAATTAGAATCCTTCCTCTTCACAACTTCTCCAAATTCACATGCTCATCAATCAATTCTTTCCAAGACTCAACTAGCTCAACTAGGTCGAGAGTGAAGTATTTGGCTTTGACTCATGTATAAAAGGGGGAAAGTGACGAAGAAAAATATGGATATAAGCTTCAAAGGGGTAACTAGGGATTATTTTTATGGTTCACAAGCAAAAAAAAGGTCAAAAAGGTTATCCTAAATAGAATTTCCTTATTATGGTGAATCCATGAATGAAGGTTTAATTCAAGCCCTAGAGCAACAAACATACATAAAGACGGAGAAACACACAAGCAAAAGAAATCATCGTTCAAGACCTCACAAGGTTTAAGTTTTAATAACATCTTCTTGATTTGATTCCATGCATTCTAAGAGATAATCGTCATGCTCACAATTTAATTACAAACATCTAGACTCTTCATGCCATTTCAAGTGTGTGTGTGAAATAAAGTGCATCAAACTTATAGATTCACATCAAATTGATAATGCTAGACACGTAATAGGAGAAAACAAGGCTACAAGCTCACAATGTCATAAATTTCACAAGCAAGTAAACACGCTCATGACTAAACTTATTTCTAAATTAGACAAGACGGACATCAAACGACACAAAAGATAGTAATGTACTACACAACAAAACCGAATAAAAGCAATCCTTCCCCCACTTAAAACATGGCATGTCCTCATGCATGATAAATAAAAATGAGGGAGAAACAAAGTGAAAGAAAACTCCCCTAAAAATAAGCACTGATGATCGGGAGCACCATCATATTTGCCCAAATCCAACTCCGAAATTTGCACGTCAAGAGTTGAATAAATGTCACCAATCACAATCATCCCAACGAAAATAACCAACAAGCCAAATCCACACCCTTGCTGCACATGCTAGTGTACAACAGTGCAAACCATGTACAAGCAGGCGGGTGAAGTTCTGTTTTATGCAGAATGACTTCAAAAATTCACGGCCTGTTGCACAGTCCGATGCACGCCCGTGCAGAATCAAAATTGTAGAAAATTATATATACTTATTTTTTTTAAACACCCGCATAAATCCTTGAATGTTTGAATAAATTAATAAATCCTGAAAATATGAACAAACACATCAAGACAAGTGTGGAATAAATATAAAAATCATAAAAATTAGAATTAACGATACTAAATATTATTGAGCGGGGTGTTATTATTACAATTTTTTTTTTGAAAATCTATTATAAAATTAATCACACCACAAAAATACATAATTTTTTTTTGGGTTATTTTCTTAGAATTAAAATAGATGAAAAATGGAATCCCCACTCACTAATATTTAGATCAATCCTCAAACCCACAATATGCATAACACCATACATAAATGCAAGCGAGGAACAAAATCTAACACACGCATAAAAATATATAAATACATGCGTACCTTGGGTTGCCTCCCAAAAACGCTTTGTTTATTGTCGTTGGCTCGACTTATTTATACAACTATTCTAACTAATGAGTTGAAAAAGCAAATAAATGCACATACTTACGAATCAATAATAAGAACAAGGTTTGCAAATATACCTTCGATCCATAAAAATATAAAAAATTTTTAATGATCTTCACATCTTCAAGAGACTTTGAAAAGGCAAAGTAGTTAGAAAAATCGTCAGAATAATCATTATAGCTACGACTCAAAAATTGTTCCCAAATTGGATCCTTATAAACCCAAGCAAAAATTTCAACCTCATCAATCTTAAGCTCAAATTCCTTCTCAATTTCAATTGGACATTCATCAATTTTTATCTCATCTACCAATTCATTAAGCACAAAAGTATTTCCTATGTTTGGTAGAT
This sequence comes from Saposhnikovia divaricata, assembly GCA_036435485.1. Classification (NCBI taxonomy): domain Eukaryota; kingdom Viridiplantae; phylum Streptophyta; class Magnoliopsida; order Apiales; family Apiaceae; genus Saposhnikovia; species Saposhnikovia divaricata. Next base: position 49,594,533 of record CM071596.1, on the reverse strand, counting down.
CCTCAACTACATCCAATTTATCATTGTCAAGCTTAGGGCAATCGTCAACTAAACAAGCAAATTCATCATTCTCAACATTTTCATCAATTACAAAACAAGAATCGTGATTAGTAGGAGAATTGACCTCCTCTAATCGACTCACGGTTTCGGCTAGTTGACTCATTTGCTTTTCCAAGTTGGATATGGTTTGAGAAGTGGTGTTTTGAAATTGGAGGTTGTTTGCCGCCATTTGCTTCATCATTTCTTCAAGTGATGACAATGTAGATGAAGAAGACCCTTGATGGTCTTGGGAATTATATTGCGGGTCATAGCATCGATTTTCAAAAGCAAGTTGGAGGTTGTTTGCCGCCATTTGGTTTATCATCTCCTCTAATGATGCTAAGGAAGATGAAGAAGACCCTTGATGGTCTTGGAAATTATATTGCGGATCATAACATTGATTTTCACAAGCATATGAATAATCGATGCTAGGAGGGTAAGGAGCATAGCATGAGTTTGTAGAATATAAAGAATTTACCTGATACGCATTACAATTCTGAAAAGAATTAAAATCTTGATATCGTTCTTGATCATAGGTGAAATCTTGAGCGTTATTCCAACCAAAATAGTTATCCATCGTCTCTTGAAAGAGTTAGTTCATGTCTATATACAATAAACATGAAGACACACCAATAACAAAAAAACAAAGAAAAAAAAAACTATATACAAAGATAAAATCTAAAATATAAGAAACAATTAACTCAAAATTAATATTGTTGCCTTCCCCGGCAGCGGCGCCAATTTGAAGGTAGTGTTTTTCGTAGTTCGTTCACAAGGAAGGACTATTAATATCGATTTCGAGTAGATTGCCTCTTACAATTTAGAAGTATGAACAAGGGGGGTTTTGATTTGGTTGTGGTGTTTTATCAAACACCTTGAACACAAGAAATAAATTGCTATAAAAATACAACTATGTCAATGACAAACATCCAAATTTACCAACACAACACAATGAATAAATTACCAAGACAAGAGATATTTGACCCAAGGATTATGGATATTCAAGCACTTCTCCCAAACACATATGAGCAAGATATAATCAACTCTACCTAACCAAGATAATTGGTGAAGCACACAATCAATTATTTCTCTTCTATAAACACTAATTTAGTGAAGCACATAAATTAGCTCTCTTGACACTAGCAACCAATAATGAAGCACTATCAATTTAACCAAGTCAAGGAATTAAACAAAGAGAGGCTAGGACAAACCCAAGGATGAGAAGCTCAACCTAGGAATTTGTACTTGAATCTTGAAGTTTAGGCACACCAAACCTTGTGCTACTACAATGAATGTACTAACAATTACGGATTAGCACAAACAATTAGCAATTGAAATTACAAGAAGAGCAAGATGAGGCAACTTACAATTCTCCAAGCAAAATCATAAACAATACATCACAAGTATTCAAGATAGAGTGAAAAATCTTACTTAAATTGAAATGGGTTTAGTACAAGAATTCCTCCTTGAGCAAAATATATGGAGTTAGTTACTCATAATCAATGCTAGATTATGAGTAATTGATGTTTCTCTCTACTCTACTAACCCTAATTGAATGGACTTTGAAGAGGATAGGTTAGATGAAAAATAAGATGTGTTAGAAGTGATATGTTAGAAGTAGGTTCTGGCTTCTTTTAGTACACAGCAGGGGCTGCACAGCCTGTTGCACGGCCGTGCAGCAGCCCGTGAGAAAAACTGCCCAATCTGTACTACTTGTAACACTCTGCACAGCCTGTTGCACGGCCGTGCAGTAGCCCATGCGAGACAAAATCTTCAAGATTATACAATAAAAACCTCCCGGAAACGCGAGCTTGCATCTTCTAACTTCCCTCTTGAATAATCTTTGCTTTCAAGCCCAAAATAATCCATCTTTTCAACCATTAAGCATGAGGCACTGAAAGATGAAAAACATAATTAATATCGATAAAACAACATTTAAAACTAACAAAAATGCAAGAGAATAAAGGACAAAATGTGTATAAAATACACATTATCAGTATGTATGTATGTATGTAAATTAGTCTAGTAGATTGTACTAAATCTACAATGTTGACATTTTTTTAAGTTAAGTAATGTATAAATTTATAGTAATTTTGGTGTGTTGATTGTATTGTCTAGCATAGTTTTTTTTTGCGTAAATAAACCATTGTCTGGTCTATTTTTATCCAATGAAGGCATCTTTAATAACAGTTGTTATAATTGATATAAGACAACAGCCATTCTTTAGAAGAAACCGTTGTAGGACTTCTTTCACATAACTCTTTCTTATATAAAACCATTGTATTTAGAGACTCTTCATAACGGAAAACATATCTAATAGCATATATGTTGTAGTGTTAGAGTTCTAACAACTCTTTCTATTTAAGGAACCATTGTCTTAACCCTCGAACAACAACAATTGTTATTTTTAAAACACTTGACTGACTTCATTTCATACAACGGTTTTTAAACATAGCGTTGTGGTTTTTAGGTGTTATACAACGTCGTCCAAAAAACCAATTTAAAACTGCTATGTTATCGTCTTCTACGCATCGGGTAAATAACCGTTGTCTGCCTTCAAACAGACAACTGCCGGATAGACAAAAACCAATACACATATATTAGTCTAATTTCTTAGCCTTATACAAAAATAACAGATCCTCACTAGACTTGAAGTGCTCCAGGCACACGGCACATTCTTCCTGATCTGATGACTTCCAGCTTCTCAATTTAGCCCAACTCAATCCAGCTGATGGTTCCTCGTCTCTCGTTGTCGTCCTTCCCTCCAATACAAGACTAATGCTAATCCTTCCCGTGCTGTTTCTTCTGAATTTATAAATAGATAAATATTCAGTCTTGCGCAACTAATAGAACTTATAATAGAACTTATCATTGCTGGATGTAAACCAGACCACCCCTAGTATTAAGGCAATATTCCTAAAAAGTATTGCCTTCTAGATAAACTGAGTAGATATTCGAATTATGAACTCTAGAATTGTAAATTTTAATTATTAAATTAATCTTTAATTTAAGTGAATGAATTAAGAATCTACAACAGGTAGAAGCCAAACCATATTTCACAATTAACGATCATTACCTGCTGCCAGCCTAGTGGGGTGAGATGGGCATCAAAGAGTTCTTGAGATAAGTAGGCACTATGGTCCTTTTCTCCTACTACATTATGAATCCCCTGAGCATGTCTAACCTACACACAAAATAGCAACATATACATACTCTTGTTCATATGAAGGATTGTGCATTCAAGTTGCAACAATACAATCATATGTCTGAAGTTGCTTCACACTAAAAAGCCTAACAAAAAACAATATATTGTAAAAGAAGCGCAAATTATATATAAATAGAAAGGGGATGATAGAGGGATGAACCAGGTGAATAGTTTTAGAACGATGTAAAGGGTATACACTAGTGTCAGGAAGAGGATTGGAGCCCATTTCAGCAACTACTCGACATATAAGAAAGCCGAATAAGAAAGGATAAAAGGTAAATTAAATAGCATCACACATCTTATAAATCAAATCCCTTTCCAGCCCCAATCATTAACCCTCTCTAAACTAGTCACGTCTTGACACACATTTAAGACCACATGAAAAATACACAAGTAAATCAACAATCCAAGTCACATATACAAATCCAAGTTACATATACAGTCTAAATACTTTAAAAATTGAAAGGCAAGCACTATACCTTGGGCATCCGAAACCACAAAAGAATTCAAGTACACCAATACAATAATTACTATGAGAAGTTCCATGTTCTTCGAGCTCATTCCTATTTATAAGATTCAAGTTGCAACCCCATGTGTCATCTCCTTTGAATGATCATCATATATGTCCCTAAATATAGAATTATTAGGTATACTTTTATAAAATTGATGGCAGAGTAACAATTTTGGCCCCAATATTATTCTTATGGATACTTTAATCAGAATAACATTACAGAAATGAATTACTACTACCAGAAAATACCACAATAACGAAAGTACTTGAAACAAATATCATGAATTATCAAAACTCTTAATATAATACCAATTTAACATTACACTGTTAAGAACATACAAACAGATGCATACAAATACACAACTAATCGAAGCCCAAATACATACATTCCATATACATTCCATAAAACTACCAATAAAACTAGCATATATGCATACATTCGATATACATGCACTTAAATCGAAAACTACCATTCGAAAGGAGATAAAGGAAGTAATACTTACGAATCGAAGCCCCAAATCGAAAGCCCAAACTGGAGAAGGCCTAAAATCGAAATTAAACCGCAATTAGTTGAAGTTTAAGTGCAAAAATTGAATCAATTAAATTCAAAACAATGAACCCCTAATCTAAAAAAGCCCTAATTTGAAGAAGCCCAGTTTGAAGCCTCAAATCGAACCTATATTCAATTGAGCAGCCTAACGTACTAATTTAATAGAAAATTAGAGAAGATTTCGAGGAAAATAGAGGTTTACAAGAGCGCTAGAGAGAGCTAGAGAGTAGAATGAGAGAGAGTAGAAGTATTATTTGTTTAAGTATATGAGAGAGATCGAGATAATTGAGAGAATAGAATGAGAGAGAGGCGGGATAATTGCCGCTAAAACATTTCACCGGGAACCGTGCATTAGACCTCTGTTTTTACAATTATTTTTCAGTTTTTATGATTTTATTTTTCACATTTTACATTTTCTTTTTTATATTTAATAAATAAATAGAACCTAAAAAATAATAACAATTAAATTCCTTGATATTCCAAAAAAAAATACTTCATTCGATTGTTAAGCTCTTACTTTAAAAAAAAATGAAATATTATAAAGGTAAATATGATTTTTAAATAACTAAACAATTTTTTGGTTAAAAAATTAAAATTTGAGTTTATTAACGATCTAAGGTAACATATTATGTATGTTGCTAACATCTAACACTTTAGAAAGTAACATCACGTTTGTGGCTAAGGTAACACAAAAAATAAAATGTTATATTAGGTCCAAAGTAACATGCGAAGGTTACATATTCTAGCAACATCCATGAAAAAGATGTTCCGATATCCCATCTATGGCATAGTGATCTATGCGTTGAAGTTATTGACCAACCGACTTAATTTGAAGATGGAGTTGTACTATTTAAAACTGCATAAAGAAGGTAATCTCCATGATCACATTAGTTATTTTAATCAGTTAGTGTGTCATCTGGCAAATGTTGATGAGCCAATGAAAGACGAGGAACAAGCTCTATTGCTGTTGTCATCGTTGCCGAAGTCCTTCAAGTATTTTAAGTAGATGCTGTTAGTAGGGAGGATAACTCTTACGCTTTATGATGTGTTAAAGGCGTTAAGAGATAATTAGATAACAAAGGATGATGTTTCTCAAAGTGGTGAGGTAGTTTTAGCTGTCTAAAGTCCTGAAAGAGGGAAGAGTCGCAGCCGCAATGACCTACAAGATGATGTTTTATTGTTTAACCTCGGCCGAATTCCCTAATACCTTAATTGATTCCGAGAATCTTACCTTTTTCTCGGTCTTCATCATCGTTGCTTCCTCATCTAAACAATAGATGTTCTTCTTATTCATCATCGCTAGTAAAATCAAGTGCTTTCCCTTATACAGCTTGCAACTTCACCCTCGTCCAACGAATCTGTACCCACGTGATGCCAACACACTCAAAGACAACACATTCTTTGACGCATCTGGTACGTATCACACATTCAGAGCTTTCTTGATCGTACCATCATGGAGTTTTAGACGAACAGTTCAAACTCCTTGAACTTTCATCTTCTAATCATTCCCCACAATGATATTACCAAGATTTTAATCATTGCATAAAGTCTCAAACATCGCTCGATTTCTTCATATATGCATGGAAGCAGCAGAATCCATCACCCATTCGGATTTATTCTTCATCGAACCAGGAACGGTATCCTCACTCGCAATCAAAAACTCTCCAACCTCGATCACATGTGTAGAGTTTGCATCATCATATTTGTTCTTTCCCTTCATCTGCTTAAAGGACTTCAGATCTACTTTAAAGCTTGGACAAAATATTTGCATATGACCCGTTTCAACACAATAATAGCACTCAACAGTGCTCATATTCTTCTTACTCGGTCGAGATTTACTTCTTCTTTGTAGGTCACTACGGTTGCGACTCCTCCCTCTTTCAGCACTTTGGACAGCTAAAACTGTCTCACCACTTTGAGAAACAACATCCTTTGTCAGACTCTCATTATCTCTTAATGCCTTTAATACATCATCAAGCGTAATAGTTGTCCTTCCTACTAAAAGCGTCTGCTTAAAATACTTGAAGAACTTCGGCAGTGATGACAACAGCAACAGAGCTTCTTCCTCGTCTTTCATCAGCTCATCAACATTAGCCAGATGATACGCTAACTGATAAAAACAACTAATGTGATCATGGATACAAGGACCTAGAAATTCGCCTAATTATTTAAGCGATTATTTAATTATTAAAGGTGAATTATTTGTTATGAATATTTTGTGAAGTCAAAGTATATGTGGAATCATGTTTATATGATTATGTGATGATTTGTAAGTGTCGCATGTGCTCATATATTTTTATTTGTATTTTTAAGCATTTAAAACTATTTTAAACATGCATTTTTAATCTTCTAAAAATCTATAAAATCATTGGAGTCATTTAAAATCATGGAATCTTTTATCCTCTTTGAGGTATTATTTAGTTTTTAAAAGTGTTGGATGAATTTATTTGTGAGTGTAAGTATTTTAAAATGATTTAAAAAGTTTTATTGCATTTAAAGGTCCTTTATTTCAAAAATTCATAATAAATTCATTTTCGCCTAAAAAATTATTTTAAAAATATGGGGAGGTCTGTAATTTCATAAATTTTAATTTTAGATTTTAAAAAATTAATTTTCTCCCAATTCTCTAATTTATTTCAATTTTTAAAGGATTAAAATTAGTTTTCAAGAAGAAAGTAGATTTTTCAGAATTGGCAAAAGATAGTTTTGTCCCTGCCTCTATAAACACCCACCATACCTACTTTCCATCTTCTTTATCAGTTTTGCTTTGGTATCTCTTTGGGTTGTCTCTCTCGACCTCTGTTCTTTCTCTCTCTCGCATGCAAGGTCGAAATCGACCCCTTTCTCTGATTTAAACACATATTTCGATTCCTTTTTGCTTCTAGTTTACTTTCCCACCTATATAAACACGTATATATATGTATATGGGTTTGGGTGTTGTGATTAATTTGATTCTTGTATCAATTTTTCTTGTTTATTCTTTCGATTATGATGCTATGATGTTGGTTTGATCTTGCATGATTGTTCTTGATGTTTTTGGGCAAAAATGGATGCTTTCATGTCATGTTTCATTTAAGGGTTTTAAAAATTTATGATTATAAACTTTAAGTTTGAAGTGGGTTGCTTGGTTTTGTGTTTGTTAAATGGTAGTTATATCTTTTTGGGTTATATTTAGGAGGGATCGATTTTGTGACATGCATGTTAATTCTCAGATTTGATTGTTTGTGTTGGTGTGTATGTGTATTATAGAGGTTATGATATGAATAAAAAATACTACATGTTAGTCTATGTTCTTGTTGGTAGAGGTTTATTAATTGAGTTTAGTATTATTGTAGTAAAAACTGCTACTGTAAATCAATTCATTCAGTACCTATTTCAAACTTGATTTCAAAACTGAATACATATTTGAATTCCTTGTGGAAAAATAGATGAAGTAGGCTCTTGAATCATGTCAATCGAATTTAAAATGAATGAGTTATGGTCTGTCAATGTTAAGCCATTAGGGTTGACTTCGGGAAAAGAAAGAATAGTATGATATGGGTGGTGTAAATTTGATTGTTATAACACTACGCCATAGATGGCCTGCTTTTTTTTTGGTGTTGCAATGAAAAACGTTACAGTAGCTCTAAACTTGATGGCCTTCAGCAACGTTTGTTTTTTGTGTTGCTGTATACAAAACATGGTGTTGCCGTAGCTATAAGAAACGTAGCAAGTTGCAACCCTTGTGAAGTGTTGCCGTTAATATGATTTAAACACAACTTTTTTAACAAAAAAATTGAAATAAATAATTATTGTGAATTAAAATTAATTAATTTAAAAAACATACAATTTTAATTTTCGAAGTTTATTATTAGAGTCAATATTGGCATTTTTATGATCACTTTACACATTTGTGAGTCGAAGAATTATTATATTTGTAAATTATTATTATTATAAAAATTAAATGTGTGCTAATAGATTTAGAAATTAACAGTATGCTAATAGATTCAGTTATGATTTTATAATAAAAATAATATATGTTTTAATATTTTTAAAAAGATACAACTATTAAAAGATAATAATTTTTTTTAAAAAAATAAAAATAACAAATTATTTTACACAAAAATGAATGGAACACATGAAAGGAAAGCCTCAAGGGGCGGAGATTGAAAATGTAGAAGCAGCAAAATTGCCGCCTTGTTTTTTGACAAAATTTTTGATTGAAATTGACAATTATTTAGACAAACTACCACACAAACACATACAGGCCTCTCTCTCTCACTTTCAAAGCAGCCGCTCTGTTTCTCTCGCCGTCAACATATTGATTCTTCAAGAAAGAGGGTTTTCAAGATTTGGGTTTGTTCAAGTTTCATTTATCTTACCATCTAGCGGGCTTATATATTTATTTAGGGTTTCGATTGGGGTTCCATTAAATTGGGTTATACACGAAAGGGTTCTTTAGTCATGGTTTCTTGAATTGGGTTTTTCCTACAAGCTTCAATTAGGGATTTTCAAGTGGGGTTTCACTTCTACTGGACTTTTTATTTCATCTCGGTTTTGATTGAGTTAGGTATTGTGCTTACTTCTATTTATTTTTTTGATTTATATTATTAATTTCATGGTCTTCATGGATAACATTGTTTGAATCATGCTTTTACCAAAGCGTTGTAGGCAATTAAGGACTAATTGATGTTATGTTCTTTCGGATTATTCTCATTTGGTTAATTTGTACAATTACAGAATTTAGCTAAAAGGCTTGGTCAAAAGCTAACAGTGTTGGTATGTATCGGACTCCTAACAGAATTTTCTCTCAAATTTACGTGATCACATTGTAAAATCGAGTCATGACTCATGAGTGTTGTTAGTGCTTAAGTACGTTTGGAATTGTAAAAGATTCCGATGTGTAACCTCCAAATCTGGTTCATTTTCCATTTTTATTTTTAGCAGCAATGCAATTACTATCTGATGCTAGAAAAATTAATATCTAAATTTTCTTTTGTTTTTCAGAATTTGAGCCAGCAAAGTGATGTTGCAGATTTATTAGGGGGTTTCAAGCCACTGAATGCTCAGTTTGTATGCATTCCTTTGTATTTGGATTTCGAAAAACTTTTTGCTACTTCATTTTCTTCAAAGGTACTGATTATGCATTTTGTGTTAATTGTTTACTGATTTATTGTTGATTTTTAGTTAAAGCTCATTATGCCTATCTTGGCTATCCTATTAACCTATTGTAGTATAATAGGTAAATCTTTCAGTAATATTAATTCCTGCTGGAGTTGTCATTGCTGCACTTGGAGATTTATTTCTGTATTCTTCCAGGTTGATGTTTTATGGTTTCTTGGTTTTGACACTTTAATGCAAGAGGTTAATGTTAAAATTTTACTTAATTTAATGTTAGAATGCCCATGTCATTACCCCTCCCAATTCTACCATGTTAATAAATGTCAATCTGTCAAGATATTTGTCAGATGTTTTTGTTACGCTCTCTATCATTTGATTATAGAATACTCTGTAATTGTTTTATTATGCTGCTAAATTGAACATGCAGACCATGTACCTTGTGTTGGTGGAGATTACAAAGTACATAATTTACATGACAAAAATTTCTGCTTGTTCAATGCAGGGCGTTCTTATAGTAGGAGAAAGAGGAACTGCTAAGACATCTTTGGCACTGGCTATTGCTGCAGAAGCTAAAGTCCCTCTTGTTGAAGTTAAAGCCCAACAACTGGAAGCTGGTCTATGGGTTGGACAGAGTGCCTCAAATGTCAGAGAGCTCTTCCAAACGGCACGGGATCTGGTTTGTACTTTGTAATCTTTATAGAATACTTGCTTGTTTCCATAATTGCATAAACCTGATTTGACATGAAGACTATGATCTAAATAAACTTTATTGTTGCTATTGGTGTCTGGAATTAACATTAAGTCTCCACGGGAGATTTATCCATGATCTGATCTGTCAAGGGTGGGTGATTCTCTTATTTTGCTATGGATACCTCTTATGGAGTCTTTATAGGAACTTCCTAGTCTAAGTAATGCATGTATTGTACATCTTCTCTTATAGCACTCCTATTTTTGCTCAAGTTGTTTGGTGGTGCACTCCTTACGGAGTCTACCTTAATCTTTCTCTCTGTTTTCTTTCTTTATCAGTTACCTTTTATCTTCTTAAATAACGCTAATTCATCGGATATAAATTTTGGGCTCCTGTCATTATATTTGTTGAGGACTTTGATCTCTTTGCTGGTGTCCGCGAAAAGTTCCTTCACACAAAGAAGCAGGATCACGAAGCTTTTATTAATCAACTTCTTGTGGAACTTGATGGGTACTTTTAAACCTTCCCTATGTCTGTTATACTCTTACTGTAATTAGTAGCAAAAATCTTTTATGGCTTCAAATTTATTTTTCAAGGAAATCAATCTACATAATAGAACTGGAAGTTTTTCAGATGGTTCCTCACACGTCACTAAATTAATCTGTAATGACAATCAAACATTTTTTCTTTATGCATTGTCCATCTTATTGAATCTCGGTTCTGCTCTGCGCCAATGAAATAGAATATTATAGCTATTCATGTATTTAATTTTTAAATTAATATTCTAGCTCATATCTACTACCACTTGTTCTTTCTTTTTTTTCTTTATTTCTTTTTTTTTTTGCATTTTAGGTTAATAGAAACATACTGTAATTCCTTTTAGGTTAATGACATTAGTTTGGAGATCTTGTTTTCGTGTAGAATTAGTTTCGCTAGTGTCCTCCATAGCTCTCTCCAGCAAAGAAGAAATCTCGGGTTCAATATTCAGGAAACCTTTCTAGCCAGTTTATTAAAAATGTATAAGTATTTGCTGCCGTCTTTCTATCCCCGGTTACATAATCTGATGTTGTGTTCGAGTATGAAAATCCAACACCAGCTAGGGATTCCAAGAACAACATATTTGCCACTGCATTGCAAACAAAACTATTGTTTGTACCTTGGAAAGTAATTTGCAGAATTGACTAATAGACTGATTATTTATAATTTTTCAGGAAAAACAACCTACTTACCATTGTTCCAATCATACTTGTTTTGGGATAAGGTCTTGCCATCATTATTGACTCTAAATGGTCCAAGTTCCATCATTGCGCCAGTTCCAAACAAAGAACATCCAGGTCCTGTGTTCAAATTCTATTGCTCTCAATGTATTTAAATTTGGATTTTAAAAGTCATGTCATAGTAAAAACAACTCCATATTTGTGCATCTAACAGTAAATTTTACATCTGTGATATGCTGTCGTGCCTCTCCTAAACAGATATGCATATTAATTGTTTGAAGATGACTCATGGGTTTTGTGCTCACGATCCAATGTTGTAACTGCGCCTCAGAAAGATGCAATAGAGCAAAAAGATGAAGAAAGCAGAAAGATGGAGGAGATGCTACATCTTAGTTAGATGTTCTATTTTTAAGTGCAGTATTTCATTACTTATAGGTCTTGTATTTAAGGTGTTTAGCTGTTCTAATTATGTACTTGTATTGTTAAATTTTTGTATTGATGTAATAATACATATTTTAATTTTTTGGAAATGCAAATATATAAAATAGTTTCTGCTAAATTTTCATTTGGAAAATGTGGTAGATTTAATATAATGTTGTCACTAATTGCTAAATATGCTTATCCATGGTGCATTTAAAAGAGGGTCACAGGAGGGCCCATATGTGGGACCCACAAGTTTACAAAATTTTTACATTTACTACAACACTAGTTTAGGGTTGCTGTACATTATGTTTAACGTTGCCATAGAAGTTTCTGGTAACAAAAGTAGTAGTGTTGCCGTAGCGAACAAAAGCGTTGCCGTAGACCCCTACGGCAGTTGTGCCAAATGCAACGCTGAAAAAGCGTTGCCGTTTCGTTTTTTTGTTCTACAACAACGTTTTTTTGGCTTGCTGCAACATTTTGAAAACGTTGCTGCAGCTCATCTATGGCGTAGTGTAAGTTGTTAAGTGTACTTAGTTGGTCTTGATAATAACTAGTTAATAATTAGTAAGACCATGATTATAGATAAATAGCTTAATTTTAAGAAGTAAATAGAGTTTATATGTGTAAGCAAATGGACGTTGTATGTTAAAGCTATATGTTGGTATTTCTGACAACCATTGTTGCTTTATAAATTCATAGTTGAGTAGCGTATTGTAAGTTATAAGTATAAGTTGAAATTGAGATGTGATTGTTGGTTTGATTGTGGATTTGAGTCGGTTATGTTCCGACGGGCTAGTCCACTTTACAAAGGAAATGTTATCCGATTTTCGTTAAATAAATATTCTTAAATTAAAAAGTAATATAATAAGAACTAATTGTAAACCAAGTTGATACCATCTGTTATGTGCTATATGTTAAATGCTTAAGTGACGTATATGATTAGCATGTGCTTTGTGTTATGTACTTTAGTGATTATTTGATTATACTAAGTTGTTTGGTAAGTGTAACCAAAATGTGTTATATGTGTTATATGTGTTAAGTTGTAAAGCGTAATAGGATGCGTTGGGTAGAATATAGTTAGACGGTTAAGGAATTATAAGTGTACTGAAGCAGTACTTTATCTGTATATAGGTACCAGTAGGAGGACGATAAGAGCCAGTACGTGTGTAATTGGAATCTAAGAAGTGAGATGTTATCGGAGTTAACAAGCATGTTGGTTGACGAATTATGGAAGAAAGCTAGACGTATTGTCGATTAGAGACCAACGTACAAAGAAGTAGAGACTAACGTATAGAGAGTAACGAATCGATGTGTTGGAATCAAGACTGCTTGTATTAAGGCAAGTGTTTCTATCCCTCACTTATTGTTCAAGTGAAGCATATCTACTTTTGCTGTTCATAACATGTTTCTTTCAAATCAAATTACGAGTAACTTGCACCTTCTTGTACCATTCCATTAAGTTATCTAGTGAGTTATTCTTTGATATACATTGATTGTTATGCAACCTATGACTACCCTTCTTTAGATTAACAATGAACTTTGAATCTATAATCTGTCCCTTGTTTTAAACTTGGTCCTTTATTATGTTTATCATCTTATACCTTATGAACCCAATCGAACTTTCCAATCTTAAATGCGATTTCTAAAACTTAACACCTGTTTTACCACTCACTACTAAAAAAACTAGATTAGACATCGCACTTAAGACATTGGTTCCAAATGCCACCGATGTTAAAAGCCTTTCTTACATCGGTAATTTCTAAACCGATGTCTTATATAAATCAGACATCAGTTTTACTAAAACAACGATGTCTGAAACATTTAAAAATTTCTAACAACAACTTAGACATCGGTTGTCATTTAAAGCGATGCTAAAATTCTTTAAAAAAAATTCAACTACGACTTCCCCCATCTTTCTCCCCGCCTTAGAAAATTTTCTACAATTTAGTTTTCCCCCTTAAACAAATTTTCCCCCCTTAAAACACAATTTCTTCTCCAGCCCAGTTACAACCCTTCCATTTGTCTCCAAAACATTAAAATTTTAAAACAAAATTCATTAAAATTACATTGAACAAAACATAACGCGAGCTCTCAATTCCAAAATCAAACCAGCTGCTAAACTTTCCTTTCTTCCTCAAACGTAACCCTAGCTTTCCTTTCAATTAAAACTCCGATTGAACTTCATTTTCTTTCAATTAACTTTCTTTTCTTTCAATGTTCTTTCAATTACTATAACTATTAACCCTAGATTTTCATTTTCTTTGTTTCTTCAATATATTTGGAGATTTGGAGCTTTGGGTTGCGAGTTTGGAGCTTTGGGTTGCAATTTTGGAGCTTTGGAGCTTTGGGTTTGTGAGTTTGTAAGGTATTTTCTTACAACTGAGCTCTGGGTTCTTTGTTTTTTTTTTTCAAGTCAACTGAGGTTTGGGTTGCATGTATGAAATCTTTGTGTATTTCTCTATGTATTTTTGTTCAAATCAACTGATATCTGGAGATTTGGAGCTTTGGGTTGTATTTTCTTACAACTGAGCTTTGGATTTGGTTTTTGTATTTTTTAAAGTATACGGTTCTCTGTTTTTTGTTCTTTGTTCATGTATATGGGTTGCATGTATAAAATCTTTGTGTATTTCTCTATGTATCTCTGTGTATTACAACTAATTTGTTAAGCTTTGGGTTGCGATTATATGGTTTAAATATTTACGTGTTTGAAGTGTTTGTTTATAATCCCCTAAGAACATAACTTGTAATTTATTGCTAAAGCTTAGTATGAAATATGTATTTTAGTTGCATTAATATTATTAGGATAAATGTAGTATATAATCATAAAAAATTAATGTCTTAACCACCATATAATTTTTGGTATAGGGCATACGAATATATGGATAAGTCGTGGATATTTAAAGATAGAGATTCTTTAGAGTACGAAATTGGGGTTAAAAGTTTCTTGATACATGCTGAAGAAAATTGTAAAGATCCTAAGAGAATTCCTTGCCCATGTGGACGATGTGTTAATTTTTAAAAATTCTCTGTAAAAATAATAATGGGGCATATCTATGAAAATGGTTTTAGTTTGGGGTATGTTGATTGGATTTGGCATGAAGAAAAGTTAGCTAAGACTACTAAGTCATCTGTAGGCAGTTCACGCCCTTCTTCGGAACAAGCACCCGAGCACTTTGTTGGTTCAGAAACTGTTAATGTTTGTGAAGCAGCATTTAATTCTGAAGATTACGATAAAGATTCGTACGAGTTTAAGAGGTTTGGGGTTGATGCTGAACAACCATTGTATAAGGACAGTGAGTGTACTAAGTTAGAGTCGATGTTAAAATTACACAATTGGAAATTTAGGTTTGGTATTAGCGATAGTGCTTTCACTGATCTGTTATCTACAGTTGGTTCCCTACTTCCTAAAGATAACGTGTTGCTTGCTAATGCATATGAAGCCAAAAAAACTCTATCCGATTTAGGCCTTGAGTACATAAAATTCCATTCGTGTCCGAACGATTGTGTACTATACAGGAGTATACATTTTGATTCTTCCCAGTGTCCCAAGGGTCATCTATCTCGTTGGAAGGTGGGGAAAGATGGTCAACCTAGGGTTAATCTTCCTTCCAAAGTCATGTGGTACTTTCCAATCATTCCGAGATTTAAACAGATGTTTAAATCTCCTTCCACTGCTGAACTTATGACTTGGCATGCAAATAAGCGGATACAAGATGATAAGATGCGACATCCAGCCGATTCCCCTTCTTAGAAATATATCGATTATAGGTGGTCTGCCTTTGGTAGTGAACTGAGAAATATTCGTTTGGCTTTGTCAGCGGATGGTATAAACCCACATAATAACGGGTTAACAAATCGGTAGAAGGTATAGTTGCTGGCCAGTAGTCTTGGTAAGTTACAATCTTCCTCCATGGTTATGCATGAAAAGGAAGTTCATGTTGTTAACCGTATTAGTACCTGGTCCGCATGAGCCAGGTAATAATATTGACATCTATTTACAGCCACTAATTGATGATTTGAAGAAGCTTTGGGAAGAAGGTGAACCAAATGTATATGACGCGTACATACTCAAACATTTTTCACTCTAAAAGAAATTTTATTATGGACGATAAATGATTTCCCTGCATATGGAAACTTGTCAGGCTGTGTAAATAAGGGTTATAAGAGTTGTCCAATATATGGTTATGATACCGTAGCTAAATATTTAAAGCATAGTAGGAAAATGTGCTTCCAAGGTCATCGTCGATATTTGGCTAGGCATCACCCTTATTGGAGGCAAAAGGCAGCTTTTAACGGGGAACAAGAATTTTGGAACCTACGTCAAATCCTCTCCGGAGAAGATGTGTTAGCGCAGCATGAACAAATTGAATTTCCTTTTGGGAAGGAATTGAAGAAGTCAAAGAAGGTGGACTGTGCATGGAAAAAAGTCCATTTTTTCGAGTTGGAGTATTGGAAGTTTCATCATGTGCGCCACTGTCTCGATGTTATGCATATCGAGAAAAATGTGTGTGATAATATTCTTGGGACCTCACTAAATATGAAGTTTAAGTCGAAAGATAATGAGGCATCTCGTCTTGATATGATTGACATGTGTGTTAGACTTGATTTAGCTCCACAAGTAGGGGAAAAAAGCCTATCTGCCCCCTTCTCTTTTCACTTTATCAAAGGCAGAAAAAAAAAACAATGTTGTTATCATTTCTGTCTACGAAACTTCCAGCTGGACATGGATCAAACATCAAAAATTGTGTCTCCATGGCTGATTTAAAGTTATAAGGTTTGAAGTCCCATGACTGCCACATTATCATCCAACAATTACTCCCGATTGCAATTCGTTCTATTCTTCCGAAACATGTTAGGGTCACAATTATAAGATTGTGTTTCTTTTTTAACGCTTTGTGCACCAAAGTTGTTGATGTATCGAAACTAGATAAATTACAGTCAGATGTGATAATAACCTTGTGTGATCTAGAAACAATATTTCATGGATCATTTTTCGATGTAATGGTACATCTCGTTGTTCACTTGGTTCGAGAATTGAATTTATGTGGACCGGTATTTTATAGATGGATGTATGCATTTGAACGGTTTAATAAAGTGCTGAAGAGTTATGTACGAAACCGTTATTATCCGGAAGGTTGTATAGCAGAAAGTTATCTTATAGAATAATCGGTAGAATTCTGGACGGAGTTTCTTAGAGAGGGTTACACAACTGCCGGTCTTCCAAATGATCAAGAAAAACTCTCTGGTCCATTATCTACTGTGGTAATAAAGGTAGTCGAAGAAAAGGAGTGAGATGAAGTGCATCTACATTTCCTTCAGAAAAATCCTGAAGTGTATCCATATATCGTGTGAGTGCATTCATTTTTCCAATTATAATTCCTCATATTGTTAGTAAGTATATCTCTGTCTATTTTTTTTAATATCTATGCATTTTTTCAAAATGCATAAGGAGTACTTACAAGAAATTCACCGAGGGAAAAAAAAAGTGTTCATTGGCTCATGGGAGAGCATAATCGCCTATTTGCTGATTGGTTTGAAAAGAAAGTAGGTTTCATGATTAAATCTTTTTTTTTGTAATATAATGGCTATTGTTAGTTAGACTTTAAAATTAACTGTTATTTATGTTTACAATAATATGTGTAGGTTAGTGATGAAATGAGGGAGAATGGTGACAGTATTTCAGAGATGATAAGGTGGCTCGTTGGAAAACCATCATTTTCGGTTTTAACTTATCAAGGTTATTCAGTTATTGGAGTTCGATACTCTACGAAGTCTCGAGATGATGCACATGTTGTTCAAAATAGTGGGGTTTCTGTTGTTGCCAAGGCTGTTCAGGTCTCTAGCAGCAATGATTTAAATCCTGTTGAGAGCGATATGTCATTATATGGAATCATCTTAGAAGTTTGGGAGTTGGATTACCATTCATTCAAAGCCCCCTTATTCTAGTGTAAATGGGCAGAAAATGAAAAAGGCATAAAGGTGGATGATCTTGGCTTCACACTTGTCAACTTCAATCGACAAGGACACAAGAAGGATAAATATGTGTCTGTTGACCGAGTCAAACAAGTCTTTTATGTTAAAGATCCCGTTGATGCGAATTGGTCGATCGTATTAACTTCCACCACCCGAGACTATCAAGAGTTGTATAACGATGATGATTTAGGGGACACGATTATGGAACATCCCCCATTCTACTCTAGTATCCCTGCATGTGATATCAATACTGATGATGTTACGCATAGTGTTAGGCCTAATATTGAGGGAATTTGGGTTAAAAAATAATCTATATTATGTACTTCAAATTTGTTGTTTTGTTAGTCATGCCTTGAACTATTTAATATGAACACCTTTTATTTTTTGTTGTAATTGTTGTGACTAATGAACAATGCTACTTGTTGTAAAAAAATTCACTCTAAATTTACCTTTATCTGCATTCTTAATTCATATATCGTCATTCATGTATATTTGCACTCTTTTAGGCTATCTCATCATTTAAATACCAATATCTAATGGCTTTACAATGTATCATACAGATTAAAGGAGCAAAATGGTGAAGAAGTGGAAGAGTAATAGGCCAAAATCTGCTGAGCCTATCGAAGGTAATGAGGGATCTCAAGATGCCAATCAGATGTTGCCGGAGGAGAAAGAGTCTACAGAGCCTTGTGATCAATTGGATGTGCGACCAGCTATAGAACCTCAAACTCAAAGTTCAGACTCTACACAAGCAACAACGACTACTTCTGAATCTACAAAAAAGAGGCTTGGAGCTGCTCGAGGTGTTTCTGCTCTTCACAGAGTAGTGGTGAAGAAAGCTCAAGGAAAAAAATATAAAATTAAAGTTAATCAATTTGGAGTTCCTACTTGAAGTAATAGGTGTACCTTACAGTCCTATATAGGAATGTTGGCCAGGAGTATGATTCCAGTTGACATTTCAAGTTGGCCACACATGTAGATCCCGGTTTGAAACAAAAGTTATGGCTTGATATTCAGGTATAATATAATAATAGAATTAAATTACATTTAAACTTGATCTTAGGTACTATATATCCACACATTTATGAGTTATGTCATTTTTCTTTATTAGAGTACATTTAAAGTTGCTCCGGAAAGTGAGGGGATGGTGCTGAAGTCTGCAGGTGATAAATGGAGGCAGTTTAAAACTAATCTAACTACTAAACATGTGATGCTATATATTGGATCGAAGAAAAAATTGAAGAAGCCTCCGAAGCAATATGAGTTTGTGGGTAAAGAAAGTTGGAAGAGATTTGTTGAGCAGCGGACACCCGATAAATGGCTGGTATGGATATATTTTTTGCAGAATTTATTATGTTTGGTAGAATTAATTTTGTTATGTATTTTACTTTGATAGAATTTATTATGTTTGGATTATGCCTCGTAATGACTCCAACGATCTTTTTTTTGCAGTAACTGCGTAGTTTACAGAGCAAAAAAGTGCGTAAGCGGAAATATCATCACTGCTTGTCGAGAAAGGTGTACAATAGTTTGGAATTGAAGAAGAAGAAGTAAGAACCTATCCAATGTTAATGTAAATTTCAGTTTTTAATGGCTTCTAATATTTTTCCTCATTTTCAACATATAAAGAAGGGGAACATGAAGCGTGGAGAGAAACGTGATCCAGCAATTTTTTGGAAGAAGGCTCGTATGCCAAAGGATGCGAACTACGAGATTGATGAAGATCAGGCCAAGATATTCTCAGTTATTTTAAGCTTTTTTTTTTTTGCTAGAATCACCAAGAATTTATGCCCTAAATAATGCCAAGAATTTAATATTCACTTGGAACCTGGTGCTAAAAAAATTATTTTCTTGTTTTTTATATTGATAGGATGAATTACTAGAAAAGAAGGAGAAAGATGAATTCCAGCCATCTGGAAGTGATGATGTGTTGAGTACGGTACTTGAAACTGCGGAGCATCCCGGAAGAGTTCGAGGAGTTGGAAGTTATGTCACCCCAACAATGTTCTTTAATTTGTCGAAAGAGAAAAAATGTAGAATTATAAAGGGAGAGTTGCTCGCCCGTGATCGAAAGATGGCCGAAGAGTTAGAAAGAACAAGGCGGGAGATGGCTGAACTTAAGCATTGTTTAATGTATCAAATCTTCACTCTCCAATGTTATCGGACAAATCAAGTTGCCAACCCCATGAAGAAGCAGCCAAGGTTAAACCACCAACTGCGAAAGAATTGAAGGTCGATGATGATTGTATTGCTATTGACGACCCTCCTCCAACTAAAAAAAAGGTACAACCTTGGCTTTTGAGTTATACAGATTCTTTCATACATGAACACCTACAAGCTTTTGAGTTATGATTGTAAATTGACCTGTTCATACATGTGATGTAGGGTCCTCAATCATGTGAGCTTGCTGTGGAAAGCTTAGAAAACATGGTGGCTTTTGGTACAGTTTTTGATGATGAAGAAATGAATGTTTCTGTATATGGAGTACCGTTAATGCCTGGACATGTTCGTGTGTCGGTTGACGGACACATCAAGCCAGATGCATTAGTTCCCGTGCCTGTGGCCGATGAAATAAAGTTAGTTCGTGAAGCTGTTGGCTCGCACTTGGCATGGCCTCGCGATTTGATCATCTTCCCAACCATGACGGTATAATTTTAATTATATAATGTCTCTATTTTTTTTACATGTTCTTGTTGCTAGATTAAAATGTCATTACAGAAAATACTATTATTCTTCTTAATCATTTGTAGAAAAAGAAGAAGGTAGAGGTTCAATCAATGCCAAGAAATGAGCTGAAAAATCAGGGCTTGTTGAATAAAGTGAAGCTGAATAAGAATGTGCCCAGTGATTATAAGTTTTTGTACAATTTTGTGATAACAACAATGAAAGATAGTGGAGGATAAGTACCGATTCCATGTAATTAATTCCGATGTGTTTGGAGCTGAGAAGACAATTTATATATTGCATGAGAATTTAACAGCCTTGTTAGAGTTTGACATGATCGGACAAGCTGCCATATCTGCTTATATGGCGTAAGTAATTTTTTTCGTTCTTTTAATTTTTCATATTCCAGAAGGATGCTGTGAGCAACATAATTTTCTCCCATGTAGGCACTTGCAAACAAAAATTCAGAAGAATCGAAAGAAATATGATGCAGTCCTGTATGGCTTTTTCGATCCTGGAGCGACATATCATTTGAACGATGAATTTAAAAGTTATGTTGTTAGTCGTTTGAGAGAGGGTAATGACTGTCGTTTATACTTCTTTCAGCATAATCATAAGTAAGTCTTTGTAGTTAAGTTTATTTTAGTAATTATTATATTTAGGTCAAATTTAAACATTCTGACTTGTAATAAAATTCTGACTTGTAATGCAGCTACCACTGGATTTTGGTTATAATATGGGATGGTGATATTTACCTTCTGAATCCTTTGTCTCATCCTGTGCATTTTAAGAATTGGAAAATGCTTTATCAGAGTAATATATTCCCACCCCGACTGCTTGTACAATTTTATATAAATATATTAATTATTTTCCTACTTGGAAAATTTCTCATGAACAATGTGTCATTCTTTTATGCAGGGCACTTAAATCTTACAATTCTGAAACTGGAAGGGGAAATAAACCTTCTAAAATAAAGAATCTTTTAGTAAGTATTTTGCATTTTAACTTTTACTATTACTGTCTAATTAGTTTCAATTTTTTGGGTTGTGACTTATATTATTATTATTGGAATAAGGATCTCCGAAACAACCTAGTGGGCTTGAATGTGGTTATGTCGTCATGCGGTACATGAAAGATATCATTTTGGATGAGGACTTTTCTTTTACTACTAAGGTATGCCTATTAATTTATGAATTGTCCAAGTCTAATTGGGGGCATGGTATAGAACTGTTTAGGATCAGTGTTGCATGTGCTAATTTTTATTTTGTGTTTTACTTCTTAGTGGGCGACCAAGAGTTGGAAGACTTACACAGCACAGGAGTTGGATGAGGTGCGCATGGAGGCATTCGAGTTTATCGAGGATAAAATGTGAAACATTTGGTTAAGTCCGCTGGCCGGTTACCTTTTTCATATTTTTGTTTTGATCAGTTGGAATATTTTAGCAGACTCTTGGTTTATGTTGCAAGTATCGTTTGTTCAACTAGTTTTGTGGTTAGACAGTTCAGAAGTTATCGATATGGAATATTGTCCGATGTTTTAGGTTTGAAATATATGTTTTGGTAATTGGTTATCGATGGTAACCTTGAATTGTAGCCATATGAGCTATTTTGTGAATTTGGTAATGATCAATATTAGTTATCATGTGGCATTTTTGTTGAGATTTTTGGTAAATGTCTATATATATATTGTAGCAGCTGGTGTACGTAATTAAGAAGCGGGGACAATTCAAATTAACATCACAGAAAACTAAAAACGATGTCTTAAAACCGATGTGGAAATTAGATTACACTAATATTTAAAGCAAAAAAGACATCAGTATAATTCAAAAAACCGATGTTAATAAGGGTATACAACATTGCTTAATATGAAAAACCGATGTTAATACCATGCATTCAACAATAGGTATTGCATATAAACCGATGTGAAAGGTATCATTCGTAAAAAATTAACTAGTGAAACCGATGTCTTTAAAGTATCTTACAACGGATATTCCAAAAATGTGATGTCTAAGAGTATCTTTAACATCGATTCTAAAACTGAACTGATGATAATTAATCTCTTAGACATCGTTTCTGTTTTAGTTATCGATGTCAATGTCTATTAAAAAAAAATAGACATTGAAAAAATAGTTTCAATTCAATTTTTATAGTTCCCTGGTGAAGTGAATGCATTTTAAGGCTTCTATAGTTCCATAACTTATTTTTAAAATATTTTTTTTTGTATAAAAATAGAACAATTCAATTTTTATACAAAAAAAAAGAAAATTTTAAAAATAAGTTATGAAACTATCCGCAAAATGCACCTTAAAATCCGTATTTTGTGTCCCCAAGGTAAAGAACCAAGGGGGACAGAGGGTGTAAAACAACCAAAATATTATGAAAGCAATAAATTAAATTAAAAGAAAATTAGCTGAGATGAAGGGGCGGGGAGTGAAAATGTAGAAGCGGCAAAATTGCCACCTTTGAAGAAATTTTATTAAACAAAATTGACAATTATTTAGACTACCACATAAACACATACAAGCTTACAACCCTCTTTCTCTCACTTTCAAAGTAGCGGCTCTGTTTCTCTGGCTGTCAACATATGGGTTCTTCAAGAAAAAGGGTTTTCAAGATTTGGGGTTGTGGGCTTATTTAGTTAGGGTTTTGATTGGGGTTCCATTCATTTGGATTTAGGGCTTAGGTTTCTTAAAAATATATTTAGGATTCTTTAGTCATGATTTCTTGAATTGGGTTGTTGCTTCACGCTTCAATTACTGCTTCTTCAAGTGGGGCTTATTCAAGTGGGGTTTCACTTTTAGTGGACTTGTTATTTCATATTGGTTTTGATTCAATTAGGTATTGTACTCACTTCAAATAATATTTTTGATCTGTATTATTAATTTCTGTTTGTATGCTTCAAATATTGGATGTGTTTTATTTAATTACGAAAAAAGTGCTTAGAAAGCTAAGGCTGACAAAACAAAGGCTGAAATGAGAGGGAAATGTACAAGTTGCAAGGTACACCAAGTTATAAGTACTACGAAGTCCTTTTTTTTTCCTTGGTTGGAAGTTTTAAGGTTTAGGTTTTTCTCTTATTAGTTCCATTTATGTTTCAGGTTTTGCATTTTTGAAACAAGGCAACACTAAAAGCAATTCCAGGTGGTGAATTAAATAATGACTCTCGAAAGATTAGTTTTAGATGGGATGTGGAGAATTGTTCAAACATCTCTTCCTCTGTATACTCTGCTCTTTCAGTGTCTTCATCTACTAGGAATACTGACCAAACTAGTAAACCAAGACTTATATACTAATATGTTATCTCTAAAGTTCTAATCTTTCAATAATTGTGAAATTAGTTACTTTAACTTCTAAGAAATAGAAAGTACTATTGAAGGTTGTTGAAACATATGCACGCTAGGCTAAACAAAATTAAAATTCTGTTACAGGATTTTGCGTTTGCTAATAAGTACAGAGGTGTGTACAGCAGTACATTGAGAAAATGGGTTTGCCCCTTTTACTGTGATTTTTATGAATATGAGGTAAAAACTACCACCCTTTCCGAAAGATTAAAGATTTATATTCTACTGTTCATTATAGTTGAAGGCACGGTGTTGGTATATATGATTTATTAGAGCTCACAGTTGGTGTAAACGATTTTGTTTTGACACACTTGCAATGTTGTTACTTTGCCCTTTAGATTTTGAATCAGAGCCCGGAACCATTAGAGGTGATCTGGCCGTTGTTGTTGGAAGGTATGCATTCTTCGATAAAAAACATAATGTCCTGCATCTCTTACAAAATGGGTTGAAAAAGTCGATTCACGTTACTCAAAATTGCATCTTCTACTGAATGCTTTGGGAGTTGGCAGCTTTGTGTGTACCATGGAATGAGAAGAATTTTATTTATTTTCTAGTAGTGTTGTATTCTGATTTATATTATAGGGTTGAGGGTTATAAAACCCTGTACTTGTATTGGTAAATTTTTGTATTGATGTAATGTTACATGTTTTAATTTTTGGGAAATGCAAATATGTAAAATAGTTTTTGTTAAATTTTCATTTGGAACATGTTGTGGTAGGTTTAATATAATGTTTTCACTAATTGTTAAATATGCTTATCCATGGTACTAAAAGAGGGCCCATATGTTGTTTTCAAAATAAGTTGTTTTTTTAAAAGTAACTTGAAGCTACTTAGACTGGGCTGATCTATATTATCAGTAAGTTTAATGTACTTCAAGGTAAAGGTTTCAAATGTTATCAAAGCTTTTCTGAGATTAATTTCCATAAGATTTTATTAAATTTTCTACAATCGAGTATGTTCATGATGTTCTAGTTAACCTATGCTTTACCTTGTAATTCAAATTCTTGCAAATTCTATATCATCTATGCAATCTTTTATCATTGTTCATCAAAATGATTGGTTTATTTAAATGATTTTCTGAGATTTACTGTTTTTCAAAGTTATGTTTTTATAAAAAATTTAGGAACTCCGTCAAAATGGTTTCTACAGATTCCTAAAGATTGGAGAAGCGTAAGTGGTCGGATAACACCGATCCAGCGTGTTTGTGTATATTATGTTGTTGTTCTGGTGGGACCAGCCCAGCACTTTTATAGGCCAATGTGTTGCCTCTTGGGAACCCAAGTTATCCTAATGAGAGGATTGCTGTCGAGAGGGACTTTATGTCTGTTATGGGGACTTTACGTGGCTGATCACCCGTAATGTCTGTTGATGAAAAATAAAACCTCCAATCAGTTTTCTTAAAGTGAATGATTACTTTTAAGTTACTGTGATATGAAATTGGGTCACCATGCAAAATATTAAATGTTTTTAAAAGGTTTTATGAAAGGAATGTTTTGATGGAAAGTTTTGTTTTGAAGAATGAAAAGTTTAATCCTCTAATGGAAGTTAAATTACTCTCTTGAGTTAAATTGATCATTGATATTGTTCATCAATGAATTATCGAGATATTGTTATTTCATTATATTATTAACTTGCTGAGCATTGTTGGCTCATTCTTGCTTTATTTTCCCTCCTCTTTCAGTTGGGGTTAAGGATTGACTACCTACGAATGACAATTCGAATGAGAGCGATGAGGTGTTCTATAAAGAATAGATTTCAGAGTCAGCATGGACACATACACATACAGTAATGAAATGCGCTTCAGATAAGAAAGTATAGTAGTTATAATAGTTGTTGTAATTTAGATTCTTGTTTCATACTATAACCTGAGATCGATTCTCGTTGAGGGGTCGTCTTTATAATTAACTTATACTTAATTGTATTGGTTGTGGCACCAAATCCTGACCCCGGATTTGGGGCGTCACAAAGGAGACTACCTTCTTCATCCAGTTTTAGAGAGTACAACTCCATCTTCAAATTAAGTCGGTTGGTCAACAACTTCGGCGCATAGATGCTTGCTAACTTGTCCCATATCTCCTTCGGTATTGACTCTTTCAACAAGTTATACCTCACATCGGGTACAAGCGCCAGCCTGATTGTACTCGCCGCTCTCTTCTGGATTTTCACCCAATCTGCATCACTCATCTCTTTCGGCTTCCTCTCCTCTAAGACATCATCAAGTCCTTGTTGAATTAACACATCCTTGACGGTTAATTGCCACATAGTGAAATCTGTCTTCCCATCATACTTGGGTGCATCAATCCTTAGCTACTTTAGATCCTCCATGAAGCCAAGAAAATCAACTCAAGACCAACTAACAACGCGCAAAAAGTCTACTTCGTGATTGCCTTCTCTTTAACGCCGAATTTACTTCTCGAACCCAAGCTCTTGATACCAGTTTGTTAGGATCGCATCCACTATAGATCAACGTTAATCAGACACAATAACAAACACGAAAGTAAAGAACATAACAAATTAATGTGGAAACCCCTCAAGGGAGTGTAAAACCATAAATCCACTAAATATGAATGTATTATAAGATTGGAGTCGCTTCCTTACTCAACACTCTTGAATACAATCACCTCACCTTGATTATAAAAGCTCTCTCTTGTGTATCGTACACAACTCTCTAACTTTTGCAATGCTCCAAAACTCCTACAAATATCTATATTTATACGCACCACAAATATTCTAATCCTATTCTATATCAAATCCTATTCGTGACAATTACCATCTTTTCTTATATTGGATAGAAATCCTTCCACAATTGATATTCCTATTAAAATAAGAATTACCTTAATGATCATAAATTAGAATTCTGCTCATAATAAGATTCTTAACTTAATTAGGAATTCGGGACGGAACCCAACATATATAGCTAATGCTTAATCTTTTACCCTTTTTGTTACCCTCTGAGACCCAAGGCTAGGGCTGCCTGTCAGCCTGTACAACACTGCTTCACTTAAGGACCTGTATTGTTGATTGAGCTTCCTTATACACTATATATTTGACATACACCAATGGGTTGGTGACCGTTCATTAGAAGTTGGGGAGGCTATACATCTAGTTAATATATCTATGATTGAATTGGAGGATGCTTACCTTTTTTCGTGTTTTTTCTTTTCAATCTTTTAGTTTAATTTAACTATATAAGAATGTATTCTTCAAGTTCTCTTTTTTGTATTTATTGGTAAATCCAATAGTAGGTCGATATGTCTTTTCATTTTAAATAAGTATTTTTTTTGGTTTAGATATATATGCATTGACCGTTGTGGAGCATATATGTATGCTCAGCCATACAACATCGCACTCCAATACCACTTTTGGCCCTAGGTATAGTCTGCCACTTTGTACATAACCCTCAAAGAATAAAACCGTCATGTTCAGTCCCTAATGTATGTCACCGTGTGCATATAGACCATTTCTTCTAAATTCCTTACAAAAATACCCGTTTCAAAAATACCCCTTTGGATAATTATTTTTTTCAGCCCTTTGAGTAAAAAGTTGTACTTAACATTCAAAAAAAAATTGTGAGGTTGTATAGTTTAACTATTTAAGTATGGGAAAAATCAGACACGGTAAGAAAACCAGAATAAATGTGACGAACAAAATGACGCAGTTTAATTTCACCGACTACCATCATATTTAAAGTCAACCTTGATAATTAATCGGTCAGCCTTAAATATGATCGACAACAGTCACATTTATGGACGGTCAAATTAATGGGTCATAATTAGTATTTCGGGCCCACAAAAGAATGGAGGGAAACTTCCCGCCCAAAGAACAAAATTTGCTCGGTTTAAATTTGACCAATGACGGTCAATAGGAGGCAAAATCCCCGCCAAATGTCCACCAAAATATTTTAAAACAAATTTGACTGAATTCCGTGGAATTTATAAATGTGATCGCTAGCAGTCAAAAGTACTTTAAATAAAAAAAATCAAAAATTTGAAATAAATACTAAAACAATTTAACAAATTTTGAAAAAAAATAGCGGAGTACCATAGTTACAAAATTTACATGTTAAAAATTACTAAACATATTTAAGTTTTAAAGGAGATAAATAAAAGTTGACTGTATATTTGTTTTAAAAGTTTTCAAAAAGTAAATAAATACTTAATAAATTTTATAAACTACAATTAATTAATGAGTTTATTATGACAATATAGTGTATACGTTACGAAACAGTAGAGGTAAATATAAGTATCGTGTCAAAATATTTTAAACAATACGTTATATTGAGTGTCAAAATATTTTAAACAATACGTTAAATATAATTTGAAATACATGGTTTAACATTTAGATTTAGGGGTTAGGCAACGAATATCTAGTGTTACTAATTTTACGCGATTCAAATTACAATTTGAACGATCCAACCGTATATAGATAAACATTATATGTTTATTTTAAATTTATTAAAGATGTTTGAAATTTTTCAATATTTATTTACTGTTTTCTAAAAAATTAAAATATTTTATAAGTATAATGTGCCTACATATTATGTACATGAAAAAATATAGAAGACATTAATAGTCATTGAGTAAAGTAAACATTAACAATATTATATGTTATTTAAATGATTCTATTAAGTACATGGTTTAAGATTTGAATTTAGGGGTTGGGCATTGAATGATTAGGTTTTGTAATTTTATGTATTCAAATTAGAGTTTGAACGATCCAACCATATGGATGTTAAATTTAATAGATTTTAAGAGTTTATGCAAAAAAATTAATGAGTGTAGGTATTGCATATATTAGTTATTGTAACTAACTAAATTTTATCATCTTCGTAAAATTGACCATTTTTTGTCATATTTATAAACTTGACGGCTGATAGTCAATTTTAACCACGTATTTGACCGTAAACCCTAATCGGCCAAATTTAGTAAAGTTAATTCAAAACAGTTGAACTTTTAAATTTGAGTCATGCAAACAATGTGGGTGAAACACATCCAGAAATCGAGATTTAACTAAACAAATTAATTAAAAATCCAATGGTTCTGATTCATCACAGCTAACCCCTCTTACATATATACACTCATTATATACATACATATGTCATAACTCTTATAATCTCCTTCCTCCTCCTCTCCCCTTCTCCCTTCTCCCCCTTCTCCCTTTCTTTTACACACAAATATAAATAAGAGAAAAATGTCCTGAGATATATCTCAGGGAACTTTTACTAAGATACATATAAAATATTCTTTAAATCATGCTGGGCCTGCAGGGCTAATTAAATTTTTTTGAAATTACTAAAATACCCACCCCATTTTTATATGTAAAAAGTAGTTATCTCAGAGAACTTACCTGAGATATATCTCAGACTCCCTACTCTCTATAAATATATATATATATATATATATATATATATATATATATATATATATATATATATATATATATATATATATATATATATATATATATATATATATATATGTATATACACAAACATATATTCTTAATAATAAATCTCTCTCTTACAAATCTATGTTCCCTATATACAACATCAATAATAACAAAATCAACTTGTACTTTGATAATTCCGGTGACAAAAAAATTTCCGGCAACCAAAGTTAGTATTCTGGCGACTCAAGCATCTCCATCGACAAATCTACTTCCGATAACCATTTTCATCAAGCTAAATAAGTAAAAATTAGTATTTTTAAATCCAATTGGAAACTTTTAGTTGAATTCATATGGCTTTGTTTGTAATGAAAATATTTGTAATAATTAAATTGAAATATGCATTGAAATTATTTTGCCTCTTGAATTATTCATATAACATGAATTATGTGATATTTGTGTTGATTAGTGACACTAAAATATAAAAATAAAATGTAAATTGTAGCAGATTTTTTGCAAAAAAGCAGCATAAATGCGGTACGATGTGTTACAATTAATTTTGACCGCTTCCGGTCAAATTTATAAATATGACCAAATACGGTCAAATTTGATGCACGTTAGGCGCCAAATTCAAAAAAAAATCAAATTTCAAAATTTTAAAAATATCGATCAAATTTAATTGGTCAATTTTTAGTCGGTCAAATTTAATCGGTCATAGTTAGCTAAATTTGACCGATTATAGTAAATTCGACTAGCTTAAGAATGATCGAATTATTCCGATCATATTTAGCAAAATATGACCCGCTGGCGGTCATAATTAGTTAAATATGACTGGAATAATTCGATCATATTTAACCGATTTTCTTGTAGGGGTTAAGGGCTTACAAGCTACAGCTAATAAAAAATCAAATTTTCTGCAATTGATAATGCAACTTATCGCCATAACTCTTAAAGTTAATGTGGCGGCACACCATTAAAGCCATGACATGTTTCTCTTTTTTCGAACTTCAAATCCGGGGCTGAAGTGAACATGCATGTGTTTACCAGGACTTCCATTTCAAAACTAATGTTGTCATTCTTGATCATTCATTTAATTTACAATTTTAGGTTTGGTAGGTCTGCTTAGTATGATTTGAGTGCCATGTGAGATAATTTCAGGAACAAGGGTTCCTGAGTTTTTAATACATAAATGTTTCTGTGTTTTAATGTGTTTTAGAGGATTAAAATGCAGTAAAACAAGTTAGAATTAGAGATTTATGACATGGATCAGGTAGAAATGTAGAGAAAGAGAGAAGCTTATTACTGGAGCGAGAAAGAGTTGTAGAGAGGTAAATTTTTGGTGGAAGTAAATCCGTTAAATTCTTAAAATCACTACAGCAAATAGAGGCTTTTATGACCAAAAACTTCTGACCAAATTCGTTTCAGAGCCTAACTCCTAACATATTAACTTTTTTGTCACAAGATTAGTCTAGCATCCGACTAATTGAAGTAGACCCAAGAAACAGTAAGAACAAAAGGGATGGCTCTTCTAATTTTGGTCTGCCAGCTGCTTACTTTTGCCCTCAACATTTAATAGGGGATATGGTCGAAATAACTGGACTGGCATTCTTGCTACTTACAGTCTTGATTTAATATATCTATTTACAAAGGATATGGGGTTAGGACACATTCCAGACTTAACCATTCCTAACTCTATAGACAGTGATGCTGCTGAAGTCGAATTTGATCATATGGCCGCTGAGTCTTCTTCAGATGATAACTCTTATAGTGAAGATTATCCACAAGTTTACAAGGGTCATCGCAACAACATAGGAATGGTGAAGGAGGCAAACTTTTTTGGGCCAAGTTGTGAGTATGTTGTAAGTGGATCAGATTGTGGCAGAATATTTATATGGAGGAAGAGAAATGGGGAACTGTTGTGTGTTATAAAATATGTTATCCGTTGGTTTGTTGATGTTGAACCTTATCCCCATTAAAACGGGCTTGCTAGCCGGGGGAAGCTGGGTGACATTAGACTGTGGATCCCAAAAGCTGTTGAGAGAGAGCTACTATTCACCAAAGGTAAGACTTGATAATCTTTAACATAGGTTGTGTTTATCACAATAATTTTTTTCAAAGAACTACAATCCAGTTTGAGCCAATATTTTTCATGTGCATTCTTTTGCGCCAAGACTGTGCTACTGCATCTTTTAGCTGTAGACAATACTCTAATGTGACTTTACATTTGCAGCCGTAAAAGAATATTACCAAGCTGTGTAATGCAGATTCCTAACCAGATTTCTCTATATTACTGATTGTATCTATATTATATTATATGATTTCCTTATTCTTAAAAATGGATGCATGATACTGTCATATGTTATATTTTTGGTAATTATTTTTCCCTTTTCATTTAGGCCTACAAGTTGAAATTGTAGCTTAGGATTTTTAGTCTTATGTCAAAAATTAATACAAGCTATATATGTTGAATTGAATTCGATATTGGTAATTGTAGTGATTATTCTTTTATTAATGGTGGTGGAAACAGTAATGGTTACACTACAAGAATTTCTGATTTTAACAACGGAAATTGCCAACGGAAATATGTCCGTTAGTGATTACTAACGGATTTACGATGGAAAAACAAGTTGTTGAAAAGCCAACCCTCTAACAACGGATATCCAACAAATTACTAACAAGCATCAATTCTGTTGGTATTCTATTGGGAAAAATGTTCCAAAAAATGGGCACTAGAAATGCCGCCCAGTTAAATGTGGGAAAATTGGGCGCTAAAAATGTTGCTAAAATCCCGCCCATTTCTAGCTATGAAATGCCAATGGGCTGCCAACAGAATGGTCATATTCTTTCCATCATATATATTCCGTTACTAATCTGTTACAATTTAAAATATTTCCGTTACTAATCCGTTGTAGTTTAAAGTTGCAATTAATATCACAGACGAAACAGAAATATTACTCAGCTTTTCCTTCAACATATTACCAACAAATTATATTATCCAAAATTCGAAGCTATACAACTCGCCTAATTAAGGTCATTAACCATACTGTCCCGTGCTTAGTTTTAGTTTTTGAGTACAATTTTTAATTGTAATTATGAAAATTGTTTTCTATGATATATATGTGTTGATTTTTTGGATCTTATTCTAGAATTCTCAACTTTGTATTACTTTTATGGGCTTTGTCTTGTGATTAATTGTCTAAATCTCATATTATCATTTTCTATTTTTGATAAATATATATAAAAAATTAGTTAGTTTATATAATTTTATCTTTCATTAGAGTGTTTTTTATGCATGCTGCTTAGTTAATTATATATATATATATATATATATATATATATATATATATATATATATATATATATATGTATATATATTGTTAGGTAATTAATCATATTAGTTATTTACATATAAATTATATAATTAAACATATTTATATTTTGCTCATGTTAGTTAGTCTAATTATAGGTGTATACTATATTTCAAAAGAGAGTCGACATTTTAATTTTGAAAAATTTAAGATAATTGTATCCTTGGATATATATATATATATATATATATATATATGTTAATTGTCGAAACCGTACGGATGTTAATAGGTACTCATTCTAGTGTTGAGAAAAAATAATCAAAAAATAAATAGGCACGGTTGTACCGCATCTTAACGGAAACGTTGTAATAGTACAGATTCTGGTAATGGGGCGCGTGCCAGATTCACTGAATGATTTTTTTAAATGATTTTTTCGACGATCGAACCGTAAGAATGTTAATAGATACTCATTCTAGTGTTGGAAAAAAATAATCAAAAAATAAAAAGGCTAGGTTGTGCCGCATCTAAACGAAAACGTTATACTAGTACGGATTCCGGTAACGGGGCACGTGCCAGATTCACTGAATGATTTTTTTAAATGATTTTTTCGACGATTGAACCATAAGATTGTTAATAGATACTCATATTAGAGTTTCAAAAAAAAATCAAAAAATAAAAAGGCTCGGTTGTGCCGCCTCTTGACGGAAACGTTGTATCCGGTAACGGGATGCGTGTGAGATTCATTGAATGATTTTTTAAAATTATTTATACGACGATCGAACCGTACGGATGTTAGTAGATACTCATTCTAGTGTTGAGAAAAAATAATCAAAAAATAAAAAGGTTCGGTTGTGTAGCATCTTAACGAAAAACGTTGTAATAGTACATATTTCGGTAACGGGACGCGTGCCAGATTCACTGAATGATTTTTTTTATTGATATTTTTCACGATCGAACGTTAAGAATGTTAATAGATACTCATTTTAGAGTTGGGAAAAAAGAATCAAAAAATAAAAAGGCTCAGTTGTGCCGCATCTTGACGGAAACGTTGTAATAGTATAGATTCCGGTAACGTGACGCATGCCAGATTCACTGAATGATTTTTTTAAATGATTTCATTTCATCGATGATCGAACCGTACGGATGTTAATAGATACTCATTTCATCGATGATCGAACCGTACGGATGTTAATTGATACTCACTCTAGTGTTGAGAAAAAAAATAATCAAAAAATAAAAAGGCTCGGTTGTGCCGCATCTTAACGGAAATGTTGTCATAGTACATATTCTGGTAACGGGACACATGCAAGATACACTGAATGATTTTTTTAAATTATTTCTTCTACGATCGAACTGTACGGATGTTAGTAGATACTCATTCTAGTGTTGGGAAAAATAATCAGAAAATAAAAATGCTCGGTTGTGCCGCATCTTCATGGAAATGTTGTAATAATACAGATTCCGATTACGGGGCGTTTGTCAGATTCACTGAATGATTTTTGTAAAATGATTTCTTCGACGATCGAACCGTATGGATGTTAATAGATATTCATTCTAGTGTTGGGAAAAATAATCAAAAAATAAAATGGCTCGGTTGTGCCTCATCTTGACGGAAACGTTGTAATAGTACAAATTCCGGTAATAGGGCACGTGCTAGATTCACTGAATAATTTTTTTAAATAATTTATTCTACGATCCAACCATACCGATGTTAATAGGTATTTTTATGCATATATACATATAGATAACATGATATTTATTTTATTTTAAATTAATATATTAATTAAAATAAATAAATTACAAAAATTTAAAAAAATAGAGTAAAAAGCACTTCGTGTACTTGCACTTTCACGAAATCTGCACTTGGGATACTCAACTTCAAAAACCCCACTTGCAATACTGGACTTTCTAACTTTTTTACAACGTGTGTACTTCCGTCAATTCTGTCCAACTCCGTTAGTTTATGTGGGGGTATTTTAGTCTTTTTCTCATTATCTTCTTCCTTAAACTCATTTCCACCATTGTTAAATCTTTTAGGGTTCATAGCAAAAAATTATGGTTTCTTAATTCTGAGTTCGTTCAGGTGTTTGGTTGGTATAAATATCTTCGTATGATTGTATTGAGTCTATTTATATGCTTAATTTCATTGTTTATGTTCGAAATTAGTAAATTCGAATTAGGGTTTGTAAGTCAAATTGGGGTTTTTTGATTTAAGGATTTTCTAGTGATTTTGATGAGTGATATAGCTTCCAATGATTCTTTGTAATCGATTTATGTATTTAATTTAAGTGTCTATGTTCGAAAGTGTATAAAACGAAGTTAGAGTTTATATGAACTTTTCAATTGATCGTTTGGAGATATTAAGCAATTGTCAATGAAATTGAAGGCCACAAGTAGTTTGGTTATGATATGAGCTTCGTTTTAATATGTGGAACGCTGTGATTGATTCCGTTTTTATGTAAAACGGAGTTTTGGCCGGAGTTGCATCGAGCTCGTCGGAAAATAAATCTTAAATACTCAAACTGGATATCATATTGTAGAGGAGAAAGATACGATCATGTTGCAATTTAAACCCATTGATTTCGTTAAGAAAATAATGAGATATTCGAGTTTTAAATTCCAAAAACGTTCATCAATGGTGGATTGTAATTTGAAGAAGAAGATGACTAGTAAAAAGACTATTTTACCCCTATTTTAGTGAACGACGTTAACCTGATTTGACGGAGATACACAAAGTGTAACGAAAATTAAATTAGAGTATTGCAAATAGGGGTTTTTGAAATTCAGTATCCCAAGTGCAGATTTCGTAAAAATACAAATACACGAAGTGCTTTTTACTCAAAAAAATATGATAAAAATTAGGACGAAAAGATGAAGCGGCAATTTTTGCCCCAATCCCAATTCCCAAAATTATTACAAGCCTTTCAGTCATTTCCCTCCAAACAAAAATCACATTTTCCCCCCGTTCCCCCTCCTCCCTCCTCCCTCTCTCTCTCAACTTTTGAAGAAAACACAGAACACACCCACACCACACAGAACCCAAACACACTCCACACCCAACACAGAACACACTCTCATTTTATTGATTCAAATCGAAGTATAAACCCTAGCTTTTTTAATTTGTTCATCATCTCGATCGTCAATAAAATCAAAATATAAACCCTAGCTTTTCAATTACTATAATTATAAACCCTATAATTTCAATTACTCACAAACCCACTTGCAAAATCACAAACCCTAGCTAAATAAATTCAATTCAAAGCTGTATTCGTGTTAATGAAGCTCGATTTGACTTTCTTTCTCGTCAATTAGCTTTTTTTCTTCGAGTTTATGTTTGAAGATTGATTTTGTTCTATACTGTTTTAACTGTTTGTATATGATGATTGCAGAAGAAGACTCATGAGAGCATTAACAAGAGGCTAGCACTTGTGATGAGGAGTGGTAAATACACTCTTGGTTACACAACTGTGCTTGAGTCTCTCTGATTCTCCAAATGTTTCATTTTTATACTCTTCTCCTTCATTCTTGATTTTGATTTTTTTGTGATTTGGATGTGTTTATGTAATTTGGTTGATGGGTTTGGTTTAATATGAAATGGGTTGTGATGTGATGCCTGATTTGAGGTTGTGTGTGTTTATGTGATTTTTTACGGTTGGTTTGGGTTGTTATTGTAGGTAAGTTGATTATCATTTTGAACAATTGCCCGCCATTGAGGAAATCTAAGACTGAGTACTATGCCATGCTTGCAAAGGTTGGAGTGCACCACTACAATGGAAGTAAGTGTAGGAGGATGTTAATTATTCTGCATGCTACCTTCTTTAGCATTACTATAAATTTGATGCAGCAAGCAACACAGTGCTTTGGCATAGCATGTGTATGCATAAGTTTGTAGTCAATAGAGTTTATAACTAGGAGTTATTCATGTGACTTCAGGTGAACCGTAACTGCTTTTGCCACACTCTATGAATTTATCTAAACTTTCTCATTTGTGGTTCTATTGCTATCTCGATGTTTGATTCTGAATGTTACATGATTGAAATACTGTTGGTGGTTTGAAACGGAAAATTTACTGGAACCTAGTGGAAAGTTATAGTTCAGTAGTAGTCAATTTTTGTGCAAAGTATTTGTCATCAATCGTGTCTTTTCTAAATGTAATGTAAATTTCATGTATGTTGTAGGTTAGCTGCTGACAGTCAACTAATATTGGATCATTTAGGAACTGCAAAAGGTGTAAAAAAAATTTGTTTTTAAATACCGAGGAGGAAATTACCTGTAAGGCCTGACTCCGATCTCCCAAGTTCTTTTTATTTCTTAGCATGATTTAGGATCCTTCTTATAGCAGCTTGTGGATAATAGTTCAGAATTTTATGTACTACGATGATAGCCTCCTTTTCTATCTGTTATATTGTTTAGTTATTTATTACTATAATTTTTTGATTTCCCCGTCCCTGTTCCTCCTCTCTCTCTCTCTGTCACTAACCTGTGTTAGTAAGATTGCCTTGTGCTTGTCTGTATAATTGGCTGCTGAGTGAAAGAAATTGTCAGGAATAGCTTTATGTCTGCAGGAAAGGGAAGTACATTTCATAGGATTTAATATAAAGCATGTAAACAGATTTGTTGTAGTTGCAGATCACATATTTTAATAATTAACATGATTCATCATGGAGGCTGATCTTCATACTTTACACAATTTTAAACCCGATCACTTAAATTGAAGAAGGTAACTACGTAAGTTTTCCATGGTTCGCTATATTTGCTGTGCTAAACATATTTTGAAGGAAAGAGAAAAAAAAGGTGATACTCTACCTCTTAAAATTTACAGACGAACTCCCAAATGTCGAGGAATATAGGAGTGAATATTCATTATTTTTTATTGACAGAAATAGTCACCTTTTTTGTTATAATTTTCTTCCCTGCCTTTACTTATTTATTACAAATTTCTAGGCTTTTCTGCTGATTGTTATAGTGTTAACAAAATTGTCTACTAGATTCAGGGAGTCAAGTTTACGCAATTTTTTAGGAAGATGGTGACATCTAATTATGTTAGATTATGATGTGGATTATCATATTGAAAGTGCCTGTATCATCCTAAAAGATTTTAGTTTTAACCCATGTTACCCTGTTTCTTCTTCTTTGTACTATTTTCCTGTTGGGTTGGTTTCCGTGTGATCTATTGGTAAGGGTTTTCGCTAAAGAAATAGTTATAGTGATGTGTATAGGATTGTAGAAATGGTTTGAGAATGGTCTTTACTTGTACATATGCGTGTATACTAATTTCTTGTGAATTTGACATAGCATATAATAGCATAGTATTATAATTGTTCTTTTAATATCTGCCATATTTTAATATATATTCCTAACCAACAGAACCAGACAAATCTGCCACCAACCGACTCCAGGTTGAGGCCATATCAGAGACATTTAGAGAACGGGGAATATGAGCTTGCTAATCGCTCAGGACTTCAAGACTGATCTAAGGTTTCAGAGTCATGTTGTTTTAGCATTGCAAGAGGCTGCAGAGGCATATTTGGTTGGTCTTTTCGAAGACACCAACTTGTGTACTATTCATGCCAAGCCTCACCATTATGCCCAAGGATATCCAATTGGCAAGGAGGATCCGCGGTGAACGGGCTTGATCTGCTGTATGTCTAGCTTGTTGGTGGGTGGTGCTGGTGTAATGATGGATTGCTCTTTTTAGTTTTTAGGAATTATATGTATGGCTTAAATTATAGCCAGATTGATGGTCGTTTTAAGTAGGATATTGTTGGTACAATACAATGTGTTTGTTCAATGTTGAAAAACTTCTGGTATCATGGAAACTGTTTGCAAGTATGTTGCTTTGTTATATTAAAAAAAATTAAAAATAATTTTTAGCTATTTTTCCCTTTTTAATTAAATTTTAAAAATAGTCTTCTGTTGGTAAAGGGTTACTAAATTTAACAACGAATTCAGTTCCGTTGGCAGGGTGCTTATTTTTGGTGACTTTGAGATCTGTTATTAGTTTATTACTATTCCGTTAGTAAAACTAGTAACGGAAATAATTCGGTTGGCAAGGCCCTTCCCAACAACGTTTCTACCAACCCTTCTCTTCGGTTGGCATTGCGTTGGCAAACTATTTTCCCAACGGATTTGCTTACTTTGCCAACGGAATTTTCTGTTATTAAAACTGAAAATTCTTGTAGTGTTATTCGGACGATGAGCATCTGATGGCTATTGACTGTTTGACAACTGATTGTTTGGACACTTTCCGACGACAACCCATTTTTTGAACACTTAATGGTGGAAATGGTGTGCATAGCTGATGATTAATCTTTTACGGTTTTTGTTGCCCTCTGAGACCCAAGGATAGGGCTGCCTCATCCTGTACAATACACTGCTTCACTTGAGGACCTGGAATTGCATGATTGAGCTTCTTTATACATTATACATTTGACATACACCAATGGTGACCGTTCATTAGAATTTGGGGAGGCTATACCTCTAGCAAAAATATGTATGATTGAATTGGAGGACGCCCTTTTTTCGTGTTTTTTTTCCAATCTTTCAGTTTAATTTAATTATATAAGATGCGGCATGACCTTGCCTTGTGTCACACAAGGTCAAGGGTTCGATTCCCCTCCAACATTTTGGAAGAGGGGCTGAACCCATTGAGGGTGGTGGTAGGCATTTGCAAGGCCTAGGCGCGCTGGTTCGCTCGATGGAGTCGCTGGTTTGATACGTAAAGGCAATGGCAGAGCTATCAATGGAGTTAATCTAACATTTGTAGGGCAGCACCATGTAATGAAATGATTACATATGGTCTGAAAGGTTTGTCCCGCCTGACCACAATCTTGTACTCAAGAATAAAAAGAATGCATTCTTGAAGTCCTCTTTTTTGTATTTGTTGCTAAATCCAATAGTAGGTCGATATGTCTTTTCATTTTAAATATGTCTTTGTTTCGTTTAAATATGCATTCACCCTTGTGGAGCATATATGTATGCCATACAACATCGCACTCCAATACCACAACCACAACCCTCAAAGAATAAAACCGTCAAGTTCAGCCCCTAATGTATGTCACCATGTGCATACAGACCATTTATTCTAAATTCCTTCCAAAACTGCCCCTTCGGATATATATTTTTTTTAGCCCTTTGAGTTCAAAGTTGTACTTAGCATTCTGAAAAAAAAAGTGCGAGGTTGTACAGTTTAACTCTTTTAAGTATGGTGGAAATCAGAATACTTATAATTTTAGGAAAAAAATGTTAGGGGATAGGGCCTACAAGCTACAGCTAATTATAAAAAATCAAATTTTCTGCAATTGATAATGCCACTTATTGCCATAACTCTTAAGTTAATGTGGCAGCACACCATCGAAGCCATGACATGTCTCTCTTTTTTCGAACTTCAAATCTGGGGCTGAAGTGAACATGCCCGTGTTTACCTGGACTTCCATTTCAAAACTATTGTTGTCATTCATGATCATTCATATAAGAGTAAATTGCACTGTAGTGGCCAGATAAATTAATTTTTGGCACTTTGATGGCCAATATTGCAAATCTTGCACTATGATGGCTCGAAATTATTTTTTTAGCCACTTAAATGACTTCCGTCAACTTTAGCATTAACGGAGTTAAAATGTCAGGGGTATTATAGTCCTTAAATAAATATTGAGTACTAACAGAGCTAATTTTTTTTTTTGTTAAAAGATGATAATATTTCACAAATAACAAATCAAGTTAAACTTACTAGCTAGTGCATTCCATAGCACTACATGAAAAGATAAGACACACGAATACAGTCCATACGAGAAAATCTTAACCAAAAAAACAATATGGATATAATCCACAACAATCCTTTCACATTAGTAAACTAATGCATCAACTGCAGACTGGAATATAAGAAAATCACCGGGGACATTAACATTACTAAAAGTTCTCTTGAGTATAGTATCTACCAGTCAAGAATTATGATGGCAAATGACATACAAAATATGTAATAGTCGTGAGGTGCAGACCAGTTTACACATAACATGAATAACAAGAACCACTATGAGCACAAACCTATACTCAACCTCTGCCACATCCAAAACATTATTGTGCTCTTCCACATCACTCTCACTCGACCCTCCCGTTTCCTCATCCTCCTCATCCTCTGCCACATCCCCGGGTGACCTAAGCCTAATCAACCCATTCATCGAGCCATACCCATCCACTCCCCACTCCTCCTTGGCCATATCTCCCAATACTACTCCACCCACACCTAGTACTACTCCTACACCAACACCTCCGCGACTCATCGCCTGATTCATAACCGGTTTGGACTGCTGCTGCTGATTCATCAGTTTCGATTGGTGATCATTCATCCTTTCCAAACCCTAGATATTTAATCTGTTACACAATTCAATTCAAACCGTTAGCGATACAACACTTTATATTTCAATTTCAGAAAACAAAATACACCACTCAAATCAAACACACACACAGTGAACTATAACCACAACAAAACCCCTAATATAACATCACAAACACCGATCACCCGCACCCCCGCTGCAAGCCCAGCCAACGAGAACGAACAGAGGAGAGAACAAAAGTTAGACTTATGCTGCTGGGATCGAAGAAAAGTAGATTAGGATAAGAAAAGACTATAATACCCCTGTCAAACTAACTCCGTTATGGCTAAGATAACGGCAGTCATTTGAGTGGCTAAAAAAACAATTTCGGGCCATTATAGTGCAAGATTTGCAACATTGGCCATCAAAGTGCAAAAAATTAATTTATCTAGCCACTACAGTGCAATTTACTCTTCATATAATTTACAGTTTTAGGTTTGATAATGATGCTGGTCTGCTTAGTATGATTTGAGTGCCATGTGAGATAATTTGCGGAACAAGGGTTCCCGAGTTTTTAATACCTAAATTTTTTTGTGTTTAAATGTGTTTTAGAGATTAAAATGCAGTGAAACAAGTTGAGAATTAGAGATATATGGCCATCAGGTAGAAATGTAGAGATAGCTATTTAAAGGTGGGAGAAAGAGTTGTAGAGAGATAAATTTTTGGTGGAAGTAAATCCTTTAATTTCTTAAAATTACTATAACAAATACATGCTTTTCTGAGACCATCTCCAACCAAGACACCAACTATTTTGGTGACAAAATTATATCATTCATAAAATGCATTCCAAGCTATTATACTTGACACTAAAAAGAATCTTTCACCAATAAAATAGAATATTCTAACTCTGTTCAAATTTTACATTATTAATATCTATTATATTTTAAATTGTAATGTTATGGTCGCATAATATTAAATTTATTAATATAAAAATTATTTATAAAAAAAATCAATATCCAAATTTTGTTAAAATTTAGTCAAAAATTTAAAAAGGAATAAATCACAATTAACAAATGTTCCCGGTTGTCACAATAATAAAAGTGGAAAAGGCTTGACTTAATTATTTGAATTATCGTATTCTTCCCGGAGGTGCTCAATCAACGCAGCTAAGTTCAAAATGAGCTTCTTAACCTTTGATTTGTCGATATCTACAGTTTTGAAATTTGACATCTTCATTTCTTTATTATTTTTCACAAGATTAGCTAGGTTGAAACTTGAGTTTCTTTATTTATATGTATTATAAGTTAGGTAAAATTATTATTTTGTAACTTTTTATTTATCATTGTGATGTTATTTTTATAATTATATTTGGTTTGTTGTTTATAATTCATGATTAAGACTTTTTTCAAGGTTTTGTGTGAAAGTTTAAAGTTAAAAAAAAATAATATTTTACAATTAACTAGAGTTGAGAAGAAAAGAAGTTTCAATTGATAAAAATTTAGAGTTAAAAATTACAAAAAACAAATAAGTTTAAAAAAAATTACAAGAACAAAGAGTAGGACATAGATGGAAAAAAAATTGTTTTGTTAACAAATATTGGGGCATTGTTGGAATTTGAAAGTCACCAAATTTGGTGACCAATGATCACCAAATGCACTTTTATCACCAAATTTGGTGACCCAAAACTCATTTGGTGATCTTGGGTCAATATTTTAGTGTTGCATAAGTGGGTATGACACTATATCCATCACTATTATAGTGATTTAGTGATGGGTTGGAGTTGCTCTTAGACCATCTCCAATCCAAGACACCAAAATAGTTGATCACTATATTTGACACTAAAAATAATCTTTCACTAATAAAATAGAATATTCTAATTTTGTTCAATTTTTACATTATTAATATTTATTATATTTTGAATTGTAATGTTATGGTCGCATAATGTTAAATTTATTAATATAAAAAATTATTTATAAAAAAAATTAATATCCAAATTTTGTTAAAATTTAGTCAAAAGTTTAAAAAGGAATAAATCACTATGGCTGCCTAACATTCCGGGAAAGCCACGTTTTTTACCAATATGCAGAAGCCTAGACACATCTTGAGCATTAGGTGACCGTAAATATTGTAGGGAAAAGACCTCCACAATGGCACAACAAAATCGGCTGATGATTATTTGCAAAAGTTTGAAAGCTCATGGATGATTTTTCACAAGATTACTTGAGTTTATTTATTTATATGTATTATAAGTTAGGTAAAATTACTATCTTGTAACTTCTTATTTATCATTATGATGTTATTTTTATAATTAAATTTGGTGTGTTGTTTATAATTCATGATTAAGAAATTTTTTCAAGGTTTTTTCTGAAAGTTTAAAGTTAAAAATAATAATATTTTAGAATTAACAAGAGCTAAGAAAAAATGATAAAAATTTAAAGTTAAAAATTACAAGAACAAATAAGTTGGAAAAAAATTTCAAGAACAAATAGTAGGATATAGATGGAAAAAAATTGTTTTGCTAATAAATATAGGGGCATTTTTTCAAGGTTTTGTGTGAAAGTTTAAAGTTAAAAATAATAATATTTTAGAATTAACAAAAGCTAAGAAAAAATGATAAAAAATTAAAGTTAAAAATTACAAGAACAAATAAGTTGGAAAAAAATTTCAAGAACAAATAGTAGGATATAGATAGAAAAAAATTGTTTTGCTAATAAATATAGGGGCATTGTTGAAATTTTGAAAGTCACCAAATTTGGTGACCAAGGATCACCAAATGTATTTTTGTCACCAAATTTGGTGACCCAAAACTCATTTAGTGATCTTGGATCACTATTTTAGTGTTGCATTGTAGTGAGTTTGTCACTATATCCATCACTATTACAGTGATTTAGTCATTGGTTAGAGTTGCTCTGATGAAAATTTTTTTGACCGAATTCGTTTTA
This sequence comes from Saposhnikovia divaricata, assembly GCA_036435485.1. Classification (NCBI taxonomy): domain Eukaryota; kingdom Viridiplantae; phylum Streptophyta; class Magnoliopsida; order Apiales; family Apiaceae; genus Saposhnikovia; species Saposhnikovia divaricata. Next base: position 49,550,876 of record CM071596.1, on the reverse strand, counting down.
GAACCTAACTTCAGATGTACTAACTTTTTCGTCACCAGATTAACCACGTAAGTTTAAATATTTTGGAAGTTGAATATTATATTAATAAGTTTGGCACATAAAATATTTTGTGCCGGAAAATTTCCCGCTAAAGAAGCTTTTACCATACTTTTCGTCAGAAGTTCTCGACATTTTTATTTTTTTAAAAAAATCTAAAATCGTGGAATTAACATTGGGTAATAAAAAAAATAGGTAAACTTTTAACAGAAGCTTTCAATATTTCCATATATTTTTTATTTGTTAAATCCAAAAATAATTCCGTAGAAGTACCGAGAAATTCCCAGTACTTTTGACAAAAATTGATGAATTCCATCAAATGTTTCTCTTACTTGCGACAGAAATTGATGAATTCTATCAGAAATTTCTCTTATTTGTGACAAAAACTTTATAATCCGTTGTAAGTATCTTGACGATTCATTAGGGTTCTTCATTTCCAAATTCTACGGCTTTACATTACATCCAAAAAAAAATTGTTTTAGCTAATTGTTCATACACTAAAAACATATCATAAAATGAATTTAGAAAGGTACCTAACACATCTTAAAATCGAGATTCTTGTACAAAACACAAGCTATTGGGACACAAATTAAGCCAAGAACATTACGGGCAACATATCTATTATTAAAATAAAATAATAAAATTACAATTACTAATAACTAACTAATTACCATTTTCAACTAAAGTGTGTAATCTTTTTTATTTCCTCTAACTAAAACATATTCTTTTCTAATAATATAATGGGCGGTTATTCTGTTTAATAAAATAAGATAATAATATCATAATTACTGGTAAATAATCAATTACAATTTTTAGCATGTATTATCTTTTCTATAAAAGTTTGGCTAGTGGGTACTGATATATGATCCTTATGATCATATTTTCTCTGCATGAATTGGGATTTTTATTTAACTAATTTTCATTTTTAATTTCAGGAAATAATGATTTCTTATAATACAATGCATAATTTGAAGTAATTCTAGCAAAATACTGATTTTTGAGACAGGTTGGGAAGTGTTCACTGTTATAGTACTACTTGTTGTCCAAAATCGCTAACATGCCTGTTGATTTTTTTTATTTAGTCACCCTTATTTAATTATTTATTACTAGTAAGAACATATGTTACCTTTTATATTTTTTAATAAGTTATCAATTTCATTTTTCAGTTAAAACACTGCTACTTCCTCCCTTTCAAATTACTAGTTCACTTTCAAAAAAAAAAAAATTGTTTTAAAATAGTTGTCTCACATATACTTTTAAGTTAAATTTTTACTTAAACTTCCCATGTTACCCTAGAATTATAATTTTCAAAATTAATTGATTTTATGTATTTATTTTCTAACTACTGCAAATCATCAATATTTGAGTTTCTTTTATGCATAAATTTTGAAGGTGGACTACTAATTTGAAATGGAGGGAGTATATTTTATGTAACTATAATTTCTCAATTTCAAAAAACACTATAGGCAATTTTTGTAGTCAAATAAAATAATAATATTATAATTGCTAATAACTAACCAATTACCATTTTCAGTTAAAACGTGTTGCCTTTTATTTTTTTTTAAATAAAATCCTTTCTTTTCCAATGATTTCATCGACAATTCTATTTAATAAAATAAAATAGTAATATCATCATTATTAATAATTAACTGACTACCTTTTCAATTAAAACGTATCATCTTTTTTTATAATTTTAACTAAAACCAAAAATATTACAGCAGCATATCTAGACTATTATATTAAAGCCTCATTTAATTATTGTTAGATATATTTATTTGTTTTTTATATTTCTAATAATAAGTATAATTATATTAGCTATTATAAGATGCAATACTAAGAAAGTAAAATTTAAAAAATATGCAAAAAGATTCATATTAAATTTACATATTATTTTATGAATTACATTTTAATCATAAAAGTGAAAACTTAACTACATATAATAATTAAGTGAACATTACAATGTGCATCTACACCCTAATTTTAAATTAACATAAGTGAATGAAAAAAAGTACTCTAACTCTGATGTATTATACATTACCTGATTACAAGTGAAATTACAAAAAAAGAAAAAGAAAAAAGGATTTTAAGAATATGGGCCTGAATGCGTATTGTTATAAGGGTTGTCGGTTTAGAAAGTAGCCACGTGTATGATTATAATTAGTCAAAACAAAAGCACACTGATTGCAATAATGTTTGAGTAGGATTAACTACAACGGGACAATTGAAAAGTTATCTTGCCTATTCAAGTAGGCTGACCTTCACCCCTTTCACCATTTCATCTTATCATATTATTCTTTTAATCCAAATCTTTCATTGTATCACCTACTAATATCGATATGTTCTAAATCGATCAACCCCATTTTTAATAATGCTCAAAATTCAAAGAATGATTTTTTGAAGATTCAAAAACACCAAAAATTTTGAAGGCACTTAGAAGCTCGAGTTCAACAAGTGAAGATGCACATCGGACAACAAGTTCTATTATGTTTCAGTTTTATTTTTTTAACTTCTTAAATTTGTAATTTTCCAATTATTTGAAGTTTGTTTTTTTCTATGATAAACAATGTTAATGTAGTTGGGAATTATTTGTTCAAATAGGATATCAAATTCGTTAGGTGGTATTCGATACACTTTTTATAAAAACTTTTTAACAATATTATTATAGCATATTGGTGTTTCTAATGATTGATTTCATTAAGAATTCAAGAATCAAGAAATAGATAATTTTCTATTTTTAATTTAACAAAAATATAGAAATATGTATTTTTCTACTTTTTTTTGTTACTAATTTTAAACATCCTATCGATCATTAGTTGGAATGTATTATCTTAATATTTTATTATTATTGTGTATACATTAATACTTTAATAAAATATTTGAACTTATGACAAGAATTTCAGTTGGATGTTAGGTTTAATAATATAATAAAGATATAATGGGTCTCACATTATTTTTCAATGTAATGAAAACTTCCAACGCATTTATAAACATATGATAAGGACTTTTCTAATGGACTAACAGTCAAAAGAAAGCAGGCTAAAAAGTTTGTTAGAAAAAGCTATTCGCTCTGTTTTTAAATAATTGACGTTGAACTTTCTGACACGTACTTTTAGGAGCATTGATGACATAATTAGAATTATTATTTTTAAAATTTTCTTTTTGTGAATAAAAATATAGGATTAAAACTTTTATTCATAAAAAGAAAATTTTAAAAATAATTTTTCTAAATGCTTCTAAAAGTACGTGTCACAAAGTCAAATGTGAATTATTTAAAAATAGAGAGTATATTTGTTGTAGTGAATGAAGAATAACCTGAATTATAACTGCTAATCTATATTTATTGAATTCAAATTCCACTAAAGACTAAAGCTTGCCTCCTACCCTTTCTACATTACTAATAGTAATGCTAACAGAAAGCCCATAGCAAAATAGCAGCAATCATCAAATGTAGTAGTAAGCGATGGAATGTCGGCTTGAGGAACATTAAATTCTCCTTTATTTGTCTCAGAAGTAATTTTGCTAGGGAAAACCTGTCCCCAATTCTATTTGACCTCAATGCGTTTGCATAATAACTCAGTGTCGTACGTTGATCATCCTTTTCTTTTTCCCTCGTTCTTGGTCGACGGGAACTTAATCTTCATATGATAAGTTGAGATCATTGCCTTAAATTCATGTAAGCCTATCCTTCAAAGGATTGCATTATAGGTAGAAATTGATCTTATCAACAGAAAGTTCAATATCTGAATGGCCTGTTTCGGTTCTTGCCCCAATGTCATGGACAATTGTATGATTTTTTTCACCTTTCACTCTACTTGATTATCAAATCCATATATGGAAAGATTCGAAGGGAGCAGTTGCGAGTCATTATACCCCATCTTGAAAATGCATCATGGAATAAAACATCCACTGAAACATCATTGTCAACCAATACTCGCTTTACTTCAGAGTAACCTATCACAGGTATAATGATTAATGGGTCATAATGGGGAAACTTCACCCCTTCAAGGTCTGAGTCATCGAATGATATCATTACCTCTATCCTTGCATGCTTTGATGCGATGCTCTGACAACATGCATGACCTCTCGAGCATAAGACTTTCTTAAGTTTCTCGATGTCCCGACAGCTGTTGGGCCTCTGAAGATCCTATTCACCACTGGCCCTTGGGGCTGAGGATTCTTATCGCGATCGTTATGATCCCTTTTCCTATCATCACAACCACGCATGTTGATGTGGGCTCTTTCTCCATCCTTCGTGAACTTGCCGAGTTTTCGCTTTCGGATCAAAAATTTAATTTCATATTTTAATTGCATGTAATCGTCATTATGTTCTTATGAAACCTATAGTATAGGTTGTTGTTTCACTTTTTGGGATCAGTCCTTAGTAGCTTTGGCCATCGTAGATCCGTGTCTAGTTGTAAGTCCATCAGGATTTAGCTTCTTGGGGTATTCAACCTTGTATACTTAGTGAACTTACACTCTTTTATTTCCCTCTTCGACATATCATCAAAAGCTTTGCATGCTTGGAGATACTTGTCTTTCACATTATACTCTTGATCATTCTTCAGCTTCTTATTATTTGCACTATCCATCACAGAAGCTAGAAGTTTCCTCATACTTTCTTTAGTCTTAATGTATTTACCAGCCCAATCTTGCAGTTATAGCGTATCCTCAAGCGGATGTTTAGTGAAGGATCTCTTAAACTAAAGATTTGTAGTTCATTGCTACAAAGCTATCGTGGCCACTTTTTCATTCAAGTTCGGGACCTTCAGGGCTTTCTTAGTGAAACAATTTAAGTAGTCCCTTAGGGATTCATTTCTTCCTTGGTCCAGGTCCATCAGAGAAGTCAAGCCCTTCTCGTACCCCTTTCCACTTATGAATTGGCTTATAAAAGTTTTACTCAATTCCTTACAAGAGCAAATCAAATTGGGGTGTAATCGACTATACCAGCGCTAAGCCATGCCCCCAAAGGTTTGAGGGAACACCCTACAATTAATGAAATCACCAGTAGGCTACGATAACAGTGCATTAAAGAAAGTCCTCACATGATTCACGAGGTCACCAGCCCCCATCAAAAGTCTTGATGGTAGGCATCTTAAACTTTTGGAAGATGTGAGCTCTCATTATCTCTTCCATGAAGGGTGGAGTTGGATCATCGAAATCTCCTAATGGATGGAAATCAGTGTGGTTTGCCCTTGGGACTTTTACCCTTGGTCAGGGTTTATTTTTTGATTATTTTTCCCAAAAAATTAATGTTCATTAACATTCTTATAGTTCGATCCTCGAAGAAATCATTCAAAAAAATTATTTGGGAGTTCATTTACACGAGCCAAGGGGTAGTAATTTGAGAAATATAAATAATTCCAATAAATTTCTTTTTTCATTTCCTTTTCTCACTTTTATATCTCGTCTCTCTCCCTGTAAGATTTCTCTCTCTCTCTCTCTCTCTCTCTCTCTCTCTCTCTCTCTCTCTCTCTCTCTTCTTCAATATCTTTACAATTAAACACAAATTTGTATATGATTTCGTTGTTTAAAATTCGAGTTTTAGTAATCAAAATACTCGTTATTCAATTCTCTACAACCCTTTTCCCTTTTATTTAAATTCTACAGAATTCGAAAACTGAGGATTTGATTGGGGGTTTCAATTTTGTTGTATAATTGATCGATTTGAATGTGTTAGGGGTTTAATTGTGTTCATCTGGTGGATGGGGGTTAATTGGCTGCAAGAATCGATCAATTATGATTATTTGTGTTTTGGTTTAAAGTTTTAATTCATTCGTTCATTTGTTTTATCTATTGTAATTAACACTATAACATGTATATCGTAACACTAAATTAGGATGATAATGTAAAACTACAGTAAGCAAGTGTTGTTGGGGAATTATTAATCTAAACGTTGTTATCATGTTTTGTTATGTTTTCATTTGAATAAGTCAGCTGCGTCTGACCAGGAGTAGTTACATAAGATTAGGTCATTTGGTTGTTGAGAGTTAGTAGGAGATGTGGTTCAACTATAACAGGATATGATCCTAGTTTGGAGGTGATAACCATAGTCTGTAGTTTCTATTTAAGTTCAATGTTTAGCACTAGCGTAGTACTAGGTCTTTCAACTGTATTGTTTATCCAGCAGTGATCAATAAAAACTTACAAGTTAGTAAGTATATACATCTGTTTTGTGTTCATCTAATATCTGGTATCAGAGCTGCGTTCAGAGCTCATTGAACAATGGCGACGACCAGTAACGGTAAAGAAAGCTCGTTTGGCCTGAGTTATCCTATGTTGACAAAAATAAATTATACAGCGTGGGCATTGAAAATGAGAGTATTTATGCAAGCTCATGGTGTGTGGGAAGCCATAGAATTGAAGGATCCTAAGGTGGCTGTGGAAGACAAGGTAGACAAGAAGGCGATGGCCATTATCTACCAAGGGATCCCTGAGGACATCTTACTATCTGTGGCAGAAAAGAAAACGGCGAAAGAGGCTTGGGAGGCAATCAAAACGATGAGCTTAGGTGCATACAAGGTCAAAAGGGCAAGAGCTCAAACTCTGAAGGCTGAATTCGAGACACTAATCATGAAGGAGACAGAACAGATTGATGATTTCTGTATGAGGTTGAATAGCTTGGTGACAAACATTCGAGCTCTGGGGGAGACAGTTGAAGAGGCTTATGTGGTGAAAAAACTGCTTCGAGCGGTGCCAACTAAATTTCTGCAAATTGCTTCGGCCATTGAACAATTTGGAAATTTAGAAATCATGTCCATTGAGGAGACTGTGGGAGCACTCAAGGCACATGAAGAGAGGTTGAAAGGGCAGTCAGACAACAATGGTGGACAGCAACTTCTCCTTACTGAAGAAGAGTGGACAAAAAGAAAAAACGCAGAGGGGAAACTATTGTTAACCAGAGAAGAGTGGCTGAAGAAAACCAGTAAAGGGGCACAGAGAAGTAGCAATGAAAATCATGGCAGAGAATCTGTTCGTGGAGTTCGTGATAGAAGTAGAGTAAGATGCTTCAATTGTCAAGCTTATGGGCATTTCGCAGCGGAGTGTAGAAAGCCAAAGAAAGAACAGAGAGGAGAGATTAACCTGTCACAGACGAATGATGATGAACCTGCACTTCTAATGTTAGAATGCAGAGATGACACTAAAGAGATGGTGTTGTTGAATGAAGGGAGTATAACCCCACATTTAAATGCAAGTGGCAATGATAGAGGTGGTCACTCAAGCGTTTGGTACTTAGACAATGGGGCTAGCAATCACATGAGTGGAGAAAGAGCTAAGTTTAAGCACTTGGATGAAGGAATAACTGGTCGAGTACATTTTGGGGATGGTTCGACGGTTGAAATCAAGGGGAAAGGAGCTGTGAGTTTCACCTGCAAGAATGGCGAGGAAAGAATACTAGATGAGGCGATGCTGCTCATGACCAAGAACAAAATGGTGCATGGAGTTCCAGAATTGGTTAATCCAAAGGCTGTGTGCAAGGGCTGTCTACTGTCTAAACATGCTCGACGACCATTTCCTTCTCAGGAAAGTTTCTCTGCTAAGAAATGTTTGGAGCTGATACATGGGGACATTTGTGGTCCCATTTTACCTCAAACACCAGCAGGAAATAAGTACTTCCTCTTGTAGGTTGATGACTATAGTCGATGGATGTGGGTGTACATGATAAAGACTAAGGATGAGGCCTTAGGGGTGTTCAAGAAATTCAAGGTTTTGGTCGAAAGAGAGTCAAAGCAGGTGGTGCAAGTGTTAAGGAAAGATAGGGGAGGCGAATTCTGCTCAAAGGAGTTTACAAAGTATTGTGAAGATGCCGGGATAGTTCGACACTTCACAACCCCTTATTCTCCGCAGCAAAACGGAGTTGTGGAGCGTCGCAACAGAACAGTGGTGGCAATGGCTCGGAGTTTGTTGAAGGAACGCAATATGCCGTCTTATATGTGGGGGGAAGGTGTTAGACATGCAGTCTATTTGTTGAACCGATTGCCTACACGAGCTGTGAGCGGAAAGACTCCATATGAAGCCTGGATGGGAAAAAAACCGCAGATTGATTATTTAAGGGTATTTGGCTGTGTCGCTTTCATGAAAGTTCCTAGTGTGCATGTAAAGAAATTGGATGACAGGAGTGTAAGAGTCGTGCATCTTGGTCGTGAGCCTGGAACCAAAGCCTATAGGTTGTTTAATCCAAACACAGGTGCTGTTCATATTAGCAGAGATGTTGTGTTTGAGGAAGGGAAAAGTTGGGAATGGAATAGTGAAGAGAAATGTGATAAGCAGATGGTGAATACGTTTACTGTAGTTGGATTTCCACTGGAAGAAGATGTAGAAAATGGTGACGGAGAAAGTGAAGCAGAGAATGGTGATGGAGAAAGTGAAATCGGGACACCACAGTCACGACAGACACGAGGCTCAAGTGCACGACTGACAGATACAATGGAAACGCCACATTCTTCAGTTTCGAGTGGACAAACAACAGATATAGGTGAAGGAAGTGAGTCTGAAAGTTCAGGTTACAGCAGTGAGCAGCCACGACGGTTCAGACGTCTCTCTGATATATACAATAACATTGAGGAAATCGAAATATCTGAGGAATTACTCTTGTCAATTGATGAACCAGTTACCTACGCACAGGCAGTGAAAGATAATAATTGGAGAATTGCTATGAGAAATGAGCTCGAAGCGATAGAAAAGAATAAAACCTGGGAGCTCACGGAGTTACCTCCAGGACATAAAGCCATTGATTTGAAGTGGGTCTTTAAGGTCAAGAGGGATTCCAATGATGAAGTGGTAAAGTATAAAGCCAGGTTGGTCGCGAAGGGGTATGTTCAGAGGTATGGCGTGGACTATGAAGAGGTTTTCGCCCCAGTATCAAGAATATAAACTGTTCGTTTGTTGATAGCTCTAGCAGCCAAGAATGAGTGGGAGATTCATCATGTGGATATAAAGACAGCCTTCTTGAATTGTGAGTTTCAAGAAGAAGTCTACGTGAGTCAACCGGAAGGCTACATGAAGGAAGGTCAAGAGCATAAAGTGTACAAACTTATGAAGGCATTATATGGTTTGCGTCAAGCCCCACGGGCCTGGTACACTAAGCTGAGCAAATGTCTGGAGAAAATGGGTTTCATTAAGTGTCCGTTTGAACATGCCGTCTACGTTAAACGTGAAGGTAATGAGTCTTTAATAATTGGAGTTTATGTAGACGATATACTTATTACTGGAACTAGTGTGGCAGACATAGTTAAGTTCAAGAAACAAATGAGTGCTGAATTTGAAATGAGTGACCTGGGTAAGTTGTCTTATTACTTGGGTATAGAGGTTGAGCAAGGTGAAAGTTTTATCGAGCTAAAACAGACGGCTTACGCGAAAAAAGTGCTCGAAAAGATTCAGTTACATAAGGATGAAAAGGGAAAGTCAGTTGATTCTACACAGTTTAAGAGCATGGTGGGTGGCTTAAGGTATCTGGTCCACACACGTCCGGATATAGCTTACGCTGTTGGTGTAGTTAGCAGGTATATGGAGAGACCTACTGTGCTACATCTTAATGCAGTAAAACGTATACTTGGTTACGTGAAGGGAACGCTGGGATATGGTCTGGTTTACACAAAAGGTCGAGGAGACTATTTATTATCGGGTTTTTCAGACAGCGACTTGGCAGGGAATGTGGACGATAGAAAGAGTACTGGTGGCATGGCGTTTTACTTGGATGAGAGTCTGATAACTTGGATATCACAGAAACAAAGGTGTGTTGCTTTATCTTCATGCGAGGCTGAGTTTATGGCAGCCACGGCTGCAGCTTGTCAAGGAATTTGGCTACAAAGGGTGCTTAATCAGATATCTGACGTACAAACTGGGCCTGTGACATTGTATATAGATAATAGGTCAGCTATAGACCTAGCAAAAAACCCTGTTTTTCATGGTCGCAGCAAGCATATAGATGTCCATTATCACTTTATCAGGGAGTGTGTTGAGCAGGGTTCAATCGTGATCAAGCATGTAAGAACAAGTGAGCAGCGTGCAGATGTTTTAACGAAGCCTATGTCAACTGTGAAGTTCGAGAAGATGCGTGCGCTGCTGGGAGTCAAGAATCTTAAACACGTTTAGAATAGGGGGGAATATGTTGGGGAATTATTAATCTAAACGTTGTTATCATGTTTTGTTATGTTTTCATTTGAATAAGTCAGCTGCGTCTGACCAGGAGTAGTTACATAAGATTAGGTCATTTGGTTGTTGAGAGTTAGTAGGAGATGTGGTTCAACTAGAACAGGATATGATCCTAGTTTGTAGGTGATAACCATAGTCTGTAGTTTCTATTTAAGTTCAATGTTTAGCACTAGCGTAGTACTAGGTCTTTCAACTGTATTGTTTATCCAGCAGTGATCAATAAAAACTTACAAGTTAGTAAGTATATACATCTGTTTTGTGTTCATCTAATAAGTGTAACACCAGATGGATACACATATGTAACACTACAATATTCAATTGTAACACCAGAATACAAAAAATTTTAAATAACTACTTTGTATATACAACATTCCCATTAATAACTATTACATGTCAAATCCAAATTTATCCATTACATGTCCAAACCAACATTCAAACCAAATTCAACCATTTAAATGTTAATATAAGTGCCTAAGTGCAACATCAGAGGAAGAGAACTATGCTAGAGACATGGAGCATTCAGTTAGTGAGCAGATACTCATTTTCTTGATCAAGGTGCTTCTGCTTTCACTTCTAATATCCCTGTTTTAGTTTCCTCACCAGCCTTGTCACTTTCAGGTTTTGTTGCCTTTTGAAATGCAAAGAAAAAGAGGTCATAGTTAATTCAACCCCATAGCCACCTCAACTAAGACACATACATCTCCTTCAAATTATAAAGTACATTACAACTTTCTCTTTCCAAAAATATCCTATATTTATTACCCAAGGACAGAAACATATTTGGTATTGAGCAATTCCAGAATTACTGTACACTCCCCAGTGTCACATTATATAACAAGTAGAACAGTAATGTGCATAGTAGAAATGTTTTTGATCATTACCTTCATCATCACTATCGTTAAAAATGGAAACTTACAGAGAAGAGTCTTCTATCCATATACTGATATAGAAACTACAGAGAAGAGTCTACTATTTATGATAGTTACATAAGATCTACACGCGGGTTGGTAGCATTGAAATCAATAAATGTCCAAATCAATAATTGTCCAAATCATTCGAAGATAAGAAACTAATTTTTGGTCATATTCTATGCAATTTTAAAATACAAACTCGTGATGCACATAATTGATGTGTATGCAACTCAGCTTACATTTATTTTAAGAAGTAATCATGTAAAAGAAAGGGATATCTTTTAGTCTAAATCACGAAACTAACAAAAAATCTAGATGATGTCAAAAATAATTATTATTTTAATAATAATAATTATGAGTTTAGTAACTAATAAATAATAATTAAATAATAAATAATAAATAATAAATATTTATTATTATTATTATTATAATAATAAATAATAATAATTTATTATTATTATTATTTATTATAATAAATACATAATACATAAATAATAAATAATAATTATGTAATAAATAAATAATAATTATGTAATTATTATGTTTATCGATACATAATACATTTATTATGATACATTTATTTTAAAGTGATTGGTTTTGTGATTTATTTGAAAGAAGTATTAAATCGCAAGCGCACGATTCAATTGTTGAAATATTTTAGGTATCAATCCACAGAGACTAACATTTTCGCAAACTTAATTTTCAATTTAATTGAATTAGGACAAGTGGATTTTTTTTTGAGAATTTGATTGGATTTTATACTAATTAATTCCGAAAAGGAAATTAAATCTAGTTTTAAAAGAAAGCTAAATTTTATTCTAAAGCTAAACTAAATAATTAAAAGTAAAATGAACAAAATTATTCTAACAGTTATTAAAAGTAGAAATTTAAATTTAAATAATTTTATTTACACAAAATCCTAACTAAATTTCGACATGACTTATTCGAAAATTCGAAAATTCAACGATCCACAAAATGAGAAAACGAAACCAATCACAAGAATTTAGACTTCGACTAAAGTTCACAATTCAGTGCAACAAAAACAAAAACATTATTCACTAAACAAACATCATTAGACAATAACATTACAAAAACAGCACTAGAAAATAACATCCCTAGAAAACTCAGCGAACATCGGGACAAGCAATTCAGAACTCAGAATTTAATAAGGGACTCAGAAATAGACACTCCAACAAAACGAGTAACTCGAGAACTCTACAATTAATACCAATAATCGATTCAGCTAAACATTAACAGGACATAAAACTTAACAAGATTTCGAACCTAAGGCAGCAAAACCATTCGACTCGGCAACTCAGAAACTATTCAAGAAACTCACAATTACAATCCCATAAAAACTCGGCCTACAACCAACTAGCAAAAACGCAACCATGAGTTTACAAACGAAACCAAAACACCGAGTTAACTCGGCTGATAACTATTCAAAAAGAAACACGAATTCAAACATAAAAAAATACCACATAGGAAATCAGCAAAACTCAGACTTAGAATGACTCAGTGAGAACTAGCAATAACAACGAACAAGGACACAGCAACAGACAACCACTCGAAGAGTTAATAGCAACAGCAAATAGTGACAGCAACTAAAACTGTAAAGAACTCGGTCAAACAGACTCTAAACAAACCGCATAACCAAAACACAGGAAAGCAAAAACAGAACACAGACTCAGACTCGAATTAAAACTCGCAGAAAACAGGAAATTAAAGAATACAACGACTCTAAACTCGAGCACAGCTAAACCCAACAGCAACGCGACTCAACAATAAAATTCGACAGCAAAACAGCACACAGAACACAGAACAAAGAACAGTGGCGACGCAAATCAAACTCAAGAACATCAACACATCAGACTCAGCAAAACGAATTTCCCAGTTAAATCGGTAATTAAAACTCAAAAAAAAACTCGCACAAACGCACACAATAAAAGGAGAAATCGAGTAAACAGGGGAAAACAAGCCATGGCGCGCCAGGAAGGAGAAAAAGAAAGTGTTGTGGGTTTTGATTTAAACATGAGATAGGGGAGAGAATTGCAAACAAACAGAAAGAGAGTAAAAAAAATAGGGAAAAGAGCTGGTGGGTTTGTTTTGAAATAGCGAAAAACAGGGGTGAGGGGTGATAATAAAACAGGGGAGTGATATTAAGTAAATGGTTGCTTCGAATAAACATAAGAAAAAGAAAATAAATACTGAAATTAATAAAACTGATATTTTTTTTTGTTTTTTTTTTACACTAACACAACAAACATGAAAATTAGATTTACAACTAAAAATTATGAAATCCACAATAAAATGGAAATTTAATGGGGCAAAACTACGATTATTAACTAACAACAAGAAAATAAAAATCGTTACTTTCAACCCCAAGTGGTTAGCATTTCGCTACTTTGTCCACTAATCGGATTTACGAAAATAACGAAAGCAAGGCGAAATAAACGAGAGAGCAAGACGAGAAAATAAAGGAAACTTGAAATTGCATTAAAATTAAAAGGAGTGTTTACAAAATTTAGAACTACAAAACAAGAAAAGGAAAGAAAATTATACTACCCTAAAACTACCCTAAAATCTAAGTTCATAAATACAAGGGGGTAAGGGGTATTTAAAGGATAAGAATTAGGGTTTAGGGGTATGTTGGGTGAATCTCCACCATACACCTTCTAATATGGTGGAGAAATCCTAGCCATCCAATTGTTTCCTTCATCCTTAAGATTTGTTGAGTGGATCTTTGCCATACACTTATTTAGTGTGTTGGGATGATCTCCACCTTCCATGTATCTTGAAAGATTCCTTTTCCTCCAAGCTCCTAATTCCTTTTCATTTTTTTATTTAAGTCCTCTTTCTTCCTCTTTTTCCCTTCCTTGCTCTTTATTTATTTATTTTGTCATTTCTTTACTTATTCACGAATTTTGCGAAATACAACAAAATAAATTATTAAAATACGAGTTCAAGCAATAAATAGCTAATAAAAATATGCAAAAATATGCACTTATCAACAACGGTTCTTACACATAAAAAGGCCAGGACCCTGCACCATATAAGAACTGTGTAGATCTTTTTGCTCTTGAAAATGAATGGATGGAATGTCCATTGCACAGAACATAGCCTTTAGTTAAAAGGAAATCATTAAACTCATAATTCCAGGAGCATAATGTTGAGACATGCATGTCTATAGATGTTGATAACAAATACCACAAGGCAGAAATTGAATCAAGAAATCGAAGCTGATAAATTATTCAGGAAACTAACTGAAATGCAGATTAATTAAAGCTACATCTTATGTATGGAACTCTACAGACAGTTAGGAAGTATTTCTACAATAAGCCATGAGATGCTACAATCAAGTATCTGTAATCAGAAGAGATTTTGCTATACCCATGCAAGTAAATTCGAGAAGTCAAGACAAGAAGAAGTTCGAGAAGTCAAGACAGTTTAATGACCCTATTCGAGAACTCTACAAAAAGGGTTATTCGAGAAGTCCCTGTTCGAGAAGTCGGGCTGATATCACTATTTGAGAAGTCTGGAACTTAGGCTATTCGAGAAGTCTGCAAAATATGCTATTCAAGAAGTCATTCGAGAACTCAATAGAAGGGGCTATTCGAGAAGTCAACATTCGAGAATTCAAGATCTATCAGTTCAAGAACTCAGCCTAAATTCTTAGTAATGCCAGAGTTCTCTAATGGAACATATCGAATGAAGGATAAACCCAGAATTACTTTGCAACCCGTGACTTATAGACAGTGATCAATTACACAAAGGATGTTACTAGTAGGGAGTAAAATTTAAGATATTTGAAGACCCAAACTCTTCCAAGTGAAAGGTGAAATCAGTCACTGTTTGTCTTACTTTAAGAGAAATAATAAGAGTGGAAACAACCTCTAACATGATTACATTACTACTGAAGAGTTCAAAAGATATCTTGATGAATGTATAAGGATCAGTTGGTTTATCTGGGAAGTTCAAGCACAACTCAATAAGCAGAAAATCTTATTGACTTTCCAAAAGATTATCTTTTGCTAAAGCAGCTTTTCAGGGATAAAGATTCATATTAGAAAAGGTCATTTACATAAAGTATCAAGTGGGCTTGCAAGCTAAGTCAATACAAGAACATAGTAACTTATGAAGAAAGAAACATACACAGACTTGAAGCATGATGGAATTGTCCAAATCAAGAAAAGAAGACCTTCAAGACATTTCCAGAAATGGCCATCACTTCAAGCATGTGGGTATGACAAGTTATACCAAAAATGTACCTTTACACTTTACGTATTTTACTTGTCTTCATATAGTTTAAATAAGCTGTATGAGCAGCAAAGTATAAGCAAGAAAAAACAAAGAGATTAAGATAGAGATCAATAGGTTTTCTTGCAAACACATTGTAACCCGCAGCTGTGTATTTCTACACAGATTACTTTCTTCAAATATAATCATCAGGTGGATAGAATAAACCCACCTGAAATTTTTTATATCGTGTGTTTATTTACCTTCTTTACTTTCTATTCTTTACAAATTGTCTAAGACCTCATTAATTCGAAAAGAATTTAGTTGAGAATTGTTGAGATTGTATTCAACCCCCCTTCTACAATCTCGTGGTGTATAACTGGGAAATAACAATTGGTATTAGAGCAAGCTTCTAACATACAAGAAGTCTAAAGATCACCACCATGGGAAAGAAGGATACAGGCGTGAAGATACCGGTTCTTGTCAAAGACAATTACTTTCATTGGAAAGTAAAGAAGCATTTACATCTCTTATCCATCGATGAAGGCTATGTAAACTGCATATAGAAAGGCCCTCATATCCCTATGATAGCTAACTCTTCAGTTGGAGATACGGCTGAAACTGTAGCTGCTGGAAGGCATGTTCCCAAACTACCAACAGAATTCATAGAAGTAGACATAGAAGAAGTCCACAAGGACAAGAAAACTATGAACATATTGTTCAATGGTATTGGTCAAGACATATTCGATAATGTCATTAACTGCACCACTACCAAGCAAGTGTGGGACACTATACGAACACTCTGTTAAGGGACTGAGCAAGTAAGAGAGAAGAAAAAGTAGCTTCTCAAACAACAATACGAACACTTTCATTTAGTTCAGTTGAAAATCTAGCTGATATATTTAGTAGGTTTCAGAAACTACTAAATGGGTTAAAGCTGTATGGGAGAGTATATGAGACTAAAGATTCTAACCTAAAATTTTTGAGATCTTTATCCAAATAATGGAAGCCAGTAACAGTCTCATTGAGGAATTCTCAAGACTACAAAAATTTTACACTTGAGAGACTGTATGGCATATTAAAGACCTATGAGCTCGAGTTACAACAAGATGAGGAAGTTGAGAAGAGCAAGAAGAAAGGTGAAAGTGTAGCTTTGGTGGCCAATGTTCCAATAAGCCAAGATGGAGAGAAGATGAAGATTGTGAAATCCATACCAAGTCGAAGAACTTGTGAAGGTGGAGCTGAAACTAGAAGAGGTAAAAGCAAGATGATTGAATAACTTGATGCATTTTGTAAGAATGAATCTGAAGATCTTGAAGAATATTTGGCATTCTTGTCAAAGAGATTTTCGAAGTTAAGATTCAAGAAGAATCCAGCAGGAGCCGGGCAATTCAAGAAGAGCTACCAACCAAGCAAGGATGTGGTTGAGAGGTCAAAGATTAAATGCTTTAGCTATAGAAATGCTGGTCACTTTTCCAACGAATGCAGAAAATCCAAAGCTGAGAAAGTGAAGAAACTGTTTGAAATTGTTGACTGTAAGAAGAAATATGTTGATCTTCTCAAGCAAAAGGAAAGAGCATTTGTGTCAAGGGACGATGATTGGGCTGCTGGAGTAGACTAAGATGCAGAGGAGGAGTTTGTCAATCTTGCACTCATGGCAAATGAGGATGATGAAGGGGCTAGTTCAGCAAACAACCAGGTATTCTCTACAAACCTGACTGAGCTTTCCAAAGATGAATGTGATAATGTTGTTAGTGAAATGTCTGTTGAACTATATAACATGTATCTCATATTGAAATCTCTTAACAATTAAAGAGAACAATAAGATTAAAGATCTAAATTTTCAGTGATAGGAATACTCTGTTAGAAACTCAATTAATTGAGTTTGAAACAATGAAAAGAGATTGCCAGAATGCAAAGAGTGAATGTCTTGAGGCACTGAAAAGAGATGAGTGTTTAAAAGAATAGTTGAAAAAGGAACAATGGTTAATTGCTAAGTGGAAAGGATTAAAGATAGTATTTGAGGAAATTTTTAATGTCCAAGGAGTTGATTTTTTCTGTAAATTAGCAGAAGTGAAGTTAGAAGTTGATGGGGGGGTTGCTTCTGACAGTGACTCAATGGATGAAGAATGTCCATTGAAGTCCAAACCTGTCAGCAAAGCAACCTTGGCTAAATTGAATAACAAATATGGACCTATCAACAAAAACTTTGTAGTTGGAGAATGCAGCAAAACTAAATCAGTTAAAAAGGATAACATAGGTCACTTGTCCATCAAGTAATTGAAGGATAAGTTAGAAAAGATTGAAATAAAGGCTAAGGCTAAAAAGAAGAATAGAATTGGCAAGGTAGGAATTAAAAAATACAGCAACTACACACCTGATAAGTATGCTCCTAGGAAAGAGCTAGTGTGTGAGGTGTGGTAGTGTTAATCATTTATCTGCCAACTGTAAAATTGTGAAAGATGCTTCTGTGCCTAAATGCCTGTGCCTATGCCTGCTATGAATGTTATGCCTAACATGTATGCTCAGCCTGCTCATGCATCTAGTCAATTAGCTAACATGTCTTTCATGCAAAATCCATAATTCAATGCTTATAATATGCCTCAAATGCCATGGATAATGAATGGAATGAATAACATGTATGCACAAGCAATGACTAATCCTGCTAATAACATGTATGCATATGAGAAAGTGGTACATCCTGTTCTTTAAAAACCTGCACCAAGAGTTAAGGTTGATTTAACTCCATCAAAACCTTTGGATGGTAAGGGTTTGAAGAATAGAAGGAAGGCTAACAAAGCAGGACCTAAGGAAACTTGGGTACCAAAATCAACTTGATTTGATTTGGATGTGTGCAGGGAGATAGAAATAATTTTTGGTACCTGTATAGTGGTTGTTCTAGGCACATGACTGGAGATTCTACCCTGCTCAGTAAGTTTAAGGAGAGAGCTGGCCCTAGCATTACCTTTGGAGACAACAGCAACGGATATACTAGAGCATATGGCTTGATTTCACAAGGAAATGTTGTCATTGAGGAAGTAGCACTGGTTGATGGTCTTAAGCACAACTTGCTGAGTATCAGTCAACTATGTGATAAAAATCAAAATTTGTGGTTCACATCTGAAGCTTTGGTCATTTTCAAGAAAAATGACAACAAGGTAGTGATGACAGGAAACAGAAAAGGAAATGTGTACATTGCTGACTTCAATTCAACAAGTGCAAACTCTGCTACATGCCTTTTCAGCAAGGCAAGTGTAGATGAAGGATGGCTTTGGCACAAGAGACTGTCACACTTAAGTTTTAAAGTAATGAATGTGTTAGTTAAGAAGGATTTGGTTAGAGGTATTTCAAAATTGGATTTTTCCAAAGATGGATTGTGTGATACATTCCAGAAAGGGAAGCAAAAGAAGGCCTCTTTCAAATCCAAGTCAATGTCATCAATTGATCAACCCTTACAGCTACTGCACATGGATCTCTTTGGACCAGTCAACGTATTGTCTATATCTAACAAGAAGTACTGTCTTGTGATCATTGATGATTTCTCAAAATACACGTGGACATTCTTTCTGCACTCTAAAGATGAGGCAGGTGAAGTCATTAACAATCATATATATCAAGACAGTCAACAACAATCCAACGTTCAAAGTCAGAAGAATTAGAAGTGATAATGGGACTGAGTTCAAGAATTCTGTGATGAGAGAGGTTTGTGAAGAAGAAAGAATCATTCAAGAATTCTCTGCACCTAGAACTCCTCAACAAAATGGTGTAGTGGAGAGGAAGAACATAACACTAATTAAAGCTGCAAGGACCATGCTTGAAGAATCAAAGTTACCAACATACTTCTGGGCTGAAGCTATTAATTCTACATGTTACAATAAGAATATTTCTTTGGTCAATCAAGAAAAAGGCATGACACCTTATCAATTATTCAAGGGAAAGAAGCCAACAATTAACTTTCTGCGTGTCTTTAGATGCAAATGATTTGTATTGAAAAACTATGGCGAAAGCCTTGGGAAATTTGATTTAAAGGCAAATGAAGCTATATTTGTTGGATATTCAGTTGAGAAATTCTATAGAGTCTATAATGTACGACTTAATTAACATTGTTATGGAATTCATACATGTTGTCTTCAATGATAAGAAAATTTAAGGATTAGTAGATGAAGGTTTCCATGAATCACTCTCATTCGAGAATGAGATTAGTGGTGAAGAGAGTGAAGATGATGAAGAAAGAATACCAGTTGGTGTGAGAAATAGACCTGGACCATCAATTAAAGTGCAGAATGGACCATCTGTTGAAGAGCAATTCACACCATCTATTGAAGGTCATCGTAGAGCATCAGTTCAGAACCTAAGGGAAGAATCTGTTGATAACTCTATTAGAACTCCACCCACCTCAAGGTCCATACACTCAGGGGGAGCTTCTTACGGTCAACACTCAACAACAAATCAAGATGATCAACACAGAGAAAATGAAGTTACTTCATCAAGATCAAGCTTACCACCACAAAGAAGATGGACTAAGGATCACCCATTTGAACTTATAATTGGTGACTCCAATGCAAAAGTCCAAACTAGGAGAACAACTCAAGAAGAATGCTTATACAACAGTTTTCTGTCTAAAGAAGAACCTAAGAAAGTTGAGGATGCTCTTCTAGCTCCAGACTGGGTTTTAGCAATGCAAGAAGAGCTAAACCAGTTTAAGAGAAATGAAGTATGGAGACTTGTACCCAAAACTAAAGACCAATCAATGATTGACACTAAGTGGGTATTCAAGAACAAGATTAACGAAAATGGCATAGTCATAAGGAATAAAGCTAGATTGGTTGCTAAAGGCTACTATCAAGAAGAAA
Organism: Saposhnikovia divaricata; assembly: GCA_036435485.1. Classification (NCBI taxonomy): domain Eukaryota; kingdom Viridiplantae; phylum Streptophyta; class Magnoliopsida; order Apiales; family Apiaceae; genus Saposhnikovia; species Saposhnikovia divaricata. The sequence continues at coordinate 49,530,688 of CM071596.1, read as the reverse complement.
GGATTGACTTTGAAGAAACCTTTGAACCAGTGGCAAGGTTAGAAGCAATCAGGATCTTCCTAGCCTATGCAGCCCATGCCAATTTCAAGATCAATCAAATGGATGTCAAGAGTACATTTCTTTAATGGTATTCTAGAAGAGGAGGTGTATGTTAGTCAACCTCCTGGTTTTGAATATCCATACTTTCCATAAAATGTGTACTTTCTGCTCAAAGAACTCTATGGCCTGAAGCAAGCACCTAGAGCCTGGTATGACATAGTTTCACAGTTCCTTATAGAGAATCACTTCACTAGAGGTACAGTTGATAAAACTTTCTTTTATAGAAATGTTAATGGCTCAATGATACTTGTCTAAATTTATGTAGATGATATAATATTTGGGTCTACAGATGAGAAGATTTGCAAACGGTTTGCCAAACTTATGCAAAGTAATGAGTATGATGGGTGAATTAACTTATTTTCTTGGTTTACAAGTTAAACAAGTAAATGAGGGAATTTTTATAAGTCAAACCAAATATGTTCATGATCTCTTAAAAAGATTTGACTTAGCATATTGCTCTTCTGCAAAACCACCCATGGGCACTTCCACTAAGCTTGAATTGAAAACTAAGGAAAAGAAAGTGGACATCTCAAGCTATAGAGGCATGGTTGGATCTCTTTTATATTTAACAGCTAGTAGACCTGATATTATGTTTGCTACATGTTTATGTGCTAGATTACAAGATGATCCTAGGGAATCTCATTTAGTAGCTATTAAAAGGATTTTCAGGTATCTGAAGGGAACACCAAACCTTGGCATTTGGTACCCTAGAGATTCTGTTTTTGATCAAATTGGCTCTTCGGATGCAGATTATGCCGGTTGTAAAATGGATAGAAAAAGTACCACATGTACCTGTTAGTTCTTAGGAAACAAGCTGGTCTCATGGTTCAGTAAGAAGCAAAATTTAATCTCTACTTCAACTGCAGAGGCTGAATATATAGCAGTTGGAAGTTGTTGTGCACAGATTCTATGGATGAAGAATCAACTACTTGACTATGGTGTTAAAGTTGAAAAGATTCCAATTTTTTGTGACAACACTAGTTCAATTACAATTTCTGAGAACCCAGTGCAGCATTCAAGGACCAAGCGTATAAACATCATATACCATCTCATCAGGGAGCATGTGATGGAAGGTACTATGGAACAACATTTTTTTCCAAGTAAAAAACAATTGGTAGATATCTTTACTAAAGCTCTGGATGAAACAACCTTCTCGAGGTTGGTAAGTGAGCTTGGTATGTTAAATCTTTCATGATCTTTAAATATTTGTATAATTGTTTGCAGCCAATGAATTTTATTCAATAGATTTGTTTGTTTATTTGCTTGATTACTCTGGAGATGTCTTAAAATTAATTTCCTGGAGATATCGAATAAGTATGATCACCCACTTGAGTTATCAAATGAATATTATGCTTGAGATATCGAGTAGTAAATTTTCTAGAGGTATCGAACTAGCCTCTCTGCTAGTGATATCGATTAGTTAATTACCAAAATATATCGAATCAGTTAATGTTCAGGTAATATTGAATGGTTAGTATTTAAGATATCAAACGGTTAATTATTTATTGATGTCATTTAACTTCTTTATTATTTGTCCAGAATAATCAACTGTTATGTGTGCTCTATTTCTAGAATTATTTACTTTAATTGATTAGACTTAAGCTGTCAGGCTATGATTTTGGAACAAGTTACACACATAATATTTTACTTTTATTCTTTCTAAATGATCTGTCAGGATTAGTCTAGGACACCATGTTTTCTCTTTTGCATGCTTTAGTGTGTTTAAAGAGGTGTAACCTTTGATTAACCTTTCACCCGTTTAAACCCCTAGTTAATAGTTGCGTTTTTAAGACTTCTTGGGCTATAAATAGGCAGGGGTGAGGATAACTTAGACTCACATTTTCTTAAACAACCTTCTTTTCTTCTACCTCCTTCCTTTTACGATAACGAAGAGCATACTCAAAGTGTCTGTTGAAGATTTTGAGGCCATGCCCTTCTACGAGAAGGTGCTAGCTCTGCACTAGAAGATTGACGAGCTCATCGTAGAGGTGGAGCGAGTCATTACTGTCTTGCGTGCAGCTTTGGCAGCTCTACAAGCACGCAGTCGGAGGGACTCAGGCAACGGCCCGTCACCAGCAGCCTAGTTCGGTTGTTTAGGTTGGGGTGGGGGGAGTTGTTTTCATATTTTTTTTGATGTTTTTATCAATGGTCTTTCCGACCATTCTTGTAATTTTTTTTATTAATGAAATGATCTTTCCTTCTATCTATGCTGATTCTTGTTGTTTTCTTCGTTGTTAAAATATGTTTGATGCATGTCATTCTACATGTCTTTGCAAAATGGTTTTACTATTAAATTATGTTAGATCTAATTCAACAAGGACATTTAGATAAGAGAATATGATCTGTGCTTAAATCATCTAAGTTGTGTTAATAATCTAACCTTTGTGTCTTAGTAAGATTAACTTAACTTATGCTTATTTCTAATATGATAAGTGATTAAGTACACCCTTCATTAAGTTAATTTCAATCTAACCAGTTTATTTTGAATCCATTTGACACAAACTGACTAGATCTGTTAACTATCTCAAAGCATTACCTGTTCATGTTGTTTTAATTCTAATTAACATTTCATCTAATCAATCAGTGAGCTATTATAGCTACACAGTTGCATAGTTTTATGTCCTATTTGCAATACATCCAAGAACTTGAATTATCAACAGAGGACGATGAGGATATGTTGGTGTTTCACAAGCAAACTTGGTTGACTCATTATGTCACTTGCCATTTGTAAACACCTAGAATTAATGTCACTTGCCATTTGTAAACACCTATAATTAATGTTAAAGTCAAAACAACTAATTTAGACTCTGCTTTAAACAGGACTAATTAGTTAGATTGAACACATGAATTGGTACTTTCTCTTTGTTGATTGAAATCTAAATTAAGTTGATTAATTAAGGAATTATGGTTAAAGTTAACAGATTTGCACATACTTAAACGATTATCTTTGGTTATCTCTAAAAAATTGTTTCTTTTCCCTAAGTACAGCTTCAGGACCATTGTCAACTTAACACAACAAGCTAAAGGTGACATTTGCTGCTAAGAGAATAAACCTTCATAAGGAGAAGGCTCTTACGCTAATACACCTAGTTCAGGTATTGAGTTCTAACTTATCAACACTTTTCTTTATCTTGTCCAAGATTCTTTGCCTACTTAGCTGAAATGAGAATTACTGGAACGTAATCACTTTTGTCCAAGATTCTCTACCCAATCAGCACACCACATATTCACTTTTTACCATCCTTAACCCCTCTACAGTTTCTCAACAAACTGTAGTTGACAAATCATTATATCTTAGCTTGAGGGGAGTAAACAGGAGGAAAGTGAGGGTGAGGGATGTGGTTAATATCAAGAAACCAGAAGAACAAGGAAGGTAATTAATGGTGTGTAAAACCAGCCTAGCCATCCTATATCTTCTCAAAAGGGCATAGTGATTAAAAGGACATCCACATTTCTAGTTTCACTCTTTTAAAAGACTCTAACTATTGAACCAGGAACACACTCAGTGAGGGTATGGGACACAGTTGTACAACCATCTACATACTTTTCTTCTAGCCAGAAGTTGCTACAAGTTACAGGGACACAGGGGGAGCACACACAGGTTACTCTTCACTATTTCTCAAATTTAGGTTGATGAATCTTCTATAAATGAGAGGATCCAGCCCCATTCATGGATACATAATTTGTGACAATGTAGCACTTCAACACACACACCAAATACTCTTGATTCTTCATTCTATATCACAAAGAAGCCAACACTCTAATCTGAGTTTTCTATGCTCCTCACAGGGTAGTTTGTTGAATTCTCATTTCTTTTCTTGTATATCAATGCTCCTTACCCATAATTCTCCAATCTTTATGGACTCATAGTGTTCTTTTCTAGGCTTGAGGGAAGGGAGTGAAGAACAGGATGGGCCTGGTTGCTCCAGGGCAAAAGGAGAGTTTGTGCACAAGAGTGGTCTCTTATTTCTTCTAGGAGAGCAAAAGGAGAGGTTGAGTACCCCCTTTAGTAAGGGAAGGTGAGTTGCGTGAAGTGAGCCAGGATGAGATCCGTAATAACCCTAAATTTTGTGAATATTTGAAACCTGGATGAATAAAAAAAATTTGCAACCATGCTATATACGAATTATTAGATGAGGGGTTCGATTTGATATTATGTCTTTACGATGCAAATGAGTGTATGTAAAAGTTGTTAGTTTTTGACGAAATATCGAGGAATGTGAAAGCTATGCCAAGATCGGGGGAAATTATAATTTAGAAATTCCATGGAATAGGTATATTAAATCGAGGTACTTGGAATATTGAAGATTACTCGAAGAAATCTCCACAACAAAATGTTTCAAGGATTAATCAAACATAGTATGGAAAATTAAGAGATAAATATCGGATAATAGCTAAGATGACAAAACCCATGCAATTTCTATGCAAGCCATGCAAGTTGGCTAGTCCACCAAGTCAAACAAGTCAAGGAAACAAGGAACTAGCTAGTTAGTTTGCTAACTAAATATTAAGCAACATAGTTCCCTAATATATGGATCACCAAACATTATGGTCAAGTGTAGGCTTGAAAAACTAGCTAGCTATCTACCACATGATGCATATATGCAATACATATCACACCAAATCATTTTACACCAAAACCAAAGCAAGCAAACTCTCTCTCCCCCTTCTTTTCTCTCATCTCGGCCAAAACAGAGGCAGCAGCTTAAAACTGCCATATCTCCTTCATTTCTCACTCAAATTTTGTGTTCTATAGCTCGTTGGAAAGGTATTGAGATTCTCTACAACTCTTCTTCAGGAGCCTCGTCCAGAAAAGCAAGGTAAGGACCTCGAATTTCCAGTTCTTTCAAGAGGGGTATAGTAACTCCGAAAATTACTAAGTTGTGTTCTTGATGTTCTTGTTAGTTTAAGGTTTGCTAAGGATAGATCAAGCTTCTCCAAGGTTACTACACTATACCTAGGTGTTTTTAAGGCTTCAAGAAAGGTATAATTCTAACCCATCCTTTGATTTATAAGAGATATGAGTATATATGGATGAGGTGTTAAATATATGTTAGTTCTTGAAAGGTTATCTTGTAGATGTGTATGTCTTGTTGGTTGTTGGTTATGAATGGAAGTTGATGATGTTTTCTTGATGTTTAAGGACTGACCTTGTGTGTGTAATGATGGATTGATGGTTTGGTTGGGTTATGTAAGTGATTAAAGTGGTTAAATTTTTAAATTGTTATGTGTATAGGCATTGTTATGACCATTTGCAATTAGAACAATTTCAACCCATGATTACGGATTCTTAAAGAATGATTTTTGAGAACCACTGCACATGGTCGTGTAGATCTTCCTTTCTAGTTTGTAAACATATAAAGAACATATCGAGGCGATTTACGCTTTAAGAGATACGTTCGTTTTAGTAAAGACGATTCGAAGAAAACACTACTACAAATTTAAACTTAGAAAACACCACTCACATAGCGTTTTTTTCATATGCTATCTATGAACGCTGCTTACATAGCGTTTTTAAACAAAACACTATACAATATATTAAAAAGAAGAGTAAAAATAAATGAAAAATAAAATAAAATAACTATTATAGCATTTTTTTGGTAAACGCTATTTAAGGTGGAGAATAGATAGCGTTTAAACAAACGCTTTGGAAGAAAACGTAATTTTAAATAATTTATAATTTTTTTTTAAATTTTTTGACCGATCTAAAGCGTTTTATCAAACGTTATACAAGTAAACATCTTCGTCTTATTTTTATGCAAACACAATTAACACCCAGGAGGCAGGACTGTAGCGGGACTTCTTGTATCCCAACTCTTCAACATCTCTAATAGAAAATTAACATCTAAATTAACATCTCTCTCAACATCTCATCTAATCGGGTTAAGAGAGGGCGAAAATTGAAGAGAGGCAATTGAAGGTGAAGAGAGAACAAGTGGAGTCTTCATCTAATCGGTTTAGTTGGAGTCTACATCGAGCAAACGCAGAGGTCTTCTAAGTGTTGATTTGTAAGTATTTAATTTTAGGGTTTTTAATTGAATTTTTACTGGGCTTGAGATTTTGGGGGTTTTTATGATTTTGGGGGTTTTTAATTGGTTTGTAATTGATTTTGTGCTTTAAAGAAATTTAACCACTCCACATTTTTAAAGATCCTGATGGTCTCCTGGGTTTGGGAGTTAAAGAAATTTCAATTCTTAGTTTTCTTGCAAAATCTGGAGTCATTCAGAACTCGTTCTCCCTGTTTCAATGAGAATGATTCAGGAAGAATATATTTTGGGGACCAAGGACCTTCTACCCAGCAAACAACATCACTTTTTCCCTTGGATGAAAAATTGTATCTATCATCTCTTTGTTCTCGAGTGCTTCATTTACTTCTTAGCTTTCAAAGATTTTGACTTTCTTGTAGGAATCTTTATATTAGTAATTTTAATATGTTTGTCATTCGCTTGCTCACTAAACAGTAGGACCTATATCACTGGAGTGGAGGCATGTTGCATTAGGGATTCTTGTCTTGACCAGACAAGCATCAAAGCACTTATTGATTGTGGTACATCATTTGCACATTTTCCTAGTGATGTGTATGGAATACTTGTCAAGGAGGTACCAGCATACTCTTCTGCTGCTCAAATCCTTGACATTGATATTCTTTCATCATTCTGATTTTAATTTATTCTTGTAGTTTGATAGCCCAATAAATTCTACCAAACTAATTACGAAGGAGGTCCTTGGGAGTATAGCTACAACGACAGGTAGTTTCTGGAGGCCAAGATTTCACTATTGTTTTCTTGCCTTTTTACGGATAATATACGTACATATATATTGCAGTTTATCTAGTAGGTATAATATTTCTGACAAAAGGATATATGCATCAGTCATATGTTGCGTATATGAAGCAATGGGACATTGCCACGTTGGATAAAAATTATGTTTTCTTTCCCGAAAAATTAAAATTGTCATTCATTTTCTTTTTTGAAAATTGGGTACAGTAACGGTGTTACTTCATATGACTTGTTCCCTTAACCACTCCAGATTTTTACTGAGCTATATCTATAATCATTCTAAATGGTTTTACGCGGCAAATGTAGTTTCATCTTTTACTAAATAAAATGACATGACTTAATATAGTCATGCTTCTTCATTTATTCGTTGTATATAAGTGATTTCTATAATCGGCTCACGTGACCTGGGCAGACATGATGTAACATAGCTTAAAAAAGAAGATACAAATATATAGAAGGTCTGAGTTTTAAGCAAGACAGTTAAGTTCATCATTGGTGATATTAGTAGCTGTCCTGCTACTTGACATGACTTCCACAGAATATGTTGCTTTCTTTCTCTTTCTTGAACTAGTGTTTGGGAAAAAAACTGTGAGACCTTGAAAGTTTGAGGGAAAGAGTATGTTGCTTAAAAGGGCAGAGGGTGGTTAAGGTTGAATGTTAGATACTATTTAATTAGAGAAAGAAATTAAACACTAAGAATTATTAGTAGTAATTTGTTATCTGTGGGAACTATTGTTTAATTGTATTGCAGTACGTACAGGGTCCCTAGGATCATTGAGAGACTACTATGCTGGATCAAACAAATCTAATAACTGCTATTTCAGTACATTAATCACCATTTAATACCTGCATTACTAGTACAAATTTAATAACTGCTATTACTGCATGAAAGAATAAAGAGATTCTACAATATAAGACAAGCTTGAAAAATAAAAACCAACATGCTTTAATACGGGATAGTACTAATTATTAAATATCAAAAGTGACATATTAAGCAATAATAAACCTACCTACACCCCGCCATGGTTTTTAATAGTGAATAGATGATTTGAGTGAATGGAATAATTAAAAAGTATAACCACTGGACTGATTACTACCATGCTAAATCATTACTATATAGAAGTTTTATGAGCCCTGTTAGCTATAAATTTAGCAAATTTATTGAGTTTACTTCAATATATTTGCATAATCATCTAAAATGAATTATTATGCAGAAAATGTAGAAGCGAAAAGTTCTAAATTCAATTCTATTACATGCGTAAAATTAATTACTGGGATAAGTATTAGGCAAGTAGAGCTACAATACTGCATTGTTTTGATTGTGAAACACATGTGTAGGAAACTTTCCATGACATTGTTTCCTAGTGTGGCACCTTATTGGAAGGATTTTGTGGAATATTCGATGCAAGAGGATTTTGTGGTATAATTATTCTTAAGTGATTTTTCATATTTAAAAATTATTTAGTTTATTATTACCTATTTCTTTTCTTTCGGTCTTGAATTATTGAGTATGTATGACTCTATTCATGAACTGACTATAAACTCGCAAAATTGACAATGTTACAGTGCCCCAAGCAAGATTCGCATGATGGAATTTTTTGTGGATATGTTGTTGAAGTAATTAGGCAGGTTACTTCTCCAATTGATTTCTCGAGGACATGAAATAATTTTGTGTTTATGTTTTAGTATGTAATCCAGAGTTTTAACGGGGAGTTGGAATCCAACCTCTTAATGAAGTAATTTTTGTATATGTTGTACGGTACCAAGTGATCTATTAAAATTTTGTATCACTTTTTAATGTTTTGGATTTTATTTTTATTTTAATGCAGAAATTTGATTTGCTTGTTCTATTGGAATTTGGATTGGTCATTTTTTTGTATTGGTGAAAATGCTTTAATTAGGAATAATATTACAGGTTTAAAAGTGACAAAATATAATAAATTTTATTTTTTTTAAAAAAATATTGTTGGATAGCGGTTTTAGAAATGCTACTGGTATGCTAATTTGAAAATATCACCTACTTACATAGCGTTTGTCAAAAAGCTATCCAAGAGAAACAATTGATTTATAAACAGATAAGATAGCGTTTGAAAAAGTGCTATATCTGAAATGCACTTGGACAGTGCATACTTACATAGTTCTCAAACAAACGCTATGTAAGTACGTACTAAGAGAGCGCATGAATAAACGCTATGCAAGCTAGACTAACTTACATAGCACTGGCTTACATAGCGCTTAAAAATGCTATGTAAGCCAAAAAATGAACGCTATGTAAGCTGAAATCTGTAGTAGTGAAAACCAAATTGCTACAAAGTACCAAGTTGTAAAATGTATTCGACCACTTAAATGGAATTTGGATAGTATGAAGTTTGGTTAGTAAAGGAGACAACCCAAAAAGAATTATGCAAAAATGTTAATTTTTCGATTTTATAAAAATGTCGGAACCAAAGTTGCGCGATGACAACCTTCACTGCCGAGCTACTGCCTTGTTCAGTAAAATCCGAAAAATGGATCTTCTGACCAGGACCAAAATCTTGCCCAATTAAAATTTAGACATTCTCTTGATCGTGCACGCGAAAAAGTTGTATCATTTGAGTTAACGGTTAAGGAGTTATGAACATTTTAGTGAAACTATCACAAATAGTACAACTCCGTAGTTGACCAAGTTTCTAAAATGCGTTTTACCTATCTAAACTTGTGTTTTCCAAATCCAAGAAATTTTGATAAATGTTACAAACACTCAAGAAGATCCTTAAGGTGGTTTCGTAATTAATTAAGGAATTTCAATTTACTAAAAATGTTGGAGAGCGAGTCGCGTAATAGTAACTTCCCGAGAAGTCAACTCTAAAGGCACTATTTTGACTAGCCATTTTGGCCAAGATAAAGTATAATTACAAGTCGGTTAAAACACGGAAGTTGTTGAGGGACATCATGACTACGCATTGGAGTAAAGATTTGGATTAAAGGTCATTGATAAGATAGTTTTACGAATGGTTAAAATAGACCCGAGGAGGTGAAATGCAGGGCAAAGATAAGCGTTAATAGAAATTGACTATGAACTCATAAAGACAAGATGTTAGCAACCACTTAATTGGTTAATGAAGTTGAGTATACTTACCCGTATTATAGATAGCTATTCGATTAAGAAGGCTAACCGAGATTTGATATCTATTTCTAGAATTATCCGGAGCGAGTGGAACGTGGGGAATGTACTTTGAATTCCAGGCAAGTTTTCCAGCCCTAAGCTTTTGTTTTCAAAATATTATATTTTGATTCTGCCTATGCAAGTTTACTTTCCGAAACTTATAACTAAGGATTTGCACTGTTGTGTTTAAGGAATTTTACGCGTAATATTTTATGCATGTTGTTTCAAAAATCGTATGTCAAGATTTTTTTATATACATGTGTATACTTAAACTTTGGATAGAATGTGTTTTCTTTGGACAATGACTCTAGAAATAGAGGTCGTGTCGGTCCAAGTATATTTTTGATCGGGGAGCGGCATATTATTTTATCTTTATTAAATAGCGAAAAACCCGAATAGTTATTCAGGAAGTATCGGATGCTTACTATTTTTTATTATTTATATGTTATTAAAAATATTCAAAAATATTTATCTTGGATTAAAAGATTATTTTTAATTAATTAATTATTTAATATTAAAGCTCAAAATATTATTTATTATTTATTATTTTAAAAATAAAACTAATCCAAGATACCTCGACTTGAACCCTTTTGAACTCAAAATATTTTCGAAAACCCCCGGTCAGGTTTTATTCCCTCAAGCATGATTTCACGAAATTAACGGTCGACAGAAGTCGGATTTTAATTACTCGTTTTTCCTTCAAAATGATTTTCTTACGAAAAGAAAAAGGGGACTCTAGCAGTGAGGGATCGTTGACGAACGATCTCATTTTTCGTGTAAGCGACCGTTAGCCAGGCGGTCTAGCATTTATTCCGGCCAAGGTATTGCCGAAGGATGATTACAAATGTAGTTTTCATCAAGGGTGATTACGGATGTAGTTTTCACTCAAGGGTAATTACGGATGTAGTTTTTATCCTTCTACTACTAGAGAAGACCCGCAGATTATTGGACATGGATGTGAGGACTGATCATCATCAATCCTTGTCAGGTTTTATGTTTTCTTACAAGTCCCATTCCTCCACTTTGGAAAAATGATTTGATATCGCATCTTAGGCCTAAGAGCCAAGTTGTCGATAGTGATTTTGTGCAGTATCTAGAACTGGAGATTATTTCAAAGATATTGGCAAATGTTTAGTGCACATTTAAATTATTTGAAAATTTAAAGATGTTTAATTTGCGTATGATACAAAGCAACTGTCGTAGCAGCATATTGAAATGCGTATTTTGAGAAGCTTTCTGAAGGATTAGCAAAACTATAGTGTATACTATTTTGCTAAAATACGAAGATTATTATTGTTGTTATGAACTAAATTTTTTCATTGGTTATTATTTTAAACTTCATACAAGGTATGTATGTTTTATCTAGATTTCGGATTTATATAATGTCAAGATATTTTGTTATATCAAGGATGTTTATTCCAGAGCTTAGTGATTCATTGGGTATTTAGAACTTAATACTGAGTATGAATATTTTATTCAAAACTCGGACATATACATTGTCAAGTTATATTTTGATATTATGAGATATATGCTTATATTTTTGGAAAAAAAAATCTTTTTCGAGACAAATTATATTATTACTCAAAATGCAAAACTTGCTGAACATTATGTAGGTCATTCTTGCTTTATAAAAACCTTTCAGAAAGAGAAGAATTGGGTCGGTTAACTCCGTACCAGCAGAAGAGGAGTAGAGGAATTACCCCTGCAATGATTCAGTTCTTGATGAATACTACAAAGTAAGTCTGATAGGTTTTAACTGTCATTAGCAAGACTTGCCTTCATGTGCAGTTTGTACAAGTAAAGTTGTGTAAGATTCTGGATTGTATAGAAGAATCGTAATATTTAGTGTTACTCTGATTATCATTTCTAAGGCTCTAACCTGTAAGTATGAGAGATTGAGGTCTGGATTGGTGTATTACTGAGTTGTAAAGTTAATACAGGTATGATATGGATGGATGGTGATGTGACGACCTGAATCCTTGACCTCAGATTTGGGGGCATTACAAGATCCCGATGCAAAAACAGAGAGAATAAGAGATAAGTCTTTTTCCATGCAGATTCTAACTTTTCATCCCTCTGAATCAAGACCTGACTGTATCACAGTTCTTGCTGATAACAAAAAAGCAGGAGAAGGGTTTTAGACTCAGACTTTTATCACTTTTATAAGGGTTTCAGACTAAGAGTTTATACTTTTATCACTTGTATCCTTTATCCAAAAAAAGGGAGAAGCTAAAGTTCTGAGAATGAAGCCAAAGTGGGAGAAGAGACATTTTCTTTTACCACCAAGGGAGAAGAGACCATCAAACCAACCAGCAAGTGGAGGAATAGAACAGACTCTCAGATTAAATGCTATACATAGGGGGAGCAGTTCAAAAAGGAGGTAAGAACAGTACAGGCCAGAAATTATTTCGTGAAAGCTTGATCAAAATTTCTGTCCAAGTGAAAGAAAATTTGAAGAGTGGTTTTTGTTTTTATCACTCTCTTGATTTATGTCTTTTTCCTAGAGACATAAATAGGGGGATATTGTTGAGACATACATGTCTATAGATGTTGATAACAAATACCATAAGGCAGAAAATGAATCAAGAAATCGAAGTTGACAAATTAATCAGGAAACTAACTGAAATACAGATTAACTAAAGCTACATCTTATGTATGGAACTCTGCAAATAATTAGGAAGTATTTCTGCAATAAGCCATGAGATGCTACAATCAAATATCTGTAATCAGAAGAGATTTTTCTATACCGATGAAAGTAAATTCGAGAAGTCAATACAAGAAGGAGTTCGAGAAGTCAAGTCAGTTTAATGACCCTATTCGAGAACTCTACAAAAAGGGTTATTCGAGAAGTCCCTGTTTGAAAAGTTGAGCTGATATCTCTATACGAAAAGTCTGCAACTTAGGCTATTCGAGAAGTCTGCAAAATAGGCTATTTGAGAAGTCATTCGAGAACTCAATAGAAGGGGCTATTCGAGAAGTCAACATTTGAGAATTCAAGATCTATCAGTTCGAGTACTCAGCCTGAATTCATAGTAATGCCAGAGTTCTCTAATGGAACATATCGAATGAAGGATAAACCTAGAATTACTTTGCAACCCGTGACTTATAGACAGTGATCAATTACACAAAGGATGTTACGAGTTGGGAGTCAAATTGTAGATATTTGAAGGCTCAAACTCTTCCAAGTGAAAGGTGAAATAAGTCACTGTTTATCTGAATTCAAGGGCAACAATAAGAGAGGAAGTAACCTCCAACATGATTGCATTACTACAGAAGAATTCAAAGGATATCTTGATGAATGTATATCTTGGAAGTTCAAGCACAGCTTAACAAGCTGGTTTATCTGGGAAGTTCAAGCACAGCTCAATAAGCAGAAAAACTTATTGAGTTTCCAAAAGATTATCTTTTGCTAAATCAACTTTTCAGGGATAAATATTCAAATCAGAAAAGGTCCTTTACATAAAGTATCACGTGGGCTTCGCGGCTAAGTCAATTCAAGAACTTAGTAACTTATGAGGAAAGAAACATACTCGGACTTGAAGCATGCTGGAATTGTCCAAATCAATAAAAGAAAAAATTCAAGACATTTCCAGAAATGGCTATCACTTCAAGCATGTGTGTGTGACAAGTTATACCAAAAATGTACCTATACATTTTACGTATTTTAATTGTCTTCATATAGTTTAAATAAGCTGTATATGCAACAAAGTGTAAGCAAGAAAAAACACAGAGCTTAAGATAGAGATCAATAGGCTTTCTTGCAAACACATTGTAACCCGCAGCTGTGTATTTAAACACAGATTATTTTCTTCAAATACAATCATCTGGTGGACCGAACAAACCCACCTAAAATTTTTTATATCATGTGTTTATTTACTTCGTTTACTTTCTGTTCTTTACAAACTGTTTAAGACCTCATTAATTCGAAAAGAATTTAGTTGAGGATTGTTGAGATTGTATTCAACCACCCCTTCTACAATCTCATGGTGTATAACTGGAAAATAACACATAACTTAACTATGAATAAAACATCTAAATCCCTAAAGACATACTTGAAATTTAGTCATTTAGGTCCTATGGTCTAGAAATCATTGTAGTCTTACTTTGGATTTCATGCTTCTACAGTTCTACCATTTTGGTCTAGATTCTCGGTTTCAGCTCCTTGTTAAGTTCATGTTTCTTGATATTTTGACATTACACATGATCGTTCAGATTTGTTTGACCATTTATTTATCTTAGCTATAAAAAAATCTGACCACCATCAGATGTCCTGGAACTGTGCTACATATAATTATAAGTGATAAAGAAGCAAGCAAATTAAAAATGAATACCAGCTCCACTACGTAAAGAGAATCTCAATAAGAAGAAACATAAAAAGATGAAAGTGAAAACGATCTCACTGACATATGCATAAAATTCCACAAACACGAGCACAGAGCAGAAAATTCTCACAAACATCAGAGTTTTTATTTCAACATAGTACGAGAATTAGACATTTATAACATGTCCATTTCCCTTCTTTTAGGAAAGCTTGCTAGTTGTGTACAAGAAATAACATAAAATTCTCACAAAACATTAGAGTTCAATTAAAACAAAATACCTGATAATTCTTTTTATTACCAGAAAATGCAAGTTGCAGAATAGCATCTTCATTATTGTGCACTTCAATTATAGGTAGTAGTCTACTGCATTTTCTGATTTTAGATGTGGAATTTTGGCTCAAAATACTAGTTGATTTAGTTACAGAAGAGCAATCTTGAAAAAAAATCAGACTAAATTAATGCATATGTGTCCATGGTATACACTGTTTGAAATATTGCAATTGCATTTTGTAGCTGTTAGCAAAAAATTTCAAACAGAGTACACCATGTATAAGGATCTAGAATTTTCGTAATTATTTAAAGCATTTATTTAATTGTTAAAGGTGAATTATGTGCTATGAATATTTTTGTGAAGTTAAAGTACGTGTGGAATCATGTTTATATGATTATGTGAAGATTGGTAAGTGCCGTATGTGCTCGTGTATTTTTATTTGCATTTTTGAGCATATAAAACTATTTTAAACATGCATTTTTAATCTTCTAAAAATTCTATAAAATCATTGAAGTCGTTTAAAATCATGAAGTTATTTGCATTATTATCTTTGTGATATGATTTAGTTTTTAAAATTGGTGGGAGTATTTAATTATGTGTTTAAGTATTTTTGAATGATTTAAAAAGATTTATTTCATTTAAAGGTTCTTTATTTCGAAAATTCATAATAAATTCATTTCTGACTCAAAAATTATTTTCAAAATATGGGGAGGTCTGTAATTCCTTAAATTTACTTTAGAATTTTAAAAATCATTTTTCCTCTAATTTTCTGATTTATCTTGATTTAAGAGGTTTTAAAAATAAAAATTTTAATAGAAATTTAGAATTGTTAAATAGTCATTTTGTTCCCAGCTTTTTAATTATAAAAACATCAACTCTCTCTTGTCTCCCCTGCGTATACCGCTCTTTCCTCTCTGCCTTGTTCACCGTGAGTCTCTCTCGGTTTCTCACTTTAATCGCTACATGCAAGACCAATTTCTTGGTCATTTTCTTCGATTTTGATACCAAAATAATGCTAAGCTCCTCTAGTTTCTGATCCTACCCAGTTCTTGTTGATTCATGTGTACATATATACACACCCGTGTGTGTATATGCGAGTTTACATGGTTTTCTTGCTGGGTGTTGTTGAATCTTGCGGGTATTGATGAATTGTGATTAATCCTTTCGATTAACCACCGAAATTTTGCCCCTCCGGCAATGATCTTGATGAGCCGGGGGTTTGGACGATGATGATCTTGAGTTGAATTCTTGTGTAAATTATTGTTTCGTGAATTTACATGTTTATTCTTGAATTTTTCGAAGATCATATGCTTGTTCTTGAATTTTATGTGTTAATGATTAAATATTAAGTGTTAATTATGCTTTGTGTGATTATTGGGTAATTGTTGTGGATTGATTAATTTAAATTGATAATTATTCCTTAGATAGTAATTTTCGGATTTTTGTCAGCATGTTTAGTTTGAAATTTTGAGATATTAATTGTGTAAATTTGATTTATATGTGAATCACTAGTTAATTAACATGCATGTATGATTTTCAGAATTTTGTAGAATTAAATTCAGATTTTGGTTTAGTAGATTCATGAATGGAATCTGTCAGGTATAATTGATTTATGTGATCTCAAGTATCGATAGTCGGTATGATTGTGATTGGTATATGGAATTAAAGTCCATTGGATTGGTTTGGTTGTTGGTTTGAGTCGGATGTTCCGACGGGTTAGTTCACTTTACAAAGGAGATGCTACCTATTTTTCATTAGATTTATAATTGTAAAGTGTATAGTATTATAATATAAACTTCTTGTAAATCAAATTGGCCTTATCTATTAAGTGTTTAAATGACAAATATAATTTGTTTGTGCTATGTGTTATATACTTAAGTGTTGATCTGATTATAATAAATCATTTGGTAAGTGTAACTAGCAGGTGTTATATGTGTTAAGTGTTAATGCATTATAGGATTCGTTGGGTAGAATAGAGTTAGATTATTAAGGGTAAAAGTATACTGAAGTAGTACAGTAAAAGCCAGTACACGTGTGAATGGAATCTTAGAAGTGAGACGTTATCGAAGTTATCGAGTACATTGATGTAGAGACTGACAAATTGTGGAGGAAAGACAGAAGTACAGTCGAGTAGAGACCGACGAATAAGGAAGTAGAAACTGATCACGTAAAGTTGAATAACGAATCGATGTGTTGGAATCGGAACTATGTATATTAAGGCAAGCGTTTCTGTCCCTCACTTATTATTCAAGTGAAGCATATCTGCTCCTGTTATTTATTAAATGTTTCTTTCAAATCAAATTGTGAATAACTTGTACTTTCTTGTACCATTCCATTAAGTTGTCTTGTGAGTTATCCTTTGATATACATTGATTGCTATGCACCCTATGATGACTACCTTTCTTTAGCTTAACAGTGAACTTCGATTCTATGATTTGTTCCATGTTTTAAACTTGGACCTTTATTATGTCTATCGTCTTATACCCTACGAGCCAAGCAGGTTTTCAAATCTTAAATACGGTTTCTAAAACTTAATGACTGTTTTATGATTTATTGATTGATAACCCTTCTTCTAGTTATCAAATCCTATTTTATTAACTCAAGTATTACATACTCGTGTTTTCTCAAAATTCTTTTAATGAACCAAGTCTTATTGAACCCCTGTTTTAAAGAATCGGGTGTTAATGAACCATGTTTTAAGGAATCATATTTTTACTGAACTTGACTTTCAATGAACGTTATTTCAACAGAACCTTGTTTTAAGAAACTATATGTTATTAAAGCTTATTTTAAAATTCGTAATCAAAAGAACCTTGATTTAGAAAAGTGAGATTTATTTAACTATACCTTGTCTAATTATTATTTCATTAATGCAAAAGCTTTATCACCATAAATTGATTTGTTGCCCTACTTTAATGTTTTAAAACTCTATATATTACAATGTTGATCAAACCACTAACCTAAAGACTTAATTACCATTATTGATATTCATTAACTTTTAAACTGAGTTAATTATCCTAAAACTAGTCATGATACACATCTTTGACCTTTGACTTAAATTTCCTTCCTTGTACTCTGATCAAAGCCTTGATTCCTTTTTAGTCTATATCTTCTTGATTCAGACTTGTATCCCTATTCCCTTGATGGCAGAGAACTTAGTCAAACCTTTGACTTTTATCATTGCAAATCAAAATGAGTTATTTTCTTAAAATACTTTGAAGTTACTTAGACTGGGCTGATTTGTTATCAGTGAGTCGAAGGTGCTTCGGAGTAAAGGTTTTTGAAAAGATTTAAGTATTAAAATGTTTTACAAATTTAAAAAAAAGGGTTTTCTAAACCTTAATGTTTTCAGAATTTGATTTTGTAAAATGTTAGGAACTCCATCAAAATGGTTTCTAAGGATTCCTAACGATTGGAGAGGTTAGTGATCGGGTAATACCGGTCCAACCTGTTTGTGTGTATTATTGGTGTAGTTCTGGTCTATCCAGTCCAACACCCTTATAGGCCAATGTGTTACCTCTTGGGAACCCAAGCTATCCTAATGAGAGGATTAATGTCCAGAGGGACTTTGTGTCCGGTATGGGCTGATCACCCGTATTGTCTGTTATGAAATAAAAACCTCCAATCACTTTTAAAATATTTTATTTATAAGACTGTGAAATGAAATTGGTTTATTATTGGAAATGTCAATTGCCTTGCACATATTTTATTATCAACTGTCGCTTTGCCTTTTAGTTGATATCCTGTTGTTATCAAACGTCAATATTATTCTATTGCATTCAGTCATATCATTTGACCATCTTATTATTGTTGGAAGCCAGCTTTATGTTTGTTATCAGTTTTCAGTTTATTTAGAAGTTGTTACTTCACTATTCACTTGCTGAGCGTTAATGGCTCACTCTTGTTTTATTCATCTAACCTTTCAGCTAGACTTAAGAATGGTCTACCTACGTCTTATAATTTGAATGAGTGTGGCAAGGCGTTCTATTCAAGTTAGATTTCAGAATGAGCATGGACTCATACAGTATTGGACTGAGCTTCTGATAAGAAGGTATAGTAGTTATAATAGTTGTAATTTAAATTCTTGTTTCATACTATAACATGAAATCGATCCTTGTTGAGGGGTCGTCTGTATAATTAAGTTATACTTAATTGTATTGGTTGTGGCACCAAATCTGGACCTCGGAATTGGGGGTGTCACAGGTTGGTATCAGAGCAACAGGTTATGGTCACTGAAATAAGTTAGGACAATTAGGAGTAATTATTTAGGTTAGACGTTAAGTAAGACGATTTACGATAAGGTTCGCCTTAGGATTTTAAGATGAGTGTTGCGACGTTATTTGACATTTCGACATATCGCGCGAGTAAGAGTTCGATTCATCTGAAGGACCGGCTATGGACGAGGCAACTAATTCGGAGCTACAAGTTTGGAAGACATCATCTGGAGACTCTCATATATTTTCTAGAATTTCTTCTACGACTTTAGTTACATCACGAACATTACAGAGAGTACTAAAGGACGATAAACATGATGCGAAATGCGATTATCGACATATGTTTGAAGTAAGGTGTGGTTATTCATTACTAGACATTGACTTCAGTTAATTTATCGTTGAGGAAATTTAACCTTCTTTTTTGTTCCTTTGTTTAAGTGGTACCATATCATATTGGGTAGTCAACTATACTTCAGTTGATTATGAACCTTATATATCGAATTTACTTAAACACATATCGGTTCTTTCTAAGATACCTCTATTTTTCCAGAGGTTATTTGAACCAACATTTTTCATATAAGCTTTTGACATTCTTGAACCATTTTCTAAATTTTCCCAATTATTTGATCTCTTGTAATCAAACTAGGATGAACAACCTTATGTAAATAGGGCATTTAGGGACATCCTATCTTTGTGATAAAAGTCTAGTGGGACGCCACTGATTGTGTTTGTCATGAAAGTACTAAAGGCTGGCCACCTTTTTGTACTAGGGCGGTTGACCTAATTGACAAATGCAACCTGATAAAAGTTCAATGATCATATTGATCTCTCGGTTAAATTCCTTTATGGAAATTTCTTCTAAACAAGATTCAACCTATATTCACACATGTTGATACCTACTCAATTTATAAATTCGTTTCGCTAGAAACCCTTATGATTCTCAAAGCTGTCAGTGATTGGAAGTAGCAAAGGTAGACAGGATGACATTCTAAATGGTTAAGGTTACATAAATGTCAACGGAGAAGTGGTTGAGTAAGTTTGAGAGGGTGATATTACGATATGGATTGAATATTAAGTCGGTTTGCTTATTGGATTCACAATACATATCCAAGGTTTAAAATTACTAAAAACTGAATAAGAACAAGGAGTAGGTAACAAGGACATAAGATTATTAATTGTGTTAGAGTTGAAATTAAGTGATGATGGAGATATTTGGTATGTGATGGTTGTCGATAAAGGATTAATTATGAACACCAAGTTATTACATGTTTTACTTTAGATATAGTAGATGAAATATCACAAGATTTGGATTGTTTTGAGACCAACTGTTGGATATAAATTTTAGAATCAAAACGGGGTAACTTGAGTGAAGCAGAGCAAAGTTAGACAGTTTGTTTCTAAGAAATTTCAAAAGGAAGTGAATTTTCGGATAAAGAGTAAAGTGACTAGGTTGGAGTTAACAATTTATGTGAGCATAGTTTAAAGAGTCGTGAGAGATTTGACTAAGATGGAATAAGATGGTAAGAAAAAGGAGGTAGAGAATCAAGAAATTTTCAGAATTACTTTGATAGAAGACAGGGAATTCAGTTAAAATTGAATGTAGGATTTGGAAGATTTAAAACTTGAATAGTAAGGCAAGGTAGCCACCCATATGATAGGAATTAGCAGAGAACAACAAGACCCCTATTGGTAGAAGAAAGAATTTCAAGAGGAAACATACTGAAATTTATACTAAGGTAAATATCGAGAATTGTAAGTGTAATTAGAAAGAATGTTATATTATGGTTATTAGAATCAGAAGTTCAAGGTTGTATGTCAAAAGCGCGGGAAGATAGGACATTTCGTTAAGGATTGTATTATGCCTGTCTCAATGAACACTACAATAAGAGTAACAAAACTATTACCTATTAATTACTTAGGAGTTAGAAAATTTCGACATGATTATGAAAGAGGCTATTAAGAATATGGACTGGACGGTTGATTATGATGCAGAGATTGGACATAGAAAGAAATAGGTGAGATTACGAATTAAGAATGATAAGGAAATTTAATTTCAAGGATAAAATCAAGATAAGAAATTTGACGTTCATGAAATCAAGACGGTTACTTCGACAAGGTTGCGGAGATGAAGGAGTTAATTATGTAATTACAAGATCTTTTGGAAAAAGGAGTTATAAGACCTAGTGTGTCCCCGTGAGGAGCACCAGTGTTGTTTATTAAGAAGGATGGAAATATGAGATTATGTAATTATAGAGAGCTTAACAAGTTAACCCTCAAGAATAAGCGTCCACTGCCAAGGATAGATAATTTATTTGATCAACTCAAAGGAGCTGCTTACTTTCCTAAGATTGACCTAAGATTTGGATACTATCAATTGAAGATTAAGCCTGAAGATATTCCGAAGACAGCTTTCCGTACAAGATATGGACATTATGAGTTTTAGCAATGGCTTTTGGATTAACAAATATGTCAGCTATGTTTATGGGTTTAATGAATCGAGTGTTCAAGAAGTATCTAGATAAGTTTGTAATTGTATTTATTGATGATATCTTGATATACTCAAGAACCCCCGAAGAACATGCCGAGCACCTAAGGATCGCATTACAAACCCCAAAGAAAGAAAGGTTATATGCTAAGTTTTCAAAGTGTGAGTTTTGGTTAGAAGAAGTTCAATTCTTAGGACATGTGATTAGTAAAGAAGGAATCAGAGTGGATCCTGCGAAGACTAAAGTTGTAGTTGATTGGAGTAGACCAAGAACCCCTACTGAAGTAAGAAATTTTCTAGGATTGACTAGGTATTACCAAAGATTTGTTCAAGATCTCTCAAAGATAGGCAAACCATTGACTAAGTTGACTAGGAAAAATGAGAAATTTGTTTAGAATGACAAGTGTGAAGAGAGTTTCAAGAGCTAAAGAAGAGATTGGTTCCAGCACCCATATTAGTATTGCTAGCTGATAAAGGAAATTTTGTTATATATAGTGATGTTTCACATAAAGGATTAGGATACGTTTTGATGCAACATGGAAACGTTATCGCGTACGCTTCGAAACAACTTAAACCACACAAGCAAAGGTACCCGACTCATGGTTTGGAGTTAGCAGCAATTGTGTTTGCATTGAAGATTTGGAGACATTATTTGTATGGAGAGAAGTGTGAGATTTTACAGATCATAAGAATTTAAAATATATTTTTACCCAGAAGGAGTTGAATATGAGACAAAGGAGATGGTTGGAATCGATCAAGGATTATGATTGCACGATAAGTTATCACCCAGGAAAAGTGAATGTAGTAGCTAATGCATTGAGTAGGAAAGAGAGGTTGAATACGTTGATTATGCCTAAGGAGTGGTTTCAGGAATTTGAAAAGCTAAGTTTTGAAGTATACGATTCAAAGGATGTTGACGAATTTCTTAGTAAGATGACTTTTGAACCAGAGTTGTTAGAGAAGATTCGGAGATGTCAAGAAGAAGTTATAAGTTATAAGATGAATACGTTGACTGGAGAAGAAATTTGTACACAGAAAGACGAACAAGGTATTTTGAGATTTTCCAAGAGGATATGGATTCCTAATGTGTCAGAATTGAAGAATAAGATTTTAACCAAAGCCCATAGTTCGAGATATTCGATTCACCAAGGAAGCACGCAAATTATAGAAATTTGATAGAGAAGTTTTGGTGGCCCGACATGAAACGAGAGATTGCTGAGTGAGTATGTATGTGTTACACCTGTCAGAAAATTAAAGCGAAACATCAGAATCCGAGTGGATTGTTACAACTGTTAGATATTCCTGAGTGAGAGTGGGCACATCTTGCCATGAATTTCATAGTAAAATTTTTTATAAGTGGATTTTATATCCACTTGGAACGCTTCGTTCCGGCTTAAATTGGTGACTTGACCTCAAGTATGTCATGTTTTTTATCCATTTTTAGTGATATTGTGCAGGGCTACTACCATGAAGCAGGGATATGTTTTTACATATTTTATGGTGGATTTAAGTGCATGGAGTGAAGAACGTGAAGTGGCAAGAGAAACGGGGACGAAATGAAGCAAATCAACAAAAATCAGCAAACCGACATACTGCAGAGGCGCAGCCGTGCATGCCAGGCGCGCAACCACGCAGGGAAGATGTTGGGAAGCACAACCGTGCGGTCCAGGGGCGCAGCCGCAGAGCGTGGTGGCCAGCTGACAGAAAATCCTGATTCGACTTATAATTGGTTTTTTTTGGTATTTCTTGCTGGACAAGTTGCTGGGGGCCTATATAAACACCATCCTTCATCAATAATGTACCAACACTGAATACAACACATAGAGAGAGCCGATAGACGGAGATTCAGACTTGGAGAAGGATTCCTACGTTCGTGACAAGCTTAGAAGATCTAGATCTACTTTTGTATTCTTCCAATTAGGCGATACTCTGGATTTCGGATTTGTTCTTTACTCTATTACTCTAGAATTATTATCATTAGTCAGACCTTGTTTTATATCATGTTATCACTAGATCCCATGATGACGAGCTGTTCGATTATGAAATAATCGTTGTCATGGGATTCTAACGGATTTATCTATGTAGTTTAGTAGTTTGTTGCTTTAAATATTTGTGTGTGATGAATTCTTGATATCCTCGTATGGTTGTGCTTAATGTTTTTAGATGTGTAGCTAACATCTAAATTGTTTATCTTTATTGAAGCGACAGTGGATCTAAAGATTAGAACTTGTCATGCTAGCATAGGTTTATGAATGTTTTGACATCATGATTCGTAGTGTAATTTTAACCATCTTACGCTACCCTATGTGATCTCAATGGATAACTTGCGCTTAAACCATTATGTTTTCAAATCTTATAGACATATAGGGTCTAAACATAATTGGTGTCTACCCAGCTTCTATCTATTTTGTGTATATTTGAGTAGTTTGGTATTCGTATACTGACAGATAGCCTATACTTGTTTCGTGTTATCCGATTAGTTATCATAACCATCACATACTTTGATTAAAGGCATCAACTATAGACGAAGTATTTAATGAAGTTAGGATCCCATGTTTATTTTCCCATAAGTAAATCAGTTCTAAATCACGTTAGTTAATTAGATTTTAATATTGTTAAATTGTTTCTTAGTTAATTTAGATAATTAAAACCCAACTTTGATATTTTCTTAGCAGTTATTAACATTGTTGCATAGGTGCATATTCTGTTTTACACCAGTCTCTGTGGGAACGAACTAAACTTTATTCTATATTACTTGTGACCGCGTACGCTTGCGTGAATTAGTGCGAACAAGTTTTTGGCACCGCTGCCGGGGACTCGGTGTTTATTATAGTTCATGTGCTTGTCATCAGTGGTCGTTAAAGTTCACTGACTCTGATATTTTTTCTTACATAGTTTGCTTTGTTTTGTGTGTTTCAGGTACTTGAGTGTGTATGCGAACACGTTCTCAGTCTCGTAAACTGGCAGAAGAAGGACCTGAAGCAACAGTAGATATGGGAGATCCAGCAGCAGTAAGGAAAGCATTGATGGATTACTCTCAACCAAATATCAATAATATTCAGTCTAGCATTGTCAGACCAGCCATTGCAACTAATACCTTTGAAATCAAGCCTGGTACGGTTCAAATGGTAAAAAATTCAGTTCCATTTGGGGGTGCTCCAACGGAAGATCCTAACATACACATCCGCAACTTCATCGAGATATGTGATACTTTCAAGTTCAACGGTGTGTCGGAAGATGCTGTGAAATTGAGGCTTTTCCCATTTTCTCTGAGGGATAAGGCTAAGGGATGGTTACACTCTTTACCAGCCCGTTCTATTACAACATGGGAGGATCTCGCTCTAAAATTTATCACTAAATTCTTCCCCATGGCTAAAATAGCAGCAATCAGGAACGCTCTTACTCAATTTGCATAGCAGTCTGGAAAATCTTTATGTGAAGCTTGGGAGCGCTACAAGGTGTTGAGTATTGAATACAGTAAAAGAATACAGAGGGGGGGGGGTGAATGGATTCTTGAGTTTTTCTTCGGTTTTGAATCTTTGCAGCAAGATAAGTGATGAGTGTGTGAGATATGAAGATGCGGATAATTAAACACAAACACAACACAATATCACTTTAATCTAATATTTTATTAGATTAAGATGTTGCTACAATCTGTGAATACAAATGATAGTATTCTCAGCTTCGTTTTTCTCAGAGAGATATTTTCTGGATATATTTGAGAAACTTCAAAACCTTTACAGCTGAGGAAGTGAGGCTGTATCCTTATAGACATGGATACACCCCCTTGCTACAAATGAGGTAGGTAAAAAACAAAAGCACTTTCCAGTCTGTCTATCTCATTTTAGTAAGAGTCCAAACGGCTACAGATTTGACTTTGAAAAGCCTGTTTAGATCCACTTCTTCAGCTCCTTGTCCCTTGTCTTATCTCTCCAAGCTTCTTTGTAGGCTTTCCAGCATGCTTTATAGGACAGAGTCAAATAAAGTATCCTGGCTTGTTGCAGGTTTCTGACTTGTACAATTCTTCAGTATTTTGTCCTCAAGAATGTATTCGAGAAGTGACTAAGTAAGTGATTCGAGAACTGGAGTTGACTTGATCGATAACTCTGAGTTCTCGAATAGTGTTATCTTGACATATCGAATCACTTCTCGAATAGCTCTTTTCTCTGGGACTCCTTGAGATATCGAATAGAGCATTTTGACATATCGAATCCCTGAGATATCGAATAGCATATTGAGAGATATCGAATAGTGTCTTCTGAGATATCGAACTTCAGACTTCTCGAATGCTAGACTTCTCGAATAGACAAATGTACTTCTCGAATTGGTACTTAGGCAAATTCTTCATTTCTTCAAATCCCAACTGTGATTATTTGGCAGTCTTCATTCCCTTGCTTGAGGCATGAACCTTAGAACTTCTTTCAAGCTTTATTCTTGACTTAGTAGGTACAGTTACACAGATAGAATTTGATGCCTATTACAAGTACAGAACAAATAGAAACTCTACAACTAGAGGTTCCCTCAGTTAAGAGGTCATGTAGGTAATGCATAGCATTACACATACTTAGGCTTGTTATTAGATGTATTCAGGCATGCCTCTGTGACTAACAATCTCCCCCAAATTGTGAGTAAGACCCTTAGTCACAATTTCATGTCTGATAACAAGCCTATCATACATAAAGATAAAACTTGACAGTACAGGTATGAATTTCCATTAGCAATTTGGATAGAACTACAGAGTGAGTAATCTTACAGCCTATGATGAAGAACTAGCCATTGTCTTTTGATTCCCTTTCCATAGCTTTGGCTTGAAATTCATCATATTCTTTCTCTCTTCTTTCTTTCTCCTTCCTTGTATTCTCATCCATCGCTTTTATTATTTCTGCCATAGCATCCAATTCTTCAAGCAAAATTGAGTCTTTGAAATCTTCAAGTACTGGTTCCAGAATATTTGCAGGATAGTGGTTGAGTAGATTCATTCTGATGTTGACTTGATTTCCATTCCTCCTCCTATACTTTACCATGTAGGGGTTGAACTGAACTCTACACAAACCCTTTTTCCTCAGCTTTTCTGCTTCACTTTCCAGTCTCTCAATTTCTTTCTCCCTTGCCAGCCATTTCTCAAAACACTCTTTTCTGACTTTTTCTTCATGATCTCTCTTCATTTTCACAAAATCAATTAGCTCCAGTTTCCATACTCTCTCCACTTTATCTTCTGAGCTCAACAGTGCAATGATTCTCTCTATGTCATATAGCTTGCCCCAGTGTTGACATCCTCCTTGTTTGAATTTCTCCTCCCTTCCATCCGAATATTTAATCTCAAGGCAATTATCAACAATGGCAACATGATAGATTCTTTGAGCTTGCAAAAATTGCAGTTGGTCTACATCATAATCTTCATCTAGTGGTTGGAGTTTTAGGCCTGGATAGATTGTCAGGGTTTTTGATATGGTTGGCTTTGATTTCCTTGCAGCTTGCTTGAACTTGATTCTTTTTACATGATTACTTGGCAGCAGTATGTGACCTTTGTTTGTAGACCATTGTAGTATTCCATTAGCAGTTTGCTTTTTGAAACATACAGATGGTTTCTTGACTTGAATCTTCTTCTCTTCTTGAGGTGGCAAGACAGTTGCAGAAGCCATAGATGCAAATTTTGAAAGGTCACTACTGGCAGCATTCACCCTAGACTTAGAGTCTTGTGTTGTGGTGAGGTTACTGTCAGCAATGCCTGAGGCTTGCTGTCTTCCACTTTTCCTCTCAGAGCCTTTACCTTGATCATCATCATTCTTCCTCTTCTCATCATCCTTCTTCTTCTTCTTGTCTTCATCACCCTTATTACTCCTGTGATGTCTTCTCCTTCCATCACTTTTATCTTCATCCTTGTCTTGATCTTTGCTTGGGTTGAACTTAGCAGTCTCAGATACAATGCCAGTTGCAATATATGACCTGAGATAAGATATAGCTTCTAATTCTTCTGCTGTTCTTGATCCCTTCTTCTTGATCAGTTTCTCAATGATGGCTATGATGAGATTTTTATTTTGAGGAGTTAGATGCTTAGGAATGACCAGCTGCTTGATATCTTCAATTCTTGTTCCAGCCTGGTAGATAATAGTTCTAGGATCTGTGAAAACTTCAGGTAGCCTTGAAGGTTGACCATTCCTCAATTCATCATGAAGACTCTTGTTGTTCTCATTTCCCTTCTCAATTAGTCCAAGGAGCACATTCACTTCTGAGTGCTTTAGACTCTGTAGAGTATTGATGGTTAAATGCCATATCTTGTTCTTTCCTACCATCAATATCTCCTTGAGCCATAGATCATTAAGCCTCCTTGGTACTACAGTGAGACAGTCAATCTGACTCTTCAAACTCTCATGATATAGCAGAGCATCACCAGCCTGTTCTCTAGAGACTTTCAGAAGCTCCAAGAATGCATCATCATGATAGACATTTGAGTTTGCAATTTCTTGTAGCTTGGCCTCAGTGACCACCTTCACTTCTACTGGCTTGGCACTCTTAGATATTGAGATTTGAGGCTTGTCAGATGGCATACTCCCTGCAACCACTGTGGTTGTAATAGACTGCCTTTGACCATCAGGAGTAGTGATGTGCACAGTTGGTAGAGTGACAACTGGCAGAGAAGTGGGAGGCAGATGAGTAGTAGATTTCAAAGTTCTCTGATGGCCACCCTCAGTGATCTTGATGCCCTTTTCTAGTGATCTCTCCCCCTTTGGATTTGAGTTCTTTGATATCCTCTTCTCCCCCTTAGGCTTGTTGACAGACACAGGGACTGTAGGATGCACCTTTGGAGTTGAAGATTCATCAGGTAGGGGAAGACCCATGTGCTTCATCATTGCAGACAACATTGATTGTTGATGCAGAAGAACATCAGCTGTGGTGGTGGCTTGAGTGTTCAACTGCTCAGTCAGAGTTGTCACAGTGTCTGTAAGATGAGCATTGGACTTGTGGAGAGAGACTACCTCCTTTTCAAGAGTATCCACTTTAGTGAAGAGTTCATTGGCCTTAAAACCAGATAGGGATTGATCCTTCAGTCTCTGCACTTCGAACCTTGACATCTCATGCACAGGAACCTCAGTGACCAGCTTGTCTCCATATTGATTTGCAAAGAGGGTCCTGAGCATGGCATTGGCATCAGTTGTCTGATCTGATAAGGATTGAAATTTGTGCCCCAGACCTGTGACAGCATCCTTGAGAATAGCTAAACCATTGTCCATCCTGGTGCAAGTAGCATTGCAGGTTCGAATGTCCTTGAGCACAGTCTCCAATTGAGGGAATTTAGCATCAAAAGTCCTCTTGATCTCATGCACCTCCTTGGTTGTAGCTGAACACACTGCATTAATTTCTGTCTTTAAGCCTTTACCAAGATAGTGTGCAGCCTTGAGAATGCCTTTATAGCTGTCATTCACTGCTTCAAACACATCAGTAGGGTTGAGAGATTTGGCATTGGACCCTAGTGAAGTGATGTACTCTTCTCTGAGATACTGGAGACCTTCTGAGAGAGGGATTGAATTGGTTCCTTGCAGCCAAGCATCGATATTCCCATCTCTCTCAGTTTCATCTATGATTTTCTCCTTCTGTAGCTCTACATCCTCTTTGTGACATAGGAGAATAGCTTCATAGTCTGGATTGGGCATGTTTGCAGTGAGAAGGTGCTGAGCAATTTTTGTGAACTCAGGGATCTGATCCACAACTAAGCTCTGAAGTGCTTCGACCGTCAATTGTGGTGGAACAGACCCTGATCCTGAAGCACTGTCATGTTGCACAGGCTTCAGCCATTGAGACAAAAAGTTAGAGCTAGAGCTAGGCTCCTCAGTTACAGATGCAACTTCTGCAACCGGATGAACAGACTCTACTACTGTTGTCTCCACAGAAGTGGGATGAGTTACAACAGTAGTTGACACAGGCACAGAGTCTCTAGTAAGAACTAGTGAATCCTCTGTGTTTGTGATGGTGTCATTAGGATATGCCCCAGCATGCATTCCCTGACCATCCAAATGTGGTACCTGGGTGGTGAGCAAGGTGTCATGCACCAAGTCACTTGAATTCATTGGCTCATCAAAGGAAAAGAATTCTTGATGATCAATGCCTTGCTCCTCAATTGCTTGAGTTGCAGGCTTCAAAGAAATATGAATGGTAGATTCTGAAAGAGAAGTGTGTTGTAGACAAGATTTTGGCAACTCCCCCTGAGAAATAGAGGGAGTTTCAGTTATGATGTGCTCTCCACTCAGTGTTGTGCCATCCTTATCACTCCCTTGTGCTGACTCTTTACAGATAGGTGCATTGGGGAGGATGCTTGATTCTATAGATGCATCCTGTTGAGAGAATACATCTAGTGAGCTGTGTGCCCCTGATTTTACAACTTCAGCCATTTGAGTGACTGAAGAGGTGGTTTTAGACTTCTTCTTCTTCTTTAGGCTTATGATAGGTAACTCAGGTTTCTCACTTTCTAACCCTAGTTCTACAGCCAAGGCTGCTTCAGTTAAGATTTCTAAAGGTTCAGAAGCAACCTGTTTTCTCTTCTTTTTACTAACATCACCCTTTTGAGAGGATGATGCAGTTGGCTCTCTGCTGGATAGAGTGTTTGGCTGAGGGGGTTGGTTAGCAGGCCTTGGGTTAGCACTTTGTTCTCCTTGCTTAGGCTGTGCTAACTGAGATTTTGAATCAAATATTGGCATGTTGTGGGGGTAAGACCTAAACAAACCCTCCATGTGGGGAGTTATGCTAAGTCTTACATCCACATCATTCCTAGTCTCCAAATTACCAAAAAATGAGTTTGGTCATGGACCTAGGATAGCCTATTTTACTCTTATCTACTCCAGGCAATTCAATCAAAGAAGCATTTTTAAAGTTAAGCACTGATTGAATAAAGCGAGGAAAGAAAATTTCATTACCTCTCTTGGCTGTGGTCTGACCAAGTCTCCCATAGAGTTCCTGTAGGATGAGAAGTCCAACATCTATCTTTCTCCCATGAGCCAAGGCATAGGCAATCTGCTGCACGGGTGTACTAATCTGATCAAAGCTTGATTTCCGTGCAGTGAATACATGAAGGAGTGTAGCAAATACAAAGCTCCATTCTTTCCTTAAGAACTTCCTATTCAACTTTCCCAGCTTGATAGTATCAGAGTAGTTGATGAAGTCAAAGAATTCTTCCAACTCATCATTGGAGGCCAGAGCATCATACGTCTCTTGCTGCATATCCAAGGCTTGATTCATGTCTGCAGTGGTGATAGTGATATCCTCTCCTTGAATCTTGCAGTGAACAATATAAGAAGTGATAGCATTCTCAAGAGCGATGACCTCCACAGTAGCAGTCCTCCAGAATTGTTCCAATAGATCTATGTACAGAGTTGGGTTGGCTGAGAGCGCACTCTTGATGTATGATTCAGACAACCACCGAACAAAGCACTTGAAATTGGCATTCGGTGCTTCCACATCACTGGTGATTGCGATGAAATTAGTTTGGAATGATATGGTGAGTTTAGGGTTTGCCATTTGGGTAGAGAAGAAAAGAGAATTAGGATTGAAGAAGAAATTCGCAGTTAGGGTTTTTCAGAGGTTTCAGGAGTTGAGGTGCTTGAGAAATCGAACGAAAAGAATTGAATAGTTGTGAAGTTGAATGTATATGTATGAATGTCTTGAGTTGTCGATAGATAAGTGTTCTGTAGCGACAAGTCATTCGAGAAGTATGAAACAACTATTCGAGAAGTCAAGAAAGGCTTATTCGATATCTCAGACAGTTTTTAACTCACAGCTGGCAGTGATTTAACTCAGAAGAAAATTCAAAGTTAAGAATATATTTTTATGAGTGAAATGAAGTTTTGAATATAAATCCAAAAAGCGATTAAGTGTCAGCGAAAGATCAGCCTTTTCAAATGATTCGATAACTCAAATGCAGTATTCGAGAACTCTATCATTAGAGAACTAAAATACTCTATTCGAGAACTCAAAGTGTGCTATTCGATTTCTCTAAAAGACACTATTCGAGAACTCAAGAGGGTTCTAGATAGGCCTATTCGAGAACTCGAGCCAAGACATAACAATGAACCATTCGAGAAGTCTGACTTATCGAACTATACTTTTCACTCATAAAATTCAATTTTCACTATCTTTTAAAATTTACCAGAAATATTCACTGAAGAATATTCTACTAAATTAAATAGTGATTTTCTCAAAATTTCACAGAAATTTCAAGCTAAAGATGTATGATTTTCAACATGTGCAGCATTGGAATATTTATACATCATACTCCAGCCAATACTTACTTTTAAAAATATTGAGCATTTGATAAGGTAAGTATTTACTGCTGCAACAATCTAGTTGATATATTCACTTAGCCAGAATTCGAAGAATTCAGCATTCCAATCTCACTGACCAGCCTAATGAAGGTGGCTTCATCTAATGGCTTAGTGAATATGTCAGCTAGTTGTTTTTCTGTGGGAACATAATGTAACTCAATGGTTCCATTAGTTGCATGCTCCCTCATGAAATGATATCTGATGTCAATGTGCTTTGTTCTAGAATGATTGACAGGATTGGCAACTATAGAGATTGCACTTGTGTTGTCACACATGATAGGAATTCTTTCCAACACAAGTCCATAATCTCTAAGTTGGTTTCTAATCCAAAGCACTTGAGCACAGCAACTTCCAGCAGCTATGTATTCAGCTTCAGCTGTGGAAGTTGACACAGATTGTTGTTTCTTGCTGTACCAAGAGACTAACCTTTGGCCAAGAAACTGGCAGCTACCTGATGTGCTTTTCCTATCCACTCTGCATCCAGCATAATCAGCATCAGAATAACCAACCAGATTGAACCCTGTGTCCTTAGGATACCATAACCCCAAGTTTGGTGTGCCTTTCAGATATTTGAAGATCCTTTTTATAGCTATCATGTGTGATTCCTTTGGGTTTGATTGAAACCTTGCACATAAGCATGTAGCAAACATGATATCTGGCCTACTAGCAGTGAGGTAGAGTAGAGAACCGACCATGCCTCTGTAGATTGAGATATCTACCTTTTTGCCCTTAGCATCATCATCTAACTTGGTGACAGTGGCCATGGGTGTCTTCGCAGGTGAGCATTCTTCCAAATCAAATTTCTTCAGTAAATCTTTAATGTATTTGGTTTGACTTATAAAAATGCCATCCTTCCTTTGACTCACTTGCAGTCCAAGAAAGAATGTTAATTCTCCCATCATACTCATCTCATATCTGCTTTGCATGAGCTTAGAGAATTTTTCACACAGCTTCTCATTTGTAGAGCCAAATATGATATCATCCACATAGATTTGAACTAGGATAATATCATCACCATGTTTCTTGTAGAACAGTGTCTTGTCCAGTGTGCCTCTAGTGAATTGATTCTCCAGTAGAAATTGTGATAGTGTGTCATACCATGCCCTAGGAGCTTGCTTGAGTCCATACAATGCTTTAAGTAATCTGTAGACAAAGTGGGGAAACTGTGGATCCTCAAAGCCAGGTGGTTGTTGCACATATACTTCTTCTTCCAACTCCCCATTCAGGAATGCACTCTTGACATCCATTTGATAGACCTTGAAATTAGAATGTGCAGCAAATGCCAAGAAAATTCTGATGGCTTCTAGTCTAGCAACAGGGGCAAAGGTCTCATCATAGTCAATACCTTCCTGTTGAGAGTATCCTTTTGCAACCAACCTTGCTTTGTTTCTTATGACTACACCATTTTCATCCATCTTATTCCTTAGAACCCATTTAGTTCCAACAACGGTTCTATCCTTTGGTGCAGGCACTAGTTCCCATACTTTGCTCCTTACAAATTGATTTAGCTCCTCTTGCATAGCAATTATCCAGTCAGGATCCAACAATGCATCATCAAGTTTCTTAGGCTCAACTTGGGATAGAAAGCAGCCATAGAGACATTCATTTATAGTTGCTCTCCTTGTCCTTACTCCTGCATTTGGATTTCCAATTATCTGATCTGCAGTGTGTGATCTATCCCATTTCCTTGTATGTTCAGATTGATTTCTCATCCTTGATGTTGCTTCATCATTTAGATCATGATCATCTGCATTTCCTCCCCCTGTGAAGTTGTCACTCCTCACAGGTGTATCTTGGATGCTTGTTTCTTCATTGTTGGTTGACACAGGTTCTTCATTCACTTGAGTTTGTTGGATTATGAGTTCAGATTCACTTTCAATCTCCTCATCAGAATCATCTAGATTGTCAAACTTCAAGGGATCTTTATCTTCTTGTTGGCTTCTTCTAATCCAGGTAGTTTGCTGTCATCAAATGTTACATCTGTGCTCTCCATTACTTTCTTTTGACAAATGACATAAACTTTGTATGCAATTCTTTCCATAGAATAGCCAAGAAAGATTCCTTCAAATGCCTTTGCATCAAACTTACCAACATATTCTGAATTATCTTTTAGCACAAAGCACTTGCTTCCAAAAGTATGAACATACTTTAGAGTAGGCTTCTTTCCAGTCATCAAGTTGTAAGGTGTCTTTCCAGTGTTTTTGTTGATGAGGGTTCTGTTTTGGATGTAGCATGCAGTGCTCACAGCCTCAGCCCAAAAACATGTAGGCATCTTTGCATCAAGTAGCATTGTTCTAGCAGCCTCTATCAGAGTCCTATTCTTTCTCTCAACAACTCCATTTTGTTGTGGAGTCCTTGGAGCTGAGAATTGTTGAGAAATACCATTTTCTTTGCAGAATGCTCCAAGCATGGCATTTCTGAATTCTGTCCCATTATCACTTCTTAATGCAATCACACTTGCATTTATGGCCTTTGCTTCTTTGTCAACTTTCTTTATGTGCTCAATGATTACTTGTGGAGCCTCATCCTTTGATGCCAGAAATTCTACCCATGTATACCTTGTAAAATCATCAACCATCACTAGAGCATACTTCTTCCTTCCTAGTGACATAATATTGACAGGCCCAAACAAATCCATATGAATCAGTTGCAGGGGCTTGGTTATAGATGTCACTGTTTTTGACTTGTGGCTTGATCTTTTCATTTTTCCCTTTTGACACGCCTCACACACTCCTTCTTGACAGAATTCAAGTGTGGGCATGCCTCTCACTAACTCCCTTTTGACTAGGGAATTAATGGCTTTGAAGTTCAGGTGTGATAGCTTCTTGTGCCACAGCCAACTGTCTTCATTTGATGCTTTTGAGTAGAAGCAACAAATTGTGTCCTTGCTTGCAGAGTCCAAATTGGCTACAAACAGGCTTCCCTTCCTTACTCCAGACAGAGCAAAATCACCAGTCTTCTTGTGGGTGATCAAACATTCATCTTTGTCAAAGTTCACTTTGAAGCCTCTGTCAGTGAATTGACCAACACTCAGTAGATTATGCTTGAGCCCCTTGACCAGTGCTACATTCTCAATGATGACATTTCCAATTTCCAACTTGCCATATCCCAGTGTGTTGCCGATGCTGTCATCTCCAAAAGCAACCATTGGGCCAGCCTTTTCCTCATACTGTGATAGCAGGGCCATATCACCAGTCATATGATTTGAGCATCCACTGTCCAAAATCCACATGACCTTTTTTTTTACTTTCTTTGCCCTGCAAACACAAAAGTATTACTTCTCCTTTGGTACCCAAACGAGTTTGGGTCCATGTGACTTAGTGACAGTTTTATCAAAATCAGCATGCTTATCAGTTTTCTTGATGTTGGTCTTCTTGTCACTGTTGGGAGTCTTAGAATCAGGGTTCTTAGACTTAGGTGACAGAGGTACCTTCCTAACTTTAGGAGGACTTGAAGACTTTGTCCTTGTGTAGTGTGTGTGAACATTATGATTGATACAGCCCTCCATGAATTGTCTTCTCAAATTAAAACAACTAGTCATCACATTCATGTTACATGGCATACAATCAAGTTTATCACAGAAAGGAGAGTCTCTATGTCTTAAAGGCACAGAGCAATCATAGAATGGTTTAGCAACACTACCAGATGGTTTCTTGCAAGCATGAGTCAAATGATTAGAGCTAAAACAGTTTTGACAAACTTTCCTAGGGGCATTTGGCACATAAGCATAGTTGTTATCTTTGTTAATCCCTAATTTGCCATTCCTGTTTGGTCTCTTATTAGTCACTTTCTTCTTAGTCTCATAATTTCCAGCTGAAACAAACTTTACAGGTTTCTCAAGTCTAGGTCTACCTCCTACTGGCTCCTTGGCTTTGGTTTTGACATTCTTACTCTCAGAGGATGCTTGTTGTTCATTTGATTGTGCCTCATCTTCATCCTCCAACATTTGCTTGATGAGTAAGGCATCCTCATCAATCTCAAGTGTTGGTGTTTTAAATATTGGATTCTCAGTCTTTTTCAAAACCTGAGGCACCTCCTCTTGAACAACAATGTCATCTTCAATGACTGCATAGCCTTTCCTCTGTTTAAGAGTGTCATAATCAAGTCCAATGGCAGCCTTAGGTCTAGCTAGATTTTTCTCATGATAAGACTGCAATAGACTAGAGGAATTCTTAAATGTTTTCAACTTAAATTCATTTTCAGCTAATTCATCCCTAAGAGCTTTCTCAACTTGACTAGCACATAGAACTTTGTTCTTTAGATACTCAATCTCTTGTTTAAGATTTTCTATTTGCACAGTAGTTAGCTCTAGTTCCTCATTTCTCTTATTTAACAGTTCATTCCTGGTAGACAGTTTAGCAATCTCTTCATTAGCAGCAGTCATACTAGTATGAATGTTAAACATCTCAACGGATAGTTGTTCAACCAAAGATTTATATTCAGAAACAGACATGTCTATGGTAGTGAGAGATGGTACCTGTGAGTCTGATGCAGATGGTTCTTCCTTGGAATTGGCCATCAAGGCATAGTTGCAGAATTCTTGTTCTTCCCCATCACTGTCAGAATCATCCCAACACTTCCCTTCAGCTATGTAAGCCTTACCTGGTGTCTGCTTCTTTAGAAGGGCCTCATACTTAGCTTCAAGCTCAAGAAACTCCTTATCCTTCTTTTTAGGCTTCTTGCATTCACTGGCAAAATGCCCTAGGTCATTGCATCTATAACATCTTACAGATGACCTATCCACATAGCTGGTTTTGAATCTGTTCTTGTTTGTTTTCATAGGTGCCTTGCCCTTGTTGAATGAATGATTTTGAGGTCTAGGCTTGAAGGGCTGATTCCTCTTGAATCTGATGTTTGGAAATTTTCTAGCCATAAAAGCATATGATGTATTTTCCATGCCATCCAGCTCTTCAAGAGTGTAGAACTCATCTTCTTCCTTGTCATCAGAAGGTTCAGTCACTACTTCCTCAGTTTCTTCGTCATCTACTATCTCTTCTATTCTCAGCTGACTTGCAGATGCTTCCAGGTCTTGAATAGATTTGTTGACAATCAAGGCACAGGATGTGTTTACCATTCTGCCTTGGTTAGCTTGGATAGCCCTCTTTTGAAGCAACTCAAGCTCGTGTGTCTTTAAAACCCCATAGAGCACATCATACGTGACTTTGTTCAAATCTCTTTCTCTTAGAGATATGACCCTTTGCTCTAGATGGTTTGGTGACGATAGTAGAAACTTCATATTTAATTCCTTAGTGCTGTAAACCTTCCCATTCATTTGGAGCTCAGTCACCAGCTTGTGAAATCTTTCAAACACATCAGTGATACTTTCCTTGGGCTGTGCCATGAACGCCTCATACTGTGTGACCAGTATCTGTTTCTTATTTTCTCTTACCTCCTCTGTCCCTTCACATAACACCTCGATGTGATTCCACATGTCCTTGGCTGATCTGCATGATGCTACGTTGGCAAACATCGACATATCCAAGGAGTCTATGATTAACAACATGAGGTGGCTGTCTAGGGCAATCTTTTCCTTCTCTGAGTCCGTCCATTTGGATGGCTCTTTTGGAACGTATGATCTAGGAATGACTACTGCGCCCACTGTGGATTCAGCAACTTCTTGTTGTGGTATGAATGGACCATTCTTGAGAATGTCAGGGTAGAGAGGATTGGCAGCTTTGATGAACAACAACATTTTTATTTTCCAGAGGTTGTAATTTTCTTTGTCGAATTTAGGGACCTTTACCGTACCTGTAGTCTTTGGTGTATTCGAACTCATGATCGTTTTCTGTTTAGATTAAACAGCCTGCTTTGATACCACTTGTTGAGTATTGAATACAGTAAAAGAATACAGAGGGGGGGGGGTGAATGGATTCTTGAGTTTTTCTTCGGTTTTGAATCTTTGCAGCAAGATAAGTGATGAGTGTGTGAGATATGAAGATGCGGATAATTAAACACAAACACAACACAATATCACTTTAATCTAATATTTTATTAGATTAAGATGTTGCTACAATCTGTGAATACAAATGATAGTATTCTCAGCTTCGTTTTTCTCAGAGAGATATTTTCTGGATATATTTGAGAAACTTCAAAACCTTTACAGCTGAGGAAGTGAGGCTGTATCCTTATAGACATGGATACACCCCCTTGCTACAAATGAGGTAGGTAAAAAACAAAAGCACTTTCCAGTCTGTCTATCTCATTTTAGTAAGAGTCCAAACGGCTACAGATTTGACTTTGAAAAGCCTGTTTAGATCCACTTCTTCAGCTCCTTGTCCCTTGTCTTATCTCTCCAAGCTTCTTTGTAGGCTTTCCAGCATGCTTTATAGGACAGAGTCAAATAAAGTATCCTGGCTTGTTGCAGGTTTCTGACTTGTACAATTCTTCAGTATTTTGTCCTCAAGAATGTATTCGAGAAGTGACTAAGTAAGTGATTCGAGAACTGGAGTTGACTTGATCGATAACTCTGAGTTCTCGAATAGTGTTATCTTGACATATCGAATCACTTCTCGAATAGCTCTTTTCTCTGGGACTCCTTGAGATATCGAATAGAGCATTTTGACATATCGAATCCCTGAGATATCGAATAGCATATTGAGAGATATCGAATAGTGTCTTCTGAGATATCGAACTTCAGACTTCTCGAATGCTAGACTTCTCGAATAGACAAATGTACTTCTCGAATTGGTACTTAGGCAAATTCTTCATTTCTTCAAATCCCAACTGTGATTATTTGGCAGTCTTCATTCCCTTGCTTGAGGCATGAACCTTAGAACTTCTTTCAAGCTTTATTCTTGACTTAGTAGGTACAGTTACACAGATAGAATTTGATGCCTATTACAAGTACAGAACAAATAGAAACTCTACAACTAGAGGTTCCCTCAGTTAAGAGGTCATGTAGGTAATGCATAGCATTACACATACTTAGGCTTGTTATTAGATGTATTCAGGCATGCCTCTGTGACTAACACAAGGAGATGCTTAGAAAGTGTCCTCATCATGGAATGCCTGATTGGATGGTAATCAATGGTTTCTATAATGGGCTGGGAGCACATTCTAGACCATTGTTGGACGCAACATCAGGTGGAGCTTTATGGGCAAAGAGCTACGAGGAAGCTTATGAGCTAATTGAGACGATGGTTGCTAATAAATACAAGAATCCAACTCAGAGACTACCACAAGGCAAAGTAACACGAATTATGGAAGTGGATACAGCTACAGCTATAGCATCTCAGTTGAAGACGTTGACTATGAAGGTGGATTCTCTTACTAATTATGGAGTTCAGCAGGTGGCTAGTGTGTGTAAGCTTTGTGCAGGTGCACATGAGACGAATCAGTGTGCCATCTCTTCTGAAGGCACAGTTTGTGAGCAACTTTCAGCGACCTTCGCAACCAGCTCCAGCCACCTATCATCCTAACAACAGAAATCATCCTAATTTCAGTTGGAGCAACAATCAAGGTGGTAGGCAGCAACCTTATCAGCAGTTCCAGGGTTAGCAATACGGAGCTAAGCCATTCAATCCTTCCAGGTGTCCAAGGCAACAATTTCAACCTCTGGGATTTCAACAACAGCCTCATACAAGTGCAGGGAAATCTTCTATTGAAAAATCTGAATTGGAAGAGTTGAGGATGATGTGTAAAAGCCAAGCGGTCTTTATCAAAACCTTGGAGAATCAGATTGGTCAAATTGCTAATGCCTTGCTGAATAGGCCACAAGGAACTCTTCCTAGTGATACGGAGGCTAATCCAGGCAAGAGGAAAGTCAAAGAACAGGTGAAAGCAGTGACTTTGAGATCTGGAAAAGTTACAACCGATCAGAAATCAGCAACTAAGGAAGATGAAGAAGTTCATAATCAGGTTGAAAAATCTGCAGGACCAGAAATTGAAAAATCTGACTTGGTAGCTGATTAGTTGGATGGTGAAATATAAAAGAGCAAGATTTTTGTTGAAAAATCTTCTCCGGAGTAGTCTACAAAGAGCAATCAGATCTACCCTCCTCCTTCATATCCTAAAAGACTCCAGAAGCAAAAGTTGGACAAGCAGTTTACTAAGTTTCTAGAGGTGTTCAAGAAGTTGCAGAACAACATACCTTTTGCGGAAGCTCTTGAATAGATGCCGAGCTATGACAAGTTCATGAAAGGTATTCTCTCACGAAAGTTGAAGCTCGAGGAATTGGAGACCATTGCTTTGACGGAAGAGTGCAGTACTGTTCTACAGCAAAAGTTGCCTCCTGAACTTAAAGATCTAGGAAGTTTCACCATCCCATGCACCATTTCCAACTTATCTTTCAATAAGTGTTTGTGTGACTTGGGAGCTAGCATCAATCTCATGCCTTTTTCTGTTTTCATGCAACTCGGTCTGCCTGATCCAAAACCTACAAACATCTCCTTGTAGCTAGCTGGTCGATAATCACTTATCCGAGAGGTATAGTGGAGGATGTTTTGGTGAAAGTTGATAAAATCATCTTCCCTACTGATTTTGTTATCCTAGACTTCGAGGAAAATAAGAAGATTCCCATCATCTTGGGAAGACCATTCTTGGTTATGGGTATAACTTTGATCGATGTTCAAAAAGGAGAGCTCACAATGAGGGTGGAAGATCAGAATGTCACTTTTAACATGTTCAATGCAATGAAGTTTCCAGCAGATGAAGAGGAATGCTTTAAGGTGGATTTGGTCGATTCTGCAATTACTACGGAAATTAAGCAATTGCTTAAGTCAGATTCTTTGGAAAGAGTTTTAGTTGAGGATTCTGATTTTGAAGATGAAGAAGGAGCCGAGCAACTTCAGCAGTTGAATGCAGCTCAGTGGAAGAGGAAGTTTGACATGCCATTCGAATCTCTTGGGTTAGAAGAGCTTAATAATTCTCAGGGGCATCTTAAACCATCTATTGAAGAAGCTCCTACACTTGAACTCAAACCATTGCCGGATCACTTGAGGTATGCGTTTCTAGGTGATGCATCTATATTACCTGTTATTATTGCTTCTAACCTGTCAGGTAGTGAGGAAGACAAGCTTTTGCGAATTTTGAGAGAGTTCAAATAACAATTGGGTTGACCATAGCAGATATCAAGGGATTCAGCCCTTCTTATTGCATGCATAAAATTCTGCTTGAGGAAGGAAGTAAGCCTACTGTTGAATATCAGCGAAGACTCAATCCTATCATGAAAGAGGTGGTGAAGAAGGAAATTTTTAAGTGGCTGGATGCAGGAATCATCTATCCTATCTCAGACAGTTCTTGGGTGAGCCCGGTGTAGTGTGTGCCTAAGAAGGGAGGCATGACAGTTGTAGCTAAGGAGAAGAATGAGTTCATCCCTACTCGGACAGTCACAGGGTGGAGAGTATGCATGGATTATCGGAAGTTGAATAAAGCCACCAGGAAAGATCACTTCCCTCTTTCGTTCATTGATCAGATGTTAGACAGGTTGGCTGGCCATGAGTACTATTGCCTTCTTGATGGTTATTCGGGTTACAATCAGATTTGCATCACTCCGGAAGATCAAGAGAAGACCACATTCACATGTCCTTTTGGCACTTTCGCTTTCCGATGGGTTTCTTTCGGAATATGTGGTGCACCTGCCACTTTTCAAAGGTGTATGATGGCTATTTTCTTAGACTTGATTGGTACAAATGTGGAGGTCTTCATGGATGATTTCTCAGTCTTTGGTACTTCGTATGACGAGTGTTTGCATAATCTTGGCATGGTGCTGAAAAGGTGCGTGGAGACCAATTTGGTGCTTAATTGGGAGAAGTGTCATTTCATGGTGCACAAGGTATCTAGCAAGGGGCTTGAGGTGGATAAGGCTAAGGTGAAGACTATTGAAAATCTTCCTCCACCTATCTCAGTTAAAGGAATTCGCAGCTTTCTTGGTCATGCAGGATTCTATCGGTGATTCATTCAAGACTTCTCAAAAATCTCTAAACCCTTGTGTAATTTGTTGGAGAAGGATGTTCTTTTCAAGTTTGAAGAAGATTGCTTGACTGCTTTTGAGCTTTTGAAGAAGAAGTTGACTACAGCACTTGTTATTACCGCACATAATTGGGAAGAACCATTCGAGCTGATGTGTGATACAAGTGACTTTGCTGTAGGAGCTGTGCTTGGTCAACGAAAGAATAATATTTTCCATGTGGTTTACTATGCTAGTAAAACCCTCAATGATGCATAGCTGAATTACACCACCACCGAGATGGAGCTTTTGGCAGTTGTCAATGGTTTTGAAAAGTTCAGGTCTTATTTGGTTGGGACAAAGGTGACAGTCTACACGGATCATGCAGCTATTAGATATCTAATTTCGAAGAAAGATTCAGAGCCTCATTTGATTCGTTGGGTTATTTTCCTTTAAGAGTTTGATTTGGAGATCAAGGATAGGAAAGGTACGGAAAACCAGGTGGTGGATCATCTATCACATTTGGAAGACCACGGTAAGGATTCACGCGACAAAACTCTTATTAATGAATCTTTTCCCGATGAGCAACTTTTTGGGGTACAAGATGAAGAACCATGGTTTGCAGATATTGTGAACTATCTTGTGAGTAATGTCATCCCGTCGGAATTCTCTTATGCTCAAAGGAAGAAGTTTCTACATGATGTGAAGTGGTACCGTTGGGACGAGCCATTCTTGTTCAAGCATGGTTTCTTATTAGATAATAAGGAGATGCATTCCTTACAGTGAGACGGAAGGTGTTTTGCATGATTGCTATTCTACCACATATGGGGGCCACTATGGTGGTGAGAAGACATCCCAGAAAGTACTTCAGGCGGGATTTTACTGGCCAACTCTGTTTAAAGATGCTCATCAGTTCGTGTTGAGATGTGATCGATGTCAAAGAGTTGGTAATATCTTTAGGAGGAATGAGATGCCTCTTAATATGTTTCTTGAGGTTGAGATTTTTGATGTGTGGGGGATTGACTTCGTGGGACCGTTTGTTTCATCTTGCAATAATCAGTACATTCTCTTGGCGGTGGATTACATGTCTAAATGGGTCGAGGTGAAGGCTTTACCGACCAATGATGCTAAGGTGGTGCTGAATTTTCTTCACAAGCAAATCTTCATGCGTTTTGGGACTCCGCGAGCTATAATCAGTGATGAGGGGACACATTTTTGTAATCATCAATTTACTGCATTGATGGCAAAGTATAATGTAACGCATCGTGTTGCTACTACTTATCATCCCCAAACTAATGGTCAAGCCGAAGTCTTTATCAGGGAAATCAAGCGAATCTTACAAAAGGTGGTGAATCCGTCAAGAAAGGATTGGTCTTTGAAGTTAGACGAAGCTGTATGGCTATACAGAACTGCTAATAAGACACCCCAAGGTATGTCTCCTTATCAGTTGGTATTTGGTAAGGCTTGTCATTTGCCTGCCAAGTTAGAGCATAAGGCATATTGGGCATTGAAGAAATTGAACTTGGACAGTAAGGCTACAGTTGAAAAACGTCTACTTCAGTTGAATGAGCTTGATGAGTTTCGTTCACAAGCTTATGAGAACAACAAGATGTATAAAGAGAAGGTTAAGAGGTGGCACGATAGAAGGTTGATGCACAAGTCTTTTGTGCCTGGTCAACAAGTTTTGCTTTTCAATTCTCGCCTTAAGCTTTTTCCGGGTAAACTCAAGTCGAGGTGGTCGGGTCCATTTACGGTTAAAACAGTGTTTCCACATGGAGCGGTGGAGATTTTTAAAACAATATCTGATCATGCTTTCAAAGTGAACGGACAGCGACTTAAGCATTATTATGGAATAACGGAACCGTGAGAAGGTTTCCGCCGTCTTGGCGACTACTTGAGTTCTCGGAAATGATGTCAAGCTATTGACATTAAAAGAGCACTTCGTGGGAGGCAACCCACGCTTCTTATTGTTATTATTACCAAAAAAAAAATTGAACAGTGCTGGAACGCGCAGCCGCGCTGCCACCCTCTGCCCAGCATTATTTTTTCGAATTTTGTTGTTCTAACACCCCAAATCCCATTCCTATTTCTATTTCCTATCTTTTCTATTCCATATCTAAACCCTAAACACCTCTAATCCATTCCCAATCATCCTCTCATCCCCAATCCTATTTCTACTCATCTACATATACCTATATATATACCTCTATATACATACAAATTATCCAATCTCTATTCCTAATCTTTAACCTCCATTCAAGCTTTACAAGATCTCTAATTCGAAGTTGGGGAAGTTATTGCAAGATTCACATCTCGATTTCGTGTGGGTAATTCTCTTCTCTTGTAATACGAATTGTGTGCTTGCATTGGGGTATTTGTTGTGTTCTTGTTTGGTTCCATTGGGTGTGGATATTTGTTCTTTAATTGTTTGATTATGGCACCAAAACGACAAAGGGTGGTTGGAAGTAGAGTACTAATCCATCATCGGATGAAGATTCGAGTTTGGGGGGTGGTGTTGAGAAGTTTGTTTCTCTGGAGGCCCAAGTTAAGTTTAATCGGTTGATGTCAAAGGCGGTTGC
Organism: Saposhnikovia divaricata; assembly: GCA_036435485.1. NCBI lineage: Eukaryota > Viridiplantae > Streptophyta > Magnoliopsida > Apiales > Apiaceae > Saposhnikovia > Saposhnikovia divaricata. Next base: position 49,486,595 of record CM071596.1, on the reverse strand, counting down.
TAAGGAGAGGGGATTTTTACCAACTAAGGAATTAGAGTTAATTGAGATGATTGGGGAGATGGGTTGGGAGACTTTCTGTGAGGCACCGGTTGCGGTTCCGTTGAGCATTATGCGTGAGTTCTATGCTATATTCTGTGGTTCGGGGTTTGACTATTGACTACACTCCCCCTGCTATTCGTGCTCTTGTGGGACAGCTTGCTAGGCCTAGGAGAGTCGAGGATTGGGTGCGTAAGACACGGGCGGAAAATGGATGCCAGGTATCTACACCCTAGCTTTCTACATGCCGGATGCCAGCTATAAACATGCCGAAAGTGAAAACCGATAACGAATGAACAATCTTTAATTGTGAAAGGTGAGCACTTGCAATAATCACCACCAATCCAGTTTCAATGCGGGTTTTCCAGATTCTCCAAAACACAAACAAAATCATTTTCAACAAAACCCCGCTCACAATTAAGAAGCGAAAACCAAAATATTAAGTGTTAATTATGCTTTGTGTGATTATTGGGTAATTGTTGTGGATTGATTAATTTAAATTTATAATTATTCCTGAGAGAGTAATTTCCGGATTTTTGTCAGCATGTTTAGTTTGAAATTTTGAGATATTAATTGTGTAAATTTGATTTATATGCGAATCACTAGTTAATTAACATGCATGTATGATTTTCATAATTTTGTAGAATTAAATTCAGATTTTGGTTTAGTAGATTCATGAATGGAATCTGTCAGGTATAATTGATTTATGTGATCTCAAGTATCGATAGTCGGTATGATTGTGATTGGTATATGGAATTAAAGTCCATTGGATTGGTTTGGTTGTTGGTTTGAGTCGGATGTTTCGACGGGCTAGTCCACTTTACAAAGGAGATGCTGCCCGTTTTCATTAGCTTTATAATTGTAAAGTGTATAGTATTATAATATAAACTACTTGTAAATCAAGTTGGCCTTATCTGTTAATTGTTTAAATGACAAATATAATTTGTTTGTGCTATGCGTTATATGCTTAAGTGTTGATCTGATTATAATAAATCATTTGGTAAGTGTAACTAGCAGGTGTTATATGTGTTAAGTGTTAATGCGTTATAGGATTCGTTGGGTAGAATAGAGTTAGATGATTAAGGGTAAAAGTATACTGAAGTAGTACCTTACCTGTATATAGGTACAAGTAGGAGGCCAGTAAAAACCAGTACACGTGTAAATGGAATCTTAGAAGTAAGACGTTATCGAAGTTATCGATTACATTGATGTAGAGACTGACAAATTGTGGAGGAAAGACAGAAGACAAAAGTACAGTCGAGTAGAGAACGACAAATAAGGAATTAGAAACTGATCACGTAAAGTTGAATAACGAATCGATGTATTGGAATCGGAACTACATATATTAAGCACTACGCCATAAGTGGCCTATTGTAACTCTCGCGTAATGTTACAATAGGCCCTAAATCCGTTACAATAGGTCTATTGTAACGCTTGGGGGCGTTACATTTACGGGCGTTACAACAGGTGCCTATTGTAACGCTTTTACCTATCTACTGTAGCACTAGTAAAGCGATACATTATGTAGCTAATGTAACACTATTATCACCTAATGTAACAGATTTTTAGTGTTACATTTGAACTTAATCCGAGGGACAGAATGTGGGGCCCACATGTGGGGCCCACTAAAATTGAGGCCCATTAAAAGTGGGGCCCACTGAAAGTGGGGGCCCACGTGATTCCCACGTGTGGGCCCCATAGTGGGTCCCACTTGTGGGCGCCACTTTCAGTGGGTCCCGCTTATCTAATGTAACACTGTAACATGTCTAGTGTAACACTAAATAATATTATAATGTAACACTACAATAGGCAAATGTAACACCAGATGGATATGCATTTGCAATACTAGAATAGGCAAATGTAACACCAGTATACAAAAAAATTAAAATAGATGCTTTGTATGTGCAACGTTCCCATTAGTAACCATTACATGTCCAATCCAAATTTATCCATTACATGTCTAAACCAACATTCAAACCAAATTGAACCATTACAATCCATCCTTCAACCACTCCAAACTACTTCAACCACCAACATTCAAACCAAAATATATAATGTTCTCCTTCTTTCAACCACAACTAAGACATAAACCATATCAACAACCGTCTCCTTCCTTCAACCACTACGACATAAGGAGATTGAGTGAAAGCTCTAATAGTCAAATTCTTGAAATTGTTGTCTGGTTAATGGTGAAGTGTCTCAATGAGCTTCACATTGCTTTAACCTCCCTCTGATCTTGACCTAAATAAAAAATTAGTCATTGTTGTGAAAACAGCCAAGACTGTCTATAAGAAACAGAAATAGACAATATGTTTTAATCTAGAAAGTTTATACGAGACACGACTTTCAAATTATGTATCATAAAAATGTACAATACGAATCTGAGCTGACATTGCATCTAGTAGAAGCATTTTTCCTGAAAGTGGTTCCCCAACTTTGTCTGAGATAACTTGGAGACAACCAATTATACCAGGAACTGTAATGAAAGAATATGATTGTATAAAAGATTAAAAATATAGTAAGACTAAAGATCAGAGTTTCTACATTGACAAATAATAGTAATGGTATGCCCAGATTCAATTATTCTGGTTGATTCAGCTAGCAGTATTCTATGTACAATAAGATCTAGTAGGCAATCATTTGCAATCAGTAGGCAATCGATGCATCAGTACGTTAGATGAACACAGACATCTTGACAAGATCGGTAACTTAAGTTACAAAAAAAAAGTCAGCAATTATCTCATTTATAAAAACCTACACCTCCTTTATTGCAGAAATAATTATAAGGAAAATTGGAAGTGCAGCTGGTAAAAAACAACCGAGTTAATGCCCAGACTGAGGTTTAGAAGTCCAATATATCACCCATTCTGCCATTCAATATGCCAAAGCTCATAACAGCTCTTCTGTCAAATGACACTTCTGCTACCTGATTGCAAGTCACATAAGTTCAAGCAGCTTTATGACACTAATGGATTACTAATTAATCTGCTGAAGAAAATCACCACAAGTTTTACATGTAAAAAATAAAGAACTTCTAAAATTTCAATTAATAAATGACATGTATTTGATTGGTTATATATCTTTATAATTTAAATTAAATGAAGGAACAACAAAAGATAACTGCATTAGCACATGTGCATTTGTTATTTCAAGTTGAGCAAACTACTAGCATGAAAGGTTATTTCATTTTAAATATTGTAGCCTACCGCTCACATTCATACAGGTGTAATAAAACAAAATGTTTCATGTGTGTGCACGTGTAAGGCACTAAATCATTCCAGTAAAAAACAATGTTTCATGTGTATGCACATGTAAGGCACTAAATCATTCCAATAAAGTTTTGTTAAATCTAATATTAAATTTCTTGGCCTTTCCTTTTAACATGCAGAGATCTTTGGACCAGTACATAAAGAATAAGTAACTTAAATGGAGAAAATTGTTCACCAGAAAAAGTGTCACTGGAAATGAATGCTGAATTTCTCTGCCATTCATTTCATCAGGTACCATGTCGTTACTGATGGAAATTTTTAAGTAACTATATATATATTAAATCCAAAAACTTCACAATCACCTGGAATATTGAAAACAGAAACACAAGGACACAGGATAAGTATTAAATTTATGTTTCAATGATGAAAAGAACAAGCACCAGCAATGGTAGCGGGTACTTACCAAAGCCTCGTAACATTCCGTAATGGGGTCTAAAAGCATGAAATATGGTTTGCTTCCTTCCAGGTCCAACATACTAACGAAAGATTTAATATCATATATAGGAGCCATGAGAAAAGTTTATGCTTCAATAAATCTTTATCTTTTGATCTAGTATGCATATACTATGGCATGATAGTGTAGCATTACAGGTTTTTTCGGAATGAATAGACCATGTAAGTTCATACGCCTCAAAAGTAAGAAAAAAGAAATAGACATGCATCTAATTTCAGAATAAACAAATAATTAAAACTTGCATAACTAATCTTAGAATGGATACCTTAATAAGCACAAAATTTAATATCATACAACCTAACAATATTGACATCCTGATCCCCAGTGGCATAGCAAAATAAGTAATGTGATTTCTCAAACTATAATGATGCAGCTTCTTCTGCTTAAGTTGTTATAAATAAAAAGCGCAAGCATCTTTCCATACATATTCTCCATGTGCGTCTAAACGTGTCACAGCTAAATATTACTCCAATTCACTAAACTTTCGATCTAAGACTAAATAGAAAGCCAATTTCATGTCAATTATGTCATCGTAATTTACTATTCATAATACTTCAGACTTCAGAGCACTAAGTCCAACAATAATACACAATTATAAGTATATATAAATCACAAATATATTAAACCTGAAAAAACTACTCTATTTAGCTAGATAGAGTAATAATTCAATACAACACTTGCATTAAACTAATTCACTTGAGTGTATCGATTAAAACAAAACATCTCCATCCCCAAAACCCCAACAAATTACAAACATAATCAAGCAAACCCAACTGGAGCTCTCATAATATCTAGCCAAATAATCAAGAATTCAAGAATCATTCAAATACACAAAATTCCAAGAACATGGGGCAAATTAAAATGCTCTGTTCTGTCACAAGCACACACAAAATGAAAGAACCACACACGCAGAGAGAGAGAGAGAGACTTGAGGAGGAACATGATTTGAAACAATAGGATTAACTGGGTAATGAACGGTCTTCACTATAGGAACAGGAAAGACATCATTTGCTAACAAGTGAGAAGCCGTGACTTCCATTGGTGTCCAGATGAAATTATGAGGAAAAAAGAAATAAATTATAAACAAGGTAATCAACATAAACTTCTAATAAAGCCCCATATTTACCTTGAACTTGTTAGAAATCAAAATCAAACTCTCCTCTTCATGCATCAAGATCAAATAACACAGCTGATTTGTTAAGTTTGATTCTACAAAATATGGTAGGTTGCATGTTATGCTAGTCAAATATGTAGGCTTGAAATTAAAAATAGGTGATGTAAGGCATGATGTATATTTTAGTTTTTCTAGCCTATAAATAAGACACCCAACAAGCTTGTAATACAACACATACCAACTGAAGAGAGAAAGAGCTCAAGCTCTTGTGTGAGAGAAAAAAGAAATTGTAATTTCTTCTTATATATATTATATATTTGGTGTAAGAGCCCATACACGTTTCCAACAAGTGGCATCAGAGCTTGGTTGTTAAATTCTGAAAATTCTGCAAATTTTCTGGCAAGTTACTATTCCGGCGGCACTGTTCACGCCGTAGAAGACGAAGTACGGTTCACGCCGGAGAAGACGAAGTACTGTTCATACACACGGAACTGTTTATACGGACTGTTCATACGAAGCACTGTTCATACGGGACTGTTGACTGTTCATACGAAGCACTGTTCATACGGGACTGTTGATACGAAGCACTGTTCATACGGGACTGTCGATACAAAGCACTGTTCATACGGGACTGTTCATACGAAGCACTGTTCATACGGGACTGTTCATACGAAGCACTGTTCATACTGTACTGTTCATACGGGACTGTTCATACGAAGCACTGTTCATACGGGACTGTTCATACGAAGCACTGTTCATACGGGACTGTTCATATGAAGCACTGTTCATACGGTACGGTACTGTTCATACGGGACTGTTCATACAAAGCACTATTCATACGGGACTGTTCATACATACGGTATTGTTCATACGGCACTGTTCGTATTACGTGCCAAGGTGTTGAAAAGGTAAAAAAGGTGCGGCTTCAAGTATTACGTGGCGAGTTTGAGAATTTAAAAATGAAGAGCTTGGAAAATATCGGTGAATATGTTACGCGTTTGAAAACGGTGACAAACGAAATGAAAAGAAATGGCGAAAGTCTCGATGATGTTCGGGTCATGGAAAAGCTCCTCCGCTCGCTAACAAGAAAATTTGATTTTGTTGTTACTGCCATCGAGGAGTCGAAAGATTTGTCCACAATTTCTATCGATGAGCTAGTGGGTTCACTTCAAGCGCATGAGCAACGGATGAACCAGTATGATGATACGAGCCATTTGGAGAAAGCTTTGCAAAGCAGCATGTCTATCGGTGAAAATTCTGGCACTAGCAGTTCTGTACGTGGCAGAGGTGGCTATAGAGGTGGCTATCGAGGTGGACAAGGACGTGGAAGACAGACATTCAGTAGAGGCCAGAATAATGAAGGCTATCAACCATCTGGTCGCGGTCAAAATTTCAGAGGCCGAGGAAGAGGCGGATTCCAACAACGAGGTGATAAGTCTCAGTTTCAATGTTATAATTGTAACAAATATGGTCACTTCAGTTACGAGTGTAGATCACCGAAGGTAGAAGAATGAAGTCATTTTGCAGCAGCAAAAGAAGATAAAGATGTGGGGTCTGCTAAGTTCCTCACTTATAAAGGAGATGACGAAGGCAAGAAGCATACATGGTATCTTGATTCGGGAGCCATCAATCACATGTGTGGCCATAAGGAATTATTTACGGAGATAGACAACACCATCAGTGGAGAATTTACTTTTGGTGACTCATTGAAGATTCCAGTCAAAGGAAAAGGCACTGTTACGATTGTGTCAAAGAAAGGTGATAAGAAGTATATAAATGATGTTTATTATATACCTGCTTTGAAAAGTAATATCATCAGTCTTGGCCAACTTGTGGAAAATGGATATAATATTCAGATGCAGGATAATTCTCTGATCATCAGAAATCAGATTCGAGAATTAATTGCAAACGTGGAGATGTCAAAGAATCGTCTCTTCACTCTTGATATGCAGACGGAGGTGCAGAAGTGTTTGAAGTCAGTCATTAAAAATGACTCGTGGTTATGGCACTTGAGATTTGGTTATCTAGGATTTTCTGGATTGAAACTATTGTCAAAAACAAAGATGGTGGACGGTTTGCCAGAAATCAACGAACCAGAAAATTTGTGTGAAGCATGTGTCAAAGGAAAGCAACATCGACAAAGCTTTCCAGTTGGAAAATCATGGCGAGCTAGAAGGCCATTGGAGATTGTTCACACTGATATTGCTGGTCCATTTGATATTGCATCATTTGGCGGAAATAGGTATTACCTAACTTTTATTGATGATTTTAGTCGGAAAAGTTGGGTGTATATCATTAAAGAAAAGGCGGAGGCTATTGATAAATTCAAGGAGTTCAAAGCTTTGGCAGAAAAACAGAGTGGTCATTATTTGAAGGTACTCCGATCAGACAGAGGAGGCGAGTACACTTCAAACTTGTTCAGAAGTTTTTGCAGGGCACATGGAATCAATCATCAATTGACAATGGCATACACTCCACAACAAAATGGTGTTACAGAGAGGAAGAATCGCACCATTATAGACATGGAAAGGAGCATGGTGAAAGCAAAGCATATGCCGAGAACTTTCTGGGCTGAAGCAGTTCTATGTGCAGTTTATTTGTTGAATCGTTGTCCAACTAAAAGTGTCAGAAACAAAACTTCAAATGAAGCATGGAGTGGTAGTAAACCATCAGTTGGGCATCTCAGAATATTTGGGTGTATTGCATATGCCCATGTTCCCGATCAGAAAAGAAAGAAGTTTGATGACAAAGGCGAGAAGTGTATCTTTACCGGATATGACAAAAGAAGCAAGGCGTACAGACTCTATAATCCCCTGACGAAGAAATTAATCATTTCTCGAGATGTTGAGTTCGATGAATCTGATTACTGGAGATGGAGCGAGGAAGAAAGAAAAGTTGCAGGCTTATTCTTTAATGATGATGATGGTGATGACTCCAAAATAGAAGATGGCGGAGATGATGATCCAACTCCTCCACAAAGTCCGAATCAACAAACTCCTGCTTCAACACCATCGAGTTCAGGAAGCAGCAATAGCAGCAGTTTAGGGGGAGCACCCAGAAAAATGCGAAGTCTGGATAGTATATATGAGGCGACAAGTCCGGTACAAACATCCTTTGATTATTCTTTATTTTGTTTGATGGCGGAATGTGATCTAGTTACATTTGAGGAAGCTTCTGAAGAAAGCAAATGGAACAAATCCATGGATGAAGAATTTGGTGCAATCAAGAAGAATGATACTTGGGAGATTACAAGTCTTCCAGAAGGACACAAACCAATTGGTATCAAATGGGTCTACAAGACAAAGACCAATCAAGATGGAGAAGTGGGAAAATACAAGGCAAGGCTAGTGGCTAAAGGCTACAATCAAAGATACGGGATTTACTATGATGAGGTATTTGCTCCAGTTGCAAGAGTTGATACCATAAGACTTCTTACAGCAATTGCAGCTCAGAACCAGTGGAAGATCTACCAGATGGATGTGAAGTACGCATTCCTAAATAGTTATCTTGAAGAAGAAGTCTACATTGAGCAACCACCCGGATATGTTCAGAAAGGCCAGGAGAATAAAATCTACAGACTAAAGAAAGCACTGTACGGGTTGAACCAATCCCCGAGAGCATGGAACACAAGGGTTGATGAACACTTTCAGAAGAATGGTTTTGTGAAGAGTCCATACGAGCATGCACTCTACACCAAAACAAATTCAGGGGGAGATATTATGATCGTGTGCTTTTACGTGGATGACATGATCTTTACCGGAAACAACCCTGGTATGTTTGATGATTTTAAGAAAGTCATGACTAACGAATTTGAGATGACAGATATTGGTCAAATGTCATACTTTCTTGGAGTCGAGGTGAAGCAAAGCAAAGATGGGATTTTTATGTCTCAGAAAAAATATGCCGAGTAGATTTTAAGCAAGTTCAGAATGGAAGAATGCAAGCCGGTGAGCACGCCCGCAGAAACGAGCATAAAGCTCAGAAATGATTCAACGAGAGAGTCGGTAAATCCGACATTGTTCGAAAGTTTGGTTGGAAGTCTGAGGTACCTAACTTTCACTCGCCTGGATATTATGTATGCAGTTGGACTGGTTAGTAGGTACATGGAGAAGCCGAAGCAAGATCACTTCATGGCAGCCAAAAGAATATTGAGGTACATAAAAGGTTATGCTTTTCATATCGGTTCGGCGATATTTTCGTGGTCATCAAAGAAGCAACCGACAGTTGCTCTCTCAACATGTGAGGCAAAATACATCGCAGCAGCAGCGTGCGCATGTCAAGCTATGTGGCTAGGCTACATATTGAGCGAGTTAAATCTCGCAAAGGAGGATCCAGTTACTATATACGTGGATAACAAATCTGCTATCTCACTTGGAAAGAATCCGGTGTCACACAATCGAAGCAAGCACATCAACATCAAATATCATTTCATACGAGAGCAGGTGAATGATAAAATTGTGGAGTTGGTGCACTGCAGAACTGAAGAAAATTTAGCGGATATATTTACGAAGCCATTGAAGCCGGACGTGTTTCATAAAATGAAAGAGAAGCTTGGAATGAAAAGTCGAGTTTGAGGGGGAGTGTTAGAAATCAAAATCAAACTCTCCTCTTCATGCATCAAGGTCAAATAACACAGCTCAGTTGTCAAGTTTGATTCTACAAAATATGGTAGGTTGCATGTTATGCTAGTCAAATATGTAGGCTTGAAATTAAAAATAGGTGATGTAAGGCATGATGTATATTTTAGTTTTTCTAACCTATAAATAAGACACCCAGCAACTTGTAATACAACACATACCAACTGAAGAGAGAAAGAGCTGAAACTCTTGTGTGAGTTGTGTGAGAGAAAAAAGAAATTGTAATTTCTTCTTATATATATTATATATTTGGTGTAAGAGTCCATACACGTTTCCAACAGAACTAAAAGCCCTAATTGAAATTCCGAATCGAAGCCCTAATTGAAACACCTGAAAAATTAAAAACCAATTATAGAAGAGAAAAGAAAAGTTAAGAAAAAAGAGAAGAGAAGAGAATAGAGAGTTTTTGAAATTATGGCGGCATGTGTCCTTCCATTGACAACGGCGGGGAGAGAGGGTGTGAGTGTGTCTGAGCAAGAGCAAGGGAGAGTGTGTAAAGTGATCGTAATTTCGTTTTAAGGGGAAAGGGGAAAGTGCAATTTGGGTTTAAGGGGAAATTGCCGCCCACAACATTTCAGCCTTTTCATTTCCTTGGTAACTTAAAATTAAATAAATAGAAAAAAAAAATAATTTGTTTAGATAATTTGGGTTGTAAATTTTTAAAATAATTTGGGATTGTACTAATTTATTTAGGGAGGGAAAAGTGCCGCCCGTTTTTTACAAAAAGTTTTCATTTTTTGATTTTTGAATTAATTTTTTAGTTTATTTTTTTAAAAAAATTATAATTTAAAACAAAAAAATACCAGGTGCATAATTTTATTTATTCGTATAGCTTAAATTATACAAATATCATATATTTATTCAATAAAGAAAAAATCATTCAGTGAATCTGGCACACACCTCGTTATCGGAAGTTGTAGCATTACAATGTTTCCCCTAAACGGGATTTCGTTAGGTTTAGGGTTTCGGTTTTTTTAAAAATATTTCTCGACGATCTAACTGTACGTAGATCAAGATCCATCTTTTTTAATTTTAGTGCAAAAATTTCAGCAAATAAAATTATTTGATTTGGTAATTTAACGGTCACTAGTATTTTGACTAGAACCCTTAAAAAGGGTTTCGTTAAGGTTTCGGGTTTCGATTTTTTTAAAAATATTTCTCAATGACACAACTGTACGGAGGTCAAGATCCATCCTTTTTAATGTTATTACCAAAATTTCAGAAAAAACTAATTTTTTTGATTTGGTAATTTAACGGTCAATTAGTACTTTGACGATAATCCCTAAACATGGTTTCATCAGGATTTACAGATTCGATTCTTAAAAAATATTTTGGGATGACCCAACCATATAAAGGTCAAGATACATCATTTTTAATGTTATTGCCAAAATTTCAAAAAATAATTAAATTTATTTGATTCGATAATTTAACGGTCAACTAGTACTTTGACCATAACCCCAAAATAGTGTTTCTTCAGGGTTTAGTTTTTTGATTTTTTAAAAAATATTTCTCAGCCACCCAACTATACGAAGGTCAAGATCCATCATTTTTAATGTTATTGCCAAAATTTTAGAAAAAAATAAATTTATTTGATTATTTAATTTAACGGTCAACTAGTGCTTTGAACATAACCCCTAAATAGTGTTTCTTCAAGGTTTAGTATTTCGATTTTTAAAAAAATATTTCTTAGCCAGCCAACGATACGGAGGTCAAGATCCATCATTTAATGTTATTACCAAAATTTCAGAAAAAAAAAAAATATTTGTCGGTAATTTAACGGTCAACTAGTAATTTCACCATAACCCCTAAATAGTGTTTCATCAGGGTTTAGTGTTTCAATTTTTAAAAATTATTTCTCAGCCACCCAACCATACGGAGGTCAAGATCCATTCTTTTTAATGTTACTACCAAAATTTCAGAAAAAAATAAATTTAGTTGATTCGCTAATTTAATAGTCAACTAGTACGTACTTTGACTATAACCCCTAAATAGTGTTTCTTCAGGGTTTAGTGTTTCGATTTTTTAAAAAATATTTCTAGATGACCCAACCATATAGAGGTCCAGATCCATCATTTTTAATGTTATTACCAAAATTTAAGGAAGAAATAATTTTTTTTTATTTGGTAATTTAACTGTCAACTAGTACTTTGACCCTAACCCCTAAACAGAGCTTCATCAAGGTTTAGTGTTTCGATTTTTTAAAAAATATTTCTCGACAATCCAACCGTACGAAGGTCAAGATCCATCATTTTTAATGTTATTGCCAAAATTTCATAAAAATTTAAAAAAAAATTTATTTTTTCCCTTTTTTAACTAGTTTGTAAAATAAATTAAAAAATTAATTAAAAATAGGAAAATGGCCAAATTTTGAACATAAATTCATATGCACCAAACTAGTCATACTCACTGTTTTTGTGATGAATGTTATTTACTTTCACTAATTTTCCATTTTGTTTTTGATTTTTTCCCTTTTTTTAACTAGTTTGTAAAATAAAATAAAAAATTAAATAAAAATAGGAAAATGGTGAAATTTTGAACATAAATTCATACACACCAATGTAGCCATACTCACTATTTGTCTGATGAATGTTACCCTACTTTAACTAATTTTCCATTTTGTTTGATTTTTCCCTTTTTTTTAACTAATTTTTAAAATAAATTCAAAAAATAAATAAAAATAGGAAAATGACGAAATTTTGAACATAAATTCTTACACACCAAAATTCATTTTTATTCAAATTTTAAATCCATTAAATAATAAAGCCTTTATTAACAAAGATGTAAGTCCACCAAAATAATTCCAATTCATTCTTTATTCTTTTTTCTATTTTTCTTACCAATTTAATACACCAAAATTTTAATCCCTTTATTTAATTATTATTAACACCTTTCATTCTATTTTTCCTTTCTACTTTTTTAATTTTTTTTAATAAATTCCCTTTTCAAAATAGAATAAAATTAATATTTCTCTCTCTCCAGGCTCTCTCTCTTCTCTGTTTCTTTCAATCTCTCGACCTCTCTATCTCTCTCAATCAATCTCTCCCAGCCCTCTCCACCATCAGCTTTCTCTCTCTCCGCCACTCTCTCCCTGATTTCTCTCTCTAACTCCACCTTTCTGTCCCCAATCTCTCCATCTCTCGCTGCCTTCCTCTCTCCCTCAAACCCCATCTTCATCCCCCTCTTTCTTGCCTCCTTTACCGCATCACCCCCACCCCTGCTTCGATTCCGGCCACAACCACCACCGCCGGTCACCGTTACCACCGTGATCGTGCCTCCCTCTCCGACATACAACCACAATAACCCATCACAATACACAATCCCCACACAATTACTACACCCAATTCATACAAATGAAGAACAAAACTAAAAACTAAACTCATATTTTCTCTCCCCTAATTTATAATTACAAGCCCTAACTTGTAAAATCTGTGTAGATATGAGCTTTGGATTGAAGTGTGTGTGTGTTTTTTTTTCTGTCTGAAAAAGAAAAATGAAAGAGATGGGTTCTTCATTACCGATTCTGACCTCAACTCACAACCCAAATAGCTAAAAAATAAATAAATAGAAATTGAGTTCTCCATATTTCTTAATGTCCATAAACCATTTATTCGAAAAAATAATAGTAAAAATAAAATAAAATAAAAAGTACCCAATAATTATGAATCCGATGAAATATACTTGATATATGTACATATCTTATAATCAAAAATTTTATAAAAAGAAATAGCCAAATGATACTAGTAACAATAATATCGATAATTGCAATAAAATAAATAAACAAAATAAATACTTTGCACCCACATGTAAGGCCCATATTTTACGAGGGGCCCACTTTTTCGTGCAATCCACCTATTGGTCCCGCTAGTGGGGCCCAAAACAATTGAAAAAGGAAAAAATAAAAAAATTATCTACTGTAACACTTTATTGTGGTGTTACATGTATGCAACACCGTCACTCTTATTGTAACACTAAGTTCTCGACTAATGTAACACTAGTTGAGTGGTGTTACAATAGGTCAAAATTTACTACCTATTGTAACACTTTTTCATGTAACGCTTTCAAAAAGAATTTCATTAGCCCACTTATGGCGTAGTGTAAGGCAAGCGTTTCTGTCCCTCACTTATTGTTCAAGTGAAGCATATATGCTCCTGTTATTTATTAAATGTTTCTTTCAAATCAAATTACGAGTAACTTGTACCATTCCATTAAGTTGTCTTGTGAGTTATCCTTTGATATACATTGATTGCTTTGCACCCTATGATGACTACCCTTTTTTAGCTTAACAGTGAACATCGATTCTGTGATTTGTTCCTTGTTTTAAACTTGGACCTTTATTATGTCTACCGTCTTATACCCTACCAGCCAAGCAGGTTTTCAAATCTTAAATACGATTTCTAAAACTTAATGACTGTTTTATGATTTATTGATTGATAACCCTTCTTCTAGTTATCAAATCCTATTTTATTAACTCAAGTATTCCTTACTCGTGTTTTCTCAAAAAAAATTTAATGAACCAAGTCTTATTTAACCCCTGTTTTAAAGAACCGGGTGTTAATGAACCATGTTTTAAGGAATCATATTTTTACTGAACTTGACTTTCAATGAACCTTATTTCAACAGAACCTTGTTTTAAGAAACTATATGTTATTTAAGCCTGTTTTAAAACTCGTAATCAAAAGAACCTTGATTTAGAAAAGTGAGACTTATTTAACTATGCCATGTCTAATTATTATTTCATTAATGCAAAACCTTTATCACCATAAATTGATTTGTTGCCCTGTTTTAATGTTTTAAAACTCTATATATTACAATGTTGATCAAACCACTATGATAAAGACTTGATTACTATTATTGATATTCATTATTTTTTAAACTGAGTTAATTATCCTAAAACTAGTCATGATACACATCTTTGACCTTTGACTTAAATTTCCTTCCTTGTACTCTGATCGAAGCCTTGATTCCTTTTGAATTTATATCTTCTTGATTCAGACTTGTATCCCTATTCTCTTGATGTCAGATAACTTACTCAAACCTTTGACTTTTATCATTGCAAATCAAAATGAGTTATTTTCTTAAAATACTTTGAAGTTACTTAGACTGGGCTAATTTGTTATCAGTGAGTCGAAGGTGCTTCGAGTAAAGGTTTTTGAAAGGATTTAAGTATTAAAATGTTTTACAAATTTAAAAAGAATGGTTTTCTAAACCTTAATGTTTTCAGAATATGATTTTGTAAAATGTTAGGAACTCAATCAAAATGGTTTCTAAAGATTCCTAACGATTGGAGAGGTTAATGATCGGGTAATACCGGTCCGACCTGTTTGTGTGTATTATTGGTGTAGTTCTCGTCTATCTAGTCCAACACCCAAGATATCCTAATGAGAGGATTAATGTACAAAGGGACTTTGTGTCCGGTATGGGGACCTTATGGGCTGATCACCCGTATTGTCTGTTATGAAATAAAAACCTCCAATCACTTTTAAAATATTTTATTTATAAGATTGTGAAATGAAATTGGTTTATTCTATTGCATCCAATCATATCATTTGACCATTTTATTATTGTTGGAAGCCAGCTTTATGTTTATTGTCAGTTTTCAGTTTATTTAGAAGTTGTTACTTCACTATTCACTTGCTGAGCGTTATTAACTCACTCTTGTTTTATTCATCTAACCTTTCATCTAGACTTAAGAATGGTCTACCTACGTCTTATAATTCGAACGAGTGGGGCGTTCTATTCAAGTTAGATTTCAGAATCAGCATGGACTCATACAGTATTGGACTGCGCTTCTGATAAGAAGGTATAGTAGTTATAATAGTTGTAATTTAGATTCTTGTTTCATACTATAACCTTAGATCGATCCTTGTTGATGGGTCGTCTGTATAATTAAGTTATACTTAATTATATTGGTTGTGGCACCAAATCTGGACCCCGGATTTGGGGGTGTCACACCATGGACACGTATGCATCCATTACCAAGTGACTACTTCCATTTCATTTATCAAAATTTCTCGAGTAATATCATTATTTATTCAATCTACATACTACCTCACTTTAGTCCTGTCATAAACACCAAAACAACAGATTCATTCACACTTTACATAAACTAAAATTAATGAAAAAATTAAAAATAAACATAAAACAAAATATATATACACACACATAACTATACAACAAAAATATATAATCTGAAAAGAAAGAGATTGATGAAAAGATGATATTGTTATCGCTTGAGTAGAGAAGAATCTGTGAGGTTAAATAGCTTAACCGGAAAAGAATTAGAGTTTGTCTACGAGTGCTGTGTGCAAGTGTATGTGCGAGTGTGTGTGTGAGTGTGTCAAACAAAATTCAAAATACTATAAAGTGAAGGAGAGTGATACCTTAAGTACCAAAATGAATCGAAAGCCTTTAGAAGCCTTAATTGAAACTTGAACCCCAATTGAAGCCCTTAGAAGCCTTAATTGAAATGTTAAATCGAAGCCCTAATTGAAATTGAACTTTAAATCGAACCTCAATCGAAACCCTAGACTTGAACATCAAAGCTCGTAAACTGATTTCTTGAACACTGAAGCTTATAAATGAGGAAGGAAACAAGAGTGTGAGAGGGATATAAAGAGAGGTAGTCAATAATTTTAAAAAGGCGGTCTTTTTGCTGCCCACAAATTTGATTTTTTTTCCGCCCACAAATTTGGTCTTTTTGCATTCAGCTCTTCCAACTCACATTTCTACTACAGGGGTTTCGATTTTTTAAAAAATATTTCTCAACTACCAAACCGTACGAAGGTCAAGACCCCTCCTTTTTAATGTTATTTCCAAAATTTTAGAAAAAAATAAAACTATTTGATTTGGTAATTTTACGGTCAACTTGTCCTTTGGCCAGAATCCCTAAACAGGGTTTTGTCAGGTTTTTGGGTTTCGATTTTTTATAAAATATTTATCGACAACCCAACTATACGGAGGTCAAGATCCATCATTTCCAATGTTATCTCCAAAATTTCAGAAAATATAAAATTATTTGATTTTTGTAATTTTACGATCACCTAGTACTTTGACCAGAACCCCTGAATAGGGTTTCGTCAGGGTTTGGGGTTTTATTTTCTCGACTACCCAAACGTACGCCGGTCAAGATCCATTCTTTTTAATGTTATTTCCAAAATTTCAAAATAAAATAAAATTATTTGTTGTGTAATTTTACGGTCAACTAGTACTTTCACCAGAACCCCTAAACAAGGTTGCGTCAGGGTTTGGGGTTTCAATTTTTTTAAAAATATTTCTCGACAACCCAACCGTGCAGAGGTCAAGATCCATCCTTTTTAATTTTATTGTCAAAAAATTTCATTTTTTGTATTATTTCCCTTTTTTTAACGATTTTCCAGAATAAATTAAAAAATTTAAAATCTCTTACAAGCCGACCTTTTTATTTTTTGATTAATTTTCCCAATACTAAAATGAATGTTTATTAACATCCGTACGGTTCGATCGTCGAAGAAATCATTAAAAAATTTATTTGAGAGTTGATTTTCACGAGCCAAGGGGTAGTAATTGAGAAATATAAATAATTCCCATAAATTTCTTTTTTTCATTTCCCTTTCTCACTTTTCCATCTCATCTCTCTCCGCGTAAGTTTTTCTCTCTCTCTCTCTCTCTCTCTCTCTCTCTCCTCTTCAATCTCTTTACAATTAAACTCAAATTTGTATATGATTTCGTTGTTTAATATTCGAGTTTTAGTAATCAAAATACTCGTTATTCATTTCTCTACAACCCATTTCCATTTTATTTAAATTTTGCAGAATTAAAAAACTGAGGGTTTGATTGGGGGTTTCAATTTTGTTGTATAATTGATCGATTTGAAGGTGGCAAGGGTTTAATTATGTTTATCTGGGGGATGGGGGTTGATTGGCTGCAAGAATCGATCAATTGTGTTTATTTGTGTTTTGATTTGAAGTTTTAATTCATTCATTCATATGAATTGATGTTAGGGATATATTTTATGTGTCATTCGTTCATACGAATTGAACTTTGAAATTGGTTTACGTTTGACAGAAAACGCATTTTTGGCTGGAAATGGTCGAGTTGACCGGAATCGATCATTTCGGTCATGTTTTGATTGTTATATAGCTTAATTGGTTGTTGTAATGGACTGTATAGCTTAAACAGGAGCTATTCCTAAATTTTGGAACGTTTCAGGGCGGTATTGCAAGTGGTCGGAGTTTGAGCAGGCGCCAGAATCTGCAATTATTCACCGGAAAATCTGCAGATTCCGGCTATGTTCATGAATTTGCCGGCAATGTTCTTGATTTTTGGTTGTTTAATATGTTTTGATGCTGTGTGGTAAAAAAAATGTTGTTTGAACTTTTTCCATTTACTGTTACTTTTACAAAATAAAATTACCATATAAAAAATTACATATTTAAATATAAATAATATTTAAAATTTGAAATATATTATATTTTATCAATTAAAGAAAAAATTAATTTAAAATATATAATTTAAAAAAATTATAAAGAAAATAAAAGATTTAGTAAAAAAAGTACTAAATGTAACACTAGCAATATTTGTAACATGACTAGCATTAGCAAATGTAATACTTTTTCGTGGGGCCCAACAATGTGGCCCATATTTTTTGTGGGTCCCACGTGTAGGGCCAACATATTTAGTGGAGCCCACGTGTGGGATCCACATTTTTTGTGGGGCCCACTTTTCAGTGGGGTCCACCTGTTGGTCCTGCTGGTGGGGCCCACAATAGTTGAAAAATGAAAAAATTAAAAAGATATGCTAATGTAACACTTTATTGTGGTGTTACATGTATGCAACACCGTCACTCTTACTGCAGCACTAAGTTCTGGACTAATGTAACCCTAGTTCAGTGGTTACAATAGGTCAAAACTTTACTACCTATTGTAACACTATTGCATGTAACGATTTCAAAAAACATTTCATTAGCCCACTTGTGGCATAGTGTAATTAGGGTTTCGAACTGGAGCTTCAAAATCAAGGTAATAGTTTTATGTTCTATTTTGGAGTTTAAGTTGGGGGTTCATTAATATGTGTTGTGTATTTTGTATGTGCTGTAATATAGACTCTCATGTGTGCTTTATATAAAATTAAGGTAATTATTTTTGTATTTTGGAGTTTGAGTTTGAGTTTGAGCATATGTGCATGTTAGTTTGAGCATATATATAAACTCTCGTCGTGTTATATATATATATAACTGTATGTGTGTGTGTACTTGCCATATTTAGTAGTAGGTGCGCAAGGGTATCCAGAAGAAGATTTAGTGGTGAGATTACCAGGTCAACCTCAAGTGGGTTGAAACAGTATGTTGGGTATGTTGATGTGGATGTTGAATCTGGGAAGAGTTTGTTTTATTATTTTGTTGAAGCTGAAGTTGATCCTCAGCATAAGCCTCATACTCTCTAGCACAATGGAGGTTGGTCCAGTCTCCTATTTTTGTTATTTTCAAGTTTCCTTTGTTGGTGCTAATGTACTACTATAATAAGTCTAAGCTATGAAATGGGATTTAAATGTTATGCTTTTTGGTTCTTGTTAAATGTGTTAAATTTTGTGTCACTCGAATTTATTTTAGATCACGCTTGAATTAATTAAGTCATGTTATGTCATGCTCGGATTTTGTAAAATAAATTTGTTTGAATCGTGGTTTTGGTGTTAGATGTTGTCACGAATTCTGTTTCCAAGTTTTTTTTAGTACATTTGATTACTTTGTTGTTGGGGTCTTACTTCTTAGCTTTTTGTTGTTTATGTTTACTTCTTGACATGTTAATTTTGACAGGACATATGAATTTATTTGGTTTATTAAGTATAATTATCTGATATTCAATGTTGTGTAATTTTTGGATTTACTTTAAATAGTTCAGTGTTTCAAAATAATACCTGTATAGTATTTTCAATGTTGGGAAAGGCTCAAAAAGAAGGCTACTGACTTTTACAACTATGAGTTTCTAAAGTTGATTCTTGATTTTTTGTATTTGAACTACTTTGTAACTTTTATTTTCCTGGCCTAGGTTGTTCCTCAATTGGTAGAGGTGGCTTACAGAATTGGGTCCATTTTATCCTCAAGGGGATGGTCGAGGCCTTCGAAGAATTTCAAAATCATGGAATAAAGGTATTAAGCTAACTACATGTAACAACCAGGATAAATCTAGAGATCATGCCTAAATGCTAAGGCTAATGTTTTCGAATGAGTAAAATTTATGTGCTAACTCGAATTCTATTAATTTATTTGTCCATTGCAGTTCTGAATCTTCTGTTTGTTGAGTCTCCGGTTGGTGCAGGATGGTCATGCTCAAACACAACTTCAGATTATACTCGTGGAGATGATGCCACTGGTAAGAAAAATGTTTGCAAGCTTAATTTTTAATAAACCATATATTTGTATGATAATCACTTTTGCTACTCATTTTTTATGGCTCACTTAGTTTACAGAAATGTGTTCTTGAGCATAATCTTTATTGACTTTTTCAGCCATTGATATGCATATGATGAAATGGTTGGACAAGTTTCCAACTTTCAAATCTAGGGATTTATTTCTGTTTGTCCCTTAGTATTGCAGAATGGGGGATTGAATTCAATACTGATAAATTTAAATCTCTACTTCAACAATAGTAATAAATATTCTAGTTTATCAGTAGAAGAAATGCAATCACAAGTAGTTACTCAAGATATTCTCACAAAATAAATGCACTACAAGAAAAAGTTCAATAGACATCACACATTAGACATCGGTTGTAAATGCCACTGATGTTGAAAGATATATTAACATCACCCCGCATTGAACTGATGTCTTTGTATTTCGTAAACATCACTTTTTTTAAAAGCGATGTCTAAAGTCAGTCTTAAAAAATCAAACGCGCACCTTCTTCATTTATTTTCCCCCTTAGCTAAAATTTTCCCTCGTAAGTCAAAATTTTCCCCCCTTTTCACCAAATATTCTCCCCGCCTACAATTATTCCCCCTTTAAAAATTAAATCACAAAACATGAAAACTAAAAACTGAAACTCTCGATACACTCATTCAATCCCCCCCTCTCCCCCCTCTCTTTCTCGTGACTGAATATCGATCTCTCACCTCCACCACCATTCACTGCTAGCTCTACTTACCATGACCACCTGCTCACCTCCGTCCGGCCTACTGCTCACCTTTGCTCATCTCTCCTTTGCTACTGTTGTACTCACCTTTGTCGAAATTGGTAAGAGTATTTGGGTCTGCTCCAGCCTTTACACGAATATCTCCTCCATGATTTCTAATCTTCTATATTGAAATTGATGAGCTTCAAATTGGGGGTTTTTTAAAATCAAAACCATAATTTCTTAAATTGGGGTTTTTTAAATGAAAACCCTAATTTCTTAAATTTTATGTTTTTATTTACTTGGATGTATTGCCCTAATTATTTTGAATGTATTTTTTTTACAGGACCTCATTCACTTGCTTGTGGTTCTCTGTCACTTGGTTGTGGTTGGTATCATTTTCTTGTATCTATAATTGTTTTTATGTATGTGTATTATGTGTGTTTATGTGTTTTCTGTGTAATTCTTGAAAGCCCTTTTTGTTACATGTTTTTTGGGTGATGAATTGTTGAGTATTGTTGGAATTTTTGTGGTGTTTTGCAGGGGATTAGTTATGTAAAACTTGGAATTTGCCACCCATAATTGGACATTGTAAGTCTCATTTAACTCTCTTTGTACTAATTAATTTTCATTAGTTTTAGTTTAGCAGTGTTAAATTTTGGTAATTACTGAAGTAATTGATTCTAATGCTTGATTCTTGATTTTTAATGATAGTTACATAATTAATTTAATGCTATTTCTTGATTTTGATTTTAGTTATTCTGTTGCTATTATGTAGATTCGAGTTTTGTGCCACCATTGATATATGAGTACAACTTTAGCCAATTGGAAGTCGGGATTATTAAACATACCAAAGTGATGAACCGGATTATTAAGAGAAGCTACTTGACTACTAATACCAGTTATAATTTCATGTTACCTTTCAGATGCCCAATCCTGCGTCGCCACCACCTTCACTTCTCGTACCTGGTCTGCCCGAGAGAGTTAAAGATTTTTTTGTAAAAAATTGGAGTTCCATTGCTGGATCAGGTCCCGTTCCATTGCTGCTCTGGATGGTAATGGTTCACATTCACAATCACATGGTACTGGTTGTTTTTTTTTGTTGTTTTGTTTGCGTTTTTGTTTTTAGTGTAGTCTGATGCTCAAGTTTTGTTTTATTTCTAATTATTGTCATAGGAGGAGCTGATGCGCAGGTCGTTGTCAAGCCGACTGTTGTGCCGTCACAGAAAAGTACCAGGGGTGTGCCAAAAGCTCTAGCGGTGAATGTTCCTGCGGTTAGCTCTAGTACAATGGCTCCATCAACCCCTGTAAAAGGTTGCCCTTTTTAAACTTTAGTTGTCACATGTATCTTTCATTAACAATTTTTTAAATGTAATTATTTCACTGTTTAATATATTCATGTAAGTATTTGAGGTTTTTTATATCACTACAAGGATTTTTGCTTTAGACAACAGGAAAAACGTGTTGTCTGAATATACCAAAAACTGTTGACTATTGAGAAGTCGTCTGATACACACCTCAGACAACACACAGCAAGCTGTTGTGTGAAAGTTGAAAGACAAATAAAAGCCATCTGAAAAGTGTTGTCTGATACCCAGAAACAACAACACTTCTTTGGAAACCTCTTGTCAAAGCTCCAATAACGCAACACTTTTTAACGAATATATAGTTGTTATTAAGCAGTAAAGACAATGGTTTTTAAAAGAAAGCCTATTGTTTAAGTGCAAAAGATACAATCTTTTACTTGATCAGGGCTGTTGATGTATGTCACTATAGACAATGGTTTCTTAGCAAAAACCATTTGTTAGAATTCCAACACACAACGGTTTATTCCTTCCAAATGCTTGTGTTTATTGTAGTCAAACAATGATTTTCCTTTTTATGTATTGTATGTGTTCTTTTTAAACAGTTTTTATTTGTGTTTCTTGTCGTCAAACAATGGTTTTTTCTTTTTATGTGTTGTATGTGCATAGAATAGACAATGGTTTCTTGAAACATGTCAATTGTATGATGATATTTTCCACAAGTGTTTCTAAAAGATGATAACATTGGCTAATGATAAATGAAACAACACTTTTATTTACAACAAAAACTAGAGTTTATACAGTACTAGCAACTAACCAATATTCATAACAAAAACTACCCTACCCTGGCAACTTGGTTGTAGTCATTTGTAATTGTACTACATATCACATGCTCTTAAAGTTGCTATTTCCCTACTCTGGCATCCCATGTATCATCAAACTTGCTTTTCGAATCCAAAGTTGTCCCACTGGGTAAACTCGATCCTGCAAACAAAACGTAATCGCGAGTTAGGCACATTTAAGCTAAGATTATTTCTTTCTTCACAAGTTCACATACAAAAAATAATTGAACTTCTTTTGATTCACAATCTCATGGTCTGAGTTTGCTATCCTGCGTATAGTACTTCTAGTTTTAAATACCTAATAGTATATGTGAACTGATATCAATTTAGCACCTTGTCTGTTCTTGCACTCCGTAAAAGCATAATGTAAGTTTCCAGATTCCTCCTCATTTCTGAACTGAATGCTGATCCCCCTAGAATAGATTGTCTGATTCAAATGATAAATGTTAACTCATAACTAGACAATCAATACTGTAACAAATTCATCACTCAAATTCAGAGAAATGCATCAATTCAGGAATTGACCTAAAAGAGATATTGTAAAATCTAGCAACCTCATCACTCAAATTCTTACTAGTCAAATTAATCAAATATAGTTAATGGATAAAAGGTTCTTGATTGATCAGTACGTAACTCCCATTCATAGGTCCCCATCCCCTACTGCCAATCATGTGCAAGCAGTCAAGCTCCCACAAAGAAAATTCACTTTAAATTTATAACCTATAATCGTTTTGAGATCCTAGGGAAGCATCATAAGCTAAAATCATTACTACTACATTATTCATGTTGGATATGGCAACTGAATCTCCAAGCCCAATTACTAATGGTTGGTTCAATATAGCATAATAAGAAATAGTGGTGTTTGCTGCTATAAGGAATAACTGGTTGATAAACATGTTTGAAACACTGACCTCATGGTGGATGCGGTATACAAAAGGACCTTCCTCTTTTTTGAGTTCAAGGTTAGGGATCAAATGTTTAATTGCATCTGCCCTCTGAAGATTCTCTAAACAGCATGGGTCGTTTGAAAGATAATTTATGCATTTCAGCAGCTATTGAATAATATAAGCAAAAGTGAATAAATAATTAGAGTGGTTAAGAGAGAGAATTAGGTTAAACAAAAAAGGGATAGACAAAATTAACCATAAAAGATATTAGGTACCTTCAAAAGGATAGCGGGTTCTATTTTGTTGAACATCTGAAATATAAAAGTGAGCATGCTGTGACTACACATATAGGACTTTACAGTTGTGTCTGACTCAGCAAACAACAGTAAAAGGTCGACCACCATATCTATATATCCCCGCATAACATCAGCATTCGAATGTGGAACCATATGGAAATTTGATCCAGATGATGTAGGAGTCCGAGGTCTAGCATTTAAAACTCCAGAACCAGAGAGTACACCAGACTCCCTCCAGGATGCAGTTCCAGATGCAGAGGCAGCTCCCTTGCTTGATGGAGGTGGTACTACCTTCGTACTTGCAAATTTTCGTGAGCTTTTAAGCACAGGTTCCAAGTTTGCCTGTTCTCTTCCACATCCAGAAACCTCTGTAAAATAAAGAATGCTTTCTCAGAATTATCAAGCAGTAGTGTTAGGATGTAGCATACTATCATATTAATATCTATGACTGTACATTTCCTATTATTGTTGGTACAGGTTTTAGCCAAGACAAGGTTATATGATGCAACTCGGTAAAACATACATTCTTATATGTTACTATAAGTAGGATGATCTTTGGAGAGGGGAACAAAATAATATATAAAACAAATTGCTCCTGCTGCTGTTCTGATATATTTTTTTCCCCTTGCTTAAAAGGTCCATTCTCATATATTCAGGTGATTTCTTTGATTGACCTATGTGTCTTAAAGCTTAATTTTAGAGTAGACATTTGAGAGGCATCAGGAATGTAAATATAATTTGTGGAGACTTGAGACTCTTCTATTGTCTAGGAAATTAAGAAGTCTATTGTTTATCATAAACAGGTGTTCTCGAAATTGTCTGCACATGATATAATTGAACAGCAGATGCATGAAGTTATAAAACAAGGGTAAACATATAATTAGGAGAATTGATTCCAGAGACCAATGACTCGGTTGGAACACAAATTTCATGATCACTGGACATTTTTTGGAAAACTACAACAGCACATAGTAACCTACCTCCAATAGAAATGGAAGCAAATTGAGTTGCCTTATTCAAACAATACAGAGTGCTGATAAGCCTAAGTAATATTCCAGTTCTTGCAGCTATACGGAAAAGATCATTCCTACAGCTCAAGTTTGTATTTGCAGTCAATTAGACATTCTTTCTCTATATTTTTTGACAGTAAAAAGTTCAAATAAGATCTTGGAAATGATTATTAAAATATTCTTAAGAATATCAAAGATGCATTTTCTATAATCACTTAAACTATTACAAATTAGAGATGCATGTTGCTTTATTTCTTAAAATAACTGATGCATTTTTAATTTATAAACAAAAGTAACACAAAGTACTCGTGCACTAAGTTCACTTATATTAAGTCCCACCAACTTACTAACAAAGCAAAGAGATTATAGAACTGCAAAATGTAACTCATTCAATTACCTATCAGCACCGAAAATAAGCTTAGCACTCAATTTGTTAAAGTCTGCCAGTCCAACAATAGGAAGATACTCTTTTACTCGAGACCTGAATCACAAATCAACAGACATAATTAACACATAGATAATTAGATCACCAATAATATGTCCAACATTCAACTTTAAATAATAAACTTACTGATCATTTACAAGCATCTGTTCTGCTCGCTTCACCACATTAAGAACAAGAGGTTTTCCTTCCTATAAAATAACCATCAGTTGAATATCTAGCTAACATATATATATATATATATATATAGATGAACCATTACAGTTGAACTCACACCTTACACACACCACACAGCCGCGTACACTCACGCTATATATACACGCACACACACAAATTTAATAGAGAAGGAAAGAGGAGAGATTGAGCTTGAGAGAGATATGGGTTGGAGAGACTGAGAGAGAAAGAGAGAGTTGAGAGATTAGAGAGGTTTCAAGAAACATCCAGAAAAACAAATCAAGATTGTACCTTTATGCATACAGAGAGTTCAGTGGCTAATGGGAATTCCTTGATTTCCCAGAAACATCAACAAATTCAGCTTAAAATTAATGGTGAAAAATTAAAACTTGAAGATTATAAATAACAGCGCGATATGAAATGGGTCAAGTGTAAGTAGAGATTTAGCAGATAAACAGATCTAAGGATTAGAAGGAGATGTTTTGTCTTTATTTACTCATTAACGTCATAGAGAGAGAGGGAGAACGAGAGAGATGTATAGAGAGATTGAGGGAGATACAGAGAGATTGAAGGATAAGAGTAAGGTTTAGAATATGTGGACGAGCAAAGTTTGGGGAAAAGGGGAAGAAGGGGGAAATAAAATGCTGGAAATTTTCGGTTGGGGGAATTTGTGCGCCTTAACATTTTAAGTTTTTCAACGTGTTATTTCATTTCATTTTTTAATTTTTTAAATATTTTGGTTTAAATTTTAATTTTATTTTAATTTCATCAAGAATTTATTAGATTTCAATTTTAAAATTTTAAATTTGACATATATGTATGTACTCAATTTAGTGTTGGGAAAAATAATCAAAAAATAAAAAGGTCGGGTAGTACGGGATTTTAACAAAAACGTAGTAAAAGTGTTGCTTCCTATAACGGGACATGATCCAGATTCACTGGATAATTTTTTTGAATGATTTTTTCGACGATCCAACCGTACGGATGTTAATAAACACTCATTTTAGTGTTGAGAAAAAATAATCAAAAAAATAAAAAGGTCGGGTTGTACCGGAATTTAATAAAAACGTAGTAAAACTATTGCTTCCTATAACGGGGCACGATCTAGATTTACTGAATAATTTTTTTGAATAATATTTTCGATGATCGAACCATACGGATGTTAATAAAAACTCATTCTAGTGTTGAGAAAAAATAATCAAAAAATAAAAAGGTCAGGTTGTACGAGATTTTAACAAAAACATAGTAAAATTGTTGCTTTCTATAACGGGACACGATCCATATTCAATGAATAATTTTTTTGAATGATTTCTTCGACGATCCAACTGTGCTGATGTTAATAAACACTCATTTTAGTGTTAGGAAAAAATAATCGAAAAATAAAAAGATCGGGTTGTACGAGATTTAAACAAAAATGTAGTAAAAGTGGTGCTTCTAGTAACGAGGCACGATCTAGATTAACTGAATAATTTTTTTTTGAACGATTTCTTCGATGATCGAATCGTACGAAAGTTAATAAACACTCATTTTAGTGTTGGGAAAAAATAATCGAAAAATAAAAAGGTCTAGTTGTATGAGATTTTAACAAAAACGCAGTAAAAGTGCTGCTTCCTATAACGAGGCACGATCCAGATTCACTGAATAATTTTTTTGAATGATTTCTTCGATGATCCAACCGTACGGATGTTAATAAACACTCATTTTAGTTTTGGCAAAAAATAATCGAAAAATAAAAAGGTCGGGTTGTACGAGATTTTAGCAAAAACGAAAACGTTGTAATGATATAGATTCCGGTAAATATTATTCTTGAAGATCAAAGTCCAATTCGAAGATGTTACTGAATTCGGATTTTGACGCTCCGATAGTTGAATCGAAGCTCTCAACGAACCCTACGTGTTTTTGACAGCAGATGTGGTGCTGGTGATTTCAATTGTTTTCTAAAATTCGATTTATTTTCGAAATTATTATGATTAAAAAAAAAATTTGCAAAAAATGTTTGCTGTGAAATCTGAAGATGCCATGTTGTAGATCTTGTTTTTCTGGTCAATTTCATATATCATATGTTGGATTTTGAGTTCCATAACATATAGAAATTGGAGATTGATTATAGTGTTCTTGGTGTTCTTGGAATGAAAGCTTGAAGATGGTGATGAATAGTATTGTTTTAATCATGTTTTGGTAAAAAGGTAAAAAATGAAATGTTTTTAACCTTTTTACCTTTTAACTTATTTACTTCTAATTACTAAATTACATTTTATTTAAAAAGGTAAATTATTTATTTACTTTTCATAATTGTTTTTATTTTGATTATTTATTTTAAATCCAAAATTTAGTTATAAAAATGCAGAAAAGTTATTTTCTAAAATTGTCATTCTAACAATACTTTTTACGAAGTATTGTCTATGCTTCATTCACATAATATTTCTAAAAAATGTTGTGTGTTGGTTCACTGTCACACAACACTATGGATAACATATTGTATGACTGCTACTTAGACAACAGACCTAAAAGCAATTGTTATACAACAACGGTTTTCCGGGATATTGTGTTGCAGGCATTCACACAACACTTATTTGCTAACGCTTGTCTAATCTTTAAAATACTTATGCATTTACACAACACCCTTGGTCAAGAAATGCTTGTCTGGTAAGATTTATCACACAACGGTTTTGGCCCATTGTGTGAATGTTGGATTACACAATACTTTCTCGTGCAGGAAAATAACAGTTGTCTGATCATTTCGGGCAACACTTTTTCCATGGGTATTTTCTGATACGTGTCGTCTATTACCAGATTTCTTGTAGTGTATAATAAGCTGATACCAATTTATGGTGGAGGTTTTCCGCTTCAGTTTGGATCAATAAGTCCTGGTTCGATGTAGGTAGGGTTGATATTGATCTGAAAGAATGCATTTTGTAGGCTATTTTGATGCCAACTCATATGACTACATTATCTTTGATTTTTAATTTGAGGGTTGAATGCGTGTGCTTACAGGTGCCGGCTAGAACTAGCTCAGCACCTCCAAATCTGGATGAACAGAAACGAGAACTTGTTTGTGCATTTTTTACTTCCCTTTGTTGTTCATTGCTACAATCTACATGGTGCTTGTTTATGTGTACTAGTAAGTCTGATTAAAAGTTGTGGCATATCATCTTTCTCATGGTTTTATGAAGGGAAACTAAAACTTTATGACATTGATTTTTAAATGGCTACCACAAACTATGGTACTTAAGATCACGCCATGACAAATTAAAAGACTATTAATTTGTTAGTAAATTCCTTCAGAACTTGGAGACATTGCACTGGAGTATTAATTTATTGATTTGTTCATGTATGAACCAACCACGAGTACTATTTTTATAGTTCAAGTTGGATATGGACCCGTCTTTAATCTTGTTTTCTGATAGAATTAGTTCTGTTTAGTCGACTTGTAATCATTTGGATTATATAGAGTAAATGAATTAATAATTAATAGTAATATAATTTATTTCAAAAATATGCCTTCGAAAATTAACAATCATTTAACAAGAAAGGTTGCCTGAATTAGTTCCTCTCTTTCCTTGTCCAAATTTGTTTCGTTGAAAAAAGAACATTAATAACATATTGAATTTTTGCGTGTCAATTTGATTATAAACCCTGATTATTAGGTTTGTAAGCCTATTCATGATAAAGAGGTTTTAGCACTTGCAGATCATGTGGCAAGTTACAAGTAAGAGGATCAAACCAGATGGGGGTATGAGGTAATCTCTGTTATCAGCTGTCTACCTATTTTTTCTAAAGACAGACAGGGTTTTGGCAGGATCTCTTACTCTAATACTCACGTGCACATCCTGTGTTCAAAACTCAGTCGCTTTTTACTAAAAAATAGGGTTTTCAGTATGCTACAAAGCTAGAAATCCTAGTTACAGTTACCACGTACCTCTCACATTTATATATACTACATTCACATAATTCTGAAGTATTTGCAGATTGGATTTAACTATGGATCTCTGGTTGAGGACTTCTACACAGGCTATCGGATGCATTGCAAAGGCTTGAAATCCATTTTATGCTACCCCAAATGAGCTGCATTTCTTGGCAGCTCTCCTATAGCCATCCACGATATGCTATGCCAATCTAAGCGATAGTTCTTGGCCAACTTTGATATTATATTTAATATAGCAGTTGGTTATCGTAATTTCAGATTTTATAAGGTATTGTTTCATATGTATCGAATAGTAGGCCCTGGGTACATGTATCAGATCCATGGTTCTCCTTGTATGTATTTCTATATGTTGGAGCATTCATGCAAGAATTCTTGGACTCCATCTTGGAAAACTGCTGAAATTATAGAGTTGTATATGATATATTATTATAGAGTTGTATATGATATATTAATGAAGATAATAGCTTTGATTACTTATTGACATCCACAAATAGAAATCACTTTTTATTTATAAAATCTGATGTCTAAAACCAAAACAGACATCGGAACAAGTGATGTCTAAGAGATGAAAATAAATCAGTTCTTTTTTATAAAAATTGATGTTTACAAGTTCATTAGACATCAATACAGGATGATGTCTAAGATGATGATAGACATCAATTTATTTCCTAGAAAACTGATGTCTAAGAGCTAAATAGACATCAGTTGTATGAAATTATTCGATTTCATACAACATGTTATACATCACTTCAAAGAAAGAATTGATGTGTATGTGAAAAATCACTTAGTTTATTATATGTTTTCTAGAATATAATGCAAGTGATTAGTTTATAAAATTAATTTTATCTAACATATTTTGTAGAATAACTGATGTGTATTTTAGGAAATATCGATGTGTATTTCAGCAAAGACATCAGTTTCTGACCGATGTCTAGAATAGACATCTCCGACAAAGACATCACCTTCAAAACAACATAGACATCGGCCAGAAACCGATGTCTATTGACCCTTTTCTTGTAGTGATGTTTTATTTATTTTGCAATGTGTTGCTACAACCTAGAGAAAAGATGGTTTTTCTCCAGCTTCGATTTCTTGAGTGATACAGATAGAATGCGAGATAGATCTCTATAAATCTGACTTTGCTCTACCGTCTCTGTCTACATGGGTTGTGTAGCAGCTGTCATTTCCTTTCAATATGCACACCCATGTGACTTTCCTAAGTTTCTACAAAATCAAAGTTATCAGTACACATAAAACAATCTAGATACATTCTAAATTAAGCTGACACAATTCTAGTAGATGTTGATTTACCATATACTCGCAAATTGGTAAGCTTTGTCTTGTTATCTCTCAAGCTTCTATCGTAGTCTTTGCTGGTCTACTACAATCTTTGGATACTGTAGCACGCCTGTTTCTTGAACATCTCTTCTGTCACATATTTGACTTGGTAGATCCCCGATTCAAAATGATTCCACTGAAACAGTAACCTTAGAAGTCAAGTCTGCTGTTATGAGAATGTACTTTGGATGATAGTGTGAATCCCCGATAATGTTGCTGTTAGGAATTCCAAACTTGCTGTCAAGATGTCAGAGTGGATATTGTGTCATGACCTGCAACATACTGTCTTCTTGTAACCTTACTGTTAGTTAAATGACAGTAACTTTTATTCTTGTTGTCAACCTGATGTACTCCTTGAGGCTTGAACATTTGAATGAACTTCTTCCAAGTTATACACATTTATTACATGACAACAATTTATTTGGCTACAAGAACATACTTTGGCTGTGACAGTATGTTCTACTTAGTCTATAAAAACTAATCAAAATAAAATCTACTTAAGTTGTCTTCTAAGCTATCACCCATAAACCCCAACAATTTTTAACAGGGAAAGCAAAAGCTGCGGGAAAAAAATCAAAAGCTGCGGGAAGAACCAGAACTGATGGAGAAATCAAATAGCCAAAATTCTCGAAGCTAATTTTTTCTAACATCCTCAGTCCCCTATCCACAAATTTAGATGGTTAGAATGGTGACAACAAGTATCTAGTTTAGTATGTTCATGGAGCACTTAGACTTTAAATTACGTTATATGACACTAATTGTGTTGCAAATAGAGTATGGTTGGTCATAGTCGTATTATAAGTTCAAGGCTGCTTTTGGATATGATACACGTTCGTACTATTGTATTGGTTAGAGGGATGGTGTAACTCTTATCCCCAATTATGAATCATAATTATGCGATTATACATATAAAAAAGACTTTGTAACTTTATTTTATTTTCAATTTTATAGATATAAAAAATCCTACAGATCTAGAAAAATGAAAATTTTGCACCAAACATGCTTATACCAACGGAATACCATCAAACATCATAAATTTACAGACATTCCGTTGGCAAAGAGTTGCTAGATTTATCAACGGACACTTCTGTTGGGTCTTTGTTACCGTTGGCGGGACGTTGTTTTTTTTTTGGTTACATTGAAAATATGGAGGTCTATTATTAGTCTTTTGCTATTCCGTTGGTAACATTAGCTACCGAAATCAATTGGTTGGGAAGGCTGTTTCCAACGACGTTTATACCAACAGTCCATTTTGGTGGACATTTCGTTGGTAAGCTATTTTAACAATGGATTTGCTTGACTTGCCAACGGAATTTTCTATTGTTATAAAATTGAAATTTCTAGGAGTGAATGGTAAATGTGATGAATATTAGGTGGTTGAATTTTAGTTGGTTAATGATGAATATTGGATGTAATGGTTAAGTATAGTTTGTTGTAATAGCGTATTTTGTTAGTAAAGCTATATATTAATTTTGCATTTTTTTGCGTGCTTAAAGCATTGTCAAGATCAGTTTATTGTGTGTGTATACATAGCAATGTATAGTCTATTTTTAGCCAATGAAGACATTATAGAAGTGTTGTTATAAATAAAATCACACAACAACCAAGTTTTATAGAAGTATTGTATGTAAAAAAAAATATGACAATGGCGTGTAAAAACTAAATCTTGTGCGAATAATGTACAAGAGATAAAAAAATATTATGCAAAATGAAGAAACACGATTACTCAAAAAAATAAAGTTGTTGTATAGACCATTTCCCCCCATGCCTTTTAAATAATAAACTATTTTGCATAACAAAGAAAGACGGCACAATGGAAAATAAAAATTATTGTAGTAACATTTTCCAACAATGCTTTACAAAATGTTTTATAACACTTGTTCGCAATGCACACCCAATTAAAGAACCCATTGTAGAAATCCATTCACACAACACTCTACTATGGAAATGTATTGCGTTTACTTTTACTTTACAATGACTTCAACTTTGAAATCCTTGTTTGTCGTGGAAAATCAACAAAGGAAGCGACTATCGTAATCCTTTCTCACAACTGGCTGCTGTGAAAAAGCATTGTGTTTACTTCTAGTTAACGATTGCTTTTTCCTTCACAAACGCTTGTTTGTCGGACACTCCAACAAAGATTTGCAAATTGTTATATGCAAATTTAACAAAGGCATTTCCCCATTGTGTGATGGTGGTTCAGACAAACGTTTCACATCTCGTTGGCTCATTGGATATTAACAACACTTGTTGTTCGTTGTATGACACATTAAGAGACGGCGTCCCAATAGTCATCAGAAAATTTCTTTCTCAGACAACGGACAACAGTGAAAAACACTTGTCTTATCGAATATTTCTTTTAATTCTTGATCATTTGTAGTAATATTAGAGATTGACCTAAATAATGATATTATGGTATCATAATAGTATATATATATATATATATATATATATATATATATATATATATTTATATTTATATTTATATTAAATTCGATTGGAAGCAATAAATTGGATGAGAAGGGGAAAATGCAGTGGGATTATCTTCTTAGACACGCAAAACTTATGATAGATGTTTCCACACAAGGCATAACTTGTGGCACAATATTACGATATAATGTTTATCATAAGTTGAACTTGTGATAATATTACTTGTGAGCAAAATTTAATTTGTGATAGGACTTAGAATTTGGGACTACAATTTGAGCTTGTGACTTAAATTATAACTTGAGACATAATTAGAACTTATGATCATATCAAAATTTATGATAAAATCAATACTTTTGGCAAAAATTCATACTTATGATCGCATTTTTGAACTTTTAACTGAACTAACGACAGAAAATATTCATTGTAAATGGAGCATTTACGATGTAAAAATTCTATTTTAAAGAGCCTAATTTGTTGTAGTTATTAGTGTAAATGTTTGTAGATAGTTTGTATTGATCTTAAAATTACAATGTAGACAACGTCTCAATATATAAAAAATTCTACACTGCTACAGTAGCACTATTCACTACATGAGATTGCTACAGTAAGTCGTAGTCAGCTAGCTACAATAGCACTATTCACTGCATGAGATTGCTACAGTAAGTCGTAGTTACTATTCACAGTGCTACAGTGAGTCAGCTAGCTATAGTAGTTACTATTCACAGCATGAGGTCATGGATGATGTCATAGTAGGTGAAATATTTGACTAGAATATGATACATTATCACTCCCCTACAAACCCATGTGTACTATGAAGACCAAGATTATTCCGAAGTAGTTGATAATGAGTAGTATGCAAGGGTTTGGTTAATATATCAGCCACCTGCTCCTTTGTATTCACATAGTTAACATCCAGAAAACCATTAGAAACTTGCTCATGAACAAAGTGATAATCCAATTTGATATGCTTCATACGTGCATGGAAAACTGGATTGAAGCACAGTTAGATAGAACCAAGATTATCACATGACAATGAGACTTTAATCATTGGTAAACCAAGTTCAGAAAATAATGAACGTAACCATAAAAGTTCAGAAGTAGCATTTGCAATGGATTTATATTCACTTTCAGTTGAAGATCTAGCCACAATCTGCTGCTTCTTAGACATCCAGGAGATAGGAGATGAGCCCATAAAAACAATGTAACCATTTATAGAACGCCGATCATCCTTATCATCCCCCAATCACAATCGATGAAACAATGTAAAGTAGAAGTTGTCTCAGCAGAAAAGAATAAACGAATATGAGAAGTACCTTTGAGATAACGCAATAAGCATTTTAGAGCTTTCCAATGAATGTCAGTTGGAGAATGCATAAACTGACAAAGCTTGTTAACACTGAAAAAATATCGGGTCGGGTAAGAGTCAAATATTGTAACGCACCGACTATCTTATGAAAATCTTCTGCAATATAGTAGTTAACGGGATACCATCAAACTTTGAGAGTGTTTCAGTTGTCGCCATAGGTGTAGGACATGAATTGACATTTTGCATGCCGTATTTTGCCAAAAGATCTAGAATATATTTCTGTTGAGTTACCTTTGTACCTGCTGCACTGACATCGACCTCCAAGCCAAGAAAATAATGTAGTGAACCAAGATCTTTCACAGGAAATTCACTTTGGAGCTTTCTTATTATAGAATCAAGTAAATCTGAATTGGAACCCATGATTATAATGTCGTCGACATATACCAAAACAGAGAAAGCTTGACCACCATGGTGATAAATAAAAAGCGATGAATCTGCTTGTGATGCATGAAAACCAATGGATAATAAAAAGGAAGCAAAACGAGAGGACCATTCACGAGGAGATTGTCGTAAACCATATATAGTTTTGTTTAATTTGCAGAAAAAATCCGGTTTAGAAGGATCCACAAAACCCCTAGGTTGTGCCATATAAATTGTTTCTTGTAAATGCCCATGCAGGAAAGCATTAGACACGTCAAGCTGTTTCATAGACCAACCAGAAGCGGTAGCCAGGTTTAGTAAAACCCTAATAGTAGTTGCCTTAATCACATGACTGAATGTCTCGTGACAATCAACACCATATTGCTGCGTAAAACCTTTTGCTACGAGACGTGCTTTGTAACGTTCGATGCTTCCATCTTTGCGTCGCTAAATCCTGTAAATCCACTTATTTTTAATAACATCATCATTAGGAGGTTTGGGAACAAAATTCCAAGTAGAATTGCTTACCAGGGTTGCCATCTCATCAGACATAGCAGATTTCCACTCATTAATTTTAATAGCCTGAGAAAATAATGATGGTTCATGTTCCTTAAAATTAGTAGAAAGGTTGGATCGAAGAGCAACTAATGCTTGAGGGTTTTTGGACTTTTGGGATGTTGATGAGTGAAGAGACATAAAGTGTGAGCGCTCTGGTTGTGTAGGTGGATTTTGGTCAGGTATTGTGATTTCATGTGGAAAATATTGAGTAAAATCAACAAAAAGGTTTAATCCAGGGGAAGTAGAATTATGTACATGTGATGGTATATGGGGTCTGGTCAAAATTGCGTTCGGAGATAAATGAGTGGGCTGATCTGCCAATTGAGAAGCTAAACGTAGATTATTATGTAAAGGAGAGGCATCAGACAAACCTATAGTAGAAGGCGTAGTAGGGCTGGATTGCATGTGTAGCCACGGTGTAGAAGGTGGCATCTCACTGGAAGTAGCAGATGAAGGAAGTAAAGTAAAAGGAAATAATTTTTCATTAAACTTCACATGCTTTGCTAGATAAACACGATCAATGGAGATGTCATAACAATTAAATCCAGCATGGTTAGGTGCCAAACCAAGATAAACACATTGCTTACTTCTATATGAAAATTTATGAGTGTTGTATGGCCGTAAATAGGGAAAAACTGCACACCCAAAAATCTTAGTTTCACTATATTTAGGGGAGTCCTTAAAAAGTTTTTCATATGGGGAAACATTAAGTAAAACTGGAGTTGGTAATGAGTTGATAGAGTTAACAACGGAACGAAAAGCATATGTCTAAAAATGAAGTGGTATTTGAGCATGTGCAAGTAAGGTTAGACCAGTGTCAACAATGTGTCTTATTTTTCATTCAGAAACACCATTTTGTTCATGCGTATATGGACATGCAATTCTATGGATGATTCCAGTTTGATTAAAATACTTATGAAGTTTATGAAATTCACCACCCGAATCCGAATGAAATGCTTTAATGGAAACATTAAATTGACGACGCACTAAAGCCTCAAATTCTAAAAATATAGAGTAAACATCACTCTTATTTTTGATGCAATAAATCCATGTATGTCTAGTAAAATCATCAACAAATAAAATGAAATACCAAAAACCAGAATTAGAAAGGATCGGAGTAGGACCCCAAACATCGGAATGAATTATTTCAAACGGAACTTTGCTCAAATGTTCAGCAGAACTAGAA
The DNA here is from genome assembly GCA_036435485.1 of Saposhnikovia divaricata. Taxonomy (NCBI): domain Eukaryota; kingdom Viridiplantae; phylum Streptophyta; class Magnoliopsida; order Apiales; family Apiaceae; genus Saposhnikovia; species Saposhnikovia divaricata. Next base: position 49,449,883 of record CM071596.1, on the reverse strand, counting down.
GGTAGTTTTGCCAATTTTCCTAAATGACAAGAAGAACAATATGAAATGGACTTGAAAGATACACTAGATGTATCTAATTTATTTTTCTTAATTATTGAAGAAACAGTGCGATGATGAGGATGTCCTAACCTAGCATGCCACTCTTCCGGGAAAAAATCTCAGTAACATGGGTTGATGCTGGCTGAATCGTGGGCAACACATAAAATCCATCCTCACTCCAGCCTTGCAACAGAATTTCCTTGTTCACCTGATCCTTAACATAAAATTTAGTTGGCCAAAACTCAAAATAACAATTATTGTCCTTGGAAAAGTTTTGAACAGATAAAAGAGGACGAGTAAGTCTGGGAACATGAAGCATATTATTAAGTTCAAGCAGTTTATTAAAATTTTGAGATGGATAAAGTGCCTTGCCTGTGTGATGAATGGACGCCCCTTGGCCGTTGCCAACTTAAACATGATCCTGACCTTGATATCGTACATAATATGTTAGGTGAGATGGATCAGCGACCATGTGATGAGTGGCAGCAGAATCAGGATAACAATGTCCATAAGATGTAGGTGAGGAAAGCATGAGAGGTCGTGATTGAGGAGGGCCCTGAGCATGTTGGGTATAATACACCACGTTAGCAGAAGGAGAGGGCGGTTGGGGTTGTTTAGATTGATAACGTCTCATGGACTTGTCAGCCATGTGATTCCTATAACCGCATATTTGACATGGACCAACATTACGCCGTCCTTCATTTGGACGAAAACCACCACGAGAATGCTGATTGTTAAACGTTCCACAAGAATTATTGGAGAAGTTTCCATGAGGCTGCATCGGATACGATCGAGTACGAGAATAGGTGGAAACCGTGTTGGCTAATGGTAGCTCCTGGACACTTTTAAGCAAAATTTCATGAGCCACTAGTTGACCATGTAGTTCAACAAAAGAAACTGGTTCAGTACGCTGATTAAGGGCAGTGATAAGCCCATGATATTCAGAACCAATATTGCGGTAGATAATTGCATTAAATTCTGCATCATAAATCTCCCGACCAGCAGTGGATAATTCATCTGCTAAGGCTTTAGCTCTTTGTAAGTATTCTGAGATATTTAGGTCATTACGACGGAGAGACTGGAGTTCAATGTGTAATTGTAATTGACGATTCTGAGATACAGAACCAAACGCACGTTCTAGTGCAAGCCACGCAGTACGGGCTGTATCTTTTCCAACAATGTAAGGAAATGCTGTCTCAGAGAGAGAAGAAAGAATCCAAGCAAGAACGAGCTGATCCTTGTGTATAACGGATTCGTGATAAATATAGTAGCATCCGCTGGAGAAGGAAGAGTTTGAGAGGGGGCAGCAGTAGTGCCATTAATGTGCCCCATAAGGTTATTATAGTTTAGAAGAGGGCCAAATTGTGTTTTCCAGTGGACATAATTTTTAGGAGAAGATAGTTTGATAAAAAGAGAATGAGAAATGGTGGGAGAGGGTGCAGTAGAAGAACCACCAGAAATGATTAGGGCCATTTGTATGAAAGAAAAAAAAAATTATGGTTGTGATACCATGTAAATGTTTGTAGATAGTTTGTATTGATCTTAAAATTACAATGGAGACAACGTCTCAATATATAGGAAAATTCTACACTGCTACAGTAGCACTATTCACTGCATGAGATTGCTACAGTAAGTCATAGTGTATGTTTGGCGTATCTTAAAATAACTAGCTTATGACTTATAAGCACTTATGTCATATAAGTGATAAGTAAAGTAGAGATTAGAGTATTTGGTAAATCAGAACTTATAATCAGTAGACTGTTTGGGTAAATCAGAACTTATAAGTTAACTTTTTTTTATAATTTTCAAAATATTTATTTTTTATATATAACAATGGATATCAATGGATAGATCTCGATGAATATGGAAATTTGATATATACATATCAATTTTTTAATGAATGGATCGAGAGATATATGGTTTTGAAGATTTGAAGGATGCGTATATTGAGAATAAGTTATAAGTTATAAGTTGAAAGTTAAGAATTCTTAACATTGAACTTATGAACTTATAAGTTATAAGTTTAGCTAAAACTTATTTTGACAAACACCCCACATAAGGACTTATGGCCTTATAAGCCATAAGTTCAGACAAAAATGAAAGCCCAAACAGGCTCATAGTCAGCTAGCTACAGTAGCTCCACTATTCACTGCATGAGATTGCAAATGTAAGTCGTAGTTACTATTCACAGCATGAGAGTGCTACAGTAAATCAGCTAGTTATAGTTACTATTCAGAGCATGAGGTCATGGATGATGTCATAGTAGATGAAATATTTGACTAGAATATGATACATTATCAATTAGAATAGAAGTAAAATCAAATATTTCAAATGAACCATTCTATTTCCCGTCTTTACAAATCTAAAAAATCAAGATCTCCTTACTTGGATAATATAATAAAGATTTGAATAATTATTAGACATCTATTATATTAAGGATAATGTGGTCATTGTCTTGACACTTGCTATGGAACTTAAAATTGTGTTCTGGGTTTAACAATTCCCAAAATAAATTTATAAAATATACTGTGAATTTAAATTTTAAAGAGTTAATTTCATTTTACATCACCCAGCTTTACTTCAAATTCAATGATGTATATGTTGTTTCATAAATAACACTATACATCCCCAACTTCAAATTATAGGTTGAATAACAACCTCTTTTCTATTAAAAAAAAATATCGATTTTAACAAATATATTGAAAAATGTGATATAACATTGTTCATTGATTATATATTATATATTTTAAAATGGTATAATATTGTTAATGATTTTATTAAGTATCGTCTATCCTAGTATCCATAATTTTATTTAATACTTTTTAGTTCAATTTTTTACAAAAATATTATTATTTATTAATGGTTAAAAAATAATGTTGAATTATAATTTAAAATTTTTAAAATGTAAAATTAAGTACATGTATAAATTCCAAAATTTATAAATCACCACAACAATTTTATATCGTATTTGTCAATATATTCGTTAAAAATAATAATATTTTTGATGAAAAAATGTATAAAGGATTGTGATTCAACCTCTAACTTAAAGTTAAGAGATGTAAAATACAATTAATGAAACTATACATACATGATTGAATTTGAAATGAAGATAAGGGATTTAAAGTGTATTTAAGTCAATTTTAAACTAACCATAATCTACTTAAGGGCTGTTCACGAAGCGAGCCGAGTCGAGTTTTGACCGAAACGAGCCGAGCTTTGACCATAACGAACCGAGCCGAGCTTTGATCTTAACGAACCGAGCTGATTTCATAATGAACCGATCCGAGCTTTGACCGAACCGAGCCGAACTCGAGTTGTTCACGAACAGCCTCGAGCCGGGCCAAGCTCGATCCGAGCTCGAGCTGTTCGCGAACAATTAATTTGGTTGGAGATCTTAATGAACATTTAAATTGCAAGTGCACAATTTCATTGTTTTAATATTTGAGATATCGATCCACGTAAACTATATATTTTTCCAATTATATCATGGGCCGTTCTATTTAATAAAATAAAATAATAATATTGTAATACTAATAATTAACCGATTACATTTTTCAGTTAAAACGTAGTTGTATATTTTCTAACAAAAATCCTTCTTTTTTAAGAAATATCACGGATTATTGTTCTATTTTTAAAAAAATATTTCTCGACGATCCAACCGTACGGATGTAAAGATATATTTAATTTAGTAATATTCCCAAATTTTTAAAAAATAAAAATTATTTTGGTTGGAGATAAAAATTAAATTTTTACCCGAAAATAAATGCATGAAAATTTAAAAAAAGGTGAACCAAACAAACTCATTATAGCTTCCATAAGTTAGGTACATACCCTTCACCGAAAGCATTGTTTTTATATTAATTTCACCTGGTGCTGATGAACATAAAAGTTGAGTTGTAATGATGATTTAATTTTTAAAGAAATGTGGTAGTAATAGAGCAGTAGTGTTCCACTGCTTATGTTGGAGTTGGGTTTATATATACATCTTTGCACTAATGTATTACGTACATTTTAATTTGATTCATATATCTGTTAAAATAAAAAATTAATTTGGTTCTCATATATATCTGTTAAAATCTAATTTAGAGATATTTCCAAATTTTCAAAAAATAAAAAATTAATTTGGTTCAAGATCTTAGTAGATCACTACTGTTCTAACTAGTACTAGTAACTAGTGCTTTTTCATGATTGTTGTTTCTATATTTTTAAAAATATTTCTCGACGATCCAATCGTACGAATGTCAAGATATATCTAATTTAGTGATATTCCCAAATTTTCAAAAAATAAAACATTAATTTGGTTCGAGATCTTTGTAGATCACTACTATTCTAACTAGAACTAGTAACTAGTGCTTTGTCACGAATTGTTGTTTCTATTTTTTTAAAAATATTTCTCAACGATCCAACCTTACGAATGTCAGATATATCTAATTTAGTGATATTCCCAAATTTTCAAAAAATAAAAAATTAATTTGGTTCGAGATCTTGTAGATCACTAATATTCTAACTAGAACTAGTAAGTAGTGCTTTGTCACGAATTGTTGTTTCTATTTTTTTAAAAATATTTCTCAACTATCCAATCTTACGAATGTCAGATATATCTAATTTAGTGATATTCCCAAATTTTCCAAAAATAAAAAATTAATTTGGTTCGAGATCTTGTAGATCACTAATATTCTAACTAGAACTAGTAAGTAGTGCTTTGTCACGATTTATTGTTTCTATTTTTTTAAAAATATTTCTCGACGATCCAACCGTACGAATGTCAAGATATATCTAATTTAGTGATATTCCTAAATTTTCAAAAAATAAAAAATTAATTCGGTTCAAGATCTTTGTTGATCACTAATATTCTAACTAGAACTAGTAACTAGTGTTTTGTCACGAATTGTTGTTTCTATTTTTTTAAAAATATTTCTCGACGATCCAACCGTACGAATGTCAAGATATATCTAATTTAGTGATATTCCCAAATTTTCAAAAAATAAAAATTAATTTGGTTCGAGATCTTTGTAGATCACTACTATTCTAACTAGAACTAGTAACTAGTGCTTTGTCACGAATTGTTGTTTCTATTTTTTTAAAAAAATATTTCTCGACGATCCAACCGTACGAATGTCAAGATATATCTAATTTAGTGATATTCCCAAATTTTCAAAAAATAAAAAATTAATTTGGTTGGAGATCTTTGTAGATCACTACTATTCTAACTAGAACTAGTAACAAGTGCTTTGTCACGAATTGTTATTTTTATTTTTTTTAAAAATATTTCTCGAACGATCCAACCGTACGGATGTCAAGATATATCTAATTTAGTGATATTCCCAAATTTTCAAAAAATAAAAAATTAATTTGGTTGAAGATAAAAAATAAAAAGTAAAATTTTTGATTTTTTTCGAGCTTTAACGAGCCGACGAGCCGAGCTCGAGCCAAGATGAAACGAGCTCTTATCGAACCGAGCCGAAACGAGCTCAAACCGAAACGAGCTCGAGTCGAACCGAGCTTTTATCGAGCCGAGCTCGAGCCATTCACGAACGGCTCTGTTCGTGAACAGCCCTACTTACATCACCACAATTCCACAATAATGATAAAATGAAGCATGGGCCCGAAATGGATTCTTTTATAGTCTTATCTCAAGAAAATCTCATAGTTTTGGATAACGTAAGGCTCACAACACACTCTTCAAGTTCACCGTCCTCCACACACACACCACTATCATCTCAGATGGAAGCTCAATCTCTCTTAACCAACCCATCTCTCTCTCGTCTTAAACTCTCCCATAAGCTCCTCCCTCTCCCATTCTCTCTCACGTCAAATATACGCCATCGTCGTACCAGTCATCATCTCCGTCTCAGCCTCTCTGTAGACAACCAATCCCCCTCCTCGCAACTCAACTTTCAAGACTACAATGAAGAGGAAACCTACGGGGAAGTTAAAAAAATTATTGGGAGCCGAGCGGTGTCGAACACTATGGAGTACTTGATAGAATGGAAAGATGATCATGCCCCTACGTGGGTTCCGTCCGAATTTATCGCAAAGGATGTGGTTGCGGAGTTTGATTCTCCCTGGTGGGAGGCTGCCAAGAAGGGGGATGAATCGGCTCTTAGTCGACTTATCGAGGAAGAGGACGAGAGAGATGTTAATACGGTGGACGAGAATGGTCGTACTGCTTTGATATTTGTCTCCGGGCTTGGCTCCGAGGCGAGTGTGAAAATATTAGCTGAAGCTGGAGCTGACTTGGATCACAAGGATACGAGTGGCGGCTTCACCGCTTTGCATATGGCAGCTGGCTACGTGAAACCAAATGTTGCTAAAATATTAATTGAGTTCGGTGCTGATCCTGAGGTTGAAGATGAGAGGAAACGTACACCTTTGGATTTGGCACGAGAGGTTTTAAAAGCAACCCCACCAATGCAGTTTGCTCGAAGATTAGGGCTAGAAAACGTGATAAAAATATTAGAAGGGGCGATATTCGAGTACGCAGAGGTGCAGGAGATTATAGAGAAGAGAGGCAAGGATGATAAGGTGGAGTATTTATTGAAATGGATGGACGGTGGAGATAATGAGTGGGTAAAAGGTGAGATGATAAGTGAAGATTTGGTTAGAGATTTTGAAGAAGGGTTAGAATATGGTGTGGTGGAGTGTATATTAGAGAGTAGAGATGGTGAGAATGGAGTAAAAGAGTACTTGGTGAAATGGATGGATATTGATGATGCCACATGGGAGCCTGCGGAGAATGTTGATGCTGATTTGATCAAAGAGTTTGAGGTTGTAAAATCGTAAAATTTTGGCAAAAAAGAAAGGTAATTAGAATTCGTTCAGTGGTATCACATATCAGTTACTTTCATTTTGTATCATTGTTGGGTATCTTGCATCTGTTTTTCAGGAAAGTGCAGTCACAATTCATAAGCGTAGTAACTTAACTAGAATGCCTGATAAAGTAAAGTATGATCTCTGTTAATCTAAATTATAAGAGGCATTATATATTAACGGATAGTTCATGGTCGAAATTCATGAAGATAGTCACTTCCTTAAAAGAACTTCCCGATTCTGTATTAAATTTTGAACATCGTAAGTGTCTGTGTTTTTTTTTGAATTAGTTTTTTTTCTTCGGAGACCAGAACCATGTTGCAAAAAACCAGAAGTATCATTTTTTTTTTTTTGAGGGAACAAGAAGTATCATAATATAAGGATTCCAGCAACTCAACAAGTGTGATGGAGGATAAGTTGAGCAAACAAGATATTCTAGCCATTAAATGGGAGCCTTGTCAAGTTGCTTTTCTAACATAGTTAACGGTATTATCATCTCTAAATTGGTGTATCAACCAACAGCGTACCAACTTCTAAAATGGTTAAATTAAAACCTATCGAGTGCTCATGAGAAGTGTATCGGTTTCAACTTGCAACCACAAATAAAATTTGACAATTGCATATCAATATATCATAAATCCAAGAGAGCGCCTCATTGGTGCCTATGACTTCAGCTTCAAGAAATGGTACCATAAACTCATGGTTTTTCCGGAAACAAAAACTCCTCTATCATTCGGTATAATCATTCAGGTAGAAAAAGTCGAAGCTCGGGTATTCCCAGAAGCACATTTTTCTTGTAACTTCAAACGGAAGGGGCTTTTTACACTTGTAGCCAATACATTGATCCTCAGGAACATAGCTAGAGACCTTGTATCCAGGGATTCAAAATAAATTTTTATGTTATCAATGATGTAAATGTACGTATTTAATATTTAAAAATAAGAGAATATTCAAGATATTCGTACATTTATGCTATTATAAATGACTAAACCTTGAAGCGGTGGTTACTACTTAGATATTTACTATTGCAGATTATTAGCATTTTTTATCTCTATATTTTTATTACATGTTTACTATTGCAGATTATTAGCATTTTTTATCTCTATATTTTTATTACGACGAGTTTTGGCTTAAACTAGGGTGACATAAAATTTGTATTAAAAATATACAAAAAAAACCCCTTTTATTGTATATGTACGTTTAATTTGTACAGTTCACTAATTTATATGATATTATAGATATTTTTGTATAATTTTTTTTAAATGATCTTTATTTGAAATTCTAAAAAAAAGGAGACTATTGAAGATGTTCTAAATTATAAGTGTAATTAACTGACCACGCAGATGGAAATGTAAACAAAGCATATCCTTGTGATATTCTTGAGAGGAGAATATCCAAAAGTACGTACATGTTATTTAAGAAAAGATATCAACTTGATCAATACAAAAGAAAACAAGTAATAAGATATATATATGCATAACAAAGAATTAGCTAAAGGAATAATTAATCTGGAGTAAAATTTATTTTATGGTTTCCTTGTGATAACGCTGAGGCTGATCAAATCGTACGTGGATCATCCATCTTTTATTATAAGAATCAAGTAGTAGTACCGTGGCCGGGTGAAGCTAGGTTTTAATCCTTGCAAACAGACACATAACAACCATTCATACAATCTAATGTACAGTGATCTTCACATATGTCGTCGTTTTTCTTGCGACACTCATGTATGCAATCTGAGACACTCTTCTTGCTCTGGCACTCACCCACACACATGGAGCATTCATGCGGCCCAGCTTGAACGAATCCCATAATTACACACAACACCAACACTACAACAACTATCTTATAATTAATACGACCGAAACAACCCATATTTTATAAGCCTTAATAAACTGATTATAATAAGTACTTGTTAATCTAATTAATGGGTACTTGTAATTAATTATCTAATGGGATTCTAGTTATTTATACTACTAAAGAGATTTGTAGTGGCAGCGGCCAAATCGCTAGTTCCTCAAATATATATCATGCATAGAGGTGGCCAAACGGCCGTGCCGTGCGGGCCGTGCCGGTTTGGCCACGGGCCGTGCCGAAGGAAACGGGGCACGGGCACGCACGCGCGGGTTGGACGTGCCGTGCCGTGCCGTGCCGTTCCTTCGAAAATATAGCCCGTGAACGGCACGCGAGCTTCACGTGCTTGGCGGTTTTCTTTTTTTTTAAAGGAAAATTTGAATGTCTACTGAAAAATTGTACATAAAATTTGAATTTTTTTTGTTAATTTAATATTTGCTTTTAATATTCTCAAAATATGAAATGTTTCGAATTAAAATGTTTCGGTTTTGTAAATTTTTTCATCTAATTTTATTTTCATATTAAAATCTTTTGAATTTTTAAGAAAATACGAATCATATTATATTGAAATTTTAAGAATACGAATCATATTATACGAATTTTTGATGTATTTAAGTCAAATCATGAGGAAAAATCAATGACTATACTTTAAGTGTTTTGTCTAGTAATTTCATTGCATGGTCGAGTGCCTACGTGCCTACGTGCCGCGTGCCTACGTTCCATTTCTTTCTACATTCTACATTCTACATTCTTAATTCTTTTATTTATTTACTTTTTGCTAAGTAAATAATCTTATAAATTAAGTATACATATATTTATTTTATTTATTTATTTACTTTTCGCTAAGTAGATAATCTTATAAATGATCATGCACCTATATATTTAATTATATATTTAATTATTAGGTTTCTATAATTGTCCTTTGTCAGCTTATTATTAATTTTCAGAATATTACATGACTGTACGCACGGGCGTGCTGAACGGGCGTGCCGATCGTGCCGCCCTTTTATTGTCACGGTCTTTCACGTGCCGGGCCGAATGGGCCGCGGTTCACGTATCTTCGGCTCGCGCACGGCTCGTCCAATTTGACGTGCTGAACGAGCTGGCCCGTTATTCGTACTGTAGCGGGTCGAACGATTTTTTTAACGAATTATTCACAACCGTGCCGGGCCAAACCGCCCGTTTGGCCGGCTCTAATCATGCATATGGTAATGCATGTGTGTGCATGCATGCTTATGCTCATATTTCTCCATCTTCTCTTGTTAACACCACACACATATTTAGTAATTATATAATTAGAAAGTAAAGGTCAACCTACATTTAAAAAGGTCTATAGCTGGCGATATCCATTTAAAATATGCACAGAAGATTTGGATTCCACTGTCAATTTTTTTTCTCAATTTTATATATTGTAATCCTTAATAATTACTCCTTGATTACTATATCTTTGCAATAACTTTTTTTTTTGTAAAGGTATCTTTGCAATAACTATATTAGTTAAAAAGGAGAAAAAAATATGTCTAACTATAAAAATATAACATACGACAATTCATTCAAATTGTACTTGGACCATCAATGGTCCAATGAAGAATACACACGGGAAACTCCTTTATGCTCCTAGAAAACCAAACATCCATCCACCTCGCAGAATGCATCTGCTGAAATCACCTCAAGCTCGCAGAATCAACTTTCTCCACAAATTCCTTCTTCTATTCAAGACGAAGTGAATGAACTTTTGGAGAAAGGAAATCAACTCTTTTCCAGTATCCCCAAACTCCTCTCTCCTCTTAACAAGAATCTTCTCCCTACAACCCCCATAACGATTGCTAGCAGCTCCTCTACAAACTCGCTAGGCGACGCCTATTATGAGCGCGAGGGTGGAGATGACAACGAGGCCAATTCTGATGATTCCGATTATGAGGAGCCTTCCTCTGATGACGGCGGCCTTGATGAAGTAGTCAAGGTCATCAATTTTACTGATTATGATTACATACCAGAAGGTTCTCCCCAACCTTACATACCAACTCCCCAGCCTGAGCTAGAAGGAACTATATATGTTGGCGGACCTCGTCCTGAAGATATTGAGGTGGGTTCGAAAGTGAAACCTGGATAGCCTCGCACCCTAGCCTGCAGGGATCTATCAACGACCCTAGATACAGAGCCTTTAGCTAAGGCGGTTGACATATTTAGGTCAGAAGGCAAAATTATTCTCCCCAAATCTTCAATGCGATGTTATCGCTTTAATCACAAAGAAAATGGTGGTAGAGTGCTTCGTATGGTCTTGACCTCGGCGATGATGAAAATTGGCGTCTCCTCTCCCCTCCATCCTTTTATTAGGGACGTCTGTGAAACGTACCATCTGGCCCTGATCCAAATAAACCCCAATGGCTACAGAGCCATGATTGCCCTCTACGTTCTTTACCATAAACTTGGATATCCCAAATTAGATGCGAGAACTATGGGCTATTTTCTCCAACTGAAACGATGCGGGGCCTCAGACTTCGGATACGTCTACTTCTCAGTCTGGCCAGAGTTCAACAAAAAAGAACTTTATCATAATGTTCCAAGTAACGCGGGCTCGTGGAAAGGACCTTACTTCTATGTCCACGAGGTGCCCAGAGTAAAGACTTCCTTTAACTACCTCCCAGGTATGGAGCTATCCTTTTAATTTCACCCTTCTTTTATTCAATTCGTACCCTAATTCATCCTTCATGAGATCGCAGTTGGTCAAGTGCGAGCCGTCCTGAAGGGCGAGGAGAAGAAATGTGCTGATGATGTGCTGAAAACTCCACGAGAGGCCCGCAACATTCGAACCCTACTTTCTCTTGAGAATCTGGTTGAGTGCGGTTTGCTGAAAGAAGGAGTTGGTTTTCCTTCAAAAACGAGGCCTTCAAGTGCGAAGAAGGCTTCATTGAAAAGAAAAGCACGTGAGGAGGCCTCGTCCTCTCGAGTTGTAGTTACCACTAGTGAGGGTATTCTCCTCATCGCAATGCGACCATTACTCCAACCTTGCCAGCCTTATTATTACTTCAATCTTTGCAATCTTCACATTTTCATAACTTGCACTATTATGGTTTGTTTATAACTTTTAATTGTATTCTACTCCCATTTTTCAGGTATGTCAGGCAAAAGTGGTCGCAGGCTTCCCTTTCTCCAAAAAAGTGGGTCCGTCCCTGTAGCGAAAACTGCTACAGTCCCCCAAAAACCAAAGACTACCGAACTCCCGCCTCCTCCTCCATTGACAACAAACATATAAACTCTCCAACAGGTCCAGGTTACCCCTGAAGAACATGCTTCAAAGAGATCTAGAAGAGACAGGCCCGTGCTTCCTGTTCCCAAGCCTCCAGCAACTGCTACTCATGTCCATCACCTATTTGTAAAGAATGGATATAATCATGCCACTGAAGAGGAATGCACGAGCTGGGTGGGGGCCGAGCTGGTTGAAAATGCCGAATCTCTTTCTAAGTGTTTAGCTGAGGCGTTCATTCGTCAAACTTCGCATCTTAAGGAGTTGAAGAACGTCGCATATGTCAATGCCAAATTGTAGAAGGAGGTTAAAGTCCTTAGGTTTCAAAAGGAAGAAGACAAGAGGTCGTTGATGGAGACCCATAGGCGAACCCTTGAAACCGAGACTGCCGCTCTGCGATATGAGCTTAAAAATGTCACCTCAAAGAAGAACGCTCTCAACAAGTCCTTGAAGGAGGCAGAGAAGCACGAGGAAACTCTCAAGAAGGAGCACGAGGAAGAGTTGAAAAAGCTGAAGAAGGAGCTTGATGCCACCAAACTTGATCATGATGTCGTGGTGGAGGCTGCCCAGGTCGAATTTATGAAGACATTTATACGAAAGATCCCCGAATTCGACTGGGAAAGGCTTGGGCCTGGTAACGCCGAATTTGCAGAGTCTCTTCGCAAAGAGATCGAAGAAGAAGATGCAAAAGAGGCAGCCAGGATCGCTAGCGAAGCCACCCAGACCAATACAACTGAAGCTGCTACATAATGAACTCTTTTCTTTTGACTCTGATTACCGAACTGGGGATGCGGACACCCCTTGAATGTCTCGCAACATGTAATATTTTTCTATAACTGTCTTGATAACTTATTGGGCTCGCATAGCGACCCGTTAACTATTGGAATTTTGATAATTGTTATAACTTCTTGCATGTTACATGCCTTCGTGTCCTCGTGAAATATAACTGGAGTCATTACTGCTTGTATATTTGAAATTTTGCCAAGTAGATTAGCCTCGCAGCTGCGAAGCTTCCTTTGTAATTGAATTCATAGCTTTCCTATATCTTTTAGATTTGCTTTATAAACTTCAAGGTGTACCTCATCCCCTTTAGAATCATGACGTGCGGTGCCTTCCTTGCGAGGTCACAGACACGATCCCGAGGCTGAGTTCACCCCTTGACTTTTTTCATTTTGAACTTCTTTGAGTAGATATGCTTTTCAATAACTAATCTTCAAGAACAGTCCCTCAGGTCGCAGTAAGTGTACGCTCACATCCTCCTTGACCTGAGGGGGATTCGGCCTCGCATCCACTGTGCTGGCCTAGTCCTGAAAATTTAAAATGCTAACAGAAAAAATAAAAATTGCACAATGTTTTTGGAGAACAAACTTCATATATAAATACTAGGGATGATGCCCAACTTTCATTACATCATAAAGAGGAGGTGTCTATATGATCACTACCCCCCAGTACTTTGTATGAATTTATTCATGCTAAGTAATGATAGATAGAGACTACCAGGGGCGAGGCCTCTACTGATAGTATTTCCTTAAATGCTCTGCATTCCAAGCTCGAGGTACGACCTTATCATCCATATCTGTTAGATAACAAGTCCCCTCATTGATAACAGCATAGATTTTATAGGGCCCCTCCCAATTGGCTCCAAAGACTCCATGAGCTGAGACCTTGGTGTTAGGCATCGTTCTCCTAAGCACCAAGTCCCCCACGCGAAGATGCGGCACACGAACCTTCCCATTATAATACCTCGCAGCTCTTCTTTGATAAGCTGCGAGCCTTAACTGAGCCTCCTCCCTTGATTCCTGAATCATGTCTAAATATAGCCTGTGATTGACCTCATTTGCTTCGGGGTCATAATGTTCTCGCCTGAACGAGCCCGAGCCCACCTCAACGGGCACCATGGCCTCGCATCCATAAGTCAAAGAAAATGGGGTCTCTCCGGTGGTAGACCTTAGCGTCGTGTTTTATGACCACAAGACCCTTGGTAACTCCTCAGGCCAACTGCCCTTGCTCTCCTCCAATTTAGCCTTCAGGGTATGTTTAATTATTTTGTTAATGGCCTAGGTTTGACCATTTATTTGAGGATGGCTCACAGCAGAGAAACTTTTCTTTATCCCCAAATTTTCACAAAACTCTTTCATCTCCTTACTGTCAAATTGCTTCCCATTATCTGATATGAGCTGATATAGGATTCCATAGCGACATACGATAGCCCTGTACAAAAAGTCCTTTAATTTTTTGGCCGTGATGGTAGCGAGGAGCTCAGCTTCGGCCCACTTGGTGAAGTAGTCCACAGCCACGACTGCATATTTGACTCCTCCTTTGGCTTTGGGGAGTTCACCAATAAGATCGATCCCCCACATAGCGAAGGGCGAGGGGCTCATTAGCGAGGTGAGGTTCGCTACTGGAGCATTACTGAAATTGGCATTTCTCTGACATTTATCACACCTTCTAGTGAATTCAAAAGCATCTCTTTTCAATGTAGGCCAGAAATACCCTTGTCGTAAGATTTTTTAAGCTAGGGAACTAACCCCCGAGTGATTGCCACATATTCCTTCATGAACCTCCCTTAGGATGTAATTGCATTCTTCTCCATCTACACACCTCAACAGTGGTGTATTGAACCCTCTTCGGTATAGCACCTCATCATAAATCACATATCGAGCTGCCTGATATTTGACTTTCCTCGTTTCTTTCTTTTCTTGAGGTAGAACTCCCTTCTTGACATACTCCCATATAGGGGTCATCCATGTCGACCCCTGGCTCGATAGTTCCATAACAGATTCTTCCGGAACACTAGGTTTACTTTGAATTTCCAACGGAATGATCCCAAGTAGAGTGGCTTCGCGACGCGAGCCTAATTTGGAAAGGGCATCTGCTCCCTGATTCTTCTCCCTTCTTATGTGGACCACTTTGACTTCGTTAAATTTCTTGATCAGTCTCTGTGCACATCGCAGATATAACTCGATCTGCTCACCTCTAGCTTGCCAACCACAATAAAGTTGGTATGTCACTAACATAGAATCGCTATAAGCTGTAAGGTTCTCCACCTTCATTTCCAATTCTAGTTTGAGACCAATGATCAGGGCCTCGTATTCTGCTGCATTGTTGGAAGCTTCAAATGCGAAGTGAACAGCACTGCTTAACTTGCGACCTTCAGGGGTAACGAGTTCGACCCCGGCCCCAGCTCCTTCTTTATTAGACGCCCCATCAACGTTAGCTCCCACCACGAGGATGAATTCTCATTTTTGACCTCGGGGTCTGTTACCTCTGGGATCGCTATTAATGCCCAGGCATCTTCCTCAGATTGGGAAGGGAATTCCAATATAAAATCTGCTAAGGCTTGCCCCTTTATTGCACCTAGAGGCTTGTACTCAATATCGAACTGACTTAGCTCTATCGTCCACTTTAATAGTCTCCCTGAGGCCTCGGGCTTATGCATCACTTTCCTCAAAGGGTAGGCAGTACGAACCTGAATGCTGTGTGCCTGAAAATAGGGCCTCAACTTCCTCGAAGCCAATATCAAAGCGTAAGCTAGCTTTTCCATGTTGGTGTAACGAGTCTCCGCGTCTAACAACCTCTTACTGACATAATAAACAGGGTATTGAGCTCTCTCCTCCTCTCGAACGAGGACAGCACTGACCGTAGGCTCTGAGACAGCCAGGTAAACAATGAGGACTTCTCGTTCCTTAGGCTTAGAAAGCAGAGGCGGCGAGCCTAAGTGTTCCTTTATTTTTTGGAAAGCCTCCTCGCATTCAGGGGTCCATTCAAAATTTTTGCTCACCCTCTTAATTGCCTTGAAGAACTCATGGCACCCTTCTGATGATTTAGAGACAAATCGATTGAGGGCTGCTATCCTTCCAGTTAGACTATGAACCTCCTTGACGTTTCTAGGTGATCTCATTTCCATTAGGGCCTTTATCTTGGCTGGATTGGCCTCAATTCCTCTGTGGTTTACAATGAACACCAAGAATTTTCCTGATTCGATCCCGAAAACACACTTCTGGGGGTTAAGCTTCATTCTGTACTTCCTCAGTATGTCAAACATTTCTGCGAGGTGGGATATATGATCCCCGGCTTCCTTAGATTTCACAAGCATGACATCAACATAGACCTCCATTGTCTTCCCAATTTTCTTTTCAAACATCAGGTTGACGAGCCTTTAATAGGTGGCCCCGGCATTGAGGAGACCAAAGGGCATCCCAACATAGCAGTTGAGACCTCTATCCGTGATAAACGAGGTATGCTCCTGATCGGGCCCGTACATAGGTATTTGATTATACCCAGAATAGGCATCCATGAAACTTAGGAGCGCATGCCCCGCTGTCGCATCCACCAACTGATCAATCCTTGGCAGTGGGAAACTATCCTTGGGGCAGTGCTTGTTGAGATCAGTGAAATCTACACAGGTCCTCCATTTGCCATTTGGTTTCTTCACTAGGATTGGGTTCGCGAGCCAGTCAGGATAAAATGATTCCATAACGAGCCTGACCTAGAGGAGCCTGTCCACTTCTTCTTTGAGAGCCTCGGCTCACTCTCCACTTATAGGTCTCCTCTTCTGCCTCACCCCTTTTTTACTGGGGTCTATATTCAGCCTGTGGCACATCACATTAGGATCTATGCCAACCATATCTTCATGAGACCATGCAAATATATCCAAATTAGCTTTAAGAAATTCCACAAGCCTTCCCCTAAGGTCAGGGTTTAGCTGCGACCCGACCCTTAGCACTTTAGCAAAATCCTTAGCATCGACAAGAACAGAAACTCTGTCTTCTGCAGCTCCAGCTCGCTCCACATGCTCGGTGATGCGAGGATCTAGATCAATTTCAACCTCACGAGCCATGCTAGACTCTGCTTCCTCTTGCCTCGTTCCTCCTATCACAGGGGTTGCCCCGACATGGCCATATTCAGTCACAACTATTGTTTCTCGAGTAATTCCATTAGGTAAATCTTCCAATGTTGATCTCTCCTTGCGCACCCATTTCCCCTTACGGGCTCGCACAGTGGCCTGTTCTGGACTTTCCTCGTCATCACTAGCCTCTTCAATAATTCCTTCTTGAAGAACCAATACTGGATGCGAAGCCTGCATCATAATAGCCCCTGGCACTGGCTCTACTTGTATACCTAAGTTGTCGAAGTAATCCTCCGGTATCTCTTCGATAGATATTATATTACACCCAACCGGGGGTCTCGAGACATCTTTGCGAGCCCTTTCTTCCTCCTCGCACTCCATTGTATCTGTCATAGAGCTGATTCCCTTTTCTGCTGATTTAAGGGTCCTGTTGTAGCACTCCTGAGATTCATGCTGAATTCCTCTAACACAACCCACGCCCTACGGAGTGGGGAACTTCATCTAGAGGTGGTAGATAGAAGTGACCACCCTCATTTCCTTCAGAATTGGCCTTCCTACTATAGCATTATAAGCCGATGGTTGATCTACGACCATGAAATCTGCAATTTGGGTGGTGATGCAGGGCTCGTCCCCTAAAGTACTAGGAAGCTTGATGAGGCCTTTCACACTGATCGAAGCTCCAGTGAATCCATAAAGATGCCCCACTGTAGGAATAAGGTCCTTGTCCACGTATCCCATCTTCTTATAAACATCGTACATTAACACATTCATAGCATTTTCGTTGTCAACTAAGACTCTATATACATTCTGAGATCCAATGCAAACTCGAACTACCAAAGCGTCAGAATGAGGATGGTGGACCCACTTCGCATCTTCTTCTGTGAACATAATATTTGTATCCTCCCCCTTAAAGAGCTTTGGGGGCCTTTCCTGTAGATGATGGACATTAGTGAGGGGTCGCTCTCTGGCCTCGCGAGCATACTTCTCTCTGGCCTTGTTACTTTCTCCTCCAATATGAGGCCCTCCTATGATCACATGGATACTACCGCCTCGTTCTTCCCTCTCCTTGCGAGGTGCCACATTCTGTCTGATAGGAGGGACATTGGTATATCCCAATCCTGGTTTGCCAGAGTTTTCTTGATGTTTCTTTACTTCCCGAACTGCCCACTCAGTTAACTTTCCTTCTCGAATCAAGCGATCAATTTGCTCTTTAAGGTGCCAACAGTCTGCGGTATCATGCCCCGTTTGTTCATGAAAATCACAATATTTCTTTGTATTCCAGGTTCCTTGTGCACCCATGGCAGGAGGTTTTGTGAACACCCCCTTATTAGCATTGATTGCATAAATATGATCAACGGAGGCAACCAGGGGGTGAATTTGTCTTCATCTCTAGCTGGGCGAGCCCGAGGTGGGGAACGCCTCGGGGGATCGCAGTCCCTTCTTTTTGGGCTTGGACTATGATCTTGTCTTCGCCTGGGGCTCCGAGAATCCTTTCTCTTTACTCCCTTACTCTTGCTTCCACTACTTTCTCCTTTGCTCTTTCTTAACTCTTTCATTGATTCTCAACCCGCTGAAATGGTTCTGCCTCTTTGTATAATTCAGCGAGCGTACTGGGTGTGGATGCTTGCAATTTCTTCCAAAGCTTCGTTCCTTCTCGTAATCCTGCAATGAGAAAATTCTTCACAGCCTCATCATTTGCCCCTCGCACCTTTGGGACTTCAGCATTGAACCTTTTAAAATATTTTTGCAGGCTCTCTCATTCCCTTTGCTTAATGTTAGCCAAAGTGGACACAGGGGGTGCATAGAGCATCGAGGATTGGAACTGCTTGATAAATATGTCTACAAACTGCTCCCAAGAATCAATGGTGACTAGAGCCCCGAGCTTTGAAAACCACTGCTAAGCACTTCCCCTCAGCAAGGCCGGAAACAATCTACACCTCGCTAGCTGTGAGACCTGGTAAACATCCATCTCATTATTGAATCGAATTACAAACTCTGCTGGATCAGTATCTCCATTATAGGTCATATCCGCATGATGGCCTCGAAACACTGTAGGAAGTGGAGCAGTTCGAATTTCATGGGTGAAGGGCGAAGGCGAGCCCATAGTACTAAAAATCCCTTTCTCATTATTCATCACATCCAAGGCCTTTTTTAGCTCTTCCAACTTGTAGTCCCCAATTTTGGCCTCCTTGTCTTCCTTTCCCTTTTCTCCAGTACTTCCATGATGAGATTGAGTCTTTTTAAGAGCACTAGACTCCTCCTGATCATTTTTGCGATCCTTCTTCTTATGCTCCTCCTCGCGATGTTGGGATCGCCCATGATCTCGATGAGATGGGGGTCTGTCGTCACGACGATGGGACCGCTCACGCTCTCTGTGAGAAGGGGGTTTGTCATCGCGACGATATGACCGCTCACGATCTCGAAGTGGAGACACTGGTCGATGAGAACCCTTGCTTTTGTTTTTAGATCCTCCCCCATTGACATCGTTAATCCTTTCTAACTTGAGGCGAAGATCGTGCTCAGTTAGCTTCTTTCCAAGACGGTCAAAGTCACTTACTGATCGCCCTTCAGATGAGGCGGGCTTACCATGCGACCTCCTTTTTCTTCCCTAGTAGCTTCCTCTTCGTCCCAATCAGGGTTCGTTTGATCTGTTACCACATCGTCAAAGTCTTCTATTAGCTTCTTGGTGGGGCCTTTACTTCCCTCCCCCTTATGGGTTTGGGGTCTCATTCTTTCATTCCTCTTCACATCCCTAGAGCTGTGCCACTTCTCCATCTTAGTCATCTTTTCCTGCACGGATGCCACTTTGTCTCCAATCCCCTTCAGAAAAGACATGACTTCGCTCCCTAATGTCATCTTCTGGACAGGGGGTGGTGTTTTTTCCTTCTCGAACTCATCCTTGGTCCCATCTCCAAATGCTTCGCTCTCTGGTGAATCCTTCCTCTGAGGGTCGTCTTTGTTTTTCTTGTGCGACCCTGGGGTCTCCCCTACTCCGTTTTTCTTCTTGTTCGATTTAGTCATTGTTCTCCCAATTCAACGACTAGCCCCTCCTTCTAGCGCTAAATGTTATAGGGAGAATATTGTATAACAATATTTTGGAGGTTGTTGGAATCACGGAGCAAAATACGGATATTCTGCTAAGAACACGAAGAACACGGAGGTGATCTGTAACTATTTGTGGCTGATCTTGTCTATTGATATTCAGGGGTGAACTGTTTCTCAAACTTTACAAGATGCCTACGTACCTTATTTATAGGGATCAAGCCACACGTAGTTCTCTTGGAGAAGAAGTTATCTAGACGGGCTAGGGTTTCTATGGGCTCAACTTGACCCAAATCCACTAGACGTCTCCTTGGGCTGATATATTTTACCCATTTATCCTGCTCATGACCCATGGCCCATAAAAGGTTACCCATGACTATCATGATGCTATAATTAAATAGCCTTACTAACGGAACTGACGAAGAAACTAGATGGCCTCGCATGCGACCTCGCTGGGCTAGTCATGCGAGGTGATCCACGATGTATGGAGATAATCGCACTCACGCGACCTCGCTGGGTCTGACCGTAAGCCTTCATAATAAGTATACTCTAGGCCACGCTGGACCTCTAGGCCTCGCTAGACCTCGTGAACTGCGACCCCGTCCCTTTGGGATCGCTGGCGCTGTCACCTTACAGAATAATGTAATGAATTTCTCTATGATGATGAACTTTAGTGACCCATTCTCACTTCCTAGGCCCATTATGTGTGATGCAATATTATTCTAGCCCATTTAGGCTTGCGTAGGACTTATGCCAAATTAGGGCATAACATAAATTATAAGAGGCATTATATATTAACGGATGGTTGATGATCGAACTTCATGTAGATAGTCACTTCCTTAAGGAACTTCCTGATTCTGTACTGAACTTTGAACATCGCAAGTGTCTGTGTTTTTATTTGAATTAGTTTTTTTCTTCGGAGACCAGAACCATGTCGCAAAAAACCAGAAGTATCATAATATAAAGTTTCCAACAACTCAACAAGTGTGATAAAATCCAAAAGAGTAGAATTTTGTTGAGAAGAAAACGTTTAAAAACAAAACTCCTATTTATTAGGATAGAAGATAATCTATATACATATAAATATATAAAACATTTTTGAAATCAATTGAGCTCATATATATTTACACGATCTATATAACTGGTAGAGTCCTTACAAATATCAAGTCCTAATTGATCTCCATGAAAATAGGACTTCTGGAAAATCTGTACTCTGTCTGCCAGCTTGCTGCGTTAGAATAAACCTTTCTTGCCAGCTAGCTGTTATACCCTGTTTCACTCAGAAATAAAATAATTACTAAACCTGCAAAATAATGTTAGTCCAATGCATATATCTAGCTTGCTAACATATTTATATATAGCATAACTTATATGTCCTGCAAAATAGAATTAGACACATACACAAAGAAGCTTGCCATAATATATCATTACAAGCGTACCAGCTTGCTAACTATGTTATCAAAACTAAGATGCTTTCAATTTTTAGTTTCAATAATGTTTAAATTTTGTTTGTTAACCGATCAGGAAACAAATCAGCTAATTATGTTAACTTGTTTATTTGTTTTTCAATCGAGTTGTATTGCCAATTGGGATTTTGTCCCGACTATGATTTTGTTCTAATTAATGAGAACTACTATATTTTCTTGGGGAAAAACAAAATCAGGCCAATAGTTATTTTTCATATTGATGTTCTACATATAAGATTCCATTTCTATCTGACTTATTCTTAGTAAGGCCCAACTAAAACAAGGCCCAAATTAAATTTGGAACGTATTCTTTCAAAATTTATATAACTATTTTAAACTTTAGTTTTCTCACCTTACCCTTGTGTTCTAAAAATGTTGATTGGCTAGGCAGAAAAATATACCTAGTTTGCACCATAATTGGTCATTAATAACTTTTATCAAAATGAATAATTAATTAAATTTAGGTAGAATTAATTGGTTAAAATATATACATGATTAATCGATAAACGCTTTTAAAAATAGTCAAAATATGAATAAAAATATAAACTAATATTTTCTAACAAAAAATTAAATGAATACATAAAATATAGACATTCGCCAATTGTATTTAATATCAGAATGAAGGTATATACATACATTTTTCACTTTTATAAAATATATATTTGAAAATATCAAATTTATATTGTTCATAAAAGAGTAGTAAGTAATGTTTAAACAATAAACATAGTATTCAATTAATGTTCCAGAATAATCTAGCCAATAAATTGGTACCCATAGAATTTAAGCTCGGCACGTGGAATGTGGAATATAGTGACTGTTTGCGAAAACTTTTTTTATGGGTTTATAGACTTATTTTCGGGTAAAAATTTTATATTTTGATAATTTTTTTATACAAGTATTTAATGTATATTTGAGATTCAATAAGTTACAAAAATAAGTTGGAAAATAAGTTCCAAAATTAGGAATCTTTAACTATATTTTAAAATAAGTTGATTTATTCTAAAAAAAGGTTACCCAAACATACAATTAGTAATTGGGAAAGTGGGATATAGCTGTATATGAAAAGACGCGAAAAATACAAGTCCAATTAAGAAATACGTGAAGCTTACGGACATTCCGCAGTTGCCAAAAGTTATAGATAACCGCGTACCTCCTTAATTTAAAACTAAAACACCCACTGACATCACAAACAAACCCTTGTTTCTGACTCCGCCTGTCTTCTTCAGTCACCATATACATATATCCACACATTCATTCTCTTAACACCATTTTATTCAAATTAAATATATTTAGTTCCGATCGGAAGTAAAATTAATAAAAAATAGTAATTAAACGACAATGCACAGGAAATCAGACTCCGACGTGACGAGCGTTGAAGCATCATCACCGGCACGGCCACTTTACTACGTGCAAAGCCCATCAAATCATGACCCGGATAAGATGTCATACGGGTCAAGTCCATTCGGGTCGCCAGGTCATCACTACCATTGTTCCCCCATTCACCATTCTCGAGAATCGTCTACTTCGAGATTCTCAGCTTCGTTGAAAACCACGGCGAGGAACGCCGGATATTGGAAGAAACTTCAACGCTCCGGCGAGTTGGTTGAAGAGGGTGATGATGAGGAGGAGTACGATGAAGATGAGGAGAGAGAAAAGAAGGAGATAAAGAGGTTTTATGTTGTGTGTTTTGTGCTGTCGTTTGTTGTTTTGTTCTCTATTTTTTCGTTGATCTTGTGGGCCGCTAGCACTTCTTACCCTCCTGAAGTTTACGTTAAGGTAAGTGTTCCTTTTTCTTGACTCGTGTACTCGTCCGAGTCGACTCAGTGAGTGGGTCGGACGATTTGTTGCTCACTTAATTTTATCTTCAAATGTCACGTTATTTATTAGTTGGTTGATGACTTGATTCAGTTAATAAAAAGACAAACTCTACATTTATTTTGTTATTTAAAATTTGTAACGTAAGCAGGGAAGCTGTGTATTTTAGCTGTATATTATTTTCTTATCGGAGTTACTCATTGAGTCGACTCGGACGAGCTAAAACAGAATTCAGCTAGGGGACAATTTGTTTCCTTTCAAATGAATTGGGCACACTATTAAAAATGTACTGGTATCCTTCATTATTCCGAGTTGACTGTGTAATTCGATATGGACGTGTTGGTTTTGTGTGAACTCGGTTAAGGGATTAAACTTAGAGTTTTTTTTTTTTTCTCTTTTGATAAAAAACTGTACTTAAAAGGTTATGATTTATTTATGCAGAGGTTAGTGTTTGAGAAACTGAATGTACAATCGGGTATGGATCAATCCGGAGTGGCAACGGATATGTTGACTTTGAATTCAACGGTCAAGATATTCTACAGGAACACTGGTACATTTTTTGGAGTTAATGTTAAAGTTGCACCCATTCGACTTTGGTATTACCAGCGTAATCTTGCCACTGGACCTGTAAGTAAACACCATACACTTTTTTTAATGTATGTAGCATGCGCGGAGATCACGCTTTTTTTGTTTGGTTATTCTAAACATCTTGATATTGTAAACAGCTTAGTGGAGTAGCACTAAACATAGAATCTCTATCGAACATTGTTCCCGTAATCAAGATTTTCCCTAATTTCCGTAATTAGAGGCAGTGACAATAGTTATCGAATTGGTGTGCATAGCGCCATAGCTGTAGAGTTCTTTATTTCAAAGATGGGGTAAGACTGGACCCAATTTAACTGATGTTCTTGTCTAGATGTATGCAATTGCCCTGAATACTACTTTAGGACACTTTGAATTTCATGTTAAATTTTCTAAAATTTGTTTCTTCAAATCATAAACAGTTTGCATTTTCTTTGTCTTTTACTTTGGCATCAATCATTCTGTAGAAAACATTAGGTGATCCGTGATCCCACAGTACATACTTATAATATATATCGTATATGCGCGAATTCATTGGTCATACGTTTGAATTTAATTTAATTTACATATTTTTTAATCCGTTAGATTCTATCTAAATAGTAGGCAATGGAGAACTGGTGAGGGTTTCCGGCACTAGAAGCAATTACCCTTCAATGTTATATTAGAATTTGTGCAATTACCCTTCAATGTTATATTAGAATTTGTTGATGGAGAATATAAGTAGGTGATGCTACATAATATAGACATATATCATTTTTGAATTTATGTATTAGCAGCTAATTATATGCGATTTTCTTGGATATACTATTCTTAAGATGATGTGCCATTGTTATTATATTTTTCTTTAACTTCTTGTCAATTTAATCTAATTGTGACTATAATAGGAGGTGAAGTTCCATCAACATAGAAAGACTCAACGGACCATAATCACCAGCATTGGAACCCATCAGCTTCCTCTCTATGGTGGAGTGCCTGGTCTTATTGCTAGAAACGGCAGAATTGACAGCATCTCTGTACCACTGAACTTGACTATCAGCATAAGGTCGCGGGCCTATGTGTTGGGAAAGCTGGTGAAGCCAAAGTTCTATCGGACCATCAGATGCCAAGTCACTTTACATGGTAGCAAACTAGGCAAGCCGGTCAATCTGACAAATTCTTGTGTTCATCATAACTGATCTTCAAAATTGTGTAAACTGCTTAACAATAGCTTAGGTCTTTTTGATGCTTAATTGTTAGAATGGATATGTGAAGATTCATCATACATCATTAATGTACTTGAAACTTTTCTCCAAGGAAATATATATTGCTGGAAAACCTATGTTCGAGAGTCATTTTAGCTTATACCAAATTTAACATGCCGTATATGACAGATGGTGGAAAAAATAATAGCCATTACGTATTTATGTATAAGATCCATAGATATTTTCTACAAAGACAGTTCGAAACAAGGGTCATACTCAAAGCATCCCTGAATTGTATTTTCATAATGTCATTGCATCATTATATTTTTCTGATACCCCGAAGGAAGCAAGTTTTCTGAAATCCATGTTTCTTAATTGAAGTAAAAATTGCCGGTCATTTTGTGTAACTCTGGTTGAAGTGCGGCATTAGTCTCAAGTGCCTATTGTTTATGGTATTTACGTTTAGACATATTTGGGTTCTGATCTCAGTCAGTAGTGTGAACTTGTGGACCTGCATCACTGCCCTTAATCTAATATTATCGAACAAGCTATTTGTTCTTGGTTAAACCGTACTTAAATAAAATATGGATGGATACACAAGAAATAAAAGAGTGCAGCTACCCTGCTCAAATAAGCAGAACACAAAAGCAGAAGAAATAAACTAGATTGCCAAGGAGAATAATACATAGTCGAGCTAACAAATTATAAAACACACAGATTCAAACTGAACAAACTAGTGTGCACATAAGCCTTGCTTTAGCCAACAAAGTTTTATAGAACACAACTTAACAGGACAACGAAGTGGATATTTCTGGATATATATCCCAAACAAATGTTACTTCAAATCTCTTTTTTCTCCTCACCAGTTTTATGGGCTCCAGGAAACTTGTCCTTGATCTTCTCCATAAAGCCCTTCTTCTCCATAGTTTCATTATGTCCATCTGCTTCAGAATTTGATTGAGGCTTCGTAGTCCCCTCTTCCGCATTCTTATACTGACAGGGTAGTATATCTTTGATCTTTTCAATAAATCCCTTCTTCTCTTCAGGCTGTAATGCTTCTGCGTTCCTTTCCTCATTGCATTCCTCGACAAATGTTGGTGCAGTTTTGTGTTCAGTATCCACTTCATTTCCATTGGTTACTTTATCCTTGATCTTCTCTTTCAGACCGTTCTTTTTCTTTTTTCTTTCTCGTCCTTCCTCATCACTAGACTGATAGTTTCATCACAGGAGGGATTGTCAGTGCACTAACAATTAAAGCCATTCTATCTATAAAGAACATTAGGTGCTATGGACTTCAAATGTTTATAAGATGCTTACAGAGCTTGAATTTTTACGAGTGTGGTGGAGCTCTTCAGCAAGGTTGTGCTTCTGCTCTTCCTTCTTCTCCTCAAGTTCTGATTCCAGCACCTTTTCCGTCGGTATCATTACAGCATCATCTTGCGGTTTTCCATCTTTCTTTTGCAAGAAATCGAACATTCCACAGCCTGTAGTTTCTCCCATCCTGCAAATACTTAAACTGAACAAAAACCAGATATTTTATACTCACAAAGTTCTTAGCTAGTCGATGTCTACTTGGATAGAATTGTATTGTATTCAAATGGACTCACATGCTTTATATAGAAGAAAATTGATGGAATCGGGATAACTTTGTTTATTAAGTAATGCACCAACATACATTTCTCTATTTATCCTTCTGCGCTTTTCAAGAACATTACTGGTGAGATACATTATGTAGTTTCAATTCAGTATTACTTAAAGATTAGTCAGTGTAATGCTTAATTTTTAATATGCCTTTGGCCTTTGCGTATGAGTAACGTCGGATAATGAAGATGGTTTACAAGATGCTTCGGGTCGGTTATTGGTATGTGAAAACTAATAAGGGTCGGTGGAACAGCACACTAATCTAAAGATTGTGTTTTGAACATGTAAGAGATTGATTCCCTTGTTATGTAATTGGCTCTAAGATTTCTCTTGGGTGGAGATCTCTCGTGCTTATCTTGAACACAACAAAGAGAGCATACATTATTCCAATCCCATTCATAGTTTTGATTTTGCAGAAAACGTAACTGAAAGTTCTAGTTGTACATGAGCTGACTAGCTTTAAAGTTTGATTTGACAAAGAAAGTTTAGTCATTCTACAATATAAGAAATACTGCAAGTCATTTTCCTTGTGTTATGTCTCTGTTATATTTTTTGAGAGTGATAGAATGTTGGAAACCGATATTAATTGTAGAGAAATTCCAAACTAACAGTTAAGATTGAATTTATATTTCCAAAAAATTTAGTTAGGCAACAAGAGAGCCAGCTAAATTTGCTGGTAAATTGTAATTTTGTCTCTGTCAATACAAATTTTGTTGTCCAGTTCGTATTGTTATTTAGGATGGAAGAAGCTAGCCTTGAGGCCATAGACGACTAAAGTCCGAATGGCTGCTATTTCTATTAGGACAATGAAAACTATGCCTAAAAATGCAATCCCTACATTGAGGTACCACATTGGACTTGTTCGACGAGGATTTCTAATGATGATCCACATCAAACAAGGGTATACGAATGTTAGTGGCACTGTTGTAAGTCCTCCAAGCAAAGCTCCCAGAACTCCTAAGAATGGAAGAGCCACTGCCACGAAATACACAAATCCTCCAAACAATGCTCTGATTACTCCTCGGAGCAACTCGGGACATCTCCTGTCTTTCTTGGTAACATAAATTCGCTCCAGGTTGTCCCATACTACCATACTATAGATTTGAAATATGCTCAGGAAGTGTATCACCACTAATAGGTAAATTATGGCCCTGACAAATTTTGGTATGTTGTCGCGATGATAATCCATAAATGACCTTAGTAGTGGCATGCTATCGCCCATGTTTAACTTGTTACCATAACACCAGTATCCAGCTATTGCAAGGGGATAGAAACAAGCTGCAATCACTAGATAAGAAATTGCTACTCCTCTCTTCATTGGTCCTTTTGATGATCGGTTTTTTGACGTTGATATTGTTCCCTGAATATCAAGTACAACATTGTGGCCTCTAAAGGCAAATGCAATTAATCCAAGAGCATTGATAGCTCCGTAAACATCCTTCTGTCTTTTAGGAGCGTGCTTGACACTATATAAGGAGCTGGCTTCAGGACGATCTTGGACAAGGGAGAGAACCACTAACAATGTAGTATAAATGATGGCGGCTAAAGTTCCGATAGCAGCTACCTTGGTGGCAGAATTCAAGTTGGGAAGGATCTGAGACAGAATGACGGCTATTATTACAAAAATTAGGTACCATTCTGCACCAGATAATGGTCTGCTGGTGCAATAGTCCGGTCCGCACATTTCTAAGTACAAACTTCTCAAGCAACTTCCTCCGTTAATAATCAAGAGTGCACATGTTCCTCCTGATAAGTACAGTACTGGGAACAATGAAAGTAATTTTCCCAACTTCATTCCTGCAAAACATTACCATTTAATTATGTTAGACAATCTTCGTACCATGTATTTCACAAATAATTTGCATTAAATTAAGCGAATAATTTCCATTAAATTATAGTACAAATTTTTTTTCTTCAAGAACTGGATATACTAACCAAAGGCGGTGACTGACAAATGCATAAATCTGCTGTAGCGAATTCCAGGAGGCACGGACTCATGAAGATTGACTAGTAGGCATATGTTGTAGAGCTGCCATACATACCCAATGGTCAATGATATGATGCCCCAGTACCTACAATTCCACATTGAATAACGTCAAAAACTTTTTCTTATGTAAATAAAAGCCTCGGTAGCATGCGTTGTGCCGTGGAAAAAAACTTGAATTTTGACTGCTTAATTAAGCTAATATTCAACTGATGACTCGGCGCTTGATTACACATTAGCAAGGAGCAATGGTCATCCTTAAAGCATGTGGAAACCTTAGTTTAGATGTTGAACAAGGTATCACGATTCATGCTTTACCACCAACTTTAATTTTGTCTTCCTCATTGTTACTTTTAGGTGTTGAAACTAAGCACAAAGCAAAAATATTACAACTACAACTTTAATTTGTTTGTAATTAACTATGTGTAGCTGTCATTATTAAGGGTGTTTTTTGTGCTAATTGTATAAAGTTTATTATGATCAAGACTACATATATTAATTAAAACTAATGAAAGTGAGATGAGCACACGATTATATAGTAAATTAATGTCCATCGTTAAGTAAATGTTAGCTATTTAGCAAAAAAAAAAAAAAAATGTTAGCAATTAATTTAACATACGACGTGTGCTTATTTGACCCATTTTTGAAGCCTACAAATCTATTGCACAGACATATCTATTCTCACACACAGACACAGTTGTTAACGAGTCAATGGTTGCATACAGTTATACCAACCTACAGTAAATTGAAATATTACATCCAGTCTCTTTGGGTTTTCTAAGGCTGGCAACTTGACCTCCTATCAGACATTTTGAATTCATCTAGGAATTCACTGTGAAGTTTCTGCACTTGACATGTGCAACAAGGTCCACATCCGGACAAGTTAATGAAATCTGACTAGTCAGCCGTTTAGGACTCAGTTATAACTAAAAATATCTCGATCAGACTCAACTCCAAGTTGAACAAATGTAGCAGCGCACGAAATACTCCGATTTTTTTAAGTAACAATAGATAAAAATGTGTTACTAATTAGGTGTGGGTTAACTTAATATTGATTAATGATTCCCCTCATGAAAGTTTAAATTAGCTAAACTTGACATGCACGGAACAAAACGTACCATCCAAGAGAGACAAGGGCGACAGGTAGCGCAAAGGATTGAAGACCCATCCCGGAACAAATAAGTAGAAATGTAGCAGAAAGTGCACCTCCATCTCTCGACTCTGTTATCGGAAGCCAATGATCCGTTGTCTCGCTCTCCGTCTTGGGAAGCCATGGATCGACATCATTTGTTGGACTTCCTACCGTCGGCAACACCTGACTTCCTGATGAACTTACTCGTACCAACTCTTCTATTTTAATCTCAACTGTTCCCCCCATTTTTTCCGAATCAATGTAGGTGCCTTGCATTGCTTGCGTGTGTAGGAATATTACAAGTATGGATGTAAGATGGAGAGCTTAATGGTTAATGTGTATCTATCTATGAAAGCCTCCTGCTACTCCGCTTTATATAGGGAGAGCAATTTGAAATTAATATTGTTGACTGTATATATGATGATAAATTCAAATTTAGTGGACAAGATTCAAAACAATACCATTGTCAATTGTCAAATGACGTATGGATATGGGCTCTTGGGATGATGTCAAATGAATGTCGTAAGGAAGTACATACCTGAAAGTTCATACTATGGGAAATAAAATATCTTAAAGCAATATGAAAGGGCCAAGCGGGTAAATATAATAGTAAACAAAATCACTATCCGTCACATCCATTTGTTTATATTTACTAAACTACTACTAGCTTATAACCCGTGCAAAGCACGGATTTCTTTTCATAGGTTATAAAATTTATTTAATATTATAATTATGTTTTTATATAATCTTTATTTTTAATAATTTTTAATTTTAATTTAATATAAATTTATATAATGAAATGCATGGTTTAAATTTTATTTTGTAAAATTCTAAATTAAAAATGTCGTTGACGGGTTCGAACTTTGAATTTTTAGTAAATTAATTTAATCATATAATATATCTTATTATTAGATCTAACGATTGTTATTTATTAATAAAAATAATGATTTGTATATATTGTTAGATATTTTTGGGTGTATATTAGTGATCGCAAGATTAATTTTAAATTAAAAAGTACTCCATGTTTTAATTACAAAAATTACTACTAAAAATAATTACGGAAAGATATGGTGTGATATTTTGGATATATATTAATTATTGTAATATTAGTTTTAAATTAAATGGTAAAGTGTTTTAATTAGAAGTAAAATCTTTAGAAAAAATGAATAATTGAGTTGTTGGAACAGAAAAAAGAGTCCGAGTAGAAGTGGATGAAGGAATTTTAATCAGAATATAATTACCTTAACATTAGTAATTAGCTTTTTGAGTTGTTTTTGTAATTTAATTATTTATTTAAATAATTAGGATAACCAAACCGAAAACTAAAACTTAGGATAACCAAACCGAAAACCAAAACTTTCAATGTTTCGGCTTTAATATAATAGTATAGATATTGAATTGATGAAGATGGTGTAAATTAGGTTTAGATGAATAAAGTTCTGTGCGCAGTGTTCGTGAAGGCAACGGTTGTGTGCCGAACTTGATTGGGACTGAGGAAGTATCTAGTTATTTTAATGAAAAAAAAAATGCAAGAAAAACCCAGTGAAAATTTAAAAATTTCGTCAAAGCTGGAGCATTATTCGTGTAGCGTAGGTAGACTCTTCCTTTCGTAGAAGCAAATGGCGTTCCAATTAACATTATAACTTTCGTCGCCACGGTCAGGACAAATGTTTGGATGATGTGGCAAAAGGTCCGTCCTGTTTGTAGTAAAATAGGTAAGGGAATATTTTATTTAAAAATATATCTCTCATTTTAAGTTAAAAAAACTAGATATATATGAATTCATATTATAAAATGAAAAATAACTAAATATTTCCATTTTCACACAAATAACCTAGAATATTTTTTTTAAAACAAATAAATCTAAAATATCGGTTAGATAGTTTTAACATTATGGTTACTAATATAATTCAAAAAAAATTACAAATTATATATACAACATATATGAAAAGTTGCAACTAAACATAAATAAGATTATAACATCAAATATACATACTTAAAAGAAATCATAAAATTTTCAATATTTTTTGAATTTAAGAAGGATTATGGTTAATTAATACTCAAAAAAGTAATAACTAAACCATAAAAACAACTAATTTATGGTATTGTATTGTTGGTGTGGTTTATAGTAGTGAGTTTATTTGTGCCTATTAAAAATTTCAAATAAAACAATTACACATAATAAAAGTATTCTCTTTAGAAAAAATTAATATTTGATAAATTAAAACAAGTTTTACATTTTAATAAATATTGTTAATTTCAATTATTCAAATATTAATAAAATTGATTAACGACAAACAAAATATATTTAGAAAAAGATAAAAATGTAAAAAAAATGAAATTAGAATACTGAAGTAAATATATTATAATTACAAATTAAAACATCTATAAATAGTATGAAAATACTAAAAACAAAGATGAAAAAATTCTATTATTATCACTAATTTACATGTCCGCAATTTTTACGGAAAATTCAACAAATAGGGTAATATAAAACAAAAAAACGTTAAACTAATTATCAAAGCTAAATTATGAAAATTATGAATGAATAAATAAAATTTCACAAAAAATATAGTGTTTTTAAAAATTTTAAAAATATCCGAATTATGTATCATTTTCAAGAAATAACATAAGCGGAAAACATATATGTATGTAAAAGAAAAAAATTATTTTCAAATTTAGTTATCACTAAAAATTTGATAAATTAAATTAATTTTTTAGAGAAAAACAGAAAGATAATAATTAAATGAAATTAGAAAAAATAAATGTCAATAATATTAACGGATATAACGCCTGCAGTAGTTATTCTGTACAGTTCCACTATCTTCTTTCCCATGTTTTTTTATTAGCTGTTGATAATTAATATTAGGTGACATTTCTTTTTGTTTCCCATTTATAAGTGTGTTTTCTTTTTATTATCTTTTTTTTATAATGTTCCTAATTTGATTTCTCTTTTAACCCTAGAATTTATCTCATATATATCTTAACTTAATGAAAAAATTTGTCAATATATAGAAATTATGATTTACTTGAATATTTTATTTTGTAAATTCCAAAGTCTTCAACTAAATTATTATTATTTGTTCATAAAAAAAATATGTGTGTATAAAATAGTATAATATTATATATAAAAAAATACTTTATTTAATAAACTTTATAATAACTATGTAAGTAAGAGAAATATAAAAGAAATATTCAATTTTTAACTTTTTAACTTATAAATTCCAACAAGATCGGGTAAAGTTGCAAATGTCTTGTTATAAATTTATTATTTAGCATGATAATATGTAAGATAAAAGGATGTGAATGATATTGGATTATATAATAAAAAATAGGGATAGTTTTAAAACTACCCATGTTAACTATTGAATTCTTAAATATATATTACCAACTTTTCTAAAATTCTAAAAATACCGACCTTGTTTTCAATATTCCAAAAATACTACCTTCCTCGGTTGTAACTTTTGCAACCTCATTTGCAACTTCCATCCTACAAATTTATGATTGTAAGTTCCGGGTTTCTGATGTCATTTTTGATCCGTTTTTTGGAATATATATATATATATATATATATATATATATATATTCCAAAAAACTGATCGAAAATACATCTGAAAATTGGAACTTTCAATCAGAAATTCGTAGCATCTCAGTTGCAAATGAGGTTGCAAGACCCCGCCAGGGACACTCATAATTGGTGGATTTGGGTTGCAAGGCCCCGCCAGGGGCACTCATAATTGGCGGATTTCTGATTTGCAACTTTCAGTTTTTAGTTGCAAAAGTTGCAACTGAGGTTGCAAACCTCAGTTGCAACTGAGGTTGCAAACCGAGGTTGCAACTGAGGTTGCAAAAGTTACAACCGTTGCAACTGAGGTTGCAAAAGTTGAAACCGTTCAACTGAGGTTGCAAAAGTTGCAACTGAGGTTGCAACTGAAGACTGAAAGTTGCAAATCAGAAATCCACCAATTATGAGTGCCCCTAGCGGGGCCTTGCAACCAAAATCCACCAATTATGAGTGCCCCTAGCGGGGCCTTGCAACCTCATTTGCAACTGAGCTACGAATTTCTAATTGCAAGTTCCGGATTTCAGATGTCATTTTCGATATATAGATTCCAAAAAACTGGTCGAAAATGACATCTGAAAACCGGAACTTGCAATTGGAAATTCGTAGCATCTCAGTTGCAAATGAGGTTGCAAAAGTTGCAACTGAGGAAGGTAGTATTTTTGGAATATTGAAAATATAAAATTATAATGTGGTAGTATTTTTGAAAAAATGATTTTATAGAAGTGAAATGATAGTTGATAGGTAGTAAAATTGGAAAAAATTGTTAAAATCTTAGGTATTTCTGTAAATATCCCTAAAAAATATCCAAAAAAGACAATACAAGAAAAAAAAGGTAACAAAACTTTATTTTAGTTAAAAGAAATTAAACAAAGCTACTTTCAAAAAGAAAAGTTAAACATCACTCATCACGTCATTACTTATAATTATTAGTACTCAAATCAGTTTAGGGGGCTGTTTGGCATTCCATATAAGTCAACTTAAAAGCCGAACGCCCGTTCTCATTTTTTTTGGTGTGTTTGGCAAATAAGTCGAATGGACTTATTAACAACTTATATGGGATAAGTTGAATGTTAAGAAATCCTAACATTCAACTTTCAACTTATTCTTATTTCTCGATATACGCAATATGTAATATCCTTCAAATATTCAAAATCATATATCTTTTGATCCGTTCATTAAAAAATTAATATGTATATGTCAAATTTCTCTACTCATCGAGATCTATCCGTTGATATCCACTTATATATATTAAAAAACAATTATTTTGAAAATATTTAAAAAAGTTAACTTATAAGTTCTAATTTACCAAACACTCTACTGACTTATAATTTCTGATTTACCAAACACTCTATTAACTTATAAGTTCTCATCTACTTATCACTTATATGATACTTATCACTTTAAGTTATAAGTTACTTATTTTAAGGTAAGCCAAACAGGCCCTAGATTAAGAATTGATTCCATATTCAGATCTAGGGTTCTAATTGTCACTTCTTCCATTCTTCTTTAAATTTAAGCTCCCTTGGGTCTTTCATCCTATATTCTATTTTTTAGTTTTTTTCAATAAAATCGAGCTTTAGATCCAAAAGTTTCGAAATAACATTCTTTGAATTCTTAGGATTTTCGTATCGCTTTGTGCGAGTTTGTTTTGTTATGTTATTAGTTGGATCGCTTTATGCAAGTGCTATTGTGTTTGCTACATTGAAAATGAATAATATGGTGTATTGGGAGATCTGAATATTCCGCATCGACAACACTTTCGTCATGTATATAGCTGGTGTCCGGTATGTAGATAGTCCGGGTGCGCTTGAGACGTTGGTGAAAATCGCATGTGCTCACCTCTCACAAAAAAAGTTTGTTCATAACAAGACCTCTTAACTTAGTTTTTGCAACTGAGCCCTCTAAACATCGCACTATCCATGAAATTAGTTTGAGGGTCAATTACGAAGCTACTATTTTCAGGGAAGATGTAGGTTGCATTGTTCGGAAGATCATTAAAGTCATTTTTAATTTTCAAAAGATTTGTATTCAGTTTGTTAAGCGATCCGTAAACAAAGCGACTAATTGTTTAGTTTGTTTATTTGTTTTTCAATCCGATTGTTGGGGGTTTGTATCATTTGTTACCCTATCAAATTATTAATAAAATCTGCTTAAATTTTTGCAAAAAAAAAAATAAGAAAACAAACTCCTATAAAAGTGGAAAACGTTTTAAATGAAGAAATTTGATAAAAACTGAGTTCTAATAATACACATTACGTATAAATATATATTAAAATCCTTGCAGATTAAATTCCTAACATATCTTCTAAAAAATCGGACTTTGACTTGGTGAACATGTTTGCTTGCTATGATGCGTAAAGTTAACTTGCAATTTGATACTTTTATAAATCAATACAAACTTTGAGCTTGCTAGCAGTATGATCATCAAAATTATAATGAATTTTAAAGAAAAAAATCCAATACAAATAACAACTCACAAACAACTCCCAACATAAAATCCAGAATAGCAACTTAATTCCATGACTTGCCATAGTATTTTGGATCTCAGTGGCTAACTTTTGCCTAGATCAATGAGGTTCGGAAGTTCCAAATTGACAATATCTTAGAATCATGATTTTTAGTGAACCAGCAGTTTTAAGAAGTGAACATTTTTTTAAATGTCATTCTAACTTATAAATATAAAAACTTGATAATAGATGTTTGAGTACGTAACAATTTACAATTTTAACGGATGAAAATAATGTATATGAAGAAAATGACCTCATAATAAACGTCGGCGCCATAATATGCCAAATATTGATGCATGAATTTTTTAATGACCTCATCCTGTTGCACATGTAATGAAGTTCATCATCAGTAGGGAACAGGGTGACGGAATTTATGTAATCGTCTAAGTTTCTATGTTGCTGGTCAGGTTTGGCCAGCTGATGCTGATCGTACTTTAGTGAAATGTTAAATCTAGAGCAAAATTTTTATGTTCAGAGCAAATTTTTGTGAAATGATAAAATTGTTCTATTTTTAAACCAAGTCTAGTCCTGCATTCACAAAAATAAGGATAATTTGGTATTTTCAAGAAAACCTGTTCTGGAAATAAAAATGTTGCTCAGGATTTAACATTACCCGTACTTTATTATTAAAAAAGATGAAACGTTGTTATTACAGTAAGGATAAAGGTCGATCTACCGTTTTTTCAATTCCGGAGACAAGAATACCATGCACGCAAGATTGGTTAAAAATACCTACTCCTTCCGTCCCACTTGGATCTTTTGGGCACGGAGACCAAGGAATATAATTTAAATAGTGGGTGTAATAGTAATTTTATTGTTAAAATAGGTAAAGTAGTGGCTGTAATAGTGTAAAGTGTTGAAAAAGTAGAGTGGAGTAGTGGAGTAGTGGAGTCCAAATCCTCTACACCGCTTTAGGTGTGCCATTCCATGTGCCACTTTAGGTGGTTGTTTTTTATTGGCTCATCTCTCATTAATATAAATGTGACCCCCCTGCATTCACACCAATCACCCAATAAAAAATAACCACCTAAAATGGCACATGGAGTGGCACACTTAAAGTGGTGTAGAAGATTTGGACTCGGAGTAGTGAGTGCAATAGTGTAAAGTGTTGAAAAAGTAGAGTGAAGTAGTGGATGTAATAATGTATTTTATTGTTAAAAGTTACTATTTTTGGTAATGTAAAGAAATGAGTGGGACGTCCCAAATTAATAACAGTAAAAAATTGTGGGACGGAGAGAGTATTTGTTACATATTTTCAATATGGGTAACAAGTATCTAAAGAGTAATACATGTTCTAAGATTGGATAAGATAATACATGTTACACATTTTCAAAAAGAGTAATAATATTTATTACCATAGCTCGGGATTAGATAATTTATCAAATGCTCTGTGAGATAGGTAATAATTTATTAAGCATTTTCCATCAGGTAATAGTATCTATTGCCCATTTGTAGAATGAGTAATAACTTATTATGCATTTTTCAGGGTAATAGAATTAATTTTTTTTTTCTATTTTTTTCTCAATATATATTTACAAACATTTTTAAAAAAACGTATAATCAAATGATCAATTTAATTTGTATTTTTCTAATGAGTCCGGCGGTCAGATTTTTAAAAAATCGAGAGTCAGCCCCGATTTTTAAAAATCAGGATAAATTAAGGTTTTGGATCCTAAATCCTTAGTCCGTAGTTTATTCTTCATTCTGAATATTTCTAAAACCCAAAATGAAAAAGTTGAACCCCACAAGTTAATTGTTGAACCCGTAAGGGAATACCGATAAATTAAAAATTTTAATTAAAAAATTTAATATTTTTAAATCCCAAATATTGTAACCCGTCGAACCTCAAATGAAAACTATTTTACGCATTTTATGTTTGGGTATTAAACTATTACGCATTTGTAAAATGGATAAATTGTTTTTCTTTATTATATATTTGGTACATGCGTAATATGAAGTTTGAGAATTTTTTTTATTACCCATATGAGATATGCGTAAGTGATTGGTAATTTTGGCCACCAATTCTACAATTCATTATTTTGGTTAAAAATCAAAAAATTTGTGATAAAAATGTCATTATTTCTTATTAAGTATTTACAATTCATGCATGCCATGTTCGTAAATCATAAGAAATAGATTTTTTACGATGGTGTGAAGATCGACCGTAGTATTATATACGGCATAATTTTTATCAGGCTGCCAAAATTGATCGAGTGTCTACAATAAATATATAATATCACATTAATTTTTTTTTAAATAAATTTTAAATGGTTAAACACTTTAGTGAAACGTAATAATGCATGCGTTAATGGGATCAAAAGCTCCCCTCCGCTCCGCTCTCGATTTTTTTATATAAATTTATTCATAGCTAAGCATGCATGTTGACTAGTAGATAAAAGTAAAACTATGAAAAAAAATATGGAAACAGTGATAAAATTTATTAAACGAAACGTGTTCAAGTGTTCCGACAGAGTAATACAATACAAAGTTTTCATTGTCATTCGTGGTCAAATTATAACACTAAAATTACTATTATTTTTTTCTCACCCGTGTTTAGAGTTCTGATGCATTATTTAAGATCTGAATTGCTGACAAGTTTAAGGTATGCAAAACCCATACTACTAATTAACATTGTTTACATTTGAAGCATGAAGTAACTGCTGAGAGGGTTTCAAAAAAAAAAAAAGTAACTGCTGAGACCACCATATTTCAAGCGCCAGTATTCTGACTCCATTTATACATGTGACTCCATTTTTATAAACTTGGAGGCCAAATTATTAGATTTTCAACTCAAGAGTTAAAATATTGGCATCAACAAATTTCTTGAATTATTGCATTAATTATCATCATAATATATTATTTATAATTTTATAACTTACTAATTCTCATTGTAAGAATTAATATAATGTAAACTTGATATGAGTCATATCAAATCTTCTAGTTTTCAAAGAAAATTTTCTAATTTGCTGTTTTTAAGTCTCTTGAAATTTTTAGAACTACCATTTCTTAGAAAATTATAGAAAAAAGAAAATATGTTACAAAAGCAGGTTGATGCTTTTTTCTAAGTTGATATTCAATAATATGAGTACTTAATAAACTTCATCAACATTTGATTACTTATATTTATTTTGAAAATTTTTATGATTGCTTATTTTATTTTGATAATCATATTTTAGCCATACCAATTTTAATTTGCATTCACATATTTTAAATTACCAAAAAATTAAAAAAAAACATTTTACATTAAAGGTAATATTAAAAATTTTGTCAAAAAAAAAAAAGGAACTCCACCATTTATATTGTGCACAATTTATTTTTACATGTTTTAAAAGTATATGATTACTAAATATGTAAACAATTAACATTAAATTTAGCAATTTTTACTTAATTTCTAAATCATGTTATTTTTTTTATTAACAAAAAGATATTCAAAATAAATTTTTTTGTATCCGATTAACACCTAGGATATAACAAAATAAATACTGGAACAGCTCCTTGATTGTATATTTGGTATTGTGTGCATTAATACAGTTTCTGTTTATCCATTCATCCATTCAGTTTGATACTAAATTAAGTAAATTGTACTTAACATTCTTTTAAGTTGCATTTTCCTATCTTTTTAAAATTCGAGTGTAATTAAAAAGAGTAGTGATATACACTCGCATGAGAGTCGCCCTCGGCCCCCTCCCTCCCTCCCTCCCTCCCTCCCTCCCTCCTATCTTCTCCGCCCACCCCCACTCATTCCCCCGTTCCGATTGCCCCATCTCTTTCTAGTTATTGTTTTTTAATAAAATCGAGATCCAATCCTTTTTTGGGTGAGATCACTTTTATTGTACCCATCTTTTTGGGTTGTTTTCTTTCCCCAATTGTTTGGGGTTTATGTTATTAGTTGGATCGCTTTATGCAAGTGCTATTGTGTTTGCTACATTGAAAATGAATAATATGGTGTATTGGGAGATCTGAATATTCCGCATCGACAACACTTTCGTCATGTATATAGCTGGTGTCCGGTATGTAGATAGTTCGGGTGCGCTTGAGACGTTGGTGAAAATCGCATGTGCTCACCTCTCACAAAAAAAGTTTGTTCATAACAAGACCTCTTAACTTAGTTTTTGCAACTGAGCCCTCTAAACATCGCACTATCCATGAAATTAGTTTGAGGGTCAATTACGAAGCTACTATTTTCAGGGAAGATGTAGGTTGCATTGTTCGGAAGATCATTAAAGTCATTTTTAATTTTCAAAAGATTTGTATTCAGTTTGTTAAGCCATCCGTAAACAAAGCGACTAATTGTTTAGTTTGTTTATTTGTTTTTCAATCCGATTGTTGGGGGTTTGTATCAATTGTTACCCTATCAAATTATTAATAAAATCTGTTTAAATTTTGGCAAAAAAAAAATAAGAAAACAAACTCCTATAAAAGTGGAAAACGTTTTAAATGAAGAAATTTGATAAAAACTGAGTTCTAATAATACACATTACGTATAAATATATATTAAAATCCTTGCAGATTAAATTCCTAACAAATCTTCTAAAAAATCGGACTTTGACTTGGTGAACATGTTTGCTTGCTATGATGCGTAAAGTTAACTTGCAATTTGATACTTTTATAAATCAATACAAACTTTGAGCTTGCTAGCAGTATGATCATCAAAATTATAATGAATTTTAAAGAAAAAAATCCAATACAAATAACAACTCACAAACAACTCCCAACATAAAATCCAGAATAGCAACTTAATTCCATGACTTGCCATAGTATTTTGGATCTCAGTGGCTAACTTTTGCCTAGATCAATGAGGTTCGGAAGTTCCAAATTGACAATATCTTAGAATCATGATTTTTAGTGAACCAGCAGTTTTAAGAAGTGAACATTTTTTTAAATGTCATTCTAACTTATAAATATAAAAACTTGATAATAGATGTTTGAGTACGTAACAATTTACAATTTTAACGGATGAAAATAATGTATATGAAGAAAATGACCTCATAATAAACGTCGGCGCCATAATATGCCAAATATTGATGCATGAATTTTTTAATGACCTCATCCTGTTGCACATGTAATGAAGTTCATCATCAGTAGGGAACAGGGTGACGGAATTTATGTAATCGTCTAAGTTTCTATGTTGCTGGTCAGGTTTGGCCAGCTGATGCTGATCGTACTTTAGTGAAATGTTAAATCTAGAGCAAAATTTTTATGTTCAGAGCAAATTTTTGTGAAATGATAAAATTGTTCTATTTTTAAACCAAATCTAGTCCTGCATTCACAAAAATAAGGATAATTTGGTATTTTCAAGGAAACCTGTTCTGGAAATAAAAATGTTGCTCGGGATTTAACATTACCCGTACTTTATTATTAAAAAAGATGAAACGTTGTTATTACAGTAAGGATAAAGGTCGATCTACCGTTTTTTCAATTCCGGAGACAAGAATACCATACACGCGAGATTGGTTAAAAATACCTACTCCTTCCGTCCCACTTGGATCTTTTGGGCACGGAGACCAAGGAATATAATTTAAATAGTGGGTGTAATAGTAATTTTATTGTTAAAATAGGTAAAGTAGTGGCTGTAATAGTGTAAAGTGTTGAAAAAGTAGAGTGGAGTAGTGGAGTAGTGGAGTCCAAATCCTCTACACCGCTTTAGGTGTGCCATTCCATGTGCCACTTTAGGTGGTTGTTTTTTATTGGCTCATCTCTCATTAATATAAATGGGACCCCCCTGCATTCACACCAATCATCCAATAAAAAATAACCACCTAAAATGGCACATGGAGTGGCACACTTAAAGTGGTGTAGAAGAT
Organism: Saposhnikovia divaricata; assembly: GCA_036435485.1. Classification (NCBI taxonomy): domain Eukaryota; kingdom Viridiplantae; phylum Streptophyta; class Magnoliopsida; order Apiales; family Apiaceae; genus Saposhnikovia; species Saposhnikovia divaricata. Next base: position 49,408,368 of record CM071596.1, on the reverse strand, counting down.
TTGGACTCGGAGTAGTGAGTGTAATAGTGTAAAGTGTTGAAAAAGTAGAGTGAAGTAGTGGATGTAATAATGTATTTTATTGTTAAAAGTTACTATTTTTGGTAATGTAAAGAAATAAGTGGAACGTCCCAAATTAATAACAGTAAAAAATCCAGTGGGACGGAGAGAGTATTTGTTACATATTTTCAATATGGGTAACAAGTATCTAAAGAGTAATACATGTTCTAAGATTGGATAAGATAATACATGTTACACATTTTCAAAAAGAGTAATAATATTTATTACCATAGCTCGGGATTAGATAATTTATCAAATGCTCTGTGAGATAGGTAATAATTTATTAAGCATTTTCCATCAGGTAATAGTATCTATTGCCCAATTGTAGAATGAGTAATAACTTATTATGCATTTTTCAGGGTAATAGAATTAATTTTTTTTTTCTATTTTTTTCTCAATATATATTTACAAACATTATTAAAAAAACGTATAATCAAATGATCAATTTAATTTGTATTTTTCTAATGAGTCCGGCGGTCAGATTTTTAAAAAATCGAGGGTCAGCCCCGAGGGTCAGCCCCGATTTTTAAAAATCAGGATAAATTAAGGTTTTGGATCCTAAATCCTTAGTCCGTAGTTTATTCTTCATTCTGAATATTTCTAAAACCCAAAATGAAAAAGTTGAACCCCACAAGTTAATTGTTGAATCCGTAAGGGAATACCGATAAATTAAAAATTTTAATTAAAAAATTTAATATTTTTAAATCCCAAATATTGTAACCCGTCCAACCTCAAATGAAAACTATTTTACGCATTTTATGTTTGGGTATTAAACTATTACGCATTTGTAAAATGGATAAATTGTTTTTCTTTATTATATATTTGGTACATGCGTAATATGAAGTTTGAGAATTTTTTTTATTACCCATATGAGATATGCGTAAGTGATTGATAATTTTGGCCACCAATTCTACAATTCATTATTTTGGTTAAAAATCAAAAAATTTGTGATAAAAATGTCATTATTTCTTATTAAGTATTTACAATTCATGCATGCCATGTTCGTAAATCATAAGAAATAGATTTTTTACGATGGTGTGAAGATCGACCGTTGTATTATATACGGCATAATTTTTATCAGGCTGCCAAAATTGATCGAGTGTCTACAATAAATATATAATATCACATTAATTTTTTTTTAAATAAATTTTAAATGGTTAAACACTTTAGTGAAACGTAATAATGCATGCGTTAATGGGATCAAAAGCTCCCCTCCGCTCCGCTCTCGATTTTTTTATATAAATTTATTCATAGCTAAGCATGCATGTTGACTAGTAGATAAAAGTAAAACTATGAAAAAAAATATGGAAACAGTGATAAAATTTATTAAACGAAACGTGTTCAAGTGTTCCGACAGAGTAATACAATACAAAGTTTTCATTGTCATTCGTGGTCAAATTATAACACTAAAATTACTATTATTTTTTTCTCACCCGTGTTTAGAGTTCTGATGCATTATTTAAGATCTGAATTGCTGACAAGTTTAAGGTATGCAAAACCCATACTACTAATTAACATTGTTTACATTTGAAGCATGAAGTAACTGCTGAGAGGGTTTCAAAAAAAAAAAAAGTAACTGCTGAGACCACCATATTTCAAGCGCCAGTATTCTGACTCCATTTATACATGTGACTCCATTTTTATAAACTTGGAGGCCAAATTATTAGATTTTCAACTCAAGAGTTAAAATATTGGCATCAACAAATTTCTTGAATTATTGCATTAATTATCATCATAATATATTATTTATAATTTTATAACTTACTAATTCTCATTGTAAGAATTAATATAATGTAAACTTGATATGAGTCATATCAAATCTTCTAGTTTTCAAAGAAAATTTTCTAATTTGCTGTTTTTAAGTCTCTTGAAATTTTTAGAACTACCATTTCTTAGAAAATTATAGAAAAAAGAAAATATGTTACAAAAGCAGGTTGATGCTTTTTTCTAAGTTGATATTCAATAATATGAGTACTTAATAAACTTCATCAACATTTGATTACTTATATTTATTTTGAAAATTTTTATGATTGCTTATTTTATTTTGATAATCATATTTTAGCCATACCAATTTTAATTTGCATTCACATATTTTAAATTACCAAAAAATTAAAAAAAAAAACATTTTACATTAAAGGTAATATTAAAAATTTTGTCAAAAAAAAAAAGGAACTCCACTATTTATATTGTGCACAATTTATTTTTACATGTTTTAAAAGTATATGTTTACTAAATATGTAAACAATTAACATTAAATTTAGCAATTTTTACTTAATTTCTAAATCATGTTATTTTTTTATTAACAAAAAGATATTCAAAATAAATTTTTTTGTATCCGATTAACACCTAGGATATAACAAAATAAATACTGGAACAGCTCCTTGATTGTATATTTGGTATTGTGTGCATTAATACAGTTTCTGTTTATCCATTCATCCATTCAGTTTGATACTAAATTAAGTAAATTGTACTTAACATTCTTTTAAGTTGCATTTTCCTATCTTTTTAAAATTCGAGTGTAATTAAAAAGAGTAGTGATATACACTCGCATGAGAGTCGCCCTCCCTCCCTCCCTCCCTCACTCACTCACTCATATCTTCTCCGCCCACCCCCACTCATCCTCACGTTCCGATTGCCCCATCTCTTTCTAGTTATTGTTTTTTAATAAAATCGAGATCCAATCCTTTTTTGGGTGAGATCACTTTTGTTGTACCCATCTTTTTGGGTTGTTTTCTTTCCCCAATTGTTTGGGGTTTATGTTTGGTTGTGTTTTATTGTTGGTTGTTTGGTTGCGTTTTCCATTGAAATTGGTTTATTTGGCATTTTGGGAAATCTTGAAAGCTCGCATCGTTGCTACTTGCGGCATGTCTATAGCTGATTTTTGGCATGTAGATAGCTGGGGTATCTGCAGGTCTATAGCTGTTTTACGGCAGGTAGATAGCTGGAGTATTCTTGAGATGGTAGTGGAATTCACAAGAGCTCACCTTTCACAATTAAAGTTTGTTCCGGTTTCGGGAATTTATGCTTCCCCAACTTGAGTTAAAGGTTTGGAACATTGGCCTTCAGTACGCATTTATGTGAGGGTCAATTGTGCTACTACGAATTTCAGGGCTGATGCTAGTAGGATTGCTCGGGATATCATTGTAACTTTTTTCAGTTTCAAGAATTAATACCTTTTAAGGTTTAAAGAGCTAAATGAAGAAAGAACACAAGAGAAACAAATAGGAGACAAAGGCTCAAAATATTATAGATCTGAAAGCTACCAATCAATTGTTCTCATCCATCCTTATATCACCACATGTAGTGCCACCTCAATAACAGAAAAGATTCTTCTACAACTAAAGACTGAAATGCCCTCATAAGTTTATTACAAATAGAAAATTAATTAACATAAGACAAATGGTGACACATGTGAACAAGTGAGCCTGGACCATTTGATGACGAGAGAACGTATCATATTACTCCCCCTCAAGCTGGGAGGGGAGCTTTGCTGCGATACCAAGCTTGCTGAGAAGATAGTAATGCTGTTTTGTTGAGAGTGCCTTGGTGAAGACATCAGCCACTTGAGAATGTGTTGGGATATGCTTTGGAATGATTGTGCCTGAGCTTACTTTATCACGAATAAAGTGACAGTCGACCTCCACATGTTTAGTTCGTTCGTGTAGTACAGGATTAGCAGCCATTGCAAGCGCAGCTTGATTATCACAGTGAAGAACAGTTGGTGGAATGTCCTGCAATCCCATATCTTTGAGCAAAGCAGTGAGCCACGTGATTTCACAGGTTGCAACAGCCATTGAACGATATTCTGCCTTAGCAGTGGATCGAGCTACAACCGATTGCTTCTTGGTTTTCCAGGATATTGGAGAAGATCCAAGGAGCACACAATATCCAGTTGTTGACCTTCTTGACATTGGACATGTTGCCCAGTCGCTGTCACAAAAGCCTGTAAGAGATGCAGCAGAGGTTGAGGCTAGTAGTATACCATGTCCTGGATTAACTTTGATATAACGAAGAAGTTTGACAGCAGCTTCAAGATGAGCAGTTGTAGGATGCTGCATGAACTGAGTAAGAATATGCACTGAGTAACATATATCAGGCCTTGTTATCGTAAGATAAATCATCTTGCCAAGCAATCGTTGATAAGGATGTGGATCTTTAAGAAAGTCACCAGTATCAGCCTTTAGACGTAAATGAATGTCCATTGGAAGTTTGAGTGGGGAGACAGAGGAGACTCCAAACTCATCGATCATGTCTAGAGCATACTTCTTTTGAGAAAGAAAAAATCCAGCTGAGGACCTGCTGATTTCGAGACCAAGAAAGTATTGAACATCTCCCAGATCCTTCATTTTGAATGTGCTGGACAGCATGTGTTTAAGTTTGTCAATCTCTGCAAGGTTGTTGCCTGCTAACAACAAATCATCGACATACACTAATACTAAAGTGATCGAAATAGATGTTGTAAGGGTAAATAAACTATAGTCAGACAGAGATTGAACAAAATTGAGATTGATAAGAGTGCTAGAAAGTTTGTCAAACCAATTTCTAGGAGCTTGGCGGAGGCCATAAAGTGATTTCTTTAATTTGCAGACCAAATTAGTCTTGATTGCACATGTCTCCCCCTGGTTTAGCACAATTCGACTCCCATACTGTGTATATCCCAAGGGCAGCTTCATGTAAACAGTCTCATACAAATCTCCGTGCAGAAAAGCATTAGTCACGTCCATTTGCATTACATGCCAATCTTGTAAAGCTGCTACTGCTAGCAATGCTCGAACTGTTGTCATCTTGGCAACAGGAGCAAAAGTGTGCTCATAATCAACTCCATATGTTTGTCGACATCCCAGAATTACTAACCTTGCTTTGTAGCGTTCAACTGTGCCTTGAGGAGTGTATTTGATTTTAAAAACCCATTTGGAGGCAATTGCCTTGTGACCAGGAGGTAATGGAACTATGTCCCATGTCTCATTGTCTTCGAGAGCAATTAACTCAAGATTCATAGCATTGACCCAGTGTATATCTTGAACAGCATTTTTAAATGAAGTGGGTTCTTTGTGAGTTATCAAAGAAGTCAAAAAACTGTTGAACACAGCTGGTACAGGTTGGTCTGTTACAGTGACAAGATTGACAGATGGGTTTGGAAAAGGTTTGGTAACATAAGGTGCCATCCAAGAGGGAGGTTTGTGTTGTCTGGAGCTACGTCTAGGAGGATTTTGCTGCTGATCACAAGTATCTAGACTTACAGGATCAACAGGAGTAATAGGAGGGTCTACAGAGGACTCATTAGGTATATTTGAAGCACTGTGAAGAAGAGAGTCTACAGTGTTGTGTACAGTTGAATTTTTCTGGGTTGTCAATGATGATTCAGCAAAAAACTCATCATCAATATAAGAATTGACTGGATTAACAGGTAGCACAGTTGGTAAAGGAAGCATATAAGGTTTGGGAGTTGTCACATTCAATGGAAAAACAGTTTCATTAAATGTGACATCTCGAGACACAAACATTTGCATGGTTCTTAAATCCAACAAACGATATCCTTTCTGAGTTGGGGGATACCCTACAAAGACACAGGGTGTTCCTCTAGGAGCAAACTTATCGGAACTATGTGTGGGGTTTACAGCAAATGCTAAACATCCAAAACATTTTAGCACATCATAATCAACAGACTCTTTATATAACAGTTCATAAGGACACTTATTTTTAAGAACTGGAGAAGGTAACCTGTTAATTATGAAGGCTGCTGTGAGCACAGATTCTCCCCAAAAAGACAGCTGAAGTCCTGACTGAAACATCAAAGCTCGAGCAATCTCAAGAATGTGTCGATGCTTGCGTTCTACACGAGCATTCTGTTGAGGGCGATATGTGCAGGAAGTCTGATGCACAATACCTTGTTGTTGAAAGAATTGCCTGCAGGCAGTATCATCAAATTCACGAGCATTGTCAGATCTTACTATCTGAATAACAGACCCAAATTGTCTCTGAGCAAAACAGTTAAACAGCTCCAAGGACTTCAAGAACTCAGACTTGTGCTCAAGCAAATAGATCCAAGTCATCCTCGAAAAATCATCTACTATCGTTAGGAAGTACTTGAACTTACGTCTTGTGCACACCTTATACGGTCCCCAGATATCTGTATGAATGAGTTCAAATGATTTTGCTGCTCTGGAATCACTTACTTGAAAAGGCAACTTTGTAAATTTAGCCATTGGACATGTGACACATACTTTGTCCGTGATACTGGCACAATGTTTCAGACAATCTATATACTTCAATTTAGAGATAGGAGCGTGACCCAATCTGTTGTGCCAAAGAGTATATTCATCAACAAGTGCAGATTTCAAGACAGCAAATGATTGTTGTCCACTATGAGGCATACCAGCAGACGTTGACAAATGATAAAGTCCATTAGAAACCATTCCTTTTCCTCGTACAACATGACTCTGTGTGTCAACGATAGTGCACTCAGTGGGTGAAAAGATTGCATAACAATCATTGTCTCGAGATAATTTATGGATGGACAACAAATTGTGAGAAAACTGTGGAACATACAGCACATTCAATAGCTTTAAACCATTATTTAAGGCCACATCTCCAAGATGAGTAACAGCTGCAGCATCTCCAGTGGGTAAATTCACAGTCATTTTAGACTTAACAAGTCTTAACATTCTGCAAGATATTAAAATCCGCAGTCATATGGTCAGTTGCACCCGTATCCACAATCCACATACCAGGATTTACACACGCAGCATTACAGGTTATCATTCCTGAGAATGGACTATCCATAGTCTCTTCATTACAGTCACGAGACAATGCTTGTTGTGGAATAAGTTGCAGGAGCTGCTGGAGTTGTTGTGGAGAAAAGACAATTGGTGACTGAGAGATTTCAGAGTCAGATGTACCAGTTGATACATATGCTGCAGAAGGATTTCTGGGTGGCAACTTTGATCGAGGATTTGACCATTTTACTGGGCTTACAGCAGCAGATTTTCCAAGTTGCCCAGGCTTATATTTGTAATGCCACTTAGGATAACCAATAACATTCCAACAATTGTCATTTGAATGACCCCTTCCTCCACAAACAGAGCAGTGAATTGGCCTATCAATACTCACTGAACTTTTACTTAACATAGCAGACATTTCATTTTCATACGAATAAGAAGGTTTAAGCACATCCCTCTGTGATTCTTCCTGCTGAATTGCAGCACATGCTATTTCAACACTAGGCAAAGGGATTGACATCAACATTTGACTTCGTTGTGGACTATATACATCATCCAGTCCATTAAGAAATTGAAATAACTTTGCCTCAGCCTTATGAGTGTGAATAGCGTTTAACAGAGTGGATACATCATCAGCCACAGTGGTAACAGCAGGCAATAAGGTCATAGAATCTAACTCTTCCCATAAGCTACTAAGAGTTGTAAAATACTCAACAATAGAACGACCATTCTGTTTTATATCATATATATCTTTGCAGATTTTATACTTCCTAGAGCCATTAGTTAATTGAAAACGTGTTTCTAGCTGTTTCCAAATCTCAGAGGCAGAAGTAATAAAGAGAACAGACTTCTTAATCGAATCAGAGATATTGTTATGAAGCCAAGAAGTTACCATGCTATTACACGTATCCCACTGCACAGCTTCAACAGTATCAGTAGTGCTTTTAATCTCTGTACCAGTAACAAAACCAAGCTTGCGTTTTGACGACAATTGAATCTCCATAGATCGCTTCCAAGAACGATAGTCACCTGCTCCTTGGAGTTTTGTGACAGAGATCGACAACGGGTTGTCAGATGGGTGCAAAAACAATGGATTCTGCATATCTTGAAAAGAAAATTTGCTTCCAGACGCCATGACAAAGCTACACAAGAAAGACAACACACACTGAGCAACACAAACTCCAGAACACACAAAACGTTTAATAACGTAAGAACACACAAGAACACAGTTCAAGAAACACACTTTTAAGAAGACACACTTTTACAGAGACACACTTTGAGCTTTCAAGAAAGAGACATAAACACACGAGCCAGAAGGACACACTTCCTCAATTCTTCATTAGCAGCTCTGATACCATAATACCTTTTAAGGTTTAAAGAGCTAAATGAAGAAAGAACACAAGAGAAACAAATAGGAGACAAAGGCTCAAAATATTATAGATCTGAAAGCTACCAATCAATTGTTCTCATCCATCCTTATATCACCACATGTAGTGCCACCTCAATAACAGAAAAGATTCTTCTACAACTAAAGACTGAAATGCCCTCATAAGTTTATTACAAATAGAAAATTAATTAACATAAGACAAATGGTGACACATGTGAACAAGTGAGCCTGGACCATTTGATAACGAGAGAACGTATCATATTAAGAATCTACGGATTCAGTTTGTTAAGTAGTCTGGAAACAATGCGGCTATTTACTTAGCTCGTTTATTGTTTTATCAACATGATTGCATTGTCAGTTGGGGGTTTGTCCCGGCTAGACTTGTTTAATTTAACGGAATGAACTTGCATTTTGTCAAAAAAAAAAAAAAGTAAATTGTACTTTGTACTTCTTATGTTTGGACGTTTTTGGATTTGGTCTTACATTCTTAAATTCGACACTTTGCATCCTATATTCATCTTTCGTTTCACTTTACCTTTTTTCTGTTAATAATTTTTAACTCCCTTAAATTTGAATTTTTTTTCAAAATTTGATAGGGGTATTTTCGATATTTAGAAAATTATTTTTCAGAAAAAATGAAAAAGATTCAAAAAATTATACTTGTTTTAAAAACAAATATTTAAAAATGTTCAAAAAAAATAATATTTCAACAAATAATATTTCAACAAATAATATTTCAAAAAATAATATTTTCATAAAATAATATTTTCATTTTATAAAACAAATTAGCAAAAAATATTTCAAAAATGTTAAAAAAAAATTAAAAAACATTTTGAAAAAAAAATTAATTTTTTTCTGAAAACAGATTTTTTTTAAAGCCATATATCTTTTAAAAACATAAAATATTTTATAAATTATAAGGGGTGCAAAGTGCAATTTACTATACTAAATTATTGCATTTGTAGAGGTAAGTGCATAAATATATAAATGATACTAAGACACCGTTTGGCGTTTCTTAAAAATAACTTATAAGCTATTTATTTTGAAAAAAAATTATATTTACATACTTTTTTTTAGAAAAAATGTGTATGAGAAGTTTAACATTGCAATCTTGCAAAAATAAATTATCTATATTCATGCATTTATACTGACATGAAATAAGTGCATGATTATAAAAATATAATAAAAATGGATGTCTTTGTGATGTTTCAAAATATGTCTTAACTAATTTCACCTGTTTTTCATTTTTTTATATATTGAAAATATTAATTGATGTTTTCTAGAATTTTTTGATTTGCAGTTGTAATTTAGAAAACTTTGTTTCAGGTTTTTCAATTTTCATTTTAAAGAAAATGTAACTTGAAGATGATTAATTATGTTTTTCTAGTTTTCTTAGAAATATTTTTGAGAACACTGGTGAAGGCCCCGTTGGTATTATTGTTGCAAACTGCAACAACTAATTTTTGAAAAACAGATAAAAAAGTGTTTGAAATTTGTGTTACAACTTATTTTTGAAAAATAAGTAAAAAAGTGTTTGAAATTTGTGTTTCATAAATTTTAAAAGCAGAATTGCTTTGGTTCTCATGCTTTTGTCAAATCTCATCAAAAACATTATTTTTAATAAATTATAACCAAAATATGCATATATCAAAATTATTATCAAACAATTTCGCAACAGCACTTATTTTAAAGACAATTAATCTCTCTCGTATTCTTCTTCTGACTGGTTAAGCAGACAATTAATTTAGAAAACCTTGTTTCCATTTTTTCAATTTTCAGTTTAAAAAATATGTAACTTGAACATGATTGATTCAAATTTTCTAGTTTTCTTCGTATTTTTTTTCAAAAAACTGGTGAAATAAAACAGACAATTAATCTCTCTAGTATTATAATTTTTATCCAGTGCCACAACTTTTATATTTAAATTTGAGTATTATTATACTTGATCTCACGAAAAGTATATGGATCATCTAAAAACAGGGTTTAAATATTATCAAAATTTTGTATCTTAAATTAAATACATGAAAATTTTAAGATATTTGGATTTGCATCTTAAAGTGAAATTTTTTTAACTAACACAAAAAAATAATGATAGCCAAAGATGATTGAAATGATTCGATAATTTATTTAGTTGGTACAATCATTAGCTTTCAATAATTGAAATGATTTTAGCTAAAATAATTGAAATGATTCGATACTTGTTTTGAATACTGGTAATGAATGCATATATTTGATAATAAGCCCAACTCAGGACACTTGAACACAATTTTATTCCATTTGTGAAAAAAAGCTACTTCTTTGTAAGCCCAGAACCATTACAAAACTACACAATTATAGACAACACATAAGGGCAAATCATACGAATGCACACTCTCAATACGTATCTTCCTCCAAGCATATTATGCCGGACAACGTACTTGTGAAGAACTACTTCTTAAGGTTTAAAGAAGCTAGCTTCAACACCAGTGTGAATCACAACATAAGCCCCAGCAGCAACCAATAACACACTTAAACACACTCCAAGCACACCTAAAATCCAGTTTAGCCACCAAACGGAAGAATAGATCCTTGGTTTCTTAATAATTACCCACATAAAACATGGATAAGCCAATGTCACAGGTAAGTATATCCCTCCAATTAGACCCGAAAAGCTTCCTTGAAAGGGAACTGCCACAGCCAAAAAGAAACAGAAGTACCCAAATAGTGTTCGGAGGATGACACGGAGCCACCAAGGACAAGGTTTCTTACATCTGGTCGTGTATGTTGATTCCATATCATCAAACATTGGCATTGCATATATTTGAAACGTGCTTAAACCGTTAATTATCACGAACATGTTTATCAGTCCTAACAAGCCTTTTGCAGTGTCTTGTCCATGGAACAAGTATAAAGATGTTAGGATCCCTCCCTTTGCCGGAATCTAATGATCAAGAAAAATAAAAATGAGAAATTCTGTTAGCTAGACTTGATGGAATGTGTTCTGAATAACAACATATATACGGAATAGTGCAAAAAAACGGCAATTTGAGTATAGCAGATGGTACATTTTGAAGTGCAATTTTACGCTTAGAAAGGGGACTTTACTGTTGAAATAAACGTACCATTTGTCCATAAGTCCAATAGCCACCTATTGCCAGAGGGAATAAACACAATAGTATTATTGTGTATGAGGCCTTGACTCCGTTCCACATTGGTACTCGTGAAGGTTTCTTCTCACTCGAGGGCATTGTGGCCTGCAACAATTTTTATAGTTAATCACTGATAAAATTCAATTAAGCATATAAATGTATTGCTATGTTGCTATTTAGTGATCTTAATTAATTATGATTATGATTGTTTTTGTTGTTGATGAGAAACTTAATAATTGAATCCAAAAAGGGAAATAAATGTATATGTACCTGAATTTCAAGAACAAGATTATGACCTCTGAAGGCAAAAGCAATTATCCCAACAGAATTAAGGATGTCAAAAATCTTTTGAATGTGGGAACCGGAGAGCGTGGGATTGTACGAAACGCCATGGATTCTGCCCTCGGCAACAGAAGTAAGCCAGATCATAGTACAGTAACCAACTGCGGTCACAGCACCAATGAGAGAAATACCCGCAATCGAGTTCAAGTTAGGAAGCTGAGAAAGAATCACAGCAGCACTTGTGAAAACCAAGTACCATTCTGTACTTGTCAATGGCGTTGTGTCACATGTCATGGGATTGCAAACAATTTGAAAGAATCTTTCGCATGATGATCCTCCGATCATTATCAGCGTTGTGCATGTTCCCATTGATAAGTAGCCTATAGGAAATAGGGCTATAAATTTGCTCAGCTTCTCACCTGATCATCCAATAATGCATCGTTAGTCAAATGACTATATTGTGCAGAGTGCAGATAATAGATTAATAATATCGAGTATAAACAATTAAATACCGGCGACTGCAGACAGTTAAATTTCAAATACTGCAGTTCGACATAAAAGTATATTAATGCATTAATATGGAATCGGTTTTACTCTCTAATCAAATTGAGTAAATTTTTTACCGAAAGCTGCATTTGCCAGCTGCATATATCTGCTGTAACGAATTTCTTTATCGAAGTCTTCATGGAGTTGCACCAATAAGTATAGGGTGTAAAGTTGCCATATGAACGCTAGTGTCAATAGTATGACTGCCCATGTCCTGAAATTAAATAGGAAAGATATAGTTAAGTAAATGACTTCACATAATATCAGACCATGTTAAAAGATGATGTGTGATGATCTACTTTGGTACTTAACTTCACATAATATCAGACCAAGTTTTCTTGCCAGTTCTTTGTAGCAAAACGGTTAAATGAAGATCATTAACTACTTACTAGTGCATCCAAAATTGTGGAATCAGAAGAGCAAAATATTTGAGAACATCGGGAAAGGACTAGTTAATCAGTTATAGCTGACATTTTGTGATATATATAACTTTGCTACTTACCAACCAAGATAGGTGAAGGCGACAGGGAGCACAAGAGCCTGGATTCCGATACCAGAAGATAGAGTATGAAACGCTGCATAATAAGCATTCCCATTTCGTGACTGAGTAATGGGGAGCCAAGCGTCTTGTGGGTCGAGTTTTACAAACTTAATAGCCTTCCTTATCGGACTCCCTAAAGGAGTCAAGAAACGTGGTGTCATAGCCCTCGACCATCCTGGTGTCCGGGATCCCCTGCCACTGGGAGTTTGCGCCTGTGAAGCTGGAGCCGAAACTATGTATGGTGAAGGTATGGATATAGGCGCTGGTGCCTTAATTCTTGGCGTCCTAGGTGCTGAGACCCCCGGTGTCGAATCTGGTGATTTCACTTCTGGAGTTGCACCAGTACTCACCTCCAAATCAACCTCATCACCCATTTCTCTACTCCAAACTTAATTAACTGATTACGCAATTAACTTTCTTCTTCGTGTTAACAACTAATTAGAAAGCTTTGTGCATGTAGTTTTATATGGGAAGAGATATACTGTATGTTGTTACCTGCACATAGTTGTTTATTACAATGTTTGGGATTCTATTATTCAACTGAAATATTTATAGCGAAGTAAGTGATCAGAGATACTTTCAGGAGAATGATAGTATAATTATGTTTGGTTTTGGATTATTCGTGTTAGACTGTTAGTCAATCTAAGTGGCAGTGTATGAAAATGAGGGGCGCATGTTTCTAGAATAAAGAAAATACAGTTGACAACTTGACTGTGCACTGCTGTTGGTGGACTGCATTCTTCTTCTTCGTCTTCCTAAGTATTTTTTGTACGATTTATAAGCATACATTTGGAGACTTTTAACAGTGAATCGTAAGCATTATTTCAAAGTATGCCATGTTTAGTGTAGTCGAATATTCTTTCCCTCGAGGTAATTTTTTTTTTTTTTTTTTTTGACAAATCCTCAATGTAACTTACTTAAGCGAAAGTTGGTTCGCATTTAGAGACTGACCTAGAAATTAAAAAATAAAAAATTTATAAAGATTGCAATGAAATAAGTGAAACGATAAAAGTGGTAAAAGTTTATTTATTGAAATTCTAATTTTTGGTTTTTATTTTCGCTTATTTCAAAATTTTTTCAAACAAACTATTCACTTCGAAGACTTATAAACCTAATTATTCAAAAAAAAATTGTTAGATGAAATATCTGTTGTTATGTAGCTCGACGACATGATATTTTAACCTCGTTTATATGAATTTTTTTGATACATTTACAATTCGGTTTCATTCAAACTTGAATCCCAATTTCAATTTCAAAAAATTTATATTTGTGACGAAAATTCGAACTTAAGATTTGAATAAAAATGACCAATTTTTTTGTCGTAATTGAACCAATTATAACAATTTTAATATAAAATTTCTATGGTAAATGATCATTTTTTTTGTAATATTCAAGACCCTAATTGGGGGTTAAAAGGAGTGATAATGTTCTCCCCGCTATTAGGATGTTGAGTAACTGTCTGTTAATTAGTGGTATCCGTGATGCATGCTTTAGGTTTGAAAATAGAGCATTAATTTATCTTGCTCAACTACTCACACTAGTATTTGGACTAATTAAAATGAGTAATCACATTCCAAAATATATTATCAATACATGTCGCATCATATGAGCCGGGGGTCTTAATTAAATTTATAAAGAAAAAGGGTCCAATAATTGCCATTATATATGTAGCGCCTCAATTAATTATCATTAGAAACGTCATTCCTAGCCCATTTCTATATGCAAGATCTGTTTCTATTTGCTTTACCCCAGCATACAGTGCATAATTACATTACAATTTATACAAGTAATATATGTGCGACGAATTATGAGATCGATGATGCATAATATTTGTCATATAAAGCCATATGACAGTTATAAATTCCAATAAATTAATACTATCTATAATGATAAAAAATCTCGATCTCATGGGATATGTAAAGCTCCTATAATGTGACAACTGACAAGGCGACAATTTTCTCCGATTACATTGCTTTTTAAAATTTACGTACGGGGATGAAAAATGTTTATCTCATTCCTGAGCCACATTGATACATATCACAAAAGTACCAAGATTAGCTGTTAAAGGTATGAACGGAAGATTTGGATGTCGAGCCTAGAAACAAAATACATAGAAAGACCATAATATTGATGACTTAGCTAATATATATTAGGTACCCGGTGCTTGGCATCGGCTTGCCAAACTATTATTTGGCAATATATGATTTTATAATTGTTGAATGGTTGATCCAACGATTCTAATTTAAAAAAAAAAAATTGTATCGTACCGCAGAAACAAAATTTTCTCATCTGATTTTTTTAATTAATTGATGAATTTGCATTATCATATGTAATTACTGATAACTAATAATTAGTTCTCTTACGTGTTTATATATTTTTCGCACTAATTCAACGCATAATAGCGGCCCTCGTTATTTTATAACGAGCTACTTTTCCGTACGTGTGAGTTGTGTTTATATGTACTACAGAAACTTTCCGCGGTACGGAGAAATTACCAAAATGCCCCCCTCTTTTCACACCAAAAATCTACTGTTCACCGTATCGCGGAAACTTTTCGCGGTACAGGTAAATTACCAAAATGCCCCCTGTTTTGACACCAAAAATATACTGTTCACCGTACCGCACAAACTTTTCGCGGTACGTAAGCGGGGGCATTTTGGTAATTTCTCCGTACCGCAGAAAGTTTCTGCGGTATGTTACGAATTTTTTTTTAAATCAGAGCCGTTGGATCAATTATCCAATAGTTATAAAACCGTATATTGCCAAACAGTAGTTTGGTAACCCGGTGCTATAGGTAGCACCCCTATATATTATATGAATAATCTTAATTATGTAGTGCTCAATATTGATATGTATATTATATATATATATATATATAGTCTCTCAAATTTGACCATATAAATGTGACGAATGTATGAAAAAACATTAATCACTACTCAATCAATTATAAATAATGGATTAGGTATAGACTAAAGCTGAGTGTTTTGACCAAAATCTTGCATGGGTTAGATTTAGGCCCACTAGAGGATTAGGGTCCAGGTCCGTGGGGAAAATGAATGATTTGTCAGGCTTCCAAGGGCCCATGGCAGCCCTAGAGGTTACCATATACGTGGCAGTGAGGAAATGTATGGCTTAGGGGCCCAAGGGCATCCCCTTGTGGGTAATCTGTAACCACTACCAGTTATCCAGTAGGGCTTCCGGAGCAGCTTCCATGATGGGGTTACCGGAGGGGGTACCGGAGCCAGGCTACCGGGCGGTACCCCCAGCTTCCGTCGGAAGCCTGATTAGGCAGCCAATTCAGATAAGGCAGACCTCCTACTTTTTAGGAACACGTCTTTACAGTTCTAAGTAGATATATATTCAGTTATTAGAGGATATATGTCATATATACTTGATTAAATCATAATAATTCATACATTCTTGAGATAAACATCAAGGAATGGGCTTCCAACAGTCCTAATACAGCTTGGCAACGTGAATATATACATTATACACGATTATTATCGGAGTGATCAGTCATAATCCCTTCATAAATGAGATAATTCATTATAAACAATCGAACATATCATTTCAAGAACTACATACGGGCTTGATCTCCTATAAATAGGAGTATGTAGGCGGTTTACGAGGCTCTTAGACACTTTGACACCTTGAATAACATAGAGAACGTATACTCTTGTGTGACACATCATTATTAGGGTTCTTGGCAGGCCAACATACGGTCCTTGAGCTCTAATTCCCGTGAATCAAGTCCGATCCTCCGAGGAACCACCTCTCATGTTCTTCGAAAACCCCTAGCCGTGAGCCTTTCTGGGCGGCTAGCCTCTAATCTCTAGCTGTGAGCCTTTCTGGGCAGTTAAACGATTTCGTATTCAATGGCACTATCCCAGCAACGGCCTCCTTGATTTGTTGTGACAAATTCCTCCCACAACAATTGGCGCCCGAAGGAGGGGCCTAAAAAATCGTCGTTTGGAGGAGATATGGCGAGTGACAATTCCGATAGTGATAAGACACCGTCTCAGGACGGTAATGGACGAAACAAAGGTGACAATGGTGATGTAAGCAACAAGACATTATGGACTATTTGGTCACGATGAATGAAAGAGTTAACAGCTTGGAAAAAGGTTCCAAGAAAATGAAAAGGTGGCAAAAGAAGTGTAAGTCGAAGTCGAAAAAGAAGAACGTGACTTCGACAAAGCTGAATTTCGAGTCTGAGGATAATGTTGAGAACAATACAGACTATGTTCCATATGATGAAGAAGAGGCAAGAGAGCCTGAGGCAAAAGAATATGAGGGTGACCAATCGGATGACCCGGAAGCCCAGGGTACCGAAGGCTCACGCACTAGAAGCCTACGTGTCTTTGATAGATTAGGCAAAAATCTGACCTACAAGGACCTTCGTCATAAACTGGGACATACTGGAAACATAGATCAAAAAGATGGTAATGGGGGTTCCCACACTCAGGGTTCCCGGGAACGCAGAGAGAGATCCCACTCGGGAACGCAGAGAGAGATCCCACTCGGTACCCCCAAGGAGTAATTCCAGAAGGTCTAAATCTGATGGCAAGAAGAGTTATAGACAAAGTGACCACTCCTCTGGACATAGGAGCAGGAAATCACGCTCTACCAGGGTCCCTACCGATGAGGGTACCGGCCAGGATTCCAGCTCACACCAGAGCTCGGTTCCCAGGAAGAGCAAGACAGCCTACAAAGATGATGATTCTGGAAGTGATATATTATCAGATGGTGAGAATGGGCAGTTTAAAATGTCTGATTGGAAGAAAGCTTTAGAGAAAATCAAGGAGGAGAAAAAGTTCAAATTCGGAGCCATTTCCGGCTCACCATTCTCTGCAAAGGTAAAGAAGGCACCCTTGCCAAGGTTCTTTAAGATGAATACTGATCTGAAGTTCAATGGTAACTCAGATCCTGTGGAGTACTTGAGCCGTTTTAATACAGAGATGGATGTGTATCAAGTGGAGGACTTGGCTAGATGCAGGTTGCTAGCCTCCACTCTGAGTGGGAACGCCCACCAATGGTTTAAAAGGTTGGTTGAAGGATCCATTAAATCATGGAGAAAGATGGGAGACCACTTTATCTCTCAATTTAGGGCTACCGTTGCCTATGCCCCACCAGTTAACACTCTGGATAATATTAAGCAGGAGGAACGTGAGACTTTAAGGCAATATTTTCAAAGATTTAATGAGCAAGTGCCTAAGGTGAAGAAGGCTTCTGATGAAATCCTGAAGAATTTCCTGATAGCAGGGGTTAGGTCAGGAACCGAATTTTGGAAGGATTTGCAAACTGAGGAGCCCGGAACCCTGGCATGGTTCTACCAACAGGCGGAATGCCACAAAGTGATTGAGGAGTCAATGGCAAAGTTATCCAAAGATTCCAGTTCTAGGGGTTGGAACAGAAACAAGAGGAACCGTTCCTACAGCCCTGAAAACCGAGATTCCAACAAAAGGGCTTCCGGGAGTGGTACCGCCGGTGTGGGAGTCCCTCGTTATGATGACAAGACTGCCCCTATTGCTGTCAATACAACTAAAGACAGAGTTTCTATCAAGGACAGGCTCACTCCAAGGTCGAATTTTCAAAAATATTCAGAGTATACTCCTTTGACTGTCCCCATCGGCCATATTCTTGAAGTGAATGAGAAAAGTGGACTGTTCCATAGGCCTTACTGGGCAGGCCCTCCAGGGAGGAAGGATCAAGGAAAATACTGCGCCTTTCATGAGGCAAATGGCCATAAGACTGCCGATTGCAAGTACTTGAAAGACCAAATTGAAGAATTGATCAGAAACGGATACCTGACAGAATTTGTGGCTCAAGAAGCTAAGAAGTATAAGGAAGGGAGAGACAATAAAGATAAAGCCCCGAGAAACCAGGAAAGGATTACCCGAGCTCCTAGCATCCATACCATCTTTGGTGGCCCTTACTTGGGCGGTGCCAGCCGGAATGCCAGAGATCGGTATGCCCGGGAGGCCCAGGGGAGACCCCTAACAAACGTTTTTCACCTTGCAGAAAGACCCCCTAAGCTGTTAAAAGGGGAAATCGCTGATATTTCCTTTACCGAGGAAGATGCCAAATGGGTTCACCACCCTCATAATGATGCTTTGGTGGTAACCGTGAGTATTGGTGGAATGAATGTGCATAGAGTGCTGGTTGATAATGGAAGCTGAGTGAATATCTTGATATATACTACATTCCAGAAGTTAGGGCTCCTGGATAAAGAGTTATTGCCTACCAACAATGAGCTATATGGGTTTACCGGTAATCCTGTCCAAATCAGGGGAAAGATTAAGTTGTCGTTGACATTGGGTGTGGATCCCTGTATAGCCACCCAAATGGCTAAATCCCTGCAATCCGGCTGTAGATCTAAGGCCCATTGGAAGCCCCTGGCCCTTTGCCATATGAGGAATTGACCTGATTGGAGAGCTTCCGAAAGGTAGAGGTGGTGTGAAACATGCTGTGGTAGCTGTTGATTACTTTACCAAATTGGCCGGGGCAGAACCCTTGGCTACTATCACTGCTAGCAAGCTGAAAGAATTTGTTAAAAGAGCCATTATATGTAGGTACGGGGTACCATGCAAGCTGATTTCACACAATGGCAAACAATTCGATAGTAAGGAAATGAGGAGTCTATGTGAAGACTTGGGAATAAAGAAGGATTTTTCAGCCGTTTGCCATCCCCAAAGCAACGGGCAGACGGAAGCTGTGAACAAAATCATCAAGCACACTCTAAAAGCCAAGTTGAAAGACAAAAAGGGAAGCTGGCCAGAGGAGCTTCCAATGGTCTTGTGGTCTTACAACACTACTCCCAGGTCCACCACCGGGGAGTCTCCTTTTGTTCTAGCCTATGGCTGTGAGGCTATGGTTCCCGTGGAAGTGGGATCCTACAGAAGGGATAACTTCAATCAAGAGACAAATGAGATAAACCAGAGGTTGGCCCTAGATATGGTGGAGGAAACACGGGCTACCGCCCAGCTGAATTTGCGGCTTACCAACAGAGGACTCGCAAATACTATAACAACAAGGTACGCCCTCGACCTCTCATGGTTGGCGACCTAGTGCTGAGAAGAATGAAGCCCAATATGAGGGTTCCGGGCACGGAGCATTTGGAGCAAATTGGGAAGGGCCTTACAAAATAAAGTCTATTTCTTGGGAAGGCACCTACCATCTTGAAGACATGGATGTGAACACTATTCCCCGTGCTTGGAATGCTTAGCACCTTAAGAAGTACTATCAATAAGACTTTTTTCAAAGCAAATGTAAGCCTCTTTCAGGCTTAGGATGAATAAAGGCAACCTCTTAGTTGTGGTTGTGTCATTTCCCTTTCAATTCTTAGGATTTCATGATTTCTATTTCATGATTTCTAGTAGATGCTCGGGGGGTAGTGGATGTACACCCCATCTGGATGAAATTTATGTAATCGTACTCTTTGAATTTCAGTAAAAGTAGAAGTTGAGTGTTTCCTTTTACGTTTACCACTTATAAATACTTGAGAAGAGAAAGATATGGAAGACCTACAAGTATAGTTCTACATGGTAGCCAAGCTACCATCCAGAACTAGGGGGGTAGTAGTGAATACACCTCTTAACTTAATAAGTTGAAATTATCAGAATTTTAAACTTTTCATGATTGTTACCAGACATGTGTGGAACCTTGACTGGATCACATGGCTTACTTGGTCCTTATGGCATGTATGGAACCCTGATCGGCATACATGGATCCCTTCACTTTTCAGGCTTGTGTGGAACCCTGATCGGCACACATGGATCCCTTTATTACCAGACATGTGTGGAACCTTGACTGGCTCACATGGCTTACTTGGTCATTAGGGCATGTATGGAACCCTGATCGGCATACATGTATGTACCATTTTAACAACATTGTAGATAAATGTCAGTTAATATATAACAACAATTGATATATTAATGACAATATAATTAAAAGGTTCCCACATTATTTTGGTATTATCCAAAATTAAATGGTACCGTTTTAGTAGGCGGTGCTCCGACCATAGATATTTTAGTTATTGGTAGGCGGTGCTCCGGCCATATATATTAGTTACGTATAATATATATTAAAATAAAATCATACCTTTCTCAGTTTCGGCAGGGCTTCATGCTTATAACGTGTTATAAATTACTAGCTATATTACCAATATTAACTGCTAGAGAAAGAGAGCAGAGAGATAGAAAAGCAGTATAGAAAGAGATTGCTACTGGGTGTCTCATTTCCATTACCGGATGAATCTATTTATAGGCAAGAGAGCAAGCAAGGGAATTAAAAGTAGTGCAACATCTATCTATTATATATCTAATACAACAACAAGGGGGTTTAGTGAGCAATTTAATTCATGGACTATTTTACCCTTATTCTTACTATATGTTTTTTAGGTTATTTTGGTCTTTTAACATTAACATATTTAGTACATATTAACGTATAATTATTAATTATACATACATACATACACACACATACATACATACACACATACACATATACATACATTTAAGTTGTATAATCTATTAATTTTTTACTAATTTTAATCTATTAATTATTTTATAATTAATACACATATTTATACATACATATATACATACATACATACATACATACATACATACATACATACATACATACATACATACATATATATATACATTTATGTGGATATGTAATAACATATGATAATATTCACTAACATGTACTAGATCTCATTGTACTAATATTTAGATCTATTGTAAATATATATGAATTAAAAATTATAAAAAATATCTCATGAAAAAAAAAATCTATATAGTAGTATCAAACATGCATGTGCATTGTAATCATGCAAACCTTCAATACAACAATGTATATATAACTTCTGTCATACTTTAAGTATTATGTTTACATGACATAAATAAATTCAAATCAATATAAAATAGGAACCTTCGTATGTATATAAGTATAATACAAACTTGTATTAACATTAACAATCGTAAAACTTATCAATCACATCTTTAATACACAAACGCATAAAATAATATAACAAACATAGAATCTTAGTATATATAAGAATTACACCAATCTACATATACAGAAAAAGTTTTAAGTAGATTTTACATGGATAAATCTCATTCTTTGACCACTTCAATGGTGATTAGATCTTTAGAACCTGATAAAGATCCATTTCGACCACGAGAAGATGATGAAGATGTTCTTGGTCCTGAAATTCCATATCTTGGTGCAATTGGTACACTTATGTATCTTGCGAATAATACAAGGCAAGATATTGCATTTGCTGTGAATTTATTTGCCAGGTTTAGCTCTGCTCCGATGGACAGACATTGGAATGAAATCAAACATATATTCCGATATCTTCGTGGAACAGTTGATTTTGGGTTATTCTTCCCGAAAAACTCGACATCTTAGTTTATTGGATATGCAGACGCTGGATATTTGTCAGATCCTCATTTTGGCAAATCACAAACTGGATATGTATTCACATATTGCGGTACAACCATTTCCTGGAAATCAACAAAGCAAACTACAGTGGCAACCTCATCAAATCACTCGGAACTAATTGAAATTCATGAAGCCAGTAGAGAATGTGTTTGGTTGCGGTCTATCATCAAGAATATTCAAGAATCATGTGGATTACCGGACATCACGAGAAATCCCACTGTTATGTTTGAAGATAACACTGCATGTATTGATCAACTCAAAGAAGGTTATATCAAAGGAGACAGAACGAAGCACATTTCACCAAAATTCTTCTATACTCATGAGCTACAAAAGAATGGTGAAATCGATGTACAACAAATTCGATCATGTGACAACCTTGCAGACTTATTCACAAAATCATTACCGAATTCAACATTCAGGAAACTGCGACATAACATTGGAATGCATCGACTCAAGGACATGTTGCAACAAAACTTCAGTGAATAATTGGTTTTCTTCCAAGGGGAGACTATACTCTTTTTCCTTCATCAAAGATTTTATCCCACTGGGTTTTTCTTTGAAAAGGTTTTAACGAGGCAGTCTATGATCCGTATTAAAATGACAATCAAAGGGGAGTGTTGTAAAGTGATTGTCACTTTTGTTAGGTGGAACAGTAAAGTTAGGCTAATAAAGAAAATGTTGCACTACTTTTAATTCCCTTGCTTGCTCTCTTGCCTATAAATAGATTCATCCGGTAATGGAAATGAGACACCCAGTAGCAATCTCTTTCTATACTGCTTTTCTATCTCTCTGCTCTCTTTCTCTAGCAGTTAATATTGGTAATATAGCTAGTAATTTATAACAGAAAAGGCTATATAAGAGCAACTCCAAGAGATCCCTTATACGACCTCCTAACTCAAATTATAAGGGATTATGTTTAAAATTGTGCTCCAACAGACTCTTAACTTTTTCTTAAAAAGTTAAGAGCATCATGTCATCCCTTATCTTTAAGGGCTCCCTTATTTCACTTTTATCAATAAAATATTATTTTTCCTCCTCTTTCCAATTGTTTCCCTCTTTTTTGTTCTTGCTTCCTTCCTTTTATTTATTATTTAATAATTATAAGGATCAATTATAAGGAAGCTTGTTGGAGTTGTCATACCTTATAATATCCTAAATCATTAAGAGCCTAATATTTTATAATATTTATAAGGAAAACATAAGGAGGCTGTTGGAGTTGCTCTAAGCGGGTTAAAAACATTATTAGCACTTTCATTAATATATAGTAAAAGGTAATTTCTTTTAAGGCGGCAGAACTTGGGGCCCTTGAGGATATCAATATTTTATCTTACATTCACCAAAAGGAGAAGGGAGAAAGTGCAGGAAAGCACTAGAGACTGATACCGTCGTCCCTCTTATTTCTTTACATATTTTTTCGGTGCTTAACACACATTTAAGGTTTTTATAAAGTATAGTTTCGTAATTTATTTTTAAGATTTTTTTGCATAAAAGTTTAATGTTTAAACTATTATATAAAAAAAGAAAATATTAAAGATAAATTACAAAATTATACTTTGTATCTGTGCACACTACCCAGTGGGACTGAGAAAGTACTAGACAGTATACACTAGGGGATTATTAAAGAAAAGCACGAGAAATATAAAAGGGGCCGGGGGAGGCAGGAGGCGGAGATAGAAGATAACATGCAAGTCAATATTTAGATGGGGAGAAATTAAAGGCCAGAAGGGCATAATTCATAAGTACTACTTCTTTAGTCTTCAAATAAGTTTCCAGTTTCTTCTGGATACGTTTGTTAACATGCACTTTTAATCATTAATATCTTCAATTTCGTATTAGTATTAAATATTAAAATTTTACTGTATTAAAGTACTTATAAATACGAATCTAACAATATCACTCCTGACTATATTTGGTCTTATAGATCTATTACTACGCCGAGTGTTACTTTGGCAAGATATCATCAGGGCTAGTGTCTCTTTTAGTACCCGGGATATATTTCAAGATTTTGGCAAAGATGATTGAAGAACATATGAAATTAAGATAAAACTATCAAGGGATAAGGCAAGTTTACTAACTTTTCATCTTTATATATATAGTTGACAATAGTATTTCCCTTTGAAATTCAAGTAATCTACTCTCCTGCTATTTGAATTACTATAAAAGTTCTGGAGTCATTACTTAAGAGTAAGAACTTGAAAATGTTAATTCCTTATCTAGAAAATTATTTGAAGATTATAAAGAATGTGAAAGTTTTATTTATTTTTATATTGAAATGATTTTTTTTTGGTGTGATAGTTATTCTTTAAAGGATTTTTAAAGGGGTTTATTAATGGCCTTCGTGGCTGGAGTTTCTATTGGCCTTTGTGGCTGGGGTTTGTTATTAGCCTTTGTGGCTGGAGTATATTTTGCCAAAGTGGCTGTTAAGGTCGGAGGACCTATTTTACATTGCATGTAATGGGGGGAACACTACCGGGCTGATCACCTGTAAGAAGAGTTGTTATTGATTCGCTATTCAGGGAGTAATAACCTATTATAGTGTTTTTAAAGGCTTGAACTTTTTATTGTTATATCTTATTAGTATTCTTGCTGAGCATTAGTCGCTCACGTTTGAAAATTTATGAATATTTGTCAGCTAAGTATTAAGAAGGCATAGGCTAAACCTCTAAATAGAAAGATGCTGGTCAGACAAAAGTGGTATGCAAACTGTGTAATAAAGCTGTGATTTCAGTGTTTAGCAGGCCATGTAAGCTCCAAGAGTAAGGAGACTCAAATGTGGAAATAGATGGAAATGTTATTGAACAGAGCAAGTGATGGTTTGAGGCAACTATGTAAGAGCTATTTTGATATAATTCTTTGCCAAAGTTTGGATATCAGGTAAGGATTATGTAATATGTTGTGTGTAATATTGTTAAAGTAATCCAGATAGATTGTGACGAGTTATATATACAGTGTACTAAAATTTGGGGCGTTACAGTCGTAGTACTCCTCGTCATGAAATGACCTGGTCAACCAATGAACATGTTATATTGTTTACAGGAATAAAGTGTTTAAATAATATTGGGTATAAACCCAACAATGATAGAACTCGGATTTTTATGTCAACTGAAATGATTGACCCAAATTAGTGTATCGATCTTTTTTCAATTAGCAAGTTTGAAGTTTGAACGTAATTGTTCAATGAGTAAACTATCTTACTTTTAACTAGATTATAACAAGTAAGAAACAGAAAAATTTAGTTAGATTTATATTGTTAACAGGTACATATTGAGAGAGACAGAGAGATTGTTTAGAGAGAGAGAGACATGATTTTCGGATATAGGTTTTTTTCTTTCTTTCTTTTTTTTTTTTTTTTTGAGGGAAACTGCTAGATATAGTAAAATAAGGATAAACGATCCATGAGTACATACGGAGCAATCTCTGATGGGTAACAATATTCCCATACTTGTTCAATCCCGAAAGGAATGAATTTAGCTAGATGGTGGAATATAGTATACCTTTTCATAAATGCAAGTGCAACATAGGAGAAAATACAACTCAAAACTCCTATTCATCTTATCCTGTAAGTCCCTTCGCCATTATTCTATTTGTATTGTTTTATTAAACTATTGGTACTAATAAGAAGGATGCTGATCTAATGCAATCATGACATTCCTCCCTTCTTCAAATGTACCCTGATGTCAGGGCCTTCCGCTAGAACACTTTTAGATTCCTCAGTGACTTCAAACCAATCATGCATCCTGGAAAGAGCATCAGCCACGGTGTTGGCTTTCCCTCTTTGGAGTATTGTATATCCCATTAACTTGCTTATCCATTTCTATTGCAGCAAGTTACATATCATTTGCTCAGTTAGAAATTTAAGTGCCCCATGTTCTGTCTTGATATAAAAAAATTTGTCCAATAAGTATGGTGTCCATTTCTTAACAGCTAAAACCACGGCCGCCATAAGCTCTTTCTCATAGTTTGACATAGCTTGACCCTTAACTCTCAAGTAAACCAACAGTCTACCGTCTTGTGTCAGAACTGCTGCAATGAGCTTTACTAAAGTAAGCCAATAGTCTACCATCTTGTGTCAGAACTGCTCCAATACCTGTGTTGGAGCCATCTGATTCATATATGTGTATTCATATTTCATACACATAAGGAAATTAGGATAGGGAACGGATGGAGGCAGCGTTGATTACAACACTTACCTGGGTTTAAATTGGCAGGCGATTGAGTGATTGTAGGCATGGAGGCAAGTAGGCAAGTAGGCAATGGTTAAATTAAATAAATATTTCTTGTTAAGGCCTCATCATGAGTGATTAAGTTGTTAAAAGTTGTTTGATGTTTATAGATAGAAAGTCTAGATTCATGATAAATACTGGAATGAGAAAAATCAGCCATCAGGTATATTAACAGTAACAGCGTGGCCATTTCGAAAAGCATTTTCATGCGAATAGATTGCCAACAGAACTCAAGAAAGATGGACACCAGCAATAGGAGGAAGAAATTTCAGGGAAACTAACCTTGCAAACAGAAATGTATAGTAAAGCGACGACAGAGGTTGTTGTCGCCAGTGCCAGAGTCAGGTTGTCGGAGATTATGTGTGATTTAGGTGGAGATTTCAGGATTACTGAGGAGGGCATGGGAGGGTCTTCAGAGCCAAGAAGATTGGAGAGGAAAGAAGGAAGGATTTGAAAGAAGGAAAATGAATCAGACCATGAGATGTGACATATTTGCATGCATTTTATTTAGCATCAACAGCACTGTTAGCTTACCATAGCAAACCTATACAGAACTCTCCTGTTACCAGCAAATTAAATAAAAGTTATAAAACAATGAAGCAACTAATCAGAACTAAGCCCCTCTCTGAACTTTGGCAAATTCAGCTTGAGAGGTCAAATATCACTAATCAAACATTTCGAAATACATGCTTCCATTCTACAAGAAATATAAACTGTGTCACTGTGACAAGGGACAACACATGATTGTACATTTGAAATTGATTCTTTTCCATTTTCCTGATAATATCTTCGACTATTAGCAAATTAACATCATTAAATTGATAGAATATAATAACCGCATACAGACTGCAATACAAATCCTCAAAAATGATCTTTCCTACTCTTTTCTCAGGTGTACAGTACAGCGAGCCTTAACGCACTTATAAATAGAGCGGGCAATCGGATCGTGTCGTGTACTTTCGTGTCGTGTATTTTCGTGTTTCGTGTACTTGAAGGTGAAACCCCTATCCACCCGAAACAGGATTCGTGTACTTGAATATGAAACCCGTATCCACCCGAAATGAATTCGTGTATTTTCGTGTCGTGTTTCGTGTATATATTATATAAAATTAAAAATAAAATTTAGTTAAAATTTATTAGTAAATATTATATTCATATGAAATATACATTAAATATTTTACATTTCCATATATAAATATAAATACAACTCTATAAAAACTTGTAAATATGTATATTTTTGTGTAAAATATATATCCTTATAAAAAAATATTAATATATACATAAAATTCATAAGTAGTAAATTATTAACATCTTTATTTCGTGTACTTTCGTGTACTTTCGTGTACCCAAAATGAAAACCCATATCCGACACTAAATCTATCGTGTAATTTCGTGTTCGTGTACTTTCGTGTTTCGTGTACTAAAAATCAAAACCCATATCCGTATTTTTTCGTGTCGTTTCGTGTCGTGTTCACGTGTCGTGTACCAAATTGCCAGGTCTACTTATAAATCCTAAAAAAATTGCTGTATATCAAAATTTTGATTTTTCCAATCCCAGTTATAGTTATTCCCTCTTTCTCTCTACTTGTAAAAAACTATAGGACCTGCATTCTTTTCTATTTTCTTCACAGATAATTAAATATCTAGTAGATTTCACTAGGGAACCGGAGAACTAGAGGTTCTGCTTCTGCATTACAGTGTTTCTACAATTTTTGTCTAGCAAACCCCTTGATTCCCACGCTTCTTCCACTCGCATTTCACACACACGTAATAAGAAAGTGTTGAGACATAACAAATATGTCGCACACGTCCTACCATATTTTTTCTTCAGTTTTGCATGCCGACGTATGAAACTATAGGGTAAATTAATATATTTGGTCTGTAATCTTGTTAAATTTTGTCAATTGATTGTGTAAATTTATAAAATGATTAATTTAAATACGTGAATATGTAAATTTATGTCCATAAAAAATTACAGGCCTCTGAGTCATCCCCGAATTCAAATCCAGACCCGGCTTAGACCCAAGCACCCGCATGGGCCTATGTGAAATTTTATTCTGATAAAAACAAAAACAACGAACTACTTCTCATGATCGGTGATCCCATCTTATTTTTACTAACCGACCCTAGTTCATTTAACTAATGAAAGAAATAGTTGTAGCTAGGCCAGTCAATGGAGCGAGAATCCGATCCGATCCAAATCCGGGACTTTAAATGGATATGGATTCACCAAAATAAAATCCGATCCAAAATTTGATTCGATTAAAAAAATCCCATAATAAATGGAGCGGATATGGATTTAGTATGATCCGATCCGTTAATGATCCGATCCGAATATGTTTTATATATATCATATTATATATTAATATATTAATATATATATATATATATATATTATAAATTAAAAATAAATAAAATTAAGTTTAAGTTAATTTATAAGTTGCGAGTGTAGGATTCTTTTAAGTATCTTGAGTAGTTATTCTAACTAACTTCAATACCCGTGCAAGGCACGAGATTGCTCTAATTTATGATAAAAAAAAAATTATTTTTCTCATTGTGCGTTGATGTTAATGTTCGATGATCCTATTGTGACGATAAATATCTTTTTAGGTATGCATAAATTTTTTGAAATATGAACCTAAAGAGACCGATATTTTGTGTCTCTATATTTTGATTGTTGTTTTTAGAGTGTTGATGCGTTTCTTGCGAATAGAGTTAGAAAAATACTTAACGAATGTACTTTCAATGTTTTTCGTAAGTTTATTAGGATGATCATCTCATAATCTATTGAACTGTTACATTTACATACAAGTATATATTATGGGATTATATGAATATGACTTATGATTTAATACTACTACTAAGTACTATTCAAGCTTCAATAATTCGTTTTATGGATTTATAAAATATGAATTCATAAAAATAAGGTCATTGTTATAGATGTTAAAGGTTCAATTCTCACTTATGTGACGCAATTTAAATATATTGTAGATTTTAATTTCAGAGGACGCTATGGTAAATCATAACAAATTGAGAAACATAATGGTAAAATTTGATAGATTAAAATGTGGCATGTTGCCCTATCATAATTTATCATTTCATATTCGCTAGTTACATCAGTCCCCATATACTGTAATTACTACATGTCCGATTAATTGTCTAGGATACATGCCTATAATTTGATATAAAAAGTTCGACCATACACGAGTTATAAACGTATTAGGTCATAATTAACATGCATCAGTTTAGTAATCGACTCTCCCAAATTGCAATTCACATCACATGTATCGATTAAGTATTCGAATCTCCCAAAAAGATTCGGGAGAAAGTGATGTGTCATAAAAAATACATTTTCTAAGAAGACAATCATTAACAAAAATTAAGATCATTCAGAATTTAAATGAGTACAAAGAATTTATTATCACATTTCTAATCTGGATATTATAAATTGTATAATTATACAATACCTTTAATATTTTTTACATCACTTTAATAATTATTTTATTCTAAATTTTATTAATTTTAGTAAGTCATATTATATATATGTTTTCAAAATTTGACTTAAAATAACTAATTTTTTCTTGTTATTAGTATTTTGACTTTTAAATAACTAAAATTTGGGCTGATTAGAGGTTAAAAAATACGTATCTTATTTTTGATTTTATCACTATTTAAAATTATCAAGTATATAAAATTTATTTTAAGACAAGTGCATGTATTAGACATGTTCTTTTAATACAAGTACATGCATTGGAGTGCTTTCACTTTATACTTACGGAGTATATCTTATTTTTGACTTGATCACTATTTTTGTGAAATTTAAAAAATTTATTTGAATCAAGTGTATGCAATGGACATGTTCTATTGGTGCTTTCATAAATAATTAAAATAATGATGATTTTTTCACGCAAAATGCGCTTCAATTGTTTTATGTAAGATCCAATCACATTTTTCAACTTTCGTATGAAATAAAATAATACAAATTTTATTAAAATGAAGTGGACATATAGATTTTTGTATATATGTAAATAATAATATGTAAAATTATAAAACAAATATTGATCAAAAAACACATGATTGATAGGTAAATAATATATGACATACACTCTCACACTGGTCAATGTATCTAATGAATCATAAAATTTAATCAAATATACATGTAGTTGAATGGTCATAAAGGTGAAATTGAATTCATGATTAGTATATTCCTTATGTCAAATGTTCGACCATCATCTATATCATAATATTTTTTTTACTTGACTTGACATTTAGGGCATTTTTGTAAAATTAAATGGATTAAAATGTGACATGCTGTGGTATGCATATAAGTATTTAGATTTTTACGTGTTCATTAACCATTTTTTTAAAAAAACATGCATTAAAATTTAATAAAAAAAATAAATATTTAATAAATTTATTATAATTATCTATGTATTGCAAATACTAATTACTAATATTATTTTATTAAATCTAATGATTTCGAAATATCTAAGTTCACTACATATCATATATCACTAATTTATACTTAACTATAACATAATAAAAATAAATATGTAAATGTAAAACGAAGAAATGATTAAAATATCTTAGAAATCAATATACCAAATATTCTTCCTTCATCACCCGAGATACATAGCATATTTATGACCTACAACACAAGTGATTGATTAGCCTAGTGGTAAAGTGATGGGCAAATGAATGGAAAGACCTAGGTTCGATTCTCACCATCAACAACTTTTTTGGAAAATAACTTTTTTAAATGGATTAAAATGTGACATGTTGTGGTATTATATATATAATAGATAATAGATTGCCCACTGGCCAGGAGCAAAAAATGGTGTTGCATAACCGTATGCAAGCATTAACTTTAATTTTCGTACTTATATTTTCATTTCTTTGTTCTGCCTTTTTCTTTCTGGTGAACTTAGGTCGCTTGGTTTCGTGCCCATTTTCGGAATCTTGAAGTAGTTCATCTATTAAGCAACTTCATTTTAATTTATTATTATTCTAGAAAAATTGTATCTGTGTTTAAACTTTTAGGATTATGTTGAAATTTGTATTTAAATTTTCGATATGAATATTTTGTTTGTGTTTTGAATTCGCCCAAAGTTGTTCAAAATTCAACATTTTATTTATTTAAAAGATTTCTCTTTTAAATATAAATGGATCCGAATATCCGATACGAAATCCGAAATCCGAACGGATCCGGATATGGATCGGCCTGTATAAAATCCGGGACCGATCCGATCCGAATCCTAAACCGATAAAATAAATGGATATGAATATGGATTTAGTTCGATTCGATCCAAACCCGATCCAGGCCAAGTTGTAGCCTCTTCTTTTTAAGTCTATTGGGGCCTTATTTGATAATTCGGCATTGGGCTTCTCTGAGTTGGAGCGTTCCGGTCCAAATTCTAGTCCTGAACTCGCCCCAATTCCCGAAATGATATTTTTGCTTCTCGATCCTCGTTCCGAATGGGGAAAGGCGATATTTATATATCTTTTTAAAAAAAATAAATAACTTACTTTTAAAAAATAAAATAAACCAAACACACACAATTTTTTCCGTATTTTCTTCAATAAATTTTCATAACAGATTAGGACATGTGTTCTCTAGTTTTACAATCAAATTTCCTTTTCACAACCAAAATGTTCAATAGATCAGATATTTTAAGTAGAACTCGACTACATCCACAAACCACTCCTATTAATTTTAGCAGAAGAATGCTGATTATCAATGATACTATCCACAATAAGATCAAACTTCACATCTTTTGTAACCTGTTACCACCAATGTGGTAACCACTATTGTCCCTAGGCAGACCCCTGCCTTTTGTTACGATTTTATTAAACCCTTACTCAAGAACATGTTGGAGCAAGAACCGTAGATGTGAGAAACAAAAAAAAACTTTATAATTAATCATAATTGTGCTACAACTCAACCCATAACATATATGAGAAGGAAGTACATGGGAGGACAGAAGGGTCAATTGACAGATAAAATGGAGGGCACAAGTGGAAATTAAGTACTCCGGGGCACAGAAGTAATTTGACTGGGAAGTATAAAAAGGAAAAATAAAGTTAGAAGAAGGCATCGATCAATTTGTTTAGGGTTTGGATCTAGGAGAGCAGCCACCTCTCGAATGTGTGCTAATTGTTATCTTTCAATAGGGTTTAATTATTTATCATTCATTCCGTATTTGTATGCTCGAATTGTCAAACATCATATTTCCAGTAATTATAGAGTTGCTTATAACAAACGGTGGTCGAATTTTACATCGTATTAAGTAGTCTCTAGCAAAGTGGTATCAGAGCACTACTACGATCGATGGCGCCACACATTGATGGTGAGAGATTGAAGCGACTCGAAGAACAGCTAGAGACAAACTAGAGAACGATGCGAATGACCATCGCTGTCGAGGTGGCGGCGGCACTTAAAAGCGCCGTAGCGGTGATGCAAGAAGCTCTAGCTAACCGATTTATGTCTCGATTTGAGGAGATAGCGAAGCTACAAGATAACAAGATCGTTGAAGCCATCAGTCGTTTGGAGGGAAGAGTCAACCGCTTAAGAGAAAATTAGGAGTCCCACATCTCATCCCTCAAAACAAACCAAATACAGTTCCAATCGAAAATCAGATATGCTATTACCAACCTACAAACGACCCAATCCCTACATATGGAAGGAGGAAATGGTAGATTCGAGGGTTTTTTGGGCAATGGCGAAGGGAGTAGTAATTGGTGTAAAAATGGGGGTGGAGCAGCTGGAGTCGGGTCGGGAGCTGGACCTGGGTTTAACAACGGGTCGGGTTTTGGATTCGGAAATGGGTCAGGCTTCGGAATGGGTCTCCATCCGTATGAGGAAGCTGGGCGCAATTCATGGAGACATAAGAGAATAGACTTTCCTCAATTTGATGGTACCAACCCCGATGGGTGGATTCTCAAAGTTGAACGTTTCTTTAGTTTCTATGAGCTGACAGAGGTAGAAAAGGTCGAGGCCACAGTGGTAGCACTACAAGGGCAGGCTTTGTCTTAGTTTCAATGGGAACATAGGCGTCGAACTATAGGTCGATGGGATCAGGTGAAAATTTTGTTAAGACGACAATTTCGTTCCCAAGATGCAGGCATATTACAAGAGCAATGGCTGGCTCATAGGAAAGAGGGGATAGTGACCGACTACAGATTGCGTTTTATTGAGTTTTAGCACCTCTAGAAAATGTTTCGGAAGAACTGACTTTGGGACAATTTCTCAATGGATTAAGGGATGACATCAAGGCTGAGGTTCGGCTATTGGGCCCACTCACAGTGGATCACACCATGGAACTGGCACTCATGGTGGAAGAAAATATTCGTTTTGGTGGATATAAGGTGGAGACTAACAAGGTAGGGTACAGTACGGCGACTAACTCCAACAATGGTTCAGGTCAATTTTTCACTTTCTCTCGTGCAAATACTGTAGTTTCGTCCCCAAGATCAGGGGACTCCCCATTTGTCATATCTAGTGGAAGCAGCCCCTTACCAGTAGCCAAGCCTTTAGGGGAGATGAGACGTTTAAATGAAAAAGAATTATAAGAGAGGCGAGCAAAAGGGTTATGTTTCAAATGTGACGGGAAATGGGGTGTGGGCCACAAGTGTCAAAAGAAGGAGCTGAGTGTTTTGCTAACCCAGGAGGAGTTTGGGGGCGATGATGACTGCGAGGGAGAGGAGTTTGAAGGAAATACAGAAGCAGGACACACCAAGATGGACTCCCCAGAAATTTCCTTAAATTCAGTAGTGGGATTAACCAGTCCCAAAACTTTCAAATTAAGGGGGGAAGTGAACGGGAAAGAAATCATAGTAATAGTGGACCCGAGGGCAACCCATAATTTCATATCGACGCAAGCATTTGAGGCTTTGGGGGTTGAATGTAATGGTACGGCATCGTTTGGGGTGTCACTACGGACATGAGAAACATTGAATAGCCAGGGGTTATGTTAATCCGCGGTTGTGCGGTTGCAAGGAATTACGATTGTGGAGGACTTTCTACCGATTCAACTTGGGAATTCGGATTTGATACTTGGGCTCAAATGGTTGGAGAAGTTGGGCAACACTACGGCCAACTGGAAATTGCAGAAGTTTTCATTTAAATTAGGGAAGGATACGATGACCTTACGAGGGGATGCTTCCCTGGGAAGATCTGGCATTAGCCTAAAAGCCATGCTGAAAACATTGAAGAAACAAGGGCGGGGATATATAGTGGGATTCAATTGTTTGAATGCTGTAGGCCTACCAGAACCGCACTCAACAAATAGTACTACAATGGAGGAAATTCCCCCCTTCTTGGCAACCGTGGTGGACACCTACCAGTCGGTGTTCAAACTACCAGCAGGCCTTCCTCCCCCTCGCCACCGAGATCATCATATTATTTTGAAAGAAGGCACGGATCCTATGAATGTACGGCCGTATAGATACCCACATGCACATAAAGATGAAATTGAGCGATTAATACACGATATGCTAGCTGCTAGGATTATACAATTGTCGAGTAGCCCTTTTTCTAGTCCCGTGCTCTTGGTGAAAAAGAAGGATGGATCGTGGTGGTTTTATGTAGATTACCGAGCCCTCAACAAGGTGACGGTTCCGAACAAACACCCGATTCTAGTTATTGATGAGTTATTGGATGAATTGAAGGGGGCAGGGGTGTTCACTAAACTAGACTTAAATTCGGGCTACCATCAGGTACGGGTAAGTAGGGAGGATGTGCCTAAAATGGACTTTAGGACACACGAGGGTCACTACGAGTTCCTAGTCATGCCGTTTGGGCTGACTAACGCCCCAGCGACATTTCAAGCAATTATGAACGAGGTTTTTTGACCTTACCTACGCAGGTTTGTGCTCATTTTTTTTACGATATCCTCATTTATAGTACCACCAAGGCAGACCATGTTCAACATGTTACTACTGTACTGAAAACACTGCGCCTTCATCAATTGTATGCTAACATGGGTAAATGTGAGTTTTGAAAGGAAAAAGTTGCGTATTTGGGACACTTAATCTCCCGCCATGAAGTGGTTGTCGACCCAACTAAAATACAAGCCATGTTAGATTAGCCCATTCCCAAGAACCTAAAGCAACTTTGCGGGTTTCTAGGGCTGACCGGGTACTACAAAAAATTTATCAAAAATTATGCCAACTCGCATGCCCTCTCACAGAACAGTTAAAAAAGACAGTCATGGTTGGTCCCAGGGTGAAACTACAACTTTCAACAGCCTTAAACAGGCCCTGATGATAGCCCCAGTGTTACATATGCCTGACTTTGAGGTTCCCTTTGTTTTGGAAATAGACGCGTCTGGCTATGGGTTGGGAGCTGTGTTACTTCAAAACGAGCACCCCATTGCACATTTTAGCAAAATATTGGGGCAAATGGCCCGTTTAAAATCTATTTATGAAAATAAGCTTATGGCAATTGTGTTAGCAGTGTAGCGTTGGCGTCACTACCTATTGGGCCACACATTCATCATAAGAACCGACCAACAGAGTCTGAAATTCCTTATGGAGGTGTACAAACCAGGCTGAAGTAACAAGGCTACGAATGCTCTATCCCGTGTTAATGCAGATTTGGGGACATTGTGC
This sequence comes from Saposhnikovia divaricata, assembly GCA_036435485.1. Taxonomy (NCBI): domain Eukaryota; kingdom Viridiplantae; phylum Streptophyta; class Magnoliopsida; order Apiales; family Apiaceae; genus Saposhnikovia; species Saposhnikovia divaricata. Next base: position 49,372,423 of record CM071596.1, on the reverse strand, counting down.
AACATGGTTTCAGTTGGAGGAGTGTCTTGGCAGCAAGTTCACCAAGAGATACAAAAGGATGGTTATATTCAGAGTTTGAAGGGCGATTTAATGGCAGGAAAAGTGCTGCCGAAAGGGTTTGAGCTTGTTCAAGGGATTGTACAGTACAAAGGTAGGGTTGTTGTACCCCTCACCGCTGCTATTGTGTCTACTTTATTGAAGGAATATCATGATTCACCCATGGGAGGGCATTCGGGTGAGTTCAAGATGTATCAGCGTATTGCTAGAGAATGGTATTGGTTGGGTATGCGAAAGACAGTATCGAAGTATGTTAGGGAGTGTGTGACTCGTCAACAGCAAAAACAAGCTTCGTTGATTCCGGCGGGACTCTTACAGCCGTTACCGGTTCCAGAAAGAATTTGGGAAGATGTTTCACTTGATTTTGTTGAGGCACTACCCAAATCTCATGGCGTGGACACGATATTGGTAGTAGTCGACCGTTTGTTGAAATATGCCCATTTTATAAGTCTTGCTCATCCGTTCACAGCTCCTGGCGTCGCAAATTTTTTTATTAAAGAAATAGTAAGGGTTACATGGGTTTCCTTCCACCATCGTGTCAGATCGGGATTAAATTTTTTTAAGCTTGTTCTAGAAATAACTCTTCAGATTTCAAGGGGTTGGGTTACATCGCATTACGGCTTACCATCCCCAAATGAATGGTCAAACCGAAGTCGTCAATAAGACATTAGAGGGATACCTGCGCTGTTTTATACAAGGGAAATCGAAGGACTGATCTACTTGGTTGCCCTGGGCCGAATTCTGATGCAATAAATCTACCCACTCACCCACTAAACATTACCTATTTGAGATTGTGTATGGAAGTCAACCACCAAAGCTCATCCGCTTCACAGAGGGTAGTACTGCTGTCGCATCCTTAGAGCAATTGTTACAAGAAAGAGATGCGGTTCTGGATGATTTAAAGTTTCATATTCTCCAGTCCCAGCAATACATGAAAGCTCAAGAGGATAGTCACAGGAGAGAGCTCGAGTTTCAAGTAGGCGACAATGTGTTTTTGCGGTTACAGCCCTATCGACAAACTTCCCTGGCCACGCGACACAATGAGAAGCTCTCCCCTCGTTTTTATGGGCCATTCACGGTCATCACCAAAGTAGGAAAGGTTGCTTACCGCCTTCAGTTACCACCCACATCGAAAATCCATAACGTGTTTCACGTTTCTCAAATGAAGAAGGTAGTGGGAAATACCAAAGTGTCGAGCTCTGTACCTGCTCAATTAACATCAGACATGGTTATGGAGGTGGAACTATAAGAATTATTAGAAGTTCGCACCCGCCTACAAGGAGCACTTCCAGTTCAAGAAGTCTTGATTAAATGGAAGAATTTACCGAGTTGGGAAGCTACTTGGGAGGATTATGACAGTGTCAACCTACGCTTTCCTCATTTTCACCTTGAGGACAAGGTGTAGTGCGACACCGGGGTAATGCTACAACTCAACCCATAACATATATGAGAAGGAAGTACAGGGGAGGACAGAAGGGTCAATTGACAGATAAAATGGAGGGCACAAGTAGAAATTAAGTACTCCGGGGCACAGAAGTAATTTGACTGGGAAGTATAAAAAGGAAAAATAAAGTCAGAAGAAGGCATCGATCAATTTTTTTATGGTTTGGATCTAGGAGAGCAGCTACCTCTCGAATGTGTGCTAATTGTTATCTTTCAGTAGGGTTTACTTATTTATCATTCATTCCGTATTTGTAAGCTCGAATGTCAAATATCATATTGCTAGTAATTATTGAGTTGCTTATTACAAACGGTGGTCGAATTTTACATCATATTAAGTAGTCTCTAGCAAATCGTAACATGTTTAAGCTAAGGAAGATGAAAGAACAAATTAGTAGAAGAAAGTTAAAAACTTGCTTTACTTGAATTATTAAGATGGGCACAGGCCTTGTAGCATAACAAACTGAAAGGAAAAACACTTAATATTACAAATTTATTGTATAGCTTTAGGACCACACATCCTTTTGATTAACTTGTAACACTTTATTCACTACTAATGCATGCCCTTAATAACTATATTTTTTAAAGCTTTTTAGTAAAAACTCTCTCTCCCTTAAACAGTTCTCACGCCGCCATAATTTTCTTTTCCGATGAGAGTCGGCCGCCATTAATTCCGCCATCCTCTTCTTCTTAGCTTCCTTCTCCTCCATCTTTCTCCAATCAAGCCATCATCCACCTTCACAAATCCATCTATTCCTTCCACAAATTGAAGTTTTTTCCAAATAATTTCAAAAACCAATTCGAGTTTCTTAGATCTTCGATTTAGAGCTCGAAATATAATTACACACATTTCTCAGACTTAAAATCTCCTGCTTAACATCATTTCAAAGTTTGGTGTTAATCCGGAATATTTGAATTTTTGATTTGTATCGCCTTAGGCGAAGTATTGCTTGATGCATTCGTCTCGCTTTATGTGTGTGTCTTGCTTTATGCGTGGTTCTGATTGTCTTTATGTTTATGTGTATTGTTTTTCAGTGTTGGATCTGGTTAAAATGATTTTGTTAATGTTTTCTTGGATCTGCAAAGCCCGTATCGAAACTGACGCGGTGGGAATTATTGCAAAAGCTCACCTTTCATAACTAAAGATTGTTCTTTTTTTTGGTGTCTCCACTTTCGGCATGTCTATAGCTGGTATCCGACATGTAGATACTGAGGTGGTTCTTTCCCAACCTCAGTCTGTATGGGGGAACAGTGGGCTATCAATGATTTTTATGTGATTAGGTCAATTGTGATACTGCTACTTTCAGGGATGGTGGTGCAATATGGATCACTTGGGATGTCTACTTTTTCATTTTTAGCTTCAAGAATTTTTAAATTCAGTTCAAGAATTTTAAAATTCAATGTGTTAAACGATCAGGAAACAATTCAACTAATTGTTATTAGTTTGTTATTTGTTTTCCAACCTGGTTGTATTGGCAGTTGGGGATTTGTCCCGGTTGTGTTCAATTTTTAATGAATCTTATTTCTTTCTGGCAAAAAAAAAAAAAGCATGCCCTTAATTGATGCCCCATTCATATTTTAGCTCATGCTTTATCTCTTCAACTTCATTCTGAAACAATACCATTGTCACTGCATGCCATTAATTGATGCCCCATTCATATTTCAGCTCATGCTTTATCTCTTCAACTTCAATCTTAGACAATACCATTGTCACTTTTATTCCCTTGTCACCATCTTTTATCAACGGAAGAACCAAAACTGCCCCATTGTCTCCAACTCCATCGATAGTATAATTTGCATAGACAATTTTCACTCCCTTCAGTTCCATCTCGTACATTTTCGAGTCTTCAAGGTTAAAGAATGTCAAGTTTGCCCCGTATATTATACAGTCCAAGTTTTCATCCTCTTTATCAATCAACTCATGAATCATCTCTCGCTCGTCAACTTGTTTCTTGGAAATCAACTCAGCTAGTTGTAGTACATCAGCATCAGTGACATTTCCATCAAATTCAACTGTCCTCACAACTTGCCTATTAGTTGGCAATTCATTTCCATTGCCATGACAAATGTTAGTACATATTGTCACAGATTCTGACATCAACTCTTTTCTTATCTTAACAAGAGATTTCCATATTATAGCAGAGATATATTAAAAAGGCCTGATATTTTCACTTGGGCCTAGCCCACAAATGTTGAACAGCAAATGATGAAGTTGTTTTCCAGTGATATCAAAAGAATGTGTTCTCATTTTGCAATTATTTGGAGCTACCCAATAATCTCCAACAGGGCCTACTCTTCTGAGTGAAAATGAGTTTGTGGGAAAAGAAGGGAGTTTGTAAATCTCAGAGCTTGGGTCTTCTGTAGGCTGACGTGGCAGTTGTCCTCCAAGAATCTGGGCCCACATTGTGATGAAGGCTGAAGCTGTGAATATATCTCTAAGAATGTGAGACCAGCTAAGGCCCATAGACATTCCTCCACTCTGGAACCATGTGAACTAGACCAAACCAAGAAATGGAAATTCATTGTAAATTAATTGCAACCGTACCAGCTAAGTCGTGTAGAGTTTTCAATAATTAATTCAGGACAATTATGAATGGATTGTTTATTAATCTCCAACTCTTGCTATTTAAGCTCCAAACCCTCCTTTATTATAACTTCTTGATACCTACAATAAAACATTAAATTTATTAAATAAAAATTTAAATCAATGCAAAATAACTTAAATATAGGGACAATATTAAGATTAAATACACACTTATCACTGAAATACCATTTTATTGATACGAAAAATTATATATTTGATCAAAGTTAAACAATCAGATTAATTTGGATATCCGAAAATCTGAATGTACGAAATTTCAATATTTAAAATATTAGAATATTGAATGTGGTTTACCGTAATTATTCGATAATTTTATAAAAATTTAATTCGTATCTTGATTACGATTGTTTAAAAAATTTAATATTTATAAGAAATAACTATATAAATATTAAAAATAAATGATAAAATTTGTGACATTTAAAAATCGAAAAATGGAATATTATTGGAGTTGTTTTTTCAGTTATTAATAATCTGAGTGCTAGTTTGGCGATAAGGACTTGGAAGTGGGATGAAAATATAAGGGCCCCACATGTGAGAATTATCTTTTCAAATTTCATCACATTACAATTCAAATTAAGCGCCCAAATCACTCCTTTCATCTCTCTCCTCCATAGCTCTCTCATGTCGATGATCAAACCAATTCCTAACTCTAATAGCATCCGTAGCTATCTTGAGAAAAAATTCAGTGTACTTGTTCCGAATAACGATCATAACTTGGAATTCAACCAATCATTTCAGAAGATTACAACGATATCCGACTGCAACAATAGAGCCTTATGGATCATATGGTGCTAATGTTGCTCTATCGACGAGAAGTGACATCGATTTGTGCATCACAATCACCACAAATAATAGTCGCAAGACGCTGAATGAACTCTGTGATGCTCTCGAGAAAGCTGGTTTTAAACGAGTCGATGTAATCTTTCTAATTTTTTTTATTGTGTGTGAACTTGAATTAAGGCTTGCGAATGAGTAATTAGACCATATCAGTTGGCGAATTCTGTTGATAACATGAATTTTATGGATCTATGTTCATACACTTGATTGTTTAGGTTTGTTCGATTTAGGATTTTTATGCTTTTTATATTTGTTCGTATTTTGATGTTACAAACCTCAGAGCGAGTCGATATTGTCGATATTGATCTGTATATGTTTAGTTTACTAGAAATATTGCCCGTGCTTCGCATACGGAATGATATTTCTTTTGTTGATTTTATAATTTATTTGTGATTTCTTAATGTAGTACATTTATGACGTTATTCATCTCGGAATTATTTTTTTTCGTAAAACCATATTACGGTCATGTTATTGTCCTATCTACTATTTTAACCAATAATATCACATGTACGTGCAACAGTAATGTTGAGCTAGTACTTCCATCCGATCTAAATAACGTTGAGCACGTATTTGATTTAAAAACAAACCAAACTTATGATAAAGTTGAGCACGTATTTGATTTAAAAACAAACCAAACTTAAGATTTTAACATTTAAACCAAACATCCTTGGTAGGGTCAAAAATTCATAACAAAGCAATAATGAAAAATCTATGATAATCAAAACATAGAAATAATAAAAACAATCCAAATGAAGTATCAATAACCAACTCCAAATAACATATATTTCGACCATGCTTTCAAGGCTGTAAGATCATCAAAGTAGCTCCAGAGATTCATGTGATTCATTTCTCCTATCAACAATATCACTTCATAAGTTTGTAGATTTACTTGGTTGAATATCTAAGAACTAAAAATAAAACGACAGAATTTGTAAAGAGATAATGCTAAAACCATTTTAATCTTCTTGCTAGTAGATTTTGCTGAACCTGGAGTAGTTCCACTATTGGACAATTCAACGATCACTATTGGACAATTCAACTACATTGTTCTGAAACATATGAAATTAAGTAAAACATTAAAAATTCTTAAATATTGCTCGGCATCGTCTCACGACGACGCCTCAACTCGTTTATATTAATGAAAATGGTTTTTTTTTATTTTTATAATTAACATCATGAAATTCATATCCATTATTTTGCAAGATACATTACCTTAGTTAATTATCTACATTTAATATCTAAAAATATAATTCTTTTCTTTGCGTCATTGTGTAAATTGCTCTAACTCTTCTTAAATTTTAGAAATTAAAAACTAAAAAAAGTTCAAGTGTTTCAAAATTATTTTAATTATTTTAATTTATATTGATAAATTATTGAAATATCTAATTCAAGAATGTTGGGACGTCACCTCATAGTAATATGTCAAATAAAATAAAATGCAAACTTTTATTGTATCATATTATTTATGAACTAATATAGAAACAAACTTATTTATGAAAACATAATCAAAATTTTATTATTGTTTTTGCATATTGCCAATTAATATTTTTTTTAGGAATATTATCAAATTACATTGATACACATCCATCTAATAAGTTGAAATATTAAAATTATGAAATAATGCATGGAAAATTGAGTTATTAAATCAGTTTACATAGTTTTCAGTTATGAAATTAAGCTAAATAAGTTATGAAATAATGCATGGGATATATAATCAAACTGTAATTGTATTATAAGGAGTTTGATAGTCTATTCCAAGGATCAACAACATTGCAAGAAGCACATTTCTTTAAGTTCTAAAGGCTCTGCCTACATTTCATCATTTTATTTTATCCACTTAGTTTCAATATTATTTTATTATTTATTTTCCGAACCAATCATTTGACAGCCATTTTAAGGTATTAGGCACAAAATCATGAACATATAATGTCAACCAGACATAAAAGCAATTTTTATCACTAAATCAATCGTATTATTAATATCAAAAAGTTGGAGGTGCACCTATTTTTGGATCCTGTCATGGTTTAAATTTTCACCTGAATGAGCACATACATTTTCACATATAGTGTTTATAGAATATCTTTCTTTATATGGATGTTGTCTATATCAAGGTAGTCTTAGGAGGTGATATTGTATTATGACTTTTAAAGACTTTTAATAATTTTAAAAGTCATGGGATATTCAATTTATATTAACGATTGGTTCCGTTCGTTTTTTTCAGTTCGGTTGGAAACTATAACAAGAATCGAAATATTAAAATTGGTTCAGTTTTTAATTTTTTGGTTTAGATTTCGGCTCGATTTTATTCAACTCGATTTTTATTGGTTTTTCCAGATTTCGGTTCAGTTTCGATTTTAATTCGATTTTTTTCTCACTCCTAATTGGTGATACAGTTGTAATCTTTTTTTTTCTAACACTTATATGACAATATAGAATGGGGAGCTAGTACATTTGAAGTGTGTCGCTATTTATGTATACTTAAAGTTTATAATAATTTCTTTTTCTGGTATATTTGAAGTGTCGCTAATTTTGTATACTTAAAGTTTATAATAATTTTTTTTTGCTATGACTTGTGTATTTGAATTTATAAATTTTTTTATCTCAATTAATTTTGAAATTGAAATTAGGCCGATAAAAACCGAATCGAGGTTTTAAAATAAAATCGATGATTAGTTTACCATTTTAGTTTTTAAAACCGAGGATCTGCGATTCCGATTTTATCCAAAATCCGAACAAAACATTAGCTCTACTCTTTAATGGAAAAAACATAACAATATAAATGTTCCCTTACTCTTTTTGTGGCTATTTGGAAACCAAACATTAGCTGTTATGTTTTGGATCTATTCTTTCATATTGATCATTGTACTTGTACTATGTTGTCTTCTCATATAACCACTTGTGTGCAATGAATCATTGAAGTGCACATCTCCTTTCCTAAAAGTGTATGATACGTGAAGTGTTTATGTACCCATAGTCATTGTTCATAAACGTATATGGTTTGATGCCAACTAGTTAAGAACATCAAGTTCCAATTTGTCGGGTAGTTAAACATAATTTCAGTTTTTTTTTCCCTTGTCTATCGCAACATATTTATTTTTGCGTAGGCATGATAATCGAACGTTTAGACCTATTTTAGCATTAGCCGTGCCAATGTGCCATGCTATATATTCGGACAATAGTTTTAACTTTTATCGGAAATCACGAAATAATGACTATAAAAAATTGAACGCAACATCGAAAATTTTTAATGATTCGTAATCATACTTCACAGCCCCTGGGAAAATTGTACAGCAAACAGATCACAGGTGGAGTTCAGCAATTGCAAGAAAGAGAAATCTGGAGTCCACAAATTTTGTTGACATAATCTATTTTTTTGTAAATATCTAGTGGAGTAAGCACCTCAATTCCACTCGTAAGTGATGTTTCAATCACCATGCTTTTCTCCCGTGTGAAATGTAGAAACTTTTGTAAGCGTAAACCGTGTACTGATCACTATTGAGATGGTGTGCAAGTACCACACAGTTATGGTACATTTCATACTAATATATTCTATGCCATTTCCTATAATCTTTATAGAGCATAATCGCAAAAAAGTAATGCTACGTATCCCGAAAAAATTCATAAAAATGTTCCCAAATAACACAAGGCATCATTTCATTTGTGGGATTCAAGTTAATGTACCGGGGGGTCATCTTATTTATAAATACATGACCAATTATGTAACGACAACTCATCATTCGGGAACCGTTTTGGGAACGGTTTTGGAAATTCTAGCATTTTCTATCGCAAAATGGATATCATATCGGGTTAATTCGAGATCAGAAATTTAATTAATTATTTATTCTATTAATCTGATAAATTAGATCAAAAATACAAGGAAGTTATGAGTAAGGATCAACAGTAAAGCAAGCGAAAATTATTTATACTCCTGCATTGAACTCGTATTGTAATTAGAAAATACAGTATTCAACTTAACTATCACGCATGACTGCATTTAACCATGCCATAGCAAAGCCATTAATACGAAATATGTCCATTTATTTGCAGTGTTGCAGATTTCGAAAATCGGAACTATTCGGTTGAGGTACCGATTTACGATTTATCGGGTGATTCAGTTAAAAAATCGGTAATTTATCGGCGAGTTTTGCAAAATCGGCCGAATCGGTTTCAAAATTTTGACCGATTTTTGGCCGATTTATCGGCGATTTTTCAGAAATCGGCCGATTTCTATAACAATGTTTATTGGTATATAAAATTTATGAAAAATACTAAGTACCCCAAATTGGTTCCCAAAAAATTTCCCATATGTCAAGGGTAGCAATTCAATTGATTATAATAATAATGGACCCCCCTCATTCACACTAATCACCCAATCAAATATTTTCACTATGCCATGTAAGTTTTGTCACATCATTTGGAAACAATTTTTGAGTACCAATTTGGGATACCAAACATTACTCAAAATTTATTACTCCATGAAAAACAAAACATGCCATGACCCTAAAACACGTCTTGCCACGTTAAGTAAAACTGCGACATAGGGATATTTTCACATTATTCAAAAGAAACCAAGATCTATCTATAGTACTTAAAAACAATGTATTACTACGAAATATCAATTTTCTAGAGACCACAATATTGTTAAAAAAGAAGGCTAAATTAGAAAGTGGATAGGGGAGACACAGCTGGATATGTAAATGTAGGAGTCGGTGAGAGACCTACAACACAACAAGTCTTGTTTATCCTTTATTTCTTTTGGTTATTTTTAGTGTGTAATTCGCCGCGTTTACGTAAATAGAATAGTGCCCTCTCTTTTGGGTTTGCACAATATAAATACATGCACTCCGCGCTCTCCTTTTCATTATTTCTCTCCATACATAACCCCTTTACTCCATTTACTCTTCTTTCAAGTCTTGTTACATGCACATACGTTTTCTCTTGATCCTATATAAACATATTATTGGCAGTAGTCCTGCATAACATACAAGACATATAACAGGTTTGACAAGTTAATATGGGGTTTTTTAATATTGGTTCTCTCTTGTTTGTAATCGTGATGCTCGTCTCATCATCCTCTCAAGCTAAAGAATGTGGTAAATGTGTTTACCAATCCAAAGTTGCTTTCTTCTCTAATCCTTCTGCACTCTCATGTAAGCATCTCTCTCTCTCTCTCTCTCTCTCTCTCTCTCTCTCTCTCTCTCTCTCTCTCTCTCTCTCTCTCTCTCTCTCTCTCTCTCTCTCATATTAGAGAGGTTGACAGCAAATTATGGTAACGATGAAATTATGTGAATACATATATGATGCAGCTGGGGCATGTGGATATGGTCCATTGGCACTAGGATTCGAAGGTGGTAATGTTGCGGCGGCAGTTCCTAGTATCTACAAAAATGGTGCTGGTTGTGGTGCTTGTTTTCGGGTAAATAAATTTAATTATGTATGTATATATCTTTTTATGTTGTTTTTTGTATACTTAATCAGTTAAATTTGGTTGCAGATTAAATGCAAGAACCCGAAACTTTGTAGTAAAGAAGGAACAAGAGTTGTAGTAACTGATCTTAATACCAGTAATCAAACAGATTTTGTGCTAAGCTCCAATGCTTTCAAGGCTATGGCTAACAAGGGCATGGGTGACACTCTTTTGAAACAAGGTCTTGCCGACGTGGACTATAGAAGGTGAGACCCACCTCATTTATTGCATTATCAGTCTACATTTTTTTTTTTTTTTGAATAATTATCAGTCTACATTTTTAAAAAAATAGTAAGTATTTTTAAGTTTGATAATTTTTATATTTCAATAAAGTTTGATAATGAGATTTTGTTGCTTGCACCCACCACATGAAAAGTAAGAAAATAGGTCCATTTTCTTTTACAAGAATTGCTGGATCTTCTGGCATGGGATAGGGACCAAACTTACTTACATACGACTTATTGAACGGTCCATTTATGCACATGCTGTTTTAATGCGTGTGTTTCAGTAATGACATAAAACGCATTACATGGATCATATTTGTGTTCCATACTTAAATAACTAGGCTTAATTAAAAGCGAATTATTAAATCGTAAGATCATGTGTTTGATTAAATTTATAGATATGGTCATTGGTCAGTACTGATGTGTGATTAATGTTGCAGGGTACCTTGTGATTATAAAAACAAGAACTTAGCTGTAAGAGTGGAAGAAATGAGCAAGAAGCCAGATTATTTGGCTATTAAATTCCTCAACCAAGGTGGCCAAACCGAAATCGTTGGTGCAGATGTTGCTACGGTAATAAATTTATGAACTAGTCGGAAATTTATTATTCCCTCCGTCTCAAAATATGCAGATATTGACACTTGTTTAAAATGATGTATTTGAAATTGTAGGTTGGTGAGGCAAATTGGAATTATCTAAGCAGAAATTATGGGGCAGTTTGGGGGACAGATAGAGTGCCTAAAGGGGCACTGCAATTGCGGCTAAGGGTTACACAAGGATTTGATGGATTTAATTTGTGGCAAGACAAAGCAGTGTTGCCAGCTGATTGGAAGAATGGTGTAGTTTATGATACAGGTCTCAAGGTCACTCAGATTGCCCAAGATGGCTGTTATCCTTGTTAAGATTAAATCTACGTCCTGCTAACATATATAATTATAATTATGTATACTTGATCATAAATCTTCGTTCTTATGAGAGATAAATATATAAATCAACGGATGTACATCGTTGTAGTGCTATGATTACGAAAATGAAATAAAATATCGAGATATTTATATATTTTGACGAAGAACATACGTATAGATACCAAGGGTGTTCATTTACGAAGGTTTGACAATATCTGGCCTTGTCTGTTCATGTTGCCCACATTTTCGAGTGAGTTGTAATAAGGGGAAATATGATGATTCGCACCACTTTCACTAGGGATTGTTGTCCCAAATCGAGTGGCACTTTCGAAAAAGTTAAACAAAAGAGCATATTCATGTGCTGTTCCGTGGTTACAAACTTACTGGTGATCAAGTGCAAGATAGAAAAGCTCGAGGGCAAATTGTTTAACTATCCAATTAACTGATTCACTTATGCCACAAAGATACTCTGTGTAATTATGTTATGAGTCTCGATAGTCAAGCCCACTAATGTAAACAATATCAGTTTATTAAATAAGATTCGAACTTGAGAGAAGATGAAGTGGAATATCTGAAACCTATCAGGATACAATACAAAAGAGTGTTTTATAAACATTTTTTCTTGGGGGGAGGGGGCAGGGGGGCAAAGAGTGTTGTTTATTATTAGATGTGAAATCTGTGGTAATATGTAAATACTATATAGACTTATTTGTAAATTGCACGTTGTTACCATCACATGTAAAGGCTGCTGCCTGCAAAGCTTACCACAGCACCAGAGTCATGGCTTTCCCCTTGCACATAGTTTTGCAATGGGAAGAGAAAAATATTAGGAAGCATTCCATTACAATACTTGGAAAAAAAACCATGAATCAATTAAAGGCTGCCTGCAAGTTGACCACAGCAGCAATCTCTTGGCCTTCCCCTTGCACCTGCTTTTTTAACTTGCTCGATGATGTATGAATATCCGAAGTACTAAAATTTTGAACTTCTAAACAAAAAACAAGGTTAATCGCAAGGCAAAAGTTTGATTTCAAGTTAGAAACGGGTTGCCGACAAATATCAAAATTATTAATAAGGTTACATATGTATTACAGTCAAGCTACAGACCAACACTCATCGTGCTCTGGTCATTTCCAGCACTGTGAATATGGTGATTGGTGACAAACATGCTTACCCAACTTGCCTCATTACAGTTCTATCTTGCAGTTCAGATACAGAACAAAAGTCACGTGTTCAGGTCATTTCCAGCAATTTAATTAATATGGATACAAACCACACTGTTATAACTGAAGCAAGAAAGATGATAAACGTAAAGAAAAAATATATATGGAGAAGAGAAATAGTTTATATTGATCTTGAGTATAAACAGATTACAGATCTTTCAGATTTTCAGATGCATCACAATCTTTACATGCATTTCTATTTATAGACACAATCTAAGGGGTTAGGTGTGGTAGATGGTGTTAGGTGTGGTAGGTGGTGCCGCCGCCGGCTACATAGTCAAATCCGGCGGCTACAGATTCAAGACATTCAAACAAATCTCCACCTTGACTTCAATCCTCTCACAAAATACAGATAACAGATGTACCAGATGCATAATAATAATGCCAGATGTACCAGATAAACGAAAAAACTCTTCTGCCTCAGATTTTGCCCTAAAAAAGGGCAATCAATAACTACGGACATTTAGCAAGTTCAAACAATATTGAAACTTGCTATGTGGAACCGGCTTGGTGAGCATATCAGCTGGGTTATCAGCAGTACCCACTTTGCTCACCTTGATTCTCTTCTCATTTCTTAGAAAATGATATCTCACATCTATGTGCTTAGTCCGCTCATGATGGACTTGATCCTTGGCTAAACCGATTGCACTGAAACATTCACAAAATACTGTAGCCTGATCATGATGTAGACCCAGATCGCTAACCAATCCTTTCAACCAGATTCCTTCTTTTGCGGCTTCTGTCAATGCCATGTACTCTGCTTCTGTAGTAGACAAAGTCACTGTAGGTTGCAGAGTAGCTTTCTAACTATCAATCGAACCACCCAGAATAAAAGCATAACCAGTCATAGATCTTCTACTGTCAACATCTCCGGCAAAATCAGAGACAGAAAACCTTGTCACCAAACACTCAGTATCACCTCCATAAATGAGACCAACATCAGACGTACCTTTTAAGTACCGAAAAACCCTCTTCACAGCTTGCCAATGCTCCTTGACTGGATCACCCATGAACCTACTAACAACACTGACAAACTGTACAAGATCGGGTCTAGTGCAGACCATTGCATACATCAAGCTTCCTACTGCACTAGCATAGGGAACTCGAGACATGTACTCTTTTTCCTCAGCAGACTTAGTTGCAAAAGCGACAGATAGATGTGCATTTGCAGCACTAGGAGTATCTATGGGCTTTGCTGTAGACATGCCAAACCTTGACAAAATCTTCTAAATGTATCCTTTCTGTGACAAGAAGAGCTTTCTTTTACTTCTATCCCTATAAATCTCCATTCCCAGAATTTTTCGAGCCGCACCCAAATCTTTCATTTCAAACTCAGCACTCAGGAGACCTTTCAACTTCTGAATATCAGACTTGTTCTCTGCAACTATCAACATATCATCTACATACAGGACTAGATAAATGAAAGAACCATTTGCTGTCTAATTGTAATAAACACAGCAATCATACGGACTCCTGGTGTAGCCATTACCTATCATATAGCTATCAAATTTCTTGTACCACTGCCTCGGAGACTGTGTTAGCCCATACAAGGACTTCAATAACTTGCACACATAGTCTTCTTTACCAGGAACCTGAAAACCATTTAGCTAATTCATGTATATCTCCTCTTCCAGCTTTCCATGCAGAAAAGCTGTCTTCACATCGAGTTGTTCAAGCTCCAGATTCTGATGTGCAACTATCGGTAGTAGCACCCTGATGGAAGTGTGTCTGACCACTGGTGAAAAAATCTCATTGTAATCTACTCCCTCTTTCTGAGTGAACCCTCGAGCTACTAACCGAGATTTATACTTGATACCCTCAACCGATGTTTCTCCTTCCTTCTTCTTATAGACCCATTTACAAGTAACAATCTTTCTGTCTCGAGGCCGCTTGACTAATTCCCAAGTCTTATTCTTCTGAAGTGACTCCATTTCATCTCCCATTACAGCAAACCACTTTGTAGATTCAGTACATGCCACCGCTTCTTTGTAAGTGGATGGCTCATCAGAGCTAGGATCCACTTCTTCAGCTACCAGTAGTGCATATGCCACCATATCTTCAAAACCATATTTCTTTGGAGGCACTCCATACTTAGCTCTCCTCGATCAATCAAGAGCCAAACTGTGCTAATTTACTACTGGTACTGATGATTCTGATTTTGACTGTGGTTGTTGAACTTCTTTTTGTGGTTCACTCTCATCTTGAGTGACTTTCTGCTCCACCTGTTTCTCAACACCACCACTTTCTGAAACAATCGTAGAGTTCACAGTAGGGTTAAACATAAAATTTTCATCAAAGACTAGATTTCTACTCAGTATAACCCTATTTTCAGATGGAGACCAGATTCTATAACCTTTAACTCCATCCCCATAGCCTACAAATACTCCATTTTTAGCTCGTGGCTCCAATTTACCCTCATTTACATGATAATAAACAGTACAACCAAAAACTCATAAATTGGAGTAATCAGTAGGCTTACCAGACCATTTCTCAATAGGAGTTTTGAGATGAATACCTGTGTGAGGTCGACGATTAATCAAATAACATGTTGTACTAACCGTCTCTGCCCAGAATCTTCTAGTTAGTCCAGCATTAGAAAGCATACACCCAGCTCTCTCCAGAAGTGTCTGATTCATACGCTCTGCTACACCATTCTGCTGTGGTGTATCCCTGACTGTATGATGCCTAGAAATCCCTTCATTCTTGCAGAACTCATCAAACTGGGATGAGCAAAATCCTAGACCATTATCAGTTTGCAGCCTCTTAATCTTCTCCGAGGACATGACAGCAACAAAACCTGATAACGTAGAACCTTGAAGAAGATACAAGGTACCACGTTTAACACCTTTCAAAACCACATTAAAACCCTTGCAGACATGTAGAACTCCACTTTCACCTTGAAAACTGAAACCTTTGCTGTCTAACATACTCAAAGATATTAGATTCTTTGTCATAAGTGGAACATGCCTAACAACATTCAATGTGCAGAATTTACCATCATCTGTCCGAATTTTAATCCAGCCTATTTCAACCGTCTCACAAGCAAAACTGTTAGCCATAGAAATATTGCCACCGTCTACTTGCTCGTAGGTTGTAAACCACTCCCTGCGCGGGCATATATGGTAAGACGCTCCAGAGTCAAGGATCCACACATCAGAGTGATGCGTGTCCTTGATAGCAACTAGAGTAATATCTTCTTCGGAATTGGCATCAGCTACAAAGCAGTTCCTGCAGCATTATCCACCAATTTATCCTGTTGCTTCCTTTTCTTGGGATAGTCAGATTTCCAGTGTCCCTTCTCTTTACAGTAATTGCATGCATCATTAGCTCTCGAACCCTTAGAAGCTGGTTTTCTTGGATTTATACTTCCCAGACTTTCCCTGTCCGGTAGTCCCGCTAGCTACCAACCCAGCAGCATGATTATCTGCACATGTACCAGCCACCTTATGACGCAACTCTCTAGAATGAAGAGAAGATCTAACCTCCTCTAGAGAAATAGTATCTTTACCAACAATAAACGATTGCACAAAGTTCTCATACGATAATGGTAAAGAAACTAACAGAATCAAAGCAGCATCCTCATCTTCAACTTTAACATCAATATTACGCAATTCTTATAAAATTGTGTTTAATTGATCTAAGTGATCTCGAAGAGGCGTACCTTCCTGCATTCGTAGACTGAACAGACGTTGCTTCAGAAGCAACTTATTTGTTAAAGACTTTGTCATGTATAGACTTTCAAGCTTTAACCATAAACCAGACGTGGTATCCTCCTCCGCAATTTCAGTAATAATATCATCTGGAAGGCACAACAGAATTGTTAAGTGTGCCTTTTCTTCGAGATTGGCCATCTCAGCGCTTCCAGAAGCAGCCGTTTTTGTGTTCAACGATGCCCAGAGCCCCTGTTGCTTTAACAAGGCACGCATCTTTATTTTCCATAGACTGAAACTATTTCTCCCAGTAAATTTGTCGACCTTAAAGTTAATACCACCAGACATCTTTCTCCCATAATCGTATACGTGAATCGTACCGTATACCTGAACAGTATCGTATACATGAACAGTGCCGTATACGTGAATAGTGCCATGAACATTGTCTTCTTCTCCGGTGATGAACAGTGCCTTTTTCTCCGGTGATGAACAGTAACTCCGCCTAAATTATAACGGCGAAAATTTTAGAAAAGAACACAGCAGCTTCAACCAAGCTCTGATACCAGTTTGTTATAACGGAAGCAAAAAAGATGATAAACGTAAAGAGAAAATATATACAGAAGAGAAATAGTTATATTGATCTTGAGGATAAACAGATTACAGATTTTTCAGATTTTCAGATGCATCATAATCTTTACATGCATTTCTATTTATAGACACAATCTAAGCGGTTAGGTGTGGTAGGTGGTGTTAGGTGTGGTAGGTGGTGCCGCCGCCGGCTACATAGTCAAATCCGGTGGCTACAGATTCAAGGCATTCTAACACACACTTTACCCACCTCGCTTCATTCTTTTTATACGTTCAAGAGCACCAAGGTTATCATCACCATCCTTACCCTTGTCAGCATCTTCATCTTCTGCGGATCTTTTTCGTATGCCTCCATAAACAGTTTCTGGAACATCTTTGCGTGATCTCAACATTACCTTCATCTTCACTACCACTTTCATCTGGCAGCTCTATGTCTTCTTTATTGGCAGCAACCTTCAGACCTCCATCTGTCTGCGACTCAACTCCTGCACTCACAAAGCCCAGCAACCGCGTGTTATCCTTGGCAACAGCTTCATTTGTAGGAGGTACTAGCTGCCTCTCAAGGCAGCCATATCATCTCCAAGAACTCCATTCCTCTTCTGAGGGTCCATTCCTCTTCTGAGGGTCCATATCATCTGAAGAATAAGATGTTGTTAGTTACCACCTGAAACATTTAGCACAGACACTGTGACTCAATCAAGTCATACAATTAGGCCAATGAAGTCATGCATAAAAGGTTATAAGATTTGTGCCTCATGAGCATATAGGGGTGTAATTCGAGTCGAGTCGAGTTCGGGCTTTTTTTTTCGATTTTGAGCTTTTTTTAGTCGAGTCAAGTCGAGCCTAAAATTTATCGAGCCTGGAATTTATGTTCGAACTCGACTCGTTTACTATACGAGTCGAGTTTGAGCTGTTATCGAGCTTTCGAGCTTATCGAGTTTTTAACCGAGCTTTCGAGCTTATCGAGTTTTTAAACGAGTTTTCGAGTTTTTATCGAGTTTTCGAGCTTATCGGGTTTTCGAGTTTTTACCGAGTTTTCGATTTCTTATCGAGTTTTTGAGTGTATCAGGTTCTTATCGAGTTTTCGAGTTTATCGGGTTCTTGTCGAGTTTTCGAGTTTTGACTTAAGTTCCATGAAAACTATTTGCTTATATTATTTTCTTTTCAAGTTTAACCTAAATTTTTGTTTTCCCAATTTCAAATGACAATAAACTTTCAAAATTTTATATTTTATGATTTCGATGATGAACTTTTCCAATTAATTAAGTAAACTTTTATTTTATTCTATTCATATATATTTATAGATAAATTTCATTTTTATTACAGATTATGCATCTAACTATCTAAGCATCTTAACTAGTAAACGATGATAATAAGAATAATAAAATGTGAAACATTTTTTGATTTCAAGTTCAATGTGTTAAATTTTTCAAAATAGGCAAATAGGCACCCTACACCGAGAGTCATTAGTAGTTTTATAAATTTTATTTTTAATTTAATAGAAATATTGCATATAACAAGTTTATGATGTTACTATCATGCTGTTATAGTTTATAATTGTACAAAGACAAAATATATGGAAGTAAAATTCAGAAATCGAACTTGATAGCTAACAACTTATAATCGATCAAAAGATCAATCGAAATAGTATAGACTAATCGTGATATCAAATATATTTTGATACTTTAATAACAGTTAATAATATTATTTGAATTTTAAAAATCGTGCATGTAAAAAATCTTTGATTCGAGTTACCAATCACTACGTATGCGTGTAAGAATGTAAATAATTAATTTAATAATATGACGTGATAAGAACATACAATACTATAAACTCAAAAATCAGTAATTTTTAGATAAATTATATGCGTATATCATATTTAATTATAAAATTTGTAAATAATGTAGTTTTAACCCAAAATGTTGATATGATATCTTGATTTAAAAAACAAAGTATTCAGTAAAATTTTAAAATAAAAGATATTCTTTAAAGTTAATTTTAAATTTAGATGGTATGTTAGTATGATAGTATTTAGATGGTTACTCAGTATAAATGTATCTTGAAAATGTAAGTTTTCAAATTTTTCAACCCAAATTTTTTAGAAGTCTACGTACTATGCTATATTATTTCTTCTCATTTTTTAAAATTAAATTTCTTAAAAAAATATTTGAAATGTAAGTTTTGCACTTTAAAATTTTTGGAAAGAAAAAGAGCTAATAACTAAAAAAATAATTTTTAATTCAAATTTTACAATGAAAATTTTATAAACTACTTATAAAAATGTATAATTATCTCATATTCTCATATTAGAACAAATTTAATTCAAAAATTTCACTGACTATACTAATAATATATTATTGCACATAATAGATGAAAAAAATAGCAAATTATGTTTTAAAAGTAATTTTTATAAATAGTTGAGTGATGACACATAGAATAATAAACACGTTACTATTTTAAAAAAAAATAAAAAAAAAATAATCGAGTTCGAGCCAAGTCGAGTTCGAGTTTATCGAGTCGATCGAGCTCAAAAAAAATCGGCTCGAATCAAGTTTTTAATCGAGCCCGAAAACGTGTATAATGATAAATACACAGCATGTGAAAATGGTTTATGCACAAACAAGTAATGTACATACCTGACTATACTTTGCAGTAACATTACAAAACTACACAATTACAGACAACATAAATGCAAATCATACGAATGCACACTCTCAATACGTATCTTCCTCCAAGCATATTATGCCGGACAACGTACTTGTGAAGAACTACTTCTTAAGGTTTAAAGAAGCTAGCTTCAACACCGGTGTGAATCACAACATAAGACCCAGCAGCAACCAATAAAACACTTAAACACACTCCAAGCACACCTAAAATCCAGTTTAGCCACCAAACGGAAGAATAGATCTTTGGTTTCTTAATAATTACCCACATAAAACATGGATAAGCCAATGTCACAGGTAAGTATATCCCTCCAATTAGACCCGAAAAGCTTCCTTGAAAGGGAACTGCCACAGCCAAAAAGAAACAGAAGTACCCAAATAGTGTTCGGAGGATGACACGGAGCCACCAAGGACAAGGTTTCTTACATCTAGTCGTGTATGTTGATTCCATATCATCAAACATTGGCATTGCATATATTTGAAACGTGCTTAAATCGTTAATTATCACGAACATGTTTATCAGTCCTAACAAGCCTTTTGCAGTGTCTTGTCCATGGAACAAGTATAAAGATGTTAGGATCCCTCCCTTTGCCGGAATCTAATGATCAAGAAAAATAAAAATGAGAAATTCTGTTAGCTAGACTTGATGGAATGTGTTCTGAAAATAAACGTACCATTTGTCCATAAGTCCAATAGCCACCTATTGCGAGAGGGAATAAACACATTAGTATTATTGTGTATGAGGCCTTGACTCCGTTCCACATTGGTACTCGTGAAGGTTTCTTCTCACTCGAGGGCATTGTGGCCTGCAACAATTTTTATAGTTAATCACTGATAAAATTCAATTAAGCATATGAATGTAACGATTTTTCTAGTGTGTGCCCAAGGGCACATGCTAAGAATCCGTGTTAGCTTAGTTGTCAAATTTTAATTGGTGGAGATTTCATTAATAATGATGGACCCCCCTGCATTCACATAAATATCCACCAATAAAAATTTGACAACTCATCAAACACAGATTCTTAGCATTTGCCCTTGGGCACACACTAGACAAACCCTAAATGTAATGCTATGTTGCTATTTAGTGATCTTAATTAATTATGATTATGATTGTTTTTGTTGTTGATGAGAAACTTAATAATTGAATCCAAAAAGGGAAATAAATGTATATGTACCTGAATTTCAAGAACAAGATTATGACCTCTGAAGGCAAAAGCAATTATCCCAACAGAATTAAGGATGTCAAAAATCTTTTGAATGTGGGAACCGGAGAGCGTGGGATTGTACGAAACGCCATGGATTCTGCCCTCGGCAACAGAAGTAAGCCAGATCATAGTACAGTAACCAACTGCGGTCACAGCACCAATGAGAGAAATACCCGCAATCGAGTTCAAGTTAGGAAGCTGAGAAAGAATCACAGCAGCACTTGTGAAAACCAAGTACCATTCTGTACTTGTCAATGGCGTTGTGTCACACGTCATGGGATTGCAAACAATTTGAAAGAATCTTTCGCATGATGATCCTCCGATCATTATCAGCGTTGTGCATGTTCCCATTGATAAGTAGCCTATAGGAAATAGGGCTATAAATTTGCTCAGCTTCTCACCTGATCATCCAATAATGCATCGTTAGTCAAATGACTATATTGTGCAGAGTGCAGATAATAGATTAATAATATCGAGTATAAACAATTAAATACCGGCGACTGAGTTAAATTTCAAATACTCTCTAATCATATTGAGTAAAAATTTTACCGAAAGCTGCATTTGCCAGCTGCATATATCTGCTGTAACGTATTTCTTTGTCGAAGTCTTCATGGAGTTGCACCAATAAGTATAGGGTGTAAAGTTGCCATATAAACGCTAGTGTCAATAGTATGATTGCCCATGTCCTGAAATTAAATAGGAAAGATATAGTTAAGTACTTGAATTCATATAATATCAGAACATGTTAAAAGATGATGTGTGATGATCTAATTTGGTAATTAACTTCACATAATATCAGACCAAGTTTACTTGACAGTTCTTTGAAGCAAAACGGTTAAATATAGATCATTTATTACTTACTATTGCATCCAAAATTGTGGAATCAGAAGAGCAAAATATTTGAGAACTTCGGAAAGGACTAGTTAATCAGTTATAGCTGACATTTGGTGATATAAATTTGCTACTTACCAACCAAGATAGGTGAAGGCGACAGGGAGCACAAGAGCCTGGATTCCGATACCAGAAGATAGAGTATGAAACGCTGCATAATAAGCATTCCCATTTCGTGACTGAGTAATGGGGAGCCAAGCGTCTTGTGGGTCGAGTTTTACAAACTTAATAGCCTTCCTTATCGGACTCCCTAAAGGAGTCAAGAAACGTGGTGTCATAGCCCTCGACCATCCTGGTGTCCGGGATCCCCTGCCACTGGGAGTTTGCGCCTGTGAAGCTGGAGCCGAAACTATGTATGGTGAAGGTATGGATATAGGCGCTGGTGCCTTAATTCTTGGCGTCCTAGGTGCTGAGACCCCCGGTGTCGAATCTGGTGATTTCACTTCTGGAGTTGCACCAGTACTCAACTCCAAATCAACCTCATGACCCATTTCTCTACTCCAAACTTAATTAACTGATTACGCAATTAACTTTCTTCTTCGTGTTAACAACTAATTAGAAAGCTTTGTGCATGTAGTTTTATATGGGAAGAGATATACTGTATGTTGTTACCTGCACATATTTGTTTATTACAATGTTTGGGATTCTATTCTTCAACTGAAATATTTATAGTGAAGTAAGTGATCAGAGATATTTTCAGGAGAATGATAATTATGTTTGGTTTTGATTTATTAGTGTTTAGACTGTTGGTCAATCTAAGTGGCAGTGTATGAAATGAGGGGCGCATGTTTCTAGAATAAAGAAAATACAGTTGACAACTTGACTGTGCACTGCTGTTGGTGGACTGCAGTCTTCTTCTTCGTCTTCCTAAGTTATTTTTTGTAAGATATATAAACTTAATTTTTCAAAAAAAAAAAATTGTTTTATAAACATATCTACTATTGTATAGGTCGACGACATGACATTTAAACACCGTTTATACGAATTTTTATACATTTATAATTCGGTTTTATTCAAACTTGAATCCCAATTTCAAGACCCTAATTGGGGTTAAAAAGAATGATAATGTTCTTCCCGCTATTAGGAGGTAGAGTAACTGTTTATTAATTAGTGGTTATGTTAATTAATTATTAATTTTTTATTTTATAAAAAGAATTATGTTATTTGCATAAAGTTTTTATGCTATTAACAAACTATAAACTTAGATTGTTTGACATAAGTGCATGGAAACATGTTTCAGTTGTTTTCATTAAAAAATATTTAAGATAATTGATCGTAATCTTTTTTTATTCTAAGTTATAACTAAAAAAAATTGTTAATACAATATAAGAATTATAATAATAATAATAATAATAAGATTTCAATTTTATTATGTTTTTTTAAAAAATAACATATAATCGCACGGAAAATTGTTCTAGAGCAGTGTATAGAAACATAATCTAGTTGTTCTCCTTGAAAAATCTTTCCAAGAATTGATCGTATTATTTTTTAATTCTAAATTATGATAAAAAAAATGAATTATAATTATAATAGGATTTCAATTTATTATTTTCTTTAAAAAATAACATAGAATTATAAGGAAAAATATGATTCTAGGGGTGAAACTATTTTTTTTATTTAAAGTTGTAATAAAAGAATTATATTTATAATAGGATTTCTATTTTATTTAAAAAATAATATAGAAATAAAATTATAGTAAAAATAGGGTTGTAGGGATGAAACCAAAATACATCGAACCAAAAAGTGAGGAAGTTTCGTTTATTAATAAAGGTCATAGATACGTGATGCGTGCTTAGGTTTGACAATAGAGCATTACTCCCTGGCCCAACTACTCACACTAGTATTTGGGCTATTAAAATGAGTAATCACACTCCAAAATATATTATCAATACATGTCGCACCATATGAGCCGGGGGTCTTTAATTAGATTTATGAAGAAAAGGGTCCAATAATTGCCATTATCTAATTCTATCAGTGTTGTAAAAAGTACAAATCGAATCTAAGTGGTGTGAGAAGCTTCTAGCGCTTAAGCGGTAAAACGGACGTTTAAGCGGTTTTAAAAGCGGATCATTAATCGGATTATAAATAAATATATATTTATATAAATAAATACAATACTATTTTTTTTAAAAAAAGATAACATTCACATATGACATATTATCAAACGTAACATAACGTTTAGAAACGTAACATTTAGAAATATCAAATTAAAAATTAGTCATATGCAATATTAGTCATAATGGACATAGAAAGTACAAATTTTTTTTTTATTTTTCCGCTTAATCCGCTTTTGCCCGATTTTGACCCGCTTTTGACCCGATTAAGCCGCCTAAACCTTTTAAACGCTTAACAACCCGATTTTGTCCAAAATGAAACGCTTTTGTGTCGATTCCGCTTAGTAAGCGGCCGCTTAATGCGCTTTTAAGAACACTGAATTCTATATGCAAGACACGCTGTTTCTATTTGCTTTACCCCAGCAACAGTGCATAATTATATTACAATTTATACAAGTAAATAATATGTGCGACGAATTATGAGCTCGATGATGCATAATACTTGTCTGTCTTGTAACTTTCAAAATAGTTATATAAAGCCGTATGACAGTTATAAATCCCTCTAAATTAATACTATCTATAATGATAAGTAATCTCGATCTCATCGGATATGTAAGCTCCTATAACGTGATAAGGCAACAATTTTCTTCGATTATATTGCTTTTTAAAATTTACGTACGGGGATGAAACTAATTCCTGAAGTAACCCACCCATCCAAATTGCCTATCATGCCATTGAGTTAAGCCTAACCTTGGTTAACATCAATTATAGTCAAGATCATTAATGTCTTTTACTCATTTATTTTTCTCTCACCATCTCTCCACTTATTCTCTCTCTTCCCCATTTCCTAATTACACATCCACTTATTCTCTCTCTTCCTCATTTCCTAATTACCCATCCATTTATTCTCTCTTCCCCATTTTTTAGTTACACCACCTCTCTCTCTCTCTCTCTCTCTCTCTCTCTCTCTCTCTCTCTCTCTCTCTCCCTCTCTCCCCCTCCCATTTCTTATTATTTTCTGCTAATTTTAAATTTTTCTCATTTCTCATTTTTTGTTTCGAAATTATCAATTAATATTCGTATCAATATTCAACCAAAATATATGTACTCACATTCCTCAATTACTAACCTAACTTAAGTTAATTACTATTACAGTAAATGATAGTTTAGTGTTTTTATCAATAATTTTTTTCATGCTTACTGGTTCTGAATGTATTCGACTATTTATCTCACCATTTATGCCTTTTGAAATTCGACTATATTTGCCTTCCGAATCAAATTTTCTACAATAACTTCGGTTTTATGTTCTCACTTTGTATAATTCTACACTAAATTCTCCAAAAATTAATAATAGGAGTAATAAATTTTTACATCTATTGATACATTATATTTAAATCTGCCATCTCAAAATTTGATCCAAATTTAATGTCTTTAAACTTTTAATCAAAATTCTATTATAATATTCAAAATTTGTATTTTGTAAAATAACCAAAATTTGCATCAATCATTATGTATCTAATTTAAAATTAATTTCAATAAAACAAAAAAGTATTACAATCAACTTACATATATATAATTCCCATGATCATAATAACTAATTATATTTTTTATTTAAGCTATAGTTGAGTTGAATATCATTACAACAAAGTCCAATCCAATCTTTTTATCCATCAATTTCCTCACCACCTCACACGACATGACTACACGTATTTGACTTTATTATTCATCATTTAATGATTAAACTCTTTTTAACTAAACATTTATAATAAAAACCTGTTGCTACATATCTTTCAACTCGCATATGTATTTAGTTTCGAAAGGAAAATAGCGTGAGTGTATATTTAATTTCTCAAATAACTCATCATCGTAATTACTAATAATGTTCTTACGTAAGTTAAAAACTATTACAATAAAGGACAATTCAGATTTTTTTGTTAATTAATTCATCGGCACCTCACACAAGCTATTCACCTAATTACACGTATCTGACCCTACTATTCATCATTTGATGATTAAACTTTCTTTGACTACGCATTTACTTAAACTAGATTACTAGAATAGATTCAAACAAAAATTATATAAATAAAAAATAATTGTAAACAAATTATTCAAAATCATGTAATTTCTTTCAATTTATAATGTTAATATAAAAACTAAGAATCATAATTTCGAAGATAGTTCAAAACATGATATGAGGAAACACAATGAATAAAAGTGGGCAATTGAAAGGGTTTTCTAAATCATTAAAAATTATCGACATCTTTTATGAATTCAATTTATTAAGAGTTTTACAAGATTGCTAACTTTTCGAAATTATTTGTATATTTAATCGATAAATTTTATTCGAAAATACAGGATATTATGCTTAAATTTTAATAAAATGATTGTTTTTTTATTTGAAGATATTCTAAAAATTCTAAAATAATAAAGGAAAAAAATTAATAAAAGGATTAAATTGTAAACTTTTTTTAGTTGAGTGGTAAAGATGTATAATTGTTTTGTTTAAGGATTTATATGTAAAATGTGTTATACTTTAAGGGTCAAATTGTAATTTAACATTTTTAATTTCCTAAATTACCTATGACAATTAACGGTAATTGTGAAAATAGATCGAAATGACATACTGTAATGTCAGAATTAGAGTAATTATGTAAACTACGGGATATAAAGTGTAGTTGATCTAAATGAAAGAAATTCAAAATGCAATTAATTCTTAATACAATATACATGAATAGTTAATTAACTTATCCATTTTTTTACAAAATTAGATTTTATGTGATTTGTTTTATTATATACACATAAAATGCATAATTTTTAAAATTTCTTTTTGCTAAATGACTTATATATATTTCCTAATAACCAATTATCCAAAGTACACCTACTACCTCCGGTTTTTCAATTGTTTACATTTTTCAAGATACCGACACGCATTTTAAGGCGCATTTTAAAGATAGTTCAATAACTTATTTTTATTTTTATTTTTTTATATAAAAATTTAAACATTAATTTTTTATACAAAAAAAAGAAAATTAAAAAAAAAGTTATAGAACTATCCTTAAAATGTGTCTTAAAATGCGTGTCGGATATCTTTTGAAAAATGTAAACAATTTGAAGAAATAGAGGGAGTATGTTCTTAAGTTAAATCATTAATTTTAGTTAAGTTTAATTACGTCAAAGGTTGATGACATATTTTAACATCTTAGTTTTATGTGTAAGTTTTGTTATATTGTGTTTAAGATTTTTTTGGATAAATAAAGATATGTAACTAATATAATAATTTAACAAAAAAAAAATCTGAATTAAGAATTCTTACTCACAAGTCAATTTATTTTTGAAATGTAACAAAAAAAGAAGATGTGAAAAAGACTTTTTCATATAATTTTGTATGCATTTATTATGATTCTTCTAACATGTATGTAATGAATTTTTTAAATTTTCAATTTAATATATAAATTATTTTAATAAATAATATTTTACTAAAGTATATGTAATACGGGCATAATCCTTGTGTTTATCTCATTCCTGAGCCACATTGATACATATCACAAAAGTACCAAGATTAGCTGTTAAAGGTATGAACGGAAGATTTGGATGTCGAGCCTAGAAACAAAATATATACATATATAGAAAGACCATAATATTGATGACTTAGTATATATTATATAAATAATTTTAAATCATAATTATTTAGTGGTCAAATTAATATATAGTCTCTCAAATTTGACCATATTGATCTGACGAATGTATGAAAAAACAATAATCACTACTCAATCAATTATAAATAATGGATTAGGTATAGACTAAAGCTGAGCATAATATATATAAAAGTTTATATGTCAGATGAAAACACGATGTGTTAGCAGGGGCGTAGCCAGAAATTCATTTCACTGGGGTCAAAATTTACAATATCCAAAATACATTTACATGTAATTATTGTTTGTCTAACTGTCCTCGACGCTTTTTCATATTCTGGAAACGTTGGAGAACTGCTTCTTTGGAGACATCATCAAAGATGGTTTTTTCGACATATGTAACAAGACAATCATTCAAAAACTGATCTCCCATCCGATTTCTAAGTCGATTTTTCACAATTTTCATGGCAGAGAAGGCTCTTTCAACACTTGCGGTGGTAACAGGCAATGTCAGTGCTAGTTTTACGAGCAAATAGACCAAATGGTATACAATATTTCTTTTTGTCTGAACCAACTTTAGAGCAAGAGAATTGATTCCATTCAATACTGAAAATTCTCCATCAGAGCGCATATCATGAATATAAGTATCCAACTGATTGTCGAGTACTACAAGCTCTATTGATGAGAAGTCATTTGGATAGAATTGGGCAAGACGAAGCAATTTTTCCTTGTCAAAAGCAGCAAATGAATCAGTTGGATTTAAACAAGCAACACAAAGAAGTAACTCCATATTAACCTCACTGAAACGATTATTAAGCTCTTGTAGTTGCGAATCTATTGTAGCGTAGAAAAATTCAATCTTATAATGATGCAAATTTGTAACCTGATGAGTTCTTCGTCGTGACCGTCCCTTCATTTCATAAATCTCATCCATACTTGAGGAAGATATATTTTGTTTTTCACAAAATGAGCAAACTTCATCTAATAAATCATCCCAACCATCTTCTCTGAATGTTTGTAGCCTTTGTTTTGATATAGTCACTAATCTCATCGCATTGACAATATCTTGGTCTTTTCTTTGCAAGACAATTGACAATTCATTTGTAATGCCTAATAATTTTTTCATAAATAACAAGCTGAATATGAACTCAAAACTCTGTATATACCCTAGTAAAGTTGAAGCTTCAGCTCTTTGGTCAGAATTTAAACCATCATCAATAATGTTATCAAGCACATCCACTATAGACTCAAACATTATAATTAAAGAAATAAGTGTACCGTGATGTGAGCCCCAACGAGTATCTCCTGGTCTTTTAAGAGATGTTTCCTGATTCAATCCATGTCCGCTCAGAATTTCTCCATTTCCTAAAGCTTGAGAAATATGAGCAACTTGGCGATCTCGTAGAGCATCTCGTCGTTTACAAGAAGCTCCGACTACATTTATTAGATTTAAAACCATATTAAACAGGCTTCCAACATGAACATTATGTTTCGCAATAGCAACAAGTGTGAGTTGAAGTTGATGAGCAAAACAGTGAATGTAATAGGCTGATTCATTTTCTCTCATTATCAAACTTTTCAATCCATTAAACTGCCCTCTCATATTACTAGCTCCATCATAGCCCTGCCCTCTGATCTTTGAAATAGTCAACCCGTGCTTAGCAAATAACGAATCAATAGATAACTTAAGCGTAGATGCACTTGTTTCTTGAACATGGACAATGCCAATAAATCTTTCAACTACATATCCATTTTTATCAACAAAACGCAAAACAACAATCATTTGTTCTTTGATAGATACATCTCGTGACTCATCAACCAGAATTGTAAAGAAACTATCTCCTATTTCACCAATAATACCATTAAGAGTTTCCGTAGCAAAAGCATTTATAATATCATGTTGAACATCAGGAGATGTTACCTTTTGATTACCAGGAGCTTTGTGCCCAACGGCAGCATCAATCTCCTTATTATGCATAGCTAAAAACTTTAAGAGCTCAAGAAAGTTTCCCTGATTTTTTGAATCACTTGATTCGTCATGACCACGAAAAGCTAAGCCTTGCCTTAAAAGAAATCGTAGACAATCAACAGATGCACTTAACCGAGTCCGATATTCCTTTTTCATTAAATCTGTATGCCTATCTAAAACCACATCAACATGTTGATTTTGTGTCATTAAAGCTTGACATTTTCTCTGAGCTTGATTGTGTGCACTATTAGGACCTCCAATATGAACATTTAATCTTTCCTTTTTATTCCAAGCAGCAAAACCTTCTGTGACAAAAATTTCTCCTCCTGCTTGTTTACCAACATCAACTTTAAATAAATAACAACACAAGCAAAATACAGCCTCTTTTTCTATACTGTACTCTAACCAATTCTTGTATTCATTGTACCAACTAGGATTGAAACGACGCATCAAATTACCATATTTCCGTTTCTTAAAATTATGACTGAGTGGTTGAAAAGGGCCTTTTTGTAGATATGCTCTTCTTACCTTGTCTTGATCATTCGGATGATATTCTGAAATTTTAAACCTCAATCCAGGATCTGCAGGAAGAAGACTCAAGTTGGCATCAACATATTTTTTCAAATTAGGTTGTGAAACCGAAACCCCATGAGCTTGTTGATTAATTGTATTTTGATCATCAACTAACCGTGGTTTAGACCCTTTGATACAAGATTTTCTGGCAAAAAAGTTTTGCATAATTAGATCTGTGAAGTGTGAACAACGGTGTAAAGTAGAAATGGAAATTGGGGTCACCAAGTCACCAAGAAAGAAAATGAAAAGGATAGAGGTAGTTAGGTAAACAAACAGTCTAGTAGATAGAAAGTAAAAGCAAAAATAACATTTTTAAGTGTTACTTTACCCAGATGGCCTAATTCCAATTAATTAAAAGTGGTGTCAAATTAATATTAGTGGTGTCAAATAATTAATTTAGGAGTTAAGTTTAAAAATCAGTGGTGTCAAAAATAAAACTAGTTATAATAATTATTTTTTTCAGTGGTGTCAAAATTCAAATTTACTACTATAAATATTTTTTCTAAAAAAATATATATATAAAAATTTTGTTTTTTAAAATTTCAGTGGTGTCAGATGAACCCACTGGCCATACACTGGCTACGCCCCTGTGTGTTAGTGGGGAATGATGAGTGTGTATTTGCTGGGAGAGTTCTAGCTTGGGTACAAAATGTCAGTTTGTTTTTCTTTTCTTTTTTTAATAAAAATTTCAGTTTGTTATTGTGTGGTATATAAGCAAAGATGAACACGTTAAAGTCTGAATAACGATTTTCATGTGTTTCCTAAGTTTTTACTGTTTCTCACTTGCCGCTAAATTGTTTATTAACCGGTGGAGATGAAGTTCAAAACACTTTACGACTTGCGAGTGTTTTTTACACAGGTTTGGTGGCACTCATCACATAAATATATTTAAGTTCAATATTTATTATTTTCAAAAGAATGTGGAAATGCAAATAATTTTTATTAAATGCAGATCATAAATATTACATTTAAAATCTTCTGCATGATACCCTATTACATGCAGTTTATTGTAATTTTGCCTTTTTACTACAAGAAACAGAGTCTTTTCCGACCGTCATAAATTCGACCAACTTTTTACTGGAGTTAAAACCGACCGTTGAGACCAATGGTCAGAATTATTTTAAACTCGACTGCTTAAACCGACCAATGTGTCTTGTAGAGCCCACATTGGTTCTAAATAATTGACCAACGGGTCACGTCAGGCTAAACCGACCATTAAAACCGACCAATCTTATTAGTGGACCCCACACTGATCCTAAAGATTAAAACCGACCAATAAAACCGACCATTCTTATTCGTGGAGCCCACACTACTCCTAAAGAATTAAACCGACCATTACTTTCGACCGTATTTTTCTGCCTTTCCACGTCAGACTAACCCGACCGTTTTGACGGTCGGGTTTGTTCGATACATAAATTTACATTATATTTTTTATAATTCCCCGTTTTATTTTTATACCGTTATATCTCTACACCTCTCTCCAACTCTCTCCTTTGATCTACGACTCCCTCCTCTCTGGTAACTCATCTCTCTCTCTCTCTCTCTCTCTCTCTCTCTCTCTCTCTCTCTCCCTCTCTCCTCTCTGTTATATACGTACACACACGCACTGTATCTATATATTCGATTTGGGCTTTTAACTTTATGAATTTTTGAATTTGGGGCTAGTAAATTGATTTTCTATTTATGTATGTTCGATTATATGATTTTGTATGTTGGATTTCTTGGTTCGAATTATGTTCGATTATATGATTTTTTATGTTGGATTTTTTGGTTCGAATTTATATTCGATTATATGAGTTTGTATGTTGGATTTCTTGGTTCGATTATATGTATGTAGGCATTTTATGTAATTAGGGATTTAATAAAGGTAGGAATTGATAGCTTGAATGCGAGAAATATACAATTTACATATTTCTCTTTTTTTTGGATATATAGAGATGGATGGTCAAAATTACATCTTTCCATGTTTTATGCGCCTTGTCCATCCCAGCGGATGTACACTGCAAAATAAAATGGTATGAGTGATGGTCAATTAATGTATGCATTTGAATATACACCTCTTTTTTCCGCAGAGAATACCACCGGAGAATTTAACAGATTTTGGAGCTGAGATGCCAGAAACAGTTATATTCGAGCTTCCTAACGGTTAGAAGACCCATGTGAGATTCGATCGAGAGGATGGGATTTTTAAAAACATAATGGAATTTTTTAAGAAATTTCGGAGGAACTATGGTATATGCGCCGTGTTTACCTACAGGGGCAACGAGATCTTTATGGTCAATGTTTTGAATGAATATTAGATAGAAGTTGAGTATGATCCTCCGACCTACGGTAATTTTTCTATCATTTATCCTTTGTTATATATATATATATATATATATATATATATATATATATAACAAAGGATAAATGATATATATAAAATTAACATTATAAAGGATATATATAAAGGATATATATATATATATATATATATATATATATATATGAGTAATTGTTTTTTTTTATTTTTAGATAAATTTAACATTGTTGGATGTAAGGCTTTTTCATTATGTAAGACTAAAGATTTAGCAGAAAGGGGTCTCGTAGTATGTTCACATTATCTTACTTTTAATGCATTATACGCAATACAATTTTCACCTTTTTGATATAATTTTGGTTGGTCATATACATATGTACAAATCCAGGCCCTCTCCCCGGCTTTTTTTAAGCGATTTGCTCATCTTCTACCTTCTAAAAAATTACTGTTACTTTACCAAATGGCCAAACCTTCATTGGAGCTTACTCACCAGAAAGCAAGATTTCTGGCTTGAGGTTTTTTTAGGAGGGAGACATTATAGTGCTTACTTATCTTGGTGATGGGCGATTTGAAGCAATTTTATTTGGTCCAAACCTTGTGGAGAAATCATTTTCTACACCAGCACCTAGTACGGGTATAAATTAATAGTCATGTTCTTAGATATTCCCTCTTTTCCCCTTTTTATATATTCGCCACTAATTTATTTTATAAATTTGTAGATCCTATGTGTGGAAGTTCTATTAATGAATTCAAATTAGAAATTCGACCAACACATCTCCTGGATTATTGCTATGGAATTGTATGTTTTTGTTTATTTTATATTAAAATTTTTATGATTTAATTATTTAGCAAAAAAAGATTTATGATTTTGCAATTGTTTAACCTGTGATTAATGTGTAGGACCTACCAACAAAGTTCAAATCAGTGACGGAGAAATGGCATCACGGTGATGTCTTGGAAATTAAGGATGAGCTTAAGGAAGTGACGTGGCACTTACAAGTTAAAGAGACCGGTCGACGAATAAGAATTCATGATAAAGCTTGGGTGGATTTTGCCAAAGCGTTAGGGCTAGAAGTTGGAGATGTTCTAGTCTTTACCGGGTGGCCTATTAATCCTATGAAATTTAGTGTAATTTGCTACAAGAAAAATGGTCCGGATTTGATGGACATTGATGTATGATGACTTTTGGTCCGATTCGATGACTGTGTAGCTTAAAAACTATGGGTTGGATTTGTAGACTTTTGGTTTGGATTCGATGGATGTAGACATTTGTAGAAAACTATGGTTTTAAAGATCTTTTGTTGAAAACTATGGTTTCATATATTTAAAGATCTTATGGAAATTTTAATGTTTTAATGATTCTTAATATACTAGGTACTGGATGGATGGATAGATCTGTTGGATGGATTTTATGGATGGATTAATTTTATTGCGTTGATTGTGTTATTGGTACAGCTGGGAACCAGAACTGCTGTGGGGGAAAAAAATGCAAGCCTAAATCTACCGAATAATCCGACTAAAGGTCCTAAACGGACCGTTTTTGACCATTATGTCCCCAGTAAACCCGACCGTATTCATAATACAGTGGTCAATTGAAAGCAGTCGGTTTAAAAGCTCTCTGATAAAAAATCGACCATTTTGGTCGGTACCTAAACCGACTAATTAAGCCGACCATACGGGTCGGATTTATCCTGCATTAAATGTTCCCACCTACCTCTGCACTGTTTGGTGACAAAAGGTGATATTATTTTATTAAACCCGACTGTTATGGTCGGATATATTCCTGACCCTAATTCTATCTTTACTCCTCTTTTTTTTCACTTCTTCATTTACTGTTTTCTTTGAGAACATTGAAAGCTTTGTTGAGATAAGTGGTTGGAGAGAAACTTTTTTTAAGGTGAAAATCAAGGAGAACATTGAAAGCTCATTAATGGTATGTTATAAATTCATGTTTATATTTATTTTTATTTTACTTTTTTTTCATTTGTGAATATATATATATATACATGTTTGTACATATTATATTTATGAATATATACATGTTTTTTATTCTTTAATTGTGAATAGAAATTGGTTTTAGTTTGGTGGTAACAAGAGTTTGCATTTTTATTTAATTTATCTTAATTGTGTGAAATGTGAATATGTTTTTTTGTTGATTTGTACTTATATGAAAAATGTATTATGAAATTGATATATATATATATATATATATATATATATATATAGGTCATTGCTCCATAAAGAACACTCTTATATAAAGAACAATAAAGCACACTATGAAATCATTTATTCCAATAGATCCAATGGCCCCGCCAGGGGCACCCAATACAAAAAATTCTTATTTTTTTATCCTCTTTCCATTCAGCAAAAAAAAATCACTGTTGACTGACGACATCAGCAGTGACGTCATCATGAACAGTGAATTTTTTTTTGCTGAATGGATAGAGGGTAAAAAAATAGGAACTTTTTGTATTGGGTGCCATGACGGAACTCTTAGATTCGATTAAATATGAGTGTTATAATGGTGTTCTTTATTGTTCTTTATATAAGGTGTTCTTCATGGAGTGTAACTCTCTATATATATATATATATATATATATATAGATGTCGAATCGTGATTGGATGAACCGACATGTGAAAAATTATGTACTTTCATCTAGTAATGAATATTGGGATGATGTGAAAGAATTTTTGCAGTTCGCCCGTTAAAATGGGATGAAGGGCGAAAAAATATTATGTCTGTGTAACAAATGAAAAAATGCGTTGTGGGCGAAAGTTGAAAGTGTTGAACTTCACTTATATAAAAATAGTATTATGGAACATTATAAAGTATGGACTTTGCATGGTGAAAAAAGAGAAGTTGTCAAAAAGAAAAAACGTAAGCGTACCTCGGAAAAGATTGTTGAGGAAGAGATTGTTGAAGAACCTTTTGATTTAAATGCATTATTACGAGATATTAGAGGTGAAAATCATGGTGATGTGAGTAATAGTAACGTTGAAGAACCACCAAATGCATATGCTTCTTAGTTTTACAAGGATGTTAAAGATTCGAGAGCTCCAATTTATCCGGGTAACACAACTTTTACAAGAATGTCATTGACCACTCGATTGTTACATTTTAAAAATATGGCACAATGCTCTGAAAAAGTCTTTGATTCTTTACTTGCATTGCTTGGTGAAGTTCTTCCTAAGGACCATACTTTACCGAATTCTTATTACATTGTGAAAACAATGATGAAGATGTTAACTTTGGGATATGAGAAAATTGATGTATGTGAGAATGATTGTATGTTGTACTACGGTGATGATGAGAACAAGATTGTTTGTGACATTTGTGGTAAAAGTCGTACAAAGGTGAAAAAAGAAAAAACGGAAGAGGGATACCGAACATGGTCTTGAGATATTTTCCACTTTTCCTAGTCTATAGAGATTGTATATGTCAGAGCATACAGTTAAACGCATGACATGGTACAGAAAAAGGGAAACAAAGCCGGGAGAACTTAGTCACCCTGTAGACGGAGATGAGTGGAAAGAATTTGATCGTCGTTATCCAAGATTTGCAAGGGAGAGCAGGAATATCCGTCTTGGACTTGCAATCGATGGCTTTTGCCTTTTTATCAATTCCGGCAAAAAGGTGTACTCGGTGTGGCCGGTGATAGTGGTGGTCTACAATCTTCGTCCCTCTATGGGAATGAAAAAACCGTACACTTTTATGCCTATTTTAATTCCCGGTGAAAAGAGTCCGGCCAAGAATTTAAATGTTACCTTAGACCTCTCATAAATGAATTAAAGAAGTTGTGGGATGTAGGGGTGGAAATATTTGATCAATTATTAAAGAAAAATTTTACCTTGAGGGCGGCGGTTATGTGGACAATAACAGATTTTCCTGGGTTAGGTATGGTTAGCGGATGGTCAACACATGGAAAACTCTAATGTCCGGTTTGTGGTGGAAAAATTCAAGGAGTTCAATTAAAAACATGTGGAAAATGTAGTTTTTTTGGTACAAATCGTTGTTTCTTATCCGAAGATGATCCTCTCCGTCTTCCAAGTACTAAGTTTCCAAGTGAAGAAAAAAGGGTATTTGTTGGTTGCTCAAGTGGTGAGACTTTGAAGAATTTTTGTGAAAATTTAGAATTTCCACCACCCGGATGAGAAAACAAAAATAAGAAAAGCCTCGATTTCGGAGTTGATCACAATTGGACGCACTTTTCAATGTTTTTTGAGTTGCCATATTGGTCATCACTTTCGATGCGTCATTGTATCGATGTCATGCACACCAAAAAAAATGTGTTTGACAATATTTTTTATACTATCATCAATAATACAAACAAGACGAAGGATCACAAGAAGGCAAGGATCGATTGCAATTTGATGTATGTTTTGCCCGAGTTGTGGATCGAAGGTGGAAAAAACCCAAAAGTACCTTTTACACTCACAAAAAAACAACAAAAACTCATGTGTGATTGGTTTCGTTCATTGTCACTTCCGGATGGTTATGCATCAAATATAGGCCATTGTTGTAAAGAGAATTATACATTTTCGGGGTTCAAATCACACGATTGTCATCTTATCATGCAAAAGTTGTTGCCACATGCGATTCGTGAGCTTCTACCTCAATATATTGTTGATGCACTATCTTCGCTTTCAAATTTCTTTCAAGACATTTGTTCTTCTACCTTAATCCGAGATGATTTAAAATTTTTGGAAAAGTCTAGCCCAAACGATGCTCATGCTAGAAACATTTTTTCCACCAAGTTTTTTTGATTCAATGGAGCACTTGATACTACACTTGGCCGAAGAATGTAGGTTAGGAGGCCCCGTTAATTATCGTTGGATGTATTTTATTAAGAGAATGATTGGATATATGAAGCATAAGGTTCGTAATAAGGCAAGGGTTGAAGGTTCAATTGCAGAACGTTATGTAGAAGAGTGATGTTGAATTTTTTCTCATTCTACTTTGATTCTAAATTGGTCACGGTTCATACTCAATTACGTCGTAACGAGGTTGTGTGTGGTACAAATGATAAAAATGAACTTGAAGTGTTCATATATCCTCTTTGTACCACGGGAAAGCACAAAAATGCATATTTGATGGATGAAGAACGATTACTTGCGAACGAATATGTTTTCATGAACTCACCCGAAGTTCAACCTTACATACTAGAGTATGAAACTCACGTGAAAGAAGAACAACCAAACACAACACTGGAAGAATTGGAGAGATTGTTAAAAACCGAATTTAAATAATGGTTTCGCACAAAGGTTGAAAACGATGATGTGAACGGTCCGCGTTTTATATCCTTACTTTTGGGACCAGCAAAATTGGCAATGTTTTATGAAATTTATACCGTTAATGACTACAAATTTCATACTAAATCTTCTTCAAGTGCTAGTTCGGGAGTTATGGTCAAATGTAGTTCACATAATAGTGTCTCAAATGATTATTATGGTCAATTGCAAGAAATCATCAAGCTTATTAATCAAGGTGGAAAATCAATCGAGACCTTCATTTTCTTTATTTGTTGATTTCGCTAAATATGCGCCTATGACACAAAATCACCAACAAGAAGAAAACGAGGAAGAGGAGGAGGAAGAAGAAGAAGAAGAAGAAGAAGAAGAAGAGAATAATGAAGAAGGAGAAGAAGAAGAAGAAGAAGAAGAAGAAGAAGAAGAAGAAGAAGAAGAAGAAGAAGATGGTGATGATGATTTAATTGAGTATGGGACGATGTTTGCAATTATAACTTAATGCAACTCATTAGATTGGATTTTAAATATTTTGTTGGATTGATTTTATGTATGAATAGGTGATTGTACTTGTTCAGGATTGGATTGAATCTTTTCGATTGGAAATATTGTTATAGGGGAATAGGTAATATAATTATTGGTAAAAAAAGTACAGGATCAAACCCGACCGTTTACTCCGACTGCAAGCCCTAAACCGACCATTTTTTACCATTTTGTTCCCAGTTAACCCGACCGTTATACAATGGTCGGTATAACTTGGTCGGTTTAGAAGCTCTCTGATCAAAATCCGACCAAACTGGTCGGTTAAACCGACCAATAAAATCGACCACACTTCTTTAATATTAAATAGTAATTATAAATATTATTTTTATATAATATTTAACAAATTAAAAAATCTAATATTAAATAAAATATGTACAATTAATAAAATAATATCACTACAAGAAACACATTCATTCATATATTATCTTGGTTTAACATTCATTCATTCAAATTAATGTAATCGGTGTAGTAATTTAAGAGGTTTGACTGTTGAGAAACGACCGTTCAAAACCGACCGCTTATTCAAAAAGGCAGTTGGTTTTCGGTTTGAAAAAAATCGTTGTTCAATGCATCTGGTAATCTGTGCGGTTATGGGAAATGAAAGGGTGACTCCAGGAAATGAAAGGGTGACTCCATATTCCTATATATATCTGGTAATATTGTATCTTCTCATTACATTGTATTTTCTCTCTATATAATTGGTAATGTATATGTATATGTAGTGTATATTTTCTCTCTTTTGGTAATCTGTTGTAAGAACCCAGATTTTTGATAGAATTAAAACTTTGATTATGTATTAATGTAAATATGAATAGTGGTTACAACTACGATGTAACAATTGTTCTGATGAATGAAAAAGGAATGGATTTGGATTCAAATGTTCATATATCTTGAAGAATGCTATTGGTTGACAACTTAGATAAGAATAATCTATCTCCTAGATAAGTAAGATATGTTAATTCCAAATAGGAGAGTTATTCTCATGTCATCCAAATCGATATATGTTATTAGTCCAGTGGTCCCGTAAAAGGGTTAAGGAACGCTCGGGAAAGCGCAAGTACACTTTTTTCTAATTATAAGGAATAAAGAGAGAATAAGTGGTGAATAGTGTTTTTGGTGGAAATAGGAATATTATTAGACGACACTATATAGAAGTACCCGGAATGGATTTCTGAATTCGTATTAATGATCCAAGGTGAAAAAGAGTGTATGTAAAAGTTATCGGATTCTGAAAAATAGCACTTTTATTTTCCCCGAGATTTCCCTGGACACTGAAAGACTTAAGGAATTATTGAAAGGATTTAAGGAATATAGGTTCAAGAATTACTGAAGAGAATGGAGAATGATAGTATAAATATTAAGACGGTTTTCGGTGAAACCCTAATTAGAAATTTTGAGATATTCCTCCGAATGATTAGTGAATTGAGCAATAAACGGACAAAGAAACAAGCAGGAAGACAAGATGCATGCATGTGCTAGTGGAAAATATCTAGTAACCAAGTAGTTACATGAGTAACTAGAATACTTAGCAAAGCAAACTAAGTACTTAGCTTATTCATCTCATCCAACCAAAACAACCAATACTTATCTCTTGGAAATACATCATCCCTTGCATCATAACTTTATTAAAGCAACTTTAACACAAGATATTATCGAAGCAAAGTCAAATTATGCATTATTAACAAAGCAACCAAGCAAAAACTCATCTTTTCTCTCCATTTGTTCCATTCGGCCCAAGCAAGAATTCAAGAATAAAAATTCCACTTCTCACCATTTTTTGATCTTGAAACTTTTATGATAAGTCCTATATTTCATGAAAGTAATCTCCTAGAAATTTTAGCACCAAACTCCACTCTTTCCATTTTCAAAAAAATCATTAAAGTGGAGGGTGAATAGTGACCTTCATGAACTTTCATTGATTTCTTGGTTTCTTTTGATTGATCTTAGCTAGCTTAGGCCACACAAGGACTAGATCAAGGCTTAGTAAGGCTCTATCACTCTCCAACGAAGGTATATCTCATCAAAACCCTAGCTCTTACTTTAAGTTTATAGATGTTCTTGGCGATTGTTAGTTAAGTTATGATTATGGTGTTATAACTAGCATGATTATGAGATTGATTTAGTGATTTAAGAAATAATGAACATGTTGGTAAAGAGGCCTATTTTGGACTTGTTGAGATGCATATTATGTGTATGAGATTTATGGTATGCCCGGTGTGGCTTGGTTTGATTGTGGTAAATTTGGAAACGTCCGATTTATAGCCGTTGTAATGCCTAATTTTTGTTAACCCTTAAAAACCAAGTTCGACAGTGGCCATAATTTCCTGACCTGGTTGATTATATGACATGTCCTTGTAAATCTTGAGTCATAGATCGTTTTGGCGAAAGAATGGAAACAAACGGACTTACGGTTTAGGAATTATGGCCGATTTACTAAAAGTCGTTCGAAACCGTAAGTACGAGTTTGTTATTGAAATTGAACCCTCGTAAAATATGTAATTCAGTGGCGAATCTTGGTAATTAAATATTAGAGATCATAAGGAAGGTGTAGGAGAAAACCTCATGTAAAACGGATCATTTTCCGATTTTATAAAAAGGTTTGAATCGAGGTTAAATGCGAACGAACCCCTAAAAAGCGCACTTGGTTATAACTTTGGTTAATCACTTAGAAAATGGGCGATAAAACTCGAGGTAAAATCTTGGTTCGTAAACGACCGACCTTAGAACTTATAGGACTTAAGTATAGGGTTAATTGGCATTTTGGTCACTCAACTGACAGGAAACTTGCAATCGGGTCATCAAACTTAAAAATTTTTCAATCACATCATTGTACTCTTAAATATTTTCATTCAGGTCACTAGCCGTTACACTCCGTTAAAAATTTGACGGAAATTTGACTAAGTTTTGTGAGTTAGCTTGAATAAATCCATTGTGGCATGTACAGTCAGCTGAAGTAGCGTTTTGATCACCGAACTTACTAGAAACTCAGCTGACTGCACGTTAGTTGAGTGATGAAAAACGCTGCTTCAGCTGACTGTACATGCCACGGTGGATTTATTCAAGCCAACTCACCAAACTTAGTAAGTTTTCCGTCTAATTTTTAACATATTGTAATGGCCAGTGACCTGAATGAAAATTTTTAAGAGTACAATGATGTGACTGAAAACTTTTTGAGTTTGATGACCCAATTGCAAGTTTCCAGTCAGTTGAGTGACCAAAACGCCATTTAACCCCTTAAGTATATACCAAGTGTAAGTATGATGACATGTCTTAATAACAAAAAAATATCGGATCGTATCGCTGATAAAAATAGTTACACTAAAGGGTGCATAACGAGATAACTTGAAAACGTGTTTCGACCTAAGTTAAATTTATACTTAGCCTTTTAAAAAGCGTAAATGATTAATCTCAAATTTCCTGATTGTTTATAGATCACCGTGCGGAACCAAGACACACTACCTCTACCCACACCCGACTACCAGGCAAGTTTCCAATACTTTGGAACTGTTGTTGTGATAATATATATCTGTTGTTTTCTGATACATATGTCATAGCATGCATGCCTACTTTCAAGTTATATTGTGATCCTTGTTCCCTGATTTATTTTTAGCTTATAAGCTAGATAGATAATGTATCGGTTATAAGTTGGATATTGCTAAGACCCTGAGGAAAGGGCTTTGAGTCTCATTCTTCGAATATAGACCGGGAGTCAGTATTTCTTGATATATCTTGATTATTCCGGAGAGAATATTTAAGTTAATATTTCTCCATTATTTATTCAATAAATATTATTTCAAATATTCATTCGAACTTTATGTAGTCAATGAATATTATTTCTAATATTCATTTAAAGTTGATTAATTTATCGAATATTATCTCGATTATTCCTTTGGAATTTATTCATTATTTATTTATTTAATATTATTTCAAATATTCATCTGATCATTATCTAAATATTCTTTCAAATACTCTTTCGAGTTTTATTTATTTGATAAGTATTATTAATTTAAATATTCATTAATTATTTAATGAATATTATTTGTGAATATTTATTCGAGGATTATTCAGAGTGATATTTTATATTAAGATTATTCCTTCAATATTTTTTTTAACTTAATAAATATTCTTTGGAATATTTATTTAATTCTTCTAACTCGTTTCAAAAATAATTTACTTCATTCAGATATTATCTTCGACCTTCGAATATTATGTAAATTATTTCGGAGTCTTATTATTAATACTTGTATCAAGAAAGGTTCTCAAAATTCCGTTCTTCATTCAAATCTAACTTTCAAATTATAAGGAAACCTTACTTGAGAAATGTTATTTATCTTGTTGACTTCCCGGTCATAAAGCTTTTGAAACTATTCATTTCATTCGCAACATTGGTTGCTACTTATTTATTGAATCCTTATGTACCTTCTCATCATTCGAGGGGTAAGATTGTTGGAACAAGTTGGTATCCATTAACAAGTAGTAGCTTGGGAAATATTGGTGAATTTTCCTTTCCAACTAGATACGACTACTTTGTGGAGTCTTATCAACAAGTATTATACTTGGGGAAAGGGGGACGAACTTAACGTTTCAAAGTCGTGGATGTTATTCGAACTAGGAGCCGCGTAAGTGGCCGAGTGGCGCCGGTCCAGCAATGGCCAAACCGTTGGTCGGGGGGTTCCAGAGGGCGGTAGACAAGTAAATCCGTCGGTGCTTCCTTCTACATGTAGAGAACAAAAGTGGGGAGCATAACATGTGACTGATCATCGTAAATGTTATGTCT
The DNA here is from genome assembly GCA_036435485.1 of Saposhnikovia divaricata. NCBI lineage: Eukaryota > Viridiplantae > Streptophyta > Magnoliopsida > Apiales > Apiaceae > Saposhnikovia > Saposhnikovia divaricata. The sequence continues at coordinate 49,329,580 of CM071596.1, read as the reverse complement.
TCTGGCACGTCAATGCTCCAGGATTAGTTCATTTTCTCAGAGTTTGAAATTTTCTGCAACATTATCATTGTTGGCAGGGTTGAAAAGTGTTTGAAACTGGAATTGCAATATTTTTCCTACAAGTTCCTTTTTTATGATAAATGATAATATCTTGCTTATCTTTGACATAACAGATATTTCCACGGATTATATATGTTGAGTTACCTTGTAACTTCATCATTTACATTATACTGGCACTATCTTTGTTAATGCATGGCATATGGTTTCAAAAATATTTGAACTATTATATATCATCACTGTTCAGTTATATTATTGTTGGTGGGCTATTGCTCACCCTTGCTTATTTATTATGTCACAACAACAGCTAGGACTGATGGCCTGCGTAAGGCGCACTTGGCGCAAGCAGGTTACCCCAGCTCGAGGACTACCCGCTGATATCATTGTTGCCATTGCTGAGGTAGCATAGATAGGCAGCTTTTGGTTTACCAGTTTAATTATATGCATAATTAATCCTAATCAACGGCAAGAACTTTTAAACTTCTGATGTTAAACTTTTGGGTTGTAATAACTTTTATTCGTGGATTCTATAATTAGCAGACTTATTTCAATTTCACCTCTGGGACTATAACTGTTGTGTGTGTGAGTGGATATTGTTGCTGGGTCACAGCATGCTACTTATTTATTTTGGACTCAAGTCAAGTGTTATTTATGGGAATGGAGACCGTAACGACCCGATCCCTGACCCCAGATCTGGGGGTGTTACAGAAATGGTATCAGAGCGAGAGTTATATATCCCAAGAGATGATACGACGTTATATAATTATAAATTCACTAAGATAATAAGAACTCTTGCCAAGTTCACCTAAAACCCTTACGGGAACTTTTTAAGTATCATGATAGTAACATAGTTCGTCTTGTGTAGGCGAGCGACATCTCCGATTCAGAGGCTTTTGAGAGACAACACGATGAGCCGATTCAGGCCGCCGAGGACAGAGTGGTAGTTGATTCTGATGAGTTTTTTAGGACCAGAGATCCTTATTATGAGCGTCCGGGTGACGAGGATGGAGATACAGAGATTGTTGAGTTTGAGGAGGAGGCGGACCCTGAGGAGGTCCAGGCTGATACAGATACTGAGGTTGTTGAGTCTGAGAATGAGGAGGATCCAGAGGAGACACGGCTTATAGATGATAATAGGGTGATGGAAGAGGACACTGGTATGACTACTGAGCAAGTTATGGCTGCTATTGTTGGACAGACTGTGGATGAGGGTACTAAGGGAGATGTTGATGAGCTAGTGGATGATGCTATGGGGAGTTCAGGTTTTCGTGTGCCACCCCTCTCTGTTGAAAGAGCCCCTACCCCACCATCACTACCTGTGAGCCCATTTTTTGAGGAGTTTGAGGAGCTGACCCCTCGAGCCGCAGCAGGCAGAGGCCGCACTGCCAGCAAAGCCATCTACCCCACCCCATATACCGATAGAGGGGATACCAGTGTGTGTGCATAACTGGATTGTGAGCGGACTTTCTGCAGAGATAGAAGTGACTGAGGCCAGGTTGGCAGAGTCCAGGAGGGAGCTAGCAGTTGTGAGAGCAACCCGGATGAGATATCAGGGCAGGAAGCCTAACAGTGATCGAGCTAGGCACAGGGAGGTGACCTGTATTGAGCTGAGGGCTCGGGTGAGGATGCGACAGTTACCTACTGATGAAGATGGAAGGGTGTCCAGGATAGATGCTGAGGAGATCTTCCGTATTGCTATGCTGAGGGTCAGGGCTTTGGGTTCCACTGGTGGCAGATTTCAGAGACAGTGATGTAGTAGTCTAGTCTTCTAGTCATGTACGGACGTAGTAGTGCTGACTTTTGTAAGGATAGTTTCATTGTATCTAGTTTCCCTTTTACTGACTAGATGGATAGACAGCGTATTTCACTTTTGACTTGTTGTTGTTAGGATGGTTGTACTTTTTAAACTATAGTTGTAACTCGGATGATGTACCTTTCGATACCTTGTATATATTTATTTCCTTTCAGTCATTTCGGTTTTGTTATGACGCGGTCACGAGTTTATTAGATTACTTTCTACACGTACTGTTTCAATTAAGTTGCCATGAGATATAGAACTGTGGGATCCTAAATCCGAATATGTAACGATTGTGCAAGGAGAAATCCTTTAAAGCAGGAAAATAGCCTAATGTATAATTTTTCCAAATTTTCAGTAAAATGCCTCCGAGAAGAATGTGTACTAGGGCTAACCCCCGTGAATCTATTGACCAAGAGAGTCACAATCAACATGGGGAAAATCCCGAGTATGACGAAGCACAAGACGAGGATTACAACAAGCAAGAAGATTCTCACTATGGAGTAGAGGATGAACCCATGTACTCTGAGGACTTTGAAGAGGAAGTGGAAGGGGGAGAAACTGAGGTGGAACAGGAAGGGAAGAACCAGGACGGAAACCCTATGGGACAGTTTATGGATCTGCTTAGGCAGAATTTGAACCGCTACCCCCAACCACCCCAAGCAAACAACACTTCAGTGGCTAATTCTTTCAGGGCCTTTAAGTCCCTTAAACCCCCAGAGTTCCACGGATCGGCTGATCCCATTGAGGCAAGAGCTTGGATCAAGGAAATGGAAAAGTCCTTCGAGATTTTGAGTATCGACGAGGAACAAAAGACTGTTTTTTCCACTTACCTTCTAAAGGGAGAGGCCAATTATTGGTGGGAGGCCAAGAAGAATATGGAAAACAATGCTATAGTAACCTGGGAGAGGTTTAAGCAATTGTTCTTAGAGAAGTACTTTCCAAGGTTCATCAAAACTGTTTGCACTAAATCACGCAAGTATACGTGGTCACAAGTAATATAGATAAAATTCAAGTTCGTTCCACAGAGATCTGGTTTAGGTTTCAATTCAGTAGATGTACTTATGCAACAATGTATGGTTATAACTCACTGCTAGGAGAATTAACTAATTGGGATTTTTGATTATCTAATTTAAACTAAGATGTAAATCAAACTAAAAATTAATTAACTATAGTGATTTAAACTGATTTAAATATATGAGAATAAACATGGGACTCTAACTTCATTAACTACTTCGCTTAGAGTTGATGCCTTTAATCAATGCATGTGATGATTTTGATAACTAATCGAATAACACGAAACAAGTACACGCTACCTGTCAGCATACGCATACCAAACTACTCATGCATCCATAAAAGAGATAGAAGATGAATAGATACCAATTATGCTTAGACCCTATATGTCTATAGAATTTGAAAACATAAAGGTTGAAGAACAAGTTGCTCATATTGATCACATAGGGCAATATAAGTATTTTCATCTTATACTACGAATCATATGGATAACCAATTATGAACCTATGTTACCATGGCAAGTTCTAAATCTCAAGATCCACTTTCACTTCACAAGAGATTAACAATTCAATTTAGATGTTAGCTATGCATCTAAAATCATTAAGATTGACCATACAAGGATATCAAGAATTCACACTACCAAGCTACATAGATAAATCCGTTAGAATCCCATGACAACGATTAGTTCATAATTGAACCGTTCGTCACTATGGGATTTGATGAAAACTTGGTATGAAACAAAATATGAATGAAAATAAGAATATTATTAACACAAAGAGTTGAGAAAAGTAATCTAGAATCCAGAATAACGTCTAAGAAAAGAACACAAAAGATGAAGTAGATCGAGATCCGTTGCTTGTCACGAGCGTTTGTTCTTTCTCCCCTTTTCTCCCTTGAAATTCTATGCTATATTATGTAACGATCCAAATTACAATGTTAAGATGTGTTTTTATAGCCCTAGAAGTCTTGCACAGCAAGAAAATATCCTAAAATACAATTAGAATTCGATTCTGGTGCAAGAACATGCCTAAAAATACGATTACAACTCAAATTAGGGCAAAATAGTAATTTTTAGCAATTTCAGGCCAACCAGGGCGCACCCTGCCCACCTAGGGTGCAGACTGCACACTTCACTCCTGCCCTAGGGCGCAGTCTGCCCCCTTACTGAGCAGTCTGCCCACTTTTTGGTGATTTAGGGCGCAGTCTGCGCTGTTAGGGTGCAGTCTGCGCACTCACTTTCTGTCCAGATTTTTCTTTTGCTTTAGATTGATAGAAAATTCTCCAAGCTTCGCGTGGACTACTTACGGGCCTCAAACGGACTTGTAGAACTCCAAATATGGCCAAAACAGTGAAGACTGCGCAACCTACCGGGGAAATCCGACTTTTTGCTATTTGCTCATTTCTCATCCGTTTTCTCTTCCGATTTTTTTGTCACTTCCCGTTCTTCATTCCTTTGACTCATGAACCTTCATTGTAGCCTAGGGAAAGACTTCATTCCTCATTCCTATGCTCGAATTCAACTCCAAAATTGACGAAAACATCAACCCTAATCGATATTTCATGAACCTGCACAACTAAACAAAACACATCAAAACTACAAAAAACTTGAGTCCAAGACAATCAATTTAAGCCGATATGGAATGTTCCAAGTGGATATAAAATCCACTTATCACACCCCCAAACTTAAACTGATGCTTGTCCTCAAGCATAAACAACTAAACACTACCTAATTAGTACCACTTCCGTAGGTGATCACGGTTGCATTTGGCATATGCAACAAGCCCTTTAAACCCCTAGGTAGCCCTAGTGGATGAGTAAGGTCTCGTGAGGGCCTATAGCGAATGTACCCACAAAATCCAATGCAATGCAATGCATGAATGCAACTAATATGAAAATGCAAATAATTTAATACTAATACACCACCATACCTTCAAATCCTCTCATGCCATACCAACTTAAGAATCAAAGTAATAATGCAATGTCTTGATGTCGAAGGTGCAATTATTCACATAGTCTACTCAATGAACATGCATAAGTTCTTAAAAGTCCATGTCAAGTGTAAGAATAAGTTAGTAACCATGCTAAGCCCACAAGAATACATCTTTGAGACAAAACTCGGGATCTCATATGCAAAAACAAGTAAACACTCACCATCCACTCACAAAAAAATATTCACTCAAGAATGAGGGTAAGTGTATCACTCAATTCCAACAAAATCATATGCATGCTTGACATTTGGTATCAATCTAACTCTTAACACAACATACATCAATGACGATAATCAAAAGGTCTTTAATTGGGTTGTAACGGGGCTAGGGACAAGGTCTGACAAATAAGCCAATTCAGGTGAAGTGTCAAAAGCTAGTAGGCACCATAATAAATCATACACAACACCCTATTTCCCCCCCCACATAATTTTACTATTTTTCTTCCAACAAAAACACTCAAGTAGTCGACTAAAGAAGGATCACAACAATATATCTTTTTTTCTTTTCTTTTCTTTTTTTCAGTTTTTTTTTCTTTTTCCGAGAGCTAAATATAACAAGAACAATAATATACACAATAACAATGATCCCATGATTTTATTACACATGCCGACTATCAAGTAAACAACTAAACCCAATGTTCAATATTTCCCCCAAAATATGACCAACGATAACCCCTCCTTGCACACCTTATTACTCCCTTAAGCACTCTACTAGCCTTTGACAATGTAGGTTTAAATTAATGCAAGGCCAATACAAGAAAAAGGTCTAGGTGAGTAATGTGGTATGTCACCGAAAAATAGGATTAAGTTCAACGGGTTAACTAATTGATCATGTAAATATGGTGTGGTAATATGGGAAAATATGCTGTTATTCCTAAATGCCTTTATCATTTTAATCGTCAATTAATGTCATGCGTTTCAAGAAAGACCTCAAACAACTGCTAGCAATGCAAACAATCCGTGGACACTCAAGCAATCGAATAATTTGCAACAAATATGCAATAAGGCTCAAAAGCTCACTTGGTGGAAAAACATACTCAATCCCAAGCAAAAATCTCTCTAATGCACCTACTTGTATTCAAAGCATGCAAACTAAATCAACTTGCACATATTCATGTCCTTTTAATTACTTGCAACATTCAATAAGTCTACTAGCTTCAACTTACTAGTGTATGTGCGTGCACAAGAATAAAGCATATCACTTCTCAATCAAAAGCGTCAACAACACAAAATTCCTATCAAGCATGGGTGCAAATGCAACTACTATGGACTCACATGATAATAATACGAATAACACATGCATGAATTACAACTAAAATGCAAAGCATGATATCCTACATGAATGCAATAACTACTACAAACAACTACTTATCCCCAACCCACCCCCAAACTTAAAATATTCAATGTCCTCATTGAATGGAAAGGTAATACAAGGAATAGTAGAAAACATACCTAACACATGGGTTGCCTCCCACGAAGCGCTGTCGTTACCGTCATTTAGCTGGACAAATATGATTCAAATCATGGTGGCTCGAAGATCGCATTCGACTTGTCCTTATCGAAAGGACCATTCACCCATTGTTTGACAACTTTCTTGCTATCTTCCCACATCTTTTCTAACTCAAACTTTCCATTGACTCTTCCTCCAATCGATTTTTTCTTTTTCTTCTTCACACCTCTAAGGTGTTTATGCTTCACAGTTGATTGATAAGAACCCTCTTCTACCTCATCATCCATGATCCACCTTCTTAACACATTATCTTGACATACTTTAAAAATCACCAACTCATCATTCAGAAGGACATACTTCAAATGGGATGGAAGTTTTCCAAGCTTGACATTCGAGATATCTCGAATTGAAGAACTGTCACTGGAATCAATAATGTGATGCTTTAGCATGTGCGTGTCCGACTTTTCACTCAACAACTGATCAAACTCCTCTCTCTGACCCGTATCACCCATTTCCATACTGAAACACTCTTCAACCTCTATTGGAAATTTCATGGCCTTGAACACATTAAAGGTGACATTCTGATCTTGCACCCTCATTGTAAGCTCTCCTTTTTGCACATCGATCAAAGCACGGCCCGTAGCTAGAAAAGGCCTTCCCAAGATTATGGGAATCTTCTTGTCTTCTTCGAAATCTAGAATCACAAAATTGGCAGGAAATATTAGCTTATCAACCTTCACCAAGACATCCTCTACTATACCCCTCGGATAAGTGATCGACCTATCAGCCAACTGCAAAGAGATGTTGGTTGGCTTCGGATCAGGCAGACCAAATTGCTTGAAAACAGACAAGGGCATGAGATTAATGCTAGCTCCAAAATCATATAAGCATTTGTCAAAAGACAACTTTCCAATGGTGCATGGAATTGTAAAGCTTCTTGGATCCTTAAGTTTAGGAGGCAATTTTTGTTGCAACACCGCACTGCACTCCTCTGTCAATGCCACTATTTCAAATTCTTCCAACCTTCTCTTTTTTTGACAAAATATCCTTCATGAACTTTGCATATCTTGGCATCTGCTCCAATGCTTCAACAAAAGGGATGTTAATGGATAGTTTCTTGAAGACATCCATAAACTTCTGAAACTGTTTTTTTTGATCTCGTTTCTGCAAGCGTTGAGGATATGGAGGAGGAGGATAGATCTGATTCACCAACTTCTGCTTTAGAGGAGAGTTTTCAGCAGAATTTTGCTTTTGAAGTCATTTTAGGAATGGAGGGGGTGGGTAGATCTGATTGCTCTCTGTAGGAAGCTCCAGCAAAGCTTTTACAACAGGTTCCTTGCTCTTTTCCACTTCTTTATCTAGCTAATCAGCTACCAAGTCAGAGTTTTCAATTTCAGGCACTGCAGAATTTTTAACTTGCTGAGTCTGTAGTTCTTCATCTTCCTTAGCTGCTGATTTCGGATCTGATGTAACCTTTCTCGATCTCAAAGTTACTGCATTCACCTGTTCCTTGCTTTCCCGTCTGCCTGGATTAGCTTCCGTATCGCTAGGGAGAGTTCCTTGTTGCCTATTAAGTAAGGCACTTGCAAGCCGCCCCATCTGGTTCTCCAAGGTCTTGAGAGAAACTGCCTGGCTTTTAACCATCAACCTCAACTCATCCACTTCTGATTTTTCATTATAAGATTGCCCTGTAGTAGCTTGAGGCTGTTGCTGAAAACCTGGAGGTTGGAATGGTTGCCTTAGAGCATACTGCTATTGATATTGTTACCCTTGCTGTTGAAAACCTGAAGAATTGTATGGCTGAGCTCTATATTGCTGAAAAGGTTGTTGAGTTTGTTGCGCACCTTGATTGTTGCTCTAGCTGAAATTTGGATGATTTCTGTTGCTCGGATGATAATTATTCGGGGCTGGCTGTTGCTGATTCTGAAAGTTGCTCACAAACTGCACTGATTCGGTAGAAATGGCACATTGATTCGTCTCATGTGCGCCTGCACATAGCTCACAAACATTAGCTACCTGTCGAATCCCATGATTAGCCAAAGAATCTATTTTCCTATTCATTGCCTCTAGCTGAGCTGCTAAAGCTGAGACCACATTGACATCAAGAATTCCCGCCACCTTCTGCTGTGGCATTCTCTGAGTTGAATTCTGATATTCATTTGCTGCCATCATCTCAATAAGATCATAAGCTTCCTCGTAACTTTTTACCCATAAAGCTCCACCTGATGCTGCATCTAGCAAAGGTCTAGATTGTGCTCCCAGCCCATTATAGAAACCATTGATCACCATCCAGTCAGGCATCCCATGATGAGGACACTTTCGTAGCATCTCCTTGTAACGTTCCCAAACTTCACACAAAGATTCTCCAGATTGCTGTGCAAATTGAGTTAGCGCATTCCTTAATGCTACAGTTTTCGCCATAGGGAAGAATTTAGTAAGAAACTTCTGAGCAAGATCCTCCCACGTAGTAATCGAACCGGCTAGTAAAGAGTGCAACGAGCCCTTAGCTTTATCCCTCAAAGATAATGGGAAAAGCCTCAATTTAACAGCATCTTCCGACACACCATTGAACTTGAAAGTGTCGCAGATCTCAATGAAGTCCCAGATGTGCATGCTAGGATCCTCCGTAGGAGCACCCCCAAACTGAACTGAGTTCTGTACCATCTGAATCATCCCCGGCAGCAGCGCCAAAAACTTGTTTGCACTAAATCATGCAAGTATACGTGGTCACAAGTAATATAGATAAAATTTAAGTTCGTTCCACAGAGATCTGGTGCAAGAACATGCCTAAAAATACGATTACAACTCAAATTAGGGCAAAAAAGTAATTTTTAGAAATTTCTGGCCGACCAGGGCGCACCCTGCGCACCTAGGGCGCAGCCTGCGTACTTCACTCCTGACCTAGGGCGCAGTCTGCCCCCTTACTGAGCAGTCTACCAACTTTTTGGTGATTTAGGGCGCAGTCTGCGATGTTAGGGCGCAGTCTGTGCACTCACTTTCTGTCCAGATTTTTATTTTGCTTTAGATTGATAGAAAATTCTCCAAGCTTTGCGTGGACTACTTACGGGCCTCAAACGGACTTGTAGAACTCCAGATATGGCCAAAACAGTGAAGACTGCGCAACCTACCCGGGAAATCCGACTTTTTTGCTATTTGCTCATTTCTCATCCGTTTTCTCTTCCGATTCTTTTGTCACTTCCCGTTCTTCATTCCTTTGACTCATGAACCTTCACGGTAGCCTAGGGAAAGACTTCATTCCTCATTCCAATGCTCGAATTCAACTCCAAAATTGACGAAAACATCAACCCTAATCGATATTTCATGAACCTGCATAACTAAACAAAACACATCAAAACTACAACAAACTTGAGTCCAAGACAATCAATTTAAGCCGATATGGAACGTTCTAAGTGGATATAAAATCCACTTATCAAAAACCCAGATGGAGCTTAAGTTTTTAGAGCTGAAGCAGAATAACTTGTCGGTGGCTGACTATGAAGCCAAATTTACCGAACTGTCAAGATTTGTACCGGAATTTGTGGACACAGAGGAAAAGAAAGCTAACAGGTTTCAACAAGGGTTGAAACAATGGATCCAAAACCGAGTGGAAGTTTTAGAGATTACTGATTATGCCACCTTAGTGCAGAAAGCAACCATTGTGGAAGCCGGAAGTGAACAGATATAGAGAGAGAGAGAGAGAGAGAGAGAGAGAGAGAGATAGAGAGAGAGAAAGGGGGAATAAAGAGAAAGCATGTCAGCATGGGCGGAGGATCCGTAGGGGAAAACCCCCAACCAAGTTTAATCGAGGAGCAGTTTCCCTACCTGGGAGGAGCGTAAGGTTTAAACCATCTGTGAGTGCAAGTGTGAGCCAAGGCGGCCAGCAAGCAGGAGTGTCCCGTTCCCACCTTTCCAGACCTCCATTACCTGTATGTGCAAATTGCGGGAGGAGGCATTCCGGAGAGTGCAACCAGAGAATGGTAACTTGCTTCAAATGTGGACGAGTGGGTCACTATTCCACCAATTGTACCACGGTTACTCCCATTGCCAGCAAAGGCGTAGCTTGTTTCCTGTGCGGACGGCAAGGTCACATGAGGAAGGATTGCCCAATGAACAAACCAATGGCATCAGGGGCAAGCAAAGCTGCCTCCAATAAGACACCAACTGCTAGAACTTTTAACATGACAGTGCAAGATGCCGTGAGGGACACGGACGTGATAGCTGGTACCTTTTCTCTCAATTCAGTTAGTGCAAACGTCTTATTTGATTCTGGAGCAACTAAGTCTTTTATATCGAGGGATTTTGTGAGCAAATAAAAACTTAAGACCCAACCGCTAAGGGATTCTTTACAAGTAGAGATAGCCAACCAGGAAGTCGTTCCAGTTAGTCAGATTCATCCCAATTGCGAATTAGAAATAGGAAGACGATCTTTCTATGTTGATTTGATTCCTTTTAAACTAGGGAAATTTGATGTTATTTTGGGAATGGATTGGTTGTCTCGCAATAATGCTCAGATAGACTGTAAAGGGAAAAAGGTCAAGTTGAAAGCCCCAGGAAATAAGGAAATAGTCTTTAGGGGGATAAAACAGACCCAGAACATTTTGACCATGGCGTAGACCAAAAGGTTGCTACGAAAAGGGAACGAGGCTTATTTGGCTTACGTTATAGACACCTAGAAGGAAGCGCCTAAAATAAAAGACATTCCTGTAGTTAACGAGTTCGAAGACGTATTTCCACAAGATCTTCCCGGATTACCACCTGATAGGGTAATTGAGTTTGTTATCGAGTTAGCCCCGGGGACGGTACCGGTTTCGAAGACCCCGTACCGATTAGCCCCAGTTGAAATGAAAGAGCTAGCTAAGCAGTTACAGGAATTGTTGGATAAGGGTATGATAATACCCAATGTGTCGCCTTGGGGCGTACCAGTGTTGTTCGTTAAGAAGAAGGGCGGGAGTATGAGGTTATGCATCGACTATCGAGAGTTGAACAAGCTAACCATAAAGAATAAGTACCCATTGCCCAGAATAGATGATTTATTTGACCTGCTAAAGGGTGCTGAGTATTTCTCTAAGATTGACCTGAGGACTGGATATCACCAACTGAAGATTAAACCAGAAGATATCCCAAAGACTGCATTCTGTACCAGATATGGACATTATGAGTTCTTGGTGATGTCATTTGGACTGACCAATGCCCCAGCAGCTTTCATGGATTTGATGAATAGGGTGTTCAAGGAATACTTAGATAAGTTCGTTATAGTTTTCATTGATTATATTCTTAGGTACTCAAGGACAGAGGCAGAGCATGCCGAACATTTGAGGATAACCTTAAAGATACTCAGGAAAGAGCAGCTGTATGCCAAATTCTCGAAGTGTGAGTTCTGGAAAAATGAAGTGCAATTCTTAGGGCACGTGATAAATAGAGAAGGAGTGTTGGTTGACCCCTCCAAGATAGAGGCAGTTTCAAACTGGGAACGGCCAACCACTCCAACAGAGGTAAGGAGCTTCATCCGATTGGCAGGATATTATAGAAGATTTGTTCAAGATTTTGCGAAAATCGCAGCCCCGTTAATTCGACTTACCCGTAAAACTGAGAAATTTGAATGGACTGAAAAATGCGAGAAGAGTTTCCAAGAGCTGAAGAAGAGGTTGGTGACGGCCCCAGTGTTGGCATTGCCTGATGGAAAAGGAGATTTTGTAATTTACAGTGATGCTTCGCATAAAGGATTAGGATGAGTGCTTTTGCAGCACGGTAAGGTAATCACGTATGCGTCAAGGTAGCTAAAGGAATATGAGATTCGATATCCCACTCATGATTTAGAGTTAGCAGCAATTGTTTTACTTTAAAGATTTGGAGGCACTACTTGTATTGAGAAGTGCGAGATTTACACTGACCATACGAGCCTCAAGTACATTTTCACTCAGAAAGAGCTTAACATGCGCCAGAGAAGATGGCTAGAGCTAATCAAAGACTATGATTGTGAGATTCGTTATCACCCGGGTAAAGCCAATATGGTGACACGTGGCGGTGAAAGGCTTTTGTTGGTCAATGAAAGTCAACGTTAAAACCGAGGGTTAGGGTGCTAAACCGACCGTTAGTATTAAAACCGATAGTCTTTATATTAACTCATGTACATATTTATTACTTATTAAAAATTAAAAAAATTAAAATATATAGATGAAACACATAACATAACATGAACAATTACACAAAAACATAATAGTATATCAATTTAATATACTAAATTTATAATATATTATAACGATCACAATGAACATATGTCTAAAATATCACTAAATCTTAATCAACCACAATTTATTTATTTTTTAAATACCATATTCATAATTCATTTAATTTATATGTACGTAATTACACAAGAATAATATTACATAAAAGAATGAACATTTTAATAAACAAAACATAGCAAAGATAAAATAGAATTATTTGTTACAGGACAATTAATGTATAGGAGAAGTAAATAAACCTAAAATTTTAAAAGTATCTACCATATGTAATAGTATCTTTCAAAACATCACAATGTAACAAAAAGCAATCAATTAATTTATTAATAATGAAGAACATATACATACGTAACACAGAAAAATAAAGAACATACATACGTAACAAAAAACCTAAAAAATGATTTACTGTATATAGTTTTGCACAAAAAAGGAGAAGGAGGATCATTTTAATAATTTTTATGACATTCGTAAAAATGACTTGCATTTAGAAACTATGTAAATATATGGGTGTATGGGAAACTGCTTAATTAATGGAAAGTTTTAGAAATCACGATTTCATATTTTGGAAAAATAATGAAAACACAATTGCGTGAATTAACCAAAAAAAAACACAAAATGGTGAAAAGAATAATATTTTTTAATGATTCGACAGAACGAATACATATTATGTAGAGAAAATAAAAAATTTTCACTTCATGTTGTGCAAGTATCATCACATTTTGGGTCAAATATAATTTTGTTCTCCTAATGAAAGTAGAATGGTGTAACATCCTATAGGCAGAATCTAGATAAATGAATATGTTTGGGATAAAAACCATATCCATTTAACGAGATTATTTTTTCTTATTGATAAATGAATATCTTTATTAGAAACCATAACCTTATCTACACCACAAACCCTAAACTCCATATTCTACGAAGTTATTATTCATGTAGCAAATTGAGAAGAATTTATTTATTGGTTATTTTCTAAAAAAATTCCAATAACTGTATCATGTCTTTGTAATACTTTCACATTTTTTTGGATTTTTTCAAATTAATTACATATTTATTCAAAAATTTAAAAATTATTAAATTTATTAAAATTCAACATTCTCTTATCATACAATTGTGTCTTTGTAGAAATAAAATTTTGACATCAAGAAAATTTTTTCCTTGTATTTTTAAATAATATTTGATGACGTATACTAATAGTAAAATATGTAATTAAATTATTAAAAAATTTCAGAAAATGTTCAACCAAATATGGTCACAATTATTTAAATTCTACTGGATCGGGTCCAATTTATGTAAATGGTTTAACGTTTAAAATGGAGGCAACGTTTCCTCTTTTACAAATTTTCAAAATAAAAAAGGCAGCAATTTTCCCGCCTAGGCTAAAAATAAATTCGATTATATATGGTCGAACACATATTCTGCAATAGTGTTTTATGGGCGGGAAAGTTTCCGCATTTTTCTGGTGGGATAAAAATTCGATCAGTTCTCGAAAACGATCAAATTTAACCTTATTTTCGACTAATCATTTTCGATCATAATTAAATTTGACTGTTTAGAATCGAATATATTTTTAATCGGAATTGAATTCATGTTGACTTTAAATTCGATCTTTTATGATCGAATTTAGCTACGGTCGAATTTAGCTGGTCATGTTTAGTCGTGTGTTCTTGTAGTATAAGAGGGTAAATTTTAAATTATGTTCATAAAATTATATTGAATGTAGAAATAAAAAATTGCTGTAAAAATTTTTTCAAAAAAGATATTTTAGGATACATAGATGAAGAATTAGATAACTTCGTACTTTAAGGCTACCTGGAAATCGTAGCTAAATGCAGTTATAACCTCTAATTAACTTCTTCGTCGCCCGTAACTTCTTCGTCACCGCGATATCATGACTCATTGTCATGTCACCGCGATATCATGACTCATTGTCATGGATGGTCTTGGCTATAGCCGAACTAGTCTTATGTCTAGGGTCCCCAAAATTTAAGGAGTCCAAATTTGGAGGTATTGTAGTTATATTTGTATGAAGATTTGCAAATTTACCAAAAGTACGGGGAAGACAATAGATGTGTAGAGCTACATAAAAGAAATGAATGGTATCTAAATGTTTCAATTGCTTATAGGATTCCTCTAACGATACTCTCTTATGCGAAATAAAGATTTTTAAAATTAAAACTGATTAAATTCTAGGTTCGCCTAGGGCCCTCGATTCCTATGCTTGGCAAAGTAAAATCAAGCACGTTGAGTGGATTAGATGAAAGCCTATCAAACATGATATGGGTGAAAAATAATCCCTAAAGACATAATTAATATAATATTTATTGGCTCATAAATAAGGCCTGAAACCCTAGTTGGGCATTAAATTCGTAATTAATGATTTAGCCCAAAAGAACAGCCCAAACCGGGGACGCCCAGTATAAGCTCGTTTCTAACATGGGCCTGATCCACAAACTCGGAACGTTCTAGAAACAAGGAACGTTCTAGAATATCCCTGGGATATTATGTAGCCTCCAAGGCACCTAACTCGACATGGAAACTAATTCCTGTAAGGAAGGAGTCAGAACCTTCCTCAATAACGGTGACTTGTCCACCAAGTCTCCAAACCCTATTACGATTCTAAGGCTCCCACAGCCTATATAAAGGGTCTGACCCCTCATCTCAGAACTACGTTTTGGCTTAATCCTCGAATAAGGACATACAAGCCACTGCGTCCTAGGTGAGCTCTCGCCGCCATAGCCTCAAGGGCACCATCACCTAGAACTACGTTTTGGCTTGATTCTCAACTCTGAGATACGTAGGCATCTTGTGAGGACCTGAATTAGGTCACGATAACGCAAGCGCAGCCATTAAAGCACGAAGCTCATGAACCCTAGCCGCAATTCGATAACCCTACTTTTTATTCCACAACATTTGGCGCCGTCTGTGGGAAGACAACATCAACCATGGTTCAAACACGAAGGACACCAGTCTCAACCGAGGCTACCACCGTCACCTCTGTTCCTCCCGTCGTTACTGAACAAGGGTATGTACCCTCATCAACGGAGACAACCACTCAACCTCAAGTTTCTCAGCCTAGAGGGACGACTCCCCATGCTGAGAGAACTCTACCCGTGGTTGTCCATCCGGACCAGGAGACCAACCCTCTTCAGATGGTGGTCTCTCCCCTTGTTAATCGTTCACTACCTCCGGGGGTACAGATCTCCACCACAGATCTCCCTAGAAGTACGAATCCGGCACATGGTTTGCCTAACTACCCCCCAAATACCCGAGGTGTTGGGCCAAGCGGCCATGCCCTACAGATACATTAACTGTATCACCCTCCTTACATTAGAGGCTTGGGCCCTGATCAAGGATATTATGACTACTCTGGTCCTTATACTGATGATTCTTCATCTGAGGATGACGATTGAGATCAAGCCCCGAGAAGGCGGCATCCAAGCAAGGAACCTGTATGGCGTACTCGACGAATCCATGATGGACCCCCAATGACAGCTGCTGAGAGAATCAAGGCTTATGAGGCCGAGATTCGAAAGCTGAAGGAAGACATAGCAAGAGAGCAACTAGGACAGAATCAGAGTCAGAATCAGAATCGACCTCCTCCAACTTCAGGAGAGATTCCCTTCATTGATTTGGAGAGGTCTTCTAGGAGACGGAAAAGGGCTGATGCCCCAACCGGAGGAGCTACGAGGGTGGAAACCCCCAGGGGTGATCCCAAAGACCTGATGCCACTTAGAGACCCTGACGATCCCACACCCCCCATTCACTGAGGAGGTGATGAATGCTCATGTCTCCAGGAAGTTTAAGATGCCTACTATAAAGGCATACGATGGAATGGGCGATCCCTCAAACCATGTGAGGACGTTCTCAAATGCACTGTTGTTGCAACCCGCTAGCGACACTCTCAAGTGTAGGGCGTTCCCTTCAAACCCTTACAGGCATGGCTCAATGATGGTATAGCCGAATGCCCGCAAACTCGATTGGCTCTTTCAAGGAATTGAGCACGGCTTTCATTAATCAATGCGTTAGTGGAAAAGTCCATGAGAAAAGCTCTGCATATCTTATGCAAGTGAAACAAGGAAAGAATGAGAACCTAAGGGATTATCTCAAACGCTTTACCAAGGAGACTTTGAATGTCCCTGATCTGGAAAATAAAGTAGCTATGATAGCCTTGGAGAATGGAACGATGAACACCTTCTTTCAGATGTCGTTGGCAAAAAATCCCCCTTAGAGCATGACTGAGCTCCAAAAAAGGGCAAGCAAATACATAAAGGCTGAGGAAAGCATGAGGAAAACATAGGTCTCTACCGAAAGTGGTGGAAACGGGAACTCTAGGAAGCGAAAAACAGAGCAGGAGTATGATGCTAGGGATAAGTATCCCCGAACTAGCGAGGACTCCGACTCTGCCTCTAAGAACCAAGGACCAAGGTTCACTGAGTATGCAAGGTTGAATACTCCTAGGAGTCGAATCTTGTTGGACATTGAGAAGGATAAGGATTTCCGAAGGCCGAAGCCATTCAGGGGTGATCCCGCAACGAGAAACAAGAATCAGTATTGCAGATTCCACAGAGATGTGGGGCATGACACTGATGATTGTAAGCAACTCAAAGATGAGATCGAGTTTTTTATTCGTAGAGGGAAACTGAACCACTTCAATAAGGGTGAAGATCGTGGTAATCAAAGAAGAGATTATAATATAACGGATGACGATCAAGATCGTAACCCACAGCCCCGAGGGCCAGTAATTAACATGATCTCAGGAGGCCCGACTGCGGCCGGGACAACTAGGAACTCTCGGAAGGCTTATGCCCGAGAAGTGATGCATGTTGTTGGAGAGGCACCAAAGCATGTAAGAACCGAAGTAACAATTGAATTTGATGATTCAGACCTTGAAGGGGTGAAGTTCCCCCATGATGACCCACTGGTCATAACTCATATGACTGGAAACTCAGAGGTGAAGCGAGTCTTGATAGACAATGGAGCTTCCATCGACATTCTGTTTCATGATGCTTTTGTGAAGATGGGGTACAATGATTCTCAGTTGACCCCCAATAACATGCCTATATATGGATTTAATGGAGTAGAATCCAAAATTGAGGGAACTATTCAGTTACCCATCACGATCGGACAGAAGCCAATGGAGGCCACGCAGATGCTGAACTTTTTGGTTATCAAAACATCTTCTACTTACAATGTCATCATTGGGAGGACTGGACTTCACGCTTTTAAGGCTGTGGCCTCAACCTATCACATGAAGATCAAGTTTCCAACCAGGAATGGTGTAGGAGAACAAAATGGTGATCAGAAAATGGCTAGGAGCTGCTATGTAGCTGCGTTAAGGCCTAATGGAGTCGGGGGGCAGGTCCTTCCGATTGAAGATGTGGATGTCCACATTGATAAGGAAGACCGAGAAAGGTCGACAGAGGACATCACACAAAAGCCTCGGACAGCCATTAAGGCTAAGGCATCAACTGACTTCGCGGTTGAATGTACCATTGGCAACCAAGAAGTCGGGGGGCAGGAGATAGTACCCCAAGCAGAAAGTGAACTTTAGAATAAGAATGAGGAGACCAGAAGGAGTAATGAGTGCTCTATTTTGATGGAGCATCAAAAACAAAATCAAGCGATGCAGGCCTAGTCTTGCAAGAGCCCCGATGGGTTCAAACTATCTTAATAGGACTTAGCTTCGTATTTATCTAGTAGAAGTAGAAATAAGGTTCGATGAAACCATTGTAGAGCATGTTGCTTCAATTAGGACAGTAGTACTCTATGTAAGGGTTGAACCCATTTCAAGTTATTAATACAAGTTTGTTTTTCGATTTTATTTATGTGCCAAGCACCTGATGTGCGTAAGTCATAGATGACCAAGTACCGAAAATAAAAGAATACACGAATGGAAACAAACAAATGCATAAATAAAAACCCTGAAGGGTCGAGAGTTAGGTTATAATACAACCAAATAAGAGTTTAAGTCCTTGAAGGACCCTGGATAAAAGACAAGATGATTAAAAAGCCACATCTGGCAATCAAAGCCATGCAAGGCTGTGGAGGCTAAGAACTAGCTACTCTTCAATACTTTTTAAGTACCTGGAGTGAGGATACAAGGATGAAGCAAATAAATAACCTTGAATTATAGTCCTAAGGTCAAGGATATAAGAATATCCTTGAACAAGGATTAAGAAGTTCAAGCAAGTTTTCGTCTCGGAAGTTTAAAAGGCAAGAAGCCCACGGGATTGTATTTCTCAAAATCTAAATCGAGGATCAACCTTAAATCCTTGACCTAGAATCAAGAAAAACGAGAAGCAAAGATAGGTTTGAAAACCCTGAAATCAGAACAAAGGTTTGAGACAAGCCCTGAAAGACATGAAGTCAAGTAAGGGATCCTAGAAAACTTTAGTTTGACATGAATCCAAAAGAAAGGTCGTGAATACTTGATAGTCGACATATGAACACCAACGTTGAACATGTGAATATCAACCTCGAATCCTAGGTGGAGAAACACGAGATATTAGCCATAAAGGCCAAGAAGGTCAAACTTGATGGGGTCATGAACCTCCAATCAAGATCCAAAGGTTGAAGCTTCAAGTCAAAACTTGAAAACCAATCTGAAATTTTGGATTCTCGATCCAGAACGCCAACATTGAACATCTAACACCAACGTTGAACACTTGAATATCAACCCTGAAATGGAGATTGAAAACGTCCTAGGGAAGGTTCAAGACCTCATGGGGTCGACCAGAAGCCAAGGAGGCCTTCAGCCGACCTTAAGGAGCCGACCAGAGGCTCTGATGTTTTGGTGGTTTAAATCACCCAAAACTTGGCTTGAAACCATGTGAAGGTCGTCCAATATGCACTCTTTCATCAAAACTTCAAGGTTAGAGTTTAAAGAACTTCCTTGAGGTTGAAAACACTTAATTTCGAACATCAACATTCGACATTCGAACATCGACATTCGAGCATCGGCGTTCAACACTCGAACAGCCCTAAGGCCGAGCACATGCCAACCGAGAGGCCGCAAGAGAAGCCCCAGGAACTAAGACAAACATTGAAGCCATGATGGCCAATCGAGCCAAGGAAGGTTGTTTTAAAAACTCTAGGTTGATGTCAACCCAAGATGAGGAGTCTGCAGGAGCCACTTACCATAGGCTAATAAACAAGCAAGATTTTTACACCCTTGACCGGGAAGACCAAGGAGGTCTACGGGGATTACATGTTAGTCAAGAGCATAATCAAGGCATGCCATATTAAGAACCTCAGAAAGGCATTTGAAGTGCTGAAGCACCACAAAATGATGTTGAATCCAGCCAAGTGTGCATTTGGCGTGAGATTTGGAAAATTTTTGGGTCTGATGGTTTCAAATCGAGGCACAGAAGCTAATCATAATAAGATCAAGGCAATCCTAGATATGGAATCACCACATTCCATAAAGGACGTACAGAAATTGACTGGAAGAATTACAGCCTTAGGGAGATTCATCTCCAAGTCTGGAAACAAGTGTGTGCCTTTCTTTCAGGCTTTGAAGAAGGTGAAAAATTTTGAATGGACTTCAGAAAGCCAAGAGGCCCTTGAACAGTTGAAAAAGTACATGGCTGAAGTCCCGTTGTTGGCCAAACCTATATCTATATCTAGCGATATCCGAACAAGCACTGAGTGTCGTTCTCATTCGAGAGGAAAACAAGGTTCAAAAGCCTATCTACTACGTTAGCAAGATGTTGCACGGAGCTGAGTTGAATTACTCTCCCATTGAAAATTTTGCTTTGGCACTGGTAACAGCCCCAAGGAAGCTACGACCATACTTCTAGGCACACAAAATTGAAGTCCTGACGGACCAACAGTTAAGAAGCATATTGCATAGCCCGAAGGCCAATGGAAGGATAACTAAGTGGGCGATCGAACTTGGGGAGTTTGATATAAACTACAAGCCTCGAACAGCCATCAAGGCGCAGGCACAACCACGAAGTCAGGGGGGCAGGAAGGCACAAAACCCCAGCAAGGGCAAGATGAGACACCCTAAGAGGGAGAGAATGATGGAGTTCAAAAGGAATATTGGGTGACCTATTTTGATGGGTCATCAAAAACAAAAATAAGTGAAGCTCACGATTGAATATGCCTTGAGGTTGAAGTTTTCGACGACCAATAACGAGGCAGAGTATGAAGACTTAATAGCCGGACTAGGCTCGACTATAGCCATGACGGGCAAAAATCTTAAAGTCTGTGGAGACTCAAAGCTGGTGATAGCCCAAGTGAATGGAGATAAGTGAATGAAGATTTTGAAGCCAAAGATAAAACGATGGTGAAATACCTGAGGATTGTAAAATCACAGTTGGTATGATTCGAGGAATGCCTCCTTGTATA
Organism: Saposhnikovia divaricata; assembly: GCA_036435485.1. Taxonomy (NCBI): domain Eukaryota; kingdom Viridiplantae; phylum Streptophyta; class Magnoliopsida; order Apiales; family Apiaceae; genus Saposhnikovia; species Saposhnikovia divaricata. The sequence goes on along the minus strand of CM071596.1, from coordinate 49,308,686 downwards.
ACGACCGATACCTTGTCTAAATTCACCTCGTCTGAAATCGAGAATTACACTAGAAGTGTCTACTATCAGGTCTTGGAGACCCCCACTATAGAGCGCAAGTTGTTGGCGCCCATCGACGTTGGAAGTTGCTGGATAGATCCCCATCAAATCTCATCTTGAGAATGGTTGGCTCCCTGATAATGCCTTGGAGGCACGGAAACTATCAGTGAGAGCATTGAGATATGCATTGATCTAAGCCTTGATGGCTACTAAGGCTGTAGGCCTCCACTCGAGCTAGTCGTTTGAATTCAAGGTCTCGAATCAAGGATTCAACAAATGGGTCAAACCCTTGATGGTCTCTCAAACATTCGCACAGATGCTAGAAATACCCATGAAAAAACTATTTTGGCTCCAAAAGTGCCTTAAATGACGTTTTTTGGGGTCGAAAAGTGGGGCAAATAGGATAAATTGTATTTGCAGGACCTAGAGCTCTGAAAGACCTTCGATTTGATATATCGTGGGTCTCATTCGGAGTAACGAGTCAAAAGTTACGGATAATTTTGTGCATACGATGCTTTTTCGACAAATTTCAAACCAAAGCAAGGTCCTATGAACATAGAAAGAAGGTTGGAATCAAAATTAAGGATCGAAAACCAACCACAGTATCCTAGACTTGAAGTCAGGTGTTGAAAACAAGGGAATCCCCTATACGGACAATTAAAGAAACAAGGACCTCTGTGATAAGGGGGGCAAGGCCAGGGTTATTTGAAACAGCTTATTGTAAGTATGAAAGGATGTCAGGAAGCCAAGGGCCATAGTATAACCCAAGGTTATTTGAAACCAAGAGTTCAAGAACAAGTTAAGGCCTAGAAGGTTCTGAAAACTAAGAAGAAGGTTGTTTGTGATCAAGGATCACAAAATCAACCGTGGTGTTGTAAACTCACTCTAGAAACAAGGAGGGGAGTTTAAAACAAGTGGCTTTGGTCAAAGTCAAGGTCAAAAGTCAAAGTCAATGGTCAAAATCAACTTGTCAAAATTTGGCCAAAATTCAAAAAAAAAAAATTGGGGCCCAGCCGACCAGGGGTGGCCGACCAGGCACCCTTGGCCGAATGGCCGACCAAGGTAGGCCGACCAGGCTACCTTGGGGCAAAAATGGCTCAGGTGTTTGAAACACCTGAGCCCCTAGGTGATTTCATGACCCTCCAGAACGCTCAAAAATGCTCCGTTTGAGCTCAAATATGAGATTCAAGAACCTTACAAGGTCCTCTACAAGTCTATGTAGGTGCCCAAGTGGTTTCTTGAAGTTGAAAAAATGACCTTGTTACGAACAAGGCCTAGTTTGAAGACCAGCTTAGAGGTGGTATATATTTTGCCTCCAAAATGTTCAAAAATGCATGTTTTCATGAGATTCTTCTTCATACCAGGAGATTATAACAATCCCCATCATATAAGCTCAACTTCAAAATTTGAGTTTAGAAATGATAGGGGTGTTGAAAAACCAGGAGGGTGTTTGAAAACCGGGAAGGTGTTTGAAACACCTATTCCAGAAGACCATGTTTCTTGCCTAGACAACTCAAAAATGGGTATATTCACTTGATTCTTTCTCCAACCAGGAGATTATAAGAATCCCTATCATATAAGATTAACTTCAAAATTTGAGGTTAGAAGTGTTAGGGGTGTTGAAAAATCAGGTCTGGTTTGAAAACCAAAAACCCTTGGCGTGTTCGAAACACCCCTCAGCCAACCAATATCAGCTGCGAATCCATGATTCAAACATGATTGAAAGATTGAGGGTTTATGGACATGAATTTTCAAGCAATCAAGGTGATTCGTTTGAGAACAAGTTACTACAAAACTCTTAAGGAGGGTTTGAAAACACCTCCAGGCTGTCCACGCTGTTTGGGCCATATCTCGAGCACCAGATATCGGATTTGGACGATCTTACTGTCCACGCGAAGCTCATTAAATTCTCTATAGTCTTGGATGGGTCCCAGCCACCCTTGGCCAAATGGCCGACCAGGGTTGGCCGAGCAGAAATATGGGGGAAAAATGGGTCCAGTTATTTCGAACACCTGGACCCCTAGCTGATTTCGTTTGGCTCTAGAACGCTCAAAAATGGGCATTTTCACGTGATTCTTTTTCCCTCAAGGAGATTATAAAAATCTCTACAATATGCGCTTGACTTCAAAATTTGAGGTTAGGATTTCACTAATCGCAGTTAGGGGGTGATTAACCTCGTTTAGCGACGTTTAAGGATTTCCACTCGAATATTTAACCTATCTTAAGGTTAAGAATGGATATCCTAGTAATAATTACATCAAGGACGAGTTATTTAGCCTCTATTAAGGCCTTTATGGCCCCGTTTAGGGTTGTTTAGCCCCGATTAGGGCCGAATTAGCGTCTTTTGCTCAAAAATTAGCCCTTATTAAGGCTTATGAGCAACGACGCCTGATATTAACCCCAATTTAGATAAGTTGAGGGAAATAAATCACTAATAAATTTATGCTAAAGGATCCTATGCACGAATTGCACTTGGATTAGTGTCTATGAGCTTAACACGGCACTAATCCTATTCCCGAAAGGCCCATAAATTTTAAGAAAAAGGTTCGAGAGGCCAAGGAACGTTTAGTTCTCTTAAGTATTAACTTGGGAGAGAATTTTAGTCATTGTGAATGTGTAGGTCGCTCCACACTTCACTGTAAGACGATATCCTGGTAGGGCCGGTGTGATCTTAAACTTCTACGAAATCAAGCTTTCCTAGAAGTTGGGGGGCAAATGATTTAGTTGAAAAATAATCCCTAAAGACAAAATTAATATAATATTTATTGGCTCATAAATATGTCCCGAAACCCTAGTTGGGCATTAAATTCGTAATTAATGATTAAGCCCAAAAGAACAGCCCAAACCGGGGACGCCCGGTATAAGCTCGTTTCTAACATGGGTCTGATCCACAAACCAGGAACGTTCTAGAAACAAGTAACGTTCTAGAATATCCCTGGGATATTATGTAGCCTCCAAGGTACCTAACTCGACATGGAAACTAATTCTTATAAGGAAGGAGTCAGAACCTTCCTCAATAACGATGACTTGTCCACCAAGTCTCCAAACCCTATTACGATTCTAAGGCTCCCACAGCCTATATAAAGGGCCAGACCCCTCATCTCAGAACTACGTTTTGGCTTAATCCTCGAATAAGGACATACAAGCCACTGCGTCCTAGGTGAGTTCTCGCCGCCATAGCCTCGAGGGCACCATCACCTAGAACTACGTTTTGGCTTGATTCTCAACTCTGAGATCCGTAAGCATCTTGTGAGGACCCGAATTAGGTCACGATAACGCAAGCGCGGTCATTAAAGCACGAAGCTCATGAACCCTAACCGCAATTCGATAACCCTACTTTTTGTTCCACAACAAACCAAGAACTGAATATATAGACCGCATATATGTGCATAGATACGTACTGATGCTTGATCATTTCTGGCACAACGGAAGTCAGCCAAATGGAGCAAGGGGATGAATTAACTAAACTACAGAGCTAGCCAGCTAGGCCGCGTATCAACATCCATCCAAACAACTGGGACCTGCATCTCGTTATCCATTACATGCATCACACCTGTATCTGCATAAAGGCTACAGGTTTTCATATTTTACACTCAACGACTTCCATTGGTTGTTAACTGACAAGACGAAAGAGAGAAAATATATTAAGCTTGATCTATCGCACCATTGTTTCTAAATTCTACCATATGTAACTTCATTTCATGAATATAATCCATTTTATGCCAGGTTCTTCAATATACCATATTGCTTATCGGTCGCATATATATATTGCATTTCAACTGTGACCAAACCAGGAAATGGAAGTTGCCGCGATAGAATTTTTTTTCCCAACCATTTAATCCGCGATAGAAGTTAACTAATACTCTACATACATAATTTTTTTAATAAGAAAAATAAATATTTGTGAATGTATTTTGAATTATATATTAAAACCATAACTTTTTAGAAGGACCATATTAAGTACCCAAATTCCATCATGAAAAAGAATTATCCAAAACATAATGGGCGAAAACAAATAACACCAATATAAAATTTTTTAGGATGTATTTAAAACAAATTCGTGTGAACTAGATCGAGAGGGACAATATGAAGTTGGGGTTTACTCGCCAACAATATCAAGAACTTAATATTGCATGCATGGATACGTTTTCGAAGGGGAGTAAAAATTGAAAATAAAAAAATTATATGAATTAAGTGAATTTATATAATTATTTCAATATCAATCAGAGCAAATTTCATAAGGTTTCAAGTGCTTGACCTCAGGTTGGAATCCTGAGATTAAAAAAAAATCAATATAAATTTAAGGATATTTATGTAAATTATTGATAAAAATTTGATATTTACAAAAATTAATATTTCTTATAACCTTGGAGGCCCAGTTTTTTCATTTCAGAATAATGAAATTTTTTTGCACTGAATTTTAAAAAGGATGCTAAACTTTCTAATTTGCAAATTAATTCCAGTTTTTGTTCCGCTTTCGAAAGAATGGTCCCCTTTAATTTGTGAGTGTAAAATAGAACCATATTTTTAAAAAGGGAAATAAAATCTGATCATTTCTTTAAAAAAAAATAGCGGGATCCATTATTTTTAAACACAAAAATTAAAATTGATCATAAATTTAAAAACAAGAAAGTTTGACAATTTAATTAAATTCAATATAAAATACAACTTACTCTACTAGCTAATTACATATTTTGGGGGATGACCTCTCTCCCTCCATAGTTGTTTTCAACGTTGACATGCACCGATTAAAGGACAGGTCCATGTGACCATTGTAGCATGGAAAGAAAAAAAAAAGGTTGGCTTTCGTTACTAACTAGCACTATCTTGTAAATTTGATTAATTGGTTTTTAACTTTGCTATTGAAATTTCAACAACTATGACAGGATTAGCCCACATATTTTGTCCATAGCATTCCACTAGCAACTAAAATGTACATACTTGTTGAGTGATACATGTAATCAAATAAAGGAATGAATCTTATAACTACTTGGCAAATCAATTTAAAAGGTTCTTTTAGACATCATCACATGCATTGCCATTGCCTCATAAATAATGTTTTACGAACTTTAAGCTTGCTCTTATCCATCAAATTTTGGTGTTTATATAGATGACTATGAATTAGATGTTTTACAAATTACAACACGTCATACTGTAATTTGGTGCAATGTTGTTCTCAGCTGGCGCATAGCGAAAAATATTAAGATATATAATCAAATATTGTTTTTAAAAAATAAAAATATATTAATCAAAAATTGGACTAACAAAATTATATTATTTTTGGGATATATTATTTTAAAATATATTATTTTTAAAATATTATTATGTAAAAAACGAAAATCGGACTTAACCGATAAAGATATTATTCAAGGATTAATCGAGTATCTAGGAACTAATTAAAATGATTAATCAAATATTCCAGTTATTAATCAGTGCAATAATGCATGGAACAAGAATTAATCCCAATTAATCACCAATTTTTAGGACAATGTATACTAACATACAATTTTTTATAAATAAACAATTAAATAAATTTTATTAGTACGAGGGATTTTATTAACTGACCAAAAACAATTCACGTACAACATGATACTAATCCAGAATTATCATTTACTAGTTACTAGCGACAACAATATTATTATGTTTTTTACTTTTTACAGTTTTTAAGACTCCATAGGCTTGGTTAAAATTATTTTAGCCAATTTAGGGTTTATAAACCAGTAAAAATTTATGAGGGTGTTTGTCTCCTCAACTTATGAGGTTAACTTATTCAAATAAGTTGAATGTTAACAATACGTACTATTAACAATACGTATCATGCCAACTTATTTCTTATTTCTTTGATTTTTTTACTTGTTTAATAATTTATATTTTTATATTTGTATTTTTAATTGTATTATTTATTTAAAATACTTGTATTTTAAATAATATTTTTTTCAAATTTAATTTTAAAAATACTTCACCAACTTATAAGTTTATTTATCCAAACACCTATATAACTTATAAATATTTTTACTTATCACTTAACATTTATGATTTTAAGACAAAAAATACTCATTTTAAGATACCCCAAACACCTACATAATTTTGACATAGTTGCATTCTATTTTTTCTCTCTTAAAATATATCTAACCTTTATCTTTATCGATAAGTAAAATTTTTTTAATGGTATTTTATACCAAATTTGTTTCTATGTCCCTCTAATTCCATGTTGTTTTCTTTCGAAAAACAAAAATTTAAATTTTTTTTATTACAATTCAAAATTAAAAAAGAATATGATTTCATTCTAGAATGTTGTCTCCAGTACATTTCTATGTTGGAAAAATAATTGAATACTGTTATAATTATATTTCTTTTATTTACAATTTTTTTCATTACTGCTTAGAATAAAAAACAATTACCAATAATTCTCGAAAACATTTATCATTGAGCAAAACTAATAATCTAAATATATGTTTATTTTAATTTTTGAATTTTTATAATATTATTTTTAAGTTTTTAAACATTATTAGATTAAATAAAATAATTCTAATTTTAAAGAATAAGAGAAAAAAAATCAACTGAAATTAAAATAAATAAAAATAAATATTTATTAAACTTTAAAAGCTCATTTATTGTTTTCGCTCTATCTTAAAATTTAAAAATCGGATTTGGATATCGCCCATATGAACCTCAAAAAATAATATTTAATTTAATGATGGTTCAACAATTATTATTCATAGAAGAAAAGAAAGTTACAAAATTTTGTATGGAGAATTCTATTTAATTTAAAAAATCATTTTGTATTTGATATAAATTATTAAAATACAATTTTTAATATTTTAATACAATAATCGTACTAACAACCAATTTTTTTTAATATAAAATCTAATTATTCTCATCTAATCTATTTAAAATGTAACGATCCTTATTAGTTTGGTGGTTAAGAATCAAACTTTTGGATAAAATCCATTTTACATTTATTATATATGAGAATATAATTTGCTGATTGTATAATTAAGTTTTTTCTATACTTTTATACTTGTAATTTTACAAAATATTTATTATTTTTTGGATTTTTATTGATGTCGATGTAATTGTTTCGTTACCTTATAAATAAATAAAATAGAACATTTTCATATAATATTGGATGACAATGATAATGTTTTACCAAGTAACGTATTTTTAAAAAAAAATTCAGTTATTGATCATCCACCAAAACGTAATATTATTATAAAAATACAAATAAATTTTATATACTCCAAATAAATATAAAATTTTATGCTTAATCAAAATAATAAATTAATGATTAATTTAAATAAATAATTTTCATATATTTTCAATTGAAATAAAAAAATTCAGCTTCCCACGGGTTATAACAAAACATATTTAAACGAAAATTGTTTAATACACTTTTTTGTCGTAGCTAGATTGGCAATTTATTGTGTATTTGTACATTTTGTTTCGAACATGAATACATATAAACGTCTTTCACCTAATATGTACTCCCGGATGAGAAATTAAATTGTTGACATAACCATGTGCTTATAGACAACAAGGGGACCTGTGATTTAAATTAAAATTTGGGTCTGATCATGGTCAGAAATATTAATTTAATTAGCCAGGGTTTTAATCTTTGTAATCCTTGTTATGTCTGTCGGTGGACATACAGGGTCCAACATACGACTATGACAACTACTGAAAAATTGCTCTATAATCCAGTCGGTCATAAGTTTTATTTATCGAATATGTCCTCTCTAGGATACTTTTTTATTCTCACATTCATTTAAAAGGGTTATTCAAATTAAAACCACTTGTATATTCTGTTGCTGAATTTAAAATTTCATTACTTCAGTTTAGCGTGACCATATATGCTTGAAACAAAGTTTACCACTTCTCCATTTTACCTAATGGATTTAAAATATTTTTTTAAAAAATATTGACTTTTTAACTAAGACTAAAAAGAAAAGATGACCAATTCACAAGCTGGAATGATGGAAAGTTTTTGAAGATTTTTCCGAAGAGAGCAGGGGAGTCATACTCAATAGTTTTGAATCCTAATAAAATCCAGTGTGAGATTCCCCCTTTAAACATGACCCCAGATTAGTTGCATACTAAATCACAATAATCGATTATGTATGGTGTAAACTTTTAATTTAAAAAAATTCATCATTTTACTTTCCAAAACTCATCCTGATTTCACTACTGAATAACAACTTGAAATGATAAAGGTTTAATGGAGCTTGACAGCCTAACAGGCCACACTTTTGCTATTCCTATTTATTGCCAAATTTTTAACATTCAGTATAGTAAATTTTGATAAAGCATATAAAAAGAACTAGAACAAATGTAATTAGAAGGATCCTTTTTCGTTGCTATAAAAACTATCAAGTTATAATTTAGTTGGTTAGTTACAATGTTAAAAGGGTGAGTTAAAAGCTGCAGACTAGTAGCTGTTGAGGGGTATGCTCTTTGAGGATGTTTGAAGACGATAAGCACTGATCAGAAGCAATGGATATAAGCAGTGCCTTCTCCATGTCCGTAGTAGCATGTCTTTTGATTAAAGAAATTGCATACTCAACAAAAGCTTCATCGCATGGAAGTGTGATAGGTCCATCACTTGGCATTCCATATTCTTCTTCAGCCAATCTCAAAAGCTCCCTGAATATTTTGCTCTGTAAATAGATTAACGGAATCACAAATCGTCTCTGATCAGCACTGTAAACAACAAAATGACCCTTTTCGACTCTTGTTGACATGTTGCGAAATGCACCAACTGCACTGGCTGTTGGAAATGTTAATCTTTTCCGGCTTAAGGTAGCCTGCTTTTGCCATTTCCTTGCCAACTTCAGGAGTTTCTTGGGAGTGATCATGCTGTCTTTGGTAGGCAAGATAAAAGATTTTGTTCAGAGGGGAAAAAAAAGAACTCTTACAAGTGAAAAAACAGATGTGTTATTCGATTGATGTACTTAGTCTATGGAGTTAGTTGCTTATATACTACAATTTCCGAAGACACTACAACAGAACTATCTTTCATTGTAGGGAAGGGGATAGATTAAGGGAAACAAACCCATGTGAAGATCTATGTAAAAGCTGGCTATAAAACTGCTTGAATGGTGGGCATGCTTGCTTTTGATTTTAGATAAGAACTTGATAATCAAGATTTGAGTTGCATTTTAAATCTTCTTGTCGAGTGGTTTAGCGACATATTGGGCCAAAAATTTGTGGCTTCTAGCTCACTGAGACTGTGTGAACCACAATACCATATCAGATAGATAATATTAACATGTACAACTACACAGATTAAGGCCAGTGGCTGAACGTAAAGAGTACATTGTACTTCTCAGTACTAACTAAACTAAGTAAATCAAGGCCTTTATTCATGAACTTGTTTCTAAACTGCCTAACAGGAAGCCAGAAATTACCTGTATAACTTCTTCACACTTTTGGGAATGCACCAAAAAGTAATTTTCGTGCAACTTCTTTTTACTTATCCTGATCTACAGACAACGCACGTAAAAAGTCTATATGTTATTATCTATGTGTTATGCTTTTTCCTTGTATTAAATTGAAAAACTTTTTTTTTTTTTTATAGCAACTGAAAAAATTTCCAAATAACTTTTAGGGTCCATTTTTTTGTCAAGTATGTAAACGTCAATTTTCTTATTATAATTATACAAATGAATCACTAAAGATCAAAATCACGGAACGGAACGGAACAATCTAGTAGTGAAGACGTATCCCTTATAATGAACTCGGGTTTGATTCTTAACACCTCGAGGCATTATGGGAGCTGGTAAAACATCATTTGGTAGAAAATTTAGTCAGTCTCACACTCAACTACATATTTGAAAATTTGCTATTAATATTTGAAAAGGATTAATTGACCGTAAGTTTCAGAGAACTACATATGGATCCGAGGATGAGCTTTGCCATTAACGAGCCATCACTAAAAAATGCTGCAAAACAGAATTGTTCACCTGCTAATATGCTATGATCGAACAACGAAAAAACTTTATTACCCTGCATACAAGAATAACCGTTTCAAGTTTCTTACTTTGTGTGGGTATGAAATACAACAGATGGAAATTGATATAAGTTTTTTTGTTAATTTGCATTGTGTTGGAAGCCCATCGGCCCAATAGGCTGTATTAAGCCCATCACTATACACCTGTGCTAAGCATCCAAGACATAGAGATCCGAATCCAAGACATAGAGATTCCCTGGATGCTTCGGTCCATTCAACAAGTGACACCTCAGAATGTGGGGCACGGCTGTTCTCTCCTCATCATCTCCTAGGGCCCACATCCGAAGGCTATAAATAGAGGGAAGTAAGCAACAACGAAAAACAATTCATTATCAATACTCAAGTATTCTCTTTCACAATTTCTTTACGTTTTACCCTACCATTTAAACAACCAGAAAACTTACTCTTACGCCGGAGGTGAATCGAGGGTCAACACCCTCGCATTCTTTTGTCTTGCAGGTTGACCGAAGGCCCTACTCGGAAATATCTGGTTCCAACATTTGGCGCCGTCTGTGGGAACGTAGAGAGACAATTGTGTTCGAGTTTATCAAAAATTATGGCAGCTGAAGACACGCCCTTACCAGACGCCAGCACCGTAGCTGGGGACAGTCCCGTCACCCCTACCATCCAAAAAGTCGCCCCTATGTCCCAGGAAAATCCTTCTGTTGCCCGAAGAACATTGAATTTCGATGAGGAAGGAGACATGCCCACTCCCGAAGAGCAACAAGAGATGCTAATGAAATGGAGAGAGCAGCAGAAGACCAAAGGAAAGCAGAAGGAAATAAACGATAAAGAAGCCGAAAGACTAGCTAAGAAAAAGGCAGCTGACCAATTGAAATTAGAAGCCCTCAAGCTCCAAAGAGAAGAGATCGAGCTACAGGAAAAACTGCTTCGTGAGGCCCTAGAGGCCGAAAATCCAAAAGCCGAAGATGAAAGAGAGAAGAGAACTAGAGACGACGAAGAGGAATCTTGGAATTCGGAATCGCAATCTAAGAGAGCAAGATCCAAAAACAATTATTCCTCGGATTCTGAAGACGAAGGTCCTCGCACGGATGACCGAATCCGAAGGCTAGAAAAGGTGATGTTCGGCGAAAGAAAAGTGAGCCATGAGCCTGTGGTGACCATAGACGTGGAACAATACCGACCTCCGCCAGGGAGACAATTTCCGAAGATGAACGAATTCAACGGAAAAGGGGATCCCGAAGATCATTGCGAGAAATATGAATCGCTCATGACCGGTATGGGACACTGTGATGTCATGCTGTGCAAAATGTTTAAGACATATCTAAAAGGATCAGCATCAATGTGGTATCGCTCGTTAAGACCCAGGTCTATTGGTTCGTACGTACAAATCAAAAAGAAATTCATAAGGCACTACTCCCACATGTGCCGAAGAGAAAAAGATACGGAGGCCCTGATCCATTGCAGACAAAGACCAAACGAAGAATTGGGCGAATACCTGGCCCGATTCAAGGACGAAGCAGGGACGGTAACAAACTTGGACAAAGTCAAGGCTGCCGGGTTCCTCTCGGCCGGACTCGATCCCATTAAAGGAAGGAAGCTCCGATCCTCCCTGTACGATGCACCCCCGAAATCCTTGAACGATATATACTTACGAGGAGAAGCTATCCGAAGGAAGTTGGAATCCATCAACGGATACAAAGATAAGAAAAATGATAAAAGTGATAGGAGAGACGACAAAAGGGACGACCGAAGAGATCGTAGGGATAACAGAAACAGGCCAAATGACGCAAGGCCCCATAAAGGAACCGAACGAAGAAGAGATAGAGAAAACGCCGTGTTTACACCGCTCAACACTCCAATCTCAAAAATCCTTCATGAGATTAAAGGAAGGCCTGGATTCACTCGACCACCCAAGATGCGAGCTCCCGAACACCGAAGAAACGAAAATAAGTTCTGCGACTACCATCGTGACAAAGGCCATAACACCAACGATTGTTTCCATTTAAAGAATCTGATAGAAAGAATGGTCAGGGATGGAGACCTAGCACAATTCATCGGAGATATGAGGGAGAAGCTGGACAACAAAGAAAAGAAAGAAGCCGAAATATCGGAAAAATACCGAGGAGAGGTGAAAACCATTTCCGGAGGCACGATTCTTGATCGGAGCAGTAAAACCGCCCGAAAGAAGTATGCCAGACAAATCTACAACCTCTGTCAATCGAACGCCGCGAAGCAGCCTTTACCCATATCTTTCACCGAAGACGACTACGAGGACGTAATATGGCCACACGAAGACCCACTCGTCATAAACCCAGTCATCGGCGAAAATAAGATTTGGAGGGTGTTGATTGACGAAGGCAGTTCGGTAAACATTTTGTACCACCGAACATACTGCAAGATGAATCTTGGAAGAGAAGAATTGGAACCCTGCCATGAAGCACCATTGTACGGTTTTAGAAATCAGCCCATACCAATTGAAGGAACAATCACTCTCTCCGTCTTACTAGGAAAAGCACCGTACACTGTAACGAAGGAAGCAAAATTCTACGTGGTTCGGGTTGACAGCCCATACAATGGAATCCTCGGGAGGCCAGCTTTATCTTCATTTCAAGTTGTCTCCTCCATACCGCATCTAAAGTTAAAGTTTCCAACCGAGAACGGAGTCGGAGAAATGAGAAGAGACCAGAAAGCCGCACGGATCATAATTTTGGAGGACCTAGAAAAAGACAAGGACACAGAGATGGCTGAAGCAGGAAAGAGAAAGAGGATCAACGAGGACACTGGAAACAACCATCAATTGCTGAATATTGAGCTAGAGAAATTCGGAGTCGATTTATCTAGTCCGATTGCCGAGCCGGCAACGGAGACCGAGGAGGTCGAGCTATACGTAGGCCAGTCGGGCAAAATGATCCAGATAGGCAAGGATCTAGACCCCGAACTGAAAACAAGAGTCATCAAAGTCATTCGGGAATTTCACGACGTATTCGCCTGGAATCCCGAAGACATGCCAGGTTTAGACACATCGGTCGCCAAACACTGCCTCAACGTGAAACCCGATGCCCAACCGGTGAAGCAGAAGAAGCGAAATTTCGCCGTGGAAAGACAAAAGGTCATCGAAGCCGAGGTCGAGAAACTTCTAGAAGCCAAATTCATTGAAGAAATAGATTACCCCGATTGGTTGGCAAACGTGGTGGTAGTCAAAAAGTCTAACGGAAAGTGGCGAATGTGCGTCGATTACACCGACCTAAACAAGCATTGCCCGAAGGACCATTACCCTTTATCGAACATCGATCAGTTGATAGACGCCACTTCAGGCCATCAAATACTCAGCTTCTTGGATGCGTTCTCCGGATACCATCAGATCGCCATGAACGCCGAAGACATTCTTAAAACAGCATTCATCACACCGAATGGCACTTATGCCTACATCAAAATGCCCTTCGGACTAAAGAACGCAGGGGCGACGTTTCAAAAGATGATCAACAAAGTCTTCAAAGCCCAAATAGGCCGAAACATGGAATGCTACGTGGATGACATGATCGTCAAATCCTTGTTTAGAGATCACGCCGAAGATTTGAAAGAATGCTTCGAAGCCCTAAGGAAAAACAACATGAGGATTAACCCGAACAAATGCACGTTCGGAGTTAACAGTGGAAAATTTTTAGGATATATGGTCAGCGCCCGAGGAATTGAGGCGAATCCCGAAAAAATTAAAGCAGTCATCAACATGGAAGCACCGAGGACAATCAGGGATGTTCAGAAATTGACCGGACGAATGGCAGCCTTGAGAAGGTTCATTTCTCGATCAGCTGAGAAAGCCCTACCATTTTTTGAAGTTCTTCGGGGAACAAAAAACTTCGAATGGGGACCGAGTTGTCAAAAGGCTTTTGAAGAACTAAAAGAATACCTTGTTAACACCCCACTCTTGATGAGGCCGAGCCCAAATGAAACGCTTCAGCTTTATCTGGCTGTGAACGACCGAACACTCGGGGCGGTACTAATCAAGCAACATGAAGGGAACCAACATCCAGTTTTCTACGTCTCTCACATACTAAAAGATGCAGAAACAAGGTATCCCAACGCCGAAAAGTTTGCCTACGGGCTAGTAATGGCCTCGAGAAAGTTACGGCACTACTTCCAAGGCCGAACAATCCAAGTAGTAACCGATCAACCCTTGAAGAAGATCATGCGAAGACCAGAAGCTTCGGGCCGAGTGGTCGCTTGGTCGGTCGAACTAGGAGAATACGACCTGGAATTTGTTCCCCGAACAGCAATCAAAGCTCAAACTCTTGCCGACTTCATAACGGAATGCTCTTTCTCTAGTCCAAAAGATTTAGCTCCTGAAGAACAATTAATACCTTCACCAGGAAAATGGAAACTTTTTGTAGATGGTTCGGTAGCAGGATCAAAGTGTGGCGCAGGCCTCATATTAACTAGTCCCGAAGGCTTCGAGATATGTCAAGCAATCAGATTCGCCTTCTCCTTAACCAATAACGAGGCCGAATACGAGGCGGTATTAGCAGGTCTAGATTTGGCAAAAAGTTTGGAGGTAAAGCACCTAAGAGTTTTCAGCGATTCCATGCTAGTCGTCAAACAATTTTCGGGAGAATACGGACAAAGAGACCCCCGAACAAAAGCCTATGCCACGAAGGTACGCGAAAATTCATTAATGTTCGAATCATTCGAATTAAGCCAAGTAGCCAGGGAAAACAACAGCCGAGCCGACGCGCTATCAAGGTTGGCTTCGGCGGAAACTCAGAATCTCACAGGTTCTATCTATCTGACCGAAGTTAAGGCACCATCGATAGACAAAAAACGATGCCTGGAAATACATCAAGGAGTTAATTGGATGACGCCAATTAGAGCTTTCTTAGAAAAAGACACCCTTCCCCTTGATAAAAAATAGGCCCATAAAATCAGATACCGATCGGCCAGTTACTCCATCATTGAAGGCAAATTATTTAGGAGATCGGCCAGTCAGCCCTTGCTCCGATGCCTGGACTCTGACGAGCAAAAAATGGCATTAGAAAGTATTCACGAAGGCATCTGTGGTGAACACCTCGCAGGACGGTCACTTGCCTTCAAAATCTTAAGGCAAGGTTTCTATTGGCCAACGGTAAGGGAGGACGCTTCGGAGTACGCAAAGAAATGCAAACAATGTCAATTATTCAGTAACGTTCCGAAGCAACCACCCGAAGAAATGACCTCGGTACTCAACCCGATCCCTTTCGCTATGTGGGCAGTAGATATTGTGGGCATTCTGCCAACTAGTACTAAACAGGCCAAATATTGCATTGTGGCCATTGATTACATGACCAAATGGGTAGAAGCAAGACCCCTCTCAGCCATCACCGAAGAAGCCGCGAAAAAGTCCGTACTAGAACAAATTATTCTAAGGTTCGGCATTCCAATGATATGCGTATCGGACAATGGAACTCAATTCATTGGGAGCAAATTCAAGAAATTTCTATTAGAATTCGGAATTCAGCAAAGATTCAGTTCGGTAGGCCATCCTCAAGGAAATGGAGCAATCGAAGCAGCTAACAAGATCATTTTCGACGGGATAAAGAAAAGGCTAGGAGATTCAAAAGGACTCTGGGCCGAGGAATTGCCGTACGTCCTGTGGGCCTACCGAACAACTCCGAGATCATCGACCGGGGAAACTCCTTTCAAACTTGCCTTCGGCACCGATGCCTTGATGCCAACTGAGGTCGGCCTAGAATCCTATCGGACGCAGGTATTCAACGTGGAAACAAATGAATTCGGACTCCGAGCAAATGTGGATCTGCTTGAAGAAGAGAGGGAAGCAGCCTATCGAAGAAATTTAAGATATCAACTTCAGGCAGCCCAATATTACGATTCAGGAATAAAGAAAAGATCATTCCACGTGGGAG
The DNA here is from genome assembly GCA_036435485.1 of Saposhnikovia divaricata. Lineage (NCBI taxonomy): Eukaryota > Viridiplantae > Streptophyta > Magnoliopsida > Apiales > Apiaceae > Saposhnikovia > Saposhnikovia divaricata. The sequence continues at coordinate 49,292,783 of CM071596.1, read as the reverse complement.
ATCTGGTCCTCCGAGAATTAGCCACTTCGATGCCGACCAGACAAGGTAAACTCATGCCGAATTGGGAAGGTCCCTACGTGGTGATAGAGGTAGTTCGTCCAGGCACATACAAGCTAGCTCATTCGGACGGAAATCCCATCAAAAATACGTGGCATGCATCCCGCCTTCGTCGTTTTTACCAGTAAGACCTTTTCATCTTATTGTAAATAAAGTCAATATAAGGAACCCATGTTTGGGGCAGACCGAATAAAACATGTGTTCTTATCTCTTGTTTAGTATTTATGATATTTCGACATAATTAAGGCAGGGAGGAAATATTTTTCATTAACCGAAGAAAGCCTTAATTATTTACAAATCCCTTAAATACTCGGGGAAATAAAGAGCTAGGCTCCGGCCGAAGATGCAAATTGTCCGAAGATGCATAAAAATGAAAATTATGCTAAGGACAAAATAAAGAGCTAGGCTCCGACCGAAGATGTAAAATTGTCCGAAGACGCATAAAAATGAAAATTATGCTAAGGACAAAATAAAGAGCTAGGCTCCGGCCGAAGATGCAAAATTGTCCGAAGACGCATAAAAATGAAAATTATGCTAAGGACAAAATAAAGAGCTAGGCTCCGGCCGAAGATGCAAAATTGTCCGAAGACGCATAAAAATGAAAATTATGCTAAGGACAAAATAAAGAGCTAGGCTCCGACCGAAGATGCAAAATTGTCCGAAGACGCATAAAAATGAAAATTATGCTAAGGACAAAATAAAGAGCTAGGCTCCGGCCGAAGATGCAAAATTGTCCGAAGACGCATAAAAATGAAAATTATGCTAAGGACAAAATAAAGAGCTAGGCTCCGGCCGAAGATGCAAAATTGTCCGAAGACGCATAAAAATGAAAATTATGCTAAGGACAAAATAAAGAGCTAGGCTCCGGCCGAAGATGCAAAATTGTCCGAAAACGCATAAAAATGAAAATTATGCTAAGGACAAAATAAAGAGCTAGGCTCCGGCCGAAGATGCAAAATTGTCCGAAGACGCATAAAAATGAAAATTATGCTAAGGACAAAATAAAGAGCTAGGCTCCGGCCGAAGATGCAAAATCGTCCGAAGACGCATAAAAATGAAAATTATGCTAAGGACAAAATAAAGAGCTAGGCTCCGGCCGAAGATGCAAAATCGTCCGAAGACGCATAAAAATGAAAATTATGCTAAGGACAAATAGATTATGCTAAGGACAATATAAATTGAAAAACAAGCGACATAAATATTTCAAAAGATCAGAGTTATGCCCGGAGGCTTACATCAATCCGAATAAAAGTTATGCCCGAAGGCTTACATTACATGATCAAAAACAAAAGAAGAAAATTTAATCCGAAAGTTCAGGCTCGGAGCCCGAACTGACTTCGAGAGGTAGATCAGGTTCTGGGGGACGAGTAACGGGATCTTCAAACATACCCAGGATCTGCTTGTAGTCCCAACCCTTCTCATGAGCCCGAACCACTGCCTCATCGAAACCAGCCGCATAACTCCTGTCCTCGCACTGGATCATTTTCTTCTCGGATTTCTTCAGCAACCGCCGACTCCGCTTGGCTTGCTCGGTCCTCCTCGCCGCCAACCTCGACTGGGAATCCCTCTCCAGCTCCAAAGATTTGCGTTCGACCTCCAAATTCCCGACACGAGTCTGGAGTTCGGCATTCTGCTTTCGGAGAGATTCTACTTCCTTTAGCTGCTTGGACATATCCTTTACCTTGTCCTGAACGGCCGCAGCCCAAGGAGCAGTCTGAAACGAACAAGAAAACAAGCATGAAACGAATGAAAAAACGTGCAAAAAATACAAGTGCAAAAGTAGCAAGGAACTTACCATGGTAAGGTGTCCCAACAGCTCAGCACAAGCCGACACGGGATCAGTGGATTCATAAACAGATCTATCGGCAGGAAGAATCATGGCATGAATGAAGTCGTCAGAAACCTGCTTCGCTTCCGCAGGAGCAGGGGCAGCAAACTTATCCGTGGACATGATCGACCAAGAAGGACGATAGGACTGAATAACCTCTTCGGTATTCCGAACCCTCTTGTTCACATTGTCAGCAGTGCCACCAGACGAAGAACCAGCTAAATGACCGGACTCAGAAACAGTTCTAGGATCATTCTGATCGGTCTCGGTTCCGTCGGTAATCAGACGTTGCTCCTCGGCCTTTTTCTTGGCCTCCTCTTCAGCCCACCGAAGCAATCTAGCTTCCTTTTCGGCCTTCTTCTTGGCCGCTTTCTCGGCCTGCCTCCTAGCCAGATCCTGTTTGGAAGACACTGCAACAACAAAACAAAAAATTAGCGAGTTATCATTTTCGAACATAAATCTACCGAAGAAAGAAAAGATATGTTACCACCACGCCAATGGATAGCGTCAAGATAACCCTTATCTCGGCTCATAGCTAGAGGAATCTTATCCGGGATCATCGGTCGGCTGATTTTGTAATAATCAGCCTTATCCTGATCAGACATATCAGGTGCCAGCACGTTCCGAGGCTCTATCTCTCGCCACACTCGGTAATTGTCTAACCTCGGGCCACTAATGAAAAACCACTTGGTGTGCGTGTTGTGATTACTAGAGTTGGTGGCAGCCCAATCTGCCCGACCAGGCCTTCGGGCTATTGTGTAGAAGCCCGCCGATTTAGGGTTCCTCCTTATGTCATAATGATGAAGAAAGAGGACCAATCGAGGTTCGACCTCGGCCTTTATGCATCTTGTTTGAAAGGCGTTGAAGTGAATAAAGCTGTTCGGGTCCAGCTGGCCTAAAGTTATCCTCGTATGAATCAAAAACCTCCTAATGATGGGAAGTAGAGGTAGTCTAAGGCCGCAATGGAAAGCTCGTTCGGAGATACCTATTTTAAAGCTTCCGTGAGGACAAGGGGAAACAGGTGTATGGTAGACGAGGTCGTCCTCCTCGGCCTCGTATGCCTCGTACTCTTCGGGGAAGTCATATCTACTATGCATGTGTAAGACTTCTTCTTCGGACATATCCGAGAGAAGATTGGCTGCCGAAAATTTTGACTCATCGCCAAAATGCGCCATCGCCGAATACGAAGAAACCGCACCTGATTGAGCCATCTCCTGCGTTCGGAAACAGAGGAGTCAGCCATGTACTCGGAAAATAAGAAAAATTTTGAGGAAAAAACCTATTCGGTCAGCAACCGAGTACAGAGGGCTTGGATCAATCGGCCGAATAAAACCCAGATTCATGTGAACCGAAGGGTGTTCTTAATGTATTGGGGACACCGAAGAAAGTTCTTGCCCCAGAAATTCCCAAAAACAAAAACAGAAACCTACAAAAACTAGTAAAATTCCCAAAACGGTTCAAACCCATATCCCCAGAAACCTCTTATTGTCAGAGAAAACCCCGTTACATTTACATATACACATACAAACATACATGCATTTGCACAAAATAAAAACACATGCATTTGCACAAAACAAGAACAAGAATCTTTATACCAACAAACTCTTGAAGGAAAGAAGAAAAACTCACTTATTGTCCAGTAGGAGATGAGGTCGAGTTCCTGGGGATAATTTGTTTGAAGATGAACCGCAACCGGAGTTGGAGCAGCGATATCGTTCGAACCGGCGTTCCCAATCGTCGAATTTGGAGGAAAGGATGAGAAGAGATTTTTACCAACAGGCCGATATGAAAGGAGAAAAGTAAAAAAGACAAAGAAGGCTTTTGAGGTTTTAATAGACACGACCCTTGGAGACAAGGGACGGTACAAATTCAACGGCTACGATTTAGGCGCAGATCTTAAGACAGGAGTAACTGCCATCATTAATGGGCGCGACTCCCCACGCAACTCTTTCTCATCAATAGCTGTCATCCACGTCATCTATAATGGCCGAGAAGGTAATCCGAAGATGGGCCATTGGTTTCGGCCTTCGGTCCGAGGATACCTCTTACCGAAGCCCTGGGACATGTTGGAAGCCCATCGGCCCAATAGGCTGTATTAAGCCCATCACTATACACCTGTGCTAAGCATCCAAGACATAGAGATCCGAATCCAAGACATAGAGATTCCCTGGATGCTTCGGTCCATTCAACAAGTGACACCTCAGAATGTGGGGCACGGCTGTTCTCTCCTCATCATCTCCTAGGGCCCACATCCGAAGGCTATAAATAGAGGGAAGTAAGCAACAACGAAAAACAATTCATTATCAATACTCAAGTATTATCTTTCACAATTTCTTTACGTTTTACCCTACCATTTAAACAACCAGAAAACTTACTCTTACGCCGGAGGTGAATCGAGGGTCAACACCCTCGCATTCTTTTGTCTTGCAGGTTGACCGAAGGCCCTACTCGAAAATATCTGGTTCCAACACATTGCATGAACAAAATCAGCCTTCCGACATACCTTATATTCAGTTGTTATATTCTGCTATGTATTAAGTTCATGCATACCATTAACATGAAAGCACTGAGAAAAATGGCTGAATGCTGTAAACTATCATTTATATTAATGTGTATCAAGCTAGCTACATGCATTTCTGTTCATTTACAAAATTAACTTCTAATCTTCATTAAAAGCCATGAATTTGAATATTGTGGCTGGTTTCTTTTTGATGAACGTATGAAGATGATGAGCAGCGAGCAGATTCAGCTATAGACCTAAAACGTTCTCGTTCTAGATCTTTAGCTGGATTTCTTAGGATTAAAGAGACTGCATATTCCATGAAAACTGAGTCACATGGCAGCGTGATTGGACCATCCCTTTGCAGTCCATATTCATCTTCAGACATTTTCAAAAGCTCAATAAATATTTCACTCTCCAGGTAAACCAGTGGAATCACAAACCTCCTGTGATCAGCTGTATACACTGCAAAGTGTCCCTTACTCACCACTGAAATAGAAGCTTCATCTGAATTTCCAATTGTTCTTGGTAATGTTAATCCTCTTCGGCTGATCATGGCCATCCTTTGCCACTTTCTTGCCATTTTGATAAGTTTCTTGGGACTAATCATGGTTGGTTTTTGCAATTAAAGGTTAGGAGTAAGTTTCAGATGACTTGTACAAGCTTTGGCTTTTACTAAAGATACAGAAAGGCTATAGAAATTTTGGGATGTCTTGGAAGAAATGAAGCTGGCTGTTTATATAAACAAGAAGCCAAGGGAGGACAGTGTCTTGAATAAAGTCTTTCCTGTGCATAAACTCAAAAGAAAGCAGGACCATGTGCTGAAAACTACTTGTAAAGTTGGTAACCAGCACTTTGGGTCCAAAGCTGTTTGCTTGTAAGCACAAGAGAGTTTAGAAGCCACAAGAATAGAAGTAGGTATTACATGTCAAGTAGAATTGATGTTAGTTTGGTGTAAGTGAGCCTTTAAAGACAACCGATACATAGACAAGCTAAAATGATTTGTCACAACATGTCTAAATACTTCCCAACAGTAACTAATAAAATTCATGTCTCCAAAAAATTTCATGATATGATCCTCATTAGTAAGTACATCTGTATGTACCCAAATTCATTCAACGTTCTCTGCACATGACATACTTTCAAGATTAGGCATCACCTTATGTACGCGTGTATAAGTTTTACCAACTACTAATCATATGAATTTAGATGTGATGTACGCGTGTATAAGTTTTACCAATTACTAATCAAATGAGTTTAGATACCAGGAGCGGACTGTGTTATGAGTAGATTGATTGCTGGATTCCTGGACCCAATATGTTACGCAATCTCCTTATACAGTTCAGTGACTCAACATAATTAAAGTGATCCCAAGGTAGCATTGTATTCTAGTAGGTAGCCCTCTTTTCTTGGTTACAAAAGATCGATGGTTGAAGCCTCAATGGAGGCTTAGGGGTGAGCATATTTCGATATCTGGAATTGGCCATAACCAAAAAACAAAAAATAACTTAAACGGGTGCCTGGCTAGGTACAGGATCTATGACCTGAAGAGAGCCTTCAAGCTGTGAACTGTGTGTATCAGCTAGGTAAGCAACACATAAAATGCATCTTCGTATTTCATTCTGATGCAAACTAAACCATGGGACTAGTTATGATGCAAATTATGTTTGTAAATGATTGGCAATCAGCTCAATATAGGGAAGTAAAACAGGGAGAAGTTCTATAATTAAGAAATGATTGAGAGATGGATTATGGAAGGACCTTCATGCTGCAAATTTTCCTAGTTGATCTTATTAGAACTTCATGATTTAGTACCTTTTGATAACTATATCTTCGTTGCTTCAGGATGATTCTTAGTTAAACCAGAGAAACTACAATTCCATAACAGCAGCATAATACTTCTATATAGCTTCAGGTTGAAACTGAGAAATAGATTTACTAATGGTGAAGAACACTCATGAAACTGACTTAGCTAGTTTACTAATGTGGCACATTTGACTATCCGGAAATAGATTCTCTATGTTATGTACTATATAGTATTACATATATAAAGAGAAGATAAACTAAGATTATACTGATAGAAGATTTTTAATTGCTTCTTTGTTCCTATGAAAAGAAACTGATTTGCCTCTTTTATTCTTTACTTCTTTGAGGTTTTTCCAACTATTCTGAGTAACCATATACTACTTAGCCTGATCACGGCTATCCTCTGCCTTTTTGATAAGTTTCGTATGACTATAGAACTTTTGGATGCATTGTTAGAAATGAAGTTTCCAGTTTAACAAGCTAAGGACACTGTCTTAAGTGTAGTCTTTCTTGTGCACAGACTCAAAAGAAAGCAGGACCATGTGCTGATACTACTTGTTAAGTTGTTAACCCGGACTTTTGGACCAAAGTTTTTGCTTGTAAGCACAAGAAAGTTTAAAATCCATGAGAAGAGAAAATTTAGAAATGTCTGCAACCACATGTCTAAATACTTTCCAACAGTCACTGATATAATTTATGCCTAAATAATTCCCAACAGTGATTGATATATTTCATGCCTCCAAAAAATTTCACAGTATGATCAACAATCATTTGTACATCTGTATGTATTAAGGTATAGTATAATTCATCCAATGTTCTATGCACATGACATACTTTCAAGATTAGGCATCACCTGATGTACGTGTGTATTAGTTTTACCAACTACTAATGAGATAAGTTGAGAAACAGGGACGGATTGTGTTCTGAGTAGATTGACTGCTGAACCCAATACATTAAGCCATCACCTAATACAATTTAACAGCTCAACAAAATTTAAACTGATCCCTAGCATTGTAATCTAGTAAATACCCCTCTTCTCTTGGTAACAAGAGGTCGATAGTTCAAGCCTCAATTGAGGTTGGGGATGTGTGCGTTTATATTTCTAGGATTGACCATTACCAAAAAAAAAAGAAGGAAACAATCTGAAGTGCCTCCCGGCTAGCTACAGCTGCTCGTTTGTCTGTTATGTTCTTAGTGCTGTACGACCTGATAGAAGCTTCCAAGTTGTGCATAGTCTGTGTCAGCTAGACAAGCAAGAGGTAAAAATGCAACTTAGGAAATCATACTGATCAGATGTAAACAAAACCATGCTACTAGTTAAGATGCAAATTATCTTTGGGAATATTTGGTCTCATTATTAGTTAGTAGTTCTCTGATAAATAGTTTGTAGATGTTAAAAGTTGAAATTAAGGACCCTCATGCCACAAGTTTTTTTGGTCAATAATAAATTAGTGATTTGGAGTTTACAATTAACACTCTAAGCCCTTAATCTGCATGTAAAACTGAGGTACAGGTTACTGCGGGTATGAAAGAGAAGAAAAAATAAATGAATGTTGGTTAGAAACTTAATGTTATACTAATATATGTGCATTAAGCTAGGCAGCTACATGAACTTTTAATCATTCACAAAATAAACTGCTAATTTACTTTAAAACTAAAAGCCATGAATTGGAATCTTTTGGGTGGTTTCTTGTTGGTAGTACGAAGAAGATATGCAGTGAGCGGATTTAGCTATAGACATAGAAAGTGTTGTTTCTAGGTCTTTAGCTGGATGTCTCAGGACTAAAGAAACAGCATATTCCATGAAAACTGCATCACATGGCAGCGTGATTGGTTTGTTGATTTGCAGTCCGTATTCTTCTTCTGCCATTTTCAAGAGCTCTCTGAATATTTTACTCTTCAGATAAGTCAGTGGAATTACAAACCTCCTCTGGTCAGCAGTGTACACAACAAAGTGACCCTTACTAACTACTGACAAAGAAGCTTTCTCTGAATTTCTAATAATTCCCAGTAATGATATTCCTCTTTGCCTGATCACGGCCATTCTCTGCCACTTCCTTGCCATTCTAATAAGTTTCTTAGGACTAATCATGGTTGGTTTTTGATGTTAAAGGTTGAAAATAAGTTTTAGATAAGCTTTGGCAGACTAGAAACAGAAAGTCTATTTAAGTTTTTGGATGCCTTTGTAAGAAATGAAGTTGGCTGTTTATATATGCAAAAATCTAGGGACGCTGTCTTAAATGCAGTCTTTCTCGTGCACAGACTCAGAAGATAGCAGGAGCATGTGCTGAAAACTACTTGTAAAGTCATTAGCCAGCACTTTGGGTCCAAAGGTATTTTCTTGTAAGCACAAGAAAGTTTAAGAGCCACAAGAATAGAAGTAGGTATTCCTTGTCCCAGTAGAATTGATGCTAGTTTGGTGTATATGGGTGTCTTAACATGATTCCAGCCATCCATAGAACAATTAACTTGTTTGACACAACATGTCCTGATACTTTCCAGCACTAGTTGATATAACTCGTGTCTCCAAGAAATTTTACAAGATGATTCCAATTTTTTCATCACATGATATACGTTCGAGGCTAGGCATCACCTAAAAACGTTTTTATAATTTTCACCAACTACCCAAGTTTAGAAATTAATAGTGGATTATTTTCCTAGTAGACTGAGGACATGCTGGAGCCAGTACATTAAGTGTCACAAGGTCTCAATTAGGGTTTCAACAACTAAGAAAATAAAGCATAACAGAAAGGAAAAACAAGGAAGAAAAACAGTAAAGTAAATATTCTTTTTTCATAGCCATAACCAACACTGAAGTGTAGTACATATAGCACACAACTTGCTCCCTACTCCAACTGACAGGTGGCAGTTTGCTACTGGAATAGACTACTACCAAATTAATAATTGACTTGTTGACTAATCAACTTAATTAATAAAACGACAAAGTTTATTTAACTAACTCCTCTCCCGCCCAAAGAGTGAACTAATTCCCAAATTGAGCTAGCCACTTGTGACAATTCCCCTCTGCTTAAGATGACCCTTGACCCCAAGGGTTAAATGTTGGAAACTTCTTCATGATATCCTCCCATAACTCCCAAGTAGCTCCTTCTGGCTTGCCATTCTTCCACTGAATCAATACCATAGTTGCTGGTTTATTTCCCTTCTTAACCAAGCGCCTTTCCAAGACTAATTCTGGCATAACCATCTGCTCACTGTCCTCAATTATCTCAGGTAGAGATGTCTGTACAATCTTCTTAGCTCCAATCTTCTTCTTTAACTGGGACACATGGAAGGTATGATGAATTTTTGATCCAGCAGGCAACTCCAACTGGTAAGCCACCTTTCCAATGCGTTTCACTACCTTGTATGGGCCATAGTATTTAGCTGACAGTTTTTGATTGCCTCTCGTCTGAATTGAAGTCTGTCTGTATGGCTGTAACTTTAAGAATACTTCATCACCTTCAGCAAACTCTCTGTCTGTTCTTTTCTTGTTGGCATACCAAACCATCCTCTCTTGAGCCTTGGTCAGATTGTCTTTAAGCAATCGCTGCACTTCACTTCTTTCCTGTAAGAACTGATCAACCGTTGGAACTTTAGTTGAGGGTGTCTGGTAGTTGATTACTGGTGGTTTCTGGTTATAAAGAGCCTTGTAAGGTGTCATTCCAATGGCAGAGTGAAAAGTGGTATTGTACCACCATTCGGCCATTGGAAGCCACTTTGACCATTGTTTAGGCCTCAGTCCAGTTACACAACGAAGGTACATTTCCACACACTGATTGACTCTTTCGGTTTGACCATCCGTTTGTGGATGGTAAGCCATACTGAGCTTGAGCTGAGTTCCCATAGCTTTGAAAAGCTCTCTCCAAAAGTTGCTAATGAAGATTGTATCTCGATCAGAGATTATTGCCACTGGAGTACCATGTAGTTTAACCACATTATCAAGAACAGCTTGAGCAACTGTCTGAGCCGTGTAGGGATGAGAAAGAGAAACCAAATGGCAATATTTGGTGAGTTTGTCCACAATAACCAGAATAGTATCTTTCCCATTGGATCGAGGTAATCCCTCGATAAAATCCATTGAAATTGTCTCCCAGGCTGCCTTAGGAATAGGTATAGGTTGTAGTAACCCTGGAGTAGGAACATGCTCGCTTTTATTTCTTTGACAAGTGTCACACTCCCTCACTAATGTATTGACATCTTGTTTGAGAGATGGCCAATAAAATTGTGACTCCACCCTCTTGCAGGTAGCTAGCACCCCAGAATGTCCCCCTTCAGTTCCAGCATGTAAGGTTTGGACGATCTTACCTCTTACTCCACCACTGTTGCCCACATAGAATCTGCCATTATACATTATCATATCTTCTTTGAGAGTGAATGCTTCAGGTGCTTGCCCCAGTATTGCTGTTTGAGCCAGAATCTCTTGTGCCAGTTCATCTGTCTCCCAACTTGCTTTAATTTCTTCCTTCCAACCAGTTTTACTAAGATGAATTCCAGTGCATTCAACTTCTTTTTCGTGGATTCTGGATAAGGCATCAGCTGCCAAATTCTCTTTCCCTTTCTTATAGGCTATTTCATAGTCAAATCCCAGCATTTTAGAGAGCCATTTTTGTTGTAAAATGGTGGTTAACTTTTGTTCCATAAAGTGCTTCAGGGCCTCATGGTCTGTCTTGATCAAGAATTTATTCCCAAGGAGGTAAGATCTCCATTTCTGTGTAGACATTAGTACTGCCAGCAATTCCTTCTCATAGGTAGACAACCCCAAGTGTCTAGGGCTTAAAGCCTTGCTTAGATAAGCAATTGGTTGACCCTCCTGCATGAGTACGGCTCCAATCCCATAATGGCAAGCATCTGTCTCAATGACAAATTGCTTAGAAAAATCTGGCATGGCCAGTACAGGAGTTGATGACATAGCTATCTTCAATTTTTTAAAAGCAGTTTCAGCCTCATTACTCCACAAAAATGCTCCCTTCTTTAGTAATTGTGTTAGGGGTTTTGCCATGACACCATATCCTCTTACAAATCTTCTGTAGTATCCTGTGAGACCAAGGAATCCCCTCAAAGCCCTGACATTTTTAGGAGAGGGCCAGTGCACCATAGCCTGAACCTTCTTGTCATCAGCTGCTATCCCACTTTTAGAGACAATGTGACCCAAATACTCAATGGCATCAGTAGCAAATACACACTTTTTCTTCCTAACAAACAGCTGATGCTTCCTTAATACTTCAAAGACCAATTTTAAGTGATTCTCATGCTCTTCCTCATTAGCACTGTATATGAGAATATCATCAAAAAAAACAAGAACAAATCTCCTCATATACTCAGAAAAAACCTCATTCATTAGAGCTTGGAAGGTAGCTGGGGCATTGGTGAGCCCAAAAGGCATCACCATGAACTCATAGTGTCCCTCATGGGTTTTAAAAGCTGTTTTGTGGATGTCAGATGGGTGCACTCTGATCTGGTGATATCCACTTCTCAAATCCAGCTTAGAATATATGGCACTGCCCTTAAGTTCTGCCAACAATTCTTCTATAATAGGTATAGGGTACTTATTCTTGATTTTAAGGGCATTTAAAGCCCTATAATCTACACATAGCCTCCAACTCTGGTCTTTCTTCCTTACCAGCAAAACAGGTGATGCAAAGGGAGATGTACTATGTCTCACAAACCCACTAGCTAACATCTCCTTTACAATTTTTTCGATTTCACTTTTCTGTACAAAAGGACATCTATAAGGGTTGGAAGTAACTGGACAACTCCCCTCCTTCAAGGGAATAAGGTGATCTTGTGACCTGGGAGGTGGTAACCCTTATGGTTCTGTAAATAAATCTGAGTATTGAGTAATAACCCTGCCTATCCCCTCAGGAATGGTATTCTGTTCCACTTTCCCTGCTTCTTGTGCCACCACTTGGCAAAGAAAATAAGCTTCTTCCCTTGCATTCATACTAAAAGAGTTGTTAGTGTAAATCCTCCCTGCCTCATTGATAGGTTTCTTTCGTAATTCCACCCTCTCTCCTTTCCATTTTACTGTTATGATCCCAGAGTCAAAGTCAAATACCACAGGACTCACTACCTTCATCCAATTTACCCCCAGAATCAAGTCATAACCTCCTATTGGAATCACATAACAGTTATGAGAGAACACTTTGCCTGTCATTTGCCACTTCATATTCTCAACCACTGAATTACAGTGTACTTTTTCCCCATTGGCTACTGTTACTACCACTGGTTGGCACTGGGTAGTAGGCATCTTGAGCTGTTTAACTAATGATTGAGAAATAAAGGTGTGGGATGACCCACTATTTAACAGGAGACTAACCCTTCTTCCTTTAATCATTGCAGGCAACATCATGGTGTGCAGCCCTTGTGTACCAGAGATGGCATGGAGGGATAAATCAGCTTCTGGTAAAGCCTCAGTATTAATAGTTCCCCATGGATTGCAGTCCTCCTCTGTCTCCCAAATCAAGTGAGGTTCATCCCTTTCAACAGGAGGAGTAACCTCTTCATCAGTAGTGATGAGAAACATTTGCTTATTCTTACAGAGGTGACCTGATGTAAATTTCTCATCACAGTTAAAGCAGAGCCCCTTGCTTCTTCTATCTTGCATTTCACTATAAGTGAGCTTTTTGACTCCAACAGGCAGTGGCTTATTGCTAGTGTCTTGTGAGGCATTGTTGGAGTATTTGGGACTAGGTGAGTATGGTTTGTGAACAGGATTGGCTGTAGATGGTTTGATAATACCCTTGTGTCTCCTATCCATCACTTCAATAAGACTCTCCTGGCCTCTAGCTTTGTCTCTGGCTTCTTTGAGGGTTAGGGGCTTATTCAAATATAAGGCTGAGGATATTTCTTCCTTCAAACCACTCAGAAAGCTGTCCACATAGTAGCTCTCATTATGAGTCCCATCAATAGCCACCAGATACTTCCTTAATTCATCAAATTGACAGATATACTCTTCTACCTTCCCCTTTTGTGTTAATTTGTTGAACTGACCTACAATGTTCTCGTACCCACCCCTCGAGAACCTGTGGTATAGTAACTCCACAAATTGCTCCCACATAATTCCAGGGTATTCACTATGAGTGGTTTGTATCCATATGTCTGCCTCACCCTCGAAATGCAAGGTAGCAAATAGGACTTTGGTCCTAGAATCCATATATGGGTTTATCATAAAAAACTTTTCACTCTTATTCACCCACCCTCTAGGATCCTTCCCATCAAATTTTGGAAAATCTAACTTTGGAACCCTCAGAGGTCCAAACCCCACTTGTGGTCTACCCTGTACCGTGTCCAAAGTGTGGTTCCAGTTGGTGTTAGGGTACCCAGGTTGTGGTGGTTGCAGAATATGAGTGTTATAAGGAGGGTAAGTATTGGTAAATTGGGAGGCCTGCTGAGTGAACCCAGGTGGTGAGTAATACGAACCATGAGGAGGTGGCTTTGGTGGTTGGTGGGGTGGAATATTATAGTTCACAAACGGAAGAGCCCCAGTACTATTATACAGCTGCTGTTGGGTGGTTGGTTGAAACATCAAAGGTGGGCTGTTGTGGTTTGGGTCTTTACGAGGGTCTTGAACAACAGGTAGTGAATCTGATGGGTGAGCCATGGTTGAGTGATGAACACTATCTTGTTCTTCAGTATGTGCACAAGTGTGTTTTGCAATATGAGTTGGGGTTTGAAGATTCTTACCATTAGGCGCCTCAGAGTTCTCAGCCTCCAGATCTGTAGCTTTCTCCTTACAAACAAACTTCATCAACTCCCCCATGCTTACTCTTAGCTCTTCTGCAGCCTTAGTGAGCATATTCACCTGAGATCCCAATTCTCCTATCTTCTCGTTAGTGAGATCTTGATGCCTTCCCACCGATTGATGAATTTGCTCCACGGAGTTGTGGAGTTGTTCCCATTTAGCTTCCATGGTGTTAATGGATTTCTCGTGCTTTTGCAAAACACTTTTATCTGCCATTGGCCCAGAATTTTGCTCTGATACCAAGTTGTCACAAGGTCTCAATTAGGGTTTCAACAACTAAGAAAATAAAGCATAACAGAAAGGAAAAACAAGGAAGAAAAACAGTAAAGTAAATATTCTTTTTTCATAGCCATAACCAACACTGAAGTGTAGTACATATAGCACACAACTTGCTCCCTACTCCAACTGACAGGTGGCAGTTTGCTACTGGAATAGACTACTACCAAATTAATAATTGACTTGTTGACTAATCAACTTAATTAATAAAACGACAAAGTTTATTTAACTAACTCCTCTCCCGCCCAAAGAGTGAACTAATTCCCAAATTGAGCTAGCCACTTGTGACATTAAGCCATCACCTGATACACTTTCATGACTCAACACAATGGAGTGGCCGCCTCCTGGCTGCCTATCTCTGCTTGTTTGTTGTTCGTTCAATGTGTCTATGTTGTAAGTACTCTATGACTTTAAGACAGCATGCAAGTTGTGTGCAGTGTGGATAAGTCATAGAAAGAGCAACATCTTGGTGATGAAAATAGAACCATGGAATCCATCATAATGCAAATAATGTTTGTGGATCCAAGATATAGGTCATCCCTGCTTGGTTGTCGGTTTATTTGGGGGGGGGGGGACACAGAGAATATCAACTAGAATTTCTCTGATATATATAAGATATTCAGGTGTTACTAGGACCTTCATGCCAAAAAAATTCCTGGTCAACTTTATTGTAGTAAACTAGAGAGTTTTATTTAACAGTGCAAGTAAAACTAATATACAAGTTAGTGTTAGTATGCATGAGCAGGAAGTGTAAATCTGTAATTACATGTTTCTTCTCGAACAGGTTATGTACAATAAAATTTTGAACTTTTCAGTGAACATCCTATAAATGCTTAGTGAACTGATGCGGTATATTTTTCTGTTCGTTCACAGGGAGACAGGTTTTATCAATTTTAATCTAATTGTCACGAATCATTTCTAAAATAAAAACAATTATTGAGAATTTTTGTATAAGTAAATAACGCAAATAAATATGTTTTAAAATCGATTAACTAAAAGTCTAGGGCGACCGGGTTCACCATGTTTACACCGAAACAAATTATACGAATGTAGTTAATTTAACGGATTTAAATAATTAGAGCATGTGTTAATCTCTCTCAAGCATTAACGCTCTCGGAAATCCAATTATGCTCTCGCACTAAAATTCAATTCCGCTGATCGTATGTATGTCTCTAGTGAATAAAATCTCTCGATCTATTATTCCTATTTGCAAATAATTAATTAATGATACCGGCCGATAACACAAATTAAATTTCATAACATATCGATTAGAATTATTTTATATCCGTTAAACAACTAATAAGATTAAAACATTATCGTGGTGTAAACATGGCTCCCCCTTACACCCTAGAAATAAACTACTCACTCATGTTACTAATAGAATTGACAAAAATAATTAAACAAGACATGTAAAACATATATTAACAAAAAAGGATAAAATTAAGGAGTACCTCAAATTTGCAATAAAATGGAGAATTAAGTCAAAGTGTACATAAAAGAGAAGAAAGAAAATCAAGCCCCTAGCTCCAAAAATAGATTTAGCCGAATGAAAGATGTGCTGTGTAATGTGGTGTTGAATGGTTTATGCAGTGACTAAGTGTATCTTCTAATGTTTTTGTCTAAGTTGGTGTCCTTTCCTCCTGCACAAGCTCTCCATTTTATAGCCTAAGCTTCCAAGATTCCCCAAATAAATTTAATAAGCATTCATCATTCTTCTTCATCATTAGCCACTTTGGTGAATTCTTTTTTCTTTCTTTTGCTTGCCCAACCACTCCACTTCAATCAACTTTCGGCTACATTATTCTCCAAACAACTCATCAACCAAAACACATGTTTTACATTTTTAATAAACTACAAGAAATTACAACTAAAATTCGGAACTGAATTTGCTCCTCAGATTTTGAGCTGCTCCAATCGAATTTTTGCTTATTTAATCCCTCTGAATTGTAGATAATTTCCTAAGCATCGCGTGGACTGTAAGATCGTCCAAATCTGACTTCTACAACTCCGGATATGAAATAAATACTGTAAAAAGCGGGTGTAGCTCAATAAATCTGAATTTCTTCATTTTTAGCTCCAAAATAGCTCTTTAAGCCCAAATTCTTCCAAAATTAGGAATTCTTGTCTTCTACAATAAAACATTAAGATTTATTAAATAAATACCCGAATTAATGCAAAATGTAATTAAATATGGGAATAAAATTATCTAAAATATATATAAAAATATATCTTATCAAACATCCCCACACTAAGCATTTTCACGTCCTCGGGCAAATAAGCGAAATAAAAACTAAATCCTAAATAATATCACTTTCGTAGATGACACGATTGCATTGAGCATATGCAACAAGCCGTTAAACCCCTAGGCAGCCCTAGTAGGACGAGTGTCGTCTCGTGAGGGTTTATAGTGAATATACCCACAAAATTCATTTTTTTCTCTACAAAGTCTCAAGTATGCAACCTATCATAGTACTCCACACATGCAAAACTTAATTACACAATATAGAAAAGACAAGTCTTTCAATTTATGCATCATTTGTACAAGACTATCCAAGTAAGCACACAGTCTAGATAGACAAAAAGATCATGAAATATATATCAATGCCGCATTCAGTGAGTAACATGCTATGGATATAAATGAAGCTCACAAAACTCTCAAATCACACAAGTGTATAGGTGAAGTGTATTCGCTCAAGTTCAATCAATAAAGTCATGTGCTACCATATGCTTGGTTGTCCACCAAATCTCCACTACTTTGTATAAATGCATGCACAAATCAAAAGGTCTTTGTTAAAGGTTGTAACGTGGCTAAGGTGAAGGGTAGGGAATCAAGAAAAAGGCTAACAAGTGGCTAACTCGACAAACTAATAGAGCACAATGTTCATTTCTAATTAAAACACTCAACATGAAATTTCGATCATGTAAAAGCCGATCAGACTCTCACAAGCATTAAACTCCAAGCACATATTATATGTACTTTTCCACTTTCATATTGCACAAACCAATGAACACAACTCTATTCGATCTTTTATTTATTATTTTTTTTTATTCCCACCAAATTTTTGCACTTTAACAAAGAAATCCCCACACTATGCACTCACCAACCTCCAAATGAATCAAAATGCTCTACTAGTAAATCAAGAGAAGAATAAACAAGTAGGCTCAAGAATTTAGATTGGTGATATACGAAAAGAACGGATAAAAAGCTCAAAGGGGGTTCACTAAGGATATATGCTTCAAGGGTACTGTTTGGATAAATACGGTTAATCCTAGTGCCTTTATCATTTTCATGCATACAAATATCATGTAATCTCAAAATGGTTTGAAACAAGTTCTAGAGCAACATACTTAATGATGAACAACACACAACAATAAAAATTTGATCGATATAAAATGTACCAATCACAAATTAGGCTCAAGATCTCACAAGGTGAAAGCATGCTTCAGTACTCACTAAATTTGACAAAGATGTATCTCAAGTTTTAAAATTTTTCGCAAGTACGAACAAGGAATCATCAAGTAACAAATGATTTTCTAGAGATATGACATGTCAAATAATCATGCAAAATAAGCTCACAAGATGTGTACCTATCCTTGTTAACACACTACGAGACGAGGCAATTAATTTTCTAATTTTCTGATTTTTTTGGAATTTTTAAATTTTTAATTTTTTTGGATTTATTTTTTTAATCATCGAGAACTCATCCCCACACTTAAGTGGTTCATTGTCCTCAATGAACAATTATATATAAAGAAAAGTAAGAAATACTCCCCTAAAAGCCTGCTCAAACCATTGGGTTGCCTCCCAATAAGCGCTCTTTTACCGTCATTAGCTTGACTTCTGCCTTCGAATCAAGGTTCCATGGAGAGATTGTCGAGCCGAATCGTTTCCATTTTTCCAACAAATGCACCGTCAACATATAATTTAAGGCGTTGACCATTTACCTTAAATTTTGCTCCATCTTGCCCCATGATCTCAATAGCACCATGAAATTTAACTCCAGTTACAGTGAAAGGTCCGGACCATCTAGATTTGAGTTTCCCAGGAAAGAGTCGAAGCCTTGAGTTAAATAACAACACCTTGTCACCAACTTGAAAATCTCTTCGCTGGATCATCTTATCATGCATTTTCTTCGTTCTCTCTTTGTAAATCCGGGAATTATCATAAGCATCAAATCGAAGCTCATCTAATTCATTTAATTGAAGAAGTCTTGCTTGTCCCGCAGCCTTTAAATCCATGTTGAGTTCTTTTATAGCCCAAAAATCACGATGTTCCAACTCAACTGGCAAGTGACATGCCTTGCCATATACTAATCGATATGGGGTAGTTCCAATAGGGGTCTTATATGCTGTCCGATAAGCCCACAAAGCATCATCTAGCTTCAAGTACCAATCTTTTCTAGATTTTGCAACCACCTTCTCTAGAATGCTTTTAATTTGACGATTTGAAACCTCCACTTGGCCACTTGTTTGAGGATGATAAGCAAGTCCAACCTTGTGAGTGACACCATACTTCTTCAACAATGTTTCAAATTGTCGGTGGTGAAAATGAGAACCACCATCACTTATCACGATTCTTGGAACTCCAAAGCGCGGGAAGATGATTTTCTTGAAGAGATTCATAACAACCTTAGAATCATTGGTGCGCGATCCAATTGCTTCAACCCATTTGGAAACATAATCAACTGCAACTAAGATGTATTTCATCCCACAAGAAGTTGGGAACGGTCCCATAAAATCAATACCCCATACATCAAATATCTCGACCTCAAGAATACCGGTCTGAGGCATCTCATTGCGTTTAGAAATATTACCCGTTCTTTGACATGCATCACAAGCCAAACAGAAAGCACGAGCATCTTTAAATAGAGAAGGCCAAAAGAAACCGGATTGAAGTACCTTAGCAGCAGTTTTAGAAGGACCATGGTGCCCTCCACATGCAAGAGAATGACAATGCTTGAGAATGTCATTAACTTCAAACTCAGGGACACATTTACGAAATATCCCATCAGCACACTTTCGATACAAGAAAGGGTCATCCCAAAAATATTGTTTAGCATCATGATGGAACCGCTTTCGTTGTTGATAGGTCAAGTCTGGAGGATGAGAGCCACTCACACAAAAATTTGCAAAGTCTGCATACCATGGAGTTTTAGTGGTAACAGCAAATAAATGATCATCAGGAAAAGAGTCGTCAATAGGAGTATTGGATGCAACATCTGATGTGAAACGCAGTCGTGAAAGATGATCTGCAACCACATTCTCAGCACCTTTCTTGTCTTTGATTTCCAAGTCAAATTCCTGGAGTAAAAGAATCCAACGAATAAGCCTCGGTTTTGCTTCTTTCTTGTCCAACAGATATCTCAGTGCTGAATGATCTGTGTGAACAATGACTTTGGAGCCAATGAGATAGGTCCGAAACTTGTCAAGAGCATAGACCACAGCTAGAAGCTCCTTCTCAGTAGTAGCATAATTGACCTGAGCTTCATCCAAGGTTTTACTTGCATAGTAGATGGCGTGCAATACCTTGTCTTTCCTTTGACCGAGAACGGCTCCCACAGCATAGTCACTTGCATCACACATGATTTCGAATGGAAGGCTCCAATCTGGAGGTTGTATGATTGGTGCACTAATCAAAGCTTCCTTGATCCTGTTAAATGACTCCAAACAAGCGTCAGTAAACACAAAGGTGGCATCCTTAAGCAACAATTGAGTGAGGGGTTTTGCAATTTTTGAAAAATCTTTTATAAAACGACGATAAAAACCCGCATGACCAAGGAAACTCCTTACTCCCTTGACATTAACAGGAGGAGGAAGCTTCTCAATCACCTCAATTTTTGCTTTGTCAACCTGGATGCCACGTTCAGAAATCAAGTGACCAAGTACCACTCCTTCATTTACCATGAAGTGGCACTTTTCCCAATTCAAAACCAAATTCACCTCTTCACAACGTTTAAGCACTTTAGAAAGATTATGCAGACATACATCAAAATCAGACCCATAAACACTGAAATCATCCATAAATACTTCCATTATAGACTCTATGAAATTAGAAAATATGGCAGTCATGCAACGCTGAAAAGTAGCAGGGGTATTGCACAATCCAAAAGGCACTCTACGATATGCAAAAGTACCATATGGGCAAGTAAATGTAGTCTTTTCTTGGTCATCAGGATGTATAGGGATCTGAAAGAACCCTGAATATCCATCTAAATAGCAAAAGTACTTATGCTTAGCAAGTCTTTCAAGCATCTGATCAATAAATGGGAGAGGGTAATGATCTTTTCTAGTAGCAGTGTTTAACTTACGGTAATCAATGCACATTCGCCAATCGGTGACAATTCGAGTGGGAATTAATTCATTTTTATCATTCTTAATTACCGTTGTTCCTCCTTTCTTAGGAACTACCTGAAGTGGGCTTACCCATTTAGAATCGGAAATCGGGTAAATGATGCCCGCATCTAACAACTTCAAAACTTCTTTTTTAACAACCTCTTGCATGTTAGGGTTCAAGCGACGTTGTCCCTGTATGCAAGGCTTATGGTCATCATCTAAGTGGATTCTATGCATGCAAAAGTCTGGGCTAATTCCTGTAAGATCATCAATACTATACCCAATAGCTTTTCTATGCACACGCAAAACAGTAAGAAGCTTAAAAACCTGGTTATCATCAAGACTAGAGCTAACAATCACAGGACAAGTCTTTTCATCATCAAGAAACACATATTTAAGATTAGATGGCAAAGGCTTTAACTCTAACTTTTTTACCTGAGGTTGACCACAAGAAGTGTTGGTTACCTCACAATTCGGATCAGCTACACCATCCAACTCAAGAATCAAGGAATCGACTTCAGCATGTCCTTCTCCTTCGTATGCTTCAAGCATGAGCACTGCTTCCAATGCATCATTCAATAGAATCTGAGGCGTCTCATCTTGGACAATTTCATCTATAACATCAATCATGCAGCAAGTATTCTCAAGCAAAGGGGATTTAAGAGCAGAGGTTAGAGTAAAAGTAATTTTATCATCACCAACGCTCAATGTGAGAGTCCCACTTTTAACATCAATTACAGCACCTGCAGTACAGAGAAATGGTCTACCTAAAATAATAGGTATTTGGCTATCCTCTTCCATATCTAGAACTACAAAGTCTACAGGAATATAGAATTTTCCAACCCTAACAGGCACATCCTCTAAAATTCCAAGAGGATATTTTATCGAACGGTCTGCCATTTGCAAAGTCATCTGTGTACATTTTAATTCTCCCATGTTTAATTTTTGAAAAATCGAGAGAGGCATGACTGAGACGCTAGCGCCTAAATCACATAAAGTTTTATCAATAAACAATGCACCTAAATGACACGGGATCGAAAAACTACCAGGATCTTTAAGTTTAGGTGGAGACTTATTCTGTAAAATAGCACTACACTCCTCAGTAAAAGCTACTGTCTCTACCTCACCAAAGGACCTTTTCTTAGTGAGAATATCCTTGAGAAACTTTGCATATGATGGAACTTGAGAAATTAAATCAGTGAAAGGAACTGTTACCTCAAGGTTCTTGACAAGTGTCATGAACTTACCAAACTGCCGGTCCACCTTAGTTCTGTTCATCCTGCTAGGGAATGGGAGCTTTGGCACAAATGGTGGAGGGGTGACTGCAGTCTTTTCTTTGTCCTTTTCATTGCTTTCCTCAGTTTCACCTTCGTCTGTGTCTTCAACAACTTTCTCTACCTTCTCTTTCTCAGAATTCTCTTTTTCTTTCTTAGTAGGAACATCGTCAGTAGGCATTGGAGGAGCATCATATGTATGACCACTCCTAAGAGTAATGGCATTCACATTTTCCTTTGGCTGAGTTGGTTGTGCTGGTAGAGAGCCTTATTGCCTTGTAGACGAAGAACTAGCCATTTGAGCAATCTGATGTTCTAGCATCTTATTATGAATCTCCATCTGGTTCATCTTCCTATTGGTATCCTCCATATTCTTTTGCATTTGCAATAATATCTTCATCATATCACCTTGATTATCAGCCTGTGCAGCTTGATTGGGTTGAGGAGCATAATTCTGATAGGGCTTCTGAAATCCAGGGGGATTCATAGGTCCTTGCGGGGGCCTATACTGCTGCTGTGGAGGAGGCTGATACGACTGCTGATATTGCTGCCGCTGATTAGGAACATTTGTATTCTGAGCGTTATTGTTCCTATATGAGAAGTTCGGATGATCTTTCCAACCAGGATTGTAAGTGTTGGAATACAGATTGTACTGCTGCCTCTGTTGGAAAACATTTGCTTGCTCCATCTGAAAATTTTGTGAATTTTGAGCATTGTATTGGCAATCGTTACCATAGTGGCCTTGGATGCCACAGACTTCACAAACCGGATAATTCATAGGAGCCATGAATGACAATGCATTGATACTCATAGGTGGAGTAGAGGGCTGAGATGTCTTCAACGAGTGGATCTCCTGAGTCAATGTAGCGAGTTGAGACGATAATAGAGAATATGCATCCACTTCAAGTTTACCCCCTTTCTTGGCTGCTCTCGGGTTACTGAAGTGATTGGCAGCCAAATTTGAAAGAAAAGCATGTGCATCATCAACTCCTTTGTCTAAAAACACGCCACCTGCAGCGTTATCAACTGTACCTTTTGTTTCAGGATCAAGACCATTGTAGAAGCGTTTAAGCAGAAACCACTTCTCAAGACCATGGTGAGGGCATGCACGTTGATAATCCTTGAATCTGTCCCAAGCATCCCGAAGAGATTCGCCATAATCTTGCTTAAAACCCATCATCTTGTCGATCAAATCGTCGGTTCTGTTAGGAGGGAAGAACTCAGTTAAGAAAGCCTGAGCAATTTCATCCCACTCGGTCAAGTCAATATCATTCAACCATTTTTGAGCTTTGTCACGAAGAGAGAAACCGAACAACATGACTTTCAACTGGTCTGGAGTGACTCCCTGATGTTTAATGGTAGAACAGAGCTGTTAAAACCTTTGCAGATGAAGTGTAGGGTCTTCGGATGGAAGACCAGCAAACTGATTATGTTGGATCATACTGAGCAATGCCGGTTTGATCTCAAAGTTTGCTGCTTGAATAGCTGGCATAGCGAGGCCAACTGGTACCCCACTCGGAGAAGGCTGTGAATAGTTCTTCAAAGATTTAACAGGAGGGTTGGCCATTTTAATCTCTGAGAAATGGATCTTTCGCTGCGTTTTATTTCTCTGTTTATCGATATATTGTTGCAGAGGTTCTCCGGAATCAAGATTCCGAGTAGAATCAGGAGTTATAAACGCGTCTTCTGTAGACCTGTGCATCAACAACAAAAACAAGAAAAGCAGTAAAACTGGTCTCAATTGGAACTAAAGTTCCAATGAGACAATGGGAAAAAAAAACGAATTAAAAATTTAACACAAAATTTAACAAATTAAACAAAACATAAAATATTTATTTTATTTTTTATTTTTTTAAAACAAGAAAATCACAATAGACAAAACTCACAAAACATCTTTACAAATTTAAAAGAAGATTTAAACTATTTTAAACTAATTAAGTAAAAATGGAAAGATCTAAAAACTAATTTTAACAATTAATTAAAAACTATTTAAAATCTAATTAAATCCCAGAATTTATTTATTTATTTATTTATTTTTATTTAATTTAATTTAAATTTTTTTTTAAAAAAGGAGTTATTATTCTATTTCTACACAAATTAATAACAAAATAACAACAACTAATGTAATTCAACAATCAGTGATTAAAACTACAAACCATAAAAGAGGCAGCAATTCAAAACCTAAAACTCGAACTACAAACTCAGGAAACGAAAACACAACTCAGCTAACTCGGTACAACTCGGAATCAAGTAAAACAAATACTGTAACTCAAACACCACTCAGCAACTCGACAGTATATACAACTTAGTGACTCAATACCATATAAACACCAAAACGCGGAACTCAGTCCACAGCCACGAAAAACTACAACTACTAACTCAGTGAATTTAACGATTCAGCAAACAAAGACTCACAAAACTCCATCAAAACAAAACTCCGTAGACCAAACCCATAAATTGTAGAGCCTCAGCACACAACTCAGTGAACTTAGACTCGAAAACCAGTAATAAAATAGCGACAATCAAGAACTAAAATTAAGAACTCGGCAGTAAAACTCAGCTACAAAATAAACACGCAAAACGAAGAACTCAGAACTCTCATAACACATAACTCTCAAACGACTACTCAAACAACTCAACACTTAACTCGGTGATCACAGACTCGACTCAGCAGACAGCGACAATAGTGAGGGGTTTTGTGTGTAAGATGAGAACAGAGGAGGTTGGGGAAATCGATGGAATTTGAAGGAAATGGGTTTGGGGATTTGCAGCGAGAGGAGAGAAACGAGGGAGAGAGGGAAGGAGGAGAAGAGAAGGAGAGGAGAGGTTGGAGGCGTGTGAACGGAGAAGGAGTGGGTCAGCGGTGGCTGTTGGTGGTGAGCGGTGGAGGGGAGGAGCGCGGTGGAGGAGAGGAGGTGGGGTGTTGTTGCAGGCGGAGTAGCGGAGGAATGGAAGGAGTTTAATGTCTTAATCGAAAGAAAAATGAAGGCTGGGTGTTAAAATAAAAACAGGGGAATGCGAATTAAACGAAACAAACAGGGGAGGCTACTTAGCTTCGAATAAAACGATACAGAAATAAAAAAAATAAAACTAATATTTTTGTTATTATTATTTTTTTTTATATTACTCTAACACATAAAATCTAAAAATTAAATCTACAACTGAAAATTATCAAACTCGGACAATTAAACTAAAATTTATAAAAACTAACCGCCTCCCCGGCAGCGGCGCCAAAATTGATGCGGTATATTTTTCTGTTCGTTCACAGGGAGACAGGTTTTATCAATTCTAATCTAATTGTCACGAATTATTTCTAAAATAAAAACAATTATTGAGAATTTTTGTATAAGTAAATAACGCAAATAAATATGTTTTAAAATCGATTAACTAAAAGTCTAGGGCGACCGGGTTCACCATATTTACACCGAAACAAATTATACGGATGTAGTTAATTTAACGGATTTAAATAATTAGAGCATGTGTTAATCTCTCTCAAGCATTAACGCTCTCGAAAATCCAATTATGCTCTCGCACTAAAATTCAATTCCGCTAATCGTATGTATGCCTCTAGTGAATAAAATCTCTCGATCTATTATTCCTATTTGCAAATAATTAATTAATGATACCGGCCGATAACACAAATTAAATTTCATAACATATCGATTAGAATTATTTTATATCCGTTAAACAACTAATAAGATTAAAACATTATCGTGGTGTAAACATGGCTCCCCCTTACACCCTAGAAATAAACTACTCACTCATGTTATTAATAGAATTGACAAAAATTATTAAACAAGACATGTAAAACATATATTAACAAAAAGGATAAAATTAAGGAGTACCTCAAATTTGCAATAAAATGGAGAATTAAGTCAAAGTGTACATAAAAGAGAAGAAAGAAAATCAAGCTCCTAGCTCCAAAAATAGATTTAGCCGAATGAAAGATGTGCTGTGTAATGTGGTGTTGAATGGTTTATGCAGTGACTAAGTGTATCTTCTAATGTTTTTGTCTAAGTTGGTGTCCTTTCCTCCTGCACAAGCTCTCCATTTTATAGCCTAAGCTTCCAAGATTCCCCAAATAAAATTAATAAGCATTCATCATTCTTCTTCATCATTAGCCCACTTTGGTGAATTCTTTTTTCTTTCTTTTGCTTGCCCAACCACTCCACTTCAATCAACTTTCGGCTGCATTATTCTCCAAACAACTCATCAACCAAAACACATGTTTTACATTTTTAATAAACTACAAGAAATTACAACTAAAATTCGGAACTGAATTTGCTCCTCAGATTTTGAGCTGCTCCAATCGGATTTTTGCTTATTTAATCCCTCTGAATTGTAGATAATTTCCTAAGCTTCGCGTGGACTGTAAGATCGTCCAAATATGACTTCTACAACTCCGGATATGAAATAAATACTGTAAAAAGCGGGTGTAGATCAATAAATCTGAATTTCTTCATTTTTAGTTCCAAAATAGCTCTTTAAGCCCAAATTCTTCCAAAATTAGGAATTCTTGTCTTCTACAATAAAACATTAAGATTTATTAAATAAATACCCGAATTAATGCAAAATATAATTAAATATGGGAATAAAATTATCTAAAATATATATAAAAATATATCTTATCATCATGAACCTGTTCAGTAATTGTCAAAAGATACTTAACATCCCCACCAAATGTCATACTCGTTGCATAAGACTTCTTCGTAGGGGGTGTGGTAAGATCCGCTGCCTTACTCTTGTCTGCTGCCTTACTCTTGTCTTTCATAAATAGGCTCATTCAGGAAACACCACACAGATGCTTTAGATAACTTCAGTTACTTTACTCCTGGATAATTCTTGTTTGAACCTGAGAAGCTACAAATCTACCATAGCACCATAATCGTTCTGAATAGAATTCATATTAAATTCATATTTCAGCTCAATGTAGTGTGTGTGTGTGTGTACAAGTTTTATGTTAAATTGATTTTGTTTAACTTTGAAATTTAACTGTCTTAAGTTTTGATGTGTGTTGTACAAAGTCAAAGGTTTAAATATTTGTGTACTTGCTGGCTTACACTGTAACTGTGAATGTTTGTTTACTTGAACATAGTTTTACAGAACTATAAAAATCTGAGTCTATTATTAACCATCAAAGAGTTACTACAGAGTACAACAAAAACTAATTAATGTTGCTACAAAATGTACCGTTCCCTTGCCAAGATCTTACTAATTGAAGAATTTTACAAACTTGTTTGGTCTACAAGAGTGTTCTTTCATTTTTTTTCTACGTTTTAGGTGTAACTATGCCACACGTGGAAATCTCTTTAGAAGCATATTTGTTGTTGCGTTGCAGAAAAGAAATTCGGTCTTTTTTAACTTGCATGTATTCAGTGACGATGTGCAGCTTTGTATAAAGGCACAAGAAAACTGAAGAATGCTACTTAAGATTTCATTGACATGTGTGTATATCCATCAACAACCCCGCTTATATTTCAAAAAAGAAAATAAAATCTGTCTCAAGTTAGGCTGCAGGTATTCCTGATCATTTACATTGTCAACTTCTAATTTCATCAAAAGCCCTGGATTGGAACTTTTTGGCATGAAGATTGTAAGCAGTGAGTGGATTCAGCAATTGACATGAAAAGTGCCCTTTCTAAATCTTTAGCTGGATGTCTTAGTACTAAAGAGACGGATTCCATGAAGACTGAATCACACGGCAGAGTGATTGGTCCATCAATTTGCAGTCCATATTCTTCTCCTGCCATTTTCAAAAGCACTCTGAGTATTTTACTCTCCAGATAAACCAGTGGAATCACAAACCTTCTTTGATCAGTAGTGTACACTACAAAGTGTCCCTTACTAACTAATGACAAAGAAATTTCATCTGAATTTCCAATTCTTCTTGGTAAAGCTATTCCACTTCGCCTGATCATGGCCATTCTCTGCCATTTCCTTGCCATTTTGATAAGTTTCTTTGGAGTAATCATGGTTGGTTTTTGAATTTAGGTTAAGAATGATGCTGTTGACTTGTACAACCTTCTGCTGGAATATAGGTACAGAAAGCCTATATAATTTGTTGGATGCCTTAGAAAAAATGAAACTGGGCGTTTATATATCCAGGAAGCCAGGGCCATTGTCTTAAATGTAGTCATTCTTGTGCATCAACTCAAAGTAAAGCAGGACCATGTGATAAAACCTACTTGTAAAGTTGTTAACCAGCACTTTGGGTCCAAAGCTGTTTGCTTGTAAGCACAAGAAAGTTTAAGAGCCACAAGAATAAAAGTAGGCATTGCATGTCAAATACATTTGATGCTAGTTTGGTACAAAGGAGTCTTTCAATATGATTGCAGTCATCCATAAGGAAATTAAACTTGTCTGCTACAATATGTTCTTATACATCTCAACACTTGATTGATACAATTCGTGTCTCCAAGATATTATTAAATTTGTTCCCAAATCATAAGTACATCTGTATGTGCCAAAAACAATTTCAACGTTCTCTGCACATGACATCTGAGATCAGGCATCAGCTGAGATACATCATACGTGTGTACGTTTCACCTACTACTTATTCGATGAACTTAGATTTTTGGAGTGGATTGTCTTCTGAGTAGATCGAGGACATGCTGGAGCCAATACATTAACCCATCAGCTACTACACTATAAGAAATCGACAGATTAAAGTGGCTCCCGGCTAGCTATCATTTCTTGTTCATTTGTTTATCTACATTTTAAGTGCTCTTTGGCCTTAGAAAAGCATTCAAGTTGTCAGTTGTGTACAGGGCACGTCAATTAGATGATCAATTTCTTGATTCCTAGTGGTGAAAACAAAACCATGTGATTAGTAACATAAGCAAATTATGTTTGCGGACCCATTGTTTACATTATCCAGTGTTGCTTTTCAGCTCTTGAGGGGGAACCATAACAGATATATTACCAAGTAGTTCTCTAAAAAATGGTTTAATATAGATGCTCTAGAGTTGGGATGACCATACATCATGACACAAGTTTTCAAGGTCAAAGATTGTACAACTCAATTCAATGTCAGGAAAACCTTTAAGCAGGCTGCTGCCAGTATTCATGAGCAGGATATAATTATCTGTTGGTGATCGGAATTGAATTCTGTAACTTTAATACTCATCTAAGTTTGCACTCACTTGGAGTTAGGATCATACGCAGTGCTATGGATGGACCCTAAATTTGGGAAAAGGCCCCTTTCAAATAACTTTGACCCAAATACCAACTTTTAGAGTTGAATTCCTTTTTAGCTGAGTAACAACTTGATAATCTCGATGATATCTTGCTAGTGAAGAGGTCAAGCTATAAAAATACCAACTTCCAGATTTCGGTAATGATAAATTAAGTGCGTCTGGTAGCTATGAAACATTGATCAACTGCAATGGATTTGTAGTGCAACCGATGACCATGCAATGTAGCATTTAAATATAGGTGTGTGTTTAATAATTTCACTATCTACAGATATGAACTTTAGAATTTACATTTCCTCCCTGTTGAGATGAAGATAGAGAGCAAAAATTCAGAGCTATTGACAATAGCAATGTGTTTTCCAGATCTTTAGCTACTCCTTGTTGTATGATTTTGACAATGTACTTCATGAAGACTTCATCGCATGGCAATTTTATCGGTCCATCCCTTGGAAATCCAAATTCTTTCTCAGACATCTTCAATAGTGCCCTGAAGATGTTGTCATGAAGATATACTAGTGGAATAACAAAACGCTTTTGATCAGCCGTGTAAATTACAAAATGACCTCTATTAGCCATTGTTTTACTCATGCAACTAGTTGCTTCTGAAACCAGAGTGCTACTGATTGGTGAAAATGTTGTTTCCCTCCTCACTGAAGCATGTGTTTGCCACTTCTTCACCATCTTCTTGAGCTTCTTTGGGCCGATCATGTTGTCTTAGAACCTGTACTATTTATACTATGATGCAAACAAGATTTTAATTCATTGGAAGGAAATTGATACTTGAATTTTATCGCAATTTTGAGTTTGAAGTAAATGGAAATCGTTACCATTTTTATATTGGCAAGGCAATAAGACATAAGACAGGATTACAAGCTCCATTATTGCTATTGTTTTCCATATGTTGTGAATTATAGTGCGCAAAAGCATGTGATTAGTTGAGTTATATTAGTAAGGTTCTTATAAATCAGACATGAGCCGAGAATAGTTGGCGGATGATACATTTTCCTTCCTTCTTGTTGAGTGGTCTGTGACATTCATGGCTGAAGTTTGTTGATTATATTAGAGATAAATCAAATGGAATATCAGAATGACAAACAAGCACTCCTATTGCTCCATCAGTTGGATTATCATCCATAAGTTCGATGCAAACTGTTGTCAGATTTCTAGATTTGATACTTACATATCCGCACAAAAAAACACCAGTAGATTTGTATCAGTTAGGCCATCAATTGTCAACCTGTCAATGGTCCACTCTCATTTTTCTTTTATAAAAAATTTAAAAAAATTCAGCATCCATGTATAGTACAAGTATCCTGATACAATTAAAATGTCCTAACATACTCCAGGATGACACTCCTTTCCAAGATTGTGCTAAGTGATTAGAATGAAATGAAAGTGGATGGAAATATAAAGAGATTTGTACTTTTTTATGTGGGAAACGTTTATTAATTTTTAGGGTTGTTCATGAACCGAGCTGTTCGCGAACAAGCTCGAGCTCGAATCGGCTTGGCTCGTTCAAGCCTCGAGTCGAGCTCGAACACTGAAAAATGTTCGATAACAAAACGAGCTCGAGCCGAGCTATTAGTGAGCTCGACTCGAGCTCGGCTCGGGTTCCGCTCGAGCTCGTTCGACTCGAGATCAGCTCGATTAAGCTCGCAAAATACAGAAAGAGGAGGAGAAGAACAGAGGTGGAGGGGCACTGTGTGTTGGGCTTGCTTAAGCAGGCCTAACTCCACATTAGTATGATATTGTCCGCTTTGGGCCGAGCCCGCACGGATTTATTTTTAGGCACATCCCAAAAAGCCTCATACTAATGGAGTTAACTGGCTGCTTATAAACTAGCTATCAGCCCCTCCCACAAACGATGTGGGACAACTCCCAACAATCTCCCCCTTCACACATCGGGCTCGACACCTGTCGACCTGGGATAGCTCATCTGCCTTTTCCTTGAATCCATTCTGGAAGCCCATCTGAGATTGTTCTCATGGATCGTTATAACCATAGCTCTGATACCACTTGTTGGGCATGCTTAAGTAGGCCTAACTCCACATTAGTATGATATTGTCCGCTTTGGGCCGAGCCCGCACGGATTTGTTTTTGGGCACATCCCAAAAGGCCTCATACTAATGGAGTTAACTGGCTGCTTATAAACTAGCTATCAGCCCCTCCCACAAACGATGTGGGACAACTCCCAACACTGTGGTGGTGTGTTGGTATTGCGAGGTGGGTGGATTGGTGGTGAAAGAGGGTGGTGGGCTGGTGGCGTGAAAGAGGAACGGGAGAGAGGGTGATGAGGAATGGGTTATTCGAATTGGGGGTGTTGCAGGCGGTGTTTCGTAGTGGCGGGGGGGCGGTAATGACGAAGGGGAGGTGGTCGGATGTCGAAGTTGAAATGGGTTGAAGGGAGAAGGGGCTGGTAGGTGCTGGTGGTGAAGATAGAGGAAAGGAGAAGAAAATGGGTCAAATTCAGTCACCGAATAGAAAAACTCAAGTTGAAGAAAGATTATTATATAAAAATAATTAAGAATAAAAAATGACTTGTTATCGGTCAAGTGGTTGATAACAAGCCTTTATTTAAATTAATATATAGAATCATTTTCTTCTAAGGAGTGGTTGCTTTCGGTTAATAGATCTGTTGCTTCATAAATCGCAATAGTTCTTTATGTTCGGTTAAATTCTTTAATTTTATTTTAAATAATTGTTTTAATTTTGTTTCAAATAATTGTTAATTAGTTAAAATAAAATCTCACCTCGAAATCTTTGGTCTAATTCGCCTAAATTAGAAATTAAAGAAACGCAAAAAATATATAGTTTCTGTGGATCGATATCTCAAATATTAAAATGATGAAATTGTACACTTGTAATTTAAATGTTTATTAAGATCTCCAACCAAATTAATTGTTCGCGAACAGCTCGAGCTCGGATCGAGCTCGGCTTGGCTCGAGGCTGTTCGTGAACAATTCGAGTTCGGCTCGGTTCGGTCAAAGCTCGGCTCGGTTCGTTAAGAAATCAGCTCGGTTCGTTAAGATCAAAGCTCGGCTCGGTTCATTAAAATCAAAGCTCGGTTCGTTTCGGACAACGCTCCACTCGGCTCGGTTCGTGAACAGCCCTATTAATTTTATATATTCTTCCAATATATTGAGCTTGGTACACAATTCAAGCACGGGAAGAATACTTCCATCTAGTGAATTATAATACAAGCTTCATGTAAAAGAGCAACACTATCAGGAATATATCCTGAGAACTTCATAGATCCCAAGTGCAATTCTTTTAGCTTGGAGAGATTGGAAATATACACTGGTGATGGTCCTTCCAATAAATTATACCCAAGATTGAGGTGTTCAAGATTATCCAATTGGGTAGACACTGATGCATAAATAAATCTTGTCTACTTATTGTTTGACAAATCTAGAAAAGTTAAGGTCCTAGAACTAATTCCAGAAGATGCAAAATTTGCTGATAAACTATCTGAAAGATTGTTTACGATTATGTTCAAGAGAGTGAATTTTTTAAATGAAGAGAAACTGAAGTATGCAAGTGGTCCACTCAGTTCTATTTAAAGTACAGCAGCTATCTGGAAAGAATCTTGAAGCCTGTGTTGGGTTTTTAGTGTACTTCTATGTCATTATGTTCGCTTATTATTACTACGTGCTATGAAATTGTTAATATAGTATGAACCTCAACCCACACCAGCCTCTTTCCTTGAACATGTCCTGCCTCCACCAATTCACAACCTTATTAACCTTCACCCAAGGTTGTCAATTTGCAGCCACTAGACATACTGTCACTCCTAACCCTACTCCACAATCTCATTCCACAAGTACTGGCTTGCGGCCTACACTCTCTCAGCATGCATTATTCTACTTTGCCCTCATATTTTAGGGCCTCAGATACCAACTCACATCTACCATGATTACCAGGGCCCAAACGACCGCTCTCAAATCCAAAACCTTCCATACCACTCGTCACCCTATCATTCTGGATCCTACGTCATCCATATTCAAAGAACTCACAACTTATCATCATGCCCACAAGCACACTTGCTGACAATTAGGCTATGCAGGTTAAATATAT
Organism: Saposhnikovia divaricata; assembly: GCA_036435485.1. Taxonomy (NCBI): domain Eukaryota; kingdom Viridiplantae; phylum Streptophyta; class Magnoliopsida; order Apiales; family Apiaceae; genus Saposhnikovia; species Saposhnikovia divaricata. The sequence continues at coordinate 49,259,701 of CM071596.1, read as the reverse complement.
TGCATTAATTTGTATTGATACTTGGTATTTTGTACCACCTCCACGTGATCATACTGATTGGTTAATTGTAAGTGGATTTTCTTGAAAAAAAAAAGAGTGCAGATGGTTCCACTGAGCGCTACAAAGCTCGCATGGTTGCCAAAGGTTTTCAACAAGAGGAAGCAGTTGATTATTTTCGTACATTCACTCAGGTTATCAATCCAACCTCAGCTCGACTCATGCTCTCTCTACCCCTTTCTAGGGGCTGGTCTATTCACCAACTTGATATCAATAATTCCTTCCTCAATGGTGAGTTGCATGAAACTATCTTCATGGAACAACCACAAGTGTTCGTTAATTCTGTTTTCCCACACCATGCATATATATATGTAAGCTTAACAAAACTTTCTACGGCCTCAACAATCGCCCATTGAATGGTTTAATAAGCTCAAGAACAATGGTTTCTGGTCTTAATATTTAGACACTTCATTATTTGTTCATCACACTGCAACACTTATTCATGTGCTATGTTAATGGTATATCATTGTTACAGGAAGTGATGCATCCTTCATTTCTCGATTCATTGTGTTGCTTAATAGTACCTTCCCTCTGAAGGATGTGGGACCTTTGCAATTCTTTCCGGGCGTTAATGAGCTTAAAGTGATTACGCATGAATCTGGGTTTTTTCTATCCCAGTATAAATTCATGTGAGATGTTCTATCACACCGCAAAATAGCTGATGTGAAGCTCTTAATTACAAACACCTGCTGACTTTAATTCTTGACTTTGTGAGGATGGGACTCCTTTTAATGATGCTTGACTCTATCGTCAAATAGTTGGGACTTTACAGTATGCTATTCTTACAGTCTCACTCGTCCTAAGATTGCTTACTTTGTTAATCGAGTATGCCATTTATGCACTCTTCGGCATAAGATCCCTGGAAGGCAGTCAATCGAATTCTTAGGTACCTTAAAGGCACAATTGAAGATGGCCTTCTTCTTTGACGCAATAGGAAGTGTGTAGATTAGCAAACACTAATCAGAGAATCAAAACGAATCAGCAAGCATTGAGTCGAAAGTTAAAGATTTGGAATCCACCAAGAAAAAATGAAAACTCTTCAAGTTTAATAATAATAGTCTGCCTAAACCCTTATTACAATTATGTTTAAATACTTCTTAAGAAACCCCTATTACTCAGGCCCAAAAGTCCCTGGGCTAAAATAAATGCAAAACAAATAATTAAAAAATTAAAAACCTGTTTCAGCCATTCGCCTTGTGCGCCTCTCAATTTCTTCCTCTAATTTTGACGCCATTCTTCCTACATCAGTCTCCTCCACCTCCGAAGAACTCGACCTCGAGTTCTCTACAGGATAAAGCACCTCATCAGCATGAAACTCAAATATATCAGCCACATTAAAGGTATTAAAGATGTTCATACAATCTGGAAGAGCCACAACATAAACATTATCATTGATCTTCCTCGTCACCGTAAAAGGGCCATATTTGCGAGGCTGCAGCTTACTGTAAGTACGAACCGGATATCTTTCCTTACGAAGAAACACCACTACAGAATCTCCCTCTTTAAAAACTTTCACCCTTCGACGCTTGTCAGCATGAACTTTATTCTTCTGCCCTGTAGCTTCCAGCTTAACACGAACATATTCTTTGACATCTTGAATCTCCTTAACCATATTCTCTGCCGCTGCACTCTTTCCCAAAGCTTTAGGCAACTCCACCAAATCAACCACATGATTAGGAATAGAAGTATACACCAGAGAAAAAGGTGATTTTCCTATAGCAGAGTGCACGTCACTATTATAAGAAAACTCTACCTGAGGCAAAGCTAAATCCCACTGCTTCGGTATATCACCACAAATACTCCTAACTGACCATCATTTTGGGGATGAGTTGTTGAACTTCTGTTGAGGGAAGTTCCAAACAATCTCCACAAAGTGATCCAGAAATGACTAAGAAACTTGGTATCCCTATCAAAAGTAATAGTTTTAGGAATCCCATGCAAGCGCACAACCTCCCTGAAGAACAGTTTGGTTATGTTTGTTGCATCAGCAGTCTTCTTACAAGCAATGAAGTGAGTCATCTTGGAAAACCTGTCAATAACTACAAAAACAGAATCTACACCTCATTGTGTACGAGGCAACCCATCTGCCACTTTGTTAAAATTACCAGATTTGTGTTGAATAATGATAGGAAATTTTTGTAGAAAACTCACCCAACGAGAATGCATTTTATTAATCATTTTCTGACTATGAAGGAACTTCAAGGCTTGATGGTCCGTGAATAGAATGAATTCCCGTTGAATAAAATAGTGTTCCCATTGTCTCAAAGCTCTGAACACTGCATAAAATTCCTGATCATAAGTACTCCACTTTTGTCGAGCTTCACTTAACTTCTCACTGAAGAAGGCAACTGGTCTCTTTTCTTGAGACAAAACAGCACATATGTCAACTCCACTAGCATCACATTCAACTTGAAATATTTTATCAAAATCAGGCAAAGCAAGGACAGGTGCGATACAAAGCTTTTCTTTAATTAAAACAAAACTCTGATCTTGCTCAGGACCCCAAAGAAACTTCCCTTTCTTCAAGCATTCAGTAATGGTACTAAAATTTTGCACAAATCTTCTATAGAAAGTAGCCAGACCATGAAAACTACGTACCTCAGTAACGGTGGTTGGAGTAGGCCAGTCCCTAATAGCACTAACTTTATCATCATCAACTTAAATCCCATCTTCACCAACAACAAAACCCAAGAACAGCAACTTGTTAATACAGAAAGTACTCTTCTTCATATTGATGTATAATTTCTTTTCTTGAAGAACCTGTAAAACTTGCTTGACATGATCCAAGTGCTCTTCTTTGTTTCTACTATATATCAGAATGTTATCAAAATAAACAACCACAAAAGAACCAATGAATGGATGAAGAACCTGATTCATAAGTCTCATGAAAGTACTAGGTGCATTAGTCATTCCGAAAGGCATCACCAACCACTCAAAAAGTCCGTCTTTGCTCTTGAAAGCTGTTTTTCATTCATCGCCAGGTCCGATTCTAATCTGATGATAGCCATTGCGAAGATCTATCTTTGTGAACACCTTGGAACCAGCTAACTCATCAAGCATATCCTCCAAACGAGGGATAGGAAATCGATATTTGGTCGTAATTTGTTAATAGCCTTGCTATCAACACACATACGCCACTGATTTCCTTTCTTAGGATCAAGAAGGACCGGTACTGCACAAGGACTCATGCTTTCACGAATAAACCCCTTCTTCAGCAAGCCTTCAATTTGATCCCGTAAAATTTCATTCTCCTTAGGACTCATGCGATAATGGGAAGATTTGGTAAGTTAGAACCAGGAATCAAGTAAATTTGATGTTGAATATCACGTAGGGGTGGCAACTGATCCGGCAACTCATTAGCAACCAGCTCTTCAAAATTTTTGAGAATGTTTTGCACCTCTTCTGGAATAGTTGCATCTTCTTTCACAGCACTCATTAACCCTTTGATCACAACTGGGCAGAAATACCCATTTTCTTGAATAAATTCATCTATCTCCTTCTCATCCCGTGTCATCACCAGAAAATTTGAAGTTTTATGCTAAACATTTCTATCAAATCTCAAAACATAAGCCATGGCAATCTTATGTGATCCCCAATTAAACATCAACACATTGTCAAGTCCTCTATATGTAACATCATTATCAAACTGCCAAGGCCGACCAAGCAAAATATGACAAACATCCATATTAATAGCATCACAAATTACCTCTTCTTTGTAGTGCTTCCCAATGGAAATTGGAACTACGCAGGTCCGTCTCACCTTCACTTGTGGTCCCTTACTCACCCACCCAAGGGAGTATGGCCTCTCATGAGGATGTGTGGGTAATTTCAAATGGTCCACCATTTTTTGAGAAACTAAATTTTCTGTACTGCCATTGTCCCCTATCAAATTGCACAATTTGTTATTAATCGAACAATGAGATTTAAAAAGATTATTATACTGCCCTTCTTCTCCACCTGACAACAAGATCCTGTGAAGCACAATATTCAATGGCTCAGAAGATTGCTCTTTGGCAAATTCAATTCCGTCATACTCGTTATTGCACTCCTCCTCCTCTTCGTCTTCTTCTACCAGGGCAACTGCTTTTCGACTTGGACAAACATTTGATTTATGCCCAATTCCACCACAACGATAACATTTATCACCAGTCGGTTTAGTGTATGGATTGTTTGGTTTCTGCGTTGGCGCTTTGTTTTGTATTGCACTATTAGGGCTAGTATCCTTAGAGGCTGCACCTTTTCCTTTATCCACTACTACCTCATTATTGCTTTGCTGGACATAATTACTTTGTTGCTGTCCGTATCTTCGATACGAGGAAAAGGTACGCAGGGATTTCTCCATCAATTCTGCCTTTAATGCCAAGATGGATGCTTCAGTTATTGTCCAAACTGTCTGTAACCCAATCTTCTCCTGTATAGAAGCTTTTAAACCGCTGATGTAATGAGCCACTTTCTGACTTTTAGTCTCTCCCAATTCATTACGCTCAGAATAGCGTATGAATTCTGCAGTATAATCTGTTACGCTCCTAGATCCCTGAACACAATCAATATACATTCTGTACACGATCTGCTCATAGTCCTCCGGTAAAAATCGCTCTAGCATCAACTCTTTCATCCTTCGCGAAGAAGTGATTGGTCTTTTTCGTTGTTTCTGTCTCTGAACAACAAGCTTATCCCACCAAACAGCAGCAGTTTTCTTAATCCGTATAGCAACCATCTTCACCTGCTTACTTTCAGGAACACCCATAACATCGAAGAATCTATCCACCTCGATCTGCCAATCCAGAAACTCTTCAACCCCCATAGTTCAATAGAATAATGGAATATCAGCCTTCACACGATAATCATGATTATTCTGCCGAGTCTCGTCCTCCACAAAGTCTTCCTCTTCAGAACTCGAATTGCCAGCAAAATTGTTTCCTCCTCGAGGAACCCTATTATGTTCTTCCCTTTTATTTCCCCGCTGGTTATTGTTATTATTAGCGTTAGCTATTTGATTAGTTAACTTCGTCATCTGATTGGTTAAAGCAGTTAGGGCCGTGGTAAAAGCCGTCGTAATCCCTTCAAGATCTGCTTTTGTCACTGATTGATCGCCCATGGCTGCTTAAGCTTCGAAAAGAGAAGGGAAAAGCCTAGCTTTGATGCCACTTGACGCAGTAGGAAGTGTGTAGATTAGCAAACACTAATCAGAGAATCAAAATGAATCAGCAAGCACTGAGTCGAAAGTTAAAGATTTGGAATCCACCAAGAAAAAGAGAAAACACTTCAAGTTTAATAATAATAGTCTGCCCAAACCCTTATTACAATTATGTTTAAATACTTCTTAGGAAAACCCTATTACTCAGGCCCAAAAGTCCTTGGGCTAAAATAAATGCAAAACAAATAATTAAAAACTTAAAAGCCTGTTTCAGCCCTTCGCCTTGTGCGCCTCTCAATTTCTTCCTCTAATTTTGACACCATTCTTCCTACATCATTCTTCGTCCATATCATCAGCCTCGACTATGATGCTAGGCGGTTGTCTGATTCTGATGGTTGTTGGGTTTTTACTTAAGTTGATGGGCTTATTGCTTTAGTTAATCCAAACTAGATAAGAGTCGTACACATTGGTATGATGTGTATAGATAAATAAACACACATTGGTATGATGTGTGAAGATAATAAACACCCTGTGATGATTTGTATACACCAGTGTGAAGATTTGATCTTAGCTATATCAAGTTATTTTAGGTAAAGTAGTGTAAGTTTTATCTATTAAGATTCTATTTTGTAGCTACCGCTGTGGTGAGCATAGCCTGTAAATAATTCTTGTATTCGTTTGAGTTTTAATATCAAGGAAGTAGTTCCTCAATTCTCAGTTCTCATATACATTCAAACACTTATATATATATATATATATATATATATATATATATATATATATATATATATATATATGTTTAGTTAATTCTCTACATTGTGGTATCAAGAGCCATACAGTGGTATATGCCCAAATATATGCCAAAACCAGCAACGATGGAGACCACAAAATCAAAAGATGGAATGGTTGGGTTAAGCTATCCTATGTTGGCACGTACTAACTACACAGCCTAGTCGATAAAGATGCATGTTTTTATGCAGGCCCAAGGCGTTTGGGAGGCAGTAGAGCAGAGTGATACTAAGGGTGTAGTTGAAGCCAAAACGGATAAGGAGGCATGGGAGGCATTGAAACTGATGTGTATGGGAGCTGATAGAGTTAAGTTGGCAAAGGTGCAAACTTTAAAAACGGAACTGGAATCACTGAACATGAAAGAAGGTGACCAGTTAGAAGATTTCTGCATGAAGGTGAATGGGATTGTGACCAATATCCGCACTTTAGGTGAAACCATGGAGGAATCTTATGTTGTGAAAAAACTATTACGAGCGATGCCTTCTAAATTCTTGCAGATTGCTTCAACGATTGAGCAATTTGGCGATGTGGAGAAGATGACAATTGATGAGGTTGTGGGTAGACTCAAGGCGCATGAGGAAAGAATGAGGGGTCAGATAGAGAACACTGGAAGTTCCGGTGGAAAATTACTTTTAACTCAGGAGGAGTGGTCGAAGAGAAGCAATAAAAACTGGACCCCTGGGACTCACAATCAGAAACCAAGAAACACAACTTATAATCGTGGAAGAGGTAGAGGCACTTTCAGGAATGCTGGATTTGGTAGAGGACAGCAGTCACGACAGGAAGAAGGCAGCAGGCGTAACAATCAAGGTCGAGATAGGAGTACATTGAAGTGCTTCAACTGCAATGGTTACGGACATTATGCATCAGAATGTCGTAAACCCAAGCGTGAAAAGGGTCGAGAAGGTGATGCAAAATCAGAGGCAAACCTGACCCAAATCCCAGATGATGAACCCGCGTTGCTGGTTGCAGAATGCGGAGTGAAGCCAAATAACGTGGTGTTGTTGAATGAGGAAGCAGTAATCCCAAAACTTAGCTATGGTGAAAATGTGCAATCAAATCTGTGGTACTTGGATAACGGGGCTAGTAATCATATGACTGGCCACCGTGAGAAGTTTAAAACGCTGGATGAAGGAGTCACTGGCAAGGTAAAGTTTGGAGATGGCTCGACTGTTGAAATAAAAGGAAAGGGATCGATCATTTTGAAGTGTAAAAATGGAGAAGAGAGTTTGCTTAATGAGGTATATTTTATTCCAAGTTTGTGCAGTAATATCATAAGCTTAGGACAGCTCTCTGAAAATGGGAATAAAGTTATTATGCATGGAGATTTCTTGTGGATTTATGAAAAACAGGGAGATTTGTTGATGAAAGTTAAGCGTTCACCGAACAGGCTGTATAAGATTATAATTGAGAGTAGCAGTAATGAGTGCTTGTTGTCAAAGTCGGAAGAAACGTCCTGGTTGTGGCATTCACGATTAGGGCATGTTAATTTTAATGCAATGAAGTTGATGTCCAATGCTCACATGGCTGATGGCATACCTGACTTTGTTCAACCAAAAGAAATATGCAGTGGTTTTCTACTCTCAAAACAGGCAAGAAAGCCATTTCCTGCACAAAGCACCTTTGTAGCAAAAAAGATATTGGGATTGGTACACGCTGATTTGTGTGGCCCCATATCACCTCCAACACCAAGTGGCAACAGATACTTCTTTCTGTTAGTGGATGATTTCTCAAGGATCATGTGGGTTTTTATGTTGAAAACGAAAGATGAAGCCTTAGAACACTTTAAAAAATTTCGAGTGCTTGTAGAGAAGGAAACAAAAGAAGTGATACAAACACTCAGAACAGACAGAGGTGGTGAGTTTGTCTCGAAGGCATTCGAAGAATACTGTCAAGAAGCTGGTATACAAAGACATTTAACTGCTCCCTACACTCCGCAACAGAATGGAGTGGTAGAACGACGCAACAGGACTGTGGTTGCTATGGCAAGAAGCTTCTTGAAGGAGAAAGGTCTGCCATCATTTTTATGGGGTGAGGTAGTACGTCAAGCTGTGTATATTTTGAACCGTTTACCAACTCGTGCTTTGTCTGAGGTGACTCCCTATCAAGCATGGACGGACTCAAAACCAAACCTGGGCCATATAAAAGTATTTGGTTGTCTGGCTCATATGAAAATTGCTAAGGCACATACAGGAAAACTTGATGATAGAAGCAAGCCTGTGGTTTATTTTGGAAAAGAACCAGGTACAAAAGCCTATAGACTTTATGATCCTAATACTAGGAGAATACATGTCAGTCGTGACGTGGTGTTTGAAGAGAATAAAAGTTGGGACTGGAGTAAACAGGTGACAGAAGGTTCGAAATCACTTGTTGATTCATTTGTTGTTATTAATATTGATGCTGAAACTCAGGGAGAGAGTCAGCCTAATGACTCCCAGACGTCAGGTGAAGGGGTGACAACTCCTGTAAGTTCACAGATGCCTGTGAGTAGCTCTACAGATTCCCAGTCGAACGAATCACAAGGAGAAGTGGCCAGAAATTTGCAACGAGATTTTGATGATGCAGTTAGCAGTCAGAACAGCGAACATAGCGCAGAATCCACGGAACCTAGGAAATTTTGTTTGCTAAGTGATGTTTACAATGACACTGAAGAAGTAGAGCTTCCTGATGATGAGTTGCTATATGTATTGATGAGCCAACTGGGTTTAGTGAGGCAGTAAAAGAAAGCGAGTGGAAGGTGGCAATGCAAATAGAGATTGACGCCATAGAAAAGAATCAGACCTGGGTATTGACTGACTTGCCAGCAGGGAGAAAAGCAATCAATTTGAAGTGGGTGTACAAGTTGAAAAGGGACACAAATGGACAAATAATTAAACACAAGGCGAGATTAGTCGCTAAGGGATATGTCCAGAAAAAAGGTGTTGATTTTGATGAAGTATTCGCACCTGTCACTCGACTAGAAATAGTGCGTTTATTATTAGCATTGTCAGCTAAGAACGGGTGGGAAGCACACCACCTTGATGTGAAGTCAGCATTTTTGAACGGAGAACTACTTGAGGAGGTCTATGTGACTCAACCGGAAGGCTTTATGAAGAAGGGAAAAGAAAATAAGGTTTACAGGTTATTGAAAGCATTGTACGGTCTTCGCCAAGCTCCACGGGCTTGGTACGCAAAACTGAACAGGAGCTTAAGAGAGTTGGGCTTTGAGAAGTGTCCATACGAGCATGCTGTTTATACAAAACGTGAAGGTGATGAATGTTTGATTGTTGCTGTTTATGTGGACGACTTACTAATAACAGGTTCAAGTGTGTCAAATATTAACAAGTTCAAGCAGGAGATGAAGAATAAGTTTGAGATGAGCGACCTGGGGAAACTAGCTTACTACCTTGGTATAGAGGTGGATCAAAGAAAAAAATATATTGAGTTGAGACAGTCAGCTTATGCTAGAAAATTACTTGAGAAAGCAGGTATGTTGAGTTGTAATCCGGTAAAGAATCCGATGGAAACCAAAGTTGTGCTAAGTAAAGATGAGAAAGGGAAGCAGGTGAATGAAACTCAATATAGAAGCTTGGTTGGAGGACTAAGGTACTTAGTTCACACCCGTCCAGACATTGCTTATGCGGTTGGTGTAGTAAGCAGATATATGGAGAGGCCCACGGTGCTGCACTACAATGCAGTGAAACGTATACTTCGTTATGTGAAAGGTACGTTGGAGTATGGACTCGTGTATTCAAAAGGAACGGGTAATTATTTGCTAGCTGGATTTTCAGACAGTAATCTTGCTGGAGATACAGATGATAGAAAGAGCACGAGTGGCATGTGTTTTTACTTGAATGAAAACTTGATAACGTGGGTGTCTCAGAAGCAAAGGTGCGTAGCTTTATCTACCTGTGAAGCTGAGTTTATGGCAGCTACAGCAGCTGCATGCCAAGGAATTTGGTTAAGGAATTTGCTGATGCAAGTAACTGATATAGGACCAAGTCCAGTAGTGATTTATGTTGATAACAAATCAGCTATAGACTTGACAAAGAACCCTGTCTTCCATGGTCGCAGTAAACACATTCACATCCGTTATCATTTCATTAGAGATTGCATTGAGAGGGGTGAAGTGATTGTAAAGTTTGTAAGGACTGGTGAACAAAGAGCAGACATGTTAACAAAGGCGTTATCAGTGACAAAGTTTGAAGAGATGAGGAAGCTAATGGGCATTAAGAGTTTGGGTTGAATGAGTTTGGATTAAGGGAGAGAATGTTGGGTTTTTACTTAAGTTGATGGGCTTATTGCTTTAGTTAATCCAAACTAGATAAGAGTCGTACACATTGGTATGATGTGTATAGATAAATAAACACACATTGGTATGATGTGTGAAAATAATAAACACGCTGTGATGATTTGTATACACCAGTGTGAAGATTTGGTCTTAACTATATCAAGTTATTTTAGGTAAAGTAGTGTAAGTTTTATTTATTAAGATCCTATTTTGTAGCTACCGCTGTGGTGAGCATAGCCTATAAATAATTCTTGTATTCGTTTGAGTTTTAATATCAAGGAAGTAGTTCCTCAATTCTCAGTTCTCATATACATTCAAACACTTATATATATATATATATATATATATATATATATATATATATATATATATATATATATATATATATATATATATATATATATATATATATATATATATATATATGTTTAGTTAATTCTCTACAATGGTTGCCGCTCCTAGTCTGAATTTTCTATTTATTTTGGCTCTAAATTGATTAGTTGGACCTCAACCTGCCATACCTCGTAGTAGCACTGAAGCAGAATTTCGTGCCGTTTTTACACGACCTTTGAATTAACTTGGCTCCATCTAAAAGTAAATGAGAGTATATAGAATATGTTGAATGGCTTGACATATACATTGATAGTAAGGTGCTCTATTTATAGAGCTTACAATATACAGATTATAGTGAAGTGAATAAACTAACTAACTGTAATTAACTATACAAACTGATCAGAATGTGGCAACTAGTTGAATGCACGTGAAGGGGTTGTGATGGTGATCATGTGAGAGTATCTTGACATGTGAACAACCAACTGAAGTTGCTAGCATGTGAAACTGAGGTTGCTAGCATGTGAAACACTCATTGTGTGCACTAACACTTAGCATATGCATTCTTCAATATGTTGAGCATTGGTCTTCTGTCATCTGTGCAATACGCCCCCTCAAAATTGTCGTGCCATCAGCAATGGCGATTTTGGACCTCAAAGACTGAAATCGAGAACGATGTAAGGGCTTGGTAAGCAAATCGGCAAGCTGATCCTTGGTGCTAATATGAGAAACTGAAATCAGTCCCTTTGCAACAATATCTCGTACAAAATGAATGTCGACAGAGATATGTTTCATTCGAGAATGCATAACTGGATGCAGAGACAGATGGGTAGCTCCTATGTTGTCACAATAAAGGACTGGGGGACGAAGTAGTGGGAAATGTATTTCATGAAATAAGTTCTGAATCCAACGAATTTCTGAAGTTGTCGTAGCTAGGGACCTATACTCAGCCTCTGTCGATGATTGTGCAACCGCACGTTGCTTTCGAGAAGACCAGGATATAGGATTGCCACCTAGGGAAATGAGAAACGCTGATGTAGATGACCTATCGAGTGGATGACCTGCCCAGTCAGCGTCTGAATAAGCACGTACCACATTAGATGTGTTTCTGTGAAGGAGTAAGCCATGAGTAATGGTTCCCTTGAGGTATCGGAAGACACGTTTGACTGCAATCCAGTGTTCCTCGGTTGGGTTAGAGACGAATTGGGCCAAACAATGAACTGCAAAAGCTATGTCAGGCCTAGTGAAGGCGAGGTATTGTAATTCACCAATGGCTTGGCGATAAACTGTTTGATCGCATAACGGGGCCTTGGATTCTCCTTTCCATTCAATAGATGCCATGGGTGTGGATAAAGGTTTTGCACCCTCTATATGATGTCTATGCAAGATGTCAGTAATATACTTGTGTTGAGAAAGAAACAAGCCTTCTTTGCATGTCAAAACTTTTATCCCTAAGAAGTATGACAATGGGCCAAGATCTTTCAAATCGAAAGATTCACCAAGCTTCTTGATGATCTTGGCAACTAGGATGTCATCACTGCCAGAGATGACAATGTCATCTACATAGACTAGGACAAAGATGTTAACTGAGTTACGATGGAAGATGAATAAAGAAGTGTCTGACTTGGACTGTGTGAAACCAAGAGCAAGTAGTGCAGTAGCAAGAGCAATATGCCATTCCCTGGAAGATTGTCGTAACCCGTATATTGTTTTTCGCAAACGACAGACATGAGAAGGATACCTGGGATCAACAAAACCTGGAGGTTGATGCATAAATACAACTTCAGATAAGGTACCGTGGAGGAAACCATTACTAACATCGAGTTGTCGAATGTTCCAGCTGTGCATTAAGGCAATAGACAGGATCAAACGAATTGTAACTGGTTTCACAACAGGGCTGAAAGTCTCTTGAAAATCCAATCCTTGACGTTGATGGAAACCTTTTGCTACTAGGCGTGCTTTATATTTCTCGATTGTGCCATCAGGTTTGCGTTTTAAACGAAAGACCCATCTACAACCAACTATATTTGTGGCAGAAGAGGAAGGAACTAATTCCCAAGTTCCATGCTTGAGTAAGGAGTTAAATTCTTCAGACATAGCCATTCGCCAGTTGGGATCTTTTATTGCAGTGGAAATGCAAGTTGGTTCGGTTGGAGGGGGAAGAGGATGTTTCGTTGCTGTGTAAGACTTGGGTATTTTTGGCTTATAGATGTTGTTCATTGAACGGGTGGTCATAGAATGAACTCAATCAACAGGTAAAGGTGCATCGTCACTTGCATTGTGGTTGGCAGTGTTGACAAATTCATTGTCAAATGTGTCTAAGAATGGAGAGGGAGATTGTGAAATTGGATGCTGAGTCGAACATATGGTTGAATCAGAATGCATGGATTGCAGTTGGGATGGAGTACATTGGTGTTGTTCAGAAGTAGAGGCTGTCGTGCTTGAGTCATGTGATGTGGATGGTAGGATAGATGCTGATTCTGAGAAAGTATGGAACATGGATGTGGAGACTCCAACTCCTGGAACGTGAGAAATGTGAACATCTGCACCTTGGTTGGAGATGTGGTGCGAAACAGTGTTTCCATTTCTGCAAAAGAAAGTCTTGCCAGGAAATGAGTTTTCATCAAATCGAACATGTCTTGAAATGAGCATTCGTTTATTGACTAGATCATAACGTCGATAGGCGCTTTGACTAAGTGAATAACCAAGGAAAAGACATTCCCTGGAAGGAGGTACCATCTTATGATCTGCATACGGTTTTAACCATGGAAAGCATAAACATCCAAAGATACGCAACTTATCATATGTGGGAATCTTGTTAAATAACGATGCAAAAGGACTGCGCCCTTGCAGCACTGGAGAAGGAAGACGGTTGTAAAGATAAGCAGCTGTTTCCATGGCATACGACCAAAACTCATAAGGCAAAGAAGCATGATATAGTAAAGCTCGACCCATGGCAACAATCTGTCTGTGACGTCTTTCAGCTGTTCCATTTTACTGTGGAGTGTGGGGAGCAGAAGTGTACCAGCTTATGCCATGAGTAGATAGATATCTTCTGAGTGCTATGAATTCACCACCATTATCTGAGTAGAAATTTTTAATTTTAGTACTAAATTGTTTTTCTACCAATGCATGATATAATGGAAAAATTTTAGCAACTTGGGATTTTCGTTGCATGGGGTAAAGCCAAACATATTTTGTATAATGATCAACGAGGATTAAATAGTATCGATGCCCATCAAGAGAGGTAACAGAAGTAGGACCCCAAACATCTGCATAAACAAACTCTAAACAATTGGAACTAACAAGAGAAGTTTCTTTAAATGGCAACTGTTGGCTTTTATTAAGATGACAAGAAACACACGGTAAAAGATGTTTGGAAGAACTAGAACAAACTGGTAACTGAAAATTTGTAATAATGTTGGTACATAAACTAGGATTGGGATGTCCTAAACGGTGATGCCAACAATTAGTAGATGCTCGTTCCCCTATGTGTGCAACCGGCCTCGGAGACAGACGTGGAGGGAGATTGAGTTGATAGATTCCCTGGTCACACTTGCCTTGCAATAGTTTCTCCCCTGATGCTTGGTCCTTCACAACAAAAGTATATGGATGAAACTCGATAAAAACCTTATATGTCTTAGTAAACTCATGAACAGATAATAAATTTCTGTGAGCAGCTGGAACACATAAAATGTTAGAAAGCAAAAGAGTGCGTGAGGGATGAGAAATGCTAGTACTCCCAATGTGAGAGATGGGAAAACCTGAACCATCAGCAATTTGAACTTCATCTGTTCCATTATATTCAGAATGGATAGAGAGATTATTGAGATCAGAGGTAAGATTATGCGAGGCTCCAGAATCCATCAGCCATTGATTGGAACCAGTTGCATGAGGTGGAGTAAATGCTGCATTAGCAGTACATTGAAACTTGTTGCATTGTCTAGCGAAGTGGCCTGGAATACCACATAATTGGTAGACAACAGAAGGGCGATTGTAGCTGTTGCAACCACCTCTGTTCTGGTAGTTGTTACGCCCACGTGCTCTTCCTGGATTGTTGTAATGATAATCACCACGATAATTGCCTCCTTGACGGTTATGGTTATTGCTGTGATTCTTGAAGTTGTTGAATCTGGGATGTGATGGTGAGGCAGTGTGTGTGGCATTTTTTGCTGTGGCTACCAAATTTGTAGCAGTGGCCTCATATCTTTTAACTGAGGCCTCATATGAAACAAGTAGGTCGTGTAATTCTTCAAAGGATAGTGGGCGTTCTCTGGCCCGAATTGGGGCAGCTATTTCTCTATAAGCCGCACCAAGTCCTGTTAGGACATATAAAGTGAAGTCATCATCTGACACAGGCTTGTCAATGATTGCAAGTTCATCTGTTTTGGACTTAATGTGTTGTAAGAAGTCTGAGACAGACATGTTGCCAATGGTAGATAGAGTCAAGTCTTCCATAAGTTGAAGAACTCTAGTACGTGATTTAGTCGCGTATAAGCGAGATAACATAAACCATACCTTCTGAGAGGTATTAGCAGCAGCCACCAATGGCATAACTTCAGCTGAAAGTGAACCAAGTAAAGCAGACAGAATTAACTGGTCTTGACGGAACCAATGAGTATAATCATTGGTCCAAAGTCCATCCTTACCAAGTGGAGGAGGAGAAATTGAGCCATCTAAGTAACCAAAAAGGTTATAGCCATTGAATAATGAAACTACAAGGTTTCGCCATGAAGGATAGTTCTTCGCTGTGAGGGCTAAGGGAATTTGTTGATGAGAATTGATAGCAATTAGTTGCTCACCAGTTGGTGAAAGTGTGTTGTTCTTACTGATTGTAGTTGAACTGTTAGCTGGAGAGGATGGGGAATCAGTCATGGTTGGTGTCTTTAGACAAGTCGGCTCTGATACCATAAAAGTAAATGAGAGTATATAGAATATGTTGAATGGCTTGACATATACATTGATAGTAAGGTGCTCTATTTATAGAGCTTACAATATACAGATTATAGTGAAGTGAATAAACTAACTAACTGTAATTAACTATACAAACTGATCAGAATGTGGCAACTAGTTGAATGCACGTGAAGGGGTTGTGATGGTGATCATGTGAGAGTATCTTGACATGTGAACAACCAACTGAAGTTGCTAGCATGTGAAACTGAGGTTGCTAGCATGTGAAACACTCATTGTATGCACTAACACTTAGCATATGCATTCTTCAATTGCTGAGCATTGGTCTTCTATCATCTGTGCAATACCATCAGCTTCTCAATGAGCTTGGTGTCACATTGCCTCAACCCCCGTGCTTTTGCCCGACAATATTGGGGCCACTTTCATGTCCACTAATCCAGTCATTGGTCGTCCTAAGCACATATACTTAGGCTATTATTTTGTCCCAGAGCGTGTTTATGTTGGTCTTCTCAAAGTCAGTCATGTTATTTCTGCAGATCAAGTGGCTGAAATTTTCATCAAACAACTTGGCTCACCTTCGTTCAGTACTTTACGATCAAATCTTCACGTTCGGTCCCTTGCTGGGGGTACTATGTAGAAGTCTAGAAGATATTATGTTAATATTAGCTGTATATTCTTGGCCAAACATATCTTCAAATTTTATTGTGAGATTGATTGTCCTGATAGTTGGGGAGTTTTTTCATGCTTGTAGTCTTCTCCATAACTATCAATATATACTCAGCTTTGTATATGAAATATCATAATTCGGAACTGATCAATACATTTATGTTGTTTACATCCGTTTCTCAATATGTGTCACGATTTGAGCTAGTTGACAATGTTAACTTATCTTATTGGGCCTAGTATAGAGTTGGGCCTAGTATAGAGTTGGGTTATAGGGTTGTCTGGCCCAGTGACTTAGTCTCTGTGGAGATATATAATGTACTCTCTTCTTCAATTCAGGACTTATGAATGAAAATGAATGTTTAACTTATCTTCCTGCATCTCCTTTCCTGTTTTTACTTTTCTGTTCTTAGCTTAACTTTACAAAAAAACCCAAAAATACTGTCAAGATCATGACAAATGGTATCAGAGCCAACGATTTCTCGGACATGGCGAGCCCTGTTACTGATTTTCCTACCGCTCCATATCCTTCGACTCCATTTCATAACCCTAATTTCTATTATTCGTATCCGTACACGACGGCACCTCCAACACCTCTGTTTCAATACACACCACCTCCGACGCCTCCATATCTCTTTCACTATGTTGAACCACCGCACCAATTCTATACC
Source organism: Saposhnikovia divaricata (assembly GCA_036435485.1). Classification (NCBI taxonomy): domain Eukaryota; kingdom Viridiplantae; phylum Streptophyta; class Magnoliopsida; order Apiales; family Apiaceae; genus Saposhnikovia; species Saposhnikovia divaricata. The sequence goes on along the minus strand of CM071596.1, from coordinate 49,242,873 downwards.
ACTACTTACACACCATACATTCATCCAACTTCGATGCTGATCGCTGATGTTACTAAGGACTATCTACACCACTTGGATGATAAATTTATTCAACTGGATGCAAAACTCGCTCAAATCCGTATGTTAATTGAGAAGGAAAATACCGTCACATTTCTTCCAAGTGTAGTTCATGAAGATGAGTTCGAGGTAAGTGTTGAAGCTTGCAAAGAAAGTGTTCAGTGTCAGAATTACGTGGAAGTTGAAGCAGGTGAGCAGAGGTTTGATAAACTCAAACAAATAATTGAAACACTTGAGAAGATGGGAAAACATCTTACTGATGTATCAAGACCAGTTAAGGAGACATCCTCTAATAAGGTAAATCAACCTTCTAATACGTCTACTCCTGCTATAATTGTCGACGATACTGATAACTTAAGTAGAGTTGCGAAAATAATTGATGTTAATGGTGAGGATTTTAGACAGTTAAAAGTGCCACGAATTGGAATGTATGCCCCTCATATGTTTGACGAAAGTCCTGAGAAAATATATATGGCTCAAATTCCACCACCACCTCTATATTCCCATAAGTCTGAAGTTTTAAATGTCAAGTCAATTGAGAGAGGTTTGTCAGCAGGTTCAGGCAGTGAACATATTGAGAATGATGAAGAAATGGTTTATAAGCTTCATGAGGATGAATACGGTAAAGTTGGTAAACTTACTGAGAAAGGCATAACTGCTGAGACAATGACCTTATTCGGGTTCAAAAACATGTTTATTGTCAAGAAATGTAGGCATGAAATACTTGATAACATAACTCATGAGAATATTGTAGTTTGGGATACAAAGGTTTATGGGTCCTTGAAAGTTGGGAACAATAAACATGGTAAAAGGTTGTTCAAACAAGCATTGGTTAATCATAGATTGATGGAAAATACATTTTTCGGAGGATATGCTGAATATGGGAAAGTGGAAGTAGTGCACCAGCATTTTCAATATAAGATGAAGAAGGAATCAAAGTTTTGGAATGCAGTTATTGATAAGTTTGTGCGTAGTCAAAAGAGTTGTCAGGGAATGCTAAGATATAGATGCTTACAAAGGGTGGGTGCAAAATCTGGGATTGGATGTTCTGAAATTGACATGTCTTCTATTTTACTAATGTTTTGCAAGTTCATGACACACGAGGAAATTTATGTTTCATCATGTGAGAATGCTGGCATAGATCCAGAGGGGTTGATTATTAGTTGCAAGCTTTCTGGTTTTGACAACCTAATGATTGAATTAACAAGAAGGGTCCTCCAAATTTACATTATACGAACAGGCTTGGAAATCTATTGGATGGTTCAAGTTTGGTTTAAGGTAGAACTTCCAAGTAAGTGCATAAAATTGTTTAGAGGAATGCGATCTCCATGCATTCAGTTCAACTTAAGCACTCTGGTAGCTGAAGGTTGTTCATTTGCTGAGCTCGAAGACAACTATCATGGTACATATGTTACTCGTTATGTGATAAATAAGCTACTTCAAAAGATTTTCCTAATTGCTGAGAGATTTATTTATGCATGGCATCTAAGTACAAGAATTAGACTGGTTGGGGCTATCTCTGTAGTGAAGATTCAAAAACTCGAGCAAGCTATGGGGGAATTGTACCGTGTACTGAACCATAAGCTTTGGCACATAACTGAGACTTCCATAGACAAGGAACATGTTTATAAGTCTTTTACATGGAAGCAAAGCAAGGTCAGATCTATGGAACAAGGAAATTATGGAGGAATAGTTGCAACTTCTGAATTTTCTGAGGTGACGTATGTTATGTTCAACAAGATGAAGAGTATGAGAATCATAATTGACGAGATCACAAACTGGTATATTTTGAGTTCCTGTGCTCGTGAAAGACTTGCAAAGGAAGTTGATATGAATGTCAAGGATCTTCTTTCTTTTGATCGGGAAAAGGCCAAGCAAGTGATAAAGAATTGTCCAGCTAGCACTAAGCATAAGATTGCTGGACAGAGCGGAAAAATTTGCAGAAATTATAAGCAAGTTATGCTAGTTCAGCTGCTGCCAGCATATGAAAAGGTAAAACATGATTTAGTCGAAAAGTGTGGAAGGATATTGCTTGATCAAATGACTAAGGTGAATGCAGCTACCTCCGCGGTGATGATCTTTAGGTATGCCCTACAATGTTATCTTGGTTATGTTTTTCTGTGGTTTGAAGGAAAAAGAAAAGTGTATCAAGGAGGCAAGGAGAAGTTGGAAACTGAATTTACTATTCATGAGAGTTTAAATAAGTTTTATCAGAGGCTCATTTTAGTTGAAGCTATAAAGGTAAAGGGATCATCTAATCCAATTTTGCTCAGTGATTTGGTAATGATGGAGAGTTCACCCTGGTGCTATGTTATATGATCATTTTTGGACACCTAACTATGTTAAAGTTCAGGTTTATCTGATCATTAAAATCCGAACATTTGAAGATGAGAAGTGGGAACTGAAGTTTTGTGTCACTAGTGCAGATAAGAATCATCATATAAAATCCCTCCAGTTAGCGTCTTCTAGAAATGTTTTCCGTGGGAAGGTGATTGCCAGTGGGATCCATCATCCATCAAATAATGACACTACACAGGTAAACCGTTGCCACGTCTTGCTGGATGAAGTTGGCTTTTCTAAAGAGGATATATTTTTTCTTGATTTGGTACTTGAATATGATGTCCTCATAAAAGAAAAAGTAAGTATGAGTAGTAAAGTTGCAGAGCCAGTGAGGGATGGTGATATGAATTTTCCTAAAGAGCCAGAGGACAATATACTTGGCTGGGGTGGTCCTGAAACTTTAATGTTTGCAACTCCAACAACTTATAGTTCACGTTATTATTTTTTCTCAAATGTGGAAGATGTGTGTGCAAAGAAACACTTGAGACTTGATGCTACTAAGAGACTGGTACACAAAATAACAGCTGCATTCGAGCATTGGTGCTGTAAGTTACTACAAAGTTTTTGATTCCATCCTTGAGGACAAGGATGTTTTGAAGGAGAGGAATATGTCACGATTTGAGCTAGTTGACAATGTTAACTTATCTTATTGGGCCTAGTATAGAGTTGGGTTATAGGGTTGTCTGGCCCAGTGACTTAGTCTCTGTGGAGATATATAATGTACTCTCTTCTTCAATTCAGGACTTATGAATGAAAATGAATGTTTAACTTATCGTCCTGCATCTCCTTTCCTGTTTTACTTTTTCTGTTCTTAGCTTAACTTTACAAAAAAACCCAAAAATACTGTCAAGATCATGACAATATGCCATGTAGTTCCTTCCCTTAATTATAATACTTTACCTATATAATTTTAGTGTACGTGTGCGCCATAAGACTTGAGTTTTATACAAATATGCAATGTTTTTTTTAGAGGCATGTAATTGCAAATCCTGATTCCGACACTGTTTGTCCCCGGCATTAGAATTTATACAGGCATTTAAATGCAGATTGTTGCTCATTGCTTTGTCTCTCGAGTTCCCTAGGCATTTAAATGGATTGTGTTATTCCAGTTGCAGATAGTGATTCTCAAAGTGCCGTGAATCGGGCAGTTCTATATATTATTGCGAATGTCCATATACAGGGAGAAGATTAAAATTATGTTTATTCACAGTTTGACCAAAGACTGGATGTGGAAGAAAGACTGGCTAACAACTAGGATTCGGTTGTGCATGTTGCCCTTGAATTTGATAGCAATGATGCGTTAAAAGCTTTCATGCGACATTTACCACATCGCTTAAGCATTATGACATACCGGATCCTAACCTACAGAAGGAAGTTCGATATCATTTCCAGATAGATCCATAGAAGAACTTACTATTTTCAAGATAGAAATTTTATTTTCACCGCACGGGTTAATTGTAGGCTGCTTTGGTCTATATACTTGTGGAAGAAGCCAAACAACAAATATGCTGGTAAAAAAATAAATGAGACACAAAACGTACTCAGATGAGCTCAGTTTTTGCAGTATATACGAGCTAGCCTTTCTGTCATCGCTGTGTTTGAATATGTTCCTGCCTTGGGATTTTATTTAGCTTGATCTAAAATCTTCTAGGGACAGGGGTTAGTATTTTGTTCTATGTTCGAAGTCGGGACGGCCTCAGGTAAACTAGATAACCAGTTTTGTTGTAACTAATTAAATAGAAGGAGAATACAGAATGTAATAACTTCTTGTTTGTTCGATTGAGTATGTATTTTAAAGAATAAGATTTGCGATCCAACATGGTGTTACGGCACATCTGTAACTTAAACTTTATAATTTTATGCTTTAATGGAAAAAACATAAGCAATATAAATGTTCCCTTACTCTTTTTGTGGCTATTTGGAAACCAAACATTAGCAGTTATGTTTTGGACCTATTCTTCCATATTGATCATTGTACTTGTACTTCGTTGTCTTCTCATATAACCACTTGTGTGCAATGTATCATTGAACTGCTACATGTCCTTTCCTAAAAGTCTATGATACGTGAAGTGTTTATGTACCCATAGTCATTGTACATAAATGTACATGGTTTGATGCCAACAATAGTTGCTCTTAATTCCTCTCTAAATATTTAGGAGCTTCAATTGTTTCCTCACATTTAAGACTCTCCCTCCTCTCTTCACTTCATTTTTTAAAATAAGAGTGGGCTTTAACTTTGCTGACTAGCTACGTGATTTAATTATGTTAACTTGTGTTAACTGTGTGTGCGTGTGTATGTATGCCTATATGTGTTTGTGTGTGTAACGAAGAAATAGACGGTAGGGAAGAGAAATGAAAGAAGGGAGAAGCAGTGGTACCGTAACTTCAAGTTACGGTAATGGCACCATAACTTCAACTTCAAGTTATGGTATGGTAGTAGTGGATGGTAATAATATTAGAAAATAGATTAAAAATAAATGGAAATGAATATTGAAGAAGATTGTTGGAGATGGTGTGTTAAATTTTTATCCTAAATGAGTAGGAGGCAATTAATTATATTATTTTTTAACAAAAAATTTAAGAATTTGTTGGAGTTGCTCTAAGAGCGTCATGTGCCATTTTTGCGGGTAGTTAAACGCAATTCCTTTTTTTTTCTTTTGTCAATTTCAACAAATTTATTTTTGCGCAGGGAGGATAATCGAACGTTTAGACCTATTTAGCATTACCGGTGCCAAAGTGCCAAACTATCATGCATATTCGGACAATAATTTTAAATTTTATCGGAAATCATGAAATGTAATGATCATAAAAAATTGAACGCCACAACGTAATATTTTAATGATTCGTAATCATATTTCATAGCCCCTGGGAAAATGGTACAGCAAACAGAGCACAGGTGGAGTTGTGCAATTGCAAGAATGAGAAATCTGGAGTCGACAACTCTGTTTTGACATAACCTTTATTTTTGTAAATATCTAGTGGAGTAAGCACCGCAATTCCACTCGTAAGTGGTGTTTCAATCTCCAAGCTTTTCTCTCGTGTGAAATGTAGAAACTTTTGTGAGCATAAACCGTGTACTGATCACTATTGAGATAGTGTGCATGTACCACACAGTTATGGTACATTTCATCCTAACATATTCCATGCCATTTCCTATAATCTGTAGAGAGCATAATCGCAAAATGGATATCGTATCGGTTTATTTCGAGATCGGAAATTTAATTAATTATTTATTCTATCTGATAAATTAGATCGGAAATACGAGGAAGTTATGACAAAGTATCAAGGGTAAAGCAAGTGCGAAAATTAATTGTACTCCTGCTAGGGACGGAGGGAGGGGGGCACGGGGTGGCGGCCGTCCCCCCAAAAATCTGAAAATATAAATTTTTTATATATATATATTTCAAAAATTTGAATTTCGTCCCCCCATTTTAAAAGTCCTCCCATTTTTATAAAAAAAATTCATTTAGTCCCCTTATTTTTACAAAAAAATTCATTTAGTCCCCCTATTTTTTTCAAAAATCTTCATTTAGTTCCCCATTTTTTCTAAAAATATACATTTAGTCTCCAATTGATTACAAAAATCTTTATTTACTCCCTTATTTCTTACGAAAATCTTCATTTAGTCTTCTATTTCTTACAAAAATTTTTATTTTTCACAAAAATCTTCATTTAGTCCCCCATTTTTTAAGAAAATTTTCCGATATCTTCCGATTATCAGAAAATTTTTCGATGATCGAAAAATTTGAACTCCCCAATATTTATTCTTGGTTTCGTCCCTGCTCCTACATTAACCATGCCATAGCAAAGCCATTAATATTAAATATGTCCATTTATTGATCTAAAATTTTTTACTATTACATGGGAAACAAAACATGCCATGACCCTAAAACACGTCATTCCACGTTAAGTAAATTGCGACCAACGGATCACTTAGGGCCTGTTTGATTTTTCATTTCTTAATCACTTATGACTTATAAGATCATAAAAACTTATGAGGAGTGTTTGTCTATTTAAATTTTAGCTTAATTTGTAACTTATATATTGATAAGTTGAATGTTAAGGGGTTATTTGGCTTATCATAAAATTGGTGGCTTATGGCTTATAAGCCCATACGAGGTTATGGGAGGTGTTTGCGTATTTAAGTTTTAGCTCAATTTATAACTTATAGGAAAATGAGAGAGTTACATAAAGTTTCACAAAAACTTTCATAAAATGATAAGTGTCTTAATTTGATTGATATAATACAATGGCCCTCTGCATTCACATTAATATCAACTGTTGAGTATAGAATACAAGAAAGAATACAGAGGGGGGTGAATGGATTCTTGAACTTTTCTTTGTTCTTGAATCAGTGTAGCACAGTATGTGTTTGTGTGTATAGATTTGTAAATGCGGATTAAGAATAACACAAGACACAATATCACTTTAATCTAATATTTTATTAGATAAAGATTTTGCTACAATCTGTGAATACAAATGTTAGTATTCTCAGCTTCGTTTTTCTCAGAGAGATGTTTTCTATTGTGTATGAAAAACTTAACTTCTAAGGAAGTGAGGCTGTATCCTTATAGAGCCTGAATACAACCTACTTACTACAAATAAGGTAGCTAAACAATTTTACTTTCTAGTGTGTCTATCCTTTTTGAGTAAGCATCCAAACGGCTACAGGTTTGACTTTGCAAGGCTCTGTTCAGATCCACTTCTTTAGCTCTTCGTCTCTTGTACATCTCTCCAAGCTTCTTTGTAGGTTTTTCCAAAGTACATTACAGATTGTGGTCCATAAAGTGCTTTAGCTTGTTGCAGGTTTCTGACTTGTACAATTCTTCAGTATTTTGTCTCCAAGATTGTATTCGAGAAGTAACTCTGTTGGTGATTCGAGAACTAGAATTTTCTTGATCGATAACTCTGAGTTCTTGAATACTGTTAAACTAACATATCGAATGACTTCTCGAATAAGTCTTTTCTCCAGGAATCCTTGAGATATCGAATAGAGCATTTTACTTATCGAATCCCTGAGATATCGAATAGCTTCTTTAGTCCTTGAGATATCGAATAGAGCATTGACTTGTTGACTCTTAGAGAACTCGAATGATGCTTTGACTTGTTGACTCCATGAGTTCTCGAATAGAGTATTTGGACATATCGAATCTCTGAGTTCTCGAATAAGGCTTTGACTAGTTGACCTTCAGAGATATCGAACAGTGTCTTTTGAGATATCGAATCTCTAACTTCTCGAATGCTAGACTTCTCGAATATAACAAACATACTTCTCGAATTGGTACTTAGGCAAATTGTTCATTTCTTCAAATCCCAGTTGTGATTATTTGACAGTCTTTATCTCCTTGCTTGAGGCATGAACCTTGGAACTTCTTTCAAGCATTATTCTTGACTTTATAAGTACAGTTACACAACTAGGATTTGATGCCTATTACAAGTACAAAGCAAATAGAAACTCTACAACTAGAGGTTCCCTCAGTTAAGAGGTCATGTAGGTAATGCATAGCATTACACATACTTAGACTTGTTATTATATGAGTACAGGCATGTCTCTGTGACTAACAATCTCCCCCAAATTGTGAGTAAGACCCTTAGTCACAATTTCATGCCTGATAACAAGCCTAACATACATAAAGTAAAACCTTGAAAAGTACAGGTATGTAGATTTGAACTAAGAACATGAATAGAAATACAAGTGTGTAATCTTACAGACTATGATGAGATGCTAGCCTTTATCATTTGATTCCATCTCCATTTTCTTGGCTAGTAGATCATCATATGCCTTCTGTTTTATTTCTTTTTCCTTCCTTGCGTTCTCATCCATAGCTCTAATAATTTCTGCCATTGCATCCAATTCTTCAAGCAAGATAGAGTCTTTGAAATCTTCAAGTACTGGTTTCAGAATGTTTGCAGAATAGTGATTGAGTAGGTTCATTCTTATATTGACATGATCTCCATTTCTCCTCCTATACTTTACAACATAGGGATTGAATTGAACTCTACACAATCCCTTAGCCCTTAACACTTCTGCTTCAGCTTCCAGTTTATCAATTTCTTTTTCCCTTTTCAACTACTTCTCAAGGCACCCCTTTCTTATCAGCTCTTCATGATCTCTCTTCATCTTCACAAAGTCAATCAGTTCCAGCTTCCATACTCTTTCCACTTTATCATTTGCATCCAACATGGCAATAATCCTTTCTATGTCATATAACTTGCCCCAATTTTGACACTGCCCTTGTTTAAACTTCTTCTGTCTTCCATCAGTATACTTGATCTCAAGGGAGTCATTAATTATTGAAACATGATAGATTCTTTGAGCTCTAAGGTATTCCAATTGGTCTTCATTGTAGTCTTCATCTAGTGGTTGGAGTTTTAGGCCTGGATAGATTGTCAGGGTTCTTGATTTGGAAAGATTTGGTTTTCTTGCTACTTGTTTTAATTTGATCCTTTTTGTGTGGTTGTCTGGCAGTAGTATGTGACGTTTGCTGGTAGACCATTGTAGTATTCCATTAGCAGTTTGCTTTTTGAAACATACAGATGGTTTTTTGACTTGAATCTTCTTCTCTTCTTGAGGTGGTGAAACAGTTGCAGAAGCTATGGGATTAGATTTTGGTAGGTCATTACTAACAGCCTTCACCCTAGACTTAGAGTCTTGTGTTGTGGTGAGATTACTGCTAGCAATGCCTAAGGATTACTGTTTTCCATTCTTCCTCTCATAGACTTTACCTTGGTCATCATCCTTCTTGTCCTTGCTGTCTTTCTTCTTCTTCTTCTTATCCTCATCACCCTTATCATTCCTGTGATGACTTCTCCTCCCATCACTCTTGTCTTCATCTCCATCATCCTTATTCCTCCTGATTTTGGCCATCTCTGGAACAATGCCAGTTGCAATGAAAGATCTGAGAATATGCAGTGCCTCTCTTTCTTCAGCAGTACTTGTCCCCTTCTTCTTTTGTAGTAGATCAATGATGGCAATAATGAGTTTGTGATTTCGAGAAGTGAGATCATTGGGAATGACCAATTGTTTAATCTCTTCAACTCTGGTGCTAGACTGATAGATGATTGTCCATGGTTTCTTAATTACTTCTGGCAGCCTTGAAGGTTGGCCATTCCTCAAGTCATCATACAGACTCTTATTGTTTTCATTTACATTCCTCTTCTCTATGAGCTCAATCAGCGTATCTATCTCTGAGTGTTTTAAGGCTTATAGAGTTTTGTAGGTTAGATGCCAGATTCTGGATTTTGCTACCATCATTACTTCCTTGAGCCATGAGTTATCAACTTTTCTAGGTATCACAGTGAAGTAATCGATCTGATCCTTCAAGCTCCTTAGATACAATTGAGTGTCCCCAGCCTGTTCTCTTGAGACTTTCAGAAACTCCAAGAATGCATCATCATGATAATCATTAGAGTTTGCAATTTCTTGTAGCTTGGCCTCAGTAACCACCTTTACTTCTACAGGCTTGGCACTTTCAGGTTTGGAGGATGGAGGTTTATCAGATGGCATACTCCCTGCAACCACTGTGGTGGTGATGGATTGCTTCTGGCCACTGGGAGTAGTGATGTGCACAGTTGGTAGAGTAGTAACTGGCAGAGTAGTTGGAGGTTCATCAACTTTGGCTTTCCCTTTTCCTGGAACATAGGTTATAGATTTTGAACTCCTTTGATGACCACTCTCATTTATTGTAATACCTTTCTCCTTGGATTTCTCCTTCCTAGACTTCTCCTCTTTTGACTCCCCCTTAGGCTTTGAGTCCCTTAGGTGTCTCTTCTCCCCCTTAGGCTTGGAGTCAGGCACTGAGGCTTTAGTAGGGGCCCTTGGGTTGGAAGTGATGAGATTGGCAAATTCATCCGGAAGAGGGAGACCCATATGCTTCATCATTGCAGACAACATAGATTGTTGATGCAGAAGAACATCAGCTGTGGTGGAGGCTTGAGTGTTCAACTGCTCACTGAGAGTTGCAACTTGGTTTGTCAGATGAGCATTGGACTGTTTGAGAGATGTCACTTCTGTTTCCAGGGCATCCACCTTTTTGAATAACTCATTAGATTTGAAACCAGAAAGTGACTGTTCTTTGAGTCTCTGCACTTCAAACTTGGTCATCTCATGCATTGGGACCTCAGTCACCAGCCTATCTCCATATTGATTTATAAATAGAGTCCTCAGCATGGCATTTGCATCAGTTGTCTGATCAGATAAGAATTAGAATTTATGCCCCAGACCTGTGACAGCATCTTTCAGTATAGCTAAACCATTATCCATCTTGGTGCATGTGGAGTTGCAGACTTTGATGTCTTTGAGAACACTGTCCAACTGAGGGAACCTTGCATCAAAGGCCCTTTTTATCTCTCCCACAGACTTGTCTGTTGCATCACTTACCTTATTGACTTCTGATTTGACACCTTTGCCAAGGTAGTGTGCAGCCTTGAGGAATCCTTTATAGGAGTTATTGATGGCTTCATACACTTCACCAGGAGTTAGGGATTTAGAATTTGAACCCAGTGAAGTGATGTATTCCTCTCTTAAATACTGAAGTGCTTCATTGAGAGTGAGATCAAATTTTCCTTGCATCCAAGCATCTACATTGCCATCTCTCTCAGCATCGTCTATTATCTTTGCCTTTTGTATCTCCACATCATCTCTGTGGCATAGGAGAATAGCCTCATAGTCTGGTTTTGGCAGATTTTAAGTAAGGAGGTGTTGAGCAATCTTTGTGAACTCAGGAATCTGATCCACAGCTAAGCTTTGAAGTGCTTCAACCGTCAATTGTGGTGGAACAGATCCTGATCCTGAAGCACTGCCATGTTGCACAGGCTTCAGCCATTGTGACATAAAGTCAGAGCTAGAGCTAGAGCTAGGCAAGCTAGACTCCTTAGTTATAGATGCAACTTCTGTAACCGGATGGAATGACTCTACTACTGGTGTCTCTGTTAGGTCCAAAATAGTTTGTAGAAGGGGGGTTGAATACAAACTATGTCGTTTAATCGAATTTGATCTTTTCTTAAAATATTAAATCAAGAACAAATTGATGCGGAATAAACGAATACCGATATTTTAAGTTGAATATAAAATTTATATTAACTTGATGGGGTGTGTCTAAATACACGGGTACAAATTACAAGGTTTGATGACCAAACTAATTATTACAAATTCTATAGAAAATTCGACATGAACTTTTCTATATTTGTAATAAAAAGATCGAATGCTAAAAAGCAATTCGAGAGATAAGTTCTAGGGAACTTAATCCGCTAGATAGTTCCAACAGTACAAGTAAACTATTTCTAGTGGTTTAGATTTAACGATACAAGCTAGAAATAATTTACAAGAATTAAATTAGAAGCTCAAGAACATTTTCTCTCTTGGTCTCTCTCTTTTCTCTCGGCTTTGTCTGATGAAGAGAAATGAAGACTGTGTGTCTATCTTTTTTCTGTCTGCTGGCTTCTGTCTGTTTTTATAGCACATCCATAGTCATATTGCTTTGTTTCAACTGATATAACAATCCGTTAACAATAATATGACATTCGGTATGACTATCCACTGCAAGTAATATGACAGTCTTTTCCAATATAACTTTCGGTATGACTATCCTTAATATTTGATATGACAGTCTGTTGAACTAGATATGACAATCCATCCCAATATAACTTTCGGTATAACTATCTCTTTGAATGAGATATGACTATCCAGTTGAGATAATATGACTGTCCAATCCAACATCTTGATATGACTATTCTCTTGAACTGAATATGACAATCGGTATAACTATCCTTTGATAGTTATATTATCCTATTTTTTCTTTTGTTGGATATAACTTTCGGTATGACTTGCATTTCATATTTCGAATTATCACCTGGCCATTTCAATTCAACAAAACAAAAGTACTTGACTTTTGTTTTATTTGTACGGGCTCCGTAGAAATGCTTTTTAATTCGCATAGCTTCTAATCTTTAATTAATAAATAATTAATTTAATTCAGAAATTATAAAAATAAATATCTAATATTATTAGATATTTATAAATATAATTATCTAATTAAATAAAATATTTATTAATATAAATAAATCTTTAAGCTCTAAGCTGCGGTTACCTGAGGGTCTGGAACCGGACTCCTTTTGCTTAACAAAAAATATATCAATTCCAACCGGGGTCCCCGCTTTAAGAATATATCACTTTCTATATTCTTGTGATAATTCTATTTTTTCATAACCCGTTCAGGTGTAAGCTACGGTCTCTTGAGGATGTGAAACCAGACTTTTTTTGCTTAACAAAAAATACAACAATTCTAACCGGGGTTTCGGCATTAAGAATATATCACTTTGCATTTCTTTGTGATAAATCTTTTTCCTCGTAGCCAGTCCACTTGATAATAAAATCCTTGTGATTAATTAATTTAGCACTTCTGTTGCTTGCACAATGATTTTTCCTCATACCAATCATGATAGCTTGAACCACTGAAGTTAATGACGAACAACCACTGTTTAATGTTGACACTCGATGCATGGTTTGGTTCATGAGTGACTAGCCGCAATGACTGTTCTTCATATATTGACTTTAAAACTGTGGTTCATGTCTCCCTTTTCTTCACTCTTTTTCAAACCTTTATAATCTGTATTCTGCCACTGTAGGAACCTCTTGTCACTATAAATAGAACCCACTGTCTTGATTATTCCACTGATGCTTGATCAACTGAATGAACTTCTTCAAGTGTAGCATAACTCAAAACGGTAGATTGACTTTGTCTTCTTTCTTTTGACAGTTATGCAATTGAGATCCCTGTGACAGTACATATACTATTTACTATTACATTCTTATTTAAGTTGAGTTGAATCCTCGAAATACAAATAGGCTACATCATATGCCTTTCAATCTCCCCCTATTTGTTTGTTTGACAATAACAATCAAATACCTAGAGGATAACTCAACTACAAACAAGAAGAAGATAAAGCATTAAAGGACTATAGTAAATAATACATTAAAAAAATTTCTGGTTTAGATATAACATTTCCAGAATCTCAGTAGATGAAATGATAGATGATCGTTCCTCTAGCAATGAACTGATCTTCATTAAGTAACTCATCTTCATTTCTTGACATATCTGCCTGATAACCCTTTACATCTAATATTGAACATTATCAGCAGATACTTGGAATTCTACAGTGGTAAAGAATATGACTTGTCAACCACATACTGAAGAATTCTTCTTTGTCGTTTCATACTTCTCTCCTTCCTTATATCTCCCCACCTAAGGTGATATGTTACCTCCTTATAACGGTGAATACTCCTATCTCCCCTGACAAGGCGAATAAATCTATCTCCCCCTGACAAGGTGAATACTCCCCAATTCTAAGGTATATCTTTTTTTTATATCCCTCCCCCTTAGATAGAAAATCTCCCCCTCACTAAGGTAAGCTTATACTCTCCCCCTTAGTTGAGTATCTCTTACTAAGGCAATCTTTGAGTATATCTTCTTTAGTATATCTCTCCCCCTTAGTTGAGTAATCCTCCAAGCATTCAATTATAGCAAACATCCAAATGTAAATTAGATGATACCATATTTTCAATTATAACTCACCTCTTACCTTTAGTATAATAGATTCTTCACACATCTAACATTGACTGCTGGAATAAAGTAAAGAAGCTTTGCTTGTGTTGAAGGATTTTTATGAAGACTTCCAGAATAGAAGTATGTAGGCTGATCAACTTTGCCCTTTAGATATTCAATATAGCTTCACTATTGATCAACCTGACAACCAAATCTTCCGACAATTTCCTTTTATCTCCCAACTCTTGTAATTGAACTTTGTTTGGGGAATACGGAATGGGATTTGGTGTTTATCTTTCTTCCTCACTTTGAGTGTGTGATTCTGTTTCGTGTACCTCACAAGTGTTTAGCTCATCTCTCCACTCATATCACTTAAAATTAGTGATCTCATCTCTCAAGTGTTTACACTCATGCTCACTAGTGTATCACTCTTATCTCTCATAGCTCCAACATCCATGTGTACCTGTAAGGAAAATTCACCATAGCCCCTTCTAGAGAGGTCACTGGTGGTGCAATGGGGTTTCGCAAATCCCCGATCCTCGTTAGACTCGTCAGATGAATCTGAGTCATCATCTACAAGTTGATAAAAATTTTCCCTTTTTATGGGTTTCAGATTTGAATTCTGAGAAGGTAAAGAATGAAATCAAAATTTAGAATTAAAATCATGTTTCCATCTAATGTCTATGAAGACATCACCTTGTTAAACTCATCAGGTAAATCTGAATCATAGTTAACAAGTTGCCGATCCGCACCTATGTCGGATCCGATACCCGCAGGATCCAGAGAAGTTCCCTCTGGGGAGTTAGATAATGATCTTGTTGAATTTTGCATTGAGATCAATACCTTCTCTCGAGGTCTGTGAAGACTCTTGGTTCTTTGAGGAACCTTCAACTTATAATCCTAACCGTAAAATGGTCGAAGTATTGGTTGTTTCCGTCAATTCGTCCTTACTGTGTGCAATCTCACTTTGTGCATAGAAAGTATTTTAGAATTGTGTATGAGGTAGTGACTTACCAACAGATGCCCTGGCCGACAGGCGAATTTCAATAAACTCATCATTTTAAGATAATGAATCCAGAGACTGTTTTATTGCCAATTTTCAGCTCTACATCCTTTTGGGAGAATGCAGGCGAGCTTACAAATACATCAAGTTATATACATCTATTCTCCTTGAGAGGTAGAGCTGTGGGTTTACTATCCCTCACATCCTTATTTGCTGTAACAAGTACATTTACTCCCTTATTGACCTTTAGTCTAATAGGTTACTTTCACTTCAGGGGGTAAGTTAGGATGTGTTTAGATTTGGATTTATAGTCCGGGATAGAAGTTGTTGGGTTTACAACCTCATGACTTACAATGTGAGAAAACTTCCACTAGGAGCTGAACCTGCATCACATAGCAATAGAGGAATATAGAGATAGAATGCATTTACATCATATCATAACATTGTGTGAAAACATGTGCATTATATCTTGTAAGAGAATTGATGTACATTTATGATTTCAAAAAGTTTTACAATTATAAACAATCAGAAATGTTGAATGATTTGAGTTTTCTTTAAAAAACTGTTAATGTGCAAGAGTCAGTATTTATGCATAAAACAATGTATTATCATGTCTTTTAATGAAAACTAGGTCGTTTTAATTTTAAAAGACACAAACTCTTGACTTCGCAGTAATTTAGAAAGAAAGATTTTCTTTAAGTGCTTATTATGTATAGAGAACTTTAACACAAAAGTTAGTGAAAAGACTCATACAAGCACTGAATGTAGTTTAGGTAACAAAGATTACCAAGTACATAAGTACAGATAACCAATGTCTCTCATTTGGCACTTCATTACTTAGCACAACATAAACTAAGTAATTGACTGATGGATGTAAAATATTCTAAGAACTATCATATGTATAAAGTGGTGTATGACCAGAATTAGAGAATTTAATTTTGAAAAATCTTCACCACTTCAAAATATGATAGGAGACCGAATGTAATTTTAAGTCCCACTTACTTAGAAAGTTGAACACCTTAATTTATACTAACACTAATGATTTATAGATAAGACACATTTACTCAGAATAAATCCTAAGTAATATCATCAGAGATAATATATACATCACAATTAGTTTGCAATAAAGTATCAGAACAACTAGCAATTGTTAGTAAACAAATATTTTACTATTTGATACCAACTGCTAGTATTTATCAAATACTTTAAAATGCAAGTAATTGTGTTTATGATTACTTTACCAAAATTAAATTATGAGCAAATAAACCATTGAATTGCTTCACGCCATAATTTAACTAGGATATAAATAATCACTGCTAAATACTAAATATTCAATATACCAATTGTTTGATAAATTCAATCTATTGTAAGATAAATTCAATTTAGTGAAGATTGAATTGTTACATTGAGTACCAATTGACAGAATGAATATTAGTATCTAACTACTTAAGAACATCATTCACTGATATTCATAAGTACGAGGAACTAGTTGACAAGAAATACACAAGCTCTTAAGATATAACATTTCAAACTTATGACTTCAAGGCAACTCCTTGATAATAACAATTGTTAACTCCTAACAACTGTTTACTGGTAGACAACCTTGGTTCTATAAATAAGACTCGATTACCAAAGATGTCTTGTCTGCAATCTTAGAAATGATATTCTAAGTCCTATACACCTTGATCCATAGTATATAACATTTATTATCAAAGTGATTAGAAGCTTGCAAATAAGCATAAAAATTATTCCAAGTAACTGAACAATGGTCACTTTAGATATTTCACTATCCATAGTTCTACTTAGAGAATTTTCATACTAAGCATAGTAATATGAGTGAATTGTAAAAGATATAACAATAATTACTTAGAGGAGTTCTAAGTAATTTCACACATACCAATATATCTCACAATTAGTTAGTAAATAGAATTCTAACTAATATCATTAACTGATATAAGTCAAAACTTCAATACAACCAATTGTTAGAGCCATGATATTAATTATAGTGAATTTCTGAAAATGGGATATTAAAGTTAACTAGAATTAACATCTCATAACTGATTGAAGACCAATACAGATTAGGTCCAAATTAGTTATGTTGTTTATTTATTTTAATAAATATGAGGTACAGAGCAAATACTAAATTGAATTGCTTTAGATTCTATAACTCATATTAATCAAAGTAAATAATTAAATAAATAAATACTAAATCTCTATGAGTTAGATTTTAGCATTTAAGTATTTTATTATCCTGAAATAATCACCACTAAAATATATTACAATTATACACATGGCAATCATTCAACAGATAATTCTCAGCGTGAGGTCTGGATGTAAATAAATTCACAAGTCCATTCAATACGGACAATTGAATACTTGTGAGCTTACTTAAGAATTACTTAACAGATGGGATATACAAATCATATAGCATTAATAAAATCCCAAGTTTACAAACCAATCTTGAAAAATTAATTTCATCAAGTAATTTAGCAAACATGTCTGCAAGTTAATCTTAAATAAAGACATGTTCTCGAAATAATTGATACCTTATGCAAGATGCTTAGTCCTTGAGTGTTCCACAGAGTTGTTGGAGATGAATTTGATTCCTTGTGTTCTCCTGCTTTCGTACAACTCATTTGATCTGTCTCTATGCAGCAAAACATGTCAGAACTGATGTCTCTAGGGTACCAACTCTGCAGATTTGGGTCCAACTTAAGACATCTTAAAATCAATTGTAATAACTACAAGAATAGATGCTCAAGAATCCACTTGGAACTATGCACAGTTGCATAATTGAGAATAAAATATGTGTGTAAGTGATCTAATAGCAATTGAATAAGATAATGAGCTGATGATTCCTCTATAGCCTGATTAGGTCCTAATTAGTAGATCCTGAACTTGTTGGGTCAAATATCTCTAGGGTACCATTTCCTCATATCCGGGTCCATCTTAAGATTTTTGATTACCAACTTGTTAGGTCCAAACTAATAGGTCAAAAGCCAGTTATAGTGGTGTGTTGGCAGAGAGTCTTGACAGGTCTAGAATCTTCTGAACAGAAACAAAAGATCCTAGACTTACTTTTATTGTCATCATTCTTTTGGCTTACTTGTGCTCCAAATAGAATTATTCTTTTGGCTTGCCTGAGCTCCTAAAAGGATTCTTCTATTGGCTTGCATGAAGTAATTCAAAAGAATTGCAACTTTACCAACATCAAAACAGCAAATATCTTGATCCCAATTTATAGTTAGTAGACCAACATATAATATAATCAAGATATCATTGCACATATATATTATTTATGTTTGTGCCTGAAGATGTAGAGAGTTCTATAAATGTGACACCAATTGTTAAAAGATACCAACTGTTAAAGATTGATACCAAATATTAAATTATAGGTAGGGTGTCATACCATGTCTTCCATGCTTGCTTGAGTGATGATACCAGTTCATACTAACCTGTAGAGATTTTCAATTATCTCACCAACTAGGAGTGCACTTGTTCACATTCCTCTAGCATCCAGATTCAGTAGGTCCAGATGTCCATTATGATCATGAATGTACAACAGGTGCCTGATATCCTCAAGTCTTGTCACTGGTGCTTCTTGTTAGATATATTGTCTTATCAGCTTGTAACCTTGCACCGAGTTTGGCCTTGTCCCTCATAACAATGCCTTGACATCCAGTTAAACTTCTGGTTATCCTTATAACAAGTACAGCCTTGTTGTTTGGTCTGGATACCAGCTTCCCTTCAATCTGCCTTTTATATTGATTGAGATCATCTTGCATTGCAATCACTCAATCTGAATCTTTCAGAGCTTTTGTATCTTTCTTAGTTTCTTCTAAAAGAAAACTAAAGAAATAATCATTAGTACTTGAAGCTCTGCTAGTCTTTTACTTCCACCATTAGAAACACTAAGAACTAGGACAAAGAATTAATTGAGTCAACATTCTTTGTCTTGGCAGACATGTTCTCATAGTATCCTTTGACTTTCAGTGTGGTGTTGAGTTGACTAGTTGATCCTTCTGTTGCTCCCCCTAAGCTGCTGCTGGGTTTACATGAAGATTCTCCATGTTTGACATTGCTTGGATTTGAATCACCATCACCATTGACAGCTGGTAGCTTGAAGTTGTTGAATATCACTAAGACTTTCAATCACCTTCTGTTGATTAATAACAATCACCCTGTAGGCTGTTGACTCCATTGAGTAACAAAGGAAATTAACCTCTTGAGCATTAGCTGATTGCTAGGATGCTCACTTTCGATTTAATATTGCAAAACAATTTCCTTCATACTTATGGGGTCTTCCTAAAATTCTTACGGATCAGGATTTAAGATGTGATCAATCACCATCAGTGGTGTCTTGTCTTCAGATTGTCTGAACAACAACTTGTTTGTTGAGAGAAGTCATCAGTCATCACTACTAAAATATATTTTACTTTAATGTAGAACTTTTGTGTGATGCTTCTTTGACTTCCCTTTATGACATGCCTCGTAATTTCATTTTACTTTAATTCCAGATGAGGTAGTCTCCTTTACTGATTCGATTTCCAGGAAAGAATCTCTTGATATGACATTCAGGTGAGAGAGCTCCTTATGTCATAGCTGAACTCTTGTCTGATGAAGCTTTAGATTTGACCTTGTTGACTTCACCTTTGACTGAGATTCCATGTCAGCTACAGATAAGTTCTCTTTCATTAATCCTCGAACAGTAGGCTCTTCATCTTGTAAAAGATGCTTTATTACTGACAACATTCCTTAGCTATTGAATAGCCTTGACCCTAGGTCAAAAAAATACCCTTGCTGTTGTCTCCAAGGGATAAACCACTTGGCCTGTCTTCACATTCACATTTGATAGCAGGGTTCTTTCTTCGATGATATGCTTTGAATAAATCAATAATAATGCATAATCGATTAACCTGTTAAGCCCTACATTCACAAATGGATAAAAAGTTCTTGGTACCCAAATTGTTTAATTGGGTCCAGATGGATTAGAGATTTCTCTTTTATTAGAGTTAACAACAGTTTTAACCTTAACATGCTCATTCTTATCTTTGACTGGCCATTTCTCCTTTTTAATGTCATTGACAAAATATTCACTGAGCAAGGAGAATAATGGTTCCTTCCTAACATAAGGAGGACTAGCAGTCTGTACCTTATTGTTATTCTTAAACATGTTTTTTCTATGATCAATGCAAATACTAGGAAATGCATTTATGATGACATTTGAAATAAGCAGGCATGATAATAAGAATACATTGCATACATTCAGCATTAAAACATTGCAGATAAGAATTATGCAAATTAGGCATGTTATGCATTTTAGAAAATTCAGTACTATCTACTTTAACCTATGTACACTTGTGTAACAGGTAGCAAGTAGATTTACAGATATTCAATAATTTTCTAAACATGCATAGAATAGAAGAATTAACAATTAATCACTAATTCTATCCAATCCATTCCTATTGTTATATTATATTATATAATCTCTATTACCTAAGTCAGTTTTACAAATGACTTGATGTTCTACTGACACCCTAGGTAATTATTCCATCTTTTAAACTTTTTAAACCTTAACAAACAATTCAGAATGAATAAGCAAATCTTGTTCTACTGGGGATCCTGAAACTAGCTTAAGCAGAGGTCATATATGCTTGACATATACCATTTAAGAATTGAGAGATATTTTCTAAGGAACACTTCTAACTCACTATTGCAATTAATTAAATTCAACAAATATTCATACACATAATAAGATCTTATAACCAATGATATAATAATTAAAAACTAAGATCTTAACATGCTTTGAATTTTTGAGAATTACATATTACACTAGTTCGAAAAATTGATACCTGAGACATGTGAGGTGAATCATCTTCAAAGATTGCTATGAAGGCAAGATATTAATTATGCTCTTCTCATCATCATCTGATCCATCCCAACTCTTTTCTTCAGCAAGATAAGTTCTGCACTGATGCTTCTGTTTCATCTCATTTAATGAATCCCTATTCATCCTTGTCTGTCAGAATTATGTACCATGTTGCACACCTTGATAGTTACTTATCACATTAAAACTTTTCATAACTGCAACTACTATGTTTTGTTCTTTCCACCAACTCAGTCTTGTAGCCACCTCTTGAACTGTATCCTGAAGAGTTTCTACTTCGGAATAGATAGGCCTAATTCCTGGATTAAACATTTGTACTCTTTCTAAATTAGTAACTCTTCATGTATGTTCTGAGGTTCCATCATTAATTCCTGACTGAGATGTCTAACTGTATAGTTCATTCTCAAACCTTCTTGATTCCACTTTTCTAAAATCTCTGTTGATTCCTTGAAAGATATTTCTTTGTACAATCCACTAAGTGTAGTAAATGTTACATTGGAGCAATCCACTTAGTGTTTGTATATCACAGAATCAATAGAGTTAATTCAAATCTTCAAGAAAAATTCTATCCACTAAAACCTCTTCCATTCCTGCTTCTGAAAAATTAGTGAATTCTATGGATATAACTTTGAGGAGCTTTCACAAATTTTTCTTCAGCAGGTACAAATTAATTCCATTGAAAAATACATTTTCTACAAAAGATTCAAATCATCTTTACAACCCGGAGGAATCTTCAGTCTAACAATCTTCTAAGAACCATTGGCTTAAAATAAATTCAAAATATTTAAAATTCAAAAACTTCACGGACTTAAAAATTTTGAGAAATAAAAAATCTGAAAGTAAGTTCAAATTAATTAAAATTTGAAATTAGAGTCAAATTAATTAAGAATCAAAAAATCTCAAGAAATGAAAATTTTGAGAGTTAAAGAATCCGAAAATAAATTCAATTTAATTAAAATTCGAAATTATCAAGAATTAAAAATTTTGAGAATTAAACAATTTGAAAATAAATTCAAGCTGTTTAAAAATCAAAATTTCCAAGAATTAATCATTTCAAGAATTAAAAAATTCGAATATAAGTTCAAATTATTTAAAGATCAAAAATCTCAAAAATTAATATTTTTGAAGGTTAAAAAATTTGAAAATAGAGGAGTTGATTTATTGGTCTAATACCGGATTTAATTTTTGTATGGGTCAACAAACTCGAAATCCAATTGGAGGACCACAAAAATACGGATCTTGATTTGTGCGTCAATCAAAAAGCTCTGATGCCAATTGTTAGGTCCAAAATAGTTTGTAGAAGGGGGGTTGAATACAAACTATGTCGTTTAATCGAATTTGCTCTTTTCTTAAAACATTAAATCAAGAACAAACTGATGCGGAATAAACGAATACCGATATTTCAAGTTGAATATAAAATTTATATTAACTTGATGGGGTGTGTCTAAATACACGGGTACAAATTACAAGGTTTGATGACCAAACTAATTATTACAAATTCTATAGAAAATTCGACATGCACTTTTCTATATTTGTAATAAAAAGATCGAATGCTAAAAAGCAATTCGAGAGATAAGTTCTAGGGAACTTAATCCGCTAGATAGTTCCAATAGTACAAGTAAACTATTTCTAGTGGTTTAGATTTAACGATACAAGCTAGAAATAATTTACAAGAATTAAATTAGAAGCTCAAGAACATTTTCTCTCTTGGTCTCTCTCTTTTCTCTCGGCTTTGTCTGATGAAAAGAAATGAAGATTGTGTGTCTATCTTTTTTCTGGTTGCTGGCTTCTGTCTGTTTTTATAGCACAGCCATAGTCATATTGCTTTGTTTCAACTGATATAACAATCCGTTAACAATAATATGACATTCGGTATGACTATCCACTGCAAGTAATGTGACAGTCTCTTCCAATATAACTTTCGGTATGACTATCCTTAATACTTGATATGACAGTCTGTTGAACTAGATATGACAATCCATCCCAATATAACTTTCGGTATAGCTATCTCTTTGAATGAGATATGACTATCCAGTTGAGATAATATGACTGTCCAATCCAACATCTTGATATGATTATTCTCTTGAACTGAATATGACAATCGGTATAACTATCCTTTGATAGTTATATTATCATATTTTTTCTTTTGCTGGATATAACTTTCGGTATGACTTGCATTTCATATTTCGAATTATCACCTGGCCATTTCAATTCAACAAAACAAAAGTACTTGACTTTTGTTTTATTTGTACGGGCTCCGTAGAAATGCTTTTTAATTCGCACAGCTTCTAATCTTTAATTAATAAATAATTAATTTAATTCAGAAATTATAAAAATAAATATCTAATATTATTAGATATTTATAAATATAATTATCTAATTAAATAAAATATTTATTAATATAAATAAATCTTTAAGCTCTAAGCTGCGGTTACCTGAGGGTCTGGAACAGGACTCCTTTTGCTTAACAAAAAATATATCAATTCCAACCGGGGTTCCAGCTTTAAGAATATATCACTTTCCATATTCTTGTGATAATTCTATTTTTTCATAACCCGTTCAGGTGTAAGCTACGGTCTCTTGAGGATGTGAAACCGGACTCTTTTTGCTTAACAAAAAATACAACAATTCTAACCGGGGTTTCAGCATTAAGAATATATCACTTTGCATTTCTTTGTGATAAATCTTTTTCCTCGTAGCCAGTCCACTTGATAATAAAATCCTTTTGATTAATTAATTTAGCACTTCTGTTGCTTGCACAATGATTTTTCCTCATACCAGTCATGATAGCTTGAACCACTGAAGTTAATGACGAACAACCACTGTTTAATGTTGACACTCGATGCACGGTCTGGTTCATGAGTGACTAACCGCAATGACTGTTCTTCATAGGTTGACTTTAAAACTGTGGTTCATGTCTCCCTTTTCTTCACTCTTTTTCAAACCTTTATAATCTGTATTCTGCCACTGTAGGAACCTCTTGTCACTATAAATAGAACCCACTGTCTTGATTATTCCACTGATGCTTGATCAACTGAATGAACTTCTTCAAGTGTAGTATAACTCAAAACGGTAGATTGACTTTGTCTTCTTTCTTTTGACAGTTATGCAATTGAGATCCCTGTGACAGTACATATACTATTTACTATTACATTCTTGTTTAAGTTGAGTTGAATCCTCGAAATACAAATAGGCTACATCATATGCCTTTCAGTCTCCATAGAAGTGGGATGAGTTACACCAATAGTTGACACAGGCACAGAGTCTCTTGTCAAAACTAGTGAATCCTCTCTGTTTTTGATGGTGTCATTAGGATATGCCCCAGCTCGCATTCCCTCACCATCTAAATGTAGTTCCTGGGTGGTGAGCAAAGTGTCATGCACTAAGTCACTTGAGTCCATTGGCTCACTAAGAGAAGAAAATTCTTGGTGATCAATGCTTTGCTCCTCAATTGCTTGAGTTGCAGGCTCCAAAGAAATTTTAGTGTGAGATTCTGGAAGGGAAGTGTCTTTTAGAATGGATTTTGGCAACTCCCCCTGAGAAATAGAGGGAGTTTCAATATTGATGTGCTCTCCACTCAGTGTTGTGCCAGCCTTATCACTCCCATGTGCTGACTCTTTACAGGATTGTGCATTGGGGAGGATGCTTGATTCTACAGATGCACCCTGTTGAGAGGATACATCTAGTGAACTGTGTGCCCCTGATTTTACAACTTCAGCCATTTGTGTGACTGAAGAGGTGGTTTTAGATTTCTTCTTCTTCTTCTTTGGCCTTAGTAAGGGTGACTCAGGTTCCTCACTTCCTAAACCTAATTCTACAGCCAAGGCTGCTTCAGTTAAGATTTTTAGGGGTTCAGAAGCAACCTGTTTTCTCTTCTTCTCCTTTTTACTGTCACCACCCTGTTGAGAGGATGATGTAAGTGGCTGTGTGTTTGGTAAGGTGTTTGGCTGAAAGGGTTGGTTAGCAGGCCCTGGGTTATCATTTTGCTCTACTTGCTTGGGCCTAGCTAACTCAGATTTTGAGGCAAATGTTGGCATGTTGTGGGGGTAAGTCCTAAATAAGCTCTCCATATGAGGAGTTATTTCAAGTCTTACATCCACATCATTCCTAGTCTCCAAGCTACCAAAAATGAGTTTGGTCATGGATTTCGGATAGCCTATTCTATTTTTGTCTAACCCAGGCAATTCAATCAATTTATCATCTATGAAATTAAGTACAGATTGAATAAAGCGAGGGAAGAAAATTTCATTACCTCTCTTGGCTGAGTTCTTACCAAGTCTCCCATACAATTCTTGCATTATGATCAGTCCAACATCAATCTTTCTCCCATATGCTAGAGCATAGCCTATTTGTTGAACAGGTGTGCTGACTTGATCAAAGCTAGACTTCCTTGCTGTGAAGACTTGAAGAAGAGTGGCAAAGACATAGCTCCATTCTTTTCTCAAGTACTTCCTATTCAAAGCTTGATTCTATTTGAGTAGTTGATAAAATCAAAGAAGTCCTCCAATTCAGCATTCGTGGCTAGTGGGTCATACACTCCTTGTTGTAGCCCCAGTGCTTGATTCATGTCTTCAGTGGTGAAAGTGATGTCCTTATCCTGAATCTTGCAGTAGATTATGTATGAAGTTATTGCATTCTCTAAGGCCACAACCTCCACAGTAGCAGTTCTCCAAAACTATTCTAGTAGGTCTAGATATAGAGTTGGGTTGGCTGACAGTGCATCCTTGATGTATGATTCAGACATCCATCGAACGAAGCACTTAAAGTTTGCATTGGGTGCTTCAACATCGTTGGTTATTGCTATGAAATTGGTGTGGGTAGGAACTGTGAGTTGGTATTTGCCATTGTTACATAGAGAGATGAGAAGAGAATGAAGGTTGAAGAAGAAATTTAGCTTTTGATGTTAGGGTTTTCAGAGGTTTTGGAACTTTTTAGCTGCCTGAGAAATCGAATGAAATGATTTGAACAGTTGTGGAATTGTATATATGTGAGTGACTTGAGTTGTCGATTAGATATATGTTCTGTATCGACAAGTCAGTCATTCGAGAAGTATAAAAAAAACTATTCGATAAGTCAAGAAAGGCTTATTCGATATCTCAAGCAGTTTGTAACTCACAGCTGGCAGTTATCTAACTTAGAACATAATTCTAAATTAAATAAAATATATTTTTATGAGTGATTTAAAATTCTGAATAAAAATCCAAAAACGATTAAGATTCAGCGAAAATTCAGCCTTTTCAAATGATTCGACAACTCAAATATTCTATTCGAGAACTCAGTCATTAGAGAACTCAAATGTCATATTCGAGAAGTCAAGCAAGTCTCTATTCGATTTCTCCAAAATGCACTATTCGAGAACTCAAGAGTGTTCCAAATAGACTTGTTAGAGAAGTCGACTATAGACATGACAGTCATTCGAGAAGTCTGACTTATCGATCTACACTTTCCACTCATAAAATTAATTTTCACTATCTTTTCAAAATTCACCAGAATTATTCAAATGAAGAATATTCTAACAAATTAAATAGTCATAGTCTTAAAATTTCATAGAAATTTCAAGCTAATTCGAATATGATTTTCAACATATGCAACAGATTTGAAATATTTATAAATCATATTCCAGCCAACACTTACTTCAAAAAATATTGAGAATTTAGATAAAGTAAGTGTTTACTGCTGCAACAATCTAGTTGATATTTTCACTTAGCCAGATTCTGAAGAATTCAGCATTCCAATCTCACTAACCAACCTTGTGAAGGTGGCTTCATCTAATGGCTTAGTGAATATATCAGCTAATTGTTTATCTGTAGGAACAAAATTCAACTCAGTGGTTCCATTACTTGCATGCTCCCTAATGAAATGATATCTGATGTCAATGTGCTTTGTTCTAGAATGATTTACAAGATTGGCAACTATAGAGATTGCACTTGTGTTGTCACACATGATTGGAATTCTTTCCAACACAAATCCATAATCTCTAAGCTGATTTCTAATCCAAAGCACTTGAGCACAGCAACTTCCAGCAGCTATGTATTCAGCCTCAGCTGTGGAAGTTGACACAGATTGTTGTTTCTTGCTGTACCAAGAGACAAACCTTTGTCCAAGAAACTGGCAGCTATCTGAGGTGCTTTTCCTATCCACTCTGCATCCAGCATAATCAGCATCAGAATAACCAACCAGATTGAACCCTGTGTCCTTAGGATACCATAAACCCAAGTTTGGAGTGCCCTTTAGATATCTAAATATCCTTTTTATAGAAATCAAATGTGACTCCTTTGATTTGATTGAAACCTTGCACACAGACATGTAGCAAACATGATGTCTGGCCTACTTGCAGTGAGATAGAGTAAGGAACCAACCATGCCTCTGTAGACTGAGATATCTACTTTCTTGCCATTAGCATCTTCATCCAATTTAGTGGCAGTGGCCATGGGTGTCTTTGCAGGTGAGCAATCTTCTAAGTCAAACTTCTTCAATAAATCCTTGATGTACTTGGTTTGACTGATAAAGATACCATCCTTCCTCTGACTAAGTTGCAACCCAAGAAAGAATGTCAGCTCTCCCATCATACTCATCTCATATCTGCTCTGCATGAGCTTAGAGAATTTCTCACACAGCTTCTCATTTGTAGAGCCAAATATGATATCATCCACATAGATCTGAACTAGGATAATATCATCACCATGCTTCTTGTAAAACAGTGTTTTGTCCAATGTGCCTCTAGTGTATTGATTTTCCAGAAGAAATTGTGATAATGTATCATACCACGCCCTTGGAGCCTGCTTAAGTCCATATAATGCCTTAAGCAATCTGTAGACAAACTCTGGGAAATGTGGATCATCAAAGCCAGGTGGTTGCTACACATAAACTTCTTCTTCCAACTCTCCATTCAGAAATGCACTCTTGACATCCATTTGATAGACTTTAAAATTTGAATGAGCAGCAAATGCCAAGAATATTCTGATGGCTTTCAATCTAGCAACAGGGGCAAAAGTTTCATCATAATCAATCCCTTCCTGTTGAGAGTATCCTTTTGCAAACAACCTTGCTTTGTTTCTAATGACCACACCATTTTCATCCATCTTGTTCTTCAGAACCCATTTTGTTCCAACAATGGTTCTGTCCTTTGGTGCAGGCACAAGTTCCCATACTTTGTTTCATTCAAATTGATTCAGCTCCTCTTGCATAGCAATAATCCAATCTGGATCCAACAGTGCATCATCAAGTTTCTTAGGCTCAATCTGAGATAGAAAGCAACCATAGAGACACTCATTTTGAGTTGCTCTCCTAGTTCTCACTCCTGCATTTGGATCTCCAATGATTTGATCTGCAGTATGATCTATCCCATTTCCTTGAGTGCTCAGTTTGATTTCTTAACCTTGATGTTGTTCATCATCCAAATCATGATCATCTTCATTTCCTCCCCCTGTGAAGTTGCTACTATTCACAGGTGTGTCTTGGATGCTAGTCTCTTCACTGTTGATTGGAACAAATTCTTCTCTTGCATCATCATTCACTTGAGTTTGTTGAACTTGAGTTTCAACTTCAGTTTCAATCTCTTCATCAGAATCATCTAGATTTTCAAACTTTAATGGATCTCTATCTTCATCATTGGCTTCTTCTAATCCAGGTAGTTTGCTATCATCAAATGTCACATATGTGCTTTCCATAACTTTCTTTTGACTGATGACATAAACCTTGTATGCAATTCTCTCCATAGAATAGCCAAGAAAAATTCCTTCAAATGCCTTTGCATCAAACTTCCCAACATATTCAGAATTATCTTTCAACACAAAGCATTTGCTTCCAAAAGTATGAACATACTTTAGAGTAGGCTTCTTTCCAGTCATCAAATTGTAAGGTGTCTTTCCAGTGTTTTTATTGATGAGGGTTCTGTTCTGGATGTAGCATGCAGTGCTCACAGCCTCAGCCCAAAAACATGTAGGCATCTTTGCATCAAGCAACATTGTTCTAGCAGCCTCAATTAGAGTTCTGTTCTTTCTATCAACTACTCTATTTTGTTGTGGAGTCCTTGGAGCTGAGAACTGTTGAGAGATGCCATTCTTTTTGCAAAAAGCTTCAAGTAAGGCATTTCTGAACTCTGTTCCATTATCACTTCTCAATGCAATCACACTTGCATTGTTGGCTTTTGCCTCCTTATCAACTTTCTTTAAGTGCGCAATGATTACTTGTGGAGCCTCATCCTTTGATGCTAGAAATTCCACCCATGTATACCTTGTGTAGTCATCAATCATCACTAGGGCATACTTCTTTCTTGAGAGTGACATAATATTGACAGGCCCAAACAAATCCATATGAATTAATTTCAGGGGCTTGGTGATTGATGTCACAATCTTTGACTTGTGGCTTGACCTTTTCATCTTTCCTTTTTGACAAGCCTCACACACTCCTTCTTGACATAATTCAAGTGTGGGCATGCCTGTCACTAACTCTCTTTTGACCAGAGAATTAATGGCCTTGAAGTTCAGGTGTGATAACTTCTTGTGCCATAGCCAACAATCTTCATTTGATGCTTATGAGTATAAGCAAAAAACTTTGTCCTTCTTTGTAGAGTCCATATTGGCTACAAACAGGCTTCCTTTCCTTACTCCAGATAGAGAAAAATCACCAGTCTTCTTGTGAGTGATCAAACATTCATCTTTGTCAAAATTTACCTTGAATCCTCTATCAGTAAACTGACCAACACTTAGCAGATTATGCTTGAGACCCTTGACTAGTGCTATATCTTCAATGATGACATTACCAACTTTTAACTTGTCATATCCCAATGTGTTACCCATGCTGTCATCTCCAAAAGCAACCATTGGGCCAGCCTTCTCCTCATATTTTGATAGTAGGGCCATATCACCAGTCATGTGATTTGAGCATCCACTGCCAAAATCCACATGACCTTCTTTTAACTTTCTTTGCCCTGCAAACACAAAGGTATTTCTTCTTCTTTGGTACCCAAACAAGTTTGGGTCCATTTGGCTTAGAAACAGTTTTATCATAAACAACATGCTTATCAACTTTCTTGGTGTTAGTCTTCTTGTCACTGTTAGAAGTCTTAGAACCTGAGATTTCAGACTTAGGTGACAGAGGTACCTTCCTAGCTCTAGGAGGACTTGAAGACTTTGACCTTGTGTAGTGTGTATGAGAGTTGTGACTGATACAACCATCAATGAATTGCCTTCTCAGATTGAAACAACTAGTTATGACATTCATATTGCATGGCATATAGTCAAATTTATCACCGAATGGAGCATCTCTATGTTTTAAAGGCACAGAACAGTCATAGAAAGGTTTGGGCACACTACCAACAGGTTTCTTGCATGCATGAGTTAAATGATTGGTACTGAAACAATTTTGACAAGTTTTTCTAGGGGCATTAGGCATATAAGCATAATTATTATCTTTGTTAATCCCTAGTTTGCCATTTATGTTCTGTTTCTTCTTATTAACCACTTTCTTTTCAGATTCATTTATCCCAGCCGATACAAACTTAACAAACTTCTCAGGTCTAGACTTACCACCTACTGGCTCCTTGGTTTTTGACTTGACACTCTCACTCTTAGAGGATGTTGGTTGTTCACTAGACTGTG
This sequence comes from Saposhnikovia divaricata, assembly GCA_036435485.1. Lineage (NCBI taxonomy): Eukaryota > Viridiplantae > Streptophyta > Magnoliopsida > Apiales > Apiaceae > Saposhnikovia > Saposhnikovia divaricata. The sequence goes on along the minus strand of CM071596.1, from coordinate 49,212,441 downwards.
CTTCATCCTCATCATTCAACATTTGCTTAATGAGTAAGGCATCCTCATCAATTTCAAATGTTGGTTCTTTAAAAATTAGAGACTCGGTCTTTTTCAAAATGTGAGGCACTTCATCCTGAACAACTATGTCATCTTCAATGTCAGCATAGCCTTTCCTCTATTTAAGAGTGCCATAGTCAAGTCCAATGGCAGTCTTGGGTTTAGCTTGATTTTTCTCATGGTAGGACTGCAGTAGACTAAAGGAGTTTTTAAATGCTTTCAGTTTGAATTCATTATCAGCTAGTTCAACCCTAAGAGCCTTCTCAACCTGACTAGCACATAGAACCTTATTCTGCAAATATTCAACTTCTTTCTTAAGGTTCTCTACATGCATAGCATTTAGCTCAAGTTCCTCATTATTCTTGTTTAACAATTCATTCTTAGCACACAATTTGGCAATCTCTTCATTAGCAGCAGTCACACTAGTATGAATATTAAACATTTCAACAGATAGTTGTTCAACCATGCATTTATATTCAGAAACAGACATATCTATGGTAGTGAGAGATGGTACCTGAGAGTCAGATGGAGATTGTTCATCCTTGGAATCAGCCATCAAAGCATAGTTGCAGAATTCTTGCTCCTCTCCATCACTATCAGAGTCATCCCAACACTTCCCTTCAGCTATGTAGGCCTTACCTTGTGTTTGCTTTTTCAGAAGGGCCTCATACTTAGATTCAAGCTCTAGAAACTCCTCATCCTTCCTTTTAGGCTTCTTGCATTCACTAGCAAAATGCCCTAGGTCATTGCATCTATAACATCTTACAGATGACCTATCCACATGGCTGGTTTTGAATTTATTCTTGTTTGCTTTCACAGGTGCCTTGCTCTTGTTGAATGAATGGCTTTGGGGTCGAGGTTTGAAGGGTTGGTTCTTCTTGAATCTGATGTTTGGAACTTTCTGGCCATGAAAGCATATGAAGTGTTTTCCATGCCATCTAGCTCTTCAAGAGTATAGAACTCTTCTTCTTCCTTCTCCTCACATGTTCAGTCACCTCTCCTTCATTTTCTTCATCATCTACTATCTCTTCTATCCTCAGCTGACTTGTAGATGCTTCTAGGTCTTGAATATATTTGTTGACAATCAAGGCACATGATGTGTTTATCATTCTGCCTTGGTTGGCTTGGATAGCCCTCTTCTGAAGCAACTCAAGCTCATGAGTTTTTAAAACCCCATAGAGCACATCATATGTGACTTTGTTCAAATCTCTTTCTCTTAGAGAAATGACTCTTTGCTCTAGATGGTTTGGAGAAGACAGTAGAAACTTCATGTTCAGCTCCTTGGTGCTGTATACCTTTTCATTCATCTGTAGCTCAGTCAATAGCTTGTGAAACCTTTTAAACATATCAGTAATACTTTCTTTGGACTGAGCCATGAAAACTTCATACTGTGTGACCAGTATCTGTTTCTTGTTTTCTCTAAATTCCTCTGTTCCTTCACATAATACCTCAATATGATCCCACATCTCTTTTGCTGTTTTGCAGAAGGCTATGTTGGTAAACATTAACATCTCCATTGAATCTATGATTAGCAACATGAGATGACTATCAAGGGCAATCATCTCCTTTTCTGTATCTGTCCATTTGGATGGTTCTTTAGGCACATAAGATCTTGGAAAGGTTATAGTTCCGACAGTCTTTTCAGGAATCTCTTGTTGTGGAATAAAAGGACCATTCTTGAGTATCTCAGGATATAGAGGATTAGCAGCTTTGATGAACAACTGCATCTTGATCTTCCAGAGGTTGTAGTTCTCTTTGTCAAACTTAGGGACCTTCACCGTTCCTGTAGTCTTTGGTGTATTCATGATCGTTTTCTATTTTTGAATAAACAGCCTGCTCTGATACTACTTGTTGAGTATAGAATACAAGAAAGAATACAGAGGGGGGCTGAATGGATTCTTGAACTTTTCTTTGTTCTTGAATCAGTGTAGCACAGTATGTGTTTGTGTGTGTATATTTGTAAATGCGGATTAAGAATAACACAAGACACAATATCACCTTAATATAATATTTTATTAGATAAAGATTTTGCTACAATCTGTGAATACAAATGTTAGTATTCTCAGCTTCGTTTTTCTCAGAGAGATGTTTTCTATTGTGTATGAAAAACTTAACTTCTAAGGAAGTGAGGTTTTATCCTTATAGAGCCTGAATACAACCTACTTACTACAAATAAGGTAGCTAAACAATTTTACTTTCTAGTGTGTCTATCCTTTTTTAGTAAGCATCCAAACGGTTACAAGTTTGACTTTGCAAGGCTCTGTTCAGATCCACTTCTTTAGCTCTTTGTCTCTTGTACATCTCTCCAAGCTTCTTTGTAGGCTTTTCAAAAGTACATTACAGATTATGGTCCATAAAGTGCTTTAGCTTGTTTCAGGTTTCTGACTTGTACAATTCTTCAGTATTTTGTCTCCAAGATTGTATTCAAGAAGTAACTCTGTTGGTGATTCGAGAACTAGAATTGGCTTGATCGATAACTCTGAGTTCTCGAATACTGTTAAACTGACATATCGAATGACTTCTCGAATAAGTCTTTTCTCCAGGAATCCTTGAGATATCGAATAGAGCATTTTACTTATCGAATTCCTGAGATATCGAATAGCTTCTTTAGACCTTGAGATATCGAATAGAGCATTGACTTGTTGACTCTTAGAGAACTCGAATGATGCTTTGACTTGTTGACTCCATGTGTTCTCGAATAGAGTATTTGGACATGTCAAATCTCTGAGTTCTCGAATAAGGCTTTGACTAGTTGACCTTCAGAGATATCGAACGGTGTCTTTTGAGATATCGAATCTCTGACTTCTCGAATGCTAGACTTCTCGAATATAACAATCATACTTCTCGAATTGGTACTTAGGCAAATTCTTCATTTCTTTAAATCCCAACTGTGATTATTTGACAGTCTTTATCTCCTTGCTTGAGGCATGAACCTTGGAACTTCTTTCAAGCATTATTCTTGACTTTATAAGTAGAATTACACAACTAGGATTTGATGCCTATTACAAGTACAAAGCAAATAGAAACTCTACAACTAGAGGTTCCCTCAGTTAAGAGGTCATGTAGGTAATGCATAGCATTACACATACTTAGGCTTGTTATTATATGAGTACAGGCATGTCTCTGTGACTAACATCAACCAATAAAAACATTTATAAGTGTAATCCAACTCATTCCGTAAATGTTTCTGTGCAAATTTTCTGTGCACCTAGCACTACTCTAACTTATATGTTGATAAGTTGAATGTTAGATATCCTTAACATTCAACTTATGCTTATAACTTATTCCTCGATACACGCAATATATAATATCCTTCAAATCTTCAAAATCATATATCTTTTGATCTGTTCATTAGAAAATTGATATGTATATATCAAATTTCTCTACTCATCGAGATCTATCCATTGATATCCATTGATATATACTAAAAAATAAATGTTTTGAAAAATAAAAAAAAATTAACTTATAAGTTCTGATTTACCAAACGCTCTACTGATTTATAAGTTCTGATTTACCAAACACTCTACTGACTTATAAGATCTAATCTACTTATCACTTATATGACATTTATGCTTTTAAGCCATAAGTTACTCATTTTAAGATACCCCAAACACCCACTGAATATCCTTAACATTCAACATTCAGCTTATTCTTATTTCTCGATACACGCAATATGTAATATGCTTCAAATCTTCAAAACCATATATCTTTTGATAAGTTTATTAGAAAATTGATATTTATATATCAAATTTCTCTACTTATCGAGATCTATCCATTGATATATATTAAAAAAACAAATTTTTGAAAATAATAAAAAAATTTAACTTATAAATTCTGATTTACCAAACACTCTACTGATTTATAAGTTCTGATTTACCAAACACTCTATTGACTTATAAGATCTGATCTACTTATCAATTATAATCACTTATATGACATTTATGCTTTTAAGTCATAAACTACTCGTTTTAAGATATCTCAAACACCCACTTAATAGATTTTCTCATTACTTAAAAACAATATAATACTATAAAAATATCATTTTTCTAGAGACCACGATATCACTAAAAAGAAGGCTAAATTAGAAAGTGGATAGGGGATATACAATCTACTATGATCTCTTTCATCTTTATATGCGTCGTTCCCTCCTTTTCTTCTGATATGTCTTTTTCTTCTCCATTTAAAATTTCCTTTCTCTTTTCAAATTCTCCGTCCGCCTTCCATCCATTTTCCTAAATTTCTTTATTTGATTTCAATAAAATCGAGTATTTTGTTAGGCTTTTGATTATTTAAAATCTTTATTTCGTTGAGTTTGTTCCTAATTTATTTAGTTTCTGATTATTCTCTCCTTGTGAGAGCTTTGTGTATATTTGGTGTGTTTTACAGTGAATTAATGTCCGGAATGTTAGGACTGCGAAATTTTCAAAGTTTTGATTTAATGATAGAATTCTTTATGGGATTATATTTATAGTCGATAGCTCAAACCACATGTGACGAAGTGGATACATGTAAATAAATCAATTTCAACAAATCGATTGATGTTATATCCAAGAGGTCTAAGAAGATTGGATTAATCTACGATTGTATTTTTTACGATTTGTTCAACTCGATTGTTCTTGTATGCTGTATGATTTTTATTAACTAATTAAATTATTTGTTAAAAAAAATGAAAGCGGATAGGGGAGACACAGCTGGATATGTAAATGTAGGAGTCGGTGAGAGACCTAGCTACATCAAAGTCTTGTTTATCTTTTTCTTTTGGTTATTTTTAGTGGTTATTTTTGGATATGCATGTATTAGTGCCCTCTCTTTCTTTTGGGTTTGCACAATATAAATACATGCACTCCGCGCTCTCTCCTTTTCATTATTTCTCTCCATACATAACCCCTTTACTCCATTTACTCTTCTTTCAAGTCTTGTTACATATCCTCCTGATCCTATATAAACATATTATTATTAGTAGTAGAGCATTATAACATACAAGACATATAGCAGGTTTGACAAATTATTATGGGGTTTTTTAATATTGGTTCTCTCTTGTTTGTAATCTTGATGCTTGTTTCATCATCCTCTCAAGCTAAAGAATGTGGTAAATGTGTTTACCAATCCAAAGCTGCTTTCTTCTCTAATCCTTATGCACTCTCATGTAAGCATCTCCCTCCCTCCCTCCCTCCCTCTCTCTCTCTCTCTCTCTCTCTCTCTCTCTCCCTCTCCCTCTCCCTCTCCCTCTCCCTCTCCCTCTCCCTCTCATGATAGAGAGATTGATAGCAAATTATTGTAATGATGAAATTATGTGAATACATATGATGCAGCTGGGGCATGTGGATATGGTCCATTGGCACTAGGATTCGAAGGTGGTAATGTTGCGGGGGCAATTTCTAGTATCTACAAAAATGGTGCTGGTTGTGGTGCTTGTTTTCGGGTATAGAAACAAATTTAATTATCTAATTATCTTTTTTTTTTTATGTTTTCTGTATATATACTTATTGAGTTAATATTGGTTGCAGATTAAATGCAAGAACACGACACTTTGTAATAAAGAAGGAACGAGAGTTGTAGTATTTGATCTTAATACGAATAATCAAATAGATTTTGTGCTAAGCTCCGATGCTTTTAAGGCTATGGCTAAGAAGGGCATGGGTGACACTCTTTCGATACAAGGTCTTGTCGACGTGGACTATAGAAGGTGAGACCCACCTCATTTCATGCATTATCTGTCAACATTTTTTTCCAAAATATACATATTTTTCAATTTTCTAAATAATTATTTTTCAATAAAGTTTTATAATGAGATTTTGTTGTTTGCACCCACCACATGAGAAGTTAGAAAAATAGGTCCATTTTCTTATACAAGAATTGCTGGATCTTCTGGCATGGGATAGGGACCAAACTTACATGTGTACGACTTACTTTGATAATGAGATTTTTATGCACATGCTGTTTTAATGCGTGTGTTTCAGTTATGACATAAAACGCATTACATGGATCATATTTGTGTTCAATGCTTGAAATAACTAGGCTTAATTAAAAGCGAATTATTAAAATTATAAGATATGGTCAGTACTACTGATGTGTGATTAATGTTGCAGGGTACCTTGTGATTATAAAAACAAGAACTTAGCTGTAAGAGTGGAAGAAATGAGCAAGAGTCCAGATTACTTGGCTATTAAATTCCTCTACCAAGGTGGCCAAACCGAAATCGTTGGTGCAGATGTTGCTACGGTAATAAATTTATAAACTAGTCGGAAATTTATTACGTTTATTACTCCCTCCGTCTCAAAATATGTGGATATTGACACATGTTTAAATTGATGCATTTGAAATTGTAGGTTGGTGAGGCAAATTGGAAGTATCTGAGCAGAAATTATGGGGCAGTTTGGGACACAGATAGAGTGCCAAAAGGGCCACTGCAATTGCGGTTAAGGGTTACACAAGGATCTGATGGATTAAATTTGTTGCAAGACAAAGCAGTGTTGCCAACTGATTGGAAGAATGGTGTAGTTTATGATACTGGTCTCAAGGTCACTCAGATTGCCCAAGATGGTTGTTATCCTTGTTAAAAGATTAATAACATAACTAGCGTTAACAGGTCGTGCAAGGCACGGACCTCTATATAAATATCTCTAATTTTGTTCTACAGAATAAGGTAATGAGTGGTTTAATAATTTCTGATTTGGAAACTCGTAATTATGAAATTGTAATATGAGTAGTGATATATGTTAATAGTGAATGCCAATATGGACTGTATATATACGCTAATAATAATATTGTTGGGTATGATGTACAAGTCTGATTTATGAACGGGATCGTGTAATTATAAATTTGAGAGATTAAGATGATAATTTTTATCATTCCATACTGATAGACACTGCTTTCATATCAACACAATCGTCCACAATTAGCCGCAAGCGATAACATACTCATTAAAATATGTTAAGTGAAAATGATGTGATTTAACTATAAGATTTTGAGAAAAATTTTAAAAAAATGACAAATAAATAAATAAATAATAAAATTATAGTTCATATAATTTTACATCAGATCAACTTGGAAGAAGTATATTATGTTAGTTATGTTTATCTTATGTCCAAAAGTATATTAGATATTACGTAATTATTTCATTTATTATGAGTAACTAATTCCCTAATCCGGGAATTAGGTAGTATTCAATGGTTACTATGCTTGTGTAGTTATATTGTGATTTCTCTGCCTTGTTAATCTGTTGTTAAGTGCTTAACACGATTGAGGAAGTCGCGAACCTTTAATTGTATCTTTAGAAATTGTAATGAATCGGGAGAGGATCATACCTTTTGATTTCATCTTACATTTATCTAAATATATATTATAACTCAAGCATTACATATTATTGAAATGTTAAATTATGAAAACTCATTTTTGACTAAAATTCAATTATTTTATATGTTTTTTTGAAAATTAATGTATATTACTTAATATAATTTAATAATTTCACAATACCGATTAATAATTTATAAATTGATTATAACATATATGGACAAATATACTGTTTTTCATAATTAAAAAATTATATAAAGGTAATATACAAGACTACAAATGATAATTTTTAAAATGTTAAGTAGTGTTTATATATTTAAAGTTTCATTTATCAATCGGGTTAAATGGCAGTTAAGTCACTCAACTGACTCAAAACTTTCAGTTGAGTCATCCAACTCAAAAAACTTTCAATCAGGTCACTTAACAAATAAAACCTTTCAATCAAGTCATTAAGCACGTTAAAAACTTTCAATCAAGTCATTAAACACGTTAAAATCATGTCATTAAACACGTCAAAATCAGGTCATTTAACATGTTTTATGACCTGATTGAAAGTTTTTATTTGTTAAGTGACCTGGATGAAAGTTTTTTGAGTTGGATGACCCAACTGAAAGTTTTCAGTCAGTTGAGTGACCTAACTGCCATTTAACCCTTTATCAATCTAAATTATGTGACATAATGCATCATTTTAATGTATTATATAAAATATGTAGTATCATAATTTATAGTCAAGTAATAATACGACGGGTTATTACTAATAATAATTAATAATTCTATAATATTTATGATCTAAAAAATCATATCTTATTTTCATCTAACATTACATATTTATCACGTTATTTTTTATAAACAACATAAATCTTATTTTTAAAGATCTACTTTTTAAACATAAATTCAAAAGTTTTTCTACATTTTTAAATTTTTATCTTTCTTATATCAATTATATATTAAATCGTTCAAAGCCTAAATGGTTGGTCGACCAAAATCTCTGATTTAACTCACATTTTTAATTTTTTGTAAACCTAAAATTATATGATCAACTTATAATTATGTTTGATTTTATAAATAGAATATAAATATTTATTGAAACACAATCTTAGTGATAGATAGATAGAATTAAGAGGGTGATGACCCAGAATACCCACAAATTAAATACACATAACCAAAATATCCACCGCCAGTCAGCGCGATCCTAAATACCCACGGGACACGCTACTGGTGGTGGAGCATCTTCAGACACGCTACTAGGAGTGTAGTGTCGCTTAGACATGCTGGTGGAGAAGGCGTATTGCTTGGTCATGTTGGTGGGCGGAGGTGAACAGTAGCTTGAGATACACAACTGTCAAATGCGCATCTTAAGATACGCATTTGCCAGTTGCGTATCCATCGTCTTCTCCAAAATCAGAGAAACACAAGCTGGCGATTCCGATGGCGAAAATCACAGAAATGCCCCGTTCACAGCCTACAGGTACTTTCCCATAACGTGTTATACATCATTCGAATCGTCTTTCGACGATCTACAATCCTATACCTATCTTAAATCATTTGGTTTGCCGGAATTTAAACCCCCAAATCGAACCATCTCTTCTCCCTCATTTTTTTGGACGACCTCGTATGTGCCCCTACGGGGCAAGATTCGATAAAATAAATTAGGTAAAACGAAGAGGAAGCAGTGGTGGTTGGTTTGGTGTGCTCAGATACGGTGGAGGTGGTCGGAAAGAGGCGGAGAGAGGCGGAGAGATTGGATAGATTCGAGAGAGCTGGGAGAGATGAGAGAGGCGCACTGATTGCTACAGTACTTCATACACGCTACATGCAGTAGCGTGTCTCGTGGGTAGTCAGGGTCGATCCTTCCGAAAATCAGTATTTTGGGCCATGGGTACCTCATTTTGAGGTATTTTGGTCATTTTCTCTAGAATTAATATATAATAGATTTTTTGTATCTTTAAGTTCTGCGAGTTCGATATATTCAATTGACCTAATTATTATAGATTTGTGTTCGATTTTCATCGAGAATGTGATTCTTGTTTGCATTTTTGTATTAAGTTTAATAAGAGATATAGTTTCATTTAAAAATATAAAAAATAACAATTGTAACATAATTGATATCCATTGAATTGTAAAAAACTACAAAATATTAAAAAATAATGACTGAATGTATAGTTATATATACACAAACTAAAAAAAGGGAGTTATATAAAAATATAAACCAACATTTTATATAGTTATATATAAAATTACGAAAATTGGAAAAAAACGGAATTACATAAATAATGTAAACAAATATTAGATTCATTCAAAAGTTATAACAAAAGAATTAAATAGAAGAGAAGAAGAAGAGGTGATTAATCTAGTAAGATTTTGAAGTAAACTCAAGAATTAATGTAGCACACTTGGTTATGACATGAGATTCTTGAGCGGAGGTAAAAGGTTCGATTCTCATTGAATACACAAAGGAACATGTTTTTAGTATAAATTATAAAATGGTGGCACTTTTGTAATTTTTTAACTTGAAAGGGTAAAATGGACATTTCATAGCCATTTTATTGGCAATTTTTACCCTTATGTTCTCTTATTATATATATTAATAGATTTATAATTATGTATACTTAATCATAATTAAATCTTCGTTCTTAGAGAAAAGTATATAAAATAACGAATGTACGTCGTTGTATTGATATGAATACAAAAACGAAATAAAATATCGAGATATTTATTTTGACGAAGAACATTAGTTTTGATATCGAGAGTGTTCATTTACGAATGTTTAAGTTTAACCAGAGACGGCTCCAAAGTGAGTTGCCCTAGGCAATATAAGGATTACATTTTCCTCGCATGATATATACATTATTTAATGTTAATAAAATTTTAGTAAAAATATTATCACACTCTTTTATTTTTCATTCAATATTATTGTTTAAAATTTTATATCGTATAAATTTGAGATCGAGAAAAATTCGATTAATTTTGGTACTTTTTTTCAAATATAAAATATTTCGTGTCTTACTTGTTGATTGTTGCCCTCTTTTCAAATATTTTTATTAATAAAAGCATTTTTTTATAGGAAATAAGTTTTTTTGAAAAACAATTTTAAAAAATTAAATTAAAAATCTTTAAACTATTTTAGTTGAATTTCACTTACGAGCTCTGAATCGACTATTCAACCGAGAAAAAGTCTCATAAGAGTTTTTGTCAATCCAACTCAACCGACATGCATCAACCCGCTATTATCGTATTAGCAACTGATCAAACAATCAATCTCAAATTCGAAATATTCGAGACCAAAATTTATGTCTGGTTCACTACACCATAGAATGGATACAGCAACGTCTGAAATACGTTGCAATATGCCCTAAATTCGTTGCAATAGGGTCTATGGCAACGATTATTGAAAAATCGCGCGTAAGGTTTGCCCTGGTTGCCATAGGTACCTTATGGCAACGAATATAGTACCATATTGCAACGTTGTATTATCGTTGCAATTACGGTATATGGCAACGATTTATGGCTATAGCAACATGTTTAACACCATTGCAATATCTTGGAGGACAGATGGCTTACTTTTTGTAACGATTTTTTGTGTGTTAATTGTTGCAATACATGGACTCATGTAGCTCTAAGGCAACTTATATATTCCCAATTGCAACGAATTTTGAATCAAATGCAATCAAATATTTTAAAGAATATGACATATATGGCAACATTTATGTAACTATTGCAACGCTGAATAAAAAATTGGCATGACCTTTAGATTTTATAAACATCCACCAATTTTAATTGGTATTTCATAACCAACCAACCAAAGTTCAGTTCCAACATCAGTTCCAACATCAATACACAAAATGACCAAGTTCAAGCAAAATATATAACTAAGTTCAAAAGATAATCTAACTTAGTAATACATAATTAATAGAGACCAATTTAGTGGTCGGTTAAACATTGCATAAATTGAGTCATCATGGTGCTAGCGCTTCCTCCTCTTCTTCTTCCTCTTCAACTAGTGCATCAGTCTCATCTTCATCGTCAACAGTAGTAGCACACGGTTCTTTTGCATTGATATTGAGAGTTGGATTCTTCTCGGCCAATTTTGCAAGAATATTTTCCAATTTCTTGTTCATTTTGTCCTCCATTTCTGCAGCTAACTCATCTCTTAGCTGTTTAAGTTGTGCAGAATTTTTGATGTCAATTTTTGACATATCTTTCTTTGTTTTCCTGGTTCTCCCACTCCTGCCAACCAGCCAATTTGGTCCATGAGTTGCAAAATTCAGTTCAGGTCCTTCCCCTAGTTCTTGCTGACCCTCATCACCATCCGAACCTTCACCCTGCCAATATTCCAAGTAATCTAGAATGTAGAATTAAAAATGAGAATTCACGATATTTGATTTTTTAACTATAAGTTTGTAGTACAATAATTTGAAAAAAAATCAACTAATGTGTTACCTCTGTATTATGACCCTTGCGGGTTTTAGGATAAATTCGGCCTTTTCTGGGTGTTGTAATGCTTGCAGTTTTCTTTTTCTAGCATTAAAAAATAGAGTGAGCCGGAAAGAAATTATGTTAGTCATCAATTTTCACAGAAAATAGATAAATTGATTATGAAACAGAATTATTAATGTCCCTAATTACCATACCATTTCTTTACCGATCTGCGCTAAACTTGTACGACCAGCAGTGTGTGTATCAGTAACTTTTTTCCGATTTACTATATTCTTTCCAGCCCTGGTCTGGACACTCTCATCACCCCAGTATTGAAGCAAAGCCCTGAACTGTTCCAATGGAATTGTTTGAGGCCTGTGTTTTAACATATCCTCATCATTGTCGTATTTGCTATAATATTAAGCCTTGACACGACTTTTGTGAAGCCTCCATAACTCAGCCATAGTCCGAAGTGACCAGTCCTTACCTTCATCGGGAATGATATGTTAGGCCGAATACACAATTAATAATCAACTTTGTATGAGAGTTTAACAAGTAAAAGCGTTTATGCACTTAAAAACTTCTTGTATTACAAACCCTCTTCGTGATGTCAAATATCACAAAGAGCTGCTAGGTTACAATAAAAATAATTCGTTGTACGATACCCTTCTAGGGTTAACCTAACTGTATTTATATATCATACAGCTACAATACAATCTCTAATTGATATTCCTAATAATCAGCTATACAATGATATCAATTACAGATTGTCACTCGTCTCCTATGTCAACTCGATCTCTTTGATAGCTATCCAATCTTCAAAGATATCGCTTCCATAATAAATCTTCAATCACTGTTGACCAGTAGACGCTTCCTCCAGACAGAGTTTGACAAACTCTGTCGAGCTTCCACCTGTCAGAGTTTACACTAAACTCTGACTGCTTCCAGCTAAACTCTGATAATTCACTGTAACACTTAAACACTGATTAAAACACATCAATTATATTTAACAATCTCCCCCAACTTGTTCATTAGCAAAAATGCACAAGTTAATGACAATAATTGATGATGTCAAAACAAATAAACAAATACAGTGTTTACACAAATTCAGAGTTTAAACTTTTACTTAACAAGAACTACAGAGAATAAGAAAATTCTTACAGACCTTAATCTCTTATCACTTCAAGATCTGGCATAGCTCTGAGATAATCTATGAGCAATCTTCTTTCTGCATTTTCAAGCTCAATCTTCATAACTTCTTTAATTTCTCTGAGCTGAGGATCACTCTCATCTATCTGATAAATAGCAGCCCTAAGATCATAAATTTTGTTCCTTCTCATCTCATTTCCCAGTCTGATAAACTTGACTTTTTCTGACTGTGAATTGAAGTCAAGTACTGTAACTCCCAAATCAGTCTTTAACTTTACAGTACCTTTCTTCATTTCAATGAGATTTCCTTTGTAATCCATGTACTTAGGAACATATCTGCTATTATATTTCTCTCCTCTGATCGCCAGATTCTGAATCATTCTCTGTCTGAGCACATTAGCAACTGATTTAGTCCTTTGACTATTCACCTTGAAAAGATACAGAACATACTCTAGTTCTTCCCAATATTTCAAGTCAATATCATTCTCACCAACTTTAAATATCGTCCCATCAGCCATAAAGTACAAGAGAAAATCCTTGTTTAAACTCTTCTGATGAACTAACTGTACTGATTCCAGTCTGTCCAAACTCTCTTGAGGAACACCACGACCTGGAACAGCCAGTGAAGAAGGATCTCTAGGACCAGTATATTGCCTTTTATCTCTGTGTGAACCTAGTCCACCCTTATTATTTCCAACTTTTCCAGACAAAGCTCTTCCATCAGAAACATTCATAGAAACTCCAGATAATACATTTGGATCATGAATTGTTCCTTTCCCAAAAACTGATTTCAACTGAGAAGAATGTAAAGGTGTGATCATTGCTTGTGATACAACAGAAGTTGTAACTTTCTTCTGTGAACTTTCTCCTTCAATGCCTTTTAGCTTGAGTTTAGCTTCTGCTGCCATTGCTTCCATTGAAAACCGAGATCTTTGACTAACCTCAGCCCTTTCTTTGATCACAACACCTTTAACAACAGGTCTAGGAGCTTTTCCTCTTTGTACCTTACCAGACTTTAAAGCTTTGAGATGTTCTTCTTGTAAACTCTTTTCTTCAGCTTCAATGTCCTCAATCGTGACTCCTTCCTCATTCTCTTCAATAAACAGCTTAGCAGCCAATTCTTCATCAGTTTGTGGATTAGAAGGTAACAACAAACTCTTGGTCTTTGAAGTACCTTGAGTATCAGTATTTCTCCCAACAGACTGTGATTTAGATGACTTGCTAGTTCTCAGAGTTTGAACCTCTTCAGCCTTGTTCTTTCCTTTACTACTTGCCCCTCCATCTCCAGCACTATCCCTTCTGACAACTCTCTCCCCCTTTTTGACATCATCGGGCATAAGAATAGATGTAATTAACTCCAAGGAGGTAGCAATAGAATCAATTTTAGCAGATAAGTCAGACTGATTCTCTTCAACTTTACTCAGCCTGGCAAAAAGATTGTCTTGAGCTTTAGAGAATTTTGTAGTCACAGGTTTTGAGTCTCTTTCCATTTTCATTTCTCTAGCTACAACCTCATTTCGCAAAGCAGTGATTGCCATTGTAGTATCATCAAATCTTCTATCCAGAGTTTTGACTTGAACTACAGTTGCTTTCAAGCAAGAAAGAATCTCTGGATTGGAGATAGTATCAGCATTTTGCTTAACAAAATCAGCTGCTCTTCCTCGTGGAAAAATACAATCCTCTTTGTACCATTCAGCAGCATTCTTTGCAAATTGTGCTCTCTCAACTTCATGAGAAGTACAAGGTTGAGTGAAAGGTGTATGTTTATTGTCTGTTTGTACTGGTGTACTCGGAGAAGAATCAGAGTTTGCACTACTTTCACCTTCAGGTTCAACACATGTAGCTTTAGCATGTTCATCTTCAGCCATAGTTTTAGCAATTTCTTCTGTAGGCTTGTCAAGATTTTCTCCATGTTGCTCAGGCTCAGCAACTAGCAAAGACTGAGAAGTAGCCTTGATTGCTTGATCAATTTCATATCCTCTTTCAACAGTTTGGTGAGCATCAGATAATAACTCAGTATGAGATGCCACAGCTTCAGAAAGAACAACCGTAGGTTGATCAGCTACACCAATATCAGAGATAAGATCAGAGAATGGCATAAATGAATCAAGAATATCATTTATTGGAGAAAGGCCATCTCTAGCATCCTCTTCTGCAGGCATTTTGTCCTCTGCAGTCACTTCATCCTCTGCAGGTATTTCAACCTCTGCAGGTATTGCACCCTTCTCAACTTCAACAGGAGGTGTTTGCTGTGAAACTACCTCTGGAGCATCAATATCTTCATCCACAGAATAAGAGAGTACCAGTTTTCTTCGCTTTGCTAGAGGTACATTATCTGAATCCTCTTCACTAGATGGTGGAGTTTGTTCTACCACTGAGAGTGATTTAGGTATGTTTGCCGTTTGTCTTATTCTTTTCACTCTTCTAGTATAAACAGCTCCAGGAGATGTCTGTTTTGATTTCTTTTGTGTCTCTTTCGCCTGCTTTAGACTTGCACGTCGTTCAGTAATTGCCTTCTTAACTCTTTATGCTTTAGACTGTGATTCTGGTGGAGATTGTGATGATTCAGAGTTTGTTTGTGGAATGTGTGAAGATTGTTTTGTAGGTGCTGAGTGAGTAGGTGATGTAGGTGATTCAGTGTTTGGTTTTTGAGTACGGTCAATGTTTAGTGGTTCTGGTTGAGGTTTAGGGTGTGGTTCAGGTTGTTGTTGTGGTTGTGGTTGTGGTTCAGGTTGTTGTTGTTCTTGTGGTTGATTGAGAAAATTTTGCAGAGCAAGTGGCATGACAAAAGCAGGAAGATTAGCTTTTCCAACATCCTTGTTAGTCATGTCATAGAATATTCTCTTATTGACTCTAAAAGGATCAATTTCATCTGTATCAGCAATTTCGAGACCAGGTACACAAGCATTGAACAGCATTTGACAAAAACGAGCATAATAAACAGTAGTAGATTCTGATAGTTTATCACCTAAGTTCATCAGAACATATCGACCAAAATCAAAATTAGTACCATAGAGTAGAGAATACCCGATTTGGAGACTGTCTATTGGAATGGCATCCCAGTTGGTGACTTTCTTCTGGAATGTCCTTGTTATGCAATCAAAGAAAAAATTCCATTCCTTCACTACACCATATATGGTCTTTACCAACACCTAAAACCAGTGTTGGCATGTAAAATGTAGCCTTAGATGACTTAATTTTAATGTAAGCCAACATTATATCTTGATGTTGCAATAGATGTTAACATATGTTACCTTAAGTATAATTAGATTAGCAAAGCCAACACTTGTAAGGTGTTGCTCTATATGACCAAAAAAAAGTGTTAAAAAGGGGGGAAAATAGATATTTTGGGGGAGGAAAGTGAAATTTTAGTGGGGGGGATTGAAATTTTGGGGGACCGCGAAAATTTTACTTACGCAAAATACACTCCCTCAAAACACAAAATACACTCTCTTCTCTAAACAGTCTCTCTCTCTCTCTCTCTCTCTCTCTCTCGTTCTCTCTTCTCTCTGCTTCTCTATTATCTCTCGTTCTCTCTTTATTTCGAAAAAACCTAATTCATTTATGTGTGTATGATATTTGTAGATTAATTTGAAGCTCTTGTTGTGGATTTCTATAAGGTAATCTCATTCCCTCTCTACCTCTTATTTCTCTCTCTATCTCTCTCGTTCTCTCAATGTCTCTCTCGTTCCCTCTATCTCTCTCTGGGTAGCAAATTTGATGCTAGTTGTGTGGTTCGTGTTAAATTAAGATTTGTAAACCCTAAAATTTGGGGATTTTTTTTAATTTTTTCAATTTTTTGAAAAACCCTAATTTCAGTATTTTAAAATTTGGGGATTTTTAATTTTGAGTATTTTTCAGCATTGAATTTGTTTTTTTCTTTATATTTTTCAGTATTTGTTTTTTAAGCAGTATGAAGCAGAGGAAAAAGCTCAAAGCGATTGGGAAGAGAAGTTCAGAGAAATAAACAGTCGTACACTGGTTTGTCTTGCTGCCTTCAACTAAGTTACATTGTCTTACATATTTAAATTCTATTTTTTTATGTAAAATGTGGTTTAAGTTATGTAAAATAGGTGTAAAGCACCAGTTCTTGAACATGACCGCTTTTTTTTTGGATACCAAATTATTGGTCTTCTAAATCTTCTTTGGATTCCAATGTTAATTTGGTCACTGGCTTGGTTTGCAGTTGACAACGATGTCATATTGCACTGAAATTACACCATATAGTATGCACCCAAATGCCAAATCTATAATCTATACTTTATTATTATAACTGGATCAGAGACCTTTGGTAGTTCGGTCGTTCATTTTTAATTTCGGCAGTCAACTCATTATTAAACATTAAAGTGTTTTTGTTTTTCTAATCTATTTAAGGTTAATTATATTATAATATCCATGTATGTCTATTTAAAATTTACTTTCGTCCTGTCACAATTTCAGTTTCATATTCCATATATGTTAGTTTAGAATAAATATTGTAATATAGTTATAGTGCACAGTGCTTTATAAAATAAAACTGATTTGGCTTTGGTTGTGAGGGAGGCAAACTATGTTCAAAGTGAGTAAATGGATTAAATTTTGGGACATTCTTTAAAATTTCTTAGTATATTAATCTGGTACCATAATTTGATAAGAACAGTATTCTTTTTAACTTGTATTGATTAATTGAACTCTCATTAAATTATTTTGATAATAAGGCCATGGGAGCAAATCATTTAGGAGGCATAGGCTTACAATTTTTACTCTCATGGTCAACTTTATGCAAATTATAGTACAATCACTCATTCTCAAGCTCAGTTAAATTCAACTTCTGTCCCCAGTGAACAATTATATTGTACATACAATAATTTACATGTTCCTTTTAATGATTGTGCATCTACAGCTGTTGCGAGTGAAGTAATTGGAGAGTTAGGGTTATTTGGTAATTGAATTGATGCAGTTAGGCTTTTTTTTCCTAAAGCTTTGAATCGAGCATCAAACTGTTTTCTTTCTTGTTGTGTTCATATGTTGGAGCTCACATGTGTCTGTGGGTTGGTGTAGACATGTTTTTATCTTAATAATGCATGTTGTATATTATGTTCTGTCAATTAAATTACCGCAAAAACATATGAAACCTTGAAACTAATGTTATTACTTTGAATGTTTTGTAATACAGACATGAGTTTAAAAATAACCATGGGGAATGGATAAAGTCTGAGAAGCCTAGTCTAGACACTGTTGTGACAGCACGAATGCATGATAGTCTGGATATGACAATTGCTGAAATTGAAAACATCCAGAGTGTGAGGAATGAATTGAGATCGGCTCTAAATGCTCTTTTGAAGGTATGTGCTTAATTTAATTGGAACATTGCTCTATGTTAAAACAATATTCATATTCTGTTATTACTAAGTATAGTCCAAGTTGTTCCATTGGAAGTAGAATTTCAGCAACTAGAAGCAGTTGCATTAGCATGTTTGTATGGTTTTAAATCAAGAGTAGGAGGGTGCTGGAGTCTTATAGCTTCTTAAGGAGTTGTCTATTATGTTGTATGTAATCAGTACTGAGCAATGCTTATTATGATTTTTGTTATACGTATTGTGATCTTAAGACATATTTTTCTTCTTTCTAAAGGTATTTGCTTCTTCTCATTCTCTCACTTAGTTACCATTTTGACTTTAGTTTCTGTGTTATTTTTGTCTCTTTCACTTCTATTTCGTCACCATTTCAAGTTTCTGTATTTGTTTATGATGACTGTAGTTTCTGTGTGATTATGTGCTCTTTGCTGTACAGACAAGTTAGCATTTCCTAGTAAAGGAGGACACTCAATGCTTCATTTGTGCATTCTGTAAATGCCAATCTCACTTACATCTAGAAGACAATTTTCCATGTATTCTCGAGCATTGCTCTTATTTCTTCCTCTGGCTGCATCTGTAATTAGTAAATACACTTCGACACAAGTAAATAGAAACAAGTAGACCCAGTATGCCCAACTTGAAACACGGTCAGTGGAGTAATCAACATTTAGTAAGTTACAGTAATCTATAACTTAAAACAAAAAAAATTAGTACAGAGTACTTGTATTTTTATTTAAGGGAATGGAATGGTATGGATTACATGTTTGGTTGTGACTTGTATTTGTACAACTTTCTTTATCTAAGTCTAAGTGTAGTGTATAATATTGGCGTTTACCAATTGATACCCATTATTATATTGGATATCAAGCCTCTATTGTATAACATATCAGGTGATCAATCGACCTTAGACCTTCCTGTTATTAACTAATGTGTGCTTAGAATTAGTGAACAAACTTTTTTTTTTGTTGCAAAGTTTGCTGTGTAATTTGTTCTATATTGACTTCTATCTATAGCATTTATTGATGCATGCAAATAGGAACAAATGTGATCCTGTTAAGTTATTAAAAATCAGGTTAAATCATCCTGATATTTGTTTGCTTCATATGGGTTTGTTTATTTTGCTGTTAACTTTTGGATTGACATTTTATAGGATGACGCCATACTAGTGATCCCATCAGTTTTACATCCTCCTCCAAAACTTGGCGCGAAGGAGATTTCATCAGAAGACTATCTAATTCATACATTTTCTTTGATGAGTTTAGCTAGCATGTCGGGTTGTTGTCAGGTTCTCAATCTCAATCTTAGTCCACCTGTTATGTGGCATTACAAATCTGTCTTGTCAGATTTTTTAGCATTTTGCCTAGATTGATATTTCTGCTTGGCTATAATGATGTCTTGAACAGCTTTCTCATCTATTTTTCTCCTCTCTTGTTGTAGGTTACTATACCAATGGGATTACAAGACAAGTCTCCTGTTTCCGTTTCGTTCATAGCTAGGCATGGAGGTGATCGATTTTTACTGGACACCACAAAATTGACAAGTAAAATGGGACAAAGATTGTATCCGTTGTGCAGTTTCTAATGTTCTAGTTGCTAGGTATACTTTAGATTTATATTGTATTGTATGAATAAACGAGGAAGATTTGACTTATAAGTAGTGATCTTGCTACTTCATGTTTTTTTGTAAGTTATTGATATTTGGAATTTATTTCAATTTTAACGAAGTAATTTTAGTTTCTAGTTTTTATTAGAATTTGGATTGGCATTGTCAATTTTATTGTATTGTATTCATCTAACAAAAAAAAATGGTGTTGCTAAAATATGAAAAGCGTTTAATAAATATATGTTGCCAAAGAAATAATGATGTTGCTAAATAATGAACAAAGTGTTGCTAAAAAACAAAGTGTTTGATGAACCAATGTTGCAATAAGAAAAAATCGATGTTGCAATAGGTCTATTACAACATCCCATTTAGTGTTGTTATACACTCGAAAGTGTTGGCATAGATGACTAATGCAACATCTATAGCGATGTGGCCGTAGGGTGGCAAAAGTGTTGGCTTACCCACCTAAGGCCACACGAGCAGATCCAACACCGCTAAAATTGGAAAAAGTGTAGCCTTAGACCAATTCTGGGCTTATGGCAACACTTTTCAGGCTTTTTTACACTATTTTTTAGGTGTTGCTAAAGAGCATATATGGTGTAGTGCTTCCTGAGATTTGGTCTCTTTATACCGCCAAGCTTGTCAAGAGATTCCATGTAACCTATCTCTTGTAGCATCTCTCTCAAATAAGTTTCATTAACCAGAGTATAAGAAGTATGTGTGTCAAACCCCATTCTATCTCTTACAGTCTGTGGAGTAATCACATAATCTTGTTCTTCATACGTGAAGATGATGTTAGGAGTCCCATTCTCTCCTCCATCCACATAAACTGAATTCTGCCAAAATGTAGCAATTTGAGATGCAGAGAGAGTTTCAGGTCCTACCAGAGCTAGTCCAATCTCTGAATCTCTCAAGAAGTTCTGCATTAGATGAAACGGTTCTGGAACGCGTTCATGATAGAGTGGAGCTTCATAGTTGTTAGGAACAAACCGTAAACCAAGAGCAGTGAATGCTTTAGAAGCCATTGAGTTAAGAAATTTGCAAGAATTTCCAAGAGATATGTATGTAGGAAAGGTGTTTGCGAGAGTGCCCAAGTGAAAAATGAGAGAACTGTGAGATGTAAGAATAAAACACAACCGTTTGGACACAAAAGTAATTAGAGTAATTAAAAACCCAATCTCTTATGTAGACAAGCACTCAATCAGTTCCTAGATTAATGTGTAGTGGGACACGATAATGTGTGAGTGGGACACATTAATGGGCGAGTGGGTCACGTGCGTTTATTTTTAAGAAGAGTATTTTGCAAATTAAAACATTAAAATATTTGATTTAAACAAAAATCAAATAATACTCTCTTAAAATATCTGGACCCAATTAAAAACAGAATATGAAGCGTTTACCTGTTGCCTTTAATAACCAGAATACGAAGCGTTTAAGAACTTCATTCTTACCCATCGCTATTTAAGGCCTAGAGACTTGCTCAGATTAGTTCATTAAACTTTTAACCTTTCAGTCTCCCCTGTAAAATCACAAACCCTTCAAACCAAACACTTTGAAAAACAATGGCCAACCTTACCATCAAAGAAAAGAACCTTCATCTTGTCGAGAATAGGGACATCTTCAGCTATACGCGTGAAGAATTTGAAGCGTTTGAATGGGAAAGGCAGCTTGAGACGCTGTGGCTGCAAATGGATGCTGGTCTGGAAGAGATCGAGAGAGAGAAACCTGCAAGGGTGATCGACATCGATGCTGCTCTCCAAGCAACATTGGCATGGCTCTCCTCGAAGGCATCCTCATCCAACACCACCAACCATTGTTAATGAATATGTCAGCAAAAATAACCTTATCCCTTCAACTTCCACCCAAATAAAGTGGCAAAGATGGGATCTGGGAATTTTTGCTAACAATGGACTGGTTTGGACTGACCTTTTATTTTCCTGTTGAATAGATTAGCAGATAGAGAGAACAAAAAGATGTAATATGTGCTTGTAATCTCTTTCTTATTATCAATGAAAAATTATGTTTCTCTAATCTTATTCATTGTGTTCTGCAGCTTTTATTTATGTTTTATGAACTGTTCTTCAAGAAAATAAATCAAGAAGAGAATATGAAAACTAATTAAAGTAATCATATAAAGAACACATTCATCAACAATCCACTGATTAACAGTTGTCAAAATCCCTATTTACTCCAAGATTTTCATAATTGTCCAAGTGAAAATTTACCTTAGAGTACAAATCACGAATCAACAGCGTTTGTCAATTCTCCAACTTTATCACCGAAACCCTTTCATAAATTGCACAGTTGTGAATATATGTGTGTGTGAAGCAGAGTTTACTAAATCAATTTTTAGAGCATCTAATTTTTCATAAAATCCATAAAGTAAATCAATAAACACTGGATGCACAAACTGTCATAGTAAACACTCATTGTATGATGAAAGCTAAACTCTGAAGTAATCAATCTATATACAGTAACTTTTTATTTTATACCCCCTTTATATACATTTCTTTTTCTTTTTTTTTCTTTTTTTTTAATTTTTATTTTCATTTTTTTATTTTTTATTTTTATTTTTATTTTTCATTCCAGTAATCAGAGGTTGGAACCAGTCACCAAAAATTCAAAAATTTTAGCCCTTATCATTTTGATAAGTTCCTGGGTCATCCTAGTATTTAACTAGTCACCAAAAATCAGAGAATTTTAGCACATATTATATACCAATAGGTTCCTGGGTCATCCTAGTATCCAACATAATTTCAAAGGAGTATAACAACCTATATACATTTTCTTTGGGGTATTGCAATAAGCATTTTATTCTACCAGAGTATAACTAACAGAGTTTAGAGTTCATCAACATCAGTAGTTTTTCTTGTAAGGTAATGCACACAGTATTTATAGACTCAGAGTTTAGGACAAAATAAACTAAGAGATGCTATAAATATGAGCCAGTATCATGCTGTGTTAACTTTCTGCACAATCTAAGATTAGATCACAATAACTCAAAAAGATTCATGATTAATTGCTGAGAATCATGCTTCATACATATTTCTTCATTGGTGTTTTCATTCAGACAAAAATCAACTCAGAGTTCACAGAGTTTATCAAACTGATTAACAGTGAATGACATATAGGCATGCTGACAGAGTTTAACAGAGTATGCATAACAGAGTTTAATCAACAGAGTTCACTTAGCATTTAACCAAACGGGAAATATGAGTAATACACCACATAAGTAAAATTTGAATCTAACCAACATTCCTAGTCAGAACCAGAGACCATTCCTAGTTCATTGACCAGTCTTGTAAATGTAGCTTCACTCAATGGTTTAGTGAAGATATCTGCAAGCTGTTGTTCTGTAGATATAAAATGTAGTTCAATATTCCCTTCTTCCACATGTTCTCTGATGAAGTGGTACCTTATGCTGATGTGCTTGGTCATTGAATGCTGTACTGGATTACCTGTCATAGCAATAGCACTTTGATTATCACAGTAAATAGGAATTTTACTATACCTCAAACCATAATCCAGCAATTTATTCTTCATCCATAAGATCTGTGCACAACAGCTACCAGCTGCAATATACTCTGCTTCTGCTTTAGATGTGGAGATTGATTTCTGTTTCTTGCTGTACCAGGAAACAAGTCTGGCACCAAGAAATTGACAACTTCCACTTGTGCTCTTTCTGTATATTTTACAGCCTGCAAAGTCTGCATCAGAATACCCAAGTAGCTTGAAATCTGATTCTCTGGGGTACCACAGACCTAATGATATGGTGCCCTTGAGATACTTGAAGATTCTTTTCACAGCTGTCAGATGTGGCTCTCTAGGATCTGCCTGAAACCTTGCACAAAGACAGGTTGCATACATGATGTCAGGCCTACTAGCTGTCAAGTATAGAAGAGATCCTATCATGCCCCTGTAGTTTGTCATATCCACTGAAACTCCTGTGTCTTTGTCCAATTTAGTTGCTGTTGCCATAGGAGTTGATGCAGATGAACAGTCAAGCATACCAAATTTCTTGAGAAGATTTCTGATATATTTTTCTTGATTTATGAAAATACCATCATCTGTTTGTCTCACCTGTAGGCCTAGAAAGTAACTAAGCTCTCCCATCATGCTCATTTGATATCTGGACTGCATGAGCTTGGCAAACTTCTTACAGAGTTTATCATTAGTAGACCCAAAGATAATGTCATCAACATAAATTTGAACTAAAAGAAGGTCACTTCCTTGATTGAAATAAAACAGATTTTTGTCAATTGTTCCTCTGTTGAATCCACTTTCTACAAGAAATTGATCAAGTGTCTCATACCATGCTCTTGGTGCCTGCTTAAGTCCATATAGTGCTTTATCTAGCCTGTAGACATAATCTGGATATTTGGGGTCCACAAATCCTGGTGGTTGTTCAACAAACACTTCTTCTTCAAGCTTTCCATTCAGAAAAGCACTTTTCACATCCATCTGGAACACTTTGAATTTCTTGTGAGAGGCATTTGCTAGAAAAATTCTGATTGCCTCCAATCTTGCAACTGGAGCAAATGTTTCATCATAGTCTATTCCTTCCTGTTGTGAATAGCCTTTTGCTACCAGTCTAGCCTTGTTCCTTGTGATAACACCTTCACTGTCAGTCTTGTTTCTGAAAACCCATTTAGTACCAACAATAGATCTGTTCTTTGGTCTTGGTACAAGGGTCCAAACTTCATTTCTTTCAAATTCATTCAACTCTTCCTGCATTGCTGTTATCCAGTCAGCATCTTGAAGAGCTTCTTCCACTTTCTTTGGTTCATTTTTGGACAAGAATGCATGAAACAGACATTCACTTGCAGTAGCACTTCTTGTTTTCACTTTTGCATCTGGATCACCAATTATCAAATCAGGTGTATGTGATTTAGTCCATTTCCTAGCAGAAGGCAAATGACTTCTATCAGCATGTGATCCTCCCCCTTGATCCATGCTCTCCTGATTTTGTTGTGATCTATCTTCGTTTTCTGAGACTCCCCCTGAACTTGGCTGCCCAGAGTCAGAATTTGAATTTCCAGAGTTTGAAGCATCAGAGTTTGATCCAGATTGTTCAGTTGACTCAGTATCAGTGTTTGAGTCTTCATCTTGATCATGCTCCCCCTCAACTGGTTCTCCCCTTTGTTGTGACTGAGAAGTTTCTCCAGTGTTTACCAGTAGAGGTTCAGAGTTTGTTTCAACAGAGTCTGTCAGAATTGTTTCATCAGAGTTTCCTTCATCAGAGTTTAAATCTTCATTTTCAAAATTCAGTTGATCATATTCATCTTTGTCTTCAAGTCCAGTTATCTTCTTATCATCAAAAGAAACATGTATTGATTCCATGATCACTTTAGTTCTCATATTGTAAACTCTGAATGCCTTTGTTGACAGTGGATAGCCAACAAAAATTCCTTCATCTGCCTTTAGCTCAAACTTGGTCAACTGTTCTGGATGAGTCTTCAAAACAAAACATTTGCACCCGAAAATATGAAAGTATTTCAGGTTAGGCTTCTTTTTCTTCACCATCTCATATGGTGTTTTTCCATGCTTATTGATCAGTGTTGCATTTTGAGTAAAACAAGCAGTTTGAACAGCTTCTGCCCAGAAATAAGTTGGCAATTTTGCTTCATCAAACATAGTTCTGGCAGCTTCAATCAAGGTTCTATTTTTCCTTTCAACTACACCATTTTGTTGTGGTGTACCAGGTGCTGAAAATTCTTGCTTCACTCCATTGTCCTTACAGAATTCTTCCATTGTTGCATTTCTGAACTCAGTTCCATTATCACTTCTGATGATTCTGATTTTGTTACTTGATCCTTTGTCCAGTAGCTTCACATGCTCTATCAGAGTTAATGCAGTTTCATCCTTCTTTGCTAGAAAATACACCCAAGTGAATCTAGTGTATTCATCAACAATGACAAAAGCATATTTCTTTCTTGCAATAGACATAACATTTACTGGACCAAAGAGATCAACATGCAGAAGATTATAGGGATCAGTGATAGAAAATTCTGTCTTGCTCTTGAAAGATGACTTCCTTTGTTTAGCCTTCTGACATGAATCACATAGGCCATCAACATTTAACAGAGCCTTTGGGAGTCCTCTTACAAGATCCTTTCTGATCAATTCATTGATGTTGTTCAAGTTCAAATGTGAGAGTTTCTTGTGCCATTTCCAACTCTCTTCACTAGACATTCTTGTAGACAGGCAAACAGCTTTTCCAACAGAGTCTATCAAAAGCTTGATTTCATAAATGTTGTTTTGCCTGTGACCAACTAGAACAACCTTTCATGTAGATTTGCTGATAAATTCACAATATTCAGGTTGAAAATCTACATGACATCCCTTGTCACAGATTTGACTCACAGATAACAAGTCATGCTTGAGTCCTGGGACATGAGCTACATTGTTGATGATGACATTTCCAAGATTAATATTGCCATATCCCAATGTTTTTCCTACATTGCCATCACCATAGGAAACTTTTGGGCCAGCCTTCTCCTCATAGTCTGATAGCAGGGCTTTATTTCCAGTCATGTGTCCTGAACATCCACTGTCCACGACTAGGGTTGCCTCCCTGTTACCCTGCAATCACAAGCAATTACTGAGGATTAGTTTTAAGGATCCAGACTTGCTTGGATCCTTTGGCATTCTTAACTTTGTTAGCTTTTGCAGCAGAATTAACATTATCAGAGTTTGAGCTAACAGTATCAGTGTTTACACTTGCAGTGTCAACTTTAACCCATTTCAGATTGGGTTTCAGTTCATAGTAATTATGATAGATAGCATGATATTCTCTGCAAGTATAAATGGAATGCCAAGTGCTTCCACAGTGTGTGCATAAAGTCTGTGGCTTAGTTCTAGCAAAATCCTTCTTTACCTCAGACTTTGTAGGTAAAGAATTTATATTTTTATTTTTCTTGCAGAGATTTGCAAGATGCTTAGTACTACCACAGTTATGACATGTCTTTCTTGGAGCATAACTAGCAAGCATTGGTTTATTTCCTGAAGTGATGCCTACTTTTCCATTTCTGTTCTTGTTTGACACTTTCTGTTTCTTAACAGATTTTAACTCCTTCAGTTTATGCTTGAGTTGTTTATCTGTCATTGAACCAATATTAACCTGTTTAACACTAGTTTTTACAGGTCCACTTTTAACAGCTTCTTTTTCATTCTCAGACAAAAATTTACTGGTTCCATGTACAAAATGAGTTCTGACTTTAACTTGATTTTGAAATCTAAGTTCATCTCCCTCATTATAACCTAGACCAACAGTGTCTGTTTGAAAAATCTGTTGAGTGTCCTTTCCAGAATTAGTCCAAGTCTTAATTTTATTATTTGCTTCCTCCAACTCCGACTCTAGTTGTTTATACTTCTGAAGCAAATTCTGTTCTTTACAAACAGCATCATCTCTCTCTTTCTGAACTTGTTGCATGTTTTCAAGTTTTTCTTCAACAACTTTATTTCTTACCTTTAGTTCAAAATTTTCAGCTTTTATCCTCTCATTTTCTAAAGTCTGATCCCTATAACTTATATGCAATGACTTAAGATAAATTCTTAATTGAGCAATGTCATCAATATTATAAGCATAGGTAGTTAGAGGTACCTGATTTTCAGAAGTTTCTGATTCAGTAGTAGCCATGAGAGCATAGTTCACTTCTTCATCAGAATCTGAAGTATCTGCCCAATCTCTGCCTTTAGTGTAGAGTACCTTTCCAGTTTTACCTTTTTTGCACTCAGGAGCATAGTGACCCATCTCCTTACACTTGTAGCATTGAATTTCAGACTTATCCTTCTTCCCTTTAGAATCTCTCTTATCAGACTTCCTGTAATTTTTCCTGTCTTCATTTGAATCCCTAGAAAACCTTTTTCCTTTCTTGAAATTCTTGAAGCCCATTTTCTTGAAAGTCTTCACCATCAACACAGCCATTTTCCTCATTTCTTCTTCATCATCCTCAGAGTCAGATGATTCAGAAGAGTTTGAATCACAATCAGAGTTTGGTGATTCACTTTCTGAATGTATGACCAAAGCTTTTCCCTTCATTTTCTTTCTTGATGCCTCTTTCTTCTGAGGCTTCTCTTCAACATTAAGAGCAACAGACTTTCCTTTCCTGCTTGATCTCCTGTTTCTCTGCTCCATTTCCAATTCATATGTTTTGAGCAGCCCATAGATTTCATCAATTTCTGTTTCAGCAAGATCATAGTTGTCTCTAATAGTGGTTGTTTTCACATCCCACTTTTCAGGTAGAGAAAGAAAAAACTTGAGATTCGAGTCTTCTAGATCATACTCTTTGTTGACCAATGACAGATCATTAATCAGTTTACAGAATCTATCAAATGTTTCTGTCATGGTCTCTTCAGGTTTAACCTCAAAATGCTCATACTCTTGTGTGAGTATGTTTCTCCTATTCTTCTTAATAGCCGCAGTTCCTTGACACCTGACTTCAAGAGCATCTCATATCTCTTTTGCAGTGGTGCAGTTAATGACTTTGTTAGATATAACATTGTCTAAAGCACTATGCAGTAAATGCCTAACTTTTGCATCCTTAGCAATTGATGATAGATCTTCAGGAGTCATGTCCTTCTTTTCCTTTGGAACCATTTTTGCTTCTTCACCAGCAACTGCAACAGATAGCTTTGTAGGATTGTGAGGGCCTTCATAAATCCTGTCAAGATATTCTGGATCTGTAGCCTCCAGAAACATAGTCATCTTGACCTTCCACATAGCATACTCTAATGGCCTGAGAATAGGAACCCTGATTGGTTCATAACGACTCACAGTAGTAGGAGCCTTTTCAGAAACAGTAGGTGTTGGTGGAGGGATTGCTGCCATGATTATTTTTGTGTTTGGATCTTAACCTGTAATAAAGTAACAGATTGGCTCTGATACCACTTGTTAGGCCGAATACACAATTAATAATCAACTTTGTATGAGAGTTTAACAAGTAAAAGCGTTTATGCACTTAAAAACTTCTTGTATTACAAACCCTCTTCGTGATGTCAAATATCACAAAGAGCTGCTAGGTTACAATAAAAATAATTCGTTGTACGATACCCTTCTAGGGTTAACCTAACTGTATTTATATATCATACAGCTACAATACAATCTCTAATTGATATTCCTAATAATCAGCTATACAATGATATCAATTACAGATTGTCACTTGTCTCCTATGTCAACTCGATCTCTTTGATAGCTATCCAATCTTCAAAGATATCGCTTCCATAATAAATCTTCAATCACTGTTGACCAGTAGACGCTTCCTCCAGACAGAGTTTGACAAACTCTGTCGAGCTTCCACCTGTCAGAGTTTACACTAAACTCTGACTGCTTCCAGCTAAACTCTGATAATTCACTGTAACACTTAAACACTGATTAAAACACATCAATTATATTTAACATGATATACTTTGTTTATAATATAAGTAAAACAGAAAACTGAATTACTAATTGAAAATTTACAAAAATCATTAGAAAATAGATCAATAAATAACAAATTCAGAAAAAAGAATACGGCATACAAGTGACCACATCTGCACATAAATTTATATTTAAGGTACCCCTGGACTTGCACCATAATTTAATTGAAAAAAGGAATGCGGCATATAAGTGATCGTCATAAAAAACTCAAAATTGAACAAGTACAACTTAAATTAAGAATGCGGGTTTTCACCTTGATAAATTTCCACCGACTATTTTTTCGATCATCAGGAACTACATACCAACTGATATAGTCAAGTGGCACACATTGTCTTGCCAGTGCCCCTTATAAACTACTATACTCAGATCTTATTTTGCTACTTTCAGACACTGGTTGAAGCTCACGATTCAAGGTAAGCACCGGTCTATCTTCTAGTTTTCTTGTGAAGACAGCACTCATTTTCGTAGGTCCTCTATGCCTCGTACTTTTAGTTTTCTCTAGGAGGAAGATAAAAAAATACATAATTATAAATTTAACTTTAGTACGTAATTCCAGTACATATGTTTAGAAAAAGTTATACCTTTAGCAAGTACAACTGTATCATCAACAATACCATTACCATCTACTGCTTCATCGTTACCATCTGCTGCTTCATCATTATGGTCATTATTCATATATGTTTCCATTTGCTCCTGTCGGGATTTCCGCAATGATAAATATGCAGCCATTGTATCGATTCCATCATTGTCTATCCTTGTTAATTGTTTGAACTGTTCAAGATCAGTAGGTAATGGCGGGGGAGGTGGTAAATTCTCTTCAACCATGACCTTGCAATAAAATTGATTGGTATTTAAACTTATATAAGGAAAATTAACACTTAGAACGAAAAAAAGCCAACGATCATAAAATGCAGAAAAATTCAAATATATTTATCATACCTTTGTACTCGCAGCATTCTTTACTGTTTGTGAACGGGTTGAACGAGTTGATGGTCCGATGGCAGCCTGGACTTTAGTGGTTATCTACGTAAACGTCAAAAATAGCATAAGATGACTCAATATTCATGGAAAATAGCATAAATAATTATTTAGCAGCCTTTCAAAAAAATATTATATAGCACCTTACTTGATATGAAGAGAAATGATAAAATATGTACCTTAGGGGCTTCGTTCTCTTCACTATTTGAATGGCTATCATGGCCCGGAACATATTCCCTATCACAACTTGCCCATTCCTCTTCAAGTGTTTTTTTTCTTAGTTTTGGGATTTTCAAATAACTCATCTACAATTTTCTTTAGTCCACTTTTCTCCAAGTACATTCTATTTTCTTCAGCTCTCCTCCTTCTTCTTTCTTCAAAATCCGCAACCTGAACATAAAATAGAACAGTAAATAACAAATTCAGAATAAGATTCAGAATAGAACAGTAAATTTATATTTAAGGTACCCTAGGACTTGCTTTTTTAGAGTTAGCATTTTCAGTCTCTGCATTTGCATTCTTTTTCTTATTAAATTTCTTAACATGTCTGTTGACTCCTTCAGCTCCTGTAGGTGGTCCTTCAGCTCTTGTAGGTGGTTCTTCAGCTCTTGTAGGTGGAACTGGAGGCCCTACCCTAGGTGCAACTTCTGTACTCTGTCCATCATTAACCAATTTGTTCCTTTCTCTCTGCTCTTGTTGAAGTCCTTGTACTTTAACTTTCTTGCGCTTTAACTGCAAATCTTTACCAAAAAAAGAAAAAATGATGAGAACATATAACGATGATCCTAATATACATGAGCTAGGCTGCAAAATAATAATTAAGTAAGATTAATTACCTTCAGGAACTGGAGGCCCTACCCTAGGTGCAACTTCTGCACTCTGTCCATCATTAGCCAATTTGTTCTTTTCTCTCTGCTCTTGTTGAAGTCCTTGTACTTTAACTTTCTTGCGCTTTAACTTCAAATCTTTACCTAAAAAGAAAAAATTATGAGAACACATAATGATGATCCTAATATACATGAGCTAGGCTGCAAAATAATAATTAAGTAAGATTAATTACCTTCAAGAACTGGAGGCCCTACCCTAGGTGCAACTTCTGCACTCTGTCCAGAAATCTTAGTAACCACCACACTTCCATCATCAGCCAATTTTTTCTTTTCTTTTTGCTCTTTTTGAAATCCTTGTACTGTCACAAACTTGCATTTCAACTGCAAATCTTTACATACAAAGAAAAAATGATAAGAACATATAACCATGATCCTAATATACATGAGCTAGGCTGCAAAAATATAATTAAGTAAGATATACCTTCAAAAAAATTTGTCCTTGGTTTTATTATAACATGAGGCTGCAATTGCTACACTGGCTCTATTGCTTTGTCAACAACAGTGTCAATGTAAAGATCTAAATACGCACCATCTGTTAAGCCTTGTATAAGTTCAATAGCTTCAGCATCGTTCTAACTAATTTCCAGCCCCCTCCAACTTTTTTGACATAAACTCCTCCTATTTCATTGTATCCAACATCATCCTTGACATAGACCATAAGTGCTGTGAATGAGAACTTATCAGAATTTATCTCGGTAGGGATCATTGTACATGTACCACATAAGTACTTAGTTTTAAGAAACTGTCCCTTGTGGTAAAACCTGAGGAAAAAATACTCTGTCATCCTGAAAATAAAATAGAACAATAAAAATTAATTAGGACATGAATTATTAAGGAACGTGGGCACATGAATGAAATTACTAAGGTGAATGTACAAGTACCAAGTATAAATAAATAGATCAAAGGTAATTAAATATGCAATTACATCAAACTAAAAATATGCACAAGTAAAAATGCAAAAAAAATACCAAGTAATACAGAGATTGTCACACGTCAAAATCAAAAAGAGCAAATCAAGTAGATCTTAACTTAATACCAAATCTCAGTACAATACAAGTACAAAAAGGAGTTACTCTACAAGTAACATCACATATGGAAATACAACATTTTAAGCAATAAAAATTTAAGTGGCAATTCATCCATAAAGCTCTTCCATTTCTTGCCCATCATCAACAAAAAGTTGTCGCCTCGGCACATCATCTCTGTACCAACTAAGATCTTCAGTTGTTCAATTCTCCATTTCAAAGTGTATCGGCATATCATGCATAGTAGGGCCACTGACTTCTTCAAGTACATCATTTCCTTGTTCAACATCAGTGTACTCCCTTGGCATTTTTTTAACAACATAATATAAGTTTTTTTCTGTACAATCTTGAATATAGAAAACTTGTTGCACTTGTGTGGCTAGAACATATGGATCCTCTTTATGATACACTCTATTAAAATTTACTCTTGTTAGCCCACAACAGTCTTTATCCTTTTGATACCAGCAGCAATTGAACAAAACTACGAGCAATGCACCCCAATAATCAACTTCAATGATTTCTTCAATCGCTCCATAGTAAGTTACATCCCCAACTATTGGATTCTGATCTTTTGAACTTGCAAAACTGGTGGTCAGGGCTGTCAAACAGACACCGCTATTTTGTGTCATGCACTTGCCATCTCTTTGATTTGTATGGAATCTGAACCCGTTTATTATATAACCGGTGTACTTCTTGGCTTCTCGTTGAGGCCCCCTTGCAAGACTTAATAATTCTGATGAACATCCTTCTCTTTTTTCCACTTCCTCCTGATAACGTGTATTTTATACACGTTTTGTCATTTATTCTCTGCATTTTTGTTAGTTTCGAATGTTGTCTTATCGATATTAATTATGTTTTTCATCTTTCAGTGCCTTATGCTTAATGGTTGAAAAGATGGATTATTTCGGGCTTGAAAGCAAAGATTATTCAAGAAGGAAGTTAGAAGATGCAAGCTCGCATTTCCATGAGGTTTTTATTGTATAATCTTGAAGATTTTGTCTCGCACGGGCTACTGCACGGCCGTGCAACAGGCTGTGCAGAGTGTTCTAAGTATTGCAGATTGGGTAGTCTTTTTCACGGGCTGCTGCACGGCCGTGCAGCAGGCCGTGCAACCCTGCTGTGTATTAAAAGAAGCCAAACCCTACATCTTATAATAACTTAACCTACATCTAACTTCATCTAACCTAGCCTCTTCAAGAACAAAAACCTAGGGTTAGTAAGAGTTGAGAGAAACATTAATTATTCATAATCTAGCATTGATTATGAGTAACTAACTCTATATATTTGGCTCAAGGAGGATCTCTTGTACTAAAACCCATTTTATTTAAGTAAGATCTATTTCACTCTATCTTAATTGCTTGAGTTGTATTGTTTATGATTTTTCTTGGAGATTTGTAAGTTGCTTCATCTTGCTCTTCTTGTAATTTCAATTGATAATTGTTTGTACTAATCCGTAATTGTTAGTGCATTCATTATAGTAGCACAATTTTAGTGTACCTAAATTCTCAAGCTTTAAGTGCAAATACCTAGATTGAGCTTCTCATTCTTGGGTTTGTCCTAGCCTCTCTTTGTTTAATTCCTCGATTGGGTTAAATTAGTAGTGCTTCACTATTGGTTGCTTATATCAAGAGAACTAATTTATGTGCTTCACTAAATTGGTGTTTTTAGAAGAGAATTAAGTGATTGTGTGCTTCACCAATTATCTTGGTTAGGTAGAGTTGATTATATCTTTCTTACATGTGTTTGGGTGAAGAACTTGAGTTTCCATAATCCTTGGGTCAAATATCTCTTATCTTTCTAATTTGTTAATTGTGCCTTGTTGTGTTGGAAAATTTGGGCGATTACAAATTTACTTAGTTATATTTCTCTAGCACATTATTTCTTGTATTCAAGGTGTTTGAAACCCACCCCCCCCCCCATTTACACACTTCTAGATTGTAAGAGATAATCTACTCGAAATCAATATTGATAGTCATTCCCTGTGAACGAACTACGAAAAACACTACCTTCAAATTGGCGCCGCTGCCGGGGAAGGCAACAATATTAATTTTGAGTTAATTGTTTCTTATATTTTAGATTTATCTTTGTATATAGTTTTTTTCTTTTTTTTCTTTTTTTATTGGCGTGTCTTCATGTTTATTGGGTATAGACGTGAACTAACTCTTTCAGGAGACGATGGATAGTTATTTTGGTTGGAATAATGCTCAAGATTTCACCCACAATCAAGAACGATATCAAGATTTTAATTCTTTTCAGAATTTAAATGCGTATCAGGTGAATTCTTTCCATTCTACGAACTCATGCTATGCTCCTTACCCTCCAAGCATCGATTATTCATATGCTTTTGAAAATTAATGTTATGATCCGCAATATAATTCCCAATGCCATCAAGGGTCTTCTTCATCTTCCTTATCATTATTAGAGGAGATGATGAAACAAATGGCGGAAAACAACCTCCAATTTCAAAACATCACTTTTCAAAGGATATCCAACTTGGAAAAGAACACTTCTAAAATCATATCCAACTTGGAGAAGGAAATGAGTCAACTAGCCGAAACCGTGAGTCAATTAGCGGAGGTCAATTCTCCTACTAATCATGATTCTTGTTTTGTAATTGATGAAAATTTTGTGCATGATGAAACTGCTTGTTTAGTTGACGATTGCCCTAAGCTTGACAATGATAAATTGGATGTAGTGGAGGATCTACCAAACCTTGAAAATACCTATGAGCTTAATGAATTGGTAGATGAGATAAAAATTGAGGAATGTCCAATTAAAATTGAGGAGGAATTTGAGCATAAGATTTATGAGGTTGAAATTTTTGCTTGGGTATATAAGGATCCAATTTGGGAACAATTTTTGAGTCGTAGTTATAATGATTATTCTGACAATTTTTCTAACTACTTTTCGTTTTCAAAGTCTCTTGAAGATGTGAAGATCATAAAAGTATTTTTATATTTTTATGGATCAAAGGTATATTTGCACACCTTATTTTTATTATTGATTCGTAGGTATGTGCATTTATTCGCTTTTTCACCTCACTAGTTATAATACTTGTATAAATAAGTCGAGCCAACGACAATAAACAAAGCGCTTTTGGGAGGCAACCCAAGGTACACATGTATTTATATATTATGTGTGCGTCAAATTTTGGTCCTCACTTGCATTTATGTAGGGTGTTATGCATATTGTGGGTTTGAGGATTGATCTAAATACTAGTGAGTGGGGATTCCATTTTTCATCTATTTTAATTCTAAGAAAATAACCCAAAAAAAAAAAAATTATTATGTGTTTTTGTGGTGCGATTAATGAATTTTATAATAGATTTTCAAAAAAAATGTAATAATAATTCCCCACTCA
Source organism: Saposhnikovia divaricata (assembly GCA_036435485.1). Taxonomy (NCBI): domain Eukaryota; kingdom Viridiplantae; phylum Streptophyta; class Magnoliopsida; order Apiales; family Apiaceae; genus Saposhnikovia; species Saposhnikovia divaricata. The sequence continues at coordinate 49,176,938 of CM071596.1, read as the reverse complement.
ATACTATTTAGTATCGTTAATTCCTATTTTTATAATTTTTATATTTATTCCACACTTGCCTTGATGTGTTTGTTTCATGTTTTCAGGATTTAATATTTTATTCAAGCATTCAAGGGTTTATGTGAGTGTTATTTGGAAAAAAAAAGTATTTATATAATTTTCTGCAATTTTGGTATTGTACAGGCGTTCAGTGGACTGTGCAGCAAGCCGTGACATTTCAGGACCATTCTGCATAAAAAATGCACCAATCTCTTGTATGTGCATAATTTGCACGGCCGTGCAAATCCTGTTAAGCCAGGCATAAACAATTCTCTCCCCTGTCCCTCCACCACCTCCTGCACCACACACCGTGACATCCTCTTCCACCCATTTCACCCGTCCTCTCATCCCCATTTCCTCCGTTCACCACTTCCCTTTCCTCCCGCCTTCAACTCCACTCCGTCTCCTCCTCTTCCAGCCGAACACCATTGCTCCTCCCCTCTATTCCTCCACCTTCAGCACCATTTTCATCATCCGGCCAACTCCATTTCCTTCAACATAATCCATTTCCACCCACCTTACTCCAACTCCATCCTTCAACTCACACCTCTCTTCACCACCGTTCACCCTTCTTAACTCAACCCCTCTCTTTCAATTCAAACTCCACCCTTTCCACCTCCGTACCTCACAGCCCACCACACTCCCCTCTCCATTTTGTACCCTGCAAATACACGACTCCACCCCCCTCCCCTGTTTTTAACATTTGTTTTAATTTTATTTTTATTTTTTTTATTTTGTTTTTTTTATTTTTAATTCTATTTAATTTTGATTTTGATTTTTAATTTTAATTTTCTAAATAAACAATTTTTATAAATTCAAAAATTAATTTAAATTTAGTTTTATATTTGATTGTATTAATTTGGTTAGTTAATTTATTTTTATTTTATTTTATTTTAGTTTTAAATTTTATTTTTAATTCTTTTTAATTTTGATTTTAGTTTTTCATTTTCTAAAACTAAGTAATGTATATAAATTCAAGAATCAATTTTATTTCACTTTAGAATATTATTTTTCATTTTATTATTAATTGGTTAATTAATTTATTTTACTTTACTTTTCTTTAAAAAAACAAAACAAAAACAAATATTTTTTATTATTTCTATTTCCTTAATTAGTGTATTGCTGGGCTTTGAGGGGAGTTGGATTTTGGCTTGTTGGTTATTTTTGTTGGATTGCTTGTGGTGCGTGGCTTTGTTCAATTCGTGGCTAGCAATCTCGGAGTTGGATTTTGGCAAATATGAGTGGTGCTCCTGGTACTTGTTATTTATTTTTAGGGGAGTTCTCTTTCACTCATATCTCTACTCCTTTTTATTTGTCATGCATGAGGACATGCCATGTTTTAAGTGGGGGAAGGTTTGTTTATTTTGATGTCTGTTTTGTTTGCATTTAGGAAATAAGTTTTGTCATAAAGCACGTTTACTTGTTTGTAAAATTTATGACATTGTGACCTTGTAGCCTTGTTTTCTCCTATTTCGTGCCTAGCATTACCAATTTTATGTGAATCTATAAGTTTGATGCACCTCTTCCGCACACACACACTTGAAATGGCATGAAGAGTCTAGATGTTTGTAATTAAATTGTGAGCATGACGATTATCTCTTAGCATGCATGGAATCAAATCGAGAAGATGTTATTACAACTTAAACCTTGTGAGGCCTTGAACGATGATTCTTTTGGCTTGTGTATTTCTCCCTCTTTATGTGTGTTTTTTCTCTAGGGCTTGCATTAAACCTTTATTCATGGATGCACCATAATAAGGAAATTCTATTTAGGATAACTTTTTTGTCCTTTTTAGCTTGTGAACCATGAAAATAATCCCTAGTTACCCCTTTGAAGCTTATATCCATATTTTTCTTTGTCACTTGCCCCTTTTATACATGAGTCATAGCCAAATACTTCACTCTCGACCTAGTTGAGCTAGTTGAGTCTTGGAAAGAATTGATTGATGAGCATCTGAATTTGGAGAAGTTGTGAAGAGGAAGAATTCTATTTATTGTAAGTGGGAACTAGTTTGATGTGTATATCTAGATGTGGTTCAAAGTTCTTTGTAGTATTTATTTATGTTATGCATTCCCTTTGCTAAAAAAAAATAATAAAGGGGATGTAAAAAAAAGAAAAAAAAGAAAAGAGAAAAGAGAAAAAGAAAAAAACAATAAATCTTGTACTTTATTTGGATTCAATTTTCTTGGTAAATATGGTTTTGTTTTGTAATTGTAAATGAGTGAAGACATTCTTTAGTTTGAGAATTTGGTGGATGAAGCGAGCAAGCGTCATTTTGACTCAACTAGCGAGACTTTTACACCTTCCATGAACTTAAATTTTCACACCTTCACCCAAGCCTCATTACAACCCATTTTATGAATCCCTTATTTTTGGTGCAATCCGGAATTTTGGTGAACATGCAAGGTCAAGTAGAGCGCATGCATTTAGACTTGGAGATGAGTGAAATCTCTAGCCCATACTTGTGTGATACATAATTGAGAGATATGAGATTTTTCATCATACAATTTCATCTTCTTAATGCGAAGCCATATATGCTTTGTGATAATATTGTCTAGTGTTCATGATTGAAGTGCATTCATTCTATCTTTAATGTCTTGGTTACATCTTGCACAAGGTGTGTTATCTTGATTCTTGAATTGGTTGTTAGCTCGTTATAGTGGATGACAAGGTGAATAGCTCTATATGTTTGCTTTTAGTTACAAGTAGACGGCTCGGACATGTGAGTGTAGTAGATAGCTTAATTAGTTGGTATTGTTAATTTCTTGTTTGTTAGTGACTTTTGTGATTTTGTGGGTACATCGTCTATAAACCCTCACGAGACGAAACTCGTCCTCCAAGGCTACTTGGGGGTTTAAACGATGGTTTGAATGATTTTGTTCAACCATTTTCTCAATTGGAATAATAAATTTAGTTTAATTATCTCGTTGTTAAGAGTAGTTTGCTTGGGACTAGCAAAGTTCAAGTGGGGGAAGATTTGATAACGTGTATTTTATACAAGTTTTGTCATTTATTCTCTTGCATTTTTGTTAGTTCCGAATGTTGTTTTATCGATATTAATTATGTTTTTCATCTTTCAGTGCCTCATGCTTAATGGTTGAAAAGATGGATTATTTTTGGGCTTGAAATCAAAGATTATTCAAGAGGGAAGTTAGAAGATGCAAGATCGCGTTTCCGGGAGGTTTTTATTGTATAATCTTGAAGATTTTGTCTCGCATGGGCTACTGCACGGCCGTGCAACAGGCTTTGCAGAGTGTTCTAAGTAGTGCAGATTGGGTAGTCTTTTTCACGGGCTGCTGCACGGCCGTGCAGCAGGCCGTGCAACCCTGCTGTGTATTAAAAGAAGCCAAACCCTACATCTAATAATAACTTAACCTACATCTAACTTCATCTAACCTAGCCTCTTCAAGAACAAAAACCTAGGGTTAGTAAGAGTTGAGAGAAACATTAATTACTCATAATCTAGCATTGATTATGAGTAACTAGCTCTATATATTTGGCTCAAGGAGGATCTCTTGTACTAAAACCCATTTTATTTAAGTAAGATCTATTTCACTCTATCTTAATTGCTTGAGTTGTATTGTTTATGATTTTGCTTGGAGATTTGTAAGTTACTTCATCTTGCTCTTCTTGTAATTTCAATTGCTAATTGTTTGTACTAATCCGTAATTGTTAGTGCATTCATTATAGTAGCACAAGTTTAGTGTACCTAAATTCTCAAGCTTTAAGTGCAAATACCTAGGTTGAGCTTCTCATTCTTGGGTTTGTCCTAACCTCTCTTTGTTTAATTCCTTGATTGGTTAAATTAGTAGTGCTTCACTATTGGTTGCTTATATCAAGAGAGTTGATTTATGTGCTTCACTAAATTGGTGTTTTTAGAAGAGAATTAAGTGATTGTGTGCTTCACCAATTATCTTGGTTAGGTAGAGTTGATTATATCTTTCTTACATGTGTTTGGGTGAAGAACTTGAGTTTCCATAATCCTTGGGTCAAATATCTCTTATCTTTCTAATTTGTTAATTGTGCCTTGTTGTGTTGGAAAATTTGGGTGATTACAAATTTACTTAGTTATATTTCTCTAGCACATTATTTCTTGTATTCAAGGTGTTTGAAACCCCCCCCCCCCCATTTACACACTTCTAGATTGTAAGAGATAATCTACTCGAAATCAATATTGATAGTCCTTCCCTATGAACGAACTACGAAAAACACTACCTTTACCTCCTTTAACCAATTATGAAATTCTTTGGCATGTGTCCATTCTGATTTGTACATCTTGGACTTTCCATGTTTATCATAGAGGTTACGATGCTCCCTACATTTTTATTAAATGGGAAATATATCAATAGTGTTAAATATTTGTACAAAAACTACACTATATACTTTTACAAATCTAGGAATTGAATGGGACGTATCCAATTAATTTCTCAATTTCCTTGTTCCCACTGTTGAAGAGTATGTATCGATGAGCATTAATCCATACTTTCTCTGCCAAATAAACAGCCTTTCCAGATTTGTTTCTCCTGCACCTAATGGGGTAATTCTGATTAATTGATTTTTCTTCATTAATTTTTTTCCCCCCTCATCACTTAAAAATCGAGAACAAAAGGTCAAGCATTCTTCAACCATGTACCCTTCAGCTATAGACCCTTCTGGTTTGCTTCTATTACGAACGTAGGACTTTAACTTACACAAATAGCGTTCAATTCCAAACATCCATCTGAGATGTACTGGTCCTCCCAATTCAACCTCTTTACATAAGTGAATCGGAAAATGAACCATAATGTCAAAAAATACCGGTGGAAATATTATCTCACATTCGCAAAGTATTTCTATGATTTTTTCTTGCAACTTCGGAACATCCTCCAAATCTATCACTTTGCCACATAAGCCATGAAAAAATGAACCCATCCTAATCAAAGGTATTGCCACCTCTGGTTTTAAGGTTTTAATCATAGAAAATTGTAGTAAATTTTGGAGAATGAAATGTGCATCGTGACTTTTATACCCGAAGACTTTTCTTTCACTCATATGCACACAACGACTGATATTTGATGCACATTCGTACGGCAGTCTTGCATTCTTCAACACTGAGCAGAAGTTTTCTTTTTCTTTTTTGTCATGTCAAAACTAGCTGCCGAGATTTCATAGTGTCTGTCATCATTGGCACATTTCACAGGATGAAGAACCTTACGGATGCCCATTTCTTGTAGATCGAAATGAGCATTTAGATTATCTTTCGTTTTGCCACCAATGTTCAACAAGGTCACTAATATTTTATCACAAACATTTTTCTCTATATGCATGACATCTAGATTATGTCTAATTAAATGACCACTCCAATATGGCAATTCGAAGAAAATGGACTTCTTTTTCCAAGGGCAGTCTGAAGCCTTCTTTTTTTATTTGCTTCCCAAAATTATTTTTGTATCCACGTAACAGTTCTTCAATATCCGTTCCAGATAATGGAGGTAGACAAAGATCAGTTTCAACTTCACCATTAAATCCTCTCGTGTCAAACCTGTGTTTGTGGTCGGGGCTGAGGAACTTTCTGTGATTCATGTAGCAAACTTTCCGACTATGCTTAAAATAGGTTGACGAGGTACAATAGTGACATCCTGGACAAGCTAGTTTACCCTTTGCGCTATAACCCAATAAAACTGCATACCCGGGAAAATCACTTATGGTCCATAGGAGGCCCGCACGTAAGGTAAATGTATTGTCACAGAATTTATCGTAAGTTTCTAAACCTACATCCCAGAGTTCTTTCAACTCATCAATTAGTGGCTGCAAATATACATCTATTTCATTATCGGGGTACACAGGTCTGGGGATTAGTGTTGAAAGAATTAGTTTTTCTGGTTTCATAATCAACCAAGGGGGGTAGATTATAACTGACCAGAACAACTGGCCAAGTGCTGTGATTTGAGGTCATTGATCGGTAAGGATTGAAGCCATCTGTCGCTAAACCTAATCTAACATTTCGAGGTTCCCGTGAAAAATTTGGATGTCTAGCATCCACTGACTTCCAAGCCTCGGCATCGGCTGGATGTCTTAACTTCCCATCTTTGTTTCGTCCTACTACATGCCATGTCATGAGTTCAGCATATTCTTTACACAAGAATAGGCGTTGGAGCCTTGGTTTTAATGGAAAGTATCTCATCACTTTTGTAGGGACTTTATACTTCATTTCTTCGAAGCTAGCATCCCTATTTTCATTATCTACAGATTTCCACCTTGACACTCCACATACTTTGCATTTATGTTCATTTATATTTTCAGCCCAATATAATACGCAATCGTTCGGACAAGCATGTATCTTTTGGTAATCAAGACCCAATGCCCTAATCATACTTTTGGCAGCGTTAAAACTTGGAGGCAGATTTACATCAGGAAAGGCCTCCTTTATCAACTCTAAAATACCACTAAAGGCAGACTCGGTAAAACCATGAGTGCACTATAATAAGTAAAGTTTGACTATAAAACCTAACCGAGTAAATTCTTTAGACCCGGGATACAAAGGCTATTTCCCTTCCTCGACAACCTTATAAAAATCTTTTGCCATATCATTCATTCCATTTCTAACTCTACCTTCATCACGAATCATTTCATCAAAATCATCACCTAGACCAATACCCGTATCACATTCCATCTCATCATCAGGTTTTCTAAACTTAGGGGTTGACACTTCGTATATCCAGTTAACAAATGATGGATAGGGATCATCCAATACGAGATGATCATATATATCTTCCCTAGAGTGCCAAAAACAATTACTACAATTTTTACAAGGGCATTTGAGTTCATTCCCAACTGCAAAATTATCGAATCCATTTCTAACAAAATCTGTTACCCCATTACAATATGCCTTACTATACTTTGGAAGTGATATCCAATTCATCTTTGCAAATTCACAAACATATTATCTACACAGAGAAACATAAACAGAAAATACAGAGAAGATGTAAAATTTGTATAAACACAACACAAACTTTAACTTACGGAAAATACATACACATGCATAAACAGACACATTAAAACATATAAATAACATCATCAAACAGAGTAGAAAAACAAAGCTAAAATGACAGAGCATAAAATCAACACAAAAAAAAATAGAAAACATAGAGAGGTAACACTCCTTGTTAGAAAAAACAAGCAACCCAAACAAATATAATCCAAAATTTGTAAAAACAGGAAATTAAAATCAAATAAACAAAAACAAAACCTAATTAATCCCCAATTTTAACAAAAAAACATCAACCTAATTAAGCCCCAATTAATCGATGCAGAGAGATAGAGAGATAACGCAAAACAAAACCCAACTAATCCCCAATTTTAACAAAAAAACATAAACCTAATTAAGTCCCAATTAATCGATGCATGCACAATCGATTAGAGAGATAACACACCTTGTTCGAGCTTGATTGTTCGTCGACCTTGAACCTTATATAATCGCCTCTTTCCCCTCTTCGAGCTCTCAGTGTTTTGTGAGTGTTTTGTCTTAGTGTTTTGTGAGTGTTTTGTTTTAGTGTTTTGTCTATTACTTTTTCTTTTTCTTATTTTTTGAAATCCCGCTTATTTTAGGAGCGCGGGAAAACCTCCCGCCTAGCCCGCCAATACATTTTGCCCCAAAATTCTGGCTCTACAGCAACGGTTTCTAATATCGTTGCGACTGATATCATGTTTTGTCTAACATAACAATTTTTGAATTCAATTGCAACGCTTTTAAAAATCGTTACAATATCTTTGAAATTGTAAAAACTTTTGAGGAAATAGCAACATTTTTTGAGTTTTTTTTCAGTGTTGGTTGCAAAATCCATTCTATGGTGTAGTGGTTCTTAAACTAATTTAAAATAGGGCCTCCAAATTACTGGAGACGACCCTGGATATCTGGCCTTGTCTCTTCATATTACCCACATTTTCAAGTGAGTTGAAACAAGGGGAAATATGATGATTCGCACCACTTTCACTGGGGATTGTTGTCCCCAATCGAGTGGCACTTTCGAAAAAGTTACACAAAGGAGCATATTCATGTTCTGTTCTGTGGTTACTGACTTACTGGTGATCTAGTGGAAGATAGAAAAGCTCGAGTGCATCAATAGTTAAAATAAAATATCCATTTAAGTATCCATTTAACAGACTCGCTTCTGCCACAAAGATACTCTGTGTAATTATGTTACGGCGTCTTGATAGTCAACCCCACTAATTAAATAAAGGATTTTGGTCCACAGCCACAGCTGGGTATAAAATTTTATGCAGCCAACGAATCTGGACCGTTTGTTGAAGCATCCAACGGCTGAGAGATTGTGCCACAGCATTGTTTCATTGCGGCCACCGCTATGTTTCATTGCGGTGCATCAACGCCCCCGCATTGTTTCATTGCGGTGCCTCACCTTCAACAATTTTTTTTAAAATACAAAACTACCCTTATAAATAAAATAAGGTTAGCATGAACAATAATAATAATAATAATAATAATAATAATAATAATAATAATAATAATTTTAATAATAATAATGAAACAATTTTAACTAATTGAGACGATAGAGCTTACTATATTTTGATGATAAACCTTACTACATTTTAATAATAATTATTTAATGGAAAATTTTCATTGCATGGGATCGAACTCTTGACGTTCTGTTGAGAAGACCAGGCCAACACTCTAACTCTTGACGTTCTGTTGAGAAGGCAAGGCCAACACTTTAACCCTAAACACAACTGAACTTTCTTGATCTTATTCACCAAATGAATCTATATATATTTAAATTTACATTTGATTAAAAAAAATGTGTAGTTAGACCAAATAATAATAATAATGACATAATTTCAACTAATTGAGACGATAGAGCTTACTATATTTTGATGATAAACCTTACTACATGTCCGGATTCCGAAAGTCGTTCATTATTAATATTTTTAAAAATTGAATTAATCTTTACATTTTAATAATAATTATTTATTAAATTTTAAAAATTGATCATAATGGACGAGTTAATGAATAAACCGGGACACAAATGTATATAATTTTATTTTAAACATCACATAATGTTTTTACAAGAAAAATAAATACAATTTTGTATTTTTAAAAAAAAAATCGAAAATCGAAACCCTAAATCCAAGACGAACACTAAACTTACAATTTCTAATTGTGTTCAAGAATAAATTTATTGAATCTCCTCATAATTGAACATATTTTGGTTTTCGGTTTGGTTATCCTAAGTTTTGGTTTTCGGTTTGGTTATCCTAATTATTAAAATAAATAATTAAATTACAAAAACAACTCAAAAAGCTAATTACTAATGTTAACGTAATTATATTCTGATTAAAATTTCTTCATCCACTTCTACTTGGACTCTTTTTTATGCTCCAACAACTCAATTATTCATTTTTTCTAAAGATTTTACTTCTAATTAAAACACTTTACCATTTAATTTAAAACTAATATTACAGTAATTAATATATATCCAAAATATCACACCATATCTTTCCGTAATTATTTTTAGTAGTAGTTTTTGTAATTAAAACATGGATTACTTTTTAATTTAAAATTAATCTTGCGATCACTAATATACACCCAAAAATATCTAACCATATATACAAATCATTATTTTTATTAATAAATAACAATCGTTAGATCTAATAATAAGATATATTACATGATTAAATTAATTTACTAAAAATTCAAAGTTCGAACCCGTCAACGACATTTTTAATTTAGAATTTTACAAAATAAAATTTAAACCATGCATTTCATTATATAAATTTATATTAAATTAATATTAAAAAATTATTAAAAATAAGGATTATATAAAAACATAATTATAATGTTAAATAAATTTTATAACCTATCAAAAGAAACCCGTGCTTCGCACGGGTTATAAGCTAGTATTATTAAAATCAAAACAACTAAATAACTGTATACAAAATCTACTACATAGAAATTTGAGATATTTTTAAAATGATTGTTTCACATGTCTCCCACTATATTTAGATTAAATATTTTTAATTAGAAAAAAATATTCTTAATTTAACATTGAAGATATTTAAAATTTTAAAATAATTTATTATGGTTTCACATGCCTATTTTATTAATTAAACAAAAAAATAAAAAATTGAAAATGGGCTTTGTTCTCCCGCATTGCTTCATTGCTGTGGTCATGGAAATGACATTTTTTCCACCAGCTTTAAGTGTGGTACTTGTAGTTGGTGGTTGGTTCATTGTTCCATTTTAGCACCGCATTGTTTCATTGCGGCCACCGCAATGAAACATTGCTACCACCGCAATGTTTCATTGAGGTGGTCGTGGGATTCAATTTTTATCTGCCAGGTTTTTAAAAGCAACTTTTGCCAAAAAGTTTTTTCCCACTTTTCACATATACACAGACTTCAAAATATTAAAGGTTTGGAGGTAAAAAAATTTAAAAAAAAGGTTAGCTCTTCCCCATTTTTCACATATACATACACTTCCAAAATTCATATATACACTTCCAAAATTTAAGGGTTTGAAGGTTCTTGAAGATCAAAAATTCTACAAAAAAAGGTTAGCTCTATAATTACCATGGAATATTTATTTAGTTCTTCTACTTCATCGAGTGACCATGATAATTTCGATTATGTTACACCCATAAGAAAAAATCCAGTTTTTCGAAAGTTATTTGTTAAAGATGATATTATAGATGTTGATACTTATGATATGGATAAAGAAAAGATGAACGTGGATGATGTTGGTGGAAGCAAGAATGATTTTGGTATGGGTAAAACGAAGGTGCACATAGAAATTGATAGTGATTGTGATGATGATGAAGGAAATTATACTAAGATGGGAAAAAATGAAGTCGATGATGATATTAATATCGAAAACGAAAATAATGGATTTTCGTTTCGTAATATTAATGATGTTGTGCCTTGCGTTGGTATGAATTTTGATACTTTAGATGATGCGGAAAAGTTTTATAGAGAATATGGTCGACGTGTCGGGTTCCAAATAATAATCCGTGGTACTCATAGGCATCAACGAAGTTGAGAACCATCATCTCGTACGTATATTTGTCTAAAGGGTGGAAGAAACACACCATCGAAATCGGAATATCGTGGTAAAGGGAAACGAATTAGGGAGTCGATTCCACGGACGGATTATCATGCTCGGATGTGTGTCTCTCATAATGTTAAGACAAATAAATGGAGAGTTACATTGGTCGATTTGGAACACAATCATGATTTTGTGTCACCGGAGAAAGTACAATTTTTTCAAAGATCACGCAACATAGATCCGCTCACCCGATCATTGATTGAGTTGTTTAATAAATCGGGGATCGAGACGAATAAAGTGATGAAATATCTTAGTGAGACGTGTGGTGGTGTTGAGAATCTAGGTTTCTCTCATCAAGATGTTCGTAATGTCATACGTGACATTCGACACCGAGTGTTTGATTCCGGTGACGCCGAGTGTGGATTGGTATTGTTACGAGAATTACAAGAGAAAAATTTTGGGAATTTCTTCTATCGAATGGATGTGGATGAAGAGAATCGTGTTAGGGGTTTGGTGTGGGTTGATCCTCGATGCTTGAATGCCTACAAGAATTTCGGTGATGTGGTTACGTTCGACTCAACCTATCGGACGAATAGATATTGCATGCCTTTCATACCTATTATGGGGGTAAATCACCACTACCAAAATATTTTTTTTGGATTTGCACTAATGAGAGATGAGAAAGAGACATCTTACAAATGGGTTTTGAAAACATGGTTGGAAGTCGTTGACAACAAGGCACCAACTACAATCATTACCGATCAAGACATTGCGTTGGGAAATGCTATTGCAGATGTTATGCCGGAAACAAAGCACATTTATTGTACATGGCATATAAGTAGTAAGTTTCCCGAGAAGTTATCTAGCTTGTACACCAACTATCCGGAATTCAAAACGGATTTCAATGCATGTGTGTACAAGTCGTTGACACCCACGGAATTCGAAGGTCGGTGGGAGGAATTGGTCGAGAAGTACGATCTTGAGAATCATGATTGGCTAAATGAAATGTACGCTATTAGAGGTCAATGGATTGGTGCGTACACGAGACAACACTTTGCCGCCAGTATGACCACAACCTCGAGAAGCGAGTCCATGAATTCTTTTTTTGATGAATATGTGCGAGCATCAACCGGTTTGAAAGAATTTATTGAGAACTCACAAAAGGCTTTGGAGTCACAAAATCTTAGGGAAGTTAAAAGCGATTATGAGACCGAGGAATGGGATAGGAAACTAGTGTTGCATTCGCCCTTGGAAATTAATGCATCCGAGATTTACACGAAAGAAATGTTTAAGCGTTTTCAAAAGAAGCTTTTGAAAAGCACATCATACCAAGTGACGAGGGATAGACAAGGTGAAACATTTTTGTATAAATTGTAATTGGTTGAGAAGTGTACGGTTCCGGAGAATCGTAGAAGAAGTTACCTTTTAACGGCTCACTTTGACGGAAAGCTAGAATGTACTTGTAAGAATTTTGAACATTCCGGGATGATTTGTAAACACATGATCCGGTACCTAGACAAGAAGCAAAAAATCAAAATACCGGACCTCTACATCATGCCTAGGTGGACAATGGATGGCAATAAAATTGTCGGACCTCTACCGTATACCCCTCCCGTTCTTGCCAATGTTGGTGCATCACAATCGTCAAGGTATAGTGCATTGTGCAAATCTTTTCAAAACTTGGGTGCCATAGCTAGTTGTTCCGTTCCACGATTCAATTACTTGATGAACGTGATTGAGAGGGAGAAATATACCGTGAAAAACAAATTTCAAGAAGAGGAACGTAACGAGGAAAGGAATGATTCATTTCACCAAGATGATTACCAACATGATCCGATATTCGATCCTCCAATGTCACAAACTAATGGACGAAAGAAATCGGAAAGATATAAAAGTGGTGTTGAAACTTCGAGTTCAAAGGCAAAGCCACGAAAGTGCGGAATGTGTGGGCAAGAGGGAGCAAAGCATGATAGAAGAAATTGTCCTAATCCTCCCCTTCAATGAATGTATTGATATTTGAATTAAATTTTCAATTTATTATGTGATATTTAATTTATCATGTGAAATTGAATTTATTATATGATATTCAATTTATTATGCAATACATTGTGAAAAAAATGTAAAAGATTATTAATATTCGTTAAGAAAAAATTGAAAATGGTGATTAATATTCAATAAGGAATAAAATTGTGATTTAAGAAAAAAAAAAATAGAAGTTTTAAAAAACAGAGGAAAAACAGGGGAAGGGGACAGAAGCTTCTGTCTATTATTGAGCCACCGCAATGATTCAATGCGGTCGCCGCATGGTTTCAATAAAGGGTCGCAATGAAACATTGCGGTGTCCAAAAAATGGACAGAAGCCAAGTAAAAGCGTCTGGATATTTTCTCCAACCGCATTGTTTCATTGCGGCCCCTCATTGATAAATAGATAAATTTTCATTTTTTTATTAAATCACAATTTTATTTCTTAACGAATATTATTCACTTTTTCATATTTGTCTTCCTCCATTTATTTTAAATTAATATTTTTACCGTGGTTTGCAATTTTAAAAAATATTTTCAAAATAAAAAAAAAATTGAAAAAAAGGGGACTTCCCAGGGGGTCACCCATCCTGAAATTGCTCTAGCTCAAGCACGTTTAACTTTGTAGTTTCGATGCATATCAACCCACCCGGCCAAGAATGCCACATCTGCTAATTACCGAAACTTTAAACTTATAAATTGAAAAACACCCGTATTGCTTGTTTTTCCTTTCTTTTATATGTACTTCGAATTTTCATTTTTTTTTTCTTAAATCACAATTTTATTTCTTAACGAATATTATTCACCTTTTCAATGTTTTCTTAACGAATATTAAATCTATTTTGCATAATAAATTAAACATCACATATTACAAAATTTAAACACCTTTTGTATTTTTAAAATAAATTTAAAATTGAAAAATATTAAAATCATTTGTCTTCCTCCATTTATTTTAAATTCATATTTTCACCCTGGTTTGCAATTTTAAAAAATACTTTCAAAATAAAAAAAATTGAAAAAAAGGGGACTTCCCAGGGGGTCACCCATCCTAAAATTGCTCCAGCTCAAGCACGTTTAACTTTGTAATTTCGATGCATATCAACCCACCCGGCCAGGAATGCCACATCTGCTAAATACCGAAACTTTAAACTTATAAATTGAAAAATACCCGTATTGCTTGTTTTTCCTCTCTTTTATATGTACTTCTAATTTTCATTTTTTTTTTCTTAAATCACAATTTTATTTCTTAACGAATATTATTCACCTTTTCAATGTTTTCTTAACGAATATTAAATCTATTTTACATAATAAATTAAACATCACATATTACAAAAATTAAATACCTTTTGCATTTTTAAAATAAATTTAAAATTGAAAAATATTAAAATCATTTGTCTTCCTCCATTTATTTTAAATTAATATTTTTACCGTGGTTTGCAAATTTTAAAAAATATTTTCAAAATAAAATAAAAAATTTGAAAAAAAGGGGACTTCCCAGGGGTCACCCATCCTGAAATTGCTCCAGCACGTTTAACTTTGTAGTTTCGATGCATATCAACCCACCCGGCCAGGAATGCCACATCTGCTAATTACCGAAACTTTAGACTTATAAATTGAAAAACACCCGTATTGCTTGTTTTTCCTCTCTTTTATATGTACTTCGAATTTTCATTTTTTTTTTCTTAAATCGCAATTTTATTTCTAACAAATATTATTCACCTTTTCAATGTTTTCTTAACGAATATTAAATCAATTTTACATAATAAATTAAACATCACATATTACAAAAATTAAACACCTTTTGCATTTTTAAAATAAATTTAAAATTGAAAAATATTAAAATCATTTGTCTTCCTCCATTTATTTTAAATTCATATCTTTACCGTGGTTTGCAATTTTAAAAAATATTTTCAAAATAAAAAAAATTGAAAAAAAGGGGACTTCCCAGGGGGTCACCCATCCTGAAATTGCTCTAGCTCAAGCACGTTTAACTTTGTAGTTTCGATGCATATCAACCCACCCGGCCAAGAATGCCACATCTGCTAATTACCGAAACTTTAAACTTATAAATTGAAAAACACCCGTATTGCTTGTTTTTCCTCTCTTTTATATGTACTTCGAATTTTCATTTTTTTTTTCTTAAATCACAATTTTATTTCTTAACGAATATTATTCACCTTTTCAATGTTTTCTTAACGAATATTAAATCTATTTTGCATAAAAAATTAAACATCACATATTACAAAAATTAAACACCTTTTGCATTTTTAAAATAAATTTAAAATTGAAAAATATTAAAATCATATGTCTTCCTCCATTTATTTTAAATTCATATTTTCACCCTGGTTTGCAATTTTAAAAAATACTTTCAAAATAAAAAAAATTGAAAAAAAGGGGACTTCCCAGGGGGTCACCCATCCTAAAATTGCTCCAGCTCAAGCACGTTTAACTTTGTAATTTCGATGCATATCAACCCACCCGGCCAGGAATGCCACATCTGCTAAATACCGAAACTTTAAACTTATAAATTGAAAAACACCCGTATTGCTTGTTTTTCCTCTCTTTTATATGTACTTCTAATTTTCATTTTTTTTTCTTAAATCACAATTTTATTTCTTAACGAATATTATTCACCTTTTCAATGTTTTCTTAACGAATATTAAATCTATTTTACATAATAAATTAAACATCACATATTACAAAAATTAAATACCTTTTGCATTTTTAAAATAAATTTAAAATTGAAAAATATTAAAATCATTTGTCTTCCTCCATTTATTTTAAATTAATATTTTTACCGTGGTTTGCAAATTTTAAAAAATATTTTCAAAATAAAATAAAAAATTTGAAAAAAAGGGGACTTCCCAGGGGTCACCCATCCTGAAATTGCTCCAGCACGTTTAACTTTTTAGTTTCGATGCATATCAACCCACCCGGCCAGGAATGCCACATCTGCTAATTACCGAAACTTTAGACTTATAAATTGAAAAACACCCGTATTGCTTGTTTTTCCTCTCTTTTATATGTACTTCGAATTTTCATTTTTTTTTTCTTAAATCGCAATTTTATTTCTAACAAATATTATTCACCTTTTCAATGTTTTCTTAACGAATATTAAATCAATTTTACATAATAAATTAAACATCACATATTACAAAAATTAAACACCTTTTGCATTTTTAAAATAAATTTAAAATTGAAAAATATTAAAATCATTTGTCTTCCTCCATTTATTTTAAATTCATATCTTTACCGTGGTTTGCAATTTTAAAAAATATTTTCAAAATAAAAAAAATTGAAAAAAATTGAAACTTGGCAAAAAAACAAAAAAATTTGAAAAAAAGGGGAATTCCCAGGGGGTCACCCATCCTGAAATTGCTCCAGCTCAAGCACGTTTAACTTTTCCGGTCTGTGATCCACTAACCTAACGCTCGCTACATGGGTATTATTGTATAAGCCTTTTGGGATCTCATCCATTGCACGGTCTAATAAGCATGTGTGTTGTGTATAGTATTATGCGTCATAGTTGTTAATAAAGCATGAATTCCTGTCTAACTCAAATGATGATGGAGGTGTTTCTAGGTTATGAAGTGTCTAGCGTTCATTCTATTTATAAACTTGTGATTGTTTTGACGAAGAATATATATGGTTTTGATCTAGTGCTAAGAGAAATTCTGATGAGTATTGCACACACGCACGTTTCTGTACTTGTAAATGTTAATATGCTGATATTTAGTCCATCTCTATTTGGAGTTATCACATTCTCTGAGACACTCTACTAAATTGGTTATTGCTTTGCGTATGGGATCCTTGCATCAGTTCCATTCATGCATTTAGAGGTAGTCGAGTCTGTTTTCGCTTGAGGACAAGCATCAGTTTAAGTTTGGGGGTGTGATAAGTGGATTTTATATCCACTTATTATGCGCTAAATGGCCTAGATTAATGGTTTATCCTTAAGTATGTTGTGTCTTTTAATTCATTTTTGTTGTGTTTCAGCATTTGTTGTGCAGAACTCGCAACTTTAGGTATCGTGGCGATAAAAGGCTAAAAACGGTGAAATTTTGCTCCAATTCGGAATTAAGAGTTGCCAAAAGAATTATTATAAAGAAATTCTGAGTGATATATTCTTAAAGCAGAAATCCCGGTTGGAATTGGTATATTTTCTGTTAAGCAAAAGGAATCCAGTTTCAGATCCTCAGCAGGCCGTAATTTACACCTGAGCGAGCAAGGAGAAAATAGAATTATCACAAAAAGATGGAAAGTGATATATTCTTAAAGCAGGAATCCCGGTTGGAATTGATATATTTTTCGTTGAGCAAAAGGAGTCCGATTTCTGACCCTCAAAAGACCGCAACTTAGGACTTAAGGATTTATTTATATTAATAAATATTTTATTTAATTAGAAAATTATATTTATAAATATCTAATAATATTAGATATTTATTTTTATAATTTCTGAATTAAATTAATTATTTATTAATTAAAGATTATAAGTTGTGTGGGTTAAAAAGTATTTTGACGAAGCATTTATTCCAACTCAGGTCCTGAATTGTGGTTGGTCGACAGAAATTGAATTGTTAAACCAATTAACTAAACCAAATTCACAATTGAATGACGTACTGTCGGCATGTAATAAAAAAAAATAAAAAAAAGAAGTAGAAGTAATCAATTGTCATGCACGCACCTGAGAAGGCTAGCCATTTGCCGCGCGTGCAAGCCACGCGCGTGGCCTGAGACTTGCTTTTGCTGGAGATCAGAGAAGCAGCTGGTGGAATGTTGTGGTTGGGTTTGCTTTCGGCTGTTTTTTTTTTATAAGTGTGTGCTGTATTATTTTTGTGTAATTCTTTTTGTTTCTTTTTATTTTTTTTAGTTTTATTTTATTAATTGGTGTGCTAAATTTTTGCTATAAATAGTTGAGTTCTCATGCTTGAATTCACACAACATTTTGGAGAGCAATAAATTCTCTCTTGTATTCTCTCTATTTTCTTGTAATTTTAAGTTTCATTTTTATACACTTTAAATTTTTGCAATTTTAGTGTAATTGTTATTTTGGTTGAAGAATTTACGGGGATTATTTGGAGCGCTCTTTTCTTTCACTGGAAGCTATTTCGGTTCTACTTTCTAACTCTTGTAATTTTCATATTTAATTTATCGTAATTTTTAATTTAGTTTTATTATTATTGTTGTTGTTGTTGTTATTATTATTATTATTATTATTATTATTATTATTATTATTATTATTATTATTATTATTATTATTCGTATTATTATTATTATTATTATTAGTATTATTATTATGATTTCAATTAATCCCATGATGACGATTCGTTTAATTATGAACTAATCGCCGTCATGGGATTCTAATGGATTTATTTACGTAATTTAGTAATTCGATGCCTTAATAAATTGTATTATGATAAAAATTCAGATTGCCTAATGTGGTTGCGCTTAATTTATTAGATGCGTAGCTAACGTCTAAATTATTAATTCCTAATGAATGCGAAAGTGGATTTAGGAATTTAGAATTTGCCATGTTAGCATAGGTTCGTAATTGTCATGTACATTTACGATAAGTGATAGAATTTTTTTCACATCACCCTATGTAGTCATAATAAAGGAATTTATTCGTAAACCAATTATGTTTTCAAATCTTATAGACATATAAGGTCTAATCATAAAAGGTGTCCTCGCGACTTCTATCTTTTTAAGTGGATGTTTGTGTGGTTTGATATAAGTTAAGACTGAAAGGCGCTTATATTATTTTCGTGTTCCCGACTAGCTTTCGTAAATTATCAAAATACTTTGAAATTAAGGCATCAATTCTAAATGAAATAAATAATGAAATTAGAATCCAATGTTTTTCTCACATATAAATTTTCATTTAATTAAATTAATTAGTTCGAATTATATAATATTACAATTTAATTAATCAATTAGAAAAATACAAAAATACCCCTTTTTGATATTTATTCAAGCAGTTTGTTGTTTAATCATACGTCGTTGCTTAAATATTATTTCTGAACAAACACCAAGTCTCTGTGGGAACGAATTTATTATATTACTTGTGACCGCGTACACTTGCGCAGTTAGTTTTCGAACCAACAAGTTTTTGGCGCCGCTGCCGGGGACTTCGTTGTTATTTTCAGAATTTGTGTCTAACATCAACGGAGGTTAAACTTAACTGACTTGGATATTTTTTTTTTTTTTCTGACGTCGTGTTTTCTTGCTCTGCCAGTATAAGGATCTTGAGTTGTTTATGCTAACGCGTGCCCAAGCTATTAAATCAAGAGCCGTAAGAAAGCTGGAAGAAGCATTAAAAAGGCGGATGATGTGCCCAAGACATTGATGGACTATTCTCCACCGAAAATCAATGACATCCAGTCAAGCATAGTCAGGCCAGCCATTGCAGCCAACACATTTGAAATCAAACCTGGCACAATCCAGATGGTACAAAACTCTGTCCAGTTCGGGGGAACGGCAACAGAAGATCCAAATATGCATATCCGAAACTTCATAGAGATTTGTGACACATTCAAATTCAACAACGTGTCAGATGATGCTGTAAGGTTGAGGCTCTTTCCATTTTCTCTACGGGACAAAGCTAAGGGATGGTTGCACTCTCTCCCAGCTGGCTCGATAACAACATGGGAGGAACTCGCTCAAAAGTTCCTCACTAAATTCTATCCAATGGCAAAAACAGCTGCCATAAGGAATGCTATTGCTCAGTTCACACAACAGGCGGGGGAATCTTTATGTGAAGCTTGGGAACGCTACAAGGAGATGCTAAGAAAATGCACTCATCATGGCATGCCCAACTGGATGGTCATAAATTGTTTCTATAATGGATTGGGATGGCAATCAAGACCTATTGTGGATGCAGCTTCAGGAGGAGCATTATGGGCTAAAAGTTATGAAGCTGCCTACGAGCTAATTGAAATGATGGCGGCTAATGAGTATCAGAATCCGACACAGAGGATGCCTCAACACAAGGTGGCAGGAATCCTCGAGGTTGATGCAGTCACATCCCTATCAGCTCAGCTTGAAGCGCTAAACATGAAGGTGGATTCTTTGACAAACTATGGGGTACAACAAGTAGTAAGTGTTTGTGAGCTATGTGCCGGTAGACATGAAACGAATCAATATGCAATTTCCAATGAATCAGTGCACTTTGTGAGCAATTTTCAAAAGCAGCAGCATCCGGTCCCAAACACTTACCAACCCTCCAACAGAAACCATCCTAACTTCAGCTGGAGCAACAATAACAATGGATTGCAACCACCACCGCAACCATATCAAGCCCAACCACCATATCAACCACACCCATATCAACAACAACCATACCATCAAAACCAAAATCAGCAATATGGGGCCAGACCATACAATCCCTCGGGACTATATCAACAGCAGGGGCATCAACTTCAGAATCAGTACGCCCCGAAACAATCTCAACCTCTGGGATTTAATCAGCAATATTTTGCAGGTCCAGGCCAACAGTCTCCTGAGAAATCAGAATTGGAAGAACTAAGATTGATGTGTAAGAGCCAGGCTGTATCTCTTAAAACTCTGGAAAACCAAATTGGCCAAATAGCAAACGCCTTACTCAACAAGCCGCAAGGAGTTCTACCTAGCGACACAGAAACAAACCCTGGAAAAAGGGACGGCAAAGAGCAAGTCAAAGCTATCACCTTAAGATCTGGAAAAATCACAAAGGACCAAGAAGTTGAAGAGGTAGAGGCACAAGGCAACCACTCCGCGACTGAGGAGCAAACGAAGACCTTGAAGCCGGACATCAGCATCAGCGAACCGGAGAAGGTCAACAGGCCATCTGAGAAAGCATCCCAGGAGCATAAAACTGCAAACACATAAATCTATCCACCGCCACCATATCCGCAAAGACTCCAGAAGCAGAAATTGGATAAGCAGTTTGCTAAATTCTTAGAGGTATTCAAGAAGCTACATATTAATATACCTTTTGCAGAAGCATTGGAGCAGATGCCGAGTTATGCTAAGTTTATGAAGGGTATTCAATCAAGGAAGCTGAAACTTGAGGAATTAGAAATTGTTGCCTTAACAGAAGAATGCAGCGCCATCCTCCAATAGAAACTGCCTCCGAAGCTCAAAGATCCTGGAAGCTTCACCATACCATGTACTATTGGTAATCTGTCGTTTGAAAAGTGCTTGTGTGACTTGGGAGCTAGCATCAATCTGATGCCATTGTCGGTTTTCTTGCAACTTGGTCTACCTGATCCAAAACCCACAAATATCTCCTTACAGCTAGCAGACCGGTCAGTTACGTATCCAAGAGGAATATTGGAGGATGTTTTGGTGAAAGTGGATAAGCTCATCTTCCCAGATGACTTTGTTATTCTAGATTTCGAGGAGGATAAGAAGATTCCCATTATCTTGGGAAGACCATTCTTAGCTACAGGTCGGACGTTGATTGATGTCCAGAAAGGTGAACTCACAATGAGGGTGCAAGACCAAAACATCACTTTTAATGTGTTCAAAGCAATGAAGCTTCCATCTGAAGAGGAGTGTTTCAAAGTTGACTTGGTCGAATCTACAGTTAGAACGGAGATTGAGCAGATGTTAGTAACAGACCCCTTGGAGAGAGCCTTGATAGGGGATTCTGAGGTGGAAGATGAAGAAGGAGCAGAACAACTTCAGCAATTAAATTCGGCTCCTTGGAAAAGAAGATTTGATATGCCATTTGAGTCTCTTGGATTAGCAGAACTGAAAAATTCTCAGGAGCGTCTAAAGCCATCTATTGAAGAAGCTCCTATACTTGAACTCAAACCATTACCGGACCACTTGCGGTATACGTTTCTGGGTGATGCATCTACATTACCTGTTATTATTGCTTCTAATCTGTCAGGGAGTGAGGAAGATAAACTTCTGCGAATTCTGAGAGAATTCAAATCAGCCATTGGATGGACCATAGCAGATATCAAGGGAATCAGTCCTTCGTATTGCATGCACAAAATTCTGCTAGAGGAAGGAAGTAAACCTACTGTTGAGCATCAGCGAAGACTTAATCCTATTATGAAAGAGGTGGTGAAGAAAGAGATTCTTAAGTAGTTGGATGCTGGTATCATCTATCCTATTTCAGACAGTTCTTGGGTGAGTCCAGTTCAGTGTGTGCCCAAGAAATGAGGCATGACAGTTGTAACCAATGAGAAGAATGAGCTCATTCCTACTCGGACAGTCACAGGATGGAGAATATGCATGGACTATCGCAAGTTGAACAAGGCCACCAGAAAAGATCATTTTCCTCTTCCATTCATCGATCAAATGCTGGATAGGTTGGCTGGCCATGAGTATTACTGCCTTCTTGATGGTTATTCAGGTTACAATCAGATCTGCATCGCTCCAGAAGATCAAGAGAAGACCACATTCACATGTCCTTTTGGTACTTTTGCTTTCCGACGAGTTTCTTTCGGGCTCTGTGGTGCTCCTGCCACCTTCCAAAGGTGCATGATGGCTATATTCTCAGACATGATTGGGATAAATGTGGAGGTTTTCATGGATGATTTCTCAGTGTTCAGAACTTCTTATGATGAGGCTTTGAATAATCTGAGTCTGGTGCTGAAACGATGTGTTGAGACCAATTTGGTGCTAAATTGGGAAAAGTGCCATTTCATGGTGCAAGAGGGAATCATTCTCGGGCATAAAGTATCTAGAGAGGGACTTGAAGTGGACAGGGCTAAGGTAGAGACTATTGAAAGACTTCCTCCTCCAATCTCAGTTAGAGGAATCCGTAGCTTTCTTGGACATGCAGGTTTCTATCGACGATTCATACAAGACTTCTCCAAAATTTCTAAGCCATTGTGCAATTTGCTGGAGAAAGACAAACCTTTCAAGTTTGATGATTATTACTTGGCTGCTTTCGAGCTATTGAAGAAGAAGTTGACATCAGCCCCGATTATTACAGCACCTAATTGGGAAGAGCCATTCGAGCTAATGTGCGACGCTAGCGATTTTGCCGTCGGAGCTGTGCTTAGTCAGCGAAAGAAAAATGTTTTTCATGTGGTTTACTATGCTAGTAAAACCCTTAATGATGCACAGCTAAATTACACCACTACAGAGAAAGTGCTTTTGGTAGTTGTCTATGGTTTTGAGAAATTCAGGTCCTATTTGCTTGGGACGAAGGTGACAGTCTACACTGATCATGCAGCCATTAGGTATCTATTTTCAAAAAAGAAGTCTAAATCGCGATTGATTCGTTGGGTTCTTCTGCTGCAAGAATTTGAGCTTGAAATAAAAGACAGGAAGGGGACAGAAAATCAGGTAGCCGATCATCTATCACGGTTGGAGGAGCATGGTAAGGATAAGACGCTAATCAATGAATCATTCCCAGATGAGCAGTTGTTCGTAGTGCACGGAGAAGTGCCATGGTTTGCAGATATTGTGAATTATCTGGTGAGCAACGTCATTCCGTCAGAATTCTCTTATGCCCAAAAGAAGAAGTTTTTGCATGATGTGAAGTGGTATCGATGGGATGAACCATTCTTGTTCAGGTAGGGAGCAGATCAGATTATCAGGAGATGCATTCCTTACAATGAAACGGAAGAGATTTTGCGAGATTGCCACTCTACCACATACGGTGGTCATTATGGTGGAGAGAAGACCGCGGCTCGAGTACTTCAGGCAGGATTCTTCTGGCCAACCTTGTTTAAAGATTCTCATCAATTTGTATTGGGATGTGACCGCTGTCAACGGGTTGGAAATATCTCCAAGAGGAATGAGATGCCTCTCAACATGCTTCTTGAAATTGAGATTTTCGATGTCTGGGGGATAGATTTCATGGGACCATTTGTCTCATCGTGCAACAACCAGTACATCCTGCTAGCGGTAGACTATGTGTCCAAATGGATAGAAGTCAAAGCTCTGCCTACAAACGATGCTAAAGTGGTGATAAACTTTCTGCACAAGAACATATTTACCCGTTTCAGAACTCCACGAGCAATAATCAGTGATGAGGGGACACATTTTTGCAATCAGAAATTCACTGCATTAATGGCAAGGTATCGTGTGACACATCGGGTTGCAACAGCGTATCATCCTCAAACTAATGGTCAGGCAGAAGTCTCCAACAGGGAAATCAAGCGGATTTTGGAAAAGGTGGTGAATCCTTCAAGGAAAGATTGGTCCTTGAAGCTAGACTAAGCTGTTTGGGCATACAGAACCGCGTATAAAACACCCCTGGGTATGTCTCCTTTTCAGTTGGTGTATGGTAAGGCTTGTCATTTGCCTGCCGAGCTTGAGTACAAGGCATACTGGGCTTTGAAGAAATTGAACTTCGACATGAAAGTTGCTGGTGAAAAAAGGATGCTTCAACTGAATGAGCTTGATGAGCTTCGTCTACAGGCTTATGAGAATAACAAGCTGTACAAGGAAAAGGTCAAGAGATGGCATGATAGAAGGTTGGTACATAAGACATTTGTACCGGGTCAAATGGTTCTTCTTTTCAACTCTCGGCTAAGACTTTTTCCTGGAAAGCTCAAGTCAAGGTGGTCAGGTCTGTTCACGGTTAAAACAGTGTTTTCGCATGGTATAGTGGAAATTTTTGATAAGTCACCTGATCAGTCTTTTAAGGTGAATGGGCAGAGGCTTAAGCATTATCTTGGGGGTACGGTGAACCGTGATGAATTCACCGCTTTTTTTCTTGCCCCAGCATGATCGAGTTACAGAAGGAACGTCCGGCTAAATGACGTTAACGACAGCGTTTCATGGGAGGCAACCCATAGGTTTGGTGTTTTTATGTGTGGTTTGATTTTGTGTGATTTTGTTCAGTTTGCAGGCCATTGGCGAGTTGCAGGATTAGCCTCAGGTTGGAGCTCATTTCCACCTCCTGATTCACTGCCCGAGGAGGGCAGCGATGCCGATAGTTAGGGGAGTTCTCTTTTATCCTTTATCTATACCTTCAATGAGGACATTGAATATTTTAAGTTTGGGGGTAATTTAGGATATTTCATTAATCGAGTCATAGCATTGCATATAGTTTTATGTAGTTCATAATACATCATGTCATGCTAGTTTAATTACATATAATTCATATTTTTCAAAAAAAAAAATTATTAGTTGCATATCATATTTTCCTTGATCCCGTAGCGCTTGGTGGTTCCGTTTAGTAGTCAATGATGAATTTGAGTGTGAGAATGATGGATAGAAGGCTGATTTAAATACTCATGAATTGACGTGCATGTTGCAGAAACACAATCTTACACAACTCATCATTTGCTTTTGGGGCTAGGTTAAGGTCATGCTTGTTGGGTTGTTGAAATTTAATCACCTGATTATATTTGGAATTTTCTTTATTCCCTTGATAGCGTAGAATCACTAAATATAAGTTTGGGGGAAACCAGGGTTCATGCTAGTTTGTGTGTAGTTGTTAATAATTGATAGGTGTCAATTGGCTAGTAGCTAGCTCATATTTATATGAGTAGTCTAGGGTTGGAATTGAGAATTCTCATTCCAGATTGCATATAAAAAAAAAAGAAAAAAAAAGTGTTTGTGAGTATGTGTGTGTATGCATAATTGATCAGGGTGAGCTCTTTAATACTCGAGCAATTAAGTTCTAGGGGACTCAAGCCTAGTGACCTAACACTTTTCCGGTCTGGGATCCACTAACCTAACGCTCGCTACATGGGTATTATTGTATAAGCCTTTTGGGGTCTCATCCATTGCACGGTCTAATAAGCATGTGTGTTGTGTATAGTATTATGCGTCATAGTTGTTAATAAAGCATGAATTCTTGTCTAACTCAAATGATGATGGAGGTGTTTCTAGGTTATGAAGTGTCTAGCGTTGATTCTATTTATAAACTTGTGATTGTTTTGACGAAAAATATGTATGGTTTTGATCTAGTGCTAAGAGTAATTCTGATGAGTATTGCACACACGCACGTTTCTGTACTTGTAAATGTTAATATGCTGATATTTAGTCGATCTCTATTTGGAGTTATCACATTCTCTGAGACACTCTGCTAAATTGGTTATTGCTTTGCGTATGGGATCCTTGCATCAGTTGCATTCATGCATTTAGAGGTAGTCGAGTCTGTTTTCGCTTGAGGACAAGCATCAGTTTAAGTTTGGGGGTGTGATAAGTGGATTTTATATCCACTTATTATGCGCTAAATGGCCTAGATTGATGGTTTATCCTTAAGTATGTTGTGTCTTTTAATTCATTTTTGTTGTGTTTCAGCATTTGTTGTGCAGAACTCGCAACTTTATGTATCGTGGCGATAAAAGGCTAAAAACGGTGAAATTTTGCTCCAATTCGGAATTAAGAGTTGCCAAAAGAATTATCATAAAGAAATTCTGAGTGATATATTCTTAAAGCAGAAATCCCGGTTGGAATTGGTATATTTTCTGTTAAGCAAAAGGAATCCAGTTTCAGATCCTCAGCAGGCCATAATTTACACCTGAGCGAGCAAGGAGAAAATAGAATTATCACAAAAAGATGGAAAGTGATATATTCTTAAAGCAGGAATCCCGGTTGGAATTGATATATTTTTCGTTGAGCAAAAGGAGTCCGATTTCTGACCCTCAAAAGACTGCAACTTAGGACTTAAGGATTTATTTATATTAATAAATATTTTATTTAATTAGAAAATTATATTTATAAATATCTAATAATATTAGATATTTATTTTTATAATTTCTGAATTAAATTAATTATTTATTAATTAAAGATTATAAGTTGTGCGGGTTAAAAAGTATTTTGACGAAGCATTTATTCCAACTCAGGTCCTGAATTGTGGTTGGTCGACAGAAATTGAATTGTTAAACCAATTAACTAAACAAAATTCACAATTGAATGATGTGCTGTCGGCATGTAATAAAAAAAAAAGTAATCAATTGTCATGCACGCACCTGAGAAGGCTAGCCATTTGCCGCGCGTGCAAGCCACGCGCGTGGCCTGAGACTTGATTTTGCTGGAGATCAGAGAAGCAGCTGGTGGAATGTTGTGGTTGGGTTTGCTTTCGGCTGTTTTTTTTATAAGTGTGTGATGTATTATTTTTGTGTAATTCTTTTTGTTTCTTTTTTATTTTTTTTAGTTTTATTTTATTAATTGGTGTGCTAAATTTTTGCTATAAATAGGTGAGTTCTCATGCTTGAATTCACACAACATTTTGGAGAGCAATAAATTCTCTCTTGTATTCTCTCTATTTTCTTGTAATTTTAAGTTTCATTTTTATACACTTTAAATTTTTGCAATTTTAGTGTAATTGTTATTTTGGTTGAAGAATTTACGGGGATTATTTGGAGCGCTCTTTTCTTTCACTGGAAGCTATTTCGGTTCTACTTTCTAACTCTTGTAATTTTCATATTTAATTTATCGTAATTTTTAATTTAGTTTTATTATTGTTGTTGTTATTATTATTATTATTATTATTATTATTATTATTATTATTATTATTATTATTATTATTATTATTCGTATTATTATTATTATTATTATTATTATTATTATTATTATTAGTATTATTATGATTTCAATTAATCCCATGATGACGATTCGTTTAATTATGAACTAATCGCCGTCATGGGATTCTAATGGATTTATTTACGTAATTTAGTAATTCGATGCCTTAATAAATTGTATTATGATAAAAATTCAGATTGCCTAATGTGGTTGCGCTTAATTTATTAGATGCGTAGCTAACGTCTAAATTATTAATTCCTAATGAATGCGAAAGTGGATTTAGGAATTTAGAATTTGCTATGTTAGCATAGGTTCGTAATTGTCATGTACATTTACGATAAGTGATAGAATTTTTTTCACATCACCCTATGTAGTCATAATAAAGGAATTTATTCGTAAACCAATTATGTTTTCAAATCTTATAGACATATAAGGTCTAATCATAAAAGGTGTCCTCGCGACTTCTATCTTTTTAAGTGGATGTTTGTGTGGTTTGATATAAGTTAAGACTGAAAGGCGCTTATATTATTTTCGTGTTCCCGACTAGCTTTCGTAAATTATCAAAATTACTTTGAAATTAAGGCATCAATTCTAAATGAAATAAATAATGAAATTAGAATCCCATGTTTTTCTCACATATAAATTTTCATTTAATTAAATTAATTAGTTCGAATTATATAATATTACTAATTTAATTAATCAATTAGAAAAATACAAAAATACCCCCTTTTGATATTTATTCAAGCAGTTTGTTGTTTAATCATACGTCGTTGCTTAAATATTATTTCTGAACAAACACCAAGTCTCTGTGGGAACGAATTTATTATATTACTTGTGACCGCGTACACTTGCGCAGTTAGTTTTCGAACCAACATCCACCGCAATGACTCAATGCGGCGCCCGCTATGAAACATTGCGGTGCTTTATTAGTTTTGTATCCACCGCAATGACTCAATGCGGCGCCCGCGATGAAACATTGCCAGAAACTGCCAAAACTTGTCAAAAGCTTAACAAATCTGAAAACCTGTCAAAACCTTAACTACTTCAAATACACTAAATTTCTAAAACTCCAAAATTAAACTTCAAATCAAAATCAATAACCTAAACTATTGCAAATATCAAAAAGGCAATAAAATATTACAAAAAGTCCCTTAATTTACAACTTCTAAAAATCCTACAAATGTACACATCCTCGAGTGTAATAGTCATCTCACCAAAACTGAAGTGAAATGAATTAGTTTCCGATCTCCACCGCTCCACCAATGCTTTGATCAGGGTAATGTCATTCTGAGGTACTGAGCGGGGATTAGTAAACACCCCAAATCCCCAAGTACGCAAAAGGGCACGCTGGTCTGCCTGTAACTCCCACACACCCTGTTGTGTAGTATACTGCCTCACATCCAACTTCTCCCTGTCACCTGTAGTATACTGCCTCACATCCAACTTCTCCCTGTCACCTCCCTCCCAGATCAAAGTGCTAATATGCTCGTCCTGCTGAACTAGGAGAGATCGATCAAGAGGACCACATTGCATATCCATAATATCTGCAATGATTCAAAATCAAAAAGAAATTAGGCACATGATCATAAAATTTTTAAGAGACAATCATAATTCACTTCGTAATTTTTATGAATAAATTACCAATCCAAAAAGTAAATCAAAATTAGGGAAATGAAGGCTAATTTGGATTAATAAATGATAAATTCGAATTAATAAATCATTTTTAATCTATTTATGAGAAATTTAGCCTAAATTAAGGAAATTAAATCAAAATTAGGGAAATGAAGCTTAATTTGGATTAATAAATGATAAATTTGAATTAATAAATCATTTTTAATCTATTTATGAGAGATTTAGCCTAAATTAGGGAAATTTAATTAAACTAGAAAAAGTAAGCCTAACTTGGATTAATAAATGATAAATTTAGCCTAAATTAGGGAAATTAAATCAAAATTAGGGAGAGGAAGCCTAATTTGGAATATAAATGATAAATTCGAATTAATAAATCATTTTTAATCTATTTATGAGAAATTTAGCTTAAATTAGGGAAATTAAATCAAAATTAGGGAAAGTAAGCCTAATTTGGATTAACAAATGATAAATTTAGCCTAAATTAGGGAAATTAAATCAAAATTAGGGAGAGGAAGCCAAATTTGGATTATAAATGATAAATTCGAATTAACAAATCATTTTTGATCTATTTATGAGAGATTTAGCCTAAATTAGGGAAATTAAATCAAACTAGAAAAAGTAAGCCTAACTTGGATTAATAAATGATAAATTTAGCCTAAATTAGGGAAATTAAATCAAAATTAGGGAGAGGAAGCCTAATTTGGATTATAAATGATAAATTCGAATTAACAAATCATTTTTAATCTATTTATGAGAGATTTAGCCTAAATTAGGGAAATTAAATCAAACTAGAAAAAGTAATCCTAACTTGGATTAATAAATGATAAATTTAGCCTAAACTAGGGAAATTAAATCCAAATTAGGGAGAGGAAGCCTAATTTGGATTATAAATGATAAATTCGAATTAACAAATCATTTTTAATATATTTAAGAGAGATTTAGCCTAAATTAGGGAAATTTAATCAAACTAGAAAAAGTAAGCCTAACTTGGATTAATAAATGATAAATTTAGCCTAAATTAGGGAAATTAAATCAAAATTAGGGAGAGGAAGCCTAATTTGGATTAAATGATAAATTCGAAAATGACAATGTCAAGCAGTGGAAGTTTTAATTAATTAGCCTCAGAAAATGTACGTCAACCTCAGGCGAGGCATCCAAATGAAAACAATGACACTATCTTGTTATGTTCAATTACATAACTATGGAATCTGATTAGGGTTCAAGGAACAACTTGGCATTAATACAATGTTCTAAACTAGCATATTTATGGCCCAATGACTGGCCGATTAAGAGGAATCGATACTAAAACACCTTGATGTTCTGTTAAGCAGGATAACAACATTTTGTAGGAATTAGATGATGTTCTGTTAAGCAGGATAACTACATCTTGTAAGAATTAGCTGAAGATTATGAAGGAATTGACAGGCCATTAAACAGAATTTACAGGCAAAAATTTTAAAGTTATTAAAATATGTAAGTAAATAAACTAAATTAACAGAAAGTCTAAACAAAAATGATTTATGAAGTACCGCGCCAATAATGTAATAAACTAAAAAATTATGGACTTGCATTATACCCCAAGATGATGTGATACATTGTTCAGACTCAAGGAATTTGCATTAACTTTTATATAATGAATACAACACAATAGATAATTTCAAAATAATTCCACTTTAGTAATTAGGTGCTAAAAGTCCTTCACTGCTTCATTTAAAGTGTTGCACAGGATGATTCAGATCCATGGTTACAAAGCCCTGGCGGAGGGAAGACTCTTATTATGAGATTTTGGACCTAATTTTCTTTATACAAGCTATCCCTTTTAAATGCAAATGTAAGCGAAATTCTAATAATATGCTAAACAAACTATAAACGGTTTTGAAGAAGTGAAAATGCTAACAAACTCAAACAAACGTCTAGTACAATAACATACCCAAGAAGAATCAAGAACAACCTCATCAGACCATAAAGTAATTAAAACAACAATCAAGAACAGAAACAAAAAACGAAACAGTTGTATGAGGCATTTCATCAAACACTTGTCATATAACCCAAAAAGAATAATAAGGGAAGTAAAATACCAGTATTGAAGTAGAAGAAGACGAAGTCGAGGAGGAGGAAATCGGCTTCAAAAAGAAATCGTCGAAGAAATCGAAAAAGTCAGTTTGAGTCCGCTGTTCGTCAAAAAATTGGCACCGCAATGTTTTGTTAAAGTGTTAAATCTAACTCCGATAATCTGTTTTGTGGTTAAAATAAGGGCAAAAAGGTAATTTGGTAACCCGCAATGTGTCAATGCGGAAGGCGTAACCCGCAATGTAACATTGCGGTGGCCGCAATGTATTATAGCGGAGGCAGTAAATCCCCACCACATATTTATGCTTTTAACGGCTAAGATGTGTTGGCTGGATTTGAAGTTCTGACCACCCATGGTTATGGAAGGGCACCCTTAAATAAAATATCTGATTTCTGTCAAGAGGGTTCTATATGTTTTGCTTTTTTTTTTGTGGGGGAGCAAAGAGTGTAGATATTGTTAGAAGTGAAATCTGTGTTAATGTACTGATGTATATAAACTTAAATTGCATAATGTTACAAACTCATGGGACGAGAAAAATATATAGGAAGCATTCCGTTACAATACTTTCGAAACAAAAATCACGAATCAATTAAAAGATGCCGGCAAAATTTTACGTCAGCCGCAATCTTTTGGCTAACCCTATTTTTCATAAGCATAAGAGAAAAAATTATAGGAAGCATTCCATTAACAATGCTTGAAAAGTAATCATGAACAAATTGAAGGCTGCTTGCAAAGTTAACCACAGCAGCTATTTCTCAGAATTCCCCTTGCATGTACCTTTTCTTTACCCCTTGCTCGAAGATGAATGAATATCTGAGAACTAAAATTTTGCACTTTTAAACAAAAAAACAATGTTAATCGGCATAAGTTTGACTATAAGTTAGAAAAGGTTGCCAGCAAATATCAAAATTATTAACAAGGTTACATCTGTATTACAGTCAAGGTACAGACCAACACTCACCATGCATGTAATTTCCAGCACTGGGAATATGGTGACAAACATGCTTATCCAACTCGCCTCATTACAGTTCTACTTGCAGTTCAGATACAGAACAAAAGTCTCGTGTTCAGGTCATTTCCAGCAATTTAATTAATATGGATACAAACCACACTTTACCCTGTTAGATTAATCTAAACTGATGGGCTTTACTTTGCTTAGGTTGATGGGCCTTACTGTTGGGTTTATTTAGACGTTTATTATATGTTTTGGTTACTTAGAAAATAAATCATTGTTATTAATTATAATAGATAACAGTGAAGAATTAGTCAAGAGCGTAGTTGAGGAAAATTAGGAAAGGAGTGGAGCTATTTGTGTAGTTGATTTAGTCTAAGCACGTTGCTTGTTTCTCTCCAGTTTTAGTGCCACCACTCTGGTTGTGCACTAGTATTTATACATGTATTTGTTTTCAGAGTTTAAAATAAGAGAAAAAGATTTCCTTCACGTATACATACACTTATAGATATAGGTGTTTTTTAGTTTCTTTTCCTACACTTGGTATCAAAGCTCACATGATCTAGGGCTTGTGAGTTGATATTTTATGCATACACCAATATATATATATATATATATATATATATATATATATATATATATATATATATATATATATATAGAGTAAGTATTTATTTGTCATATTCAATGGCATCAAACAATTTCTCCATCTCTATTCCAATGTTCAAAGGTGATAACTATCATTCATGGGCCATAAAAATGAAAGCATACATGAAGGCTCTTAGTTTATGGGACGTGATTGAGAGTGACACTGAAGCCACTCCTCTTCCGGGAAATCCAACACCTGCTCAAATCAAGAAACATGAAGAAGAAATGGCACGAAAGCCAAATGCACTTTCATGTATACATTCAGCAGTGTCTGAAGAAATTTTCACAACAATCATGGGTTGTGAGTCTCCTAAAGAAGCATGGGAAAAAATCAAAGAGGAGTTCGAAGGCAACCAACAACCAAACTTATGAAAATTCTCAACCTCAAAAGGGAGTTTGAGATGATGGGGATGAAAAGTAACGAAGGTGTCAAAGAATATGGGAGTAGGCTGATGTCTATTGTCAACCAAATCAAACTGCTTGGTGGAGATTTCTCAAGTCAAAGAGTTGTGGACAAACTTTTAGTGACTCTTCCCGAGAGGTATGAAACTAAAATTTCCTCACTTGAAGATACTAAAGATCTCTCGACATTAACTGTTTCAGAATTAATCAATTCACTTCACGCCGTGGATCAAAGGAGGATCATGAGAAAGGAAGATAATGGAGGAAAAAATGAGGGACTTCTATTAGCTAAAGCCTCATCCTCAAAAGGCAAAGTTCAATGCAACCATTGTCATAAGATGGGTCATGAAG
The DNA here is from genome assembly GCA_036435485.1 of Saposhnikovia divaricata. Taxonomy (NCBI): domain Eukaryota; kingdom Viridiplantae; phylum Streptophyta; class Magnoliopsida; order Apiales; family Apiaceae; genus Saposhnikovia; species Saposhnikovia divaricata. The sequence goes on along the minus strand of CM071596.1, from coordinate 49,143,359 downwards.
AAAAGGACTGCTGGCACAAAGGGAAGTCACAATGTTTCCGCTGCAAAAGATATGGGCATCTGGCAAAGAATTGTAGAACCCAGATGGATGAAGAAGACATGGCACATTTGATCGAGGGAGAACCACTCCTGTAGAGTTGTGGGTGATGAGTGCACCTTGGAGAGAAGTGCTCCAAAATTGGTTTTTGATGAGAAGTGCATCAACAAATAAAATAATGTGTAAGTTGGTGAGAAGTGCATCAACATGGAGGTGGTGAGAAGTGCATCACATATGAAGAGAAGTGCTTCATAAAGTTTAGATTAAGGGAGTGAATGTTGGATTAATCTAAACTGATGGGCTTTACTTAGCTTAGGTTGATGGGCCTTACTGTTGGGTTTATTTAGACGTTTATTATATGTTTTGGTTACTTAGAAAATAAATCATTGTTATTAATTATAATAGATAACAGTGAAGAATTAGTCAAGAGCGTAGTTGAGGAAAATTAGGAAAGGAGTGGAGCTATTTGTGTAGTTGATTTAGTCTAAGCACGTTGCTTGTTTCTCTCCAGTTTTAGTGCCACCACTCTGGTTGTGCACTAGTATTTATACATGTATTTGTTTTCAGAGTTTAAAATAAGAGAAAAAGATTTCCTTCACGTATACATACACTTATAGATATAGGTGTTTTTTAGTTTCTTTTCCTACATACCCACCTCGCTTCATTCTTTTTATACGCTCAAGAGCACCAAGGTTATCATCACCCTCCTTACCCTTGTCAGCGTCTTCATCTTCTGCGGATCTTTTCCGTATGCCTCCATAAACAGTTTCTGGAACATCTTTCTGGGTGATCTCAACATTACCTTCATCTTCACTATCACTTTCATCTGGCAGCTCTATGTCTTCTTTATTGGCAGCAACATTTAGACCTCCATCTGTCTGTGACTCAACTGCTGCACTCACAAAGCCCAGCAACCGCGTGCTATCCTTGGCAACAGCTTCATTTGTAGGAGGTACTAGCTGCCTCTCAAGGGCAGCCATATCATCTCCAAGAACTCCATTCCTCTTCTGAGGGTCCATTGCTTCATCTGAATTGTGCTTTAGATCCTTTTGCATCATATACTCTGGAAGAATAATGTGCAACTGAAGAGAAGAATAAGATGTTGTAAGTTACTACCAGAAACATTTAGGGCAGACATTGTGACTCAATTAAGTACATATAATTGGGCCAATAAAGTCATGCATAAATAGTTACAAGATTCATGCCTCGTGAGCATATTTAACATGAACTGTTCAACTTAAATCCTAGTCTTCATATAAAATTAAAAGCAACCTAATACTGTTTTTCCCTGATAAGGTTTTAGACTTTTAGTAACAAAACCACAGGGACTGTAATGATGATAAGTGTAATCTGCTTGTAATTTAAAAACAATCAACTGTGTAAAGACTTTTATAATTTTTATGCTTTAATGGAAAAAACAGAACAATAAAAATGCTCCCTCTACTCTTTTTGTGGATATTTGGAAATCAAACATTAGCAGTTATGTTTTGGATCTATTCTTCCATATTGATCATTGTACTTGTACTTTGTTGTCTTCTCATATAACCACTTGTGTGCAATGAATCATTGAACTGCTACATCTCCTTTCCTAAAAGTGTATGATACGTGAACTAGTCATTGTTCATAAACGTATATGGTTTGATGCCAACAATAGTTAAGAGCGTCATGTGCCATTTTTGCGGATAGTTTGAACATAATTCCGTTTTTTTTTCTTTTGTCAATTTCAACATATTTGTTTGTTCGTAGGGACGATAATTGAACGTTTAGACCTATTTTAGCATTAGGGTTGCCAATGTGCCAACCTATCATATTCGGACAATAATTTTGAATTTCATCGGGAAATCATGAAATGTAATGACCGTAAAAAATTGAACTAATATTTTAATGATTCGTAATCATACTTCATAGCCCCTGGGAAAATGGTACAGCAAACAGAGCACAGGTGGAGTTGAGCAATTGCAAGAATGAGAAATCTGGAGTCCACAACTCTTTTTTGACATAACCTATTTTTTTGTAAATATCTAGTGGAGTAAGCACCTCAATTCCACTCGTAAGTGATGTTTCAATCACCATGCTTTTCTCCCGTGTGAAATGTAGAAAAAAGTTTGAGCGTAAACCGTGTACTAATATTGTGGATCGTACAACACAGTCATGCTAGGGATGGCAATCGGATCGATGGAAATGGGTTTTGCCAAACCCGAATCCGAAATTTTTAACCGAACCCGAACCCGAACCCGAAAATACCCGAAATTGTAAACCCGAACCCGAACTCGTTGGATATAAAACGGGTTTCGGGTACCCGAAACCCGAACCTAGGGGTGTCAAAATTTGACACGACCCGAAACCCGACACGAACCCGACACGGAAAAGTACGAATTTGGGTCGAGTGTTTTGAGTTTCGGGTCGGGTTCGGGTTGGGTAAAAATTTACCCGAAAAAATCGGGTCAGTTTCGGGTTAACCCAAAATACCCGAACCCGACCCGAAAATTTAATTTATGTAATATATTATACATAATATTAAAATTTACTTTATAATTGTATACATGTGTGATATATTTATAAATTATTTAAATAATTTTAATTTACATCTCATCTCTTTAAATTGATATTATATTTTTTTATATATTTTAAATAAAAATTATTTTATAAAATAAAAATAATTATTTTTTATTATTTTCGGGTCAAAACGGGTCATTTTCGGGTTGACCGGGTACATAACAGGTCGGGTTCGGGTTGAAATTTTCAACCCATTTCGGGTTCGGGTCGGGTTCGGGTTAACCCAAAAACAAGACCGGGTACAGCAAACGCGACACGAACCCGACCCATTACCCGAAATTGACACCCCTACCCGAACCGAAACACGAAAAAAATAAATAAAAAATAAATATTTTTTATAATAAAAATAATATAAAACATAAATATCTAAAATATTTTAATTTTTATTACATATTAAATGTTAAATATATATAATAATAGATAAAAAAAACTTAGCTTAGCTTACTCAGTTATAATACCACTCAAAGTGGTGTCTGAGGAGGGTAGCTGTACGCAGACCATGCCCCTATACAATAGGGAGGCTGTTTCCGAAGGACCTCCGGCCATTACAAATACAGAAATACAAATACAGAAAGGAAACCTAATACAAACTAAGAAACTCACGCACACGCAGGAGTCGAACCCCTGACCTCCTTCAAAGAAGGCTAGTGGCTCAACCACTGCACCAACATGTTGTTGGCATATATAATAATAGATAATATATATTAAATGTTAAATATTAGGTATTAAATAATAAAAATAATAAATATATTAATTCGGGTTTCGGGTCGGGTTCAGGTTCGGATCGGGTTTGATACGGGTTTCGGGTTTTCGGGTCGGGTTCGGGTTGGTATTGCCAAAACCCAAACCCGGCCCGAAATTAATTCGGGTTTAAAAATTAAACCCAAACCCGAATCCAAACCCGAAAATTTCGGGTTCGGTTGAACCCATTCGGGTCGAAACGGATCGGATATTCATCGAATCGGTACAAATTGCCATCCCTAAGTCATGGCCCGTCCTAATTTCCTGTAGTCTAAAGAGAGCCAGAGCCCAATGGCAAAATGAATATAATATCGGGTCAATTCGAGATCGAAAATATAAGTAATTTTTAATTTATCTGATAAAATTCTTACGAACACATTAAACTCAACTATGCAGCTTAACTATCACGCGTGACTGCATTTAGCCATGCCATAGCAAAGCTATTAATACGATATATGTCCATTTATTGATCTAAAATTTATTAGTACATTACATGGGGAACAAAACATGCAATGACCCCCTGGTCAGGGGTTCGAATCCACCGCGAAGCAAATGAAAATTCCGGAATTACGTGGAGCGCTTGGGTGGTGGAGCTTAGCTAGTCCTTCTCTGGGATTAGTCGCTCACAATTGTGACCCTAAGACGTGATCCTAAAACACGTTTTTCCCCACGTTGAGTAAATTAACTGCGACATAGGGATCACTTAATAGAGATTTTCACATTATTCAAACGAAACCAAGATCTATCTTAAAAATAATATACTAGTATAAAATATCAATTTTCTAGAGACCACAATATTATTAAAAAAGAAGGCTAAATTTAGAAAGTGGATAGGGTAGAGTCTCAGGGAGACACAGCTGGTTATGTAAATGTAGGAGTCGGTGAGAGACCTACATCAAAGTCTTGTTTATCCTTTTCTTTTGGTTATTTTTAGTGTGTAATTCGCCGTGTTTACGTAATAGTGCCCTCTCTTTCTCCTGGGTTTGCACAATATAAATACATGCACTCCGCGCTCTCTCCTTTTCATTATTTCTCTCCATACATAACCCCTTTACTCCATTTACTCTCCTTTCAAGTCTTGCACATACGTTTCCTCTAGATCCTATATAAACATATTGTTAGAGGCCCAACTTCTTACCGGGCTGGACCAGTGGCGGACCCAGGAACAAATTTTAGTGGGGGCACAACATATAAATAATAACATAGAAGTAATGAAAGATGTAATATTACAAGGAAAAAGAAATAACTTATAATCTAAATTTGTTCCCTTCGAGTTTTCATTTTTTGAAATCGATCTATTACATCTTCATTTGTTACTTCAGCAAGGGCTTCCTTTTCTATAGCTGAAATAAGACAATCACTCAAAAAATCATCACCAATTCGGTTGCGCAAATCTGACTTCACAAGCTTCATTGCAGAAAAACATCTCTCTACTGTCGCGGTTGCAACTGGCAAAACTAATGAGAGTTTCACTAGTCGATACACCAAAGAAAAACAATGATGTTTTTTTGTTTCAACCAACACTCTAGCAAGATCACTAATGTCATTCAAGTTGGCAAATCTTTCATCTGCTTTCACGTTATCAATATAAATGATCAATTCTTGCTGAAGAACAATCGTATCAGGAAGACTAAAATCATTTGGATAAAATTCAGTTAACTTCATCAACTTCAATGGATCAAAATCAGCAAATGAATCACGCGGATTTAAAGAAGCCATACAAATGAGCAATTCAGAGTTTACCTCATTAAAACGATCATTAAACTCTGCAATTTGCATATCCACAACAACATTAAAACAATCAAAAGAATAATAATGCTCATTAGTGATTCCAGTATTTTTCCGCCGATTCTTTGGATTAACATAAGCCTCCGCCATAAGTAACAACACAAACAATAGGCTTTATCGGCTTTTACACTATACTCCAACCAATTCTTATATTTTTCATACCACTCGGGATTAAAACGTCTATCTTTATTTCCACTCTTTGTTTTTGGAAATTCATGTCCAAGTGGTTGACAAGATCCTCTAATCAAATATGCTCTCCGTATTTCGTCTCTTTGATCCGGATGATATTCTATAATTCTTTTTCTATCGTAGGGATCCCACGGAAGGTCTTTCAAGTCAATTTTTTTAGGCATTAGAGGACTATAACTTGGTTGAACAATATTAACATTTTCTCTTGAGGATTCTCCACCCACATTACTAGTATCATCTAAAGTTGTAGACAACTTTCTTTTAAAAAATCTTTCCATTTATATCTGTCATTTGTCAAATAAACATGCTCAGATTTTGACACATAATAACTTCATTCAAACATAAAAAAAATTCAAACTCAAACATATTAAAATTTCAGATATCACATTTTCAGATTTTATCACAAAATTACAAATGTTACTTACACATAAATTATAATTTATAAATATACACTAAAAAATAACAAACAACAACTAACTCAAATTTCACAATTTATTAACACAATATATAGATATACATACGTTATATACATAAAAAGAGGAAATAAAAGAACTTATACAGTTATACTTACAGAGAAGATTAGAAGATGGAGGGCCTGGAGCTTGGAGGCTTTAGATTCTTAGAATGAACAATCAACTAATTTAATCTATAGCTTCTTGCTCCAAATTTGTAGCAATCTTTTTCAATTAAAATGCTAGGTTTTTGTTTTATTTGTTCCCCTTTTCTTCTTAGAATGAACAAACCGTGTGTATGTTGTAATCTGTATGCAGTGTGTTTTATGAATTGGGTGTAAAAGAAATAAAGAATGCTACTACGTAAATGTACAATTTATTGGATTGGGATAATTGGATTGGGCTTTGGGCTGTGAATTATGGTGGATTGGGGGCACATTAATTTAACTAGTGGGGGCACCCTATATTGGACCAAAAAAATTTGCCTGCTGGACTAAATTTCGTTGGGGGCCCATCCCCCCAATACTGACTATGTGAGTCCGCCCCTGGGCTGGACCGAAGGCCCAATGAGGATAATTGGCTTGGAGAGGCTCCAGACTGGCGAGGGTCCATATCATTCGGCCCAGTTATGTGCAACGGTCCATTCAGTTGTGTTCCCTGGGAACGTGGGAACGTGGGACACGTTCTCCATTCGTCCTACTCCCCGATAACTGCCAGAATAGAGAATAAGAAGGTTAACAGAGGTTTGATATCATTCATTCAATCACTTACACACAACACAAACACTCTGCGTTTACCTTTATTCATAAAAACCAGTTAACTTATTCTCACACCGGAGGTGAATCGGGGGGCCACACCCTCGCATTCTTCTTCAATTGCAGGTCCGACCGAACGGATACACCGACGGAAATTGGTTGCAACATTTGGCGCCGTCTGTGGGAACACAGAGTTACGTTTGTGTTGGATTATATTGTTAGTAATGGCGAACGAAACCGAGATACCAACGGCCGACGATGGCACTATGGCTGTAAACACTCGCACCACTCCTCCCATCACCCCAAGACATTTGATTTTCGACGAAGAGGGGGACATACCGTCTCCCGAAGAGCAACGGGAAATTTTGATGAAGTGGCGAGAAGAACAAAAAGCCAAGGGGAAACGGAAAGAGATAGAGAAAGAGAAAAGCAGCAGGGAGGCCGAACGTCTGGCCAAAAAAAGGGAGGCCGACCGTTTGAGGCTAGAAGCCCTAAAGATCCAAAGGGAGGAGATCGAGTTACAGGAAAAGGTACTCCGCGAGGCTCTAGAAGCCGAAGACCCGGAGTTGGACGACCGAAGAGACAAAAGACCAAGAACCAGAATTGATGAAGATGAGTCAGGGGACTCTGAATCAAACTCGAGGAGAACCCGGTCAAAGGTGGTTTATTCCTCCGATTCGGAAGAGGAGGGTCCACATACGGACGATCGCATCCGGAGAATTGAGAAGGCCATGTTTGGAGAGAGAAAGGTTAGCCACGAGCCAGTGGTGACCGAAGACGTCGAACACTTTCGACCGCCTCCCGGAAGGCAGTTCCCGAAGATGAATGAATTTAACGGAAAGGGTGACCCCGAAGATCATTGTGAGAAATATGAATCGCTCATGACTGGGATGGGGCACTGCGATGTGATGCTGTGTAAGATGTTCAAGACCTACCTGAAGGGGAATGCATCCATGTGGTACAGGTCGCTGAGACCTAGGTCGATAGGCTCGTATGAGCAAGTGAAGAAAAAATTCTTGAGGCACTACTCGCATTTGTGCCGAAGAGAGAAAGATACTGAAGCACTGATCCACTGCAGGCAGGGGCCGAACGAAGATTTGGGTGATTACTTAGCAAGGTTCAAAGAAGAAGCTGGCATGGTCACCAACTTGGACAAAGTCAAGGCGGCTGGATTCCTCGCAGCAGGCCTCGACCCTGTCAAAGGTAAGAAGCTTCGGTCCTCTCTTTATGATATGCCTCCCAAATCTTTAAATGATATATATGTGAGAGGAGAGGCCATTAGAAGAAAATTGGAATCAATTGGGGGGTACAAGGAGAAGAAAAATGATAGGTATGATAGGAGAGATGACCGAAGGGATGACAGAAGAGACGACCGAAGGGGTCGAGGAGATATCAAGAGCAGGTTGAATGATACAAGGCCCGACAAAGGGGCCGAACGAAGAAGAGATAGAGATAGCACTGTGTTCACACCGTTAAACACACCTATCTCGAAGATTCTCCATGAGATAAAGGGTAAACCTGGGTTTGTCAGACCACCCAAGTTGAAGACCCCTGAGAACAGAAGAAGCGACAGCAAGTATTGTGACTACCATCGGGACAAAGGTCACAACACCGAGGAGTGCTATCATTTGAAGAAGTTAATTGAAAGAATGATCAAAGATGGGGAACTGACCCAATTTGTGGGCGACTTGAGGGACAAACTCGAGTCCAAGGAGAAAAGGAAGGAAGCTGAGAGTTCGGAGAAGTACAGAGGGGAGGTCAGGACAATTTCCGGAGGAACAGTGCTTGATCGGGATAGTAAGACAGCAAGGAAAAAGTACGCCAGACAGATCTACAACCTGTACCAATCAAGTTCAGCTAAGCAACCATTGCCTATCTCCTTCACAGAAGATGACTACGAAGACGTGATATGGCCGCACGAAGACCCACTTGTTATAAACCCAGTAATCGGGGAAAACAAGATATGGAGAGTGCTGGTGGACGAAGGGAGCTCAGTCAACATTCTATATCACCGGACATATTGCAAGATGAATTTGGGAGGGGAACAGTTGGAGCCATGCCACGAGGCGCCCTTGTATGGTTTCGGTAATCAGCCTGTACCGATAGAAGGAACCATCACTTTGTCTGTCATGATGGGAAAAGCGCCGTACACTATGGTGAAGGAAGCAAAGTTCTATGTCGTCCGGGTCGATAGTCCGTACAACGGAATTTTGGGAAGGCCGGCCTTATCTTTGTTCCAGGCCGTGTCCTCTGTCCCTCATCTAAAGTTGAAGTTCCCAACAGAACATGGAGTTGGAGAAATGAGAGGCGATCAGAAAGCCGCCAGAATAATCATGTTGGAGGATTTGGAAAGAGACAAAGACATAGAGATGACTGAAGCCGGAAAAAGGAAAAGAAATGAGACCGAAGCTGGGGGTAGCCACCAACTGCTGAACATTGAGTTGGAAAAGTTTGGGGCCGACCTGTCAAGCCCGATTGCTGAGCCGGCTGCAGAGATCGAAGAGGTAGAACTATACGTGGGTCAGTCGGGAAAGATGATCCAAATTGGAAAGAACATGGAGCCGAAATTAAAAGAGAAAGTCATCAAGGTCATTAGGGAATTCCACGACGTATTCGCATGGAATCCCGAAGATATGCCAGGTCTGGACCCTGCGGTTGCCAAACACTGTTTAAATGTAGCTCCCGAAGCCAAGCCCGTAAGACAAAAGAAGAGGAATTTCGCCATGGAAAGGCAGAAAGTAATTACTGGAAGCAAAGTTCATTGAGGAGATAGACTATCCCGATTGGTTGGCAAACGTAGTGGTGGTGAAGAAATCTAATGGCAAGTGGAGGATGTGTGTCGACTACACCGACCTGAATAAGCATTGCCCGAAAGACCACTATCCCTTGCCAAACATTGACCAACTGATAGATGCTACTTCGGGGCATCAAATACTCAGTTTCCTGAATGCATTCTCAGGATATCACCAAATTGCCATGAATGCCGAGGACGTTCCCAAGACAGCATTCATCACACCGAATGGTACTTATGCCTACATCAAGATGCCCTTCGGTTTGAAGAATGCCGGGGCAACATTCCAAAAGATGATCAACAAAGTGTTCAAAGCCCAGATCGGCCGGAACATGGAATGCTACGTGGACGATATGATTGTTAAGTCCCTTTTCAGGGATCATGCCGAAGATCTGAGGGAATGTTTTGAAACGCTTAGAAGAAACAACATGAGGATCAATCCGAACAAATGTACGTTTGGAGTGAATAGTGGGAAATTTCTGGGATACATGGTTAGCGCCAGAGGAATTGAAGCCAATCCGGAGAAGATTAAAGCAGTCATTGATATGGAGGCACCGAAGACAATCAGGGACATTCAAAAGCTGACCGGACGGCTAGCAGCCCTGAGGAGGTTCATCTCCCGATCGGCCGAAAAGGCCTTACCATTCTTTGAAGTACTTCGGGGGTCCAAGAATTTCGAGTGGGGGCCAAATTGCCAGAAAGCATTCGAGGATGTTAAAGAGTACTTAGTGAAAGCCCCACTCTTAATGAAACCCGACCCGAAGGAGACATTGCAGCTGTACTTGGCTGTGAACGACCGAACACTTGGAGCCGTGTTGGTCAAAGAACATGAAGGAAACCAGCATCCGGTATTCTATGTCTCTCATATTCTCAAGGACGCAGAAACAAGATATCCGAATGCAGAGAAATTCGCTTATGGACTGGTAGTGGCCGCAAGAAAGCTAAGGCACTATTTCCAGGGAAGGACGATCAAAGTTGTAACCGATCAGCCGTTAAAGAAAATATTGCAAAGACCAGAGGCATCGGGCAGAGTGGTTGCTTGGGCGATCGAATTGGGGGAGCATGATTTGGAGTACACACCAAGGACTTCGATCAAAGCCCAAGCATTGGCAGATTTCATAGTAGAATGCTCTTTTTCGGGGCCGAATGACTTAGCTCCTGAAGAACAAATGATTCAGACGCCGGGAAAATGGAAGTTGTTTGTCGATGGTTCGGTCACCAAGGAAAAGTGCGGGGCAGGGCTAATTCTTACAAGCCCAGAAGGATTCGAGATTTGTCAAGCTATCAGGTTCACTTTCCCGTTGACGAACAACGAAGCCGAATATGAAGCACTCTTGGCCGGGCTAGATTTGGCAAGAAATGTGGAGGTTAAGCACATAAGGGCGTTCAGTGATTCAATGTTGGTGGTAAAACAATTCTCAGGAGAGTATGGTCAAAAAGATCCCCGAACCAAGGCATACGCCCTTAAGGTACGTGAACAATCTTTGCTGTTTGAAACTTTCGAGTTAACTCAAGTAGCTAGAGAAAACAACAGTCGGGCAGGCGCCCTCTCGAGGTTAGCTTCGGCAGAAACCCAAAACCTAAGTGGGTCCATCTATCTGACCGAAGTAAAGACACCTTCGATAGACAAGAAGCAGTGCATGGAAATTCATCAAGGGGTCAATTGGATGACTCCCATCAGGGCCTTCTTGGAAAAAGGCATCCTACCACTTGACCGAAGGGAAGCACAGAAGGTTAAGTATCGGTCGGGAAATTACACTCTGGTCGGGGGCCGTTTGTTCAGACGATCGGTAAGCCAGCCGCTACTCAGATGTTTAGACAAAGATGAACAACAGCTTGCTTTGGAGACGGTTCATGAAGGGATTTGTGGAGAACATCTGGCAGGACGATCCTTAGCCCTCAAGATCCTTAGGCAGGGATTCTTCTGGCCAAAAATGAAAGAAGACGCCACAGAGTATGCAAAGAAATGCAAGCAATGCCAGATATTCAGCACAATCCCGAAGCAACCTCCCGAAGAAATGTCTTCAGTCCTTAGCCCGATCCCATTTGCTATGTGGGCGGTCGATATTGTGGGGATCCTACCCACCAGCACTAAGCAAGCGAAATACTGTATTGTGGCAATCGACTATATGACAAAGTGGATAGAAGCAAAACCCCTTTCGGCCATCACCGAAGAGGCCGCGAAGAAATTCATGCTGGAACAGATCATCTTGAGGTTCGGCATACCTATGGTTTGTGTGTCCGATAACGGTACTCAATTCATTGGGAGCAAGTTCAGAAAATTCCTGGCTCAATTCGGGATAAAACAGAAGTTCAGTTCGGTAGGGCATCCCCAGGGAAATGGGGCGATCGAGGCGGCCAACAAAATCATTTTTGATGGAATCAAGAAAAGGCTGGGGGAAGCTAAGGGACTTTGGGCTGAAGAACTACCATGGGTCCTATGGGCTTACCGAACCACTACAAGATCTTCAACCGGGGAAACACCTTTCAAGCTGGCCTTCGGAACTGATGCCCTTCTACCTGTCGAAGTTGGTTTAGAGTCGTACCGAACAGAAACGTTTAACGTGGAGACAAATGAGTTCGGACTTCGAGCAAATGTGGACTTACTAGAAGAAGAAAGAGAGGCTGCCCACCAAAGAAACTTAAGGTACCAACTGCAGGCAGCCCAGTACTATGATTCGGGGGTAAAGAAGAGATCTTTTCGAGCCGGGGACTTAGTGCTTCGGGAGTTAGCCACCTCCATGCCAGCAAAAAAAGGCAAGCTTATGCCCAACTGGGAAGGTCCATATGTGGTGATTGAAGTGGTCCGACCAGGCACCTACAAATTGGCTCATCCGGACGGCAGCCCAGTCAAAAACACCTGGCACGCCGCTCGCCTTCGCCGTTTCTACCAGTAAGCATACTGGTCCAACTTTTATTGCTTTTTTACTTCAGTATTTTGTCTTATGCAACGTTATTCTGAATTCCATAAGCTAGCATCAATCTGTAATTAAACCTATGTAAGAGTTGCATGATTAATGAAAAGATTGTTTTGCTCCATTTTTTATCCGTTATTGTTAAGCTAAGTACGCAATATTAAGCTTAATAGACCCATGTTTGGGGCCGACCGTATAAAACATGCGCCCTTTAACTTACCGGTAGTGTTCAAGTACATTGTGTTTTAAGCTACAAATACTTGACGAATCCAAATTTGGGGCCGACCGAATAAAATTTGGCCTCTTACAAAATTGTCTTAGTATTCAAGTTGCTTTGACATTAATTAAGGCCGGGAGAAAATATTTTTCGGCCGACCGAATGAGACCTTAATCATTTACAAAACCCCTTGAATACTTGGGGGCAGCTAGGTTACGACCAAAGATGCACAAAAAGGCAAGAATGGCCGAAGAAGCACAAAAATACAAATAATTATGCTAAGGCGAAAATGGCCGAAGATGCATAAAAATATAAGTAATTATGCCAAGGCAATATAATGCCGAAGACGCATAAAAATAAAAATAAAATAAATATGCTAAGGCAAAATGAAGCCGAAGAGGCATAAAAAAGAAAAATCATGCTAAGGCAAAACATAGCCAAAGACGCATGAACAGAAACAGAAGCCAAATTAAGGCCGAAGCCGAAGACGCACAAAAGAAGAATATTATGCTAAGGCAAACTTAAATAAAACAAGCCCGAAGGCAAAGTAAAGTATTACAAGCCCGAAGGCACGAATAAAGAGCCCGAAGGCAAAGTTAAACATTACAAGTTCGAAAATATTAAAATCTACAAAATTACAAGGCTTCATCAGCTGGAGGTTCGTCGGAGAGAGACTCATCTTCGCCCGAAGAAACCTCTAAGGGTTGATCAGACTCCTCCCGACCAACCGGATCCGTCATCCCGAGCGAAGGATCTACTAGCTGAGTATGATCGAAGCCCAAAGAATGTGCTTTCAGCACAGCGCCGTCATACCCCAGTTGGTAGCATCTTTCTTCGGTCAGCTCCAGGGTCTTCTGCAGCTTCCGAACCTTTTTCCTTGAGAGCTTGAGCTGCTTGTTTCTCCACTCGACCCTAGCCCTCAAGGTGTCCATCTCCTGCAACTTTGCCTTCAAGGCATCATTTTCGGCCTTCAAGGAGTTAGATTGGCCGGTGACCCTCTCCAAGTCAGAAGTTGCATTCCGGAGGCCCTCTTCAGCCTTGATTGCCCGAACTTCAGTCTGGTTGGCTGCCTCCAGCTTTTTCTGGATACCCTCCATCCGTTCGGTCACTACGGCCGACCAAGAGACCCCCTGGAAACAAACAAGGGAAAAGAATTAAACATTGAATACAAGTGAAAGAAATAACACCGAGAAAAAGCAAAGCTTACCATGGAGAGCAGAGCCAGCATTTCAGTACAAGCCTCAAGGTCGTTTGCCTTAGCAAACGTGGGCCTATCGGCTGGCAGAATGAGACCCCGGCAAAGATCGGGACCTACTATGGTGGACAGCTGGGGGGCAGGGACAATGATTTGATCTGTCTCAAGGACTCCCCAGGGAGGATGGTATACTTTCAGTCCGGCATCTCCCGACCGACCCCTCTTTCGGGAATCGGTTGAGAGGGCCTGGACGATACCATCCCCCTGATCTCGCGGAGGAGAAGCCACTGGAGTTTCGCTTCTCCCACCGGTGTCGGGAACAGATTCCAACTCCTTGCCGGCCGATTGATCGGCAGCATCGGCTTCGGCCGTAGCAGCTATCGAGAGTTGAGCTGCCTTCTTGCGTTTGCGCTCAATAATGTGACCAAGAGAAGACACTGCACAAAAACAAGAGTGTTAAACATTGGCAACAAGAAATAAAAATACAGTAACGGAAACACTCGGATGGAAAGGAGTAAGGATAAATGTTACCACTACCCCAGAGGGAGACCAACCAGGCGTTATCCCGGCTGTCCGATAGGGGAACCCTACCCATATCGAGTTCACAAAGAAGACGATAATCGTGTTTGTCCGCCTCCAACATCTCGGGATACTGCAACCTCGACGGGTCCAGATCCTGCCAGCGGCCGTACTTCTCCATTTTCGGGCCCGAGATAAAAACCCACTTCTCATGGGCCCCCCTATTGTTGGAGTTTGTCTGAGCCCAATCGGCCCTGCCGGTCCGACGAGCGATAGTGTAGAAACCGTTGCTTTTAGAATTCCTCCGAAGCTCATAATGATGCCAGAACAGGGTTGTCCTCGGAGTCATCTTTTTGGCTAAGCATCGGGCTTGGAAAGCATTTATGTGAAAAAAGCTGTTCGGATCCAGCTGTCCTATGGCGATCCCAACTTGCCTCAGCAATTTTTTCAGTATTGGCAGCATCGGCAGCCGAAAGCCACACTTGAAGGCCATTTCGGATATGCCGGTGGCCACACTTCCGCCGAAGAGAGGTGGAACCTCAGGGTTGTGCCAGATACGGTCTTTCTTCCTGGGAGTGAAGAAGTACCAGACATTCCTCTCTACTAGGTATTTGGAATGGAATTCTTCTATTTTTTCCTCAGTCAGGTGCGACCGAAAGTTCGCCGCAGGATACTCCCCGACGTCACTGAACGGTGATACCTCCGAAGGACCGGCACCTTCGGTTGACCGATCCATGTCCCTGCATTCGGAAATGAAGAGACATTAGCTTTGTACTCGGACAAAGAAGACGAAAACAAAAAGGGGAGAGGCCGAGTACAGTGAGCCAGGATCGGTCGGAGAATCCTAAAATCTAAGGTTTAGCAAATTACGGGTCGTAAGTTATAAAGATCGGGACAGACCGAAGGGAGTTCTCAGGGTTTGGAAATCCCGAAGGACATCTCAACCCAAACAACTTCCAGGTAAATCTCAAGGTTCAAGTAAGGGGTTGTATCAGAACAACACAACGGAAACTAAAAGGAAAAGACACGCGCATGTTCTACTCAAAACGACAAGAATAAACTGCACGGGTAACTTTACATATGTGTACATATAGATACATGTGTATGAGTACGGAAAGCAGATAAGAACGCAAAAGCAAGAAAGAAAGTAATTCAAGTGTGCGATGAATCGGAAAAAGAAGGGAAGTAATGAGAACTTACTGATTTGTTTGAGATCTCTGATAAGATCGAGTTCGTGGGGGTAGGCCTCTTGGACGTGAATGTCGACTGGAATCGGCGATTTGGGGGCCTCCGGTGATGAAACAACGCTCCCAATTGCTGTTTGAGATTTCTCTGGAGGGAGTTTTTCCTTTGAATGTCAAAGAAATGATATGTGCGTAAAAGAAAGAAAGAAAGAAACTGTGGAGTTTAAATAGAAAAGATATGACGTTTGGACAGAGCCGTTTCATATTCAACGGCGGGGATTGAAGCGCAAATCTCGAGGACAGACAGTTGTCATCCATAAAGGGACACGACTTCCCAGGAGACGTCTCGGCCTTGTCCATCGCCATCCTTATCCGAAGGACACGTACGAAGACAGATTTCCGAAGATGGGCTTGGGCTTTAGCCTTCGTCCTGAGGATAGTTCCGAACGAAGCCTAGGGACATGTTAGAGGCCCAACTTCTTACCGGGCTGGACCGAAGGCCCAATGAGGATAATTGGCTTGGAGAGGCTCCAGACTGGCGAGGGTCCATATCATTCGGCCCAGTTATGTGCAACGGTCCATTCAGTTGTGTTCCCTGGGAACGTGGGAACGTGGGACACGTTCTCCATTCGTCCTACTCCCCGATAACTGCCAGAATAGAGAATAAGAAGGTTAACAGAGGTTTGATATCATTCATTCAATCACTTACACACAACACAAACACTCTGCGTTTACCTTTATTCATAAAAACCAGTTAACTTATTCTCACACCGGAGGTGAATCGGGGGGCCACACCCTCGCATTCTTCTTCAATTGCAGGTCCGACCGAACGGATACACCGACGGAAATTGGTTGCAACACATATTATAATTAGTAGTAGTAGAGCACTTAAACATACAAGACATATAGCAGGTTTGACAAATTATTATGGGGTTTTTTAATATTGGTTCTCTCTTGTTTGTAATCTTGATGCTCGTTTCATCATCCTGTCAAGCTAAAGAATGTGGTAAATGTTTTTACCAATCCAAAGTTGCTTTCTTCTCGAGTCCTTCTGCACTCTCATGTAAGCATCTCTCTCCCTCCATCTCTCTCTCTCTCTCTCTCTCTCTCTCCCCCCCCTCTCTCACTCTCCCCCCTCTTTCTCTCTCTCTCCCTCTCCCTCCCTCCCTCTCTCTCTCTCTCTCTCTCTCTCATGATAGAGAGGTTGATAGCAAATTATGGTACTGGTGAAATTATGTGAATACATATGATGCAGCTGGGGCATGTGGATATGGTCCACTGGCACTAGGTTCGACGGGGGTAATATTGCGGCTGCAGTTCCTAGTATTTACAAAAATGGTGCTGGTTGTGGTGCTTGTTTTCGGGTAAATAAATTTAATTATCTAAATATCTTTTTATGATATATGTTTTTTGTGTACTTATTGAATCAATATTGGTTGCAGATTAAATGCAAGAACCCGAAACTTTGTAGTAAAGAAGGAACAAGAGTTGTAGTAACTGATCTTAATACCAGTAATCAAACAGATTTTGTGCTAAGCTCCAATGCTTTCAAGGCTATGGCTAACAAGGGCATGGGTGACACTCTTTTGAAACAAGGTCTTGTCGACGTGGACTATAGAAGGTGAGACCCACCTCATTTCATGCATTATTTGTCAACAATTTTTTTCCAAATATACATATTTTTCAATTTTCTAAATAATTATTTTTCAATAAAGTTTGATAATGAGATTTTGTTGTTTGCACCCACCACATGAGAAGTTAGAAAAAAAGGTCCATTTTCTTCTACAAGAATTGCTGGATCTTCTGGCATGGGATAGGGACCAAACTTACATGTGTACGACTTACTTTGATAATGAGATTTTTATGCACATGCTGTTTTAATGCGTGTGTTTCAGTTATGACATAAAACGCATTACATGGATCGTTTTCGTTTTCAATACTTGAATAACTAAGCTTACTTAATTAGAAGCGAATTATTAAAATCGTAAGATCTTCCGTTTGATTAAATTTATATACTTATATGGTTAGTACTGATGTGTGATTAATGTTGCAGGGTACCTTGTGATTATAAAAACAAGAACTTAGCAGTAAGAGTGGAAGAAATGAGCAAGAAGCCAGATTATTTGGCTATTAAATTCCTCTACCAAGGTGGCCAAACCGAAATCGTTGGTGCAGATGTTGCTACGGTAATAAATCTATAAGAAAGTCGGAAATTTATTACTCCCTCCGTCTTAAAATACGTGGATACTGACACTTGTTTAAAATGATGCATTTGAAATTGTAGGTTGGTGAGGCCAATTGGAATTATGTGAGCAGAAATTATGGGGCAGTTTGGGGGACAGATAGAGTGCCTAAAGGGGCACTGCAATTGCGGTTAAGGGTTACACAAGGATTTGATGGATTTAATTTGTGGCAAGACAAAGCAGTGTTGCCAGCTGATTGGAAGAATGGTGTAGTTTATGATACAGGTCTCAAGGTCACTCAGATTGCCCAAGATGGCTGCTATCCTTGTTAAGATTAAATCTGCGTCCTGCTAACATAATTAGAATTATGTATACTTGATCATAAATCTTCGTTCTTAGAGATAAATATATAAATCAACGGATTTACGTCATTTACGTCGTTGTAGTGATATGATTACAAAAATGAAATAAAATATCGAGATATTTATTTTGACAAAGAACATACGTATGGATACCAAGGGTTTTCATTTACGAAGGTTTAACAACATCTGGCCTTGTCTGTTCATGTTACCCACATTTTCAAGTGAGTTGTAATAAGGGGAAATATGATGATTCGTACCACTTTCACTGGGGATTGTTGTCCCAAATCGAGTGGCACTTTCGAAAAAGTTAAACAAAAAAGCATATCCATGTGCTGTTCTGTGGTTACTGGTGATAGAAAAGCTGCATCAGTAGTTAAATGTACAGCTCCGATTCCAAATTGTTTAACTATCCATTTAACTGATTCACACCTGCCACAAAGATACTCTGTGATTATGTTATGAGTCTCGATAGTTAAGCCCACTAATGCAAACAATATTAGTTTATAAAATAAGATTCGAACTTGAGAGAAGATACAGTGGAATATCTGAAACCTATCAGGATAAAATACAAAAGAGTGTTTTATAAACATTTTTTGTGTGTAGTTCTTTTTTTTTTTTGGGGGGGGGGGGGGGGGGGGGCAAAGAGTGTTGCTTATTATTAGAAGTGAAATCTGTGGTAATATGTAAATTGCATGTTGTTACCATCACATGTAGAGAGAAAGAAGCATCTTGTTACAATTGGGAAAAAATCATGAATCAATTTAAAGGCTGCTGCCTGCAAAGCTTACCACAGCAGCAGAGTCATGGCTTTCCCCTTGCACATAGTTTTTCAATGGGAAGAGAAAAATATTAGGAAGCATTCCACTACAATACTAGGGGAAAAAAAAACAATGAATCAATTAAAGGCTGCCTGCAAGTTGAACACAGCAGCAACCTCTTGGCCTTCCCCTTGCACCTGCTTTTTTAACTTGCTCGATGATGTATGAATATCTGAGTACTAAAATTTTGAACTTCTAAACAAAAAACAAGGTTAATCGCAAGGCAAAAGTTTGATTTCAAGTTAGAAACGGGTTGCCGACAAATATCAAAATTATTAACAAGGTTACATGTGTATTACAGTCAAGCTACAGACCAACACTCATCGTGCTCTGGTCATTTCCAGCACTGTGAATATGGTGATTGGTGACAAACATGCTTACCCAACTTGCCTCATTACAGTTCTATCTTGCAGTTCAGATACAGAACAAAAGTCTCTTGTTCAGATCATTTCCAGCAATTTAATTAATATGGATACAAACCACACTTTACCCACCTCGCTTCATTCTTTTTATACGTTCAAGAGCACCAAGGTTATCATCACCATCCTTAGCCTTGTCAGCATCTTCATCTTCTGCGGATCTTTTTCGTATGCCTCCATAAACAGTTTCTGGAACATCTTTCTGCGTGATCTCAACATTACCTTCATCTTCACTATCACTTTCATCTGGCAGCTCTATGTCTTCTTTATTGGCAGCAACCTTCAGACCTCCATCTGTCTGCGACTCAACTCCTGCACTCACAAAGCCCAGCAACCGCGTGCTATCCTTGGCAACAGCTTCATTTGTAGGAGGTACTAGCTGCCTCTCAAGGGCAGCCATATCATCTCCAAGAACTCCATTCCTCTTCTGAGGGTCCATTGCTTCATCTGAATTGGGCTTTAGATCCTTTTGCATCATATACTCTGGAAGAATAATGTGCGACTGAAAAGAAGAATAAGATGTTGTTAGTTACCACCAGAAACATTTAGCACAGACATTGTGACTCAATTAAGTCATACAATTAGGCCAATGAAGTCATGCATAAAAGGTTATAAGATTTGTGCCTCATGAGCATATTTAACATGAACTGTTCAACTCGAAACCTAGTCTTCATATCAAATTACAAGCAACCTAGACTTTTTCGAAGGTACACACCACCAATCTAATTCTGGTTTTCCCTGATAAGGTTACAGTCACAAAACCACAGGGGCTGTGCTTACTGTTTCATAATGATGAAAAGTCTACTCTGCTTGTAATTTAATAACTATAAACTGTTTGAGCGTACAGACTGCACTTTAGCCAATCTAATGCAATGAATAACTTTCTATACAGCCTTGTGAAAACACTACACGCTAAATGTTCCACAGAATGACTTTTAGATAAGTAGTAATCTAGCATCATCATAATTATGGGAGTGTCATGTACGCCAGCTGACCAACTCAGGCAGACCTCTATATACAACGTACTAAGATTTTATCGTAATTTAACACGGTGTGTGTGTGTGTGTGTGTGTGTGTTTCATGCACGTGTAATAATAATGCAGCTAATAAACATCAGATTCAAGCATCCAAAGCTCTTGCTACAATCTCTTAGCATCATTTCCGTGTTTGGTGCAGGTATAATAATTCTCCGCAAGAACCATGAGTTATGGTGCAGGTATAATAATTCTCCGCAAAAACCATGAGTTCCGTACAAAATCTAGCAGGATGACAAATGCACAGCATGTGAAAATGGTTTATTCACAAACAAGTAATGTACATACCTGACTATACTTTGCAGTAACACTCCTTTTAATACGTAGCATCTCCCTGAAAGTATCTTCATTACCATGTTGTACCTCAAATTCATGCCACTTGCTCCAAAAGTCAGCATCAGATCTTGGATCTGCAAACTCAGATGCATGCTTGTATATTCCACGAGCGCGATCTATCTCTCCCAAACTCTTCTCAAGTTCTGCATATTTTATACACATTGTTTTTGCATCCTTGTCTGGAAGCCCAGACTCTATTGCTTGCTCATATATTTCCCTGGTTTTTGGTACCCCAAATATTTCAGCTACACGTGCTATGTATATTTGGTACATGCTCAATTTTTCACTGGCAGGGACAGCCTTTGTTGCTTGATCATAGACACTCATTGCTCGCTTGGCTAGACCGTGATCCTCTTCCAATTTGGCATATTGCAAATACAAAGGCTTCACTGATTCAGCAGGGGCCTGAAACAGATAGAAGTTACAAAATTAGCATCTAAATACATTAGATGACACATTAAGTACCAGACTCTACCAACTAAACTGCAAGCACAGTTGTTGCACTTTTGTAATCTAGGACAAAGCATGCTTTCCATATGGGGTATTATTTAGATATGATCTTAATCCAGGGTTTACAATTCTAATCTGATTAGATAATACAAAGCGATCAGCTTTGCATGAAAGGATTTAGGAATGATCGCATGAGATGGACTATTGTTACGATATAATAAAGTAATTAAAGATTAAGAGTTCGAAGTAAGTCTAAGGTAAGTTTGAGTTTCAAAAATATATTTGACCTAAATACCTTTACAAGCTCAAACATGACACACTCTTGGAACATTGCTGCTAATCTCTACTAACATTACTTCAACAGCCCATCATCCTTTCAGAATTGCAACACATATGTTAATTTTACATTGCTTTTTTGTAAATATTTGCAATGGTTATGATACAAAGATTAACAAGTAGACTCTCTAGTTATTATTCTAGCTCTTCATCTCGATACTTAAATACTCTCCCGGGGTCTCTAATTATGGGCATTCTAAAAATATGGTCATATGTTAAGGACTATCCAAGTTAAGAAAGTATGAAATCTTTGTGGTACATTTTTTTTTTTACTTTAATAATGTAATGAAGCTTCGAGGCATTAAAGTAAGCTTTGTAAATCAAAGCATGCTATGTAAGCGAGAAAAACTACGAAATAATTGAAAAAACCTATATCCTAATAGTTTTAACATTTCCTTACATTCTATTCTTTATTCTTTATACTGAACAATTAGTTTATTATAAAACTAATCACCAAGATGCATTAAACAAGTACAAGTACTCGTGGGTCGTAAAATAGAGTAAAAAATGGTTGGTGGTAAACCAGGTAATAGGATAGCAATTAGTCAGAGGAGGTACTGAATGACATATGACTTGGGCCATGAACTCTCTAGAAATTCTAAAAAGTCTTTTATCACAGAATTCAAGGGTTCGGAAAGAAGAAAACAATGTATTTGGGAAGATTGGGGCAGAAGTCTACTTAATTTTTTAGTTGGTGGAAAAAAAAATGGAAGAGCCTAGACGAGATCATGAAGTGGGCAGATGAAAGATAGCAGAGGCATGTACTGATAAGGCCATGGAACTCTGTTAAAAAACATGAAACAATAATAACCATTTCTCCTTACAACTTTCTGTCCCTATAAATGACTCTAAGTGTGCCTTTATTCATCACTTTCTGTCCTACTTTCTCTCAATGTTTTTACAAACTCATTTACGCACATGAGATTATGCATCAGCAAGCTATCTTCTAAGAAATCATAATGTTGTGACTTTTTGAAGAAAATTAATTAGCTAGAGAACCCACTGATAAGGTGTCCTTTACCAGAAGAGAACATATTTTACAAACATATTATATTAAAAGATGGCTTTATTTCTTCTCTCTTCAGTATGCATGCAAATACAAGCATCCAAGCTGTAGCTAAGGTGTAAATATATGTTGTGAACCTTAAATTATGAAATAAAAACAAATAAGTTTGTTCATACCATTTCAACAGCATGTTCAAATAGCTCTCTGGCTCGTTCGAGCTTTGACTTTCCATATCTTTTAACAAATTTAGAGAGATAAGTCACCCATATGTCCTTTACATGTGGATATTTGAATATCTTCACACCTCGCTCATAGACCTTAAAAGCATCCTCAAAGTACTTATGGTCCTGAACACATCATACATTAACATTTGTTAGCTTCAAGCCGAAAAAAAACATAGCAAGAAGTGAAAACAAGTAGAAATAAAGGAGATAAATGACACTACGTAAAACATTTGAAGTCCAAAACAAACCTCCAAGAGCATGGCATAATTGATTATGATTTGGGGTGTGGCGATCCTTAGGTCCAGTATCCTCTCATACACTGCACGAGTTGACTCCAAGGTTCCTAAGCTCTCCTCCAAGTCAACGTAGAATGTCCAAAGCCTGAGGGACTTGTGCAGCTTTATTTGAACTGGTTCATTGCCATCAGCAGCAACTGTACATTGGAAAACAAATTTTTGAGAGTTAGTAACAATTCATAATTGTACAGAGTACAGACCCATGTGAGAGGGAGGAAAGAAAGAAAACAAGGACAGTTATGTCACAGTTGTGCAGTAAACACATACAGCAGCAAGTTGTAGATGCATGATTTACTTTATTTTTATAAATTTAGTAGATCATTAATTTCACACTTAAACCATAATTCACTGGCCTATAATTGATGTTTTTTGGATAAAAAAATTATGCACAAACTAATATAATTTCAAAAAGTAGTCTAATATAATAGAATTTCTAACCCAAATTACCACATAAACACCAGTCTAACTTAGTAACTTGTGTGCAGAACTTTTCAGAATCATAATTCTGTAGGTTTTGTGCCAGTTCACGTAATTATGTAGTGATGTTGATATCTATATAACTTGACCTTCTAATCTCATCTGCTTGGCAATCGTATTATGTTATTGACCTCTAAACTAAAGCTAGCTATTAACTCTTTCAAAATTTTAAGTTGCGGAATGTAATGCCCTTGGCCTTCAGTTTAGTAATAGTTTTGCTATCAGACATGTTAAACTCTGAAAGTCTGCTAATTTGGCGGCAATTGTTATTATGGATAATTATTAACAACCAACAAACCAATAGAGAGCTAAAGGCACAGATCATGTCAGAGGAAATCTATATGGCAAATACAAAAAGTAATAATCATAGATGGATACAAGCACTGCAGCATGAATAATGTGATCACTTATAGCTGAAGTTGCAATTTTAAAATTTCCATGTAGCATAACTACTTAGGACAGTAATTCATTTCCCTTCATCTAGCCTTTCGTTCGTATGTGCACGAAATGAATAAGTTTAACACAGGTAAAATATCCTTAACAAAAATTTTCGGTAGTTTAAAATATAAATACCTCTACGTTTGACCTCAACTGATGGCTCAGCTGTAGCCCGCCTCATCACCTCCAGTGCTACCTTAAAATTCTTGTGTCTTAATTCCATCTCTGCCCATTCACACCAAACACTAGCCAAATTATCCACAGCTTTGTAGCCAAATTGTACAGCTTCATCAAATATTACCCTAGCATCATTAATACCATTGTGAGTTTCAAACAATTTAGCTAATGCCACCCACAAAGTATGAGGCTTTCCCACAGCTTTCATTGGATCAATAGTCCGTACAGCTTGCGTATAGGTCTCAAGCTGTCTAGCAGGATTCCCTTCAAATATCTTAACTCTTCTATGCCACTGTTCCACATTATGCGGGTTTTGCCGAAGCAGCACACTATTAGCTAATTCCGGCCTCCTATCCATAAGATATTCTAAACGAGCCAATCCCAAATTCACGTCTTTATCGTCTGACAACCAAAGCTTTTTAAGCTTCAACTTAATATCTCCCACATTCAACCGATCCCCTTCATCCTCCTCGTCTTCAACCACCGATCCTTCCTCATCCTCTTCCTCACTCTCACTCATCTCTTCCATCTTCAAAGCAAGCATACTCTCCTCAAACTGCGAATACGCATCAAAAATCACACTAAAATCCCTAACAGTCATAACCGTAGTCATCCCCTCTTCAAAAATATCTCGCGCCTTCATCAACAACTTCCTCCTGATATAATAATCCGCCAACGACGTCCACAACCTTCCAACCTCATCCGTAAACTTCCTAATCCCACCCCTAATAATCGCATCAACATTCAACCCCGAGATCTCCCCGGCATGCTGCGTCAACAAATCACACAACTCCAACCATAACTTATGCTTCGTCTTCCCTTTAATCGAATAAAAAGTATCGTCATTCAAAACCCCCGCTAACCTCTCCGCAGCCTCTTGCCACAACTCCGACTCCACCAAAAACTCAATGAACTCCTCAATATGTCCGGGATCATACTTCAAATACCTCCTATAAACCCTAAGGGAGGTCTCAATCGGAATGCCTCTCTGACTCACAAACACCAAATAAATCTCCCAAACCCTATCATGTTGGGTAACAGGCAACGCACACAACGCCCTATCGAAACACCGTCTGGTAAGCGTAACTAACTTCTGATCAGTCAAAGTCAACAAATACATAATCCAAATTCTTGGCATTTTATGCATAGTAACTAAAGCTCTTTCGAAAGTATTATTAAGTGATTTATATCCGTAATGACTAATCGGAAAGTTTCGAACCAATTCGAGACGTTCGCGTAAATAAGCGTACCATAATTTATAGCTTCCGGGTAAAGCTTTGAGTGCGCGTTCGTAAATCAATCGGCGCTTCTCAAACGGCGAGTCTGTGCGAGCAATTAAGTAACGCCACCAGAGCTTTAAGCTGAATGGGTTGCGGAGAAGCTCTTCCTCGTAAATCAGGTCGTCTTGGCTGGGATAGTATTCTTCTGGGATGGACATTGCGGAGAGATTTACAGAGAGAGAGAGAGATTTGTGTATATATATGTGTGGAAGAAAGAGGCGATTGAGAGTTAGGGTTTTGGGGATTGGGGATTTAATTTGGGGGAAAAGAATTTATTAATAGCCATGGTATGTACTTTTATTTAAATTTTGATGATTTTGTATGAATTTATAGGAGGAAATTGTCCCCAAGTACACTTGGAGTTGGATTCTATTCACTTTTAGTTCGTAACTTCTACATTTTATTCACTTTGTAGTTCGTACAAATGGATTAATTATGTTAATTAACAGGCTTTTTTTAATATTTATAATTTTTTTAATTTTTTTAATATTTATATGGTATTAATTTATATATCAAATTATTGTTAAAAAATTGATATATGTAAGATTGAGAAATTACCATTTATACGGGATTTTGAAGTTCACTTTGCAAAAATACTGTTCTTGTCAATTCATTGCATTTATACGTGAGTTTCTTTTTTGATTTGCAGAAATACGGAACATCACCTTCTTCTTCTTCTCTGTACCGACATCATCACCTCCTTCTTCTCCGATCAACAACCGCCCCCCCCCCAACTCCTACGTATCACCGACACCGATTTCCATCTCCGCTCCCCCCAACTCCGACGTATCATCGACGCCGACCTCCATCTCCGACCCCAACCTCCATCTCCGATTTCCGACATCGCAGGCGTCTCCAACCTCCATCTCTATAGTTCAAATTAATCAAACACCACCACCTATTGTTAATTTTGTTGCCTGCTTAACTAACTTGTTTAAAGATGTTGTCGTGGCAATTGAAGAAAATGATGAGATTTTGAGGAATTGATATGTTGTCCTGTAATTCTTGTTAAAATTTGAGTTTAGAGCCCGTTTAAGTTAAGTTTTGGTGTAACAATTGAGATGAATTGAAAGACGGAGTTGAGGAGGGCGACGGTGGGGCGCGATTGTGGAGATTGAGGAGTTGAGGAGTGCTGGTGAGTTGGAGGAGTGCGGTGGTGAAGGGAGATGGAAGAGCAGTGGGTTGCGGAGGTTGAAGGAGTGGTGTTGAACGGATGATGTGTGGGGGTGTTGAGGGGCAGTGGTGTTGTTGCAAGGTCGGAGACTAAGAGGATGGGGTGAACGAAATTGGTGGCGGAGGTTGCTTTTAGTTGATTATTTGGTTGCATAGTTGATTTTGGAGGTTGAAATCAGTTGGTTCCAATTGATTTTAGTTGTTTCTGGCCCCGCATGGGCATTCATAACTCCACTACTAGAGTTTTGAATTCAACTTACAATTTTTAGTTGCATTTCAGTTGCATTTAGTTGCATATGCAACTAGTTGCAACTGAATGCAACTAAAAACTAAAAGTTAAATTTCCATTTTTTGATGCTGCGCCCTTATATAGAGTTGGAAGTTGGTAAAAATAATAATAATTCAAATTACAATTTTTAGTTGCATTCAGTTGCATATGCAACTGAATGCAACTAAAAACTAAAAGTTAAATTTCCATTTTTTGTTGCTGCGCAGCCCTTATATACAACTGGAAGTTGGCAAAAAAAAAATGAAAATTCCACTTTCATTTTTCAGTTGCATTCAGTTGCATATGAGGTTGCATCCAGTTGCATATGCAACTACATGCAACTAACCTTATACGCAATTGAAATTTGAATTTTCATATGCGGCTGCGCCGCCCTTATATACAACCAATGTTCCAGAAATCGCTAGGCGTACCAGGGCGATGGGGGTACCGCCTAGCGATTAATCGGAGCATTAATCGGTTGTATATTAATATTATTTTTAAATAAATTATTAATAATATATTTCATAGGTTGAGAACTCTAAAATATTATACTTTAATCTTTTTTTTAAATAATACCTTCCTTATTTATTAATTTTATTATTAATAATATTGTATGAATATTGTATGTATTTATATCGGCCTTGGGTTGAGAGCATAGAGACAATAGACATAGATTGGAGGGCCGACATAGTGATAAAAATGAGGCGTGACTTGTGAGTGGGAGGTGTTTTAATTATTTTGATAGGTTCCAAAAGGACCAAAACTAATATTATAGATATAAGTCGAGTGGTGTCAGTGATAACGTGTATTTTATACACGTTTTGTCTTTTATTCTTCTGCATTTTTGTTAATTTCGAATGTTGTTTTATTAATATTTGTTATGTTTTTCATCTTTCAGTGCCTCGTGCTTAATTGTTGAAAAGATGGCTTAATTTGGGCATGAAAGCGAAGATTATTCAAGAGGCTAGTTAGAAGATGAAAGCTCGCGATGTTGGGAGGTGTTTAATGTATTATCTTGAAGATTTTATCTCGTACGGGCTATTGTACGGCCGTTCAAAAAGTCGTTCAAGGGAGCAGATTTTCTGTACGGGCAGCTGTACGGCCGTTCAACAGGCCGTACAAGTCCTGTTGTGTATTAAATGAGAAGTAAACAAAAACATCTTCATATCTTAACCTACATCTAACTTCTTCATCTTCAACCTAGCCTCTTCAAGGATAAAATTAGGGTTAGTCAAGTAGAGCTAAAAACATTAATTACTCACAATCTAGCATTGATTATGAGTAACTAACTTCATTTATTTGGCTCAAGGAAGGATTTCTTGTATTAAACCCATTCAATTTAAGTAAGATCTATTTCACTCTATCTTGAATACTTGTGTTGTATTGTTTATGATTTTGCTTGGAGATTTGTAAGTTGCTTCATCTTGCTCTTCTTGTAATTTCAATTGCTAATTGTTTGTGCTAATCCGTAATTGTTAGTACATTCATTGTAGTAGCACAAGGTTTGGCGTGCCTAAACTTCAAGATTCAAGTACAAATACCTAGGTTGAGCTTCTCATCCCTGGGTTTGTCCTAGCCTCTCTTTGTTTAATTCCTTGATTTGGTTATACTAGTAGTGCTTCATTATTGGTAGCTAGTATCAAGAGAGCTAATTTATGTGCTTCACTAAATTAGTGTTTTTAGAAGAGAAATAAGTGATTGTGTGCTTCACCAATTATCTTGGTTAGGTAGAGTTGGATATATTTTGCTTATTTGTTGGGTTGAAGTGCTTGATTTGCATTAATCCTTGGGTCAAATATCTCTTAATCTTGCTAATTTGCTCATTGTGTTTTTGTGTTGGCAAATTTGGATTTTAGCCATTAACTTAGTTGTATTTTTGTAGCAATTTAGTTATTGTATGCAAGGTGTTTGATAAAACACCTTAACCAAACTCAAAACCCCCCCATTTACACACTTCTAGATTGTAAGAGATAATCTACTCGGAATCAATATCGAGAGTCCTTCCCTGTGAACGAACTTACGAAAAACACTACCTTCAAATTGGCGCCGCTGCCGGGGAAGGCAACAATATTAATTTTGAGTTAATTGTTTCTTATATTTTAGGTTTTATTTTTGTATATAATTTTTTCTTTCTTTCTTTGTTTTTTTTATTGGTGTGTCTTCATGTTTATTGGATATAGACATGAACTAACTCTTTCAGGAGACGATGGATAACTATTTTGGTTGGAATAACACTCAAGATTTCACCTATGATCAAGAACGATATCAAGATTTTAATTCTTTTCAGAATTTTAATGCGTATCAGGTGAATTCTTTATATTCTACAAACTCATGCTATGATCCTTACCCTCCTAGCATCGATTATTCATATGCTTTTGAAAATCAATGCTATGATCCGCAATATAATTCCCAAGACCATCAAGGGTCTTCTTCATCTACATTGTCATCACTTGAAGAAATGATGAAGCAAATGGCGGCAAACAACCTCCAATTTCAAAACACCACTTTTCAAAGTATATCAAACTTGGAAAACATCATTTCTCAAAGCATATCTAACTTGGAAGAGCAAATGAGCCAATTAGCCGAATCCGTGAGTCGATTAGAGGAGGTCAATTCTCCTACTAATCATGATTCTTGTTTTGTAATTGATGAAAATGTTGTGCATGATGAATTTGCTTATTTAGTTGACGATTGCCCTAAGCTTGACAATGATAAATTGGATGTCGTTGAGAATCTACTAAATTTAGAAAGTTCCTTTGAGCTTAATGAATTGGTAGATGAGATAAAAATTGATGAATGTCCAATTAAAATTGAGAAGAAATTTGAGCTTAAGATTGATGAGGTTGAAATTTTTGCTTGGGTATATAAGGATCCAATTTGGGAACAATTTTTGAGTCGTAGTTATAATCATTATTCTGACAATTCTAACTATTTTTCTTTTTCAAAGTCTCTTGAAGATGTGAAGATCATAAAAATATTTTTATATTTTTATGGATCAAAGGTATATTTGCACACCTTGTTTTTATTATTGATTCGTAGGTATGTGCATTTATTTGCTTTTTCACCTCATTAGTTATAATACTTGTATAAATAAGTCGAGCCAACGACAATAAACAAAGCGCTTTTTGGGAGGCAACCCAAGGTAGGGGTGTTCACGGATCGGGTTGGGCGGGTTGGGAGGATTTTATGACCCAACCCAATTTAATCGGTTTAGAAAATTTTCAACCCAACCCATAAAAATAGAATTTGTAAACCAACCCATTTAATGTATTTCGGTTTGGATCGGATTGATCGGGTTAGTAAATATATAAATAAATTTTTTATCAAAAAAATAAAACTAAAAATGAGAGTTCAAAACAAATTGGAAATAGTTCAACAAAATATTACAATCATTCATGCAACACAAATAGCATAGATCTTAAATATCTGAAATTCTGAATTTTAACACATAAAAAGAAATTGATTAAACACTAGACATAGTCTTTAAATTTGAACTGAATCATAACATAGATGAATCAGTCATACAAATTAGTGTAATTGTAATACGTGATACTTTGATAGGGTAAATTGTAATGGACCGGACTCCGGAGTCAGACTATAGTGGACTACTGGACTAGACTGGACTGGACTAATACTAATACTAATGTCTAATGGGTTGGGCTTATATATTTTAATTATCTTATTTTTAATCGGATTGGGTTGGATTGGATCGGATTTTAAAAACCGAAACCCATATCCAACCCATTAAAATCGGGTTGACGTTTTTTCAATCCGAATATACATCGGGTTGGAAAAAATCGGTTTGGATCGGCCGAAAAGTGCCCGGTTTGGATCGGATTGGTCGGGTTGGTCAAACCATGAACACCCCTAACCCAAGGTACGCATGTATTTATATATTTTTATGCGTGTGTTAGATTTTGTTCCTCGCTTGCAAATATATATGGTGTTATGCATTTTGTGGATTTGAGGATTGATCTAAATATTAGTGAGTGGGGATTCTTTTTTTCATCTATTTTAATTCTAAGAAAAAAAAATTATTATGTATTTTTATGGTGTGACTAATGAATTTTATAATAGATTTTCAAAAAAAAAATTATTGGTAATAATAATTCCCCGCTCAATAATATTTAGTATCGTTAATTCTAATTTTTATGATTTTATATTTTTTTCCACTCATGCCTTGATATGTTTGTTCGTGTTTTCAGGGATTAATATTTTTTTTATTCAAGCATTCAAGAATTTGTGGGAATTTTCTGTACAAAAAAAAAAGTTTTTGTGAAATTTCAGGGCTGCACGGGTTGTTGTACGGGGTGCAGATCGTGCAACAAGCCGTGCAGCAGGCTGTGCAAGTTTTTTTCAGCGTCTGTCCAAATCATAGTGCAAAATGAGGGGTCTTAAAAAATTCTACCCACTTCCTGCACGGGCTGTACAGCTCTTTAAAAAAAAAATCCAAACAGAGCAAAAACAATCATCTCCTCCAACCCACACCACCGTTTCCGAACCTCAACACTGCCTCTCCTCACTTCCGTTTTTCTCAACACCACATCCTCCTCTCTTGTCTCCAGCCCCGCCATTCAACAACACCGCCCACACCACCGAACAACCCAACCTCTCCTCAACATCACCAACGAACCAACAGCCATCTTCAACATCCTCGCACTTCCCATCTCCTTTCCCGTTCACTAACAACATCTCCTTTACACCATCCATTACTCCTCCGCTTCCCCACCGCATTCAACTCTTTCTCCCCTCCTTCTCACCGTCCGTTTTTTCTCCACCCCACCACTCCCGGCACCACGCCTTCCTCCCTCTTCCCTACCGCTGTTCAATCAATTCGCAACCACATCAATCTCCTCCCTCCTCCATTTCAATTCCTCAATTCCACAGCCCACCTTCTCTTCACCCTCCCCCACCATTCTTCCCGTCCAGTCACACTCACCTCCTTCCACCTCCATTTTCTCACATCCCGTAACCATCACCCCCCTTTTAGCCACGACCCCCCCCATCCCCTTTTACGTTTCTTTTTGTTTTGTTTTTTGTTTTTGTTTTTTTTTGTTTTATTTTGATTTTATTTTCTTTTGATTTAGTTTATTTTATTTCTCTTTTTATCTGTTTATTTTATTTTATTTTTCATTTTGATTTTCAGTTTTAATTTTTTTTACTAGATAATTAATATAAAATCAAGTATTTATTTTATTTTATTATTAATTTGATTTTTATTTTAAAATTTCATGTTATTATTAATTACTTAATTATTTTATTTTATTTTATTTTAGTTTTAAATTTGATTTTTCATTTTAATTTTAATTCATTTTAAAAATTTATTTTTGATTTTATTATTATTATTATTATTATTATTATTATTTGCTAAGCTTTTTGATTTTATTATTAAATACTTAGTTATTTTATTTTATTTTAGTTTTAAATTTTTATTTTGATTTATTATTAATTTGTTAGTTTATTATTATTATTATTATTATTATTATTATTATTATTATTCTTATTGTATTTTTATTTTATTTTTATTTCATTTTTTTAAAAAAAAACCCCAAAAACAAAATTTAATTCTTTTTATTTTTGAATTTAGTTTTAAATTTTCTAAAACTGGGTAATTATTTTATTTTATTTTAGTTTTAAATTTGATTTTTGATTTTATTATTATTTCGATTTTAAATTTGATTTTATTTTTATTTGATTTTATTATTAATTGGTTAGTTATGTTATTTTATTAAAATTTATTTTTTTTTATTTTTTTTTTTAAAAAGCAAAAACAATTTTTTTTTATTATTTATATATCCTTAATAAGTGTTGAAGTGGCTTTGTAGGTGTGGATTTCGCTTGTTGGGTATTTTCGTTGGGATGCTTGTAGTGTGTGGCATTAATCCAATTCTCGGCTTGCAATTTCGGAGTTGGATTGGCAAATATGAGTGGTGCTCCCGGTCCTTGTTATTTATTTTTAGGGGAGTTCTCTTTCACTCATATCTCTACCTCATTTTTATTTGTCATGCATGAGGACATGCCTTGTTTTAAGTGGGGGAAGGATTGTTTATGTTCATCCTTATATAATATGCGTAGCTAGTATTAGTATATTTTTTTTTTGTTTCATTTGATATCCGTTTTTTTTTCCATTTGGTAAATAAGTTTAGTCATGAGCGGGTTTACTTGTTTGTAAAATTTATGACATTGTGAGCTTGCAACCTTGTTTTCTCCTATTTCGTGCCTAGCATTACCAATTTGATGTGAATCTATAAGTTTAATGCACCTTATTTCACACGCGCACTTGAAATGGCATGAACAGTCTAGATGTTTGTAATTAAATTATGGGCATGACGATTATCTCTTAGCATGCATGGAATCAAATCGAGAAGATGTTATTACAACTTAAACCTTGTGAGGCCTTGAATGATGATTCTTTTTGCTTGTGTGTTGCTCCCTCTTTATGTGTGTTTGTTGCTCTAGGGCTTGCATTAAACCTTCATTCATGGATGCACCATAATAAGAAAATTCTATTTAGGAAAACCTTTTTGACCTTTTTAGCTTGTGAACCATGAAAATAATCTCTAGTTACCCCTTTGAAGCTTATATCCATGTTTTTCTTCGTCACTTTCTCCTTTTATACATGAGTCAAAGCCAAATACTTCACTCTCGACCTAGTTGGGCTAGTTGAGTCTTGGAAAGAATTGATTGATGAGCATGAGAATTTGGAGAAGTTGTGAAGAGGAAGAATTCTATTTATTGTAAGTGGGAACTAGTTTGATGTGTATATCTAGATGTGGTTCAAAGTTCTTTGTAGTATTTATTTATGTTATGCATTCCCTTTGGTAAAAAATCTAATAATAAAGGGGATGTAAAAAAAAAGAAATAGAAAAAAAAACAATAAATCTTTGTACTTTATTTTTTTTCAATTTTCTTGGTAAATGTGGTTGTGTTTTGTAATTGTAAATGAGTGAAGACATTCTTTAGTTTGAGAATTTGGTGGATGAAGCGAGCAAGCGTCATTTGACTCAACTAGCAAGACTTTTACACATTCCTTGAACTTAAATTTTCACACCATCACCCAAGCCTCATTACAACCCATTTTATGAATTCCTTGTTTTTGGTGCAATCCGGAATTTAGGTGAACATGCAAGGTCAAGTAGAGCGCATGCATTTAGACTTGGAGATGAGTGAAATCTCTAGCCCATACTTGTGTGATACATAATTGAGAGATGTGAGATTTTTCATCATACAATTTCATCTTCTTAATGCGAAGCCATGTATGCTTTGTGATAAACTTGTCTAGTGTTCACGATTGAAGTGCAATCATTCTATCTTTAATGTCTTGGTTACATCTTGCACAAGGTGTGTTATCTTGATTCTTGAATTGGTTGTTAGCTCGTTATAGTGGATGACAAGGTGAATAGCTCTATATGTTTGATTTTAGTTACAAGTAGATGGCTCGGACATGTGAGTGTAGTAGTTAGCTTAATTAGTTGGTATTGTTAATTTCTTGTTTATTAGTGGTTTTTGTGATTTTGTGGGTACATCATCTATAAACCCTCATGAGACCTCACTCGTCCACTAGGGCTACCTATGGGTTCCAAGGGCTTGTTGCATATGCCAAATGCAACCGTGATCACCTACGGAAGTGGTACTAGTTAGGAGTATATGGTTATGTTAATTTTAGTTTGCTCGGGACTAGCAAAGTTCAAGTGGGGGAAGATTTGATAACGTGTATTTTATACACGTTTTGTCTTTTATTCTTCTGCATTTTTGTTAGTTTCGAATGTTGTTTTATTAATATTTGTTATGTTTTTCATCTTTCAGTGCCTCGTGCTTAATTGTTGAAAAGATGGATTAATTTGGGCATGAAAGCGAAGATTATTCAAGAGGGAAGTTAGAAGATGAAAGCTCGCGATGTCGGGAGGTGTTTAATGTATTATCTTGAAGATTTTATCTCGTACGGGCTACTGTACGGCCGTTCAACAAGCCGTTCAAGGGAGCAGATTTTCTGTACGGGCAGCTGTACGGCCGTTCAACAGGCCGTACAAGTCCTGCTGTGTATTAAATGAGAAGTAAACAAAAACATCTTCATATCTTAACCTACATCTAACTTCTTCATCTTCAACCTAGCCTCTTCAAGGATAAAATTAGGGTTAGTCAAGTAGAGCTAAAAACATTAATTACTCACAATCTAGCATTGATTATGAGTAACTAACTTCATTTATTTGGCTCAAGGAAGGATTTCTTGTATTAAACCCATTCAATTTAAGTAAGATCTATTTCACTCTATCTTGAATACTTGTGTTGTATTGTTTATGATTTTGCTTGGAGATTTGTAAGTTGCTTCATCTTGATCTTCTTGTAATTTCAATTGCTAATTGTTTGTGCTAATCCGTAATTGTTAGTACATTCATTGTAGTAGCACAAGGTTTGGCGTGCCTAAACTTCAAGATTCAAGTACAAATACCTAGGTTGAGCTTCTCATCCTTGGGTTTGTCCTAGCCTCTCTTTGTTTAATTCCTTGATTTGGTTATACTAGTAGTGCTTCATTATTGGTAGCTAGTATCAAGAGAGCTAATTTATGTGCTTCACTAAATTAGTGTTTTTAGAAGAGAAATAAGTGATTGTGTGCTTCACCAATTATCTTGGTTAGGTAGAGTTGGATATATTTTGCTTATTTGTTGGGTTGAAGTGCTTGATTTGCATTAATCCTTGGGTCAAATATCTCTTAATCTTGCTAATTTGCTCATTGTGTTGTTGTGTTGGCAAATTTGGATTTTAGCCATTAACTTAGTTGTATTTTTGTAGCAATTTAGCTATTGTATGCAAACACCTTAACCAAACTCAAAACCCCCCCATTTACACACTTCTAGATTGTAAGAGATAATCTACTCGGAATCAATATTGAGAGTCCTTCCCTGTGAACGAACTTACGAAAAACACTACCTTCAGTCAGGTGTGTATTTTACTTTTTTGTTATGTTTTGACTTGATAGTCTCCGAAACCAATGCTGCTAACAGTGTCATCTTCCTCATTCTGCCATTCTTTCCGACCTCTCTACACCATTCTGCCATTCTTTCGCCTTTCTGTCATCCCCATTTTGCACCACCGATTAAGCGAAATTCGATCGCCTTTTGACCGATTGTCGATTCTCTTCAAATCGAGGCGTTGCATGGTCGCCCACCGCCTATGCGCTGCCCATGACCGTCTTTTAGAACACTGTATACAACTGGAAGTTGGTAAAAAAATGAAAATTCCACTTTCATTTTTCAGTTGCATTAAGCTGCTTTCAGTTGAATATGCAACCACATGTAAAAAAAAAGGAAAAAAGAAAAAAAAAAGAGTATAAAAAGTTGCATATGCAACTGAATGCAACCTGCTGCGCAGCCATTACAAATAAGATAGTATTTTTGCAAATAAGATAGTATTTTTGCAAATAGATTTTCTTAATAAAAGTAAAATTGCAAAAATTTACTTTTGACAATTCTTACACATTTTATTTAATATTATGTTCTATCTTGAATTTTGAAATTTTGATTTGGAGGATTTTACAGCACACGTGAAGTTAACAAAATTTTCTTTAATTTAGTGTTGATTTAACAATTATTTTTCAATTAAAATTACGCAAAAACAAAAGAGATAAGAAATTGACCACTTTTTACGTTGAAAATTATATTCGATTTATGACATCTACTTATATTTCGTTTTGATTATTAAAATAGTTCCTATTATTTGAATATAGTTTTAATAACAACCAAATGCAGTTTTAATAATAAGTGTACGAGGGATTTTAACAAAATTTTGGTAATCGGTAGTACGACAAAATGAATATGAACAGTTAGATCTTAAAATAAATAGATGAAAACCGTTGGATCTAGCATAAAAAAGATATTTTATATTTTGATATGTAAACTAAAAATTATATTTATTGAAATACGAAAAAGTGTATGTCAATGATTTTAAATCATATGTAATTAGGTTGTATACATTGAATAGGATTATCAGTATAGGTCTTCCACATTAAATAGAATTAATGTAAAAATTCGTAATTATACTTTTTCTTTAGATTCTAAGTGTTTCCATTTGGATAATAATTATAAAATCATCATTAAATCAGAGATAATTTTATGAGTTTCACTTGGTCCGTAAAATCATTCAAATCTAATTTCTAGATCACAAGTTTGAGCCCAAATAATATATATGAAATTTTTTTATATTAATAAAAAATAAATAAAATTCAATTCTAATGAAACCTTTTTTAATTATATTCTTTCTAGATTATAATTTGTTTTTAAAATTCAATTCTAATACAACCTTTTTTTTATATCCTTTTTAGATTATAATTTGCTTTTTAATATGATATAATATTGATCGTCTATTTTTAAAAATATTATATTTTATGGTTAAGATTTTTTTGGCGGTATAGAGACCAAAAGTTAAAGGACCAAATAAGATCCCTACGCTTATTATATATAAAAATGGATATAATTATTATATTATAATACCTGAAACATTAAATTTTTGGTTCGGTACCTATTTTTTGGTACTACGTATATCGTTTTTACTTAATTACCCTTACTTATATCTATTTATATTATTATATTAAAACTAAAATATTAAAAGTTTATATATATATATATATATATATATATATATATAACTAATCAATTTCTATTTTCAAGGAAAACATGTTACTTTTTATATTTTTTTCAATAATTAATCAATTTCCGTTTCCAAATAAACACATTTTCTCCTATTTTTTCTAACTAAAATATCTCATTTTTAAAAAATAGTGCATGTAATTATATTTAATAATATACACTAATAATTATATTCTTTATATAATAAGTATAAGGGACATCTTATCCATTTTTTTGTAGTTATGTCGTTGACCATTTTGAATATGGATCGTTAGAACTTAAAATAGATAGATGTGACGCGTTAAATCCAAAATTAAAAAGTTTATTTTATTGATAATGGGATTATATTGTAGGTCTTCTAAATTGAATAAAATTATATCTAATATTAGAAAGTAAGTTTATTTGATTTATAGTAGAATTATATTTAAATAAAAAAAGGTAAATTTTAATAGTTTAAACCAAATGTAAG
Organism: Saposhnikovia divaricata; assembly: GCA_036435485.1. Classification (NCBI taxonomy): domain Eukaryota; kingdom Viridiplantae; phylum Streptophyta; class Magnoliopsida; order Apiales; family Apiaceae; genus Saposhnikovia; species Saposhnikovia divaricata. Next base: position 49,105,653 of record CM071596.1, on the reverse strand, counting down.
TAGGTTTTCTAAATTAAACAGAATTCTCAGTTTAAAAATTCGTAATTTTCTTTTTTATTCAATTTCCGGGCAGTTTCAATTAGATAATAATTGTTAAACTATAACTAAATTAAAGACGAATTCTTGAGTTTTGCGAGGCCTGTAAATTCGTCTAAATCTGAGTTTTATAATCCAAGATAAAGCAAAAATAGTATATTGACCGTGTGAAATCTAATAATAATAACTTTTTATATATTTATACTCAGTTTTGGTTATTTTTTCTCCAACTCTTACAAATTTAAGAGTTCCTTATTTTCTTTGATAGAATATTAATTTTTATCTAAAAAAAATCAAATTCAATATAAATAAATTTTAATAAATATCAATATTAAGTAAACTTTATTTGATAAATTATTGTATATTTATAAATATTGAAAATGAACTGTGCGTTGCACGGGTCATAAACTATTATAATTAATAATAATAAACCAATCTATTACTATATATTAAAGGGGAACATAAGGGCAAAGTTTACCATTTTAATGGTTGTGAAGTTACAGTTTTACCCTTTTATGTTAAAAAATTTCAAAAATGCCATTGTTTTATTATTTATACAAAAAATATATAAATTTGTGTTACCCAGGAATCGAACCCCAAACCTTATTTTAAAGAAGTTCATGTCATAACCAGTGTGCTACTCAATCGCTTGTGTTTACTTTAAAAATCTTAATAGATAAACCACGCCTTCTCCTCTTATTTTACTTACTTTCCTTTTTTTGTTTTAATTTTTGAGTTAAATAAAAATATTAGATTTTATTATTTATAAAACTCTCTGTTTTTTAGATTTTTCTATAGTTAGACAACACAAGGTGAAAGGTGTCAATAAAATAACCGTGAAAATTTTCTTTTATCCCTATAAATTAAAAAATTGCAAAAATGCTATCCTTTTATTATCTATTACTATATATTAAACTTCAACACATGGACAAAGATTGCCAATTTAATGGGTGTGAAGTTACGATTTTACCTGTATTTTTTAAAATATTACAAAAATACCATCTTTTAATAATTATGTAAAAAATAATGAAATTATGCTTGTGTTGTGATTTGAATTTCAAACTCATGCCTTAACCAATTGTGTTACAGTTGATTTTGAGTTTTATCTGAAAATCCTATAAGATAAACCACCAACCTTCTCTTTTTGTGTCATCGTTTTTTTTAGTAAATGAAATGTTGATTCATATTGTTTTTAAAATAATAAAATATGTTTTAATCGACTAAGCATACTATACAATTCTCTTTTGCCATTTTAAATAATTGATATAGGGAAAAAAATAGATTATACATAATGTAACCGAGTCCAAAAAGAAAAAAGATTTATTTACATACGTCTCCATGTAGATGTTAAATTATTTAAATAAAAAATAAGATTTGATTTTAATAAATATATAAATTTTAGTTATCAAACCATATATAATTAATAACTGCATCACATTACGTATATAAAATTTTAAATATGTGAGTCATATTAGAGGGTTTTAGTCGACAACTATTTAGATTTTCAACGATTTGAACATATGATTGATCTAAAAACATACATATTTAAATATATACGAAAGAATAATTGAAATTATGTTAAAAATATGAAAACTCTAAAAATATGATATATGTTATATATTAAAAATATATATATATAATTAACATTCAAATTAAAATAAAAAATATATAAATTTTTCAATCATAAATATTACAAAAGTACAATATTTAAAATGATCAGTTAGATTATAAAACGACTATAAAGTATGGTACGTATGAATTTTTATATAATATATTGATCAATATAATATATAATATAATATATAATGGTTGAGTTATGACATATAATTAGATCAATATAAGATAAAATAAAAAAAAAATTGATCTTAGATTTCATATACATGCACGGGTCATTAAGGTTGTCATATTTTACATCGATTGAAATATTTTAAAAAAAATTAAAATTGAGTTAAAAAATAATTCAAAATTATAATATAAAAAATATTTCAAGTTACCTAATTTTTTATTGAACATCTATATAGTGTAATAAATATTAGAATAAAACTAAAAATTTAAGTTTGAAAGTGTATAAATGTATATGTTTAGAAAAAATGATTGAGACAGGTATAAGGATGGCTTTTCTTCAATATTAAGAGATTTTATAATATGTCTCAAAATATAGTCTTACATATACGATCAATTTTTAATAACAAAATTAATGAGTTTACATGCGCCTCTATTGTAAATTGATAATTTTACTAAGATAATTATTTATATTAAACTCAAATGTTCAATTTGATAAAATTCATTTCACGCAATTGAAAACTAAATTAATAATTTAACAATCATAAGTATTCATATGATTATTATTGTATGAATATTTATCCAAATTTTATGAAATCTAATCAAATTATAAAATATTTGGTTCAAAAAAAAAGTGTACAATATTACAAAAAAAACTATCAAAATCTCTGTGCCCGTGCCTTGCACGGACATTTACTCTAGTTTCCATTTTGAGCTAAAACACGTTACTTTTTCTACTTTTTCTAACTAAATCCTCTAGTTTTCCAATAATATCATAGGCAGTTCTTTTTAATAAAACATTTTCTTTTATATTTTTTAAATAAATTTCTCCTTTCTAAAATACTATGGGCAATTCTTTTTAATAATATAAAATAATAATAATAATAATAATATAATTACTAATAACTAATTAGTTACCTTTTTTTACCTAAAACACGTTACTTTTTCTATTTTTCTAACCAAACCTCTTCATTTCCAATAATATCACGGACAATTATTTTTAATAAAATAAGATATTAATGCTATAATTAGTAATAACTAATCGAAATAAATCATTTTTTCTATATTTTCTAAATAAAATCCCTCATTTTCTAAAAGTATCATGGAGAATGTTATGTTCAATATAGACCAAACCTTAGGACATATATTTTACTAAATACACTATGTACTACAACAAAACAAATTAACATTTTTATATATCATATGCATCACACCTCCGATCGTCCATAATTTCTTCCCTCCATACCTACAATCTTTTTCCAAACACATTTCGTGATAGAAATAAAGTTATTCTCTAAAGTTATTCTCCAAATCATAGTCATTGTACTACTATTTTAAATTTTAATTGTACAACATTTGTTTGTATCAAAATACATTATACTGCATTATAGTTTATAGAGTCTGCAATTTAAGTGGTCTACATTGAACATTTGCCACAATTATTATTATTAAATCATACCATTCAAAAACTTTAAATCTACAAAATTCATGTCTTATAAATTTGAATGTAAATTAAAATAAAATATTGTATCATATTAAAGAAAATCTGAGTATCACACTGGTTTTAAAACATTAAAACCGAAATATTTAAATTTATTACTTTGGTTTTCGGTTGGTCATTCTATCTAATAAAATAAATTCATAATGTTTTAATTACTAACTAACCAATAATTGATTTCAGGCGTGACCTTTTCTGTTTGTTTTATGTAAAATCTAAACTTTATAGAAACATTACGAACAATTCTATTTAATAAAATTAAATAATAATATTATAGATCAATTATCTTTTTCCGCTATTAGATGCATCTCATATTTAAAAATATCACAGACAATATATACGTGTATATATATAATTATTATAAAATCATATTATTTAAAATTTTAAGCCTATAAAGTTCATATCTAAAATTTCAATTCAAATTAAAAGAAAATTTCATATAATATTAAAGAAAATTCGTGATCGCACGTTTGTTTAGTAGAAAATGCATGATTGGGAAAAAATTAGTACGTATATTTTATTTTTTCTTATTTAAAATAAATATATATATTATTATCACAAGAAAGCAGTATTATGTTTTTTATATCTTAATATATATATATATATATATATATTGTATAAATAAAAGTTTATATATGTGTAAGTTGTTTTTTTAAATATTTAGACTTATATGTCTTACAAATCTCAGATATTATGGAATGAAGGAGAATCGAATCCAGAACCTAGGACGACGAGAAATAAGTCCTTATCACTAAAGTTTAAAAAATTATTAATATGCACTCTATTAACAGTTGAATGCTTTAAAAATATATAATAATTGAATTTTATACTTTATAGATATATAAAAATCAAATTTTATAGAAAGATAGAAGTAGAAGTGTGGCCAAGTAGAAGTGTGGCTGGTTAAGTGGTTTGACCATCATTGAAGGTAAGACTAATTTTTATATTGGGAAACAAAATGTCAAATACTATTCATGATCGTTATGTCGGTAAGTCGAGTCGAGTCGACCAGGATGCCCGGTAAGTTATGTCGTGACTAGTTGAGACAAGCCGACGACTTGTCGAAGTCGACATGATATAAAATTAAATATATATTTAAACAATTTTCTTTCTCTTTTCTCTGTTATATATACAAAATTTTAAACCTACGAAGATAAAAACCACAAGAATATTGAAAGAAGACTAGAGAAATAGGAGAAGAGAATAAATAATGTAATCTAATCCTAATTTACAAATATCGACTATTGTACAAATAAAAAGATTACCACATCAATGATTTAAAATTCAACTAAAATTATTCAATTGTCAAATTCTTCCCAACCACTTGAAGCATGAAATTCCATAAGTACATTGTATAGCAGTCTAGTCTCGGCTATTGGACACACAAAAAGATTACCAAATCAATGATTCAAAATTCAGTTAAGATTATTCATTTGTCAAAATCTTCCTAACCACATGAAGAATGCAACTTTACAAGCACATTGTAGTGCCTTTGGCCGCACTACTTGTTGAGTATGAAATATACACAAGGAAAATACAAGGGGGGGTGAATGTATTTTCAAACTTTTCTTCGATTTATCCTTAACAACAGTTTGTTTGTTTGTTTGTTTGTTTGAATCTGTGTTTAATTTGTTGTAGTTGAATGTGTGTGTGTGTGTGTGTGTGTGTTTTTTTAACAAGTGAAGAGTGCGGAAATGAAAGACAATCAACTCACTTTAATCTAATATTTTATTAGATCAAGTATGCTACAACCTGGGAATACAAAACTCAGTATTCTCAGCTTCAGTTTTCTCAGAGAGGTATTTCTGTGTATTACTATGAGAAACTTAAGTGCTAAAGAAGTTAGGTTATACACTTATAGAACATGTGTACAACCTACTTACTACAAATGTGGTAACAGACAAATACACTTTCTAATTTGTCTATCCCTATTTGGTACACGTCTGGGCAGCATGTGATTTGACCATCTTTTTAACCTGCTCAGATCCACTACTTTAGCAGCTTGTCCCCTTTAACATCTTTCTAAGCTTCTTGTAGACTTTCCATGTACACTTTACAGTGTTGTGGTCCTGTTGGTGTCTTGGCTTATTGTAGGTTTTCTGACTTGTACATCTTCAGTAATTTATCTTCAAGAATCCATTCGAGAAATGACTAAGTACTTGATTCGAGAACTAGAATTGAATAATTCGATAACTCTGAGTTCTCGAACAAGCTTTTCTTGACATATCGAATAACTTCTCGAATGAGTCATTTCTTCAGGAATCCTTGACTTATCGAATAGAGCCTTCTACTTATGGAATCCTTGAGATGTCGAATAGCTTCCCGAGTCCTTGAGATATCGAATGTGGCTTTGACTTGTTGACTCTTTGAGAACTCGAATGATACTTTGACTTGTTGACTTATTGAGTTCTCAAATAGAGTACTAGACATGTCGAACCCTGAGTTATCAAATAGAGCTTTGACTTATTGACTCTTTGAGATATCGAACAGTGTCTTTGACATATCGAATCCTTGACGTGTCGAAACCTTGACATCTCGAATAGATCAAATTACTTCTCGAATTTGTACTTAGGCAAATTTTCAATTTTCAAACTCCAACTGTGTTTATTTCTTCGGCCTTGTTCTGCAAGCTTGAGACATGATCTCTGGATCTTCTTTCAAGCATTATTATGTGACTTAATTTGTATAATTACACAACTAGAAATTCGATGCCTATTACAAGTACTAGTACTGAAACAAACTCTGCATAGAGGGTTCCCTAGTTAAGGGGTCATGTAATTAATGCAAAGCATTACAAACAATTAGGATTGTTATTAGATGTATACAGGCATGCTTCTATCACCAACACTACTGCACTAGTCACTGCAACTGCACTGCAGTGGCTACACTAAACTAAAACAGTAGAATGAAAAAACTATGCAGAATATAAAATTGCAGAACACAAGTTCAACAAGTAAAAAATTGAAGAATTTTAAAATCTTGGCAAAATTTAGATATAGAACCAATATATTATCTCTCTCGCGAATTTTATCATATCTCACTATTAGTGTTTGGTCTATGGCCAAAATCATCCTCAACATTTTCATCATCATTCAATATAATAGGTGTACGGTCTTCAAGCATCTCAACATCATCATCCACTTAAGAAGAGACACTAGCATGCCTATGACTACAAAGACCCTCAAGGTTTTTTGATGCTTCCAAGGCTTCATCACGGCATCCCATAATTCATTATCAACCGAATCAATAACTTCTCCATTCACCCACTCATTGTCCCATTGAAGATCTTCCAAAACCAATGAATTAAAATCCTTCCCCCAATTCACTCCTCTTTTGGAACCTTGTTGCAATTTTTTGATTGTATTGGATATAAACCAAATCATTTAAATGTTGATGCTCCAATTTATTCCTTTTTCTGTGTGAATCCAAAAAATAAACAAAACTATAAATATTTAGTACTCTAATTCAAATGTCACTTGCCTACTTAAAGAAGACAAGAAATTACTTACAAATTCAAAAGTATTCCAATTGCGTTTATAACCAGATGAAGAACAAACAAAAAATCAACTATCCATTTTGCAAACAATATAAGTTCAAGGGTAAGACCACCAAAGCGCCCCACCAATCAACTATAACTAAAAATACAAAAATATAAATTAAGAGAGATAAGTGAAGACTAGAATACTAGATGTACAAGTACAAAATTAGTCTACTTACGTGGATTCTTATATATATATTTTTTTCGAATCAAAAGTTGCTTTCCAAAAGCATTTCTTGAATTTTCATATTGATCGGCTTGGTCACTAATTTTTTCCACCAAGCTTGTATCAAACACAATCATTTCAAGAACATCATTAAACTTCATCCGCAATTGACAAGAATACGCATATTGACTTTCTTTTATATCAAAGAACTTTCCCGGATTAAGAAACAAGGCGGCACCATACAATCCTACTTTCATTTGAATCTTCAGTACTTAAAAAACTGGCGGTGATGCTCGTTTACACTCTTCAACACTATTCCAAAACTTTGTTGAAAGGACAATATCATGCACTTTCCCTTTCGCAACCATTTTAGCTAACTTGGAATTGAACTAATCTACACAACCAAACAATTTTCTCAAGGCTTCTTGGTTCTTACTTATGCTTTCTAATGTAAGAAATGACATAACAAATCTTGTAGCTCCCGGTCTCACAATACCCTGCCTTGTATCTTCTCTTTCATGGCAAGTAGGAGTCGACCATGCCTATACAAAAATGTTGTTATTGCTTTACCATGTGTAATAGTGCCCGAGAATTCCTTTATCTTACAAATATCCTCCAACATCAAGTTTAAGGAATGTGCAGTACAAGGAGTCCAATGAAGTGTAGGAATTCGATGACTCAATAAGCCTCCAGCAGTCTTGAAATTAGGATCATTGTGTGTCACAACCTAGAACATAAAATAGGGCAGTTTTAGAGCATAAATAGTTTTATAGCGGAAAAATAGAATAGTTTTAAGCAGGAAAACATGGCAGTTTTAAGCAAAAAAACCAATCCATTTTTATAGCAAAAAAATAGTCCAGTTTTGAGCATCTTGGAGCAGTATTAAATGTTAATGTACCATGTATCTGAATCACTTGCTCTCTCCCCAATTGCATTAATGTGTTCCTCAAAAAGATTGGCCAACATTCTTGCATCTTGGACTTTGCTTGAAACATCAACGAAAGATAAGAATAAGGTTCCTTTCGGACAATTAACAAGAAAGTTAATCAAGTGTCTACCCCTCTTATCGGTCCATCCATTTGACATAAGTGAACAATCATACTGTTTCCAAGTTTTCTTCTGTTTTTCTTTTAATTTATCCATATCTTATTTCGCTTTCTCCAGTAATGGCAATCTTAACTTATGATAAGTTGGCGATTTCAAACCCAGTCCAAATTGTCCAATCGACTCAACCATAATTTCGTAACTCCTTGAATGTGCGACAATGGTATACCATTTTCATAAAAGAAGTTAGCTATGTGAATTTTCACCCTTTCTTTTTCTTCATCACTCATTGTACAATTTTCAAGAGTAGTTTGCGTTGCACCTTGTCCTTTAGTATACCTTTCCTCAATCACTTCTTCGAAAGTTTTTCGAATAATGCAAGCAATACTTTTTGATGATTTTGAAGCTATTATTGTGAAAGCCATCTTTCTTTTTGATATAATATCCAATTTACGCATAAGCGGTGGTTGATGCAACATGTGATGGAATATCATGAATCTCATTATCGTCAATATCAACATCATCATCTACTACCACGAATTTTTTTGTTGATTTCTCGATATACTCTTTCCTTTCTTTCTTTCTTTCTGAATTGCCATTGTAGTTTTTAGGTACATAAATACACCTGAATATCTACCTGCAAGATGTTGTTTCTATCTTCTAACCCCCGAACATATATTTTTCTTACAAAGATTGCATTGTACCACATTCTTATTATTCAAATTTGGCCAAAATCCGTATTTCCATCCCGGATAAACGGATATGGCCTTTCGTTCAGGGTCATTAAACAGGTCATAGGCAGTCTCATTTGTTGGATCAGCCATCTATATAGAGCATAGTCAGATAAATGGGTCAATAATCACTAGTTAGTAAGCAAAGTTCAATAAACACAAACTATGTATAAAGAGAATAAAGAACTAATTATAAAATAAAATAACAAAGAACTTAAAAACAAAGAATAAAGAGAGAACAAGATGTGTAACAGAGTGTAACACTTAAAAAGTGGGAGAAGAGAATAAGTGTAAAACTTAAAAAAATAAACTGAGAAAGAACAGAGAAGAGAACAGAGTATATAAACAGATAAGAGAGTGTGTGTGTGTGTGTGTTTAGTCATTAGTGTTTAGTGTGTATTATGTAATTTGTCAGTTGTTAGTATATATAATATATATACACCGTGTATGTGTGTACAACTATATATACACTAAGTAAATAAACAAAGAAGAGAGGATGAATATTACTTGTAATCAAAATTTGGATGAAGAGAGGATGATTGGAGATGATTGTAGGTGACTAGTGGATGTTTGGAGACGACTGAAGGCGACGAGTCACTATTGGAGGATTTAGGTTATATATATTGCTTGACAAGGTTCTTTTTGTTAATTAGCTTTTCATTATTTTGATCTTTTACACCAGTCACACGATTAGTCGACCTAGGGACCCGACCATTCAATCCAGTCAAAGCAAGTCGTCCGAAATATGCACAAACAACAAGTCGAGGTACCAAGTCGACCTTTGCATACCGACTGCTTGACTAGTCGACGACTAGTCGTGACTAATCGAGTGAAGTAACAACCATGATACTAGTCCTCCATCCGACCGTACAGAAGAGTGGGGGACAAATGATACGTTATAGAATATCAAAATTGAAAATTAATAAAATGATCTAAATCCAAGAAAAGTTATAAAAAAATAGTCTTAAGTGATCGGTCAATATGAAAAATTCGGACTACACAATGAAATCGAATGTCATGATGCATCTGAATGGTAATAAATATTGGAGAAAAAATCAGTTCTAGACTAAAGAACTAACCCATGTTTAATAAATATATGTTTTAGAGTACTACTACGAAAACCTAACACGACGACGGCATGAATGTTCCTTCACGTGCCCCAAATGATGACAAAAATTATTATTTATTACTATCAACATATTTCATTCGTAGCTTTCCATAAACCAAAACAATTTTTAAACGTGTTTGACATTAGCTCCTCGCGCACGTGTACATCATCTATGCACTTCACGTTTTGCCAAAGAATGGTCTATATTTCGAGTTAACATCTCAAAACCCTATTCTTTAGCCTACAAATAGTCCAAAGGATAGGGTATTAGGGTAGCTTTGATTTCACACACACATGTCCATATACATAAATACACTTTTTTTGCTTTATCCTTTATTCTCTAAGACTCAGTATTTATTATCATGCCAAAGGTGTAACGAGGCTTCCGTCTGTTGGGTTTCGTGCATCAAATGCACTAGAAAAACGATAATTAAAACAATAAAAATGAAACCTCAACCAGGATCCATGTGAAACACATAAGATTTAATTCAGAATTATATGATTTTACCTTTAAAGAAGCTTTACGAATGGATGATGGAGGTCTAAGATTGCAAAATCACCACGTAACCCGATATTCGCGATCTACACTCTATGGTATCCAAACGATTGCTCGAACTCGAAGGATCAGATGCGTACTAGCACAAAACCGATTTACTTCTCTCTCTATCTCTCAATCTCAAGCGGCTAGGTTTTTCTAATAAAACTTATAAACCTAAAAAACAGCCAATAAGAGGTTATATAGGGAGAGAGAAATCGGAATCATAACTCTGATCAAATTAAGAGTTATTATTAATTCAAAATTCCTATTTATTATCTAATTAAGTCTCACTTAATTAGTTAACAACTGAATTTTAGAATTAATAATACTAAATTCGAAATTCATTATTTATAATTAAGTCATACTTAATTAACTAGCATAATAACCCGTGTAAGGCACGGGCTTTTTTCTAGCACACCGTGTAAGCGTATAATTAAGATAGTTGAGTATGAATTTGTTTGTTTACTCAGCTCAGAAAGATGAAAACTATATAGTACAAGGATTTTTAAAACGACTCACCGCAATTGTAGCTCCTCTCACACAATTCCTACAGTAAAAAATTTATCTAAAATATTTCTTCTCTAGCTTTTACAAATCTGAAGTACAGTTTGCATAATACACAATACCTTTTGACAAAAAACATGTGTCATACTCATGCATATTGGAGATGGTGCCCTCAAAAGCAAAACAACAATACATAGGAAAGGGTTGTGTGCATTCCTCTAGTAACATCCATGGTTCTATATTTTCAACTTAAAATCAGCCACTGAAAGGCTACTAGAAAGTGTCCTCTTGATCGGCAAGCATAAATCCTTGCATTGATAATGTAGACCTTTTCAAAATTCATTAATTCATAAGTTAGTGCATGCATTAACACCAGGGCAATTATAAAATTGCCATAAAATAAGAAATTCGGGAATGTGTTCCCGCTTGTGGAGCAAACTTTAAATTCTATATTGTATAAGTTATTCAAAGTACATTTGGCAGCCGGTATGCGTATGCATAAATGTATATATATTTCCTATATTCGCTTCCAACAGAATATGTTCCATTATAAAGAATAACCATGTCAGTTCTGATTATGAATGGAGTATATGTAGCTCCAAATTTTGTTTTTTTAGTTTTTGCATAAACATAAAGCTGAACTCAAGGGTTCGCGTAAGCATACATCAAAATAATAAACTAAACTAGTTTATTTCCTACATAAAGCATATAGTAGAATATCTAACTTGAAATCATATGATGGAATCAATATACAGATGCTATCGTGCTCTAAAGACTTTCAATTTCTACCTACTCTAATACATGTATTAATACCTGTTCATAATCATATTGAATGGGTAAAAAAAACTTAGTCTTGTGTGCATCCTTAGTGACATAGAAAGCACAGAACCTGTTTGTTTGGATTTTTTTGGTTAAAAATGATTTCTTAGAATAATTGATGGATACGACATGCCACATTGATTTGTTAAAGGGATTATTTACCATATTATTATATTTATATGTAATAGGTCCTGGGTTGTACTTTATTAATTTTTTACTGCACAAAATCACTATCTCTTAAACACTGTAAAATTTCTTGTTGCTGATTACTAATATCATATATGAATGAAGGCAGTAGAGTGATTAGTGATTACTTTTTAGTCATTTGCTACACACACATACAAATATATTGCTACCGAAGACTACCTCATGCAGTGTCCTCCGTTGTCTAAGTGCGTTCATGACCGCCTCAGAAACATTATATGAATGAGATGAACAGGCTGTAGTCAGGTTTTGTCTCGGGACAATAAGAAAAAATTGTGTTTAAAAGATATAGCTTGCACTATGCAACTTTGAACAACTAAACACATAAAATCTGATCTACATTTTAAATGTTATTAATTTCCTTAAAGAGAATGATACATTGTGGACCAAGAAGATCTTATATATTTATATTCGAAAAAATAAAAAAAAACAATACCTAAATATGAATGACCTAGTCATAGCCTAAGTAAGTAAATAGGTGATACTAAATATTCATATTTTGAATTCACAACACCTTACTTCTATCCACCTGCAATTTGCAAATTTATGAGTAGTTTATAGTTTTAACTTAACAACGTAGTAGTGGCTCTTGGCTCCATTTTTACGTTTAATAAATAATGAGAGCCTTCTGCCCCTTTTTATGAATACTATTTAACAGTTGAAAATCCTGAGTAATAAATATTCATGTTTCTGGCTCTCTCTTGAGCTAACTCTAATATAAGCATGGCAAAATTATCTTCACTCTTGTAGGACATCAAAAATCCCCATATTCGTGATAAACATGTAAGTTGATTGAGTTTATATAAACACACATTGAATATAAATAAAGTGACAGAGCCATAAAATTGGAAGTACCCACATTCAGAAAATATGATTATTAATTTATGGTCCTTTAGTATCCTTTACATACTAAAAAGCAAAGGACCTTGAGGACCTATATTTTCTCCTTCATAGTCACAGTCTAAGCATGATATTGAAGTCCATATCCATAGGCTTCTTGTATAAGTTGTTTACGAATTGAGCCCCAAGATTAACAACTTCCAAGAGAAAAGCAGAGGCGACACCATTGCAAAGACAAAAATAGGATGGCATAAACTACACAAGACCTGAATGATGAATCTGAATGATGAATCTGAATATGGATTTTAGGTCAAGTTCCGCGATCTAACTTTCTATTAGTTGGTAAACGCTCAACTACAAGAAACAAACAAATCATAAAAAACCTAAACCAAAGAGTGCACTCCACTTAATATTTTTACGTCGAATATAGGAAATGTCCGATAGATTTACTAAACAAAAATCATATATAGGTAATTTCACAATTAATCATTATACATAACACCATCCAACACAGTTTTCTAGAAAAACAAATTATTACAACTTACAAACTATATAAAATTATAAAATATGTAAAAGCAACAATTTTGATTTTTGCTAAGTGAAAAACTTTTTATAATTAATAGTCTCAATTAAGTTATATATTGTAGGATATATTCCTAGTGAAAGCTAGAGTTTAACCATAAAAAACAGGCTAGCATAAAAGTGACTCTAAATCACAAGATGGTATATCATGTTTTGGAGGTAACCTACTTTAGGGTAATTATTTTAGAAAAGCTGATCATATCAAAAGCGATACACGTATGTAGCTACTTTGCATGTGAATACCAATATTATTATTCTTGTGATGATGTAAGTGCAACCACCACCCTCAACTAATCTATTTTGATATAAAGAACTGAATTACGGCTAACATTTTGTCAGATTACTCTAATCAAAAAATTAAAAGGCCTTGTAGAAATGATTAGTTATACATCTTTTTTTTGTAATAATCATATATGCAATTGCATTTTCCTTTACCAAAATAAATAAATAAACATCGTTCCTCGAATTTCGGAGTAAGACTTGTTCAACAGGTGACCGACCCTCACGGAAAAAATCAAATGAGACCAATAATTTGCTTACCTTAAAAAGTGCAATAAAGCATTACATATAATAAGTTATATTTATTTCGTTGCCACTAAATTTATCTTACTTTTCAAATATTTTGAAAAGAAAAATAATTAGTTAATCAAAGATATATAAAGGAATAAATTGATGCTTACTTTCTGGGGTCAGCCAGCACAGGTTTTTGAATATGTTGATGCAAATTCTTTTCCCTTTGTAGGAGGTCAACTAAAAGAAATGTGGTCTACGTGGAAGACTTCTTGTGTAGAACTTGAAAATGGTAAAGTCCTATTTCTTGAGCACCCATTCATTCTCTGTGAGATCAAAGACTTTTTAACGGATCAAGGCTTCAGTGATAAGAGTTTTGGGTCTAAGAATTGTTGTCTGGTGATTGGTGAATTGAACGTTATCTTGGATTATGCATCAATAGTATCAGTAGTTCTTTTTCTTGAGCAGATACAGAGTTCCCTTAACAGGAGTGACTGCAGTTTAAAGGCCAATGTTCCTCTAGATACTCCAGTGACATGTGAGGATCCACTACTGAGGAGTTGGGATAATAAATATAATTCATGTGCCAGTGAAATGGAGATGCAACTGTATAAATTTCTTCCACATCAACATATTCAAGCTGCAATATTCGTTGCCGGTCCTCAAATAAGAATATCACTAAATAAAGAGGGTTTTTTTATGATGAAGCATATGTGAACAACATGCACGATGAAATTCATCTCGTATTTAATATCCGCAGTGTTGAACTTGGTGTTAAGCCAACTTTAAGTTCTAAAATCATCTTCGTGGGGCCAGTCAATCCAGGATGAGCCACCTGCACGCCCCAGACTGAAAGAACAAGAACTAACTTGCAATTATCTATAAGATGAAAAAATATACAAATGTCAAGCGAGAAGCACCCTAGATGCGCACCTTAAAGTAAATGGGTTAATAGCCTATCTTGATACTAAAAATCAGCAGGACGAAGTTATTGTATTAAATCCAACAACAATACGTTTATCATCCATAATGTATTCAAAGTGTTGTCTCTCGCAGATTTTCTCTTAATTTTATAACTCTATTTAGCATGGATATATAAGAAGATATATCCATGAATGAAGGCCAGTGCCTAAATTACATTTGTAGGGTGTAGGTGTTTGCACTAATTCACGCAAGCGTACGTGGTCACAAGTAATATATGAGTAAATCAAGTTCGTTCCCACAGAGATCTGGTTTAGGCTTCAATTCAGTTAATGCACCTATGCAACAATGTATGGTTTTTATTCACTGCTAAGACAATTAACAAGTTGGGTTTTGATTAACTAAAATTAATTAAAAAGCAATTTAACAAACTAAGAATTAATTAACTAGTGAGAATTGAAATCGAATTACTTATGCAAGAGAAAACATGGGATCCTAACTTCATTAAATACTTTGCTTAGATCTGACGCCTTTAATCACTATATGCACGGGTTATGATATCTGATCAGACAACACGAAACAAGTATAATCTACTTCTCAGTATACGAATACCAAACTACTCATACATCCACAAAAGAGATAGAAGATGAATAGACACCAATTATGCTTAGACCCTATATCTCTATAAGATTTGAAAACATAACGGTTTAAGAACAAGTTATCCATAAAGATCACATAGGGCAGTATAAAGTAGTTCAAATTACACCACGAATCATGTTGATAAACAATCATGAACCTATGCTAGCATGGCAAGTTCTAAATCTCAAGATCCACTCTCGCTTCACAAGAGAATAACAGATTAGATGTTAGCTACGCATCTAACAATTAAGCATAACCATACGAGGATATCAATATACATCACACACAGATCTTTAAAGCATCAAAATACTAAAGCTCCATAAATAAATCCGTTAGAATCCCATGACAACGATTAGTTTATAATCGAACCGTTCGTCATCATGGGATCTGATGAAACCATGGTAAATAACAAAGTCTGAATATAAATAATAATACTAGAGTATGAGTTTAGAAAACAAATCCGAAAACTGGAATTCAAAGTACGCCTAAGAAAAGAATACAAAAGATGAAGTAGATCTAGATCCCGTTGCTTGTCACGAGCGGTTGAATCTTCCTCTACTTTTCTCCTTTGTATCTCTGAGTAATGATATGAATTACAATGATATGTAGTGTTTATATAGGCCCCAGAATTCTTTTCCAGCAAGAAAAGTTCTAAAATAGCAATTTAATTCGAAACAGGAAAGAAATCAGGAAATTTCCAGGACTCCACGCACCGCCTGCACCCATGCGCGCTTCCTGCACCCAGCACTTCTGTCCAAGATTGTAGAAAATTTCGTTGTCTTCGCGTGAGCTATAAGATCATCAGAATCGAACTTGTAGAACTCCAGATATGGCCAAGACAGTGAAGACTACGCAACCTACCCAGGAAATCCGAATTTTACACAATTTGCTCCTTTCTCCTCCGTTTTCTCTTCCGATTCTTTTGCCACTTCCCGTTCTTCAGTTCTTGAGCGTGAATCCACCATGAAACATTCAAATGTATCTCCCCACTTCAAGATAGTAACCCTGGACCATTCTTACTAAAAACGAATCAAAAACACGACATACTTGAGGCCAAGTTAATCAATTTAAGCCGAAATGAAGCGTTCCAAGTGGATATAAACCCACTTATCAGTTGGAATATGTCACAGCTGGGGCAAGACCAAGAAAATTTCATACTGGAAGCTACATAAATAAGGGAATTGATAAATAAGCTCCAAACATTGATATTTAAGCTCCAATTTGATATGTATATTACTTTTTTTTGCCAAGTAATATGTATATTACTCAAATCTTAAATACCCATAACTTTACTATTTAAGCTCCATCATATTATAAATATTTATGTAAGTTACATATCATATTGGAGCTTAAATAGTAACACTTGGAGCTAATTTATCAATTCCCTAAAATAATCATGCCAGAAAACAATCATTATATGTAAATGAATCATTAAATATACAAAACCTTCTGCTTATACAGAACATGATATTGACATTTTCAGATTATGTACACCTTAGAAACTCTTATTTCAATTTCAAAACCTCAAAATATCCATGCAAATCTATAATAACCTGATTACCAAATCTAGCTCTCATCCCGACACATTGTGACCTAAAATGCTAAAATCTTGGATGTGCAGATGAACGAGTGTCAACATGTAAATTGTCTAAAAGCTAGAGAGCACCAGGCGGGTGTTGTTTGGAGTAAAAGAGTATGAAAGGTCTGAATTAATTGAGCATCTATTAGTACATTGTCCTGGGCTTGTAGGTGGATTTTGATCTGATGCAAGAAATATTTTGGAGGTTCCGGCAGAGGTATTTTCTGTAGAAATATAGAACAATGTTAAAGATAGACATAGGTGTAACCATGTAAATAGTCGACTGTTACCGCAAGCATTCTGCATAAAATGTTTAACTATTCAAAATCGCATATGGACGGGGCAATTCTATCCATTAAAATTGAACAAACTGTCAAAAAAATGGAGAAACAGTTGGTACCCTGCCCTGAGCTCATACGTGGTTTGATGCAGGAACTGCAGCAGAGGCTTCTGTTGGACCGTTCTCTGCCAAATCAAACAATGGTGCTCAAAATTGATATAGGCGCAAGCTATATGCATTATAGCTAAATAGAGAGCGCGTAGTAAAGGACCAAAACCTACCTTGCATTGCTTGTACCTGGAATCCAACCACATTTAGGAACTACGTGAGAGGCTGCTACATCATCATCTGACAAAACAAATGATGCTGGTACGATGAAATTTTGGACAAAAATTGCATGTTTCTCCACTTCACACATAAGACACCAATCTTTAGCACGACCTAACATAAACCATGTACAATAATTTTAAAATTATTTAAAACAAAAAAGCAATCTGCTCACCATTATGAGAAACAAAAAGGCTACATGAGATGTTAGCTTACAGTATCTTGAATGTGATCTACAAAGGAAAAGGATAGTCAGAGGCTTTGTAAAAGTTAGGCATTGCAGCACAGCATTTGCATAGCAACTATATTTATTGAAAGATTTCAGTTGCCTATCTCAATGTTTGATACAAGTACAAGTATAGATATGAGAAAGTACCTGTTTCCACTATTTATAAAGCCTCTAGGTGAAAAGTTAAAAAAACACAATAAAAGAACTTCACAAACTCGTCATATGGAAATAGCATCTGGAAACAAATTATGCATTAGATTTTGTCTTCAAATCTCTGTAGCGTGAAATAGGGGTGATGTACATATTTTTGGGTATTCAGCTTTTAGTTCTATTGCACTTCACAAACCTTGATTTTTTTTCTGCTTATCATTAGTTGTTACTGCACGATCGAATTTTGGTGACCTCATAAGACCAATAATCTTCCTCAGTCCCATGCTTGAATTCCCATTGCTTCCTTGTTCAGGGTTGTCCTCTTTCAGTGTATCAACCTCTGCACAAAGATAACATAATATTATTAAATGAAAGTTATAACTTAGAACAAGAAGCGCATAAGCCCGACTAAAATTATCTAGACATACAAATATATAACAAAGCAATAAAAAAGATGGATATGGCCTACTGGATTCATCAGCAAATTGACCTTTTCTTTCTGCGTGTCTGGACATGGGTGTTCAGCTACTGACTTCACCGCTGATTTCAGTGATTTATGCTATTTTGATCCAGGTATTTGTTGTACACTATTAGCTTAGGTGATGTTTCTTCCAGAAGTTTTTTAGATAAACAATCTAATGGTATTACCTTATCACCGAAGGTACTTTCAAAGTTAGCTGGGCTTCCTTCATTAGTTAACTCTGGCCCTGAGTTGCATGAACTTGTTGCAATTTTGGTTTTATTCTCGAGATTTGAAATACCACGACCAATTTTGGATTCAAATATGTTTTCTTGCATTCTACTTTTACAAGTAGTATGTACATTACCCGATCCTTTTTTTCTTTCATGAATCCGTTCTTCTATTGGCGGTAGATTACGCTAATTCAACTGCAGCCAAGAACATGCGAGTAAGATTATTGGATTTTAAATGTTGAAGAATGCAAAAAATAGATAAAATAGTTAGAATTAAGAACCTTATATTCAACTTGTTTTGACAAATTACTGCTAGATAAGATGGAAGAAGTAGCTCTATGTCTACAAGCATCTTCAGAAGACTCTGATATTGCTCCGTCCTCGCTTATGAATATACCTCCCTTAGATTTACGAGAAACCTGCTTGTCTACAGATCTTCTCTTGATCGAGTAGGGTTTAGAGGTACCCTTCACCATGCAAGTAGCAGCTTCTGAGGATATGGTGCTGTCAGGGGGGTAAATCGTACGATGGTCAAGTATATTCTCCTGCCTAGACTGTCTGATTTCATCTTTAAGACACTTAGAATATATCTTGCCATCTAATAAGATCCTTTCCTGAGAAGGCTTTTCATTTACGACAGCCTTAGGAGACGAACTGCTACTGTTGTGTTCCATTTGATGGCACTCGTGCTTGTGAACTTGCCTCTAGTGAATTATTTGACACTTTCCAGAACTGCAGAATAAGTTTGTCCAAGTTATTAGGAAGCAATTTTTAGAGCCAAGTGCCTCCTTTTTAGCTTCGTTGGAATATTAAATAACAAATTTCTAGGGGACTTCACACAAAGTAGTCTATTGCAATTGTAAACAGACGTCATATATAATCGCAATAAAAGTTCCCTACAGGACATTTGTATGATCCCGTGAATTTTAGCAACGAATGAATCACCTCGTGCGGAATAAGAAGAATAAGTGTAAATCATACAAACCTGGGAAAAAGGCTGAATTGAGCTTCCCAGCCATACTTACACGATTGGCTTATGCCACAGAAATTCCTGACCACCAATTTCTGATTCCCAAACAGTGCGGACCAAAACAAATTCAACATCTGCCCAAACAAACATTGAATAGGACAGTCCAACTGCGGAAATGGATTGCCAAGTGTTTCGATAGGGCAAACTGGAATGGGCGGGGATAGTCCGGTTTATTTACGTTGATTAAAGTGTCTCACGAATCTGTGAACTGGTCAGCCATACATACACGGAAAAATATCCCACACAAAATTCCTTCCTCACAGTCCCAAAAGACTCCGATTAAACTGAAAGAACAATTCACCGCAAAGAAGTAGGAGCAGGAACCCTAATCCCTTTTCACAAGATACCAAAATAAAACATGACTGTATGGGTAGAACATAGCTTTGTAAAGGATAAAAATGTCTTTTCATGAGATTAAAAAATCTCACTATTATTTTTACCATGTTGACGTATTATATATAGAAAGATGTTGTAAACAATTAGAATTAATTTTAATTTAATTTAAATCGAAATTTAAATTAAATAATCCATCAAGCATTCTTTATGTGACCCTATAGGTTTTATTATGTTGACAACGATTTTAAAATCTAATTAAAACCATAAATAATGAGCGGCATCTAGTAATACATCATTGCTACCTAAATAATAATAATTAAATCGGTGATTCGATTAAGCATTTCGTGAATAATTTACCATGTAATATAATCCCTTTAACCTTGATATTATAGATTAAACTCGAGGCATGTAATGTGTCATCCTCTTAATAATTTAATCTTAATTTTCTTGATCGATGAGTAGGCTATCTAAATCAAATCACCATTTGAACATGGCCATGCATTTCATAGTGTAACTCAAACAAGAGGCCAATAATACATCTCCTAAAAATTGGAGAGTTAAATCCCATCTGGATCATTTATATTTCTTAGACAATTCATAATATACCCAATATCCACTTTTATCATTACCCGATCAATGGTAACTTTTAATGTCATCAAAGTATATTAACTCTCGTATGAAAATATAATGACTTTAGGTCAAAGGATCATTACATCATTATCACAGTAAGAATACTTATGACACTTATTAACATGTAGAATCTCACAGCGGGTCAATCCGGTGCCATGTACTCTTACATGCACCTATGTTCTTGACTTTAGTATCAATATACATATGATAAATGAGATGTGGTCATCTATCACAAACATACTAGTCTTTATGCATTATTATTATCCCTTATTAATAATGCTCGACTAGGGATATTTCGGAATATAAACACTATTTGTATAATCTCATTTCTATGTCACATACTTAAAGATATAGAGTACGAGTTATATTCCAAGGACATTCATTATTCTAATATTTATATCGCAGTAAATAAAGACATAACAAATTACTAAAGAATAATCGATAGAACATAATCATTGATGATAATAAAAAAATGTTTCCCTAAAACATAATAATATTGTCTCTAAGTGTCACAGGGTCAGATTTTTCACCTCAAACCAAAACCTGTGCGGCCTGCCCTTGTGCCCGAACGCCCAAAGAACAGTCAGCTCGAAACCGAGGTTGTCGCCCAGCAACTTTAACTCTATGTAGCGGAATAATAATTACCAATGATGGCTTAGTGTGTGCAGTGTATAAACGTAAATAAACACACTTGATTACAGGCAAAACGCCCAACCTTTTATTGCTCAACTCAATACAAAGGAAACTTACAACTGGAAGCACTCATTTGGCTTCACCAAAATACATACAAAAGCACTCACTTGGATTTCTCTCAGAATACAACACTTTATGACTCACTTGCACAAATCTCACCACCCTCTTCCTATTACAATGCTATAGAATACATGTATATATGCTAATCTACAGCCATCCACATTTTTCCCTTAGTCATGGGTAGTTACCAGCAGTTACTCCCATCTATAGCAGTTACAAGGACACCTGTCAGCCAACCAGCCAATTGTGCAAACCTTTGGGCAGTTACCAGCAAATCTAGTAACCCACAATTATATATATATATATATATATATATATATATATATATACATATATCACCCAACAGTTAGCCACATTTTTGTTATCTCTCAGCCATGCCACTTGTAAAGCCTACAATCATTTTCCCTTACATGTGCCCAACAAATGTCCCAAGCCTTTGGATAATTGAAGCCCACATCTCTAATGCTCAGCAGCCCATTTTCTTCAGCCCAAAGCCAACAGAATCACTAAGGCAAAACCCAACGTCAATTAGTGTTGCCCACAATTAAACATAGCTTTAGCGTCAGCCGGTGACACCGAGTCTTGGCACCAACCGGTGGCACCGGGTCTTGGCAACCTTGGGAAATAGTCGCCGCCAAGCCAAAACCAACCAGCAACTAAGAGGTCTTACAAACCCACCCACACCATTTGAGCCTAATGTCCACATCAGCTTGTTTGCTACTTCAGTAGTCCCACTTCACCTCGTAGAACCAACAATCAAAAACCATACCGTTTATTCCCAACAAAGTCACCCAAGTACACCAGCTTGGCGAGAAGTACAGGCACCAGGCCGCCTACTAGCCTTGCTACCCATTAGTGTAACGCCCCGACTTCCCAATACTGAAAATATTGTTTTTATAATAAAATAAACTTTGATACAGGGGAATTTTAGAAAAAATCGGCATGAAGTATTCGTAACCCGGATTATCCACCTGTATTTCAACCCAAACCAAATTCCAATTCAAAATCACAAATAAAACTTAATACACCAACGATTCCTCACCGAGGATCGATTCCAGGTTATGGTATGAAACAAAAAATCTAAATTATACTAATTATTACAACTTTTATTTCTGCCCCAAATACAAAATTGCTATACCATCTAATCTGTAGCGCAATCCCAACCTGTGCTTACCCGCTCTAGCTCCGAAATCTATCCTGTATGGAATGCCTCATCGCTCTCATTCGCAGGATAAATGTAGTAGATCATCCTTAATCCTAACTGCAAAGGGTTAGGTAAAACAAAGCAAGAGTGAGCAAAAGAATGCTCAGCAAGTTAATAATATAGTGAAACAACGGTATTACGATAATTCATTGATGAACAATATCAATGAATACTTTATCTCAAGAGATCATTCAATTTAAATCATAAGGTAAAACTTTTCCATTTACTACAAACCATCACTGTCTCAGATAAAACTTTGAGAAAAAGAATATCAAGAAATCCCCCAATTATTCTTACTCCACTTTCAACGTACAATGTTACTCGCGAAGGGAATAACTGGGAAACTTCTATCCATCCTCAATCTCATTGTTTTATTGAGTTTCCAAATTTTAATCAAGATAGGAAATGACTAACTCTGATATCCACAATTTCGAAACTAATGACCATTTACCTTGAAACATATATATCTTATCAAAACATTCTTTTCTTTAAAACCATTCCATCATTCAAACATACTTTTCATAAAACCTTTTTAAGACATTTAAGTTGTTTGTATTATTATCCTGATTACGGACAATACGGGTGATCAGCCACGTAAAGTCCTCCTTCCTTTGAAATTGGGTTCCCAATTAGGCAACACATTGGCCTTTAATGCTGGACTAGGACCACCCTAGCCTCTTACGCTAAATAAAAGTGCTGGACTAGGACCACCCTAGCCTCTTACGCTTTTCCAATTTATAACTGTTTATTAATAATTTAAAACATTTCATTTTTAAGTCCTTTATACTCACTGATAACATATCAGCCCAGTATAAGGAATTTTAAAAACATCTTTAATTAATTAAGCAATTTTAATGAGCAGCAATAAAAAAATTGAAACTCAGGGAAGCAATTGATATAAGGAATCATAGACAACAAAGCAATAAGATTTAACTAAGCATGACAAGGTTAAGCAAAATTGAATTATATATCAATTAACAAGGAACATTTATCAATTAAGGAACAAAGCAATTGTTAAGATTCTAGGAATTTAACAGCAATTTATATAATAATTCTGGAATAAAGGAATCTGAAGTTTAAGGGAAGATTTGAGCAATACATTGGTTATAAACAAATGAAAAGTCGTTAGTTAATAAAGAATAAAACAAGGGTTTAGGATTCTAGAATTTAATTCAAGGGTTATAAAGTTGATTATGCTGGTATAGCTTAAAGGAGTAAGCATAAGGAAAAGACTAAGTTAAAACAAGGCATAAATTACAAGTCAGGAATTATGGTTCAACAGGAAACATGGTAATTAATAGGGCACATGAGTATAAATAATGGTTCATAAGGATAAGTAAGGCACGAGTGTTTCAACAATAATTTATAAGGAATAATCAATAAGGTATAAAAGGTTCAACAATAATTAAAAAGGAATAGCAATTGGATAATAAAGTTTCAATACAAGGTTCGAGTCACTTAAACAAAAGAAAGGGATGTAGACCCTAGCAAAACAATTTGGAAGAAAATCTTGTAAATATTAGAGACAGATTCACATCATTCAAAATAAATATGAAGAGTATAAATGCTTACAAGAAAGGATTTAAAAGAACATATAAATAAAACAGGAAGGTTCACATCACTTGAACGATAAGTGAGGACGATAAGTGAGGGATAGTATACTTGCCTCAATACATGAAGTTTCCAATTCCAATATCTCGATTCTTTACTCACTATACATGAGTCTCTATTCCTTATTCGTTGGCTTTTACCCGGTCACACATTCATTTTTCCTTTATCAGTTGTCAGCTTTTACACGAACACACTCGTTTACACAGTTAATCGTTCTATTCCTCAAGATTCCATCCTTACGTACTGGCTCTTAACGGCCTCCCACTGGTACCTATATACAGGTAAGGTACTACTTCAGTACACGTATATCTGTAACATGTCTAACTCGTTCTACCCAAACGCGTCCTATAACGCTTAACAATATAACAAGTATAGTACATACCAATCATATTCTTAAAAAGTACAGTATAACCATATAAACCACGTAGGCACTTAGCACATATTATTAACTTACATATATCACGATTCCACCAAAATGTACATCCAACTTCTTTTATCCTTAAAGTCAAATTAATATCCACCATAGTAATCTAACAATTATAATTATCACTCTAAATACAACATACAATTTATTACAATACTAATTACCATTAACAATCAACAAATCACACCATTTCCAACTCATATCAATTTCACTACCAATAATCCGAAAATTAATTAAAATTATATAAATATATATATATATGCAATTCAATACTTCACCGATCACCAAATAATAGTCACTAAATTTAGCTAATTACACTTAACAATTTGTAATACTGAGCATACACACTTCAATCATTTAATCCAAAATCAAGCTATAATCCTACAAAAACACATACAATATGTAGAAATATACTAATTATAATGCATCAATTCAAAATTAAATTAACAATTTGAAATTTAAGTCGTAATGTATATAAACGTTGAAAATCGCATAATTCACGTAATTCGAATATTATTCCAATAATAACATATAAATTATAATAGAGAACAGTGAAATTACTATTTTTAAAAAAAAATTGACGGCATCCCCTTTATACGGGTGACTGCCAGTCGGAAAATAACCGACACCAACCATCCACAATCCATCTATCAAACACAATATAATTGATAATCTAAATTAACCAATCCACATACAACAGTTTATTCAAAAATTTGGTAAAACCTAATACTAATATTCGTACATATCCGAAAATTCCAATTCAAAAGAAACACCGAATATAATTACGAGAATAACGAAAAAGAAAAAAGAAGAAAATTTTAATTAGGGGACTCAAGTTCATCATTGTCCCCACCGTAGCTCATCGAAAATCATTGCCACGGCGACAAAAATCAGTGGTGTCCGGAATCGAACTTCCAACCGAATCTCTACCAATTTCAAAGGGGGTGCTAATTTATCGTCGAAAAATCATGTATAACGAACTGTAATCACAGAGAAAATCAATACCCACTTCGTTCTTCATCAAACCGAACACATACATACATACACGGTTACACGCAGGACATATCAAACTTTGAATCGGACAACCCTACTCACACACAGCGGCACACGCTCACGCGCACAATCTTACACACACACGCACACACCCGAGACACATACCCCAGTGGGTATACACACACCTCCACAGCACTGCTAAATGAAGAGGGAAGGGGAAGAATCCCACGACCACAACCGTGCAACCCCACGAACACACCAGATATATATATAAGTAGAGGGGTGAGGGAGAGAGTCTCGTGGTAGGGGCGAGAGATGGGAGAGAGTGATAGAAGAGAGACGAGAAAGATTGAATTGAGATTGTGAGAGAGAAAAGAAGAGGAGCCGAGAGAGGTCTAGAGAATTCTAGAGAGAAAAATGAAACCCGACTGAATTTTGGGAAAAATTGTGAATTTAGGGATTGGGTTTCACACCTCTAAAATTTAAATAAAATATTAACATAAAATAATTGCTTATTAAATCGTTTTTTTTAAATAAAAAAAATTTATAGAAAAATAAATTTTATATTTTTAAAATGTAGAGTACAAAATTAGGAACACTAGCATATTTTTAAAATATTTTTAGGATCAAAAATGAATTAAATATGAATTTTACAAGTTTTGATCCTTTAAATACAATAAAACTCTTAAAATCATTTTAAATTGCTCAAACACTCAAAATAATTCACCCAATAATTTTAAAAACTAAATAAATATACAAAGATAATATTACAAAAGATTTCATGATTTTTAAATACTCCGATGATTTTATAAAAGTTTTCGAAGATCAAAAATGCATAATTTAAATAGATTTGAATCATCAAAAATACAAATAAAAATACTCGGACTTACACGTCACACATAAACCATCATATATGCATGTAAACACGATGTCACATATATTCAATCCTAAAAAAATTTCACACCCTATTATCCACATTTAATAATAAATAATTAAATAATAATAATAACAAATACGATATTTTCTAGGGCGTTATAATTAGTTTCCAACAATGTCCCTAACAAATGGAGACTCCAACCTGCAACCATGCATTTTTTATTTGCCTTTCACTCCAGGCTCAAGATCACACATCACTTTTCCAACTAACACCCTAGTTGCACTTAACCTCAACTTTTTAGTCCCTTTTTCCAGCTACATAGAAACTTGCTTAACAAAGCAACATTCCTTATTTCCCATCAACATACCACCAACATGCGGCATAACCATGCAATTGGCATCTTTCAAAAAGTCCATACCAAGAATGCAATCAATATCATCTAAAGGTATAACATTGAATGAATATTTACCTTGCCATGCCCCAACTTTCAAGCTCACATCTGAAGTGCCCTAAATCCGTTGTGCATCCACGTTTGCAATTTTGTACTTCAAATTACTAGGCTTCATCTTTAATCCTAGCAATTCCACACACCTTTCTGCAACAATACAATTTGTGGCCCCAGTATCAACCATCGCCATCATCTCATGCCCATTCACTTGAATATTCACATACATAAGTCCATCATAAGGCACTGACTTTCCCATCCTTAAAGTCACCAAACGTATAAGACTAACCCTCGTAGCTACATCCTCGATTTCCACATCACTCTCTTTGTCCAAGGTTATTGCATTAAGCTTCTCCCTCTTTGGACATGTTCGCATCAAATATGGTCTGCCATAAATATATCACCCCTTTTCTTTCAAACTTTGGAACTTCCCAAAACTCTTGGTTTCACCCGCACCATTTTTCTTGTCAAATCTCTTGTCTCTGCCCTCAACCTTGTTGTTCTTTCCACTGCCTTTCCTTTTATAAGCATCACTAGAACCATCATTTTTGAAGTCCACCAGACTATCAGCGACTGCAATTGCAGTAGGCAGGTCCTTAACCGCTTGCCTCCTCAATTCTGCCTGTGCCCAAGGTTTTAGCCCAACCAAGAAATTATACAACTTATCTTCATCAGACATATTTATAATGTCTAGCAACAACGAACTGAATTCTTTCACATAGTCCCTCATAGAATCTTTTTGCCTTAATTTTCATAGACTATCTCTAGCAAGCCAAGAAGAATTAAGGGGTAAGAACTGCTCCTTCAATTCCTTCTTTAACGCCTCAAACGTGGTTATCTCTGGGCTGTCCGCGCTAGCATCACCATCTGTTCGCGTACGCCACCACAGTTTAGCATCACTAACCAAGTACATACTTGTGATTGAAACTTGCTCAACCTCCTCAATATGAGCAACCTTGAAATATTGCTCCATATCCCACAGAAAATTCTCCAAACCCTTGGCGACTCTTGCCCCATCATAAGACTTGGGTTCTGGAATTTTCAACTTCAAGTGGCCCTCCCTACCACTTATCGAATCGGCAACTGCGGCACGCTTAACCAACACCAATTCATCACTCAACTCTTGAATTTTGGCATCATAACCTTCTTTCATAACCCTCACAAGATCATGAACCATCATCTTAAACTCATCCAGGCCCTCTCTCAGAACCTACACTTGATTCGTTATCAGAATCTCATCTGTTTCAAAGGCAACACCCAGAAGCTCTTCTAGCCTTAGCAACCTTTCTACAGTCGAACTACCAACCACCATTCTCACAACACAGCTCTGATACCACTTGTCACAGGGTCAGATTTTTCACCTTAAACTAAAACCTGTGCGGCCTGTCCTTGTGCCCGAACGCCCCAAGAACAGTCAGCCCGAAACGGAGGTTGTCGCTCAGCAACCTTAACTCTATGCAGCGGAATAATAATTACCAATGATGGCTTAGTGTGTGCAGTGTATAAACGTAAATAAACACACTTGATTACAAGCAAAACGCCTAATCTTTTATTGCTCAACTCAATACAAAGGAAACTTACAACTGGAAGCACTCACTTGGCTTCACCAAAATACATACAAAAGCACTCACTTCGCGATTCGTAATGGACTTGTAATATTTTTTTCAAAAGTACTTAAAAGTATATCAATTAATTTTATAATTAAAAAAATTAACAAACAAATAATTACCATATTATATAATTAATTCAAATGATATTTTGTGAATAGATGGTTGAATGAATAAATGATATTTATTCATATATAATAATTTCAAATGTTAACATATTTTTCTTTATTAATGTTGTCATTCTTATTTGTGAAAAACTATACAAAATTTAAAATCAACCTGAATTTTACCAAACAAAATTGGTCGAAAACCAGTTATACTATAAAAAGCATTTTAAATATTATTCATCGAACTTAAACGTTTTTGTGGATTTTCCTTTTGTCTTGACTTAGTTTATAGAAATTTAAATGAAAAGAAAGAGCCATTCACTTGAAGAAAAGGACCAAAAAGACACAATTTTACTATAATATGTCCAAAATGGCACTCTAAGAAACACCAATCCTTGACTAGCACATATATAACGATGAATTTAATTGTGTTAAATGTTTCCATTAAAAAAAGGTTCAATCACTAGTTCTACTTCTCAAATCAAATATTCTTCTTTCCATGCCAAATCCAAATATTTCTCTTATGATTGCTATAAATCAGCCACCAACCCTTTATCACTTATACACACAGATATATACATACGTATACAGCACACACAAATATACATAGAGTAGAATTTAACTTTGAATCGAAAGTGTTTCATCGAAAAGGGTGATATATGCAAATTTATGAACCCAACTGATCTCATAAAAGATCTCAAAAAAATGCAAATAAAAATGACATTATTATTGTAAACACATTTGTTATAGATATTTGGATTACCTGAAAAGGAAATTACCCGTAACGTATCTAAAACAATCGTTTTCAATACCACTAACGTAATTATTTGATGCGTTTTTGAAGTAACACATATGCACAATGCATTTTTACCGTAACACAGACTCCATATATGTTATCTTTGTACCGGTTTCGTAACTTCTTCATCAATGCTATTTTGTGCATTTTTTGCTAGAATTATACTAAAATGGCCAACAATTTCGCTTTTGTGATATGTGTAATAAATAATAATTAAAAAAATAGGTACATCGAAATCCTTAAAAATAAATAAAAGAACAATTGTTTATCATTTGTTTATTTTAATTGTATCTTTAATTTTGAGTACAAAAAGGTAATTCTATTTCCAAATTTCTCATAAAATATATTTCAAAATCAAATTATTTTTTACAAATAAATTGGCCTAATTAAGATAATAGTAAAAGAAGTGACAAAACGTAAGGGTTAATGATCAATTGGGTGACTCAAGTCACCCAAATATATCAATTTGGTGACTGGATTCATTTTGGTATCAATTAGGTGACTAAAGTGGCATTTGGTATCAGTGGGTTGACTGGTCAATCATTGACTAACCGGAACCGTTAGAACAATTAAAAAATCGGATTAATGATCAAATAGGTAACTCAACTCAGTTAAATATATCAAGTAGGTGACTGGTTTCAACTTTGATATCAATTAAATCATCTAAAATTATTTGAATACATAAAAATTGAAAAACAAAATTAATATTTATAGAAAAAATATTTTTTGATGTACATACATATGACATTTTGTATCACACAACTAAAACGATCACCCCAAAATAATAATAATAATAATAATAATAATAATAATCGATCACCCCAAAATTATTTTGTATCACTCAACTAAAACGATCACGTATTCCAAAATTATTTTGTATCACTCAAATAATAATAATAATCGAAAAATAATTTTTTGATGTGCATATAATAATAATAATAATAATAATAATAATAATAATAATAATAATAATAATAATAATAATAATAATAATAATAAGAATACACGACCCCCAATGTATGCACATCAAAAAAATAAATTTTCGCCTTGCAACCCTTAAATGTTTTTCAATTATTATTATTTTTTAAAAAATACAGAAAAAATGAAAATAATTACTCGGAATTATTATTACTCGGAATTTTTTTTGGGGTTTCTAGCATCATTTTAGTTGAGTGGTACATAGAAATAATTTTTCTAAATATAAATTTTCGTTTTTCAAGTTTTATGTATTTTTTTTAATAAAAATAATTTCAGGTGATTTAATTGATACCAAAAGTAAAACCAGTCACGTACTTGATATATTTGGGTGACTTTAGTCACCCAATTGATCATTAAAACTAACAGATCTATTAGTCAATCAGTTAATTTTGATCGGAGTTAACGAAGTGATATTAAATGCCACTTTAGTCACCTAATTGATACTAAAATGAATCCAATCACCAAATTGATATATTTGGGTGACTTGAGTCACCCAATTGATCATTAACCCCAAAACGTAACACAAAGACATTTGAACCGCCAGTTGCATACATAGGCATCCTTCTTGGTTCTATATTTTTGCTTGTAATCCCCCCAACCCCTATTTTTTTACAGGCTTCATTTCAGGGAAAACCAAAATATCATGTCCAAGAGGTAACCCCCTTTGTTTTCTTTTAGCTCTTCAACCCCTTTATTTTAATCTTGTATGTATGTTTATATTTCTTGATTTCCCATGTTGTTAATTAAAGTTACTTCTTTTATTGTGATTGTTCTTTTATGTATGTATGATATAGGCTTTTAATTGTTCTTGTTATATATGTTTAAGTTTTATTACTGTTCTTGATTTTTTAGAAAGAAATTTGTGGGTCTTGGATAGTTGGGGATAATTGTTATGCAAAATGCTTTTTATTTCGTTGCGAAAAATGGTTATCGCCTTTTTTGATTTGTATTGTAGTTTATTAATCGCGAAATGAAGGGGAAAGGGAAGGGAGCGTGAATGGTTCAAAAAAGAAATGGTGAAATAGGGTTTTAAGTTTGTATGCCATTGTGGGATTTTTTTGTTGTATTGGTCAGTGTTTCAAGAATATATTTTCGGTGGCGTATTGAAGCATATAGGCTAGCTAAAGTAAAGATTGTTACTAAGATTTGAATTCGTAAGAACTGTGTGAAAAAAGCGTTCTTCGTTCTAAAGTATTGATTGTAATTTTACTTGTACTTTGTTGATTTGGTTGGGTTACATGGATACGAATTATTCTTGACCTTATGTAAATTTTGGCTGCACCAGGGTTCTTTGCAAGTTCTATTCGCATGGAGCGTGTCTGAAAGGGGAAAATTGTGAGTTTTCACATGATTGGAAGGACCCTGCGAATAATGTATATTCTCGATAGTGTTGATAATTGGAATCATCGTAGTTTTTTGTAAGAGAAATTCTCACCCTTGTTTGTCCTTATACTTTATTGACAGGTGTGCACTTTCTATCAAAAAGGAGTTTGTTCTTATGGGAGCCGTTGCAGATATGAACATGTCAAGGTTTCTCGGTCACAGCCTTGTGCTACATCTTCATCAGCAGCCACTCTCCAGTATTCTGGTTCTTTTTCTGCAACAAATTCTTCAAGAAATGCTGCAAGTGGTGGAACTCCGGTAGCAGATACTAATAGGGAGCTTTTAGCTTCAAGCAGATCCTTTTTTCCTGCCACTAACCCAGCATGGAATGAAATATCTGCGCTTCCTCAATCATTAGATGATATTTATACCGGGGAGTCTGGGACTGCTAATCCGGCTGAACTTGTAATGTGCTCATTTGCTGCTGCTGGTAACTGTCCACGGGGAGAGAAATGTCCCCATGTTCATGGGGATTTATGTCCAACCTGTGGAAAACATTGCTTGCATCCTTCTAGATTGGAGGAGAGAGAGGAGCATGCAAAAATGTGCCAAAAAAGGAAAATTCACCTGGAGGCATTGAAGCGTAGTCAAGAAATAGAATGCTGTGTGTGCCTGGAACGTGTTCTTTCAAAACCTACTGCAGCTGAACGGAAGTTTGGGTTACTATCAGAATGTGATCATGCATTTTGTGTATCATGTATCAGAAACTGGCGCAGCAGTGCTCCAGTCTCTGGAATGGATGTGAATTCTGCATTAAGAACCTGCCCTGTATGTCGAAAACTCTCGTACTTTGTCATTCCCAGCATTATATGGTATACCACAAAAGAGGAGAAGCAGGAAATCGTAGACAGTTACAAATCAAAACTAAGGTATGGTTACTAAAAACCTTTTGCCTTATTTCCTTGGTTGATTGCTGGAACAATAATTCAATAGTTGGCTTTTATTTTCTGTAAGTAGAACAGTGGTGGTGCGCTAGGATGATTGTTGCATTCTGCATATTAATGCTGGATGAATGTCTAAGAGAATAATTATTTTATATCAATTTTTTTTTTGCACAAGTTGCTGTATGATGCATGTAAAATGTTACAAGGAGATGAGAGTAATTTACTTTAGTATTTTTACTTTTATAAGAAGAAGCTGTGAGGTATAAAGTTGATAATTGGCCGAACTAGAGACTATGTTACCCCGACTCTTCAATTTTCCTTAAGTACCCGTGTCGGACACTCGACACTCGGACATGGGTATGGACACTCAGACACCTATTTTAGGCCAAAAATATGTAAATTTTTTAAAATATTGCTGAGTTCGATGCTTGGACACGTATCCTTATTGGACACTTTTAGCCGAGTCCGGGTTAACATAGCTTAGAGAGACAAAAATGGACAGGTAGAGAGCGTGTCAGAGTGGAAACTAGAGATACAAGGATAGACAGTTATTGAGAGCTTAAGTAGTCGGACAGATTTAGAGAAAGTTGGTGGAAAGATATTCCTTTTTTATAAAATATTCAACATAATATTACTGAGGTTGCGACTGCTTATCTATATAATGTAGTAATTAACTACTAATAAGAAAACAATGCTAATAAAAGAGAGTAGAAGTTATTATAGATCCCTCATCCTAACAGAAAGAGTGAGAGAGGAAGCTCAAAGTTCTTTTTTGGATTTCTTTTCTATTCCTACAATCATTGGTTCTGGCCATATTACTAGTACACCACGTTATTTTACTGCAGTACTTCTGTATTTATAGACACCTAAAAGCAAGAGAAGAAAACTCTCTCTCTATCCTTAACTAACTTGTACCCCTATCAGAATGTGATCCCCAAGTAATGTAATAACTTGTTCCCAGGCAAAATTTAAGTAATGTAATAACATGAGTCATTAGTATCCCGCGAATCTACCAACAGTTCGGTATTAGAAGCTAGTACTGATTCTAACAAGTACTGAATTATTTTTAGAAGACATGTATAATTCTTTGTATATAAGTCAATCTGTAGAACTCAACCTATTTTGAGATTGAGTTTTTATATTACTTGCTGGCTCTTCTCAAGGTTTTTTTAAAACCTTAATCATGGGTTTTGGCCGCAGGTGCTTTATCTAATGGTCCAAAGTTTTATCTACACCGTTGTCTCTTATATAAATTTTATTTTAAATTTTTTTTGGGCTAGGGAGGTCTTGTTCTCCACCTTCTATTTTGTAGTTGTACGGTTTGTATATCTTCTCCTTTATTGATAATTTTTTGCTCTGAATCAAAAAGGGCAGTGGTATCTATAAACCTGAAGTAACGTAATGTTATAATATATGTATCAATAATCCCTTTTGTCATCCTTGATTAGACCTGCTATTGTATTTTACCTGAGGCCAGATTTCTATCAGAAGCTCATGACATCTTTCTGAAGGGGTTACGTAATAATATGCTACTTACACCCTAACAAAAGAAAACGTAAATAACGACTCTACATCCATTTCTCCATTATACAAGAATTTGGTGCCTCACTAAGTGTGTGGCCCTTTGGCAGAATATGGCTGACTGGATGTATAACCCTATTCAGTAAAATTTTGTTGCAAATCTTGCTTTTATCAGGATATATGATTTTTGCAGCTCTTCTGGATTTTCAATCTTGTATGCATCTTGTGTTCCGCTTTTGACTAAATTTCTGATGTTGTTCTTCTCCAGGTCTATAGACTGCATGCACTTTGATTTCGGAGAGGGTTCCTGCCCATTTGGAACAAGTTGTTTTTACAAGGCAAGTAGTCTAAGTTATAATTCTAGGGTCAAGTGATCCATTTTTTTTCAAATTATGGTCTTACTTGCACCTTTTCTCATTGAACTTAATTTTTGTACTGACAACCTGTTTATTTTAATTTCTGTATTGCAAAATTTTACTAAAATCCGTATAGCCAAGTTGCCAGGATGGTTGCTTTTCTTTGTGAATTTGGTACATGCAAATGTTACTGTACTACTTTTTTTTTTTACCTTACAACAGCCTCCAAGCCCTACCCTTTTGTGAGAAATGGTACTTAGTAAAAAATCATATTCTTTGTTGATTAGTATTTATTAAAGTGAAAATTACATATATATAATATATAGTATATAATTGTAAACAATAAAAAATTATATTATTAAAATCTATATCTAATATACTTTAAAATGTAATTTTCAGATTTTTGAAATTATAAAAGAAGAATTTTTAGTTTCAGAAAAAATTTGTTATTTTGACTACAAAAACGTCAAACAAGACAGTTAATTCTGGACGGACAGAGTATAAAGTAATAGGGAGGCAAATGTTGCTTTACTTTATATACAAATTGATTTTAACATGTGGGAGTATATTATAGATGCAGCAGTGTACTAAAAACTAGTAATATATATAGAAGATATTCAAGTGTGTTCTACTGGAGAGGAATGATGTTCATATGGATGATCTGGATGTTATGCAGATGTTTAATTGAGCCTTGTGCCCTAGTTACCATAAATATTTGGGAACTACCCTTCTGTTTTAGTTCCTTTTCAAGTTAGTACTTGGTCACTTTTATTGTTTGTAATATATGGGAGTTTATTTAAAAATTATCTAAGTCTCTAATCGCTTCACTTGCTCGAAGCCGTCACTTTCACTTCTTTGCTTTGCGCTTCGGCTTTTGAGACTCATCGTCTTGGACAGCCTCATGTTTTGGTAAACCTGGATAGTGTTGCTTGCATGTTTCTGAACATGAAATCATGTTAAGATTGTAGAATCAGACTTGGTAAAAAGTTATGGCATTTGTTCCAAGGTCTCGTAGATGCGCATACACTATGCCATTTCCAGCAATCTTGTGGGTCACTTTTCAATTTTCATATTAGGTCTCTTTAGCAGATATACATGTTCTTTAAGAATCCCTTCTGGTTCAGGATTATAGTCACTGCCTGATTTGTTCATTATTATTTTCTTGTTACAGCATGCATACCGTGATGGTCGTCTTGAGGAAGTTGATCTACGTCATCTTGGGGCTGAGGATGGAGTAACAGTGATTGCTAAAGATATTAGGTTGACCATATATTATTCCGTTGTTTCTTTGTCTTTTTTTTTTGTTGAATAAATAAAATTGTCTTTGGACTGTCTGATATCTAAATAATACACGTATGGTTCAGGCTCTCAGACTTTCTTAACAGTTTGCGGCTAAGGTGAAAACTAAGTTTTGCTTCCACAATCTGTTTCAGGTAATGACTTACTTATTTTCTCTTATTGTTCTGGATTTTTCTGCGTAGTATGCCACGTTACAGTATAGTTGTTGATTAAGAATGTTGGATTATAGTTCTTGACAGTATACAAAATAAATCTCATTATAATTTTAATAAGCTATCTCAGTGACTAATTTGATGATAGAACTTTTAGCATATATATGCCAAGTACTATGGGTTTATAACTTCTGCTACTGCTGCTTTCGCATTGCATTCTAGTGTTGGAGATTACTTGTTTACCTGCTCAGCTTCGGTAACAGTGGCATAGCAGCCACTCAACGAAGCATTATATCCTAACCTAGTAGGTAGATGAGGTGACAAATGTTTTTCATCTCTAGTTCTCTATCGAGAGACACATCCACATTAATCCTTATACAATTTTGGCTCATAATAGGTAGCTGTTATCCCATATTTATTGAAGATTCCCATTCCCTCCGCTACCTCCGAGATAAAATTGAGCTTTTTATGCATTAATGAAACTCATTAATGGCATGAATATGATGCAGACTAAATGGAGTTTGTCATATCCCTGGATAAGATATAGTTAATACCTAAGCAAGGATGAGTGCAATGCCACTGTTCTTATCGTTGTGGTTGTGGTGAAGGGAAGGTCCACTATATTCCTTTCAGCGCTAGCAATCCTCTTATATTCTATGAGAAGTCGTTACTTGGCACTAGGTTAATTTATATACATAATGTTAAAGCAGAAATGTTTAGTTGAACGAATGGGTAAAGTCCATTTTTAAAGTTTCTTTAACATTTCATGCTCATGTACTGCACAACCTATTTTAATTAGGAAAAGAAAAAAAAAATTCCTTTATGTAGATGTGACTTCATACATGTTTTCCCGTCGTGCCTTTCCTCGTGATATCTAGTTACATACTAGTATGGATGTGGAGCCATCCAAGCATCACAACACTAAGGACTGCCAGAAATTAGGAAGAAATAGGAGCCTCTTTTCCAGTGGGAACCAGACTATGATACATGTTTCTGGCTGTTTTGAGAAGCACATTCGACTCTTGGTGCCATATTTTCCAATATACAGCTGTGTACTTGATCTAGGTGTTCCCTTACCCCTTCTGACCTTGCTCATTCCGGATCCGACAACACACCTACCGAATTAACTATAGAACTAACTGCATGTTGCTACATGGTGGTGATCGACAGAAATTGTTGCGTACAGTGTGCAGAGATGCCTATTTGGGAAAACAAAGGAGTGTTGAATCTATATATATATACACGGTCTTCTACTTATGCCTACTTTCAGGATGATAGTTGTCTTTTGTTTCACTAGTTATGTGGATTAATTTATAGGTGCACTATAGGACAAGTTGCAAACTGATTGTTTTTCATGCTTGAGGATTGTTTTTCTTAGTGGTTGATGGATTTAGTCTGCCTTTCGTTCCAAAGTTGGTCCCTTCTAAATTTGTTGGTCCCTTCTAATTTTTTTTCCTTTTCTTTCTGTAATATCCTGGAGCTTCTTATATATTTTAGTCAATACTGTAAATGAATTAAGATGAGTATGCTTATGTCAATTTGTTATTGCAGAAGTTACATTTCTAATCAAATTGTGAATTAGGAATCTCTAAAATCTGATTTGAAACAAGTTGAAATACTATTTTAATGGAGTGGGAAGTAGTAGATGTAGTTTACAACTTAAAGAGATCATTTTGCTGCAGGATATGTGACAGAACGTGTATGTGCCAGGGTAGGATCACAATTTATATCAAATATGCAGCGGCAGTGTGCGATTTTTCATGAGGTGAGGTGCTCTTGAGTGCTTGTATATCTTAGGTTATTATACCTTATATACCAATAACCAATCGCATGCTAGCACTTGAAGCATTATTGCAACCTGTGACAGTTACAAAAATGTGGGAAGTCCCTACTGTAGCCACAATAACAGATATTGTTTGTGATATAGTCAGTCACCTTGGATTTGTATTAGATAAGGTCATAAACGATGTTGTATAATCTACCCCCAAACTTGAGGACTGGGCGTCAAAAAAATAATACAAAATATTAGTGAAAAAAGGAAATTCTACATTGCCGAAGTATCGATACTAGAAAATTCAAATGTATGAACAATGTTGTCATGTATTTTTTATGGATTTTAGAAAGCATGCGATGTACTTTTGAGTTTTATGTCTTCCTTACTAATTTTTTCCCTCAGAGTTCCTTCCTTTTCTTTTGGTCAATTGCAAAGTTTAAATACTCACACACCCATGTCTGCACAGCTGCACTGAACTCTCAGCCTCTTGTTAGCAAGAGAAGTGTGGTACCACTTGACTACAATGCTACAAATTCTCTTCGAATTTCCATTATCAGAATATCATACCTAAGATTGTATGTGTTCTTTCTTGTCTGTTAATGCATAGATGATAGTTAAAATTACAATCGTTTGTTTTGATTTACAGCTAGAGGTTGCAAAACCTGATAGGTTTTATCTGTTTAAGTTTACATTTGGGCTGTTGTTGATAGGTTTTTGTTTTGTTTTTTTTTTAACGTAATTGGCTAATTGTCTTTACAAATTTTACGCATTAATTAGCAAATAAATAAATAAATAAATAACAAGGCATAGCTAATTAGCTAGTTGTGTTTCTTCTTGGTTGCTAGAAGTTTACACTTCTTTTCAGTACCTACTAAATTCTGACAGCAACCTAATTTTGCAGCTACATGGATCCTTGACTTGGCTTCTGCTAATATGTTGTTTCTTCTCTTCCATCAACAGGTTTAAAATGATC
This sequence comes from Saposhnikovia divaricata, assembly GCA_036435485.1. Lineage (NCBI taxonomy): Eukaryota > Viridiplantae > Streptophyta > Magnoliopsida > Apiales > Apiaceae > Saposhnikovia > Saposhnikovia divaricata. The sequence continues at coordinate 49,066,802 of CM071596.1, read as the reverse complement.
GGCTGCTTGCTGCTATGAAACAAAATTAAAGATGCAGGGCAGGGCAGGGGGAATTGGAGTATTATACACAAACTTAAATCTATATAAAGTAAAAAAGGTATATATATTGGATGAACACAAAAGGAACTTTATCAAATAAAAGGATTTTGTATACTTGCCTGCCTGACCCTTTAATAAAATGGGAACTGTAAATAACAGTGTTATGTTTCCATATGCTTTGCTAATAATGCTGTGAGATGAAATTTTTATATGTTGTGAGGTTTTGAATATACTTTGCAATCCAAGAGATTCTGATATTCAGCATCCCGGATTAGCACATTGAAAACAATAGCACAACCTGAACTCATTCATTTTCCGGTAAAATTTTGTAAACCCTACAGCCTTTCCCATTAAATATGTACTTTTTAGTTTTTACTTCTGAGTACTTGGCTCTTTACTTATTTTCTTTTGTATATATATGTGTATTTATTTTTTTTTAAAATCTCGTGTAATGTTGGTGGTAGTTTTGGCTAGGGTATGGTGTCACATAAAAGTTTTTCATATCATTTTTGTTTGACTGATCTTGTTTCGGTGCCACTAAGCTTTAAATTTGACATTAGAGAGAAACAGATTATTGAAGTTAACCAAAGAGTTGCCACTTGAACGACTTAGACCCTTGAGATGCTAAGGAATATAGAACTGTCTAAAAATAAGAGAACATTTCACGGAGTTGGCTCATTTTAGCAGTTGGACGATGTACCAAAGGAAGGGGCATTTGTTAAATGAAATACTATGCATTCGTTTGTTACAAAAAGCTGTACTAATTTTGTTGTTTTTTTTTCTTAGCAACTGTTTACTTGCATTTTAAATTTGTATGATGAAAAATTATTACATAGATAAATATATTAGATTGAATTAGGCACTTACATATTCGAGAAGAGATTCAGTTAGGTGCTTACTCTTCATTCGAGGGTGGCTACTTATAATTTCGAGGACCACAATTCCAAAACCGTAGGTATTGACTTTCTCATATAAATCGCGATGACTTGCAGAGTCCCTGCAAATCCAGCGGTAAGATGACTTGGATTCGTAGGTAAAAAGTCTTGCCAACGCAAAATCAGCAATTTTAGGTTGAAAATCGTCATCAAGTAGAATATTGATAGATTTCATATCTCGATGTATGATACAGACATGAAATTGTACATGTAGATAGACGAGACCCCTAGCTATACCAAGGATTATGTTTGTTTTTAGCTTAGAGTGCCATGTCTATTACTGTACCTGCCAACATGAAGCTTTGTAGTTGGAAGTTGAAGGGTACCTCACCATATTAGAATGTATCAAGGCTCCCATTTTCCATATATTTTACTGCAACAATATTTCCTTTCTCTATAATTCCCCATTTATAACATTATAAATTCAGCCCATAAATTAATTATCTGTATTTCAGTAGGAGATAATTGCAAGTTCGAGATCACCTTGTATACATCTCCAAAGCCACCTTCACCAACCTTGTATTCTTCACTAAAATTCTTGGTGGCTGACTTCAGATCTTTGTATCTGTATATAGTTGGTCCTTGCAACTTGGTCACCCCTAGATATATCACCTACAACCCAGAAAGATGATGGTAAATAGAAGATAAACACGATGTTTGTTATGGAAGACAACTCATCGCATTTGTGTGCAAGCATCCATGCCAATTAAGGCCCAATTACCTCTTTTAGCTACCTTACACTTTTGTAATAATCGATACCATAAAAGTAAAGGCAAGTATGAGCAGGAGAAGGCTGATAACCCCAACTATGCCTGCCACGATGGCTGTCTTCATGCTTGAACTACCTGGAACATGGAAATGTATTTTCAGTCTTTCATATCTCAAAATTAGTTGGAGTCCATTGTGAACTTAAGTTTTTGCTAAGAAAAAGAGATGCACAAATCATAGGTTTCTAGTCTGTTGGAAGTATGTCAATTTGAGATATACAAACAATAGCTCATGACTTAGCGGTACTTCTATCATTGCAGAGGAACCGGACAATGGGCATTCCACTCAAGTAGCATCTTAAACATGTGACCAACATGAACATCTATATACATGCAATTGAAGATTGATATATGTAGATATATCGAATGTATATAGGTTATAGGAGGTCTTACCTTCTTGTATGTAGGGCATGATATTTGTTATATCATTGTCAGCAAAGAAAGAGGTCACAGAGTATCTCAGGAAACAACCAGCAGCTACTTAACTTCCTTTTAGTTGAGGAAGTCATGTTTGTATATTAGTATGTGCCCTTGTCAAGCAACTTTCACAGCCACTTTGGCTTATGGTGTCAACGCATTGTCCCAAACCATACACTGTTACTGATGCTTTCTCCGACGGACCTCCATCAAACACTTGCCTCTTTGCCAGCGCAAAGTAGCTCTTCATCTTCAGTGTGGCATCTGCAAGATCCTTTAACAATTGTACTATAACTAAATTAAAGCAGCTTCTGCGGATACACTCTTGTTTACGCCACATACCTTAGATGATAATCCAAAATCGATCTCTGAATAGAAGCCATGCAACTCGTACCTTGACAAAAAGTTAACTATGTACTTCAGTAGAAATATTTCACTGATGAACAGAGTCAAATGTAACAGAGGTTGACTAAATGTAGTGAGGTTAAAGATTCCACATGTGCATCTTCACCCCAGAAATAATCAGTTAGTTATTTTCCTGAATGTAGGTATGGAATAATCAGTTAGCTTACCTCAGTAAGCACCCATCATATATAGGGTGCATGTCACAGAGGCACGGGCATGCCAAGATGGACATGCCATGACGACATTTAGCTAGCCATGCTCTTTTCATGATTTGGCATACTTTTTTACTAATTTTTTATAATTATTTTATATTAGTAATATCCAGAAGTAACAAATATAAATCTAAAATATATACATATATTTATAATCTGTAGCTATTTAGAATTTTGAAGTTGAACCAAGACCAAGAGATTAGCCCAGTAACTAGTTGACCTAATTTTATTTTCACTTCTCAAAATAAAATCCGATGTCTTGTTTATTTGATTTTGATGCTTTTGATATTTATAATATGCAAGTTAATTATGGACATGTTAATGTTGTTCTAGAAGATGTTATTATTGTGCTTTAATTTTTATTATATTTAATCAAGAATGGCATGCCATTTGGACATGTCTTTTGGCAAAAATCATGTCCATAGGAATGCCTTCGGAAGTCTCATGACAGGTATCCTAATCATATATGACACTGAGCGCCGTTCGCCAATTTGCAAAATTTACGAATGTCAATTGTGGATATCAAAGCAAGCCACACAGTCTGTATTGTATTATATTGTTCTCAAAGGTTAAGGAGATATTGTAAGCTGCAATGTATTGTTCTCAAAGGTTAAGGAGATATTTTCAAATCTTAAAGTTTGCACATTGTAATTGCTTGAACATAATATTGTAAGCTACATTGTTTTGTATTCAGTGATTAAAGAGATATTATCAAACCGAAAGTATTGTCGGATTCATTAGTGAAATCTTAATCCGACTGTATTTTATACAATCAATGTGACTAGGATGATCGTATTTTACTTATCCATTTAGTATTGGTCGGCATCTTCAAATATTTAATTTTTATTATAGATATGCATTTTATTAGTATCAATAATTGTTTAGCATAACTTATATTAGTATTAAACTAATATATGTAAACATGCGCGAACAAAAGTATTGAATACAGGTTTTGTTAACAATTATTTTTTCAAAGAATTTTAAAACATAACTTAATTATGCTAACATTTTATATTAGTAATTGTTTAAAACTTTTGAAATTATGCTTTCGGTGCGTATCACGGATGTCATGCTAGTTTTTATAGGGTTTAGTGCCAAAATGGCACAAATTTGGGGTAAAATGTCCAAAATGGCACTTTTTGAGAAGCATGCCCGCGCCTGGCACATACATAACGCATTCAGCGTCTGCGTTAGGGGGTAACGCATGTCTGACATGCGTTACTCGTGTTATTTTACTCTCCCCAGCTGATTTCAGAGCTAATAACGCATATAACACCAGCGTTACGGGTGTAACGCAGGACGCATCACGCACCTGCGTTACACCCGTAACGCTGGTGTTATATGCGTTATTAGCTCTGAAATCAAGGGTTTAGTGCCAAAATGGCACAAATTTGGGGTAAAATGCCCAAAATGGCACTTTTTGAGAAGCATGCCCGCGCCCGGCACATACATAACGCATTCAGCGTCTGCGTTAGGGGGTAACGCATGTCTGACATGCGTTACTCGTGTTATTTTACTCTCCCCAGCTGATTTCAGAGCTAATAACGCATATAACACCAGCGTTACGGGTGTAACGCAGGTGCGTGATGCGTTATGGGTGTAATGCAACACGCACTTGCGTTACACCCGTAACGCTAATGTTATATGTGTTATTAGCTCTGAAATCAGCTGGGGAGAGTAAAATAACACGAGTAACGCATGTCACAGTATGCGTTACCCCCCTAACGCATTTCAGACTTGCGTTATGTACGTGCCAGTGCAGGGCACACTCTCCAGAAAGTGCTATTTTGGACATCCATCCCCATTTTTTGTGCCATTTTGGGTATTTTCTCGTTTTTATATGTAAATGATCTAATAATGAATGAATTAAAAAGGATAGATTCGGTGTGGATGAAAGAGTACTTCACATAGCTCCTTTAATTTCTCCCGACCTTGTTAAACCCTCGAGGGAAGGCCAAAGAGACACGTATACGTCCCCATCTCTTTCTTTCAATCTACAAAGGTTTATTTCTCTCCTACGTTATTTACATTTTTTGTATTTTATCTTGCAATACATTGGTGCATCCCTACTAGGTAAATCTCTCTGTTTGCACTTCCATTGTCACTCTTTTCTGAATGTCCAGCACTATGTATGTATATATACTTTTATCTTTTTTTGTGAATGAATATTAGTTTCGATATTTTCAAAATCATGAAATAGGAGTACATGGGTTTTGTTTGTGAAACTGGTGGGTTTTTTTATATGAAATAGTATATGATCTTTTTATGATCATGTTTTCATATTCATTCGAAGTTTACTTTTTTCCTGGCACTTGTTCTGTTCTTATTGGGATTTACGGTACTTAGTAACGTTAACACGATTATTTATCTCTGGAAACATGAATTGTTTTGTAGGTAATTTCTTATATATCTTGATTTCAAAATGTGATAGTATGCATTTCTTGTTGTCTTGGGAGAGGTTTAGAATGTTTTACATGATGCTTATGCTTTGATTTGTCCTTGTAGTAAAATTTTGAACGTTAGTTTACTTTGAGGAAGATGTTAGTTTCCAATAATGTAATTCTGTTAATTCGTGTCATCTGCTGCACAAGAATTGAATATTGTTAGCGTTTCAAAATTGTGATAAATTAGCCACAGTGGGATTATCAAATTAGTCAAAAACTTAGATGTACAAGATTATATGGTCACAGATGACAAAATAGTCGAATTATGGTTACTTCTGACTGCAAGAGCTCATGTTCATTCTCTTTGCAGAAAACATGATGGATCGAGCAAACCATCCAAGTGTGATACAGAAAATAAATTTTGGATTCCAACACCCGTCTTTGCACCAGAGAAAATGCAAAGATGGGAGTCATAGCAATGCTGGTTTGCAATATCCAATGGTGCAGACAAATCGATCCAGACATAATATCTCAATGATTTCTTCAGCTGTATCACCAGTTTTTGTCCAAGCACCTCAGGAGAAAGGTGTTAAAGGGTTTCTCACTGATTTTCTCATGGGAGGAGTCTCTGCAGCTGTATCCAAAACTGCTGCTGCGCCAATTGAACGTGTGAAGCTTTTGATCCAGAACCAGGATGAGATGCTCAAATCTGGGAGGCTTTCTGAACCATACAAAGGTATAGGTGATTGTTTTAGCCGAACAATGAAGGATGAAGGTTTAATAGCGTTATGGAGAGGAAATACTGCTAATGTCATTCGTTACTTCCCAACTCAGGTCAGTATAATTCAAAATTCTATTTAGCATTTTACTAGAATACATTCTGTAGTATTTGTGCTCACAAGTTTATGAATGTTGGGCAGGCCTTGAACTTTGCTTTTAAGGACTACTTTAAGAGCCTTTTCAACTTCAAGAAAGACAGAGATGGATACTGGAAATGGTTTGCTGGTAACTTGGGATCTGGAGGTGCTGCTGGTGCTTCATCCCTCCTCTTTGTTTACTCGTTGGACTATGCTAGAACCCGTCTTGCAAATGATGCAAAGGCAGCAAAAAAAGGAGGAGAAAGGCAATTTAATGGCTTAATTGACGTCTACAAGAAAACATTGGCATCAGATGGCGTTGCAGGGCTTTATCGTGGATTCAACATTTCATGCGTTGGGATCATCGTTTATCGTGGTCTCTACTTCGGAATGTATGATTCCTTGAAGCCAGTTCTCCTCACTGGGAAAATGCAGGTCAGTAGTTTTGCTTACACTTTAAAACCATAACCTATTTTAAAACCATAACCTAATTTTAGGTTAGGGCAAACTACAACAATTTAAATACTCAGGCCACTTGAGCATACTTGTTCAATTCATTTCTTTTTTTTCTTTCCATGCTTTCAGGATAGTTTCTTTGCTAGCTTTGCCCTTGGTTGGGTTATCACTAATGGTGCTGGCCTAGCATCCTATCCCATTGACACTGTTCGCAGAAGAATGATGATGACATCTGGTGAAGCAGTGAAGTACAAAGGCTCAATGGATGCACTTAATCAGATTATGAAGAATGAAGGTGCCAAATCTCTCTTCAAAGGTGCTGGTGCCAATATTTTACGCGCTATCGCGGGTGCTGGTGTTCTTGCTGGTTACGACAAGCTGCAAGTGCTAGTACTCGGAAAGAAGTACGGATCCGGCGGTGGTTAAGAAACACATACGTAGCCTTGGCCCCTTTAACATTAGAGGGTGATGAAAATAAATTGGAGTTTTTAGCTATCGTACCAACAGTCATTTCTCAATAAATCAGTTTGATAATGGGAGTTGCTCCCGAACCCCACAATTACTTGACAAGTATCATTTCGGTATTGTAAGAACACAACATTTACCGTAGTCTTAGATATAATATGTGGTAATGTGTATCGCGGAATTTGTTCTATTGCCATGGGATAGTTTGAATCCATCTGCAATTACATCACAGTTCATGAGTGTGCTAGGTACCAAGTTCAAAATTCCTCATATATGGTCCTCATTACTTGAGAAGTCTGAAACCTACGGTTAAGATTTCAGTGGAACAGAGTCATGAATTGAAAGTAACCTCGTCTGTACCAAAACTAGAAGTTATAAAGTCGGTACCAATCAGGGGTGTTAATTTCGAGTTTCTAGTCGTGTTAGTAAACATACCTATTTCTCATTCTTGCTTGTTTATATTTGTTGCATCAATTTTTATCTACTGGGAAGGAACTGTCTATTTAGGAATCCGTAAGTGACATCAATCTGACACCCATATGAAATCAATATTGACCCATAAAAAGAAGAGAGGAAGATGAACTCAAGAAAAGTTAAACAGGCCATCTATAACCCTGTATCATAGACAAAAAAATTGCAGATACAACATTTTACAAGAATTTAATCTTAAAACCCATAATCAACTTAGCTCATAGGGAATTAAAAATGATCTGTCACCTCATGAGTAGTCAAGAAAATGTTACTTAAAAATAATAAGCCTAAAGTTTCTGGCTTTATTTATAGATTAAAAATACTGAAATATAACTTTCACAACCAAGAACACCAAAATAATTACAACCTCAAACATAGAACAAACTAGCCTACATGTAAAACAGAACATGCAAAAATCTACCTTGTATCATTGCAAAGAAGGCAATTCAAGATCCTAGAGCAAGCGTATCGAAGACGAGGGTAGAGCCTATTAGTATGAGAGCTTGATTCCCTGAATAACTCTTCCATGGTCTCCACAAATAAACTCAAGCTTCTCACCGGAGGAATATACAGAGTCAATGGCACTGCTGAGAAAGCCACTGCAAAAAACATCTGCAACATCTTTCCTTTATTTTTTGTTCTTGTATTATTTGGACACTTTCCAGAGAGTTTTGGATAGGAAAGAAAGGCAACTTTGGATTTTCTGACAGGCTGTTTTCCCTGAGCTCATATAAACAAGAATATTATGTGTACAAAGATTTTTTCCTGTCAATGTCAACTTCTTTCTTCACTTACTGTGAAATACGAAAAAGAAGTACGACAATATTAAATTAAACACAAAAAGTGTTGATAATTGTGTAGTCGGTATGGGGAATTAGGGATGATCGTTGGATCATTTCAGGTAGTATAATTTTCGAATCTAAATTCATTTTCCAAACCCAAATTTGTTCCCCGAATCCTTCCGATCGTTGAATAGGGATTTTGTTTTTGCCCTATCCTTGTCCTGAACGGGGAATTTTCCCGTGGAAAATTGGGTACTTCTTTCTTTTTTAAAAAAGAATAAATATTATATGAAATATTTTTTTAAAAGAAATCACTTTAATATATCAAAATATGTAATATATGTATTTTTTAAATTTGTTTTCACATTTTAGACATTATTTCGTATTAATATTTATTTATAATTTCAAATAATAGATAAAACTAAGAATACATGTGCTTTAACAGGTATATCATGTGACAAAGATTTTTTCCTGTCAATGTCAACTTCTATTTTTTTTTTTTTTGCTAGGAGTGTCAACTTCTATTTTCACTTACTATGAAATACGAAAAAGAAGTACGACCATATTAAATTAAACACAAAAATGTCGGTGCAGGGATGGTTGGGTCATTTCGAGTGTAGTACAATTTTCGTCCTCGATTCCCGAATCTAAATTCGTTCCCCGAATTCTTCCGATCCTTGAAGATCCCCGCGAGGAATCCGGTATTTTTTTTTTTTTTTAAATATAAATATTATATGAAATATTTTTTTTAAAACAATCAATTTAATATATCAAAATATGTGATATATATTTTTAAATTTTTTATCATATTTTAGACATTATTTCATATTAATATTTATTTATAGTTTCAAATAATATATATAAAACTAAGAATACATGTACTTTAACATGAAATTTTTAAATATTCAAATCGAATTTTTTTTAAAAATTTTAAATATATATAAATTATATTTACTTTTAAAAATTTATTTAATATATAAATATATTAATTTTATTATATATGGGGATCGGGTAAAGGGGAACTGGGGATTTTGGAACGGGTTGACACAAATTCCCGTCCCAATTTTTAATAAAACTTTTTCCACTCTCTGTCTCGAATCCGAATTTTTTTTTTGAATTCTCGTCCCGTTCAAAACGGGAATCGGATCGGGATTAGATAGGACAGGTGAAATACCCATTCTTAAGTCGGTAAGAATCGAAAATTAATTATATTATGCATTTAGAAATTTGTAAAATAACACATGTCGAGTTTCGTGTTCTATGAAAACATAAAGTATTTATAAAATAATTGTTGTATTTTTTAAAAATTATTGTAAATATTATAGGCAAATCATAATTTTTGTGAATTTTAATTTTACAGTAAAATCTTCATGAATAATAACATTGGTGTTGGTAAATTATTCTTTTAATAAGATATTAATCAAACGAAATAAAATAATATTTATTTAACATAAATTATTAATTTATTAACTATTAATTTATCAAGATTTTATTGTGATATGTTTCTAGCTTATGTGAAATCTTATGAGCGATTATATTAATTTTTCAAAAGTTGGCAATAATATCATTTTCAAACAATCATTATATATCTAATTATTTCTAAAATAACCCATCCACTAAAGTTGAGGAGGTATATTCTTTGTCAACCCAGGTCATGACACTAACCCCCAAAAATTGTTAGAACAAATATTTATTTGTAAAAAAAAGCATAACCTTGATTAATATCAATTATAATCAAAATCAATAATGTCGTTTACTCATTTATTTTTCACTCTCGATCCATTCACTTATTCTCTCTCATCCCCATTTTCTAATTACCTATCCACTTATTCTCTTTCTTCCCCATTTCCTAATTACTTTTTCATGTATTTTCTCTTCTCTCTATCTCTTCCATTTCATATCGTTTTTCAATAATTTTTAAGTTTTCTTATTTTTCATTTTTCTGCTTCAAAATTATCAATTAATATCAATGTTAATATTTAATTAAAATATATTCACTCACTTTCCTCAAATACTAACCTAACTTATAATAATATTTACATCTATTGATACATTATATTTTATATATGTAAAATTCAAATTGATCCAAGCTTTATATCTTTAGACACTTAGTGAAAAATCTATTAAAAAAATTTAAAATTTGTATTTTTGAAAATAACAACAATTTATATTTATCAATATGTTTCAAATTAAAAATTACATTTAATAAAATAAAAATTGCTACAATCAATCTACATATATATAATTCCTAAAAATAATCTATCATCATAATAACTAACTATATTCTTGAGTTAAACTATACCGGAGTTAGAGCATCTCCAAGAGACTCCTACTTTCACTCTTCAAAATAATATAAATAAAAGGCTCTTAGCAAGTTATTACATAGGTTTATGTGTCAAACTCCAACAATCCTCTTTATATTAGCTCCTTATTAATAATTTATTCATAAATTAACCCCACTATAACAAAAAGTTGTGCAAGAATTGGTGGACATGTATATTTTATTATTAAAATGCAAGTTAAGAGCTACTAGTGACTCTTAGAAATGAGGAGAGAGAAGAGGCTCTTAGTGTTTTTAAGAGCCACTAAGAGTCTCTTGGAGCAACATTTTCATTCTCTCTCCCCATTTTTTGAGTTAAGAGCTTGAATAGAGAGTCTCTTGGAGATGCTCTTAAATACCATTAAACCAAAGCCCAATACAATCTTTTTACCAATTAATTTTCTCACCACCTCAAACAAGCTAAATACACATATTTGACCCTATTATTCATCAATTGACTAGTAAACATTCTTTAATATACAATTACTAACTCAAATAAAATTTTAAAAGATAAAATTAATATAATTGTTAATCTATTTATTCAAAATTATGAAATTTTATTCAATTCATGAAAAATAAAAACTGTCACGTTATCTAAAAATTACAATAAAAATTATTGAAAATCATTTTTAACCTATCACTAACTGCTTTTTCTTGGGATAAAATTTGTTAAAGCATATGTACATTTTTCATAATTTTTTTTCAAGAAAACTACCACCATAACCTTTTTCTATATAATCTTCAACTCGCATGTGTATTTAGTATTAAAATGAAGTAACGTTAATATATTTAATTTCTCAAATAACTCATCATTATAACTATTAATCATAATCTTGAGTTTTAGATGAATATTATCACAAGAGAGTACAGTTCAGTGTTTTTATCAATTAATTTCGTCATCACCTCACATAAACTATTCACCTGACTATATGTATCCGACCTTGTTATTCACCATTTAACGATTAAATATTTTTTTACTACGCATTTACTTGTACTCATTTAAATTAAAAATAAGAATGAGTCATTATTTAATTATTTAAATCACGTAATTTTTTTTTTCAAGTTATAAGGATATGTATAGAAGTTGTTATAGATTCTAAAAATTACAATTTCAAAAATAGTTCGAAGCATAACATGAGGAAATATAATGGAGAAATGTTGTGGGAAGTTGTTAGAATTTTTTAAATCATAAAAAATCATCAAAATTGGATAGAAATTGAATTTATTACGAATTTTACAAGATTGCTAACTTTTGAAAATTTTACATTTTTTTAATCGATAAATTTTATTAGAAAAATTTGAGACATCATACTCAATTTTTTATAAAATGTTCGGTTTTTTTGTTTTTTATTTGAAAATATTCTAAAATTTCTAAAATAAAATAATAAAAAAATATTAATAAAAGGGTCAAATTGTACAATTTTTTTTTAAAAAAATAAATTGTATAATTTTAGTAGTTCGACAGATAGAGATGCATAATTTTTTTTGTTTAAAGGATTTATGTATAAAATGAGTTATGTTTGAAGGATTAAAATATAATTTAACATTATTAATTTCATAAATTACGGATGGCATTTTTAATGTAAATAGTTAAAATAAACCGAAAAGATGTGTACGACCGAGCTAAAATTAGTAGTGAGATGCAAGGTACAATTATACAAAGTATGAAATAGTAAAGTGCAGATCACCTAAATCAATGGAATGTAAGACGTAACTAACTCTTAATACAATAAATGAATAGTTAATCTATTCATCCATTTATAAAATTAGGTATTGATTTGATTTTCTTTATTACATGCACATAAAATGTTTAATTTTTTTTTTTGCTAAGTGAATTATATATAATTTCCCTAATAACCATTATTGGCTATGTTCTTATATTAATTCATTTATCTTTATTAAATTTAATTACATCAAATGTTTGATAATATATTTTAACATCTTAGTTATTGTGTTTACATTTTTTTTTTGTGTTTCAGATTTTTTGTGAGTAAAGATATGTAATTAATATTGTAATTTAGTATTTTTTTTAAAAAAAATTAACAATTCCTATTCAAATGTCAATATACTATAAAATTTAATAAAAAAATTTAAATTAAATATGAAAAGAAAACATAGAATAATCAAATGTAAGAACAAAAAAAAACTTTTCTCATAATTGTGTATATATTTATTATGATTTTTCTAATATGTGAAAAATAAATTTTTCAAATTTAAAATTAAAAGTAAAGATTTAATATCTAGAAAATTTTTAATTAATAAAATGTACATAATAACAATTTTAGTAAAATCTATACTATATTATAATAAGCGAAAGGGGCTCTAATTTGTAGTTTGGTTATCCCTGTCTTCAACTAAAATAGATAATGACCGCTATATACAATAATACTAAAATTTATTATATGCAGAGATTTAAGGTTCGATTCTCACCAACAACATATTAATTTATATATAAATACTAAAAGTTATTATATACAAAGATGTAAGATTCGAATTCTTCAATAACATATTAAAATTAATAGTTATAATATTATATTAAACTATAAATAAATTATAGAAAATTAAAAATATTTCGTGCTTTAACCGAATTACAATATAAGCTAGTATATGTAAAATAATGCTTGTTAAAAGGAAGAAGAAGAATAGAAAGAAAATACAGTATAATTTTTAGGTGTGAAAGTGGGACCAACTGCGGGACCCCCTCTTATTGAGCCAATAGAAATGAACCACAAAACAACTCCTGGTTCAGCTTAGGCCTCATCCATTGAATCAACACTTTCTAGTTGTTTTGTTGCAGCCCACAGGTTTGAAGTCTTTAATAAAGTTCTCATTATTTTTGTAAAAATACACGTCCGAATTCCAAAGGTATATAAACAATCAATCATTCACAGTTGGTGATTTAAAGGCCTAATTGCCTAACTAAAATACAGATTACTCCATTCTATCTCAAAAAAATTTTACTGTTTGAGATGAACACGTTTGTCAAAATACATTTTGATCGTTAATATTTTTTAATTTCGTATTAGCATTAAATATAAAAACTTCACTGTATTAAAGTATTCACAAATGTGAATTAAACAAAATCACTCATATCTATATTTTATCTTATAAATTAGTAGTTAACAGCTTATAATGAATAATTTCAAAAGTCAAAACGAAAAATGTTTATGACACGGAGGAAGTAATATATTACATATTACAACCTTTATTAGTCCTCAATTTTTAAATTATTCGATTTATTAATATTCCCTTCGTCCCATTATATTGATCACCTCCTTTCATCATACATTTATAAATGAAATGAAATATAACTCCAACTTTTTTTTAAAATTGTTTTCTTGTTCTCAATAAAAATTTAAAATATAAATTATTATTTAGAGAAAAAAATTTCGAACTATATTTTATTTGTATCTAAAAATGCGTGTCAAAAATTAGGTGACCAATATTAATGAAACGAATGGAGTAATTAATCATGATTCTTTAGCAAATGTTTTAGTAATAAAGATTTTTATGAAATTGCAATTACGGTCGATAGCTCAAACTGATTGTGGTGAAGTGGATACATGTATATATAGCAACTTCAACAAATAACTTGATTGTCTCTCAATAAAGAATGAATTAATTAGCGATATGATCTATTTTATATTTGTTCGATTCAATTATTTTTGTAAATGTCGTATTACTTTTCATTATTGAATTAATTCTCCTTAAAAAAAAATGTTGGCACCACAGATTCTAGAAGGTACTAATAACTTATTTACAGAAAAATATGTCTTATTTGCAGTATATACCGGTAGAGTAGTACTCCCTCTATTTTGAAATATAGATCGTTTGACTTTTTGGCACGCATTTTTAAGTCTTTTGACCGCATAATTAAAATCATTATTTTTAAAATTTTCTTTTTGTAAATTATAATATAAATCACATACTTTTATTTAGAAAAAGAAAATTTTAAAAATAATGATTTTAACTATGCAATCAAAAGACTTAGAAATCTGTGCTAAAAAGTCAAACGACTTATATTTCAAAACGGAGGGAGTACGATTTAAGCTCGTGAAAACCACGTGCATCGAGGTAATTCTCTTTAATAGGGTCAAAATTGGTCATAATTAACCGCATAAAATTGTACAAAAATTGAAATCAAAAAATTATTTTGTTTTGATTATAGGTTCATTTGAACCGATAAAAACCGAAACGAATCAATTATATATATATATATATATATATGCTAGTGATCAAATAGAAACCTCCTTTAAAATAGAAACTAAAAACTAACACAAAATATATTATATTTCATCTATTATCTATTATATATATAATAGGCCAACACAATAAAAAAATGGTGAGACTTTTTAATGTACATGAAAAGTCCAGTTTGCCCCTTATCTCAATTTTTTGAAAAAATTGTGGTTGGTGGGAATTGAACTTGGGTCTCCAAGTTAATTCATGCATCCTTTTACCACTACGCCACTCAATCACATGTGTTTTAAATCAAACACAATATAGATGCATGTGTGTGTGAATATTTTAATTAGTGCGACACACTAATAATTTTTTGTCCTGATTTTACTTTTACATTTATTGATTTGGACTATAATATATTATTTCAAAATATTAATTATTGGTACATAATACATGATTTGATTATATTATAAAATTGTAATAACAATAACAATCAACACGATAATAATAATAAAAAATTACTATATACCTGTTATTCTCTTAAACAACCTAAGCACTCATCTATACATGTTTTCAATAATACACATGATATCTCTATGTGTACCGCACAAGCGAGGCAATATTTGGTTTTATATAAAGAAAAAGAATGAAATGCATAATGTATTTTTATGATTTGTCCTGATTTTACTTTTTACATTTATTGATTTGGACTATAATATATTATATCAAAATATTAATTATTGGTACATAATATATGATTTGATTATATTATAAAATTGTAATAACAATAACAATCAACATAATAATGATAAAAAATTACTATATACCTGTTATTCTTTTAAACAACCTAAGCACTCATCTATACGTGTTTTCAATAATACACATGATATCTCTATGTGTACCGCACAAGCGGTGCAATATTTGGTTTTATATAAAAAAATGAAATGCATATTGTATTTTTATGAAAAGTATTAAATATAAGACCAAGGCAATAACTAAAGTACTTTATTCATGATTTAAAAGCACCAATTTACCCCTAAGTTCCTATTTATATATAGAAGTATTATTTTCAATTCTAATTGAACTTGGAACACCGAGTTAAATTGTGCATCTTCATACCATTATGCCACACATTCACATGTATTTTAAATCATACACACAATATGTATGTGTGTGATATTGATAAAATATTATTAATTAAATATTACTGGATTTTAAATGAGTTTTGGACTCTTTTATCATTTATCAATTAAAGAATTACGTAAAATACACAATTGGGCTATAAAACGACATTATAATTAATATAATGGATGTTATCTAACAATATATTAGAGCAAAAAATATTGAGGTGTTAACGTAAAATGAAAATTGTATACTACTACACAACATACAATAATTTATTAGTCAAACAATTCGGGTCGTAAAAATATTTTGCTTTAGAAAAACGAATCCTATAAATAACACATTACCTTTTACATACAAATTTGCTAATGTTTAATTTAAAATATGACATTATGTAGAAAGAAATGATCATATATTATATATGTTATTTTAATTATGGAGGTGGCTCGATGAAAGTCATACGGACATTGGAAGAGAAACAGAGGCAAGAAATTAGATGAAAACAAATAAAACAGTTAGAAATGTGGTTTTAAGAAGTAAGCACAAGACTTGAGAAGCATTTTAGAAGATTTACGAAGATTTTTTATTAGAATCATGACTGAAACCTACATTCTCAAAATGCAACATCTTGAAGAGTATTTAGTTTTTGCCTTGAATATTATTGGAGATCAGCTAAATGGATGCATCATTTTTGAAGAATGTTTAGGATTGTAGGTGTTCTGAAAAATCATCTTAATTAGACAACACCCACATAACACTGAAATTATATTCTATGACCCACAACAAAATTAAAATCTGACATGATTGCTATCAGTATTACTCGTATTAGTTTCTAAAGTACAAACTTGAACATATTTAAGTAAGTACACAATAATCACATATGCCACTAACAAGAAAAACTCTATGTAAAACAATCACATATTTCAACCAATATTGATCCTGAATAATTTGATTAAAAAATACAGTTTAAGTAGCAGACTCGTGCCTCGCACGGGTTTTAATGCTAGTTTATTCTAAGGACCCCGCCAGGGGCACCTTCACAAAAAATGCCACAAATTAACTTACCAATACATAGTAAAAAAAAAAAAAAAAACTATTCACTCGATGATGTCACTGCCATGTCATCAGCGTGCACAGTATTTTTTTTTTACAGGATGGAGCCTAGAATATTATAAACTTTTTGTATTGGGGTACCCCTAGTTCGGTCATTAGATTAGGCTTTAGTTTCTATTTTAATTTGGTTTCTATTTGAGTAGGACCCTATATATATATATATATATATATATATATATATATATATATATATATATATATATATATATATAGTTGCACTCCATAACAAACACCTTATATAACAAACAATAAAGAACGCCTCATATCTAATTTAATATAAGAGTTCCGTCATGGCACCCAATACAAAAAGTTGTTATTTTTTTACCCTCTATCCATCCAGAAAAAAATTAAAAAAATTTACTATTCATGATGACGTCACTGATGACGTTAGCATGACATCATCATGAACAGTATTTTTTTTTTTGCTGGATGGATAGATGGTAAAAAAAAAATAATTTTTTGTATTTGGTGCCCTTGGCGGGGCCATTGGATCTTATAGATCTAAGGTGTTCTTTAGTGTTTGTTATATAAGGGTGTTCTGTATGGAGCAATGACTTATATATATATATATATATATATATATATATATATTATATGTGTAATTTATATAATAGAAACTAGAATATTATAAACTGTTCACTCGATGACGTCACTGTCACGTCATCAGCGTGAACAACAATTTTTTTTTTGTTGAATGGAGCCTAGAATATCATAAACTTTTTGTATTGGGTACCCCTAGTTTGGTCATTAGATTAGCTTTAAATATTAGATTAGCCTTTAGTTTCTAATTTCTTGTTTCTAGTTTCTATTTTAGTTTGGTTTCTATTTGAGTAAGACCCTATATATATATATATATAATATGTGTAATTTATATAATTTATTAAAAAAATTTGAATCCGTAGTACAACGTCTGATTACATATCATGTTCGCTAAAATTTAGTTACATTTATTGTATATAGCCTAACTAGTCGACTAAGCCGCGCTTCGCGGTGGCCTTACAAATTCGAGAACCTTTTCTATTTCAAAGGTGTTTATGTTAACGTTTATATTAATGTTAAAAAAGGAAGTTTTGATTTCTTTTTTAAAAAAATAGGGTTTAAAGAAGGAAATTTTAATTTTTCATATTTAAAATAGAGAAGCTCTAGTAAAATAGATAAATATGAGTCGAGCGATTCTAGAACTCGACCAAACTCCTGGGAAATTTCTTTTTCTTTTCTATTTCGAACATATAATATAAGAATATAATTTTTTTTTTCTATTTCAAATGTATTTTTTCTACCCAACAAATTCAAAAACCTTTTCAATTTCGAATATGTAATTTGAATTCTTCTCCCTACAAATTCGAGAACCTTTTCTATTTCAAAGATGTTTATTTTAACGTTTATATTAATGTTAAAAAAGGAAGTTTTGATTTCTTTTCTAAAAAATAGGGTTTAAAAAGGAAATTTTAATTTTACATATTTAAAATTGAGGAGTTCTAGAAAAATAGATAAATATGAATCGAGCGATTCTAGAGCTCCACCAAACTCCTGGGGAATTTCCTTTATATATATAATAGACTAGTCGACTAAGCCGCGCTTCGCGGCGGCCATATATTTTTTTTTTAATTTTTTTTAAATAAAGATGATTTAAGAAAAAAAAATGACAAAAATGTTTTTATAATATCAATATAAATTGGTGAACATAATATTGTATAAATTAAATATACATAGATAATAAGATAAATTATTCATATATTTTTCTATACCGATTTTGTCTTACGATTTTTTAGGCCAACACCCGTTGAACTTTGGCGTCTATTCCTGCATCTTACAAAAAACAAAACAGTCAAAATCACGACTAATTGTTTATGTTCAAGAAGATACAGATACCGTAAACGCAAACATAAATATAAAGAGAACTAATATTTTTGGACTACAAAAATTTGTTTATAAATCGAGTAAATATGATTACAAACATGGTGATAAATCTATATTTTTCTAGAGCTCCTCTATTTTAAATAATAAAATCAAAACTTTCTTCTTTAGTCCCTATTTTTTAGAAAAGAAATCAAAACTTCAGCTTCGAAATAGAAAAGGAAGTCAAATTTATTTATTCGAAATAGAAAAAAAATATGATTCAGATTTTTTTTTTTAATATTAACATCTTCGAAATAGAAAAGGTATATTTTTCAAAACATAGATTGTTTAAGAAATAAATCAAAAAGAGAATATCTATAAATAAATTAGTGAAGACAATATTGCAAAAGTTGTAATATATATATATATATATATATATATATATATATATATATATATATATATATATATATATATATATATATATATATATAGACAGCAAAATAAACCATATACTTATTTTTTACGTCGTTTTTATGTCATGTTTTCCTAGGCCGACACTCGTTATAATGAATATATATAGGTAAAAAAGCAGATTTGATTGAATTAATTAAATGAAGATGTTGGAATATTATAATCATGAACAACAAGAATATAAAAAATGACAAATTAATAATTAACAATATGTTAGGCCGAATACACAAATATAATCAAGTTTCTATGAGAGAATAACAATTAACACACGTTTAAATAGTCAAAAACTATATGGAATTAATAACTCCTCTCTCAGTGATGTAAAATATCACAGAGAGCTGCTTAGGTTACAATGAAATGATAATACATTTCTCGATACCCTTCTAGGGTTAACCTAACTGTATTTATAAAAATATACAGCTACAGTACAATCGATAATTGATACTCCTATAAATCAGCTATACAAATGTTATCAATTATGATTGCTACGCGTCTTCTTAGTCAACACGATGTCTTCGACAGCTATCTAATCTTCAAAGATACCGTTTCCATAATTATCTTTAATTATTCTTCAAAGTCTGATGATGACCAGTAGACGCTCCTTCCTGACAGAGTTTAGCAAACTCTGTCGAGTTTCCATATGTCAGAGTTTAATTAAACTCTGACCGCTTCCAACTTCCAGTTAAACTCTGATGAACCTCTGTAACACTTAAACACTGACATTACTCACATCAATTATATTTAACAATCTCCCCAAACTTGTTCATTAGCAAAAATGCACAAGTTAATAATAATTGATGATGTCAAAACAATTAGACAAATACAGTGTTTAATAAATAATCAGAGTTTAAACTTCTACTCAAACAAAATTTATAGAAAACAAGAAATACTTATAGAGCTTTATTTACTTAATTTCCTCAACATCTGGTGTTGATCTGAGATAGTCTATAAGCAATCTTCTTTCTGCATTCGCGAGTTCTATCTACATGATCTTCTTAATCTCTTTAAGTTCAGGATCATCTTCACCAGTCTGATAGATTGCAGATCTCAGAGAATATATTTTGTTCTTCCTCATGTCATTACCTAGTCTGATAAAATGTGCTTTCTCTGACTTCGGATTAGAATCTAAAACAGTTATACCCAGATTTGTCTTCAATCGAGCACTATTTTTCTTCATCTTAACGATCTTCCCATGATAATCTCTATATTTTGGAACATACTCACTTGTGTATTTTGTACCACTAATTGCCTTAGCTTTCAACATCTTATTCCTTAGCACATTAGCAGCTTGCTGAGTCCTTTGATTTTTCACTTTGAAGAGATATAGAACATATTCCAATTCTTCCCATAGCTTCAAATCAATATCATTCTCACCAACTTTATACACAGTCCCATCAGCCATGAAATACAGCAGAAAATTTTCTTCAAACTCTTTTGATGAATCAAATGTACTGATTCTAGTATGTCCAAACTCTTCTGTGGAATAACATGTCTTGGAACAGCCAGTGATGAAGGATCTAGAGGACTAGTATTCACTCTAATGTCTCTATCTGAGCCCAAGCCAGATGTATCTTGACTTTGATTGGACATACAAGCTCTGCCTTGTAGAAAATTAGTACCTCCAATCTTCAGAGTTTGATCAGGAATAGTTGGTATTGCAAAAAACATTCGCATCTGAGTAGACAATGGTTTCTGTACAACTTGTGTAGCAACAGAGGTTGTATGCACTTTCTTCGAAACCTTTTCTTGTTCAACAATCTTACCTTTCAGCTTCTGTTTAGCATCTTCTGTTGGTTTCCTAGACAATAGTAAATTATGATCAGCACCAAAATTTTCTTTAATAACAATGCCTTTTTGAACATGCCTAGGAGCTTTATCATTCTTCTTTAACTTTCCAGACTTCAAAACTTTTTGATGTTCTTCTTGTAAATTCTTCTCTTTAGCTTGAATGTCTTCAATTGTAACTCCTTCTTCATTCTCTTCAAGAAACAGTCTTGCAGCCAATTCTTCATCTATCTGTGGATTGTCAGTGAATAACAAGCTCTTGGTCTTTGAAGTACCCTGAACATCAGTATTTATTCCATCAGACTTTGTAGAAGACTTGCCAGATCTCAGACTCATATCTTTACCAGCTTTCGATTTTAATCTCTTTTCTCGGTCATTTGCTCCTCTATCTTCAGCATCATCCTTCTTAGTCAGAGTTTGAGATTGCCTGCATTTGAACTTAGCAACTCTCTCCCCCTTTTTGACATCATCAGGAATCAATAAAGATGTGATCAATTCCAATGAGATAGCAATAGAGTCAATCTTACCAGACAAGTCAGTTTGATTCTCTTCCACTTTACTTAGCCTTTTAAACAGAGTTTCTTGGTTTTTAGAAAAAGTCTGAAACTTCAGTTTATTATCTCTCTGCAGAGTCATGTCTCTTTGAACAACTTCAGCTTGCAGATCAGTTATCGCTTTTTGAGAATCATCAAACCTGTTATTAAGAGTCTTGACTTGAATAACAGTGGCTTTCAGACATGAAAGAATCTATGGATTTGAAATCTTTGTAGCAGCGCTATACACAAAAGCAGCTGCTCTTCCAGCAAGAAAAATGCAATCTTCTTTATACCAATTCTCCGAAAATTTAACAAAATATTCTTCTTCAATTTCACGTTGATGTGAAGGTCCAGAAAAATCAGTTCTCTTTGCATCAGTTTGTACTGGTTATCTCTGAGAAGAGTCAGACTCATTACTTCCTTCAGCTTCAACATCGACTTCAGCATTTTCATTTTCAACTGGATCAGTCTCAGCAATATTCATTGCAGCTTCAACTTTTTCATCAGGAGTCTCTGCAACTTCAATATCTTCAGCATAAGTCTCCTCAGTATTCTCTGCAGTTTGCTCTCCATCTTCAACAGACTTTGAAATCGCAAGAACTTCATCCACAGGCTCAGAAATTACAGCCTTGGTTGATTGAACAATTTCTTCACCTTGTTCAGTAACTTGGTGAGCATCAGAGAATAATTCAGTATGTGTTGCTATTGTTTCATCAAGTACCACAGTAGGTTGATCAGCTACACCAGTTTCTTCAGAGTTAGCAACAACAGGCGATGAGATAGGAACTTCAGTGTCATCAGAGAATGGAATGAATGACTCAACAAAAGCATCCATATCAGCAAAACCATCTCTATTTTCCACATCCATCTATGTATCTTCAGTTGTCTTTACAGCTTCTTCTTCAGTATTTATCTCAACAGTAGGTATCTCCTTAGAAATCACCTCTGGAGCTTCAAGATTTATCTCTTCATCTAACTCATTAACTAACAACCTTCTCTTCTTTGATTTAGGCACCTCAACTGCCACTTCTTCTTCAACAGAGTTTGAGAAGTCAGGCCTTTTTACTCTTACCTTTTTAGCCCTGACAGTTTTGTGCTTTGTTCTACCTCCACCCTTTGGTTTAGCCTGTGTAGGTGGTGGATTTTGTTCAGAGTTTGCAATTGGCTCATTGATGTTAGGTTGAGGTTGAGTTTCAGTGTTTGTAGGTTGTAAAGGTTCAGTGTTTGGAGGTGGCGAAAGTGCAGGCTCAGGCTGTTGTGGTTTTTGAGGTTGATTTAAGAAGTTTTGAAGTGCAAGAGGCAAAAACAAGTCAGGTACGTGCCCCTTGGTTACATCCTTGTTGGTCAAATCAGAGAATACTCTCTTATGAACTTTAAAGGCCGGAATAATGCCTTCCTCAGAAATTTCAACATCAGGCAGACAAGCAGAGAATAGTAATTGACAAAATCTAGAAAAATAAACAGTGGTACTAGACTCTGACAATCTTTCACCGATATTCATCAAGACAAGTCTACCAAAATCAAAATTACTTCCATAAAGAAGAGAATACCCGATTTGAAGACTGTCAGTAGGAATAGCATCCCAATTGGTGACTTTCTTTCCAAACGCCCTTGTGATCCAATCGAAAAAGAAACTCCACTCCTTCCTCAGATATGGCCTTTTCACTTGACCAAGTCTCTCTAAAGGTTCTGAGTACCAAATTTGCTGCAACATCTCTTTTAGAAATCTTTCACCAACAACACTGTATGCAGAGTGTGTATCAAAACCCAAAGATCCTCTGACCGTCGTTGGAGTAATGACATGCTCTTTTTCTTCATATGTGAAAATAATTGAAGGAGTCCCATTCTCTTCTCCATTGTCATAAGTAGATGTCTGCCAGAAAGTAGCAATCTGTGCAGCAGAGAGCTTTGTTGGTTCGACTAGGGCTCTACCAATCTCCGAATCCAGCAAGGAGTTTTGAATTAGATGAAATGCCGCAGGAATGTTATTAATATTCAATGGAGCTGCATAGTTGTTAGGTACAAACACTAACCCTCGAGCGTTAAAAGCTTTGGTGGCCATGAGATTAGACTCGAAAAGAAAATATCAGAGAAAAAGATGTGTATGAAAGGTGTTTGCGAAAATGTGCAAGTGAAAGAACAAAGTAACTGTGAGTGGTTTTGTGCAAAGAGAATACAGGTGTGCAATAGAAATATGAACCGTTTATGTACAATGAATAGATTTGTAATTAAAAATTAAAACCCATTCATTTTAAACATTAACACACGCAACCAGTTTCTTGTTAAATGTGTTAGTGAGACACGCGGCACACATGCAATGTAACAACTTTTTACGTTCAGTAATTATGGCAATAATCACTGCTACTCTCTCTCTCTCTCTCTCTCTCTCTCTCTCTCTCCTATTTCCAATACACTTTAACACTCTAATACTCATTAATAGTTTGAAATTATTTATCTCATTTTTTTCAAAAACTCTTTTTACCCCAAGTATGTAAACTGTCTGAAATAAAATTTACCTTAGAGTACTAGACAAAATTCGTCAGTGTTTGTCAATTCTCCAACTTTATTACCATAACCCTTTCAAAAACTGCACAGTTGTGAATTTATGTGTGTGTATAGCAGAGTTTACTAATTCAATATTTAGAGCATCTAATTTTTCATAAAATCCATAAAATAAATCAGTAAACACTGTTTGCATAAACTCTCATAGTAAACACTTCAAGTCTGATGAATGCTAAACTCTGTAGTAAATAATTGATATACAGTAACTCTGAACTAACTTATACCCCCCTTCTAACTAATCTAATTTTTTTTTCTTTTCTCCAGTAATTAGAGGTTGGAACTAGTCACCAAAAATCCTATAATTTTAGCCCTTATCTTTTTTATAAGTTCCTGGGTCTTCCTAGTCTTTGACTAGTCACCAAAAATTAGAGAATTTTAGCCCTTACTTTTTACTAGCAAGTTCCTGGGTCGTCCTAGACACAACATAATCTCAAAGGAGTTCTAACAACCTATATACACTTGCTTTGGGGGTAGACTAATAACAGCATTTAACTTAACAGAGTTTAAACATAGTTTAGAAGTCATCAACATCAGAAGTTAGTCATGAGAGACAATGCACACAACATTTATAGACTCAGAGTTTAGGATAGATAGACTAAGAGATTCTATAAATATGGAAACAGTATCATGCTGTGTTAATTTTCTGCATAGTCTAAGATTAGATCACAAATAACTTGGAAGGATTCATGATTGAAAGGCAGAGTGTATAAACTTGTAACACTATAACTAATGTAACTCAAACTAAAGGAAAAGATACTTAACCAGAAGACAATCAAGAACAGGAAGTCACAAGAAATCAACACTAAATGAAGACAAGGTAATTGATACATTTAAACATGCTAACTATGATCAAGCCAAGAAGAAATCATTGAGAGAAGTTCAAGTTAAAGTTGTTCATGCCTCAGTGATTTGATAAATCAAGAATCAAGATCATAACTATCAGTATCAACAAGACCAATTGATTTCAAGTGAAAAAGAAGGAAAGCAAATATTGGAAAGCCAAGTTATTCAGTGAATATGGTAATTTATTCAAGAAGCAGAAACACTATCAAGACTAGTCACTTATGAACCAGACCAGTGCATCAAGTGTCAGGACATTGATAACAAGTTTATGTCAGTAATAAAGAACCATGTTCAAGAGCTTGTTGTAGAATAAAGAAGACATGAAGATATCACAAGTTCAAGATGTGCATTGAAGTTTCAAGTTGAAGACCAGAATATTTTCTAAGTACTAAATGTTCTGGATGGCTAAGTAGAAATTCTCAAGTAGAAGTTCTACTTAGGAATTTCGAGATAGCCAAGTAGAAGTTCCACTTAGGAATTTCGAGATAGCCAAGTAGAAATTCTCAAGTAGAAGTTCTACTTAGGTGCAGCTTCAACATGACACATGGCATCTTCTGATTGGCAGATTTCCAAGCTTTCAAGATAAGGCAAGAATTATGTGGACATCATTGGGCCACGTACATCTTAGTCTTTGAAGACTACAGGACATAGATTACATGTAGTATAAATAGAAGTACTTGTGTAATGTTTTAGTTAGTGAGCAATTCTAGAGAAAAACACAAGAGAAAAAGAGAGAGTGCATTCACAGAGCTTAGTATCATTCACTTCTCTCTCAACTTCTGTTATACTTTGTAATGAATGTTGTAGCAACCCTTTCAAGTTATATATAAAGAAATATATTCCTTGAATCTGTGTGTTCATTTATTGCATCGTTTTTATTGCCTCTCATATTCGAAAAGTTGTATTCACCCCCCCTCTACAACACATTTGGACCTAACAATTGGTATCAGAGCTATATGTTTAACATACAAAACATAGATCCTTGTGTTGAGTAGAAGAATCGTGAGTTTTCATTTTTCAGATCTACTTTTCATTTTCTCGAAAAGTGTGTTTTAATTCGTTGGTAGTGAAAACTCATCTGAAAAATTATTTAAATACTCCAGGTATGATTATTTAGCTTGGGTGTATTTTAATTAATTTTTGTGAATTTATCTGGGTTAGTTCATATTTGGTGTTCTTGAGTGTTCATCATCTGTTCTTATCAAAGAATACAACCCAACAACTTTTTGATCTCCTTTTCAATAGTAAAAGAATAAAAAGGTGGTTTTTGGACTTGTTGATTTATTTTATTCGGCCGAAAGTAAAAGACATACTCAGTACCTAGCATGTGGGTTAGGTGGGTTTGGTGAGTAAAGCATTCAAAGTCAAAAAGTGTTAAAGTGATAATATTGTTTATTCAATATTTAAAGAAATCTGCAGAAAAATTATTCTAAGGCAAAAATTTCTACATAGAAGTTCTACTTAAGAATTTCTACATAGAATTTCGACTTGGACAATTTCTACTTAGTGATTTCGACTTGAGCAAAATTTCTACTTAGAGAAATTTCGACTTAGGCAAAAGTTCTACATAAATATTCTACATAGCCTAGTCTTGGGTACTTAGAAATTTTTAGTGACCAGAATTGAGATGGCTCCTAAAAATGCATTCAAGATCCCAATGTTCAACAAAGATCACTATGAAGAATGGGTTTTCAGAATGAGACTATATCTAGAGACTATTAACCCTGAATATCTGGAAGTCCTTGACAAGGGTAAATTTGTCCCAATGGCAGTTATTCCTTCACATACGGAAGGAGGAGTGGTTATACCACCTCGGTCTGAGCCCAAAAAGGCAGCGGACTTTTCGGATGCTGATAAAGAGCAAATAGCTTTGGATACTGCCGTACGACAAACCTTGATGGAATCTCTTGATCATGAAATGTTCAACATAGTCAAAGGTCTGACTACAGCGAAGAAGATTTGGGACAAGATAGAAGTTGTCATGGAAGGATCTGCAGAGGTCAGAAGCAACAAAACACTCATACTCAAGATGGAGTATGACACCTTTAGAATAAGGAAAGGAGAAGGCATAACAGATGTCTACCTACGATTCAGTCAGTTGGTATTGGATTTGAATCTGAGAGGTGTGACTCTCCCCATGGTTGAAACAAATACGAGATATCTGAGGAACCAGCCAAAAAGCATTGAGCATAGGGTCTACGCAATCAGAGAAACCAGAGATTTGCATACAACTTCTCTGGAAGAGTATTATGGAATATTAAAGACCTATGAGCTGGAAACGCTTCAAGATCAAGCATGGGACAATGATTCAAAGTCAAAAGAAAGTGCATCAGGATTAGTTGCTGATGAGGAAGAGTCTAAGAAGGCAATGGTTGCAGCAAAGCCTAAATCATCACTTGCACCACATCAAGTTGATAATGATGACGAGTGCGCATCTGACAGTGATGATGACTACTACACCCAAGAAGAGCTGGACAACATGGACGATAGTGTCGTGGCATACATGGCAAGGAAGTTCAGCAACATGAGATTTAGAAAGAGCAACCGACCACAGAGAAAATCTTCATCTTATTATCGGGCTGCTAAGGGTGGTGGTAGTTCGTCAGGCTACAAAGGAAAAGGCAAGAATACCAGCTACAAATCTCCTTTGGATTTCAAAATGAAATTCAAATGCTACAATTGTGGTGAAGCTGGACACTTTGCCTCGGACTGCAAAAAGCCTAAACAGACTTATCCAAAAGAAACATTTGAAGCTCTCAAAAGCAACTATGAAGCACTGTTGAAGGAAAGACATGGAAAACGAGCTTTATTGGTGACAGAAGGAAGAGCTTGGGATGATTCAGATGAGGAAGATGTTACTCAAGTAGCAAACTTTGCGCTCATGGCTGAGACATCAGAGGAACCAGAGGTACCAGTTCTGACTCTTAAAGTAGAAATGTCTATTGATGATTATAAAGAACAGAACGGGGCTCTTAGTGAAGAGATCTACATGTTGTGCAAAAGCCTAGACTCTTCTCAAAAGGAACAGAAAACACTTGTTGCCAAATGCAGAATGCTTGAGGCAAAAGTGGAAGAGCTAGAGGCTGCTTGCACTGTAGATACTTCTCTAAGAGACTTTATTAAATCTCTGGAACACAAGCTCGTCCTTAAGGAAGAAGTAGAAGCATGTCTTAGGAACAATCTAGCTGAGTTAGAAACAAAATGCGAAGCTTACAAACTAGCTGCTAGTAAAGTGTATGTAGATAATGACACATTTAAGAAGATAACTGGAGTAGGTATAGGGCTTGATTATTCTGACCTTCCTAAGAAAGAAGGAAAGAGACCTATTGACCCTAGTTCCAGTGACCTTAAACAGGAAACACCTAGAATTCTTAAATCGGCTGTCAAACCTATTTACAAACATCTTGTTCCTAGAATAGAAGAAGAAGAGACTGAATTGATAGCTAGATATGAGATTGAGATGGAAGATCGCCAGAAAGAACAACCTGTAACTCCTATTAAACAAGTGAAAATCAATTTCCCTAGAGATGAATCTAGACTGGGATTAGGAGCTAAGGCTGTTAAACAACAAGGAAAGAAAGAAAAAGGCATAAAAGAGGTTAAGGCTGAACGAATAAAGAAAGCATGTTATCATTGTAAATCTACTGAACATCTTTCTTATGCATGCAAAGCTAACATGAATGTTCATGCTGCACATGCCATGCCTACCACACATACAATGAATAATCTGCATCAGAATCATGCACAGTATGGTCAACCTAACTGTATGCCATGCACTTTTAATATCATGCAAACTTTTGTGCATTTAATGAATGCATCTAGCCAGTCATGCTCAAATACTGTTGCTAGTTCAAATATCAAGAAAAAGTATGGTAGAGCCAAGACTGTCAGTCCTCCTAAAGTTAGGAGTGACAAACCTTCTCCTAAGACTGACAAATCTGTCAAGTCTGAGAAAGGAAAGGAGATAGTCGAAAGCTCTAGTAATGTGAAGAAAAGTGCATCTCCTGTTGTTAAATCTGTTGATTCTCGATCTTATCGAAAAGCCGGGCCCAATCAAAGTTGGGTTCCGAAGAATGTCTAACCAATCTGTCATTGCAGGGCATTAAGCAGAATAGAAATAAAGTTATATGGGTGCTAGACAGTGGAGCATCGAGGCATATGACTGGAAACAAGTCCCTGCTTACAGAGTTGGTTATGAAGGCTGGCCCTTATGTTACCTTTGGAGATGACAGCATAGGTGTGACTAAGGGATATGGCAAACTGAAAACTGGCAATGTCATCATTGAAGATATTTCCTATGTTGAGGGACTAAAGCACAATCTGTTGAGTATAAGTCAATTCTGTGACAAAGGTTACGAAATTGTCTTCAACAAGAAAGGTGTCTCAATCACTCACATCAAGGAAGGCTCACTAGCTTTAAGAGGAGTTCGAAAGGCAGATCTTTTTGTTGCAGATATGGATTCAGCAAATCAGGATGAGGTCACCTGTTTCTACAGCAAAGCCTCGGATGATGAAAGCTGGTTATGGCACAAAAAGCTATCTCACTTAAACTTCAAAACGATGAATGCTCTCGCAAGGCGAGAATTGGTGAGAGATCTACCTCAAATGGAGTTCGCTCCGAAAGGACTCTGTGAAGCTTGTGAAATGGGAAAGTCGAAGCGAGCATCGCATAAAAGCAAAGAAATTTCTAGTATTACTGAGCCTCTACAACTTCTTCATATGGATTTGTTTGGCCCAGTGAATGTCCTATCTTTGTCTAGGAAAAGATATGCTTTGGTAATCGTGGATGACTTCTCCAAGTATACATGGGTATTGTTCGCAATGACCAAAGACGAAGTACCTTTCTTAATCATTGATCACATCACTCAAATTGAGAATGTTTCAACACTTACTGTGAAGACGATTAGATCAGACAATGGCACTGAATTCAAAAACGCAGTGCTAAATGACTTCTGTGTATCTAAGGGAATACGTCGTCAGTATTCAGCCCCGAGAACTCCACAGCAAAATGGAGTAATTGAAAGGAAGAATAGAACTTTGGTTGAAGCAGCAAGAACTTTGTTGTATGATTCAAAACTTCCTTTGTATTTCTGGGCCGAAGCAGTGAGTACCGCTTGTTACACTCAAAATAGAACCTTGATCATAAAAGATAAAGAAAAGACACCATGTGAGCTAATGAACAACAGAAGACCAACAATCAAATACTTTCATGTCTTCGGAGCAAAATGCTATGTGCTTATAGATGATGAAAATCTAGGCAAGTTTGCAGCAAAAGCTCGTGAAGGAATCTTTGTTGGTTACTCTACAGACGTGGTGGCAGCTTATAGAGTGTTCTTGGTGAATGATCGAAAAGTGACTGAAAGTTACAACGTCAGATTCGACGATACCAAACTCTCATCAATTTCAAGAGATTCTAGTGAACCTGAGTCCCTAAAATTTCAGAATCTGGACTTAGAAGATCTTGAAGATGAACCTGAGTTGGTTGTTCCATTAAATGTTCCAAGCGTACATGAAGAACCTGAGTCTAGTGAACAAGCTAATTCTACAAGATCAGGAGAGACTTCTTCAGTACCAACCGGCAACAACTCAGGGGGAGTAAATAGCAGCTCAAGGACTACTGTTCAAGGCTCGAGTCGAGTTGACTCTAGTTCTGTAGGAGCTGGCACTAACTCAGGGGGAGTTAGTGAAAATATTCAAAGTAGTCAGCACCCCAACTCAGAAAGTCAAGCTGAATCATCTAGACAATTTCCAGGTGAACGGGTATGGAATAGAGACCATCCGTTTGAGTTAATTATTGGTGATCCAGATGCTGGTGTGACTACTAGAAGAACTGCAAGAGCTGACATGGCTAATATCTCCTTATATTCTGGGTTCTTATCCAAGCTTGAACCTAAAGAAATAGAAGAAGCTCTTGGAGATGCTGATTGGGTGATTGCAATGCAAGAGGAACTCAATCAGTTTGAAAGGCAGAAAGTTTGGAAACTGGTACCCCGACCAAAGAACAAATCCGTAATTGGAGCTAGGTGGGTATTCAGAAATAAACTGGATGAAAACGGACTTGTAACACGAAACAAGGCTCGTTTGGTTGCAAAAGGTTATTCTCAGCGAGAAGGAATTGATTATGATGAAACCTATGCACCAGTTGCAAGACTTGAGGCAGTCAGGATGTTCTTGGCATTTGCAGCACATAAGAACTTCAAAGTTTTCCAGATGGACGTGAAAAGTGCCTTTTTGAACGGAGAGTTAGAAGAAGAAGTGTATCTGGAACAGCCGCCTGGCTTCGTTGATCCAGAACATGCAGGTTTTGTGTATCTACTCTTCAAATCTGTCTATGGCCTCAGGCAATCCCCAAGGCGATGGTATGAAACCCTATCTCTATTCTTAATTGAAAATGGTTTTGTTAGGGGAGTAATTGATAAAACATTGTTCTATAAAGTTGTGAGAAATGACTTAATACTTGTTCAAGTATATGTGGACGATATTATTTTTGGGTCATCAAATGAGCGCTTGTGCGAGAAATTTGCCAAGCTAATGCAGGAAAAATATGAGATGAGCATGATGGGAGAGCTGTCCTTCTTCCTTGGATTACAGATCAGTCAGAGAAAAGATGGTATCTTTATCTGTCAATCCAAGTACGTCAGAGATTTACTCAAGAAGTATAATCTAGAAGATGCATCAGCAGCTAAGACTCCTATGGCAACAGCCACGAAGCTTGATGAAGACAAATCAGGTAAATCAGTTGACATCACAAGCTATCGAGGTATGATTGGCTCACTCCTCTATTTAACTGCAAGTAGACCAGATATAATGTTCGCAACTTGTTTATGTGCAAGGTTCCAAGCGGATCCTAGAGAATCACATCTCGTAGCCGTCAAAAGAATTTTTAGGTATCTCAAGGGCACACCAAATCTAGGGATTTGGTACCCAAGAGATACAGGTTTTAATCTTATTGGCTATTCGGATTCAGACTATGCAGGTTGCAGGATTGATAGGAAAAGCACATCTGGTGCTTGCCAATTTCTTGGCAGAAGATTGGTGTCCTGGCAAAGTAAAAAGCAACATACAGTATCTACTTCTACTGCTGAAGCTGAGTACATTGCTGCTGGAAGCTGTGTAGCTCAAATACTGTGGATGAGGAACCAATTGAAGGATTATGGCATGGAGCACAAGAAAATTCCAATCATGTGTGACAACACAAGTGCCATTGCCATAACCAACAATCCTGTAGATCACTCAAGAACCAAGCATATTGACATCAGGTATCATTTCATAAGAGAACATGTCGAGGAGGGGACTGTGGAGCTACATTTTGTGCCCACAATGCAACAAATTGCAGATATATTCACCAAACCTCTTGATGAAGTAACATTCAATAGGTTGGTTGGTGAATTGGGAATGCTTAACACAAGTTAGTAAAGCCTTCTATCTGTAAAATCCATGTTTATGTTTGTATGTGCAAGCTAATCAATCATTATGTGCTTAGACTTTAATATGCCTAATTAATGATTGTTATAGGTTGCATATAGTGTGATTTTGCATGAATTCATTGTGTTTTAAGTGTCTTTTATAGCACAAATCTGTGAATTTATGCTTGTTAGATTGCATGATCATAGGGGGAGTTAAATTCATAATAGTCTAAATATTGCATGATTTTTAGATGAATTTACCTGTGTTTTTCATGTAATTAAAGGCCTTAGAATTATCAAGGAATGTTTTAATTATGTCATATATTAAAATCCTTGAATTGATATTTATATTAATTTGGCAAAATTAATTGTTGAGTTTTTCAAAGAAAAATTGTCAAATTATTTTAAGTATCTTCAAAATTTCGAGTTAGTCTCTATCTCGAAACTCATGTAGAAATTCGACTTGAATTTCGACTTGAGCTTCCAGGGTGAAGTTTTGAAAATTCTAAGTCTGGGAAGAATTTCGAGTTAGTACCTATCTCGAAATTCATCTCGAAATTCGACTTAGAGTTCGAGTTCGAGTTACCAGTGTGCCTAGTTCTATCTTCAAAATATTCGAGATAAAGTCTATCTCGAATTTTATCTCTAAGGTTGAGATGAGGTTTCCATTAAGGGAATATTTTGAAAAGAACTGAGAATTAACTTCGAGTTAGTCTATCTCGAACTTTATCTCGAAGTTCGACTTGATGTTCGAGATAGAGTTCTTGGTCTATCTCGAAACTCAACTCGAATTTCGACTTGGTGTTCGAGATAGAGTTCTCAGTTAAGCTAAAGGGAATTTTTCGAGTTACACTCCTAACTCGAAACATATCTTGAATTACCCTGGACTTTTTGATTCAAGGAAGTATTTTGGAAAGAATTTTAGATTAACTTCGAGTTAACTTCTATCTCGAATTTTATCTCGAAGTTCGACTTGATGTTCGAGATAGAGTACTTAGTCTATCTCGAAACTCAACTCGAATTTCGACTTGATGTTCGAGATAGACTCTAACTCGAAAAGTATCTTGAATTTTCTGTTTTTTCCAAGTTTACTACAAATCAATAATGTTCAAGATAGTATTTCCCTATAGTTTCTGCTGTAATTTTGGTTAAAGTGATTCTTTGTGCATATTTGTTCGAGTTAACTTCTATCTCGAACTTTATCTCGAAGTTCGACTTGATGTTCGAGATAGAAAAGTTCGAGATAGAAAAGTTCGAGATAGAGTTCGACTTAGATGTCCCCTGTATGGACTTAGTACTTTTCACATTTTTTTTAACAGGGACATTTTTGTCATTTCTTATTCACCTATATATACATCTCTAACTCGATGCCTAAATTCACTTTACCTAATTCTAATTTTCAGCAGCCGTTTCACAAGAACAGTGCGATTTTACTGATTACATACCTTTGATCCCTGTTTTTGTGATTAAACTCGTACTAATCACGAATTACTGCCGATTTGTTGACTGCTATTATCTGTGTTAACAGTAATCTTTGTGTTAGTGTGTTTTGTGAACATCCATACACGCGTATATACATACACACGAACACATATTGTTTGTGTACTGTTCATAAACGTGATTCCATTTTCTCCATCAATAAACACACACGATTCCACTGGTATAAACACGAAATAGCAATTGGTTGTTGAATTGAATCCCGTAGTTTGATTTCTCAGATTCCTTTTGGTATTCTTGAAAAATTAAAAGGGCTACAATTCTATTTTGTAATTCGGAAAATTAATTGTTTTTCAAAATAAAAATAAAAATTCACATTTTTTAAAAGAAAAAACATTTAATCAAAATGGCTCACCAATTTTCCCTTGCTAAAAACAATTTTTACAATATTTCTACGGAAATTGGTGATCAACTCCCGCGGTTTAAGTTTTGGATACGATTTCTCAATTTGTATTCCAAAGCTAGCCAAGCTTTTACTGCTAAACCTACACTAGTACATGATGCTTTACAGCAATTATGGACTAGTGCGGTTACTTTTGGGAGTAAATCAACCCCCTACGGTTTCAGGTTCACCTTAGCGGGTCAGGAATATGAGGTGACAGAACAAATTGTCAACAGAGTTCTAGGATTCCCCATTAAAGATGCCTATGATCCAGAACCTACTGCTGCAGAACGCCTCAGATTCTTTGAAGAAATTGGATGTTATCCTACAAAAGGCCCAATCACGGGAAATATCCAAAAGCAATTCTTCCATGCGGAATGGAATTACTTTTTCGAGGCCATCACAAGATGTTTTCGGGCACGCGAAAAAGACTTTCATCAAATTCCGATTCCCATGCAAACCTTTGCAGTAGCCCTAGCAAGAGAACTGGATATAAACTATGGACGCATAGTTCTCTCTGAGATAGTGGCCTCAATGGGATCCCTTGCAAGCAGAGACCTCTCTACCACTGATGTCGTCTGCTGGTTTCCTCGGTTTCTTCAAATGCTAATCAATGACTTAATACCGAAGGATGCTCTTGCTATTCGACAGGGATTTGCCAGAAGCCCCACATCTGAATCACTAGGGATGGGCACTAAGTCACTTGCAACCATTGCAAATCAGGATAAACATCAAGGTAAGCCAATGTCTACTCCTGAAAATATACAAATGTGGCTTAGATATGATGCAGGAGTTACCAATTTGGAGGCATCATCACAAGTCTCATCACATGCTCAAAATCCATCTGTTCATGCTGAGGCATTTGATGAGATTCCGGATGAGGAAAGCGATGATGCACAAGGTAAGCAATCAGGTAATCTCTCTATGCATACTATTCATTCCTCCTCCTACGTTTCTGATTCCGCGACCCATGAGACTGCTAACCCGCAGGATCTATCCCAGGGTAAGAGCCATATTTCTGACTCTGAGTCTGATACACATTCCTATTCTTTATCACCCCTGTTAACGGAAGTCAGAAAACCAGCACGTATATTTATACAAGATGATGAGGAGAATGAACCCGAAGAGCAGCAACTTATTCGCAAGAAAGCCAAACTTTTCCACGCTGCTACTTCACAACCACAGTCAAACCCTAGCGTGTCACACGCAACCACTCCACCTCACGCGAGTGGTTCGCCCCTTGAACATTCTGCACATAGGGACTTTGATTTTGGTCAAGATGATGTGCCTCTTGATGATACTGTTGCTTCAAGAGGACATGAAGTATTAAGAACTTCAGCCGTACCTTCACCGGTACGTACTGATGCTGCAAAGAGGATCGGTTCTGATGTCGTACAAGGACACTTTGCAGCCTCTCAGACTGAGATTCCAACTCAGGAACAAACAGAATTTGATCCCATAACTGTCAACAACATTTCTTATCAATTTTCTGCAGGTACTGCTTCACTTTTTGGATCAGCTATTGAAGACATACACGAGCGTGAGACAGGGAGTGTGTGTGAGAGGTTAGGGAGAGAGGGACCTTCATTTTTAAGGCCCGAAACCGAGCGCCAAATACCAACAGAACGCGTATTAGAGCGAGGTCACCTAAACCAAACACCGTCCCTTAATACAGAAAATTTTGATACTCGTATGACTTCAATGGAGAATAAAATGGAGCAGTTCGGGCAGTCGATGGGGCAGTTGGGGATTAATGTTGGAAACAATCAACGGGCTCTAGACGACTACGCAGCAAGAATGGCAAATCAAGCTACAGCTTTTGATGATTTGACAAATAAGGTCAATGACTTGGGCCATGCTGGTGGTGTCTTGGGAAGCACTCTCAATGACAGGATGGGGGCATTGGAGTCTACAATGCATACAATGATTGTGGAGATCAGTAGAATGATGTTCGCAGTCAGGAGTTTTGTGCCCCCGGAGTGCTTCGAGTCGGAACAACCTCCCCCCGATGCTGGAGCAGGTGGTGCAGGTGGTGCTAGTGGAGCGGGAGCCTCTGGTTCTGGTTTTGGAGGTTCCTATGCAGCTGGTGGATCTGAAGACCATGGTGGAGCTCAGGATAACTCACCTAAGGGGGAGAGTGGAAAGGAGACGAGACAGCAGGCAGTTCACATCGAAGAAATTGAAGAACCCGCTGATCTTGTTAAGGAACCAGAAATTGAGCCTGCTGTTGCTGAAGAGGCTCTGAGGAGGAGAAAGGGTAAGGCAATAATGGTTGAAGAAGATGAACCAGTTATTGACCTGAGTCATCAGGACACAGTACAGGAGGTACTAGACTCAGATTCTGATATGGAAGACGTACCTTTCGCACATGCTGTTAAGCGATCTTTGAAGGAACAAGGTGGAGGTGCTGGTATGTCTTTCGGAATGCCTGAAGAAGATCCTGTTGATGAAGAAACCCTGCAGTCTCAACAGTTAGCCTTGGAACAAGCTCAGTTCCATAAAATGAAGATGATGCAAGAACATGCTGCGTTCCTAGAACAGAAGGTGGAGCTACAAGGGAAGCAGTATGAGTATGAGCTTGCAAGGCTAGCCAATCCTCAAGTTGATCTGGACAAAAGAAGGATAGGGCAGAAATGGGATGAAGCAAGGAAGATAATGATGGGACCATGTGCAAAAGGAGTTCATAACAAGGATGCAGATGATCTATTCTACAACTTGAATTTGCAGAATCCAATGACTGGGGACTATATAAATGCTTTGAAGAGATTAATTTCTAAAGTCAGGGTTGGATACAATGCAAATCTTAAGGAGTGGCAGGTTATCTTGTCTTTGGTAGAAGGAGTCCCAACATCTTTCCTATTTGTGGATGACCAATTCATAATGAGAAGATCTGCGTCAGAGTTGTTCTTGCTAGCGACTAAAATTCAGTACTCTCAATCTGAGGAGCTAAGCATTCTGTACAGGGATCAGTTAATGCAGCTAGCAGAGGACAAGGGACCAGAATTCTCAGCTTATCCAAATTTTGTCCGGATGGTGGTTCAAGGAAAGATGAAGAGGGTGAGCATGGAGGAAAAGGACTTAATGGAACTTTCAGTGGAATCTCTTAAAGCAGTATGTAGACAAATGATGGGTAAGGGATTCGCCTCTGAGCTTAAAGATAAATCCGTGAGGATCATTGAAAGAGTCATATTCTTGAAGAGCAATGAGGTGTGGAAGTGTGATGTCATTGCTCCAAACCCTCTCGACAACGTGAAGATTGAGCCGGAGCTGATAGAACAGAAATGGAATATTCTTCAAGCAATGAAGAATGTAGATGAAGCTTTGACTCTTCCTTCTGGAGAACTGGAACAAGGAGAAATAAGGGAGGCAGTTGGCGTTCCAGGGAAAGATAGTGTATACTGGATACACTCTTATGCTGATGATACAGCTGATGCCTTAGCATACATAGATGCAGACCAGAAACAAACACTCTTGCATATGAGTAGACAATGGCTGCTACAGACTCAAGATGCTGCATTTCTAGAGAAAGTGTTATATGTGTTCAAATGGGGCGAAGTGGAAGACAAGTTTGTTGAAGAAAAGCAGAGACTCGTGAGTTACCTGTCTGAAGTAGTGGTGGAAAAGAAGCAAATGGAGCGAGATGCGGCTAGTGTCCACAATACTAACCGTGTCAAGGGCTACCCCAAGATGATCTATTGTCAGTTTAAAGCTGATAAAACTCATTGGAAATCTCAGCTCATCATGAAGAACTTTGAGGATATTCCAAAGATCAGGACTACTCAGGAGGTGGACAAATTCAGAAGGCTTTTCAAACATCCTTATCCAGAGCCCAAGAACCCTCTAGAAATGGAAGCTGTAAGTCTGTTGAATGCTAGGTGGAAGCAGCTTAAAGATCCAGTATACAAGAAAGAAAAGCAGCAGAAGGAGAAGCTCAAAAGGCAGAAAGAAGAGAGAGACCAAGCTGCTGAAGCTAGAAAGAGGAAACGGAATTAGGGTTAAAGGTCAGAGTGGTGTGAACTTGAAGTTGGAAAAACTTCATGTCTTTCGGTTGCTTTAACTCACTTGAGGAAAATTCACCTTAGAGTGAATCCAATAAGGTGATACAAGTTTGACCAAAAGATATGAAATAATCCAGGTGATAGGAATCACTCAAATGATCTTTAATTCGAGGTTCGAATTCTGTTTCTAGTTTTTATGTTCATTGTATTGTTTTCAAGTTCTTTTCAATTGTATATTATTCAAGAATGTAATGTTAATTATCTTTTCTCGTCTCATTGTTTAGTTGAGTTATCCTTCATTAATTTGAATGTCATTGTTAGACAATCAAATTGGGGGAGATTGAAAGGCAGAGTGTATAAACTTGTAACACTATAACTAATGTAACTCAAACTAAAGGAAAAGATACTTAACCAGAAGACAATCAAGAACAGGAAGTCACAAGAAATCAACACTAAATGAAGACAAGGTAATTGATACATTTAAACATGCTAACTATGATCAAGCCAAGAAGAAATCATTGAGAGAAGTTCAAGTTAAAGTTGTTCATGCCTCAGTGATTTGATAAATCAAGAATCAAGATCATAACTATCAGTATCAACAAGACCAATTGATTTCAAGTGAAAAAGAAGGAAAGCAAATATTGGAAAGCCAAGTTATTCAGTGAATATGGTAATTTATTCAAGAAGCAGAAACACTATCAAGACTAGTCACTTATGAACCAGACCAGTGCATCAAGTGTCAGGACATTGATAGCAAGTTTATGTCAGTAATAAAGAACCATGTTCAAGAGCTTGTTGTAGAATAAAGAAGACATGAAGATATCACAAGTTCAAGATGTGCATTGAAGTTTCAAGTTGAAGACCAGAATATTTTCTAAGTACTAAATGTTCTGGATGGCTAAGTAGAAATTCTCAAGTAGAAGTTCTACTTAGGAATTTCGAGATAGCCAAGTAGAAGTTCCACTT
Organism: Saposhnikovia divaricata; assembly: GCA_036435485.1. Lineage (NCBI taxonomy): Eukaryota > Viridiplantae > Streptophyta > Magnoliopsida > Apiales > Apiaceae > Saposhnikovia > Saposhnikovia divaricata. The sequence goes on along the minus strand of CM071596.1, from coordinate 49,027,587 downwards.
AGGAATTTCGAGATAGCCAAGTAGAAATTCTCAAGTAGAAGTTCTACTTAGGTGCAGCTTCAACATGACACATGGCATCTTCTGATTGGCAGATTTCCAAGCTTTCAAGATAAGGCAAGAATTATGTGGACATCATTGGGCCACGTACATCTTAGTCTTTGAAGACTACAGGACATAGATTACATGTAGTATAAATAGAAGTACTTGTGTAATGTTTTAGTTAGTGAGCAATTCTAGAGAAAAACACAAGAGAAAAAGAGAGAGTGCATTCACAGAGCTTAGTATCATTCACTTCTCTCTCAACTTCTGTTATACTTTGTAATGAATGTTGTAGCAACCCTTTCAAGTTATATATAAAGAAATATATTCCTTGAATCTGTGTGTTCATTTATTGCATCGTTTTTATTGCCTCTCATATTCGAAAAGTTGTATTCACCCCCCCTCTACAACACATTTGGACCTAACAATGATTAATTACTGAGAATTATGCTTCATACAGATTTCTTCATCGGTGTTTATGTTCAGACAATAACATTATCAGAGTTTATCGATTAGAGATTAGCAGTGTTTATCCAACATTTCAACAGTGTAAGACCTACAGAGTATTCTAACAGTTGTATTACCACATCAAGGTAATCACAGAAACATGAGCAACATATTATATAAGTAAAGTTTGAGTCTAACCAGTATCTCTAGTCAAAACCAGAGATCATTCCTAGTTCATTTACCAGCCTTGTAAATGTAACTTCACTCAATGGCTTGGTGAAGATGTCTGCAAACTGTTGTTCTGTAGACACAAAATGAAGCTCAATATTTCCTTCCTCTACATGTTCTCTGATAAAATGGTACCTTATGCTGATGTGCTTGGTCATTGAATGCTGTACTGGATTACCTATCATAACAATAGCACCTTGATTATCACAGAAAATATGTATTTTACTGTACCTTAATCCATAATCCAGCAATTGATTCTTCATCCACAGAATTTGTGCACAATAGCTACCAGCCGCAATATACTCTGCTTCAGCTGTAGATGTAGAAATTGATTTCTGTTTCTTGCTGTACCAAGAAACAAGTCTGTCACCCAGAAATTGACAACTTCCACTAGTGCTTTTTCTGTATATCTTATAGCCTGCAAAGTCTGCATCACAGTAACCAAGTAGCTTAAAATCTGATTCTCTGGGATACCACAGACCTAAGGTTATGGTGCCCTTGAGATACTTAAAAATTCTCTTCACAGCTGTTAGATGTGGTTCTCTGGGGTCTGCCTGAAACCTTGCACAGAGACAAGTTGCATACATGATGTCAGGTCTGCTTGTTGTTAGATAAAGAAGAGACCCTATCATGCCTCTGTAGCTTGTCATATCTACTGGAGCTCCTGTGTCTTTGTCCAACTTTGTTGCTGTTGCCACGGGAGTTGTTGCAGATGAACAGTCAAGCATACCAAATTTTTTGAGAAGATTTCTGGTATATTTTGCTTGATTTATAAAAATCCCATCATCTGTTTGATTCACTTGTAAGCCTAGAAAATAACTAATCTCTCCCATCATGCTCATTTGATACCTGGACTGCATGAGCTTGGTAAACTTCTTACAGAGTTTATCATTAGTAGACCCAAAAATTATGTCATCAACATATATCTGAACTAAAAGCAAGTCACTGCCAGATTTAAAATAGAACAGGGTTTTATCAATTGTACCTCTGTTGAACCCACTTTCTAAAAGAAATTGAGCCAGAGTTTCATACCATGCTCTTGGTGCCTGCTTAAGTCCGTAGAGTGCCTTATCCAGCCTGTAGAAATAGTCTGGATATTTGGGGTCCACAAATCCTGGTGGTTGTTCAACAAACACTTCTTCTTCTTCAAGCTTCCCATTCAGAAAAGAACTTTTTACATCCATCTGAAACACCTTGAATTTCTTTTGAGAGGCATATGCTAGAAAAATCCTTATTGCCTCTAATCTTGCAATTGGAGCAAAAGTTTCATCATAGTCTATTCCTTCCTGCTGTGAATAGCCTTTTGCCACAAGTCTAGCCTTGTTCCTTGTAATAACTCCCTCACTATCAGTTTTATTTCTGAAAACCCATTTAGTACCAACAACAGATATATTCTTTGGTCTTGGTACAAGGGCCCATACTTCATTTCTTTCGAATTCATTTAACTCCTCCTGCATTGCTGTTATCCAGTCGACATCTTGAAGAGCATCTTGTACCTTCTTTGGTTCGGATTTAGACAAAAATGCATGAAATAGACATTCAATTGTTGTAGCACTCCTTGTCCTTACTTTCGCATCTGGATCTCCAATAATTAGATCAGGTGTATGAGATTTTGTCCATTTCCTAGTTGAAGGTAAATGAATTCTATCAGTATTTGATCCTCCCCCTTGATCCATGTTTGAAAATGCACACCTAGAGGGGGTTGAATAGGTGTAAATGGCTAACTATATTCAACTAAGTCCGATTTTAAAAATTACCAGAAACAGCTTACTGATTTCGTTTTATGCAGAGACAAATGGTAAGCTGATTGTAAACAGTATGCTGAATGTAAAGATAACAAGTACAGTAAAGTGCATAAACAGTAAGCTAAATGCAAGCAGTAAGTAAAGAACAGAAAATAAAGAACACAGAGACTTTTAGCCAGGTTCGACCCCTAACCCCTATGGTCTACGTCCTGGTCCCTTACCAACTTGGTAAGAGAATATATTATTGATTACTGAAATAAACCAATTACAAGATACAACAATATATCTCCCTCAATACCCAGCTGTTGACAAATGGCATGCTGAACTCCCGTTTCTGAACTTGCTCTCTAAGCTATACTTCCCAAGTATACTTCTCTAGCAACGATCACCAAACCCTAGTTCCCAAGCCAAATTGTCCAACAACTAAACCTTACAAATCGAACAATACAATCAATAATGGATACAACTCAAACTATGAACTCTTTAAGATATAGCACGCATGAATATACTAAGAGCTCGAGAGAATCAAAGGATATAGCAATGAAAACTGAGTTGTTTGAATTCTTGTGTGCTTGAATATTTTCTCTGAAGTGTTTTGAACGAATGAACACAAGAACAAGGTTTATAAAGCATCACACCAACGTTCAGAAAATCAATCACCAATTATTCGAACGATTAGAATCAATTTCCAACGTTCAATTGGTTAGAGATTTTACAAACGTTCTTGTGAACGTTAGACAGAAGGTTTGAAAGAAAGAGATCGATGAAAGCTTAACCCTTCTGATTTGTATAGATATAAAAACGCGTATAGGAGATTTTGAAAGAAAGAAATCTTTTAAATAAGGAAACTCCTATAAGTTTTATGATTTTGTTTTAAAGAAAGATATTTGAAAAGATTTGAGCTCTAGAATATATTATATACGTATTATATAATAAAGAGCCCTCACAATATATTTCCTGAAATAAATCCTTGAGAATCGAACTTGATCTTTATCTTCAGAAATTCTGGCAGTTGCAAATGGCTTGCTGTTTGTGACTGACTGTCAGAAATGGCTTGCTGTTTGTGAACTGTCAGTGTGCAAATGGCTTGCCAGACTCTCTCTGTTGTAATACCAAATGGCTTGCTGTTTGTATATTCTGTGTAAACAATCAGTAGGCTAATATACCCTGCAAAACCACGTTAGTACAATACAAGCATAACACGATGTTTTATATCAAACTACAATCAAATAGCTTGCTGAATGTGATCATCAAAACCATAGGAGTATCAATCTCCCCCTTTTTGATGATTACACAATATTTAGGAGAAATAAGAACTCCCCCTAAATCCCTGCATATTAGTACATTTTGATATAAAACAAATTCAAGATGAACAAGCAATTAATCATATCCAAGTCGAATATCTTGACCAAACAAACAAATAAATTCTCCTAAATTTCTCCCCCTTAATCCATCAAAAAACCATCAAAAAGAATATTAGTCCAGGTCTGGAATAAGCATAGAGAAAAAATATCATGGTAATGGCATATAAATAGTTCAGATACAAATGGTAAGCCAACGTTACCCATTCTGTGCTTGTCAGCTTGCTGACTACACAGTACACATGCCAAGCTCCATTCGTATGGCTGCAAATCTTTCTTCAGCCAATGGCTTTGTGAAGATATCTGCTAGTTGAACTTCAGTTGAGACAAATACCAACTCAATCTTCCCCTTTGCTGCATTATCTCTCAAGAAATGATGACGAACGTCAATATGCTTTGTTCTTGAGTGATTCACAGGATTCTTGGAGATATTTGAAACTCTATGATTTTGATGATCATACTTAGTAAGCAAGCTGGATTCTGCATTAGACTAATTTTGTTTTACAGGATTACCTCATATAAAATTTTATGAGAAAAACAGGGTAACTCAGCTAGCTGACAGTTCAACTCAGCAAGCTGGCTGGCAGTCTGTCCAGTTTCACAAGTATTCGAATAAATGATTTTATTATGCTTATAATTGCAAAAGTGGCATGAACGGTTTTTTATATATTAATAACATGACATAATTTCAAAAGTATTTCTAAAACAATACTTTCTTTGTAATAACCCTAACTTCAGTAATGCTATAGTGGTCACATGAATAGTAAATTTCGAGGATTTAGAGAAATGGTATATAGGTACCCTATAATGGAAACATAAAATGAATAAACAGAAACCATATTAGTGTTGTACAATGGAAATAAGTGACTCGAAATGACGTTAGATTTCAGAAATTCCTGAAGCATGGATTTTGAGGATTTTGAGTTCGAACGAGCTTCTATTTATTGGATATTAAGGAGCATAGAAATATTAAAGGAATTATATATTGAGGAATTAGTGAATTTAAGTTAAACTAGGGGATTTTTAAGTTAAGGGAATGCTAAGGGAATTTGGATTTTTAAACGATTTCAAAACCACTGGATGACGAGATATATTCGAAACGAACTACAACTAGACGAGTATGGAAACCAAACAACCAAGATTATAATATAACAAGGATAAATACCACATTAGTATTACCAAGAGTGCTAGCAAATTACTTAGGAAAATCAAGAAAATAGATTAAGAAATCATCAATGACATCATTAGGTGATGTCACTTTCCACTAACACATAATTAAGGGCTAAATTAGTCATTAACCAAGGTAAATATCCACATGACACCTCAAGACTCTAGAATACACAAGATTAATCAAGATTAGATCAAAGAGCAAGAAAGAAAAAAAGAAAATCTCTCCCTTTCTTCTCCAATTCCATTCGGCCATTTCTAGAAAACAAGGAAAAAGAAAAAAAATCAAAAATCAAAACCCTAGCTAGCTTTAACATAAAATCAAGAGATAAATCATGGAGCTTCTTGGAGGATAAATTAAGACTAGCACAAAGTTTCAAGGCCAACCATCATCATCTTCATAGGTAATAAATTCATGAAAGTTGCTTGATGAATAGTGATGAATAGTGGTTTCAAGAAACTAACTTGGTTTTTATGATTCCTTTAGTTGATTCAAGTTAATCTAAGGTTGTTTAAGGAGTGCCCAAGGGTTATCAAGGATTGTTAAGAGTTGTCAAAGCTTCAAGAAGGTATAAACATGCTTGGCCTTTTGTATTTATGGTAGATATTGAAGTGGTTGGTAGTTAAGTAGTGTTAATGTAATGTTTATGATGATTATGTGTTATAAGTGGTTTGTTTTGATGTGAAAATTGTGTTGTGGACTTGTAACCATGGCTGGTGAAGCATACCACATGGTGTAGGTGATGATTATGGTGTTTGATAATGGATTTGGAGGAGTTGGATTTATGAAAGTACGAAATTATAGCCGTTATAATGCCCGATTTTCGTTAGGATGTAAGTTGCCCTGTTTTGGACCCCCTGCATCCGTATGGTACCCTACTGTCCAGGTTCCTATTTAACCATGAAATGATAGAGCTTAGTTCATAGATCGTTTTGATATAAGGTGCGTTAAAATCTGATGAACGGTTTAGGAGGAAAGTCAGTTTTAGTGAAAGCGGTTCAGAAACCGAGAAACTGTAAATGTATCAAACTTGAGGTTACAATTACCATACTTTAACATTGTTAAAAGTCACGAAATTTTGGGATAGTGTAGTAAGGGGGTCAGAGGACCCTTGACAGTTGACCTTACATTAAAATTCGAAATCCATATTTTCTGAGAATTTTTACAGTTAAGTGTGGTCGTTAAGGAAAATGGTAAAAACCCCTGAAACTTCGATTTAGGTTATAAACGGATTGAGTTCTTGAGCCTTTGGGATAATAATAATACGTTAAACATATATTAAAGTTTCAAAAGGTAATGTTATACAAGAGTGTAGTGAGTAAGAGATGTGGTTCTAACGATGGTCCTTTTGTGTTTATAGAAACTCCGGAAGAGGGACGAGCCATATCGTCAGGATATCGAAACCGAGGCAAGATTTCTTCTATCCCTATTTGTAAAACTACTTATCTTCATAAAGAAACTTGATTTTGTGAAATATATATGTGATGCTATTATTACTATATTGTGAAGAAATTGTCCTCCTTGAGTATTAATATTGAAAAGAAAGATATACGAAGATGTATATGAATATGGATATGAGTATAAGATGTATATGATTATGAATAAGAGTATGAGATGGACATGTATAGAGATGATTATGCATGAATTGAACATGCCTTATGATTATGAGAATAAAAGAGAATGGTATCAGTTGTTATCGAGGGTTATATGGTTATAATATTATATTAAAAATGTTCTTATTGAGTATCAGTGGTTTAATAAACATTATTTGATTTCTGAATTCGAAAGAGAGGTCTGAATCATAAGCAAAGCCTTATGATATATATATATATATATTTTATAGAAGTAATGTGTGAGAATGGAAAGGATATGAGAGAATGATATGTGAAAACGAAAGTGAGAAAATGGAAATGTGGAATGATATTTTTAAAAAAAAAAAAAAAGAATAACGATGTGATAAAGAGGGGGATTGCAACAGACTTGCGTAAGTGGCTGTGTCAGGGCTGTGTGCGACACAGTCCAGCATTTATTATTTTTATTACGGCACGAAGATGCCAAGGGAGGATGTTAGCAGGTGGCCTTCCTCCAGGGATGATTTTCATTCCTTCTACCGGTAGTAAAAAGAGAGCAGGTACGATTAGGCGACTGATCATCGTCCTAACGTATCAGGCGACAGCAGATATCCCCAATGTTTTGAAAAGAAAGTGTAGACAATGGTTTTCAGATTGCTATACTGAAAACAGAACAATGATATGAGATGATGGAATGATAGTCACAGATGAAGAAAAACTGATATTATATTATTTCAGATTTCAATACTGAAACCAGAATAATGATATGAGATGATGGTATTATGGATACAGATGAAGAAAAACTGATATTATATTATTTCAGATTTCTATACTGAAAACAGAGTAATGATATGAGATGATAGTATTATGGATACAGATGAAGAAAAACTGATATTATATTAATATAGATTACTTTCTTATAATAGTGAGTGGATGATGTATTATTAAATAAGAGCTTTACTCTTCCTTAAGGATTTTATTTGTTTCCTGCTATTACATATGCCTATACATATATGTATACTTGTTCACATTCTAAATTTTAGTTACAGAATGATCTTGCTGAGCTATCATAGCTCACTCTTGCTATTTATGTATATAGCAGCTAGGTCCCATGCCGATACTACGTACCACACCCCGCAAGAGGGTAAGGGAAAGGCGACCTTTTGAGCGAGTGCTGGCGACCATCCCCGAGGTAGTGACAAGCGAAGGGGCTTAGTATACTTATGTAAATTAAGTGTGTAAGTTGTAATAAACTTTAGTTGTTGAAGTGCTTCCTGTAGAAGCTTTGTTCAACAATGTACTTGGTAAATTCTGGGCTTGTAATAACTGTTAACTTTAAAACTTTTAAGTATTGTGGTTGTTGTTCTATGAGCATATGACTGGTGTGTGTGTGTATTAGTGTGGGGTCAACTGCCTATTTATTTATTTATTTATTTAAAAAAAAAAAAGATTTCAGAGATATTAATATTGATCGGAAATTGGACTTTGACGGCCCGGATCCTTGACCCCGGATCCCGGGGCGTCACAGATGGTATCAGAGCTAAGAGTCATATGCTCATAAACAAAAGTGATAATAATAAATGTATCAGTTATAATATAAATGGTGAACTTCCATCAAGTTCAGGGGTGGTATATCGCAGGTAGTATTTACTTTAAGCATATATTATAATTTATTAGACTGTTACTAATAGAATTTTATGTTTTATTATAGGGAGCGGAGATGGTTGAGCCGAGTCAGGACCCCCAGTGGCTAGGGAGGTCAGAGCAGGAGCTATTAGATCTTCAGCTGGCCGGGGTAGAGGTCCCCGAGTATGCAGTTGAGGACCTCAGGGAGAGACGCCGGGCGGCGGCTAGAGAGCGATTAGAGAGAGATGAGGCAGAGGAGCAGAGACGGAGAGATGCTGTGGCCCTAGTGCCATATATGGGTAGACCTTCTACAGGATCTGACGAGGCAGGTCCTTCCAGAGTGAGATCGGAGATCCCTGAGGAGGAGAGGCCACTGCGTAAGAGGCCTAGGTTGACAGTTATACCTGAGGAGCCGATTGAGTGGAGGGATATTCAGATGATTCCCACTCCTGTCCGACCCATCCCGGTGCCGTCACCAGTTCCATCCCCTCTGCCTAGTCCTGACCCTATAGATGATCCTTTTGAGCAGTTTACCCCTCCAGGGCATTTTGGTTTCTTTGAGGAGGAGGAGGATCCTTCAGAGGATGCTGAGACAGAGTCGGTTCCTCCATCCCCACCCTTTGCACCACCACCACCTCCACCTGTGGATGCACCTCCCCTAGCTGTACCCCCTCAGGAGGCACCCTTACCGGCGGGTGACTCACTTTCAGCTACCTTATTGACCGAGTACTTTGCTCTTCAGGGACAGTTGGAGGAGTCCCGCAGGACTATAGACACCCTTCTACAGAGGTTAGAGAGAGGGAGAGGAGGGGTTATTCCGGATGGGATATCTCTGGGGATGATCAGTATTGAGCTACGAGCATTAGGAGATATTAGGAGGTTGTTGGGTGATAGGGGAGACCCGGCATGGAGGGCCCAGATAGTTGATACGGTTACTACCATGGTGGTCCAGATACGAGATGTTGTCAGGGCAGGGGTGTGAGCCGGGATAGTAGTTGTCACTAATCAGACTAGTCATCTTGCTGATGTCATTTTGGGGATTAGTTTAGTTGTCCACTGTTTTAATCCCAGTCTGATTAGAGGACAGTTAGTAGTACTTTTGGTGATATCGGATTAGTATGTACGGCTATGTTTTGGGTTTCGAACCTTGTATTAGATGATGTATATTATTAGCAGTAAAAGATGTTGTACCCAAATTGTAAAATATTTATGTACATTAATGAAGTTTGTGCATTTCTATCTAAATTTTTTTTGCTGCATATTTTTGTATAATAAATGTTGAGACTCAGAAATATTGATGTATAAAAGGTGATTGACTTAATGAAAAGGCTATCGTGTTAAGGGCGATACACTTACCTACTAAAGTTATGGTATAACTAGATGTAAATCGCATGATAAAGATATTGTGATATACAAATGAGCTAAATAATGATATAATTGTGTATATAGAAATGATGTATATGGTAACCCAAATTCGGGTAATTAATAAGGACTATTGTTATGTACAGAACTATGCCGCCTAGGCGTGACAGTAGAGCGAATGCAAGGGAAAATGAGAGAGACGAAAGAAGTCGAAATATCGAAGGTACTAGACTGAACGAAAATGCTCATAATGAAGAAAATCATGAAGAAGGAGAAGAGGAATCAACTGGCCAACAAAGGAATCCGGGAGGTGATCCCTTTGCCCAATTCATGGACTTATTAAGGCAGAATTTAGCAAATCCACAGAATCCTCAACCACCACCTGTTCTCCCCAACCCGGCAGCTAGTTCCTTTCGTGCCTTTAAGTCATTAAAGCCCCCAGAATTCGAGGGAACCACTAACCCAGTAGTAGCCAGGGCATGGCTAAAAGAAATGGAGAAAGCTTTCGAAATACTGAGGATAGAGGAAGATCAGAAAACAGTTTTTGCAGCCTATCTCCTAAAGGGAGAGGCAAATTACTGGTGGGAAGCTAGGAAGAACCTAGAGGAAGCGGGAGTGATAACCTGGGAGCGTTTCACTAGGGTGTTCCTAGAAAAGTATTCTCCTAGGTATCTAGAAAACCAAATGGAATTAAAGTTTCTGGAGTTAAAACAGGATAACCTAACAGTGGCAGAGTATGAAAATAAATTCTCAGAACTGTCGAGGTTTGTTCCCGAGTTTGTGCGTACTGAAGAACAACGTGCAAAAAGGTTTCAACAAGGGTTAAAACCCTGGTTACGAACGAGAGTGGCCCCATTTGAGTTAACTGATTTTGCTGCAGTGGTTCAAAAGGCATCAATTATAGAGGCCGAGAGTGAGCAGGTTCAAATAGGCCGAGAGAATAAGAAAAGAAGATTTGAGGGCCCAAAAGGAGGTTCAAGTGAGGGAAGCTACTTTAATAAAAGAGGTAAAGGACAAAAATCTCAATTTGTGGGAAAGTCGGGAGGTAACAAGACTACTAGTGAGACGGTGAGTCAGGGTGGAAAGTCTTCGGGAACATTTCAGTCCAATCAATCACGACCACCATTACCAGATTGTGAGACGTGTGGTAAAAAGCATATAGGAGTCTGTAGAGTGCTGGGAGTAACTTGTTTTAAGTGTGGACAAAAAGGACACTACTTTAACCAGTGCCCATCAACTGATGCAAACCCTAAAAGAGATGTTAAGTGTTACCAGTGTGGGAAACTAGGACACTTTGCTAGAGATTGCCGTTCAGGTGGGTCATACGCGTCAGGACAGAGTGGGGCTGCTTCAAATAGGCCTACTGCTAGAGTGTACAACATGACCTTAGGGGAAGCGTTGACAAAACCAGATGCGGATACAGGTACTTGCTTTTTCGATTTAAATTTGTGTGTAAGTCTTTGGTTAAGGATCGACTTAATCAATTAATGGAATAAATAAGTTAATAAAATAGATAAGGAAAATCAGTATCTGTTAAGGGCTAGGAAACGTTATGAAAAGAAAAGTAGGAGTGTTTTGGGAAAACCCAAGCTCGTTGAGACGAACAGGAAATATATATTATAGGTAGTATTTTCTTACAATTGTTTTAAAGAATATTATTAGAGCTTATTTTCTGGAAAATTTTACAGAGAGGAGCTATAGGAATATTGAGGAATTAATATTTATGTCATGATAGAGATCAGAAGATGGTCAAACCATAAGTGAGATACACTACCATTCAGAAAAGGTCAATGTAGTGGCAAATATCTTCGTCAAAAGAGGAAGGAGAGACGAGATAACCTGGAATGACTGGAAACAGGAGGAGATTTGTGAGGAAAAGACAGTAAAAGGACTGCTATTGATAAACTAAATGGCATGTTGATGAATGACAAGGAAGTTATGTTAGTATATTTCTGCGCAAACAAGATAGATATATTATAGAAGGAAAAAGGATAAAGGAAGTAGTGTGAAAGTTAGAAGATGTGAATGAGAAAGATACTTATGGACCTTTCCAACATGATTCCGGGACGGAATCCTTTTAAGGGGGGAAGGATGTAATAACCCTAACTTCAGTAATGCTACAGTGGTCACATGAATAGTAAATTTCGAGGATTTAGAGAAATGGTATATAGGTACCCTATAATGGAAACATAAAATGAATAAACAGAAACCATATTAGTGTTGTACAATGGAAATAAGTGACTCGAAATGACGTTAGATTTCAGAAATTCCTGAAGCATGGATTTTGAGGATTTTGAGTTCGAACGAGCTTCTATTTATTGGATATTAAGGAGCATAGAAATATTAAAGGAATTATATATTGAGGAATTAGTGAATTTAAGTTAAACTAGGGGATTTTTAAGTTAAGGGAATGCTAAGGGAATTTGGATTTTTAAACGATTTCAAAACCACTGGATGACGAGATATATTCGAAACGAACTACAACTAGACGAGTATGGAAACCAAACAACCAAGATTATAATATAACAAGGATAAATACCACATTAGTATTACCAAGAGTGCTAGCAAATTACTTAGGAAAATCAAGAAAATAGATTAAGAAATCATCAATGACATCATTAGGTGATGTCACTTTCCACTAACACATAATTAAGGGCTAAATTAGTCATTAACCAAGGTAAATATCCACATGACACCTCAAGACTCTAGAATACACAAGATTAATCAAGATTAGATCAAAGAGCAAGAAAGAAAAAAAGAAAATCTCTCCCTTTCTTCTCCAATTCCATTCGGCCATTTCTAGAAAACAAGGAAAAAGAAAAAAAATCAAAAATCAAAACCCTAGCTAGCTTTAACATAAAATCAAGAGATAAATCATGGAGCTTCTTGGAGGATAAATTAAGACTAGCACAAAGTTTCAAGGCCAACCATCATCATCTTCATAGGTAATAAATTCATGAAAGTTGCTTGATGAATAGTGATGAATAGTGGTTTCAAGAAACTAACTTGGTTTTTATGATTCCTTTAGTTGATTCAAGTTAATCTAAGGTTGTTTAAGGAGTGCCCAAGGGTTATCAAGGATTGTTAAGAGTTGTCAAAGCTTCAAGAAGGTATAAACATGCTTGGCCTTTTGTATTTATGGTAGATATTGAAGTGGTTGGTAGTTAAGTAGTGTTAATGTAATGTTTATGATGATTATGTGTTATAAGTGGTTTGTTTTGATGTGAAAATTGTGTTGTGGACTTGTAACCATGGCTGGTGAAGCATACCACATGGTGTAGGTGATGATTATGGTGTTTGATAATGGATTTGGAGGAGTTGGATTTATGAAAGTACGAAATTATAGCCGTTATAATGCCCGATTTTCGTTAGGATGTAAGTTGCCCTGTTTTGGACCCCCTGCATCCGTATGGTACCCTACTGTCCAGGTTCCTATTTAACCATGAAATGATAGAGCTTAGTTCATAGATCGTTTTGATATAAGGTGCGTTAAAATCTGATGAACGGTTTAGGAGGAAAGTCAGTTTTAGTGAAAGCGGTTCAGAAACCGAGAAACTGTAAATGTATCAAACTTGAGGTTACAATTACCATACTTTAACATTGTTAAAAGTCACGAAATTTTGGGATAGTGTAGTAAGGGGGTCAGAGGACCCTTGACAGTTGACCTTACATTAAAATTCGAAATCCATATTTTCTGAGAATTTTTACAGTTAAGTGTGGTCGTTAAGGAAAATGGTGAAAACCCCTGAAACTTCGATTTAGGTTATAAACGGATTGAGTTCTTGAGCCTTTGGGATAATAATAATACGTTAAACATATATTAAAGTTTCAAAAGGTAATGTTATACAAGAGTGTAGTGAGTAAGAGATGTGGTTCTAACGATGGTCCTTTTGTGTTTATAGAAACTCCGGAAGAGGGACGAGCCATATCGTCAGGATATCGAAACCGAGGCAAGATTTCTTCTATCCCTATTTGTAAAACTACTTATCTTCATAAAGAAACTTGATTTTGTGAAATATATATGTGATGCTATTATTACTATATTGTGAAGAAATTGTCCTCCTTGAGTATTAATATTGAAAAGAAAGATATACGAAGATGTATATGAATATGGATATGAGTATAAGATGTATATGATTATGAATAAGAGTATGAGATGGACATGTATAGAGATGATTATGCATGAATTGAACATGCCTTATGATTATGAGAATAAAAGAGAATGGTATCAGTTGTTATCGAGGGTTATATGGTTATAATATTATATTAAAAATGTTCTTATTGAGTATCAGTGGTTTAATAAACATTATTTGATTTCTGAATTCGAAAGAGAGGTCTGAATCATAAGCAAAGCCTTATGATATATATATATATATATTTTATAGAAGTAATGTGTGAGAATGGAAAGGATATGAGAGAATGATATGTGAAAACGAAAGTGAGAAAATGGAAATGTGGAATGATATTTTTAAAAAAAAAAAAAAAAGAATAACGATGTGATAAAGAGGGGGATTGCAACAGACTTGCGTAAGTGGCTGTGTCAGGGCTGTGTGCGACACAGTCCAGCATTTATTATTTTTATTACGGCACGAAGATGCCAAGGGAGGATGTTAGCAGGTGGCCTTCCTCCAGGGATGATTTTCATTCCTTCTACCGGTAGTAAAAAGAGAGCAGGTACGATTAGGCGACTGATCGGCGACAGCAGATATCCCCAATGTTTTGAAAAGAAAGTGTAGACAATGGTTTTCAGATTGCTATACTGAAAACAGAACAATGATATGAGATGATGGAATGATAGTCACAGATGAAGAAAAACTGATATTATATTATTTCAGATTTCAATACTGAAACCAGAATAATGATATGAGATGATGGTATTATGGATACAGATGAAGAAAAACTGATATTATATTATTTCAGATTTCTATACTGAAAACAGAGTAATGATATGAGATGATAGTATTATGGATACAGATGAAGAAAAACTGATATTATATTAATATAGATTACTTTCTTATAATAGTGAGTGGATGATGTATTATTAAATAAGAGCTTTACTCTTCCTTAAGGATTTTATTTGTTTCCTGCTATTACATATGCCTATACATATATGTATACTTGTTCACATTCTAAATTTTAGTTACAGAATGATCTTGCTGAGCTATCATAGCTCACTCTTGCTATTTATGTATATAGCAGCTAGGTCCCATGCCGATACTACGTACCACACCCCGCAAGAGGGTAAGGGAAAGGCGACCTTTTGAGCGAGTGCTGGCGACCATCCCCGAGGTAGTGACAAGCGAAGGGGCTTAGTATACTTATGTAAATTAAGTGTGTAAGTTGTAATAAACTTTAGTTGTTGAAGTGCTTCCTGTAGAAGCTTTGTTCAACAATGTACTTGGTAAATTCTGGGCTTGTAATAACTGTTAACTTTAAAACTTTTAAGTATTGTGGTTGTTGTTCTATGAGCATATGACTGGTGTGTGTGTGTATTAGTGTGGGGTCAACTGCCTATTTATTTATTTATTTATTTTAAAAAAAAAAAAAAGATTTCAGAGATATTAATATTGATCGGAAATTGGACTTTGACGGCCCGGATCCTTGACCCCGGATCCCGGGGCGTCACATTCTTAGAAAAAGGAATCTTTGAATTCTTTAATGTTCTTAAAAAGGCAACCCATGTGCTTACTTTCCAAGCATGCTCTTATTTAATATCATTTATGCTTTATTCCTATCCTCCACCAACTGTTGTCTTGGTTAAAGATTGTAAAGAATTACATGCACTCATTATCATATTCTTTCATATTCTTTATCTTCTTCAAGTTTCTCTCTAACGGTTTCTTTCCTCTTAAACATTCTTATCTCTCCATTTCTAAACTAAATTATTTTCTGAGTAAGAATTATTGTTTAAACTGATTGTGAACGTTAGAAGTAGAATTAATGGAACAAATCTTGAAACGTGAGAAATGCTATTCAAGACCGTTACAAGTTTGCATCTTTAATTCTAGTTTCTTTACTTCACTATATATACTTGTATGAATGTTCTTCACAGGTACGAACCAAGAGAAAAACATACAAGCAATATTCAAGTGTCAAGAAAACAACTCAGCACATATACTTCAAAGAGCTCGTGTATTATATCGTATATACAGTTTAGAGAGTTCAAATCTTTTGAGTTGTATTTATTTAATTCATCCTTGTATTGTTCAACTTGTAAAGTTGGTAGTTGCTGGTTTGTCAAGCTTGTGGAACCAGGGTTCAAGGAGCATTAGGCTAGAGAAGTTTATACTTGGTTTAGTATAGAGCTTAGAGAGCTGTGTTCAAGAAACAAGGGGTTCCAGCTAGCTGCAGTCAGTAACTGGGTGATAAGGGAGATATATTATTGTGTCTTGTAATTGGATTTAATTGTGATCAATAATATATTCTCTTACCAAGTTGGTAAGGGACTAGGACGTAGACCATAGAAGATTAGGGGTCGAACCTAGCTAAAATTCTTGGTGTTCTTTACTTACTGCACTTTTGTCCTTCTGCATTGCATATCACAGCTAGCTGCTTATTTGTTAATCTGCCAAATCAAGTTAACTCAGCTAGCTGCTTATTCACTAATTTATTTCATCCAGCTAGCTGCCAGAGTAAAATTTTAGACAGATTTTTTATTTGATCATTGTTAGTCATAACACCTATTCACCCCCCCTCTAGGTGTATTTTCATTTGGTATCAGAGCTTTGGTATACTAATATTTCTGTAACAGGAAAAGTATCGATCAAATGGCTGACAATTACCTAGAAGGCAGGTCGGATTATAAGGCTCCACTTCTCACTGGATCAGAAAACTATAGTTGGTGGAAATGCAGAATGGAGACTTATTTGTCCAAGAAACCTTTGGTTCTAAGAGTTGTGCAGAAAGGGAACTATGAATTTCTCAATGACAAAAACGAACCAAAAGATGTTGATGATCTCACCCTCGATGAGATTATCAAGTGTGGCTATAATGGAGAAGCAAGAAACTCCATAATGAATGCACTTGATCAATCTGAATATGACAAGGTATCCTCTCTAAAAACAGCAAAAGAAATGTGGGATGCTTTGGAATCCTATCACGAAGGTTCGAAAACTTTGAGAAAAGTTAAACTTAGCAAATTGATGAATGACTTCGGAAATTTCAAGCTCAAGAATGGTGAAACTATCAAAGAGAGCCAAGCAAGGTTTCAAATCACTATCAACACTCTGAAGAGACTTGGAAAAACCATTCCTCAAGATGAAATAAACATGAAAATTCTAAGTGCAGTCCCATTTATATTCAAAGCTAAAGTCACTGCATTGGAATCAAGTCCCTCCATTGATTCTATGGATCATTTGGCCGTATTTGCAGAATTGGAACAATTTGAAAGCAAAATCAACAGTAGCAAGATGGAATCAGTCAAGGCTCCAGTTGAAAAGATGAAGAATTTAGCTTTGCACTCCAGTAGCAGCAAGCTGGATTCAGAATCAGAATCAGATTCTGATGAAGAACTAGCACTTCTATCCAGAAAAATCAAGAAGATGCTTGACTTAAGGAACAAGCTAAAGAAGGAGAAAGGTAGAGCTTCTGGAACGAAGAAAGATGTCAAAGATGAAGCATGTTTTGAATGTGGCAAGAAAGGACACTACAAAAGAGACTGCTATAAGCTGAAAAATAAGCAGAAGCAGCTAGCTGCCTCTAAAGACAAAAGGAAAGCTAAGGCATTTTTGACATGGAGTGATGATGAAAATTCAGATTCTGATAATGAGTCAAGTGATGAGATGGTGAACCTAGCTCTTGTTGGTCTTGATAATGAGAATAATACTCAAGGAATTTTTCAAGATGGCCTTGTAGATAGTGATGTCTCGGATTCGGATGACAACAATAGTGAGGTAAATTATTTTTCTGATATGAATTCTCATTCTTCAAAGTTAGATGAATTAACCATGCAGGATCATAGTAATCTATCAAATGAAGTGGTTGAAGAATTAAGATATGAGAATGATAAACTCAAGAAGAAAAATACTCAACTTAAGAAGATCATATCTGAGTTAATGGATGAGAAGACACCTGCTACAAATCATACTCAAAAGCTTACTGATCTTAAGGCTGAGATATCCCAGCTTGAAGGTGTAAACAAAGTGCTTATCAAGAGAAATGATACACTTATGAAGGAACTCAGTGAGCTGAGAACAGAAATAGAAGCTCAAGATGCATGTTTAGAGGCATTTAGTCCAAGGGAATCATGCTCAAAGGAAATATCTCAACAAGCTGAAAGAATCAAAGAATTGGAAACGGAAATCAAGGACCTCCAGAAAGGAATGGGAAAATTCATTCAAGGAGAAGATACTCTCAAAACAATGATGAGATATGCAAAAGTTCCAATCGAAAGAGAAGGAGTTGGATCGGCTTCCAAAACACCTCTAAAGTATGATGGCAAACATGGAATCCCCTATGACTATGCCATGCCATGGAGAATTTGCCATAAATGTGGAAATAAAGGCCATTTGGCAAATCATTGCAAAATTCAGAATGCCAACCCAGCTAGCTGGAACAGACAGACAGGTCACAGGCAGCTAGCTGACAGAACAGATGGAACAAGAAATACAGCTTCTAAAGTGATCCAAATGTGGATCAAGAAATCTGATTTAAATGTTTTATATGTTCTATCAACTAACCATTCTGGACCCAAGCAAATATGGGTACCAAAACGTTGAGTTGGCTCTTTATTTGTTTTGTAGGTATGTCTTGTTGTCAAAGTGAGATCAAATCAATGGATTTTGGATAGTGGATGCACAAGACATATGAGTGGTGATAAATCACAATTCCTGTCTCTCAGTAAGAAAAAGGGTGGAAATGTCACCATTGGTGATAGCAAAACACTCCAGATTCTTGGGAAAGGGAAAATTGGTAATAGTGTCATTTCTATTGATAAAGTTCAATATGTTCAAGGTCTTAAATATAATTTGCTTAGTGTAAGTCAGTTATATGATGATGGACATTCTGTTCTTTTTGATAAAGAAAAGTGTACTATTATTGTTGGCACTAACAAAGTCCCCCTAGTTGCTAGAAGGGAAGGAAATATATATATTTTGGACTTTGAAATGCAGGATTCATCTTGTTGTCTAGCTGCTGTTGATTCAAATCCAGAAATTTGGCATAGAAGGCTTGGACATGCTCATATGGACTTACTCAGCAAGCTGTCTTCGAAGAAGCTAGTTAGAGGATTGCCAAAATTGAAGTATGTCAAAATGGAAACTTGTTCGGCTTGCCAATTAGGCAAACAAATCAGGACTCCACATAAATCAAAGAAGATGGTATCAACTTCTAAACCTTTAGAACTACTTCATTTAGATTTATTTGGTCCGGAAGCATATAAAAGCATTGGAGGTAAACAATATGCATTTGTTATAGTAGATGATTATTCTAGATATACTTGGGTATTGTTTCTTCGTACTAAAGATTGTGCTTTCAGTGAATTTGAAAAGCTAATTAAGTTACTTGAGAACAAGTTTAAGTTAAGACTTGTGAGAATAAGGAGTGATCGAGGTGGTGAATTCCAAAAGGACTTTATCTCATATTGTGAAGATAGAGGCATTTCACATGAATTCTCTGCTCCAAGAACCCCACAACAAAATGGAGTTGTGGAGAGAAAGAACAGGTCATTGCAAGAAACAGCTAGAACATTGCTGCAAGAGAGCAAGCTGCCAAGAAGTTTCTGGGCAGATGCAGTCAACACAGCTAGCTACGTTCTTAACAGAGTACTAATCAGGCCTATTCTCAACAAGACTCCTTATGAATTGCTAAAGAACAAGAAGCCAAACATAGGCTATTTCAAGGTCTTTGGATCCAGGTGCTTTGTACTCAAATCCATTGATAGAGATGGTAAATTTGATGCGAAATCATATGAAGCTATATTTTTGGGTTATTCTACAACAAGTCGTGCATATAGAGTTTATAATATATCTAAACGTACTGTTGAAGAGTCAATTGATGTCTCATTTCAAGAATCTAATGTTGATCTGTCAAGAGATGAGGAAGATATTGCAGGTTCAAATGATGCCAGCGAGCTGCCAAGGTCAGATACAGCAACTCAGCTAGCTGACAAAGAAGCAGATTCCAAAAATACAGCAACTCAGCGAGCTGCCAATGAAGCAGACTCAGGAAATGCAGCAACCCAGCGAGCTGCAGTAGAAACTGAATCAAGTTCAGCTAATGATAATCAAGCTGAAATCTCTCCTCCAGTAGATGAAACTTGTGATAAGGTGTCAAAACTCACATTGGAAGATTCTAGAGGCCAGAGATCACAAGAAAAGATGCCAATTTATAATGGGGATGAATCCCCTCCTCCATCCAAGAGAATTAGAGCCAATGAAGAAGTTATGGCTCATCATCATTTTCCAAAGTCAACAAGGATAGTAAAGAATCATCCTCCAGAGTTGATTATTGGTGATAAATCAGAAGGCATCAAGACAAGGAGAAGCCAAGCTAACTTTTGTGCATTTTCTGCCTTCCTAGCTCAAGAGGAGCCAAAGAATGTCAATGAAGCACTGAAAGATGAAAATTGGATCATGGCAATGCAAGAAGAACTTAATCAATTTGAAAGATGTGATGTTTGGGAACTTGTAGAGCCACCTAAAGATGCTTCAATCATTGGAACTAAATGGGTGTTCAAGAATAAAGTTGATGAAGAAGGAACGGTTACTAGAAATAAAGCAAGGCTTGTTGCTCAAGGATATAATCAACAAGAGGGAATAGATTTTGATGAAACTTATGCCCCGGTTGCAAGGCTAGAGTCAATAAGAATGCTACTCTCATTTGCATGCTTCAAGAAGTTCAAGCTATATCAAATGGACGTGAAAAGTGCATTTCTTAATGGATACTTGAAAGAAGAAGTATTTGTCAAGCAACCTCCTGGATTTGAGAGTGACAAATTTCCTAATTATGTTTACAAATTGAAGAAGGCATTATATGGATTACGACAAGCTCCTAGATCTTGGTATGAAAGGCTAAGTAAGTTTTTGATAAAGAATGGGTTCATTCGAGGTAAAATCGATCCTACATTGTTTACTAAACTTACTGGTAATGATATTCTAGTTGTGCAAATATATGTAGATGATATTATATTTGGATCAACTAATGATAAGATGTGCAAGTGGTTTTCTAAGTGCATGCATAGTGAGTTTGACATGAGTATGATGGGTGAGCTCAACTACTTTTTGGGGCTCCAAATCAAGCAAACTCAAGATGGAATATATGTACATCAGTCCAAATACATCAAGAACTTGCTAAAGAAGTTTGGATATGAGAATATCAAGGCAAAATCTACACCTATGGGTTCTGCCAGCAAGCTGGCTGCAGATGAAAGAGGTAAAGATGTAGATGTTCGAAAGTATAGAGGTATGATTGGTAGTTTATTATATCTTACAGCCTCTAGACCTGATATTATGTATAGTGTATGTGTTTGTGCTAGGTTTCAAGCTCAACCAAAAGAATCTCACTTGAATGCTATTAAAAGAATTTTTAAATATTTAAGTGGAACTACTACTCTTGGTTTATTTTATCCAATCACAAATGCATTTGATCTTGTTGGGTATAGTGATGCAGATTATGCAGGTTGTCAAACTGATCGAAAGAGTACAAGTGGTGTTTGTGCATTCTTAGGACAGAGTTTAGTATCTTGGCAAAGCAAGAAGCAAACTTCTGTTGCATTATCCACAGCTGAAGGGGAGTATTTAGCAGCTGGAAGTTGTTGTTCTCAAATGCTATGGATGAGACAAACACTTCTAGATTTTGGAATTAAATGTGGCAAAGTCCCCATTTATTGTGACAATACAAGCACTATCAACATATCAAAGAATCCAGTTAATCACTCAAGAACAAAGCATATTGATGTTCGACATCATTTCTTGAGAGACAATGTTGCAAAGGGAAAAATTGAGCTAATCTTTGTAAGTACAGAGTACCAGCTAGCTGACATCTTCACAAAGCCACTAGCTGAGGAGCGTTTCTCTGTGCTGCGTAGAGAATTAGGCATGTGTAATGTCTAGCCAGCCAGCTGCTATGGAAGGATGGAAATCTTTTATGTCTAACCAGCTAGCTGCCATGGAAATTCGGTACATTCTTATGATATTATGTACAATTTCATGCTCAATGGTTTTATGCTATTTGTTTATTTTTTTTAGTGCTGAGTTAAAATTAATTGTTTAATTTATGCATTGAAATATGTCTCTGTGATTTCTTTTTATTTATTTATACTTAGTACCTTATTCTATGCTATTGGTCAAATGTGTTATATGTCGGAATGAAATGATTTTTTATTTTAATAAGTAAGTCTTTCCCCTTAATTAATAAAAGAGAATTACTTAATACATTCCAATCCGACTCTTGAGATATCATCAAACTATTCCCAAATCTAGTTTAGGGTTTCTAGCCGCTCTTACCATTTCTCTCTCTCTTCGACACCAAATCTCACCATGGGCAAAACCAGATCCTCCAAGAAAACTCCAATCTCTGTCCCCAAAACACAGAAAGGGCAGAACAAAAGGCTCTTTGATGAAGAAGATGACATTGATAGGGTTCAAGTCGACAGCGGAGATGAAATGTCGGAAGTTCAGAAATCTGAGCTTAAGGATGGCACGCCTGCTAAGAGAACCAAGTATGGAATTAAGTTTACAAATGAAGAACTAGAATCCAGGTTCAAGCAACTCGATCTGGCCAACCGTCGAATCGTTTTTGGACGCCCAATTGCAGGTAATTCCTATGTCAAATGCGGGGCTCTTGCTTATTTCTCTAAATTAGGGTTTGATTCCTTTATCAAAGATTTACCCCGAGAATGTTATCCATCTCTTGTCTATGAGTTTTATTCAAACCTTGTTATTGTCAAACCAATGGTCTTTTCTTCGGTAGTTCGTGGTCAAAAACTAATGTTAACTACTAATGTTTTGAATGATATCCTTGGAATTGAGAAACCATCGTCTGTTTCTATCACAACCAAAAAGGGTCCTACTGAATTTCCAAATTTTACTGAATTGGACCAGTTGAGATTAATTCGTGGTTTAGATGGTTTACTTGTTTATGCCCCTCCAACTACTTCCATTGTGACCCCTATCAGTCATGTGTTGTTTAAGATGTGTATCGATAATGTAAACCCTCGTACTGGTAGTCGTTCGAATTTTGCGGGTCAAGATGTTTCTGTGGTGGCTATGTTACTCTCTGAGAAGCCATTCAACCTGGCTGGACTTATCTTGAAAAATATGTTGGATGTATTCGAGCCACATACCTCTCCAAGCCTCCCTTATGGCTGTTTATTGACTAGAATTTTTGAATGGTATGGTATTGACTTAAAAAATGAAGAGTGTGAGCTTGCTAAAGAATTTCTGGATGCTAAGAGCTTGTTGCAATCTCATTTGAAGTTGGATTCTGATGGTAATGTAATTCGAATGGAACCTCCTCCACCTCCAATCCCATCCCCTGCATTGTTGGAAAGTGAGAGTAGGACTGAGGCTGGCCATTCTGAAAACATGAAGGAAATTCGAGCTGCCCTGAAAGTGTTGACTGATAAGGTAACTGATATGGCTGATGAACTTTCCTTCCTTCGTGACATTGTTGCTGGTCCACGTCCGTCTACCTCAACTCGCACTGGTTTATTCTCTGCCACTGTCTCTGATGCACAAGGGCTTAATGACCTTGCAAATGCTGCTACCGAAGATGTGCTCAAAGAAAGTGTGGATGCTCCAATTGTGGCTGCTTCTGGGGTGGTTCAAGCTGAGAATGCTCAAGTTGATGATGAGGATAAGGACTCTTAAGTTTTTTTCCTTTTTATGATTAAGGGGGAGAACTTTTTAGGATGATATGATATGATGTCTATGCACCTGTGAACTTGTTTAAGTTTTTAAGAACCTATGAACCTGTTTATGTGTTTAAGAATTATGTATATCTGAACCTATTATGTGGGATATTTTGGTTTGAGAACATGTGTTATTTATGTGCTTATCTGTCATGTGTTGGTTTTGATCTTTCGTAAGTTATCCTTGTGTATTACCCTTGGTTTTTATCAAATTGTTATATGTTTATAAGGTTGCTAGACTCAGGGGGAGTTTGTTTTCATCTCTCCTAAAAATTGGTGTATAATCATCAAAAAGGGGGAGATTGAAACTCTATGATTTTGATGATCATACTTAGTAAGCAAGCTGGATTCTGCATTAGACTAATTTTGTTTTGCAGGAATTACCTCATATAAAATTTTATGAGAAAAACAGGGTAACTCAGCTAGCTGACAGTTCAACTCAGCAAGCTGGCTGGCAGTCTGTCCAGTTTCACAAGTATTCGAATAAATGATTTTATTATGCTTATAATTGCAAAAGTGGCATGAACGGTTTTTTATATATTAATAACATGACATAATTTCAAAAGTATTTCTAAAACAATACTTTCTTAGAAAAAGGAATCTTTGAATTCTTTAATGTTCTTAAAAAGGCAACCCATGTGCTTACTTTCCAAGCATGCTCTTATTTAATATCATTTATGCTTTATTCCTATCCTCCACCAACTGTTGTCTTGGTTAAAGATTGTAAAGAATTACATGCACTCATTATCATATTCTTTCATATTCTTTATCTTCTTCAAGTTTCTCTCTAACGGTTTCTTTCCTCTTAAACATTCTTATCTCTCCATTTCTAAACTAAATTATTTTCTGAGTAAGAATTATTGTTTAAACTGATTGTGAACGTTAGAAGTAGAATTAATGGAACAAATCTTGAAACGTGAGAAATGCTATTCAAGACCGTTACAAGTTTGCATCTTTAATTCTAGTTTCTTTACTTCACTATATATACTTGTATGAATGTTCTTCACAGGTACGAACCAAGAGAAAAACATACAAGCAATATTCAAGTGTCAAGAAAACAACTCAACACATATACTTCAAAGAGCTCGTGTATTATATCGTATATACAGTTTAGAGAGTTCAAATCTTTTGAGTTGTATTTATTTAATTCATCCTTGTATTGTTCAACTTGTAAAGTTGGTAGTTGCTGGTTTGTCAAGCTTGTGGAACCAGGGTTCAAGGAGCATTAGGCTAGAGAAGTTTATACTTGGTTTAGTATAGAGCTTAGAGAGCTGTGTTCAAGAAACAAGGGGTTCCAGCTAGCTGCAGTCAGTAACTGGGTGATAAGGGAGATATATTATTGTGTCTTGTAATTGGATTTAATTGTGATCAATAATATATTCTCTTACCAAGTTGGTAAGGGACTAGGACGTAGACCATAGAAGATTAGGGGTCGAACCTAGCTAAAATTCTTGGTGTTCTTTACTTACTGCACTTTTGTCCTTCTGCATTGCATATCACAGCTAGCTGCTTATTTGTTAATCTGCCAAATCAAGTTAACTCAGCTAGCTGCTTATTCACTAATTTATTTCATCCAGCTAGCTGCCAGAGTAAAATTTTAGACAGATTTTTTATTTGATCATTGTTAGTCATAACACCTATTCACCCCCCCTCTAGGTGTATTTTCAATATTGATAGCACTCGTGTTGTCACAATATATTGGAATCTTGCCACACTTGATATTGAAATCCCTTAGAGTTTGAATCATCCATAAAATTTGAGAGCAACATCTACCAGCTGCTAGATACTCTCCTTCGGCCGTTGAAAGAGCAACAGAAGCTTGCTTTTTGCTTTGCCATGACACCAAGCTTTGTCCAAGAAATGTACAAACACCACTTGTGCTCTTTCTATCAGTTTGAGACCCTGCATAATCTGCATCACTATACCCCATGAGATCAAAAGTATTTGTGATAGGATAGAACAAACCAAGATTGATAGTACCACTTAAATATTTAAAAATTCTTTTAACCGCATTTAAGTGAGACTCTTTAGGGTTGGATTGAAACCTTGCACAAACACAAACACTATACATGATATCAGGTCTTGAGGCAGTTAAGTATAATAGACTTCCAATCATACCTCTATACCTTTTGATATCCACATCATTACCATTCTCATCTGCAAACAGCTTGCTGTTTTGAGTCATAGGAGTTGTTTTTGCTTTGACATCTTCAAAACCAAATCTTTTGAGCAGATTCTTTGTATACTTGGATTGATGCACATAAATACCATCATTGGTTTGCTTGATTTGGAGACCCAAGAAATAATTGAGTTCCCCCATCATGCTCATGTCAAATTCATTGTACATGCACTTAGAAAACCACTCACACATAGATTCATTAGTAGAACCGAATACAATATCATCCACATATATTTGTACAACAAGAATATCTTTACCATTTTGCTTTGTAAATAATGTGGGATCGATATTACCTCGAGTGAATCCATTTTTGAGAAGAAACTTACTAAGTCTTTCATACCACGCTCTAGGGGCCTGCCTTAAACCATATAATGCCTTCTTGAGCTTGTAAACATAATCATGAAACTTCTCATGTTCGAATCCAGGAGGCTGTTTGACATAGACTTCCTCATTCAGCACGCCATTAGGAAATGCGCTTTTTACGTCCATTTGATATAACTTGAATTTCTTGTAGCATGCATAAGCAAGAAGCATTCTGATTGATTCTAAACGAGCAACTGGAGCATATGTTTCATCAAAATCAATTCCTTCTTGTTGATTATAGCCTTGAGCCACGAGCCTTGCCTTATTTCGAGTGACGGTTCCAAACTCATCCACTTTGTTTTTGAACACCCATTTGGTTCCTATGATAGAAGCATCTTCTGGTGGCTTTACAAGTTCCCAAACATCACACCTGTCGAATTGGTTGAGTTCTTCTTGCATGGCCATGATCCAATTTTCATCTTCTAATGCTTCCTTGATATTTTTGGGTTCTTCTTGAGCTAGAAAGGCAGCATAAGCACAAAAGTTTGCCTTTCCTCTCCTTGTTGTGATTCCATCTGAGATATTTCCAATAACAAGTTCTGGAGGATGGTTCTTTACTGTCCTTGTAGCCTTTGGTAGAGAATGTTGAGCAATTTCTTCGTGTGAAGTTAATCTGACCACTTCAGCTTGCTGATTTGCAGTTCCAGCTTGCTGTTTTCCATTCTCAGTAGTGTTATTGGCTTGCTGACTTCCAGTTTCAGCAGAATTGTTGGCTTGCTGATTTCCAGTGACTTGAGGTTGTATGTTATCATTTGTTTTACCTGCAAATTCTTCCTCATCTCTTGGCAGATCATTGTTAGGTTCTTGAAAAGTAACATCAATAGATTCTTCAACTATACGTTTATTTAAGTTATAAACTCTATAAGCTCTACTAGTTAAAGAATAGCCAAGAAAAATAGCTTCATAAGATTTAGCATCGAATTTACCATCATTATCAACTGTCTTGAGCGCAAAACACTTTGAGCCAAAGATTTTGAAGTAACTAATGTTTGGCTTCTTTTTCCTCAACAATTCATACGGAGTTTTATTCAAAATAGGCCTGATTATGACTCTGTTCAACACATAGCATGCTGTATTCACTGCTTCTGCCCAAAAACTTCTAGGCAGCTTGCTTTCTTGCAATAAAGTCCTTGCTGTTACTTGTAGTGACCTGTTCTTCCTTTCTACCACTCCATTTTGTTGTGGAGTCCTTGGTGCAGAAAATTCATGTGTAATTCCTTTTTCTTCACAATAATCAATGAAGTCCTTGTTGAGAAATTCACCTCCTCTATCACTCCTTATACCTACAAGCCTTGTATTCAACTTGTTCTCAAGTAATTTAATTAGCTTCTTAAACTCATCAAAAGCACAATCTTTAGTACGAAGAAATAATACCCATGTAAATCTAGAATAATCATCTACAATCACAAAACCATATTGTTTACCTCCAATACTCTTGTAAGCTTCTGGACCAAATAAGTCCAAATGCAGAAGCTCTAAGGGTTTAGAAGTAGATACCATTTTCTTTGATTTGTGAGTACTTCGAAGTTGTTTGCCCAATTGGCAAGCTGAACAGACTTCTGTTTTGACATACTTTAGCTTGGGCAGCCCTCTCACTAGTTTCTTGCTTGACAACTTTCTGAGCAAATCCATGTGTGCATGTCCCAATCTTCTATGCCAAATATATGGGTCATTATCTACTGCAGCCAAACAGCACGCTGTTTCCTGCATATCAAAGTCTAATACATATATATTTCCTTCCCTTCTAGCAACTAGGGGGATTTTGTTAGTACCAATAGTAATAATAGTTTTATCAATGCCAAAATCAACATAATGTCCATCATCAAATAATTGAGTAACACTAAGCAAGTTATAAGTAAGACCTTTGACATATTGAACTTTATCAATTGAAATATTACTATTACCAATAGAACCGGTACCAAGGATTTGAAGAGTTTTACTATTCCCAATTGTCACTCTTCCACCCTTTTTCATTTTGAGATTCATAAACTGGGATTTGTCTCCACACATATGTCTTGTGCATCCACTGTCCAAGATCCATTGCTTTGACTTGACCTTAGCAGCAAGGCACATCTACAAAACAAACAAAAATAACTCAATGTTTTGGTACCCATATAGGTTTGGGTCCAGGTTGGTTAGTAGCAAGAATATATAAAGTATTTAAATCAGATTTCTTGATCCACATTTGGACCACTTTTGGGGTCTGATTTTGCTTGTTGTCATTCTGTCGGTAAGCTGTTTGTCTCCTGCTATTTGCATTCTGGTATGCTGTTTGTCGCCTGACTGGTCCATTCTGGTAAGCTGTTTGTCGCCTGACTGGTTCATTCTGGTAAGCTGTTTTCACTTTATGATTTACTTGAACCACACAATGTCTTTCCAGATGTCCTTTTCCACCACATTTGTTGCATGTCTTCCAAGGCATAGCATAGTCATAGGGTATGCCATTCTTTCCATCATATTTGAGCACCTTATCTTTCTTGTTGAAGTTTAAACCAACACCTTCTCTGACCAAAGGTACATTTGCCTTCTTCATCATTGTTTTTAAAGTGTCTTCACCTTGAACAAAAGTTTCCATGCCCTTCTTGAGATCTTTAACTTCTGTTTCTAGGAGGGTGATTACTTCAGCTTGCTGTTTGATGAGTTCAGCTTGCTAAACTCTCTTTTCAGCAGTTTTTGAGGATTCGGCTTGACTAGATTCCTTCATCTTGTATGATTCCAATGCTTTAGCTTTAGTTTTAACATCAGACCTCAGCTCTTTGATTTCTTCAGTCAAGGTCTTGTTTCTCTTTTCAAGTAGCTTGACATTAGCCTCTAAATGTCTGTTCTTAGTATTTAGTTCCTTGATCTCTGTAGCTTTACTAAATGAAGTTGAATCCCATTCTTCCATTTTTGGCAACAGATCTTTTACCATTTTGGATAAATAGGCATTCTTATCAGTCAGCTTGCTGATTTCAGCCTTTAGTGCCATGTGTTCTTCAATTGTAACACTATTTTGTTCCTGCATGGTTAGTGAATCTAACAAAGTATCATCTGAAGAAATATAATCATTAAAAGAGTTTACCTCACTAGGATCCTCTTCAGAATCAGTTTCAGCATACACTCCTTCTGAATTTCCTAGAACAGATTCATCTTCCATTCCAACAAGTGCTAAGTTCACCATCTCTTCACTTGAGTCATCACTGGAATCTGTATCATCATCACTCCAAGTCAGTAGAGCCTTCGATTTCTTCTTGTCCTTGAAAACAGTAGGCTGTTTTGACTTTAGTTTGTAGCAGTTCCTTTTATAATGGCCTGGCTTGCCACATTCGAAACAAGTTTCCTCCTTAGAGTCCTTTGAACTCTTTTTGTTGTTGTAGAAGCCACCTCTTTCCCTTTTCATCATATTCTTCTTTTCTATCAGCCTTTTGATCTTCTTTGAAATAAGTGCAAGTTCCTCATCAGAATCAGATTCATCATCAATGTCAATTGGCTTGCTGTTTTTAGAATAGAGAGCCATATTCTTCATCTTTTCTGTTGGAGCTTTAACACTTGAACTTCCCACCTGATTTCCATTTATCTTGCTTTCAAATTGCTCTAGCTCAGCAAATACGGCCAAGTGATCCATAGTATCAATAAGTGGTGAGGATTCCAAGGCAGTAACCTTAGCTTCGTAGATGAATGGTACTGCACTCAATACCTTCATATTGATTTCATCTTGTGGAATAGATTTTCCAAGCCTCTTTAGTGAATTTATAGTAACTTGAAACCGTGCTTGACTATCCTTGATAGTTTCACCTTCATTAAGCTTGAAATTCCCAAAGTCATTCATTAGCTTGCTAAGCTTCACCTTCTTTAGAGATTTCGAACCTTCATGATAAGTCTCCAAAGCATCCCACATTTCTTTTGCTGATTTGAGTGAAGATACTTTATCATATTCAGCCTGGTTTAAACCATTCATAAGAGAACTCCTTGCCTTTCCATTGTAGCCAAGTTTGATTAATTCATCCGGAGTGAGATCATCAACATCCTTTGGCTTGCCATCCTTATCAAGAAAGACATATGGACCTTTTTGCACAACTCTCAGAACTAATGGATCTCTGGATAAGTGAGTTTCCATGCTGCTTTTCCACCAGTGGTAGTTGTGTGTGCCATGAAGAAGTGGAGGCCTGAAATCAGATTTTCCTTCGGGATAGTTTTTAGCCATTATGATCGAATACTTTCCTATTACAGAATTGTTAGTATACCAAAGCTCTGATACCAAATGAAAATGCACACCTAGAGGGGGTTGAATAGGTGTAAATGGCTAACTATATTCAACTAAGTCCGATTTTAAAAATTACCAGAAACAGCTTACTGATTTCGTTTTATGCAGAGACAAATGGTAAGCTGATTGTAAACAGTATGCTGAATGTAAAGATAACAAGTACAGTAAAGTGCATAAACAGTAAGCTAAATGCAAGCAGTAAGTAAAGAACAGAAAATAAAGAACACAGAGACTTTTAGCCAGGTTCGACCCCTAACCCCTATGGTCTACGTCCTGGTCCCTTACCAACTTGGTAAGAGAATATATTATTGATCACTGAAATAAACCAATTACAAGATACAACAATATATCTCCCTCAATACCCAGCTGTTGACAAATGGCATGCTGAACTCCCGTTTCTGAACTTGCTCTCTAAGCTATACTTCCCAAGTATACTTCTCTAGCAACGATCACCAAACCCTAGTTCCCAAGCCAAATTGTCCAACAACTAAACCTTACAAATCGAACAATACAATCAATAATGGATACAACTTAAACTATGAACTCTTTAAGATATAGCACGTATGAATATACTAAGAGCTCGAGAGAATCAAAGGATATAGCAATGAAAACTGAGTTGTTTGAATTCTTGTGTGCTTGAATATTTTCTCTGAAGTGTTTTGAACGAATGAACACAAGAACAAGGTTTATAAAGCATCACACCAACGTTCAGAAAATCAATCACCAATTATTCGAACGATTAGAATCAATTTCCAACGTTCAATTGGTTAGAGATTTTACAAACGTTCTTGTGAACGTTAGACAGAAGGTTTGAAAGAAAGAGATCGATGAAAGCTTAACCCTTCTGATTTGTATAGATATAAAAACGCGTATAGGAGATTTTGAAAGAAAGAAATCTTTTAAATAAGGAAACTCCTATAAGTTTTATGATTTTGTTTTAAAGAAAGATATTTGAAAAGATTTGAGCTCTAGAATATATTATATACGTATTATATAATAAAGAGCCCTCACAATATATTTCCTGAAATAAATCCTTGAGAATCGAACTTGATCTTTATCTTCAGAAATTCTGGCAGTTGCAAATGGCTTGCTGTTTGTGACTGACTGTCAGAAATGGCTTGCTGTTTGTGAACTGTCAGTGTGCAAATGGCTTGCCAGACTCTCTCTGTTGTAATACCAAATGGCTTGCTGTTTGTATATTCTGTGTAAACAATCAGTAGGCTAATATACCCTGCAAAACCACGTTAGTACAATACAAGCATAACACGATGTTTTATATCAAACTACAATCAAATAGCTTGCTGAATGTGATCATCAAAACCATAGGAGTATCAATGTTCTCCTGATTTTCTTGTTGCCTTTCTTCAGTCTCTGAGGCTCCCCCTGAGTTTGAATACTCAGAGTTTGAACTGTCAGATTTTGCACTTTCAGAGTTTGAGTCATCAAAGATTGATCCAGATTTTTCAGCTGACTCGCTTTCAGTATTTGAGTCATCATTTTGAAGTGATCCTTCATGCTCCCCCTCAACTGGTTCTCCCCTTTGTTCTGGCTGAGAAGTTTCTTCAGTCTTTACCAGTAAAGGTTCAGAGTATGCTTCAACAGAGTTTGTCGACTCAGCTTCATCAGAGTTTACTTCATCAGAGATTAATTCTTCATTTTCAAAGTGCAGTTGATCATGTTCATCTACATCTTCAAGTCCAGTTATTTTCTTGTCATCAAATGACACATGAATTGATTCCATAATTACCTTGGTTCTCAAATTATAAACTCTGAATGCCTTAGTTGACAGCGGATAGCCAACAAAAATTCTTCATCAGCTTTTAACTCAAATTTAGTCAACTATTCAGAATGAGTTTTTAACACAAAGCATTTGCATCCAAAAATATGAAAATATTTTAGGTTAGGCTTCTTTTCTGTAACACCCCCAGATCCGGGGTCCGGGGTTCTATCCACAATACTTGAACTTACTTCAACATACAATAAATTACATCTTTATGACCCAACACAACAATATAAAACACACCCGTTATAGTCCCAGAGATGAAATCAGAGTAACAACCAAATTTTATTAAACACATTATGAGTTCTTACAATTCAAAAGAATTTCAATATGAATACATACTCTTTGCCATCCATTTGCATAAGTCATACTAGACCATATACTTGGTACTGAAAGAATAAATCTATCCTACCAATAGCTTTCTCTTCGGCTCTGGTAGTCTCATTGTCCTCGCCAGCGTCGAGTGCGCCTTGTGCGAGTCATCTGGTCTAGCTGTTGTTGTGATATAATAATAAAGCAAGGGTGAGCAATAGCCCACCAACAATAATATATAACTGAATGATAATATATAACAGTTCAAAAGTATCTTTCAAACCATATGCCATGCATTTACGGGAATAATGCCAGAATAACATGAACGATGAAGTTACGAGGTAGCTCAAAATGCATATATAGGTGGGAATATCTGCTATGTCAAAGATAAGCCAGATATTATCATTTATCATATAAAGAGGAACTTGCAAGGAAAATATTACAATTCCAGTTATTAACATTTTTCGAAGTCCTACAACCTGAAAGAAGTCTCTTCGATACGTGTTGCGGAAGACACCGTCAACCTGAAAGAAGTCTCTTCGATACGTGTTGCAGGGAATTCCCAATTTGGGAGATGAACCAATACTGGAGTTATCACGCGCCAGCTGTCCCACTCCCTTATGATCAATCGGGGATGGTACAGCCCAATATAGTTTACTACCGGTAGAAGGAAGAACTGACGGCTCCACTTATCGATTGCCTTTAATAGTAACTCCCTGGCCAATGGTTAGGCCTTGTGATGGACCGCGCGACTCGGCCTCTTACACACGACTCCTAGTTCGAATAAATCCACAGCATTAAAACGTAGAGTTTGTCCTCCCTTCCCCAAGTGAAATACTTGTTGATAAGACTCCACAAAGTAGTCGTATCTAGTTGGAAAGGAAAATTTACCAACATTTCCCAAGCTTTTTCTTGTTAATGGATATCAACTTGTTCCAACAATCTTACCCCTCGAATGATGAGAAGGTACACACAGACTTAATGAGTCCATAGCAACCAAGTTGCGAGTGAAAAGGATAAATTATGACCGGGAAGTCAACAAGATAAATAACCTCTCTCAAGTAAGGTTCCCTTATAATTTAAGAGATAGATTCGAGTGAAGAATGGAATCTTGAGGACCTTTCTTAATATAATATTAATCGTATGACTCCGAAGAATTTTCAGAATGATCGAAGGTCGAAGATAATATTTGAAGAAGAATAAACAACATTGAAGTTGTTTCCAAGTATTGAATAAATATTTATAGGATATTTATTGAGTCGGAAGTATTTAATGAATGAAAGAATATTTTATATAATATCTGGAGGTGAAAGATAATCTCCAAATAATATAAATCATTTTTAAAAGAATTTAAAAGAATTAAATAAATATTCCAAGAATATTTATTAACTCAATAATAATTACGGAATATTATTAAATCATAATGTTGCTCCTAAGTAATCCTCGAATGAATGTATAGAATTATTTACTAAATAAATCCCTCCTTAAATGAATATTCAAAATAATATTCATTAAGTAATTAAACTCCAATAATTATTTAAAATAATATTCAATAAATAAGTCAAACCTTAAATGAATATTTGAAAAATAATATTCATTTAATAAATAATATTCTAAATGAGTATCCAAATAATATTCATTGAGTAATCAAAACTTGTAAAGGAATAATCGAAATAATATTCCTTAAGTAAATAGAACTTTCAATGAATATTTAAAATAATATTCATCAAGTACATAAGACCTTAAATAAATATTCGAAAGTGATATTCATTTAATAAATAAAATTCCAATGAATATCAAAATAATATTCATTAAATAATAACCTAATGAATATTCGAAACTAACATTCACTTAATATCTCTCGACTGAGATAATACTCGAATAACATTCCTCGAAATATTTCCAAGTAATTGATACTTTATGGAAATATAAATAACGTTTAATAATAACATTCCTTAAAATAAATAATAATCTGCCGTTGGAATCCCTCCGGGTTTCCACGACTATCTATATCTCAAAATACCGACTCTCGGTCTATACTTAAGAGTGAATATCATATGCCCTTCGCTAAGGGTCTTATCAAAACAATCCGGCTTATAACTGATAATTCGTATCTAGTCTATAAGTCAATATCAATTCAGGGAACATGTATCATAATATAATTTGACAATAGGCATGCATGCTATGGCATATGTAAAATGGCAATAACATATATATATTATCACAACAACATGTTCAAAGTTTTGAACACTTGCCTGGTAATCAGGTGTGGGTGGAGATAGCGTGTCCTGGGTCTGCTCGATGATCTATAAACAATCAGAACATTCGAGATTAACCACTTAACACGTTTTAAAAGTCTAAGTATAACTTCACTTAAATTGAAACACGTTTTCGAATTATCTCGTTATACACCTTTTAGTGTAACTCTTTTTATTACTGATACGATCCGACATTTGTTCGTTATTACGACATGTCATCATACCCACGCCCGGCATATACTTAAGTCGTATAAGTTCTAAAGTCGATCGATTACGAACCGAGATTATACCTCGGGTTTTATCGTTCGTTTTCTAAGTGTTTTACCAAAGTTATAACCAAGCAGGTTTTTAGGGGTTCGTTCGCGTTTAACTTCGATTCCAACATTTTTATAAAATCGGAAAACGATCCGTTTGATATGTCGTTTTCTTTCATACCTTCCTTATGACCCCTAGTATTTATTTACCAAGATTCGCCACTGAGTAACATGCTTTACGAGGGTTCAATTGAAGTTACGAACTTTTACTTATGGTTCCGAACCAATTTTAGTAATTTGATCATAACTCTTAAACCGTAAGTCGGAATGTTTCGATTCTCGTGCCAAAACAATCTATGGCCCGAGATATACAAGGACCAGTCATAATATTATCAAGGTTAGGAAATTATATTTACTGTCATGCTCGGTTTCTAAGTGTTAACAAAAATTCGGCATTACGACGGCTATAAATCGGACGTTCCAAAAATCATAACAACACAACCAAGCCACACCGGGCAAACCAAACATCTTACATTCATGATATACACCTCATAAGTCCAGAAACATCTCAAATCATCCTTTTAATCATTATATGGCTAAATCAACTAAATCAACTACATAATCATGCTTATATGCTTAAAACCACATCATCATCAAAACTAATCCAATAATCACAAAAACTCAAAATAAGTTCTAGGGTTTCTTAAGAGTTATACCTTCCCTGGAGTATCCTAATACATTATTAAGCCTTGGTTTGTCCTTGTATAGCCTTAGGATTGCTTAGATCATCCAAACAAAACAAGAAATCAAAGTTAGTTCATGAAGGTTATTATTCATCAGTTCAAAGATCTGCAAAAACGAGGCCCTTACCATGATTTTCTGGACAAGGCTTCTAAAGGAGAGTTGTAGAGCATCTAACCAAATTTCTAACAAGCTAAAGAACACCAAATTCCATTGAGTAATGACGGAGATATGGCTGTTTGAAAATCGTTACAGAAAACTGTCAAGAACAGGCAGTTTGGTTTCTTCAATTTGGGAAAGGTATTTGACTAGGCTACACTCATTATATTTCCATGAAATTTGGAGAGAATATTTCCAATGGAGTGGAGAGGCATTGGTTAAATTTTGGTGATTTTATCATGGCTAGAAATGGAGATATGAATTTTCTTCTCATGAGTGTTCTTGTTGGGCAGTTTGTACAAATGGAGAGAAATGAAGTTTGCTTGATCTTGCTCTTGACAATAATGCATAAAGTGATGGTAATTGGATAATATCTCATCCAAAACTACTTTAATAAAGTGATGATGCAAGGGATGATGAAATTGGGTGGACAAGTGTTGAAGATTTGGTGGTGTTAAGGCTAACCAAGTGTTTGCTTGCTAAGTACTAGTTTAATCCCTAAGTGTGCTAGTTACTTGAGTCACCACTTGGTTACTAGATATTTTCTAGTGGCTTATGCATGACTCTTGCTTCCTCTGCTTGTTTCTTTTGTCCGATTATTGCTCGTTTCGATTGATCGTTCGTAGGAATATTTCACGGATTTCTAATTAGGGTTTACCGGGAATCTTCTTAATATTAATACTATCATTCTCCATCTTTCTTACTAACTCTCGAATTTATATTCCTTAAATCCCTTCGTTAAATTCTTAAGTCTATCAGTGTCCAGGGAACCCTCGTAGAAAATAAAAGTGCGGTTTTTCAGAATCCGACAGCTTTTACATACACTTATTTTCCTCCTGGATCACTAATACAAACTCGGAAATCCGTTCCGAATACTTCTATATAGTGTCGTCTCATAATATTCTTACTTCCACCAAAAACACTATTAATTCTTTATTCTTCCTTTATTCTCTTAGGGTCGTACAATTGTCCCTGATCTCTTTCGATCGTTCCTTAACCTTTTTACGGACCCACTGGACCAATAACAGATATCGATTTGGATGACATAAGAATAATCTTCTCCTTTAGAATTATTAAATCTCAATTCCCTAGGAGATAGATAATTCTTATCTAAAGTGTCAACCAATAGTATTCTTCATGGCATATAAACATTTGAATCAAAATCTATTCCTTTCATTCATTATCTCGATCGTTACATCGTAGTCGTAATCACTATTCGCCATTACCTCGGTACATAATAAAAAGTTTTAATTATATCCAAAATTTGGGGTTCTTACAGTCTCCCCTCCTTAAAAGGATTCCGTCCCGGAATCAGGTATGAAGCAAAGAGTCGGTTGTCTGTCGTTCACTTTTTAGCTTCCCGGTCAATTTTTAGTCGTTCTACCCTTTCTCCGCACATCTACTGGTGCTACTATACGTACTTTATCCTTTTCCATCTACTTTGCTACTTTTCGTACAACACACTATCCGGGTTATGCTCTTACTCAGTCTTATCCTTATTGATACCTGCAGTGGCTTTTGTATCACAATCGTGCTGCGAATTCGGAGATAACCTCGCTCGCACTGTGTATTTCCTGATCGCTTTAATCTTCGCAATCTCGATCAATATAGAGAAGTGGAAAGATTTATTGAGAGATCACTATGATCAATGAACATTTGTTATATTGCATAGTTAGTACAGAAGGGGGCCAGCCTTTAGTACTTGACAAGCAATTAAACAATTTATGGTATTCCATATAGACTTCTATCATATAGACAGATAGTCATGTAGCAGTACCTCCCCTCCTTAAAGGGTTGTTCTTCTCAATTCATAAAGAAGATGAATAAAAGAGAAAAAAAGAAAAGAATTCTAAAGGATTATAGAAAGCTTTCATGATTGTAAAATATCATACTCAGAATTTACCTCTGAACTATAGAGGTTCATCAAAGAAGAAATTAATCATAATTATATCCAATACTATTTGATCTCAATCTCATGTGTCAACAGCTTTACATGCTCCATCAGAGTTAATGCAATTTCATCAGAGTTAATGCAATTTCATTCTTCTTTGCTAGAAA
Organism: Saposhnikovia divaricata; assembly: GCA_036435485.1. Taxonomy (NCBI): domain Eukaryota; kingdom Viridiplantae; phylum Streptophyta; class Magnoliopsida; order Apiales; family Apiaceae; genus Saposhnikovia; species Saposhnikovia divaricata. The sequence goes on along the minus strand of CM071596.1, from coordinate 48,989,844 downwards.
ATACACCCAAGTGTATCTGGTGTGTTCATCAACAATGACTAAAGCATATTTCTTTCTTCCAATAGACAAGACATTCACTGGTCCAAACAGATCAACATGTAGAAGATGATAAGGATCAACAATTGAAGATTTAGACTTGCTTTTGAAAGATGACTTCCTTTGTTTTTCTTTTTGACAGGAATCACACAGGCCATCAACATTTAATAAAGACTTTGGGAGTCCCCTTACAAGATCCTTTCTTATCAACTCATTGATGTTGTTCAGATTCAAATGAGAGAGTTTCTTATGCCACTTCCAACTCTCTTCATTAGACATTCTTGTTGATAGGCACACAGCTTTTCCATCAGAGTTTGTCAACAAACTTGCTTCATAGATATTATTGCGCCTGTGTCAAACTAGAACAACTTTCCCTGTAGATTTACTTATAACTTCACAGTATTCAGGTTGAAAATCTACATGATAACCTCAGTCACAGATTTGACTCACAGATAGCAGATCATGCTTGAGTCCTGGAACCAGAGCTACATCTGTGATGATGACATTTCCAAGATTGATATTGTCATATCCCAGAGTACGTCCTACGTTGCCATCTCCATAGGAAACTTTTGGGCCAGCCTTCTCCTCATACTCTGATAGCAGGGCTTTATTTCCAGTCATATGTCCTGAACATCCACTATCCACGACTAGGGTACTCTCCCTGATGCCCTGCAATCACAAACATTCACTGAAGGTCAGATTTAAGGATCCAGACTTGCTTGGATCCTTTGGCTTTCTTAACTTTGTCAGCTTTAGCAGCGGAATCCTTATTATCAGAGTTTAAGCTAACATTTTCAGAGGTTACACTTGCAGAATTAACCTTAACCCATTTCAAATTGGGCTTCAGTTCATAATAATTATGAAAAATAGCATGATAATCCTTGCAAGTATAAATAGAATGCCAAGTACTTCCACAATGTTTGCATAAAGTCTGTGGTATAGTTTTAACATAATCATTCTTTACTCCAGACTTGGAGGGTAAAGAATTAATGTCTTTATTTTTCCTGCAGAAACTAGCAAGATGATTAGTACTACCACAGTTATGACATGTCTTCCTTGGAGCATAAGTAGCAAGCATTTGATTATAACCTTTAGTAATGCCTACTTTACCATTTCTATTCTTCCTGGACACTTTCTGTTTCTTAACAGATTTTAACTCCTTAAGCTTTTGTTTGAGTTGTTTATCTGTCATTGAACCAATATTAATCTATTTAATACAAGTTTTTACTGATTCTTCCTTAACAGCTTCTTTTTCAACTTCAGACTTAGGTTCACTTGTGCCAGTAACAAATTTTCTAGATGGAAGATGTTTTCTAATTTTGACTTCTTTTTGAAACCTAAGTTCATCTTCCTCACAATAACCTAAACCAACTGTGTCTGATTGAAAAACCTCATGAGTGTCTTTTCCAGAATCAGTCCAAGTCTTAATTATGTGATTTGCTTTCTCCAATTCAGATTCTAGTTGCCTATATCTTCCAAGCAACTCATGTTCTAGATAAACAGCATCATCTCTTTCTTTCTGAACTTGTTGCATGTTGACAAGTTTCTCTTCAACAAATTTATTTCTTTCTTTAAGTTCAGAATTCTCAGATTTGATTCTCTCATTCTCTAAAGTCTGATCCCTATAACTGATATGTAAGGCCTTAAGATAAATTCTCAATTCAGATATATTATCACTATTATAAGCATAGGTAGTTAGGGGTACCTTGTTTTTAGAATCTTCAGATTCATTCTCATTAGAAGCCATGAGAGCATAGTTAACATCCTCATTTGAGTCTGAAGTGTCTGCCCAGTCTCTGCCTTTTGTGAAGAGTGCTTTTTCAGTTTTACCCTTCTTGCACTCAGGAGCATAGTGACCCATCTCCTTACACTTGTAGCATTGAATCTCAAACTTGTCTTTCTTCCCAGATTTGGTATCCTTTCTCTCAGACTTTCTGAAACTCTTTCTGTCAGAATTTGAATCTTTCTTAGAGAACCTTTTTCCCTTCTTGAAGTTCTTGAAACCCATCTTCTTGAAGGTCTTCACCATCAAAGCAGCCATTTGCATCATTTCTTCGTCATCATCCTCAGAGTCAGATGATTCATCATTGTTTGAGTCAACATCAGAATTTGATGACTCACTTTCAGAATGTATGACCAAAGCTTTTCCCTTAGCTTTCTTCCTTGATGCTTCCTTCTTTTAGGGTTTTTCTTCAACCTTAAGAGCAACAGACTTTGTCTTCTTGCTTGATCTCCTGTTTCTCTGTTCTATTTCCAATTCATGAGTTTTGAGCAACCCATAGATTTCATCAATCTCAGTATCAGCAAGATCATAATTATCTCTTATAGTGGTTGTCTTTACATCCCACTTTTTAGGTAGAGCAAGAAGAAATTTGAGATTTAAATCTTCTGGATCATATTCTTTATTGACCAGTGACAAATCATTGAGTAATTTACAGAATCTGTCAAATGTTTCTGTCATGGTTTCTTCAGATTTAGCCTCAAAATGTTCACACTCCTGTGTGAGTATGTTCCTTCTGTTCTTCTTGATAGCAACAGTTCCTTGACATCTAACTTCAGGGGCATCCCAAATTTCTTTGGCATTTGTGCAATTAATCACTTTGTTAGACATAACATTGTCTAAGGCACTATGAAGTAGATGTCTAACCTTTGCATCCTTAGCAATAGATGAAATATCCTCAGGAGTCAGATCTTTCTTTTCCTTTGGAACTAATTTAGCTGCTTGACCAGCAGTAACAACAGATAACTTTGTAGGCTTATGAGGACCTTCATAAATTCTGTCAAGATATTCTGGATCTGTATCCTCCAGAAACATGGTCATCTGCACCTTCCAAACTGAATAATCTGCCGGCCTGAGAATAGGAACCCTAATTGTCTCATAACGACTCACAGTAGTAGGTTGAGCCTTCTCAATACTAGAACTAGATCTGATGGAGGAGGTATTTCTGCCATTGATTATAGTTGTGTGTGGATCTTAAACTGTATAGAGTAACAGATCTGCTCTGATACCAATTGTTAGGCCGAATACACAAATATAATCAAGTTTGTATGAGAGAATAACAATTAACACACGTTTAAATAATCAAAAACTGTATGGAATTAATAACTCCTCTCTCAGTGATGTAAAATATCACAGAGAGCTGCTTAGGTTACAATGAAATGATAATACGTTTTTCGATACCCTTCTAGGGTTAACCTAACTGTATTTATAAAAATATACAGCTACAGTACATTCGATAATTGATACTCCTATAAATCAGCTATACAAATGTTATCAATTATGATTGCTACGCGTCTTCTTATTCAACACGATGTCTTCGATAGCTATCTAATCTTCAAAGATATCGCCTCCATAATTATCTTCAATTATTCTTCAAAGTTTGATGATGACCAGTAGACGCTCCCTCCTGACAGAGTTTAGCAAACTCTGTCGAGTTTCCATCTGTCAGAGTTTAATTAAACTCTGACCGCTTCCAACTTCCAGTTAAACTCTGATGAACCTCTGTAACACTTAAACACTGAAATTACTCACATCAATTATATTTAACACAATAAATAAAGAAGGAATGGTTAAATTTCAAACCTTTTGTGCCAAGTTTTCCAAGTGCTTCTACTTCTCAAACGGACAAAGATCTCCTAATTCTTGTTCATATGATTAAGTGTTTCTGTACCAAGATCACTAACAAAAATATATAAAATCCAAAGCAAAGAACAATCAATGGTTACTAATAATCTTTAATTATTCCTAAAATCATAACAAATCATAAATTTAAAAATAAAACGGACAAAACAAATGTTAAATTAGAAAATTCAAACCTTAAAAACCAACAAAAAAAAACAACATGAAAATCGTAAAAAATCAGTGGAGCACACACATAGCCATGTACATTGAAAATTAAACAAAATAAGAATGAATAAAAAAAACTAAAAAGTATAGGCATAGACGAAGACAAAAACAAACGGAAGCAAGAAAAAGAGTTACAAACATGGTGATAAAATTTGATCATTAGAAGCAATGATTTTATATATAGAAGAATATAAAATTTCTTTTTTATTTCGAATATGTAAATTTTTTTTTCTACCATACAATTTCAAAAATCTTTTATATTTCGAAGATGTTAATGTTAAAAATGGAAGTTCTGAAAAATAAAATTTCTTTTCTATTTTGAATTTATAAATTTGACTTCTTCGTACCTATAAATTCGAAAAGCTTTTCTATTTCGAAGATGTTAATATTAATGTTAAAAAAGGAAGTTATGATTTCTTTTTTAAATAATTGGGCCTAAAGAAAGAAGTTTTAATTTTAATTATTTAAAGTAGAAGAGTTCTAGAAAAATAGATAAATAGGATTCGAGATGAATTTTCCCTTATATAATAGATAAAGATAAAGATAAGGATAAAAATGAAGATAAAGACTCTTTGATTGAATTTCAAGGAAAATTACCTCGGAGATAAAGAATTTCTCAAAAATAAGTATGTCTAGGATAATGAATTGCACGGTCAATATGCAAAAAAAAGAAAAGAATATCATATGCAGTGAATATAGTTATACTATCAAACAAAAACTAAGTTAATGACGGACTAATGAATATACAATAGGCTCTCACCCGCCAGGCCATCACACATGAACTCTTTTATGTTAATAATAGCTTCGTTTTGAATTAGAGAAGGGATCGTCTGCAATAGTTTCGAATGTGTTGTGAATTGTGGTCGACGCATTATGTTATAGATATTATACAGAAATAGCACTTTGATTATTAGAAGTAATGATTGTATATATATATAAAAATATAATTTTTTTTTCTATTTCGAATATATAAATAAGAATAATTTTTTTTTATTTCGAATATATAATTTTTTCTTCCCAACAAATTCGAAAACCTTTTCTATTTCGAATATGTAATTTAAATTCTTTTTCCCTACAAATTCGAGAACCTTTTCTATTTCAAAGATGTTTATGTTAATGTTTATATTAATGTTAAAAAAGGAAGTTTTGATTTCTTTTCTAAAAAGTAGGACCTAAAGAAGGAAGTTTTGATTTTATTATTTAAAATAGAGGAGCTCTAGAAAAATAGATAAATATGAATCGAGCGATTCTAGAGCTCCACCAAACTCTCGGGAAATTTCCTTTATATATATAATAGATAGTAGATAGATTAATAATAATAATAATAGATGGATGCCTGAAGTCTAGAGTCTGGACGGCGCCACAGTGAACATCTCTCATTGCAGTTGTACCATTTGCATAAGCTGAAACTTAGCTTTGATTGATTCTGTTTCCAATTTTTCTTTAAAGTATTTAGCCTTTAAAATGAGATGTTTTTCGAGTTTCCAATTTTTCTTTAAAGTCTTTAGCCTTTAAAATGAGCTGTTTTTTGAGTTTGGATTGTATATTTTAAACATTATAGTATCATTCTTTGTATGGAAAGTAAAATATTTTTTAAATTAAATATGTTTTGTTTATTTAATTTGCAATATTTTTTCTCATTTTTATTTTATCCGATTTTGTAATCGAAATCGAATCTTTACAATCGAACCGATACTTAAAATAGAAACAGATGATTGCGGTTACGATTTTTGATTTTTAACATTGAAAATATATGATTTCAATTTTATCTAAAACTTGAATCGAACCAACACACGCTCTCCTAACGTGTAATACATTTTGAACTTGCTCCTTAAACTCTTACTCTCTTAGACGGAAAAAAGTTTACAATTTCATAATTTCATCTTCAATAACTTTTTTATACTTATTACTTATCTACTTTTATATTATTGAAAGTAATTTGATTTTGTAAAAATGTAAAAAGAAGGATGATGAGAGATATTATCTTATGAATTTATGATAAATATTGGTTGGAAGTGGAAAAGAGCTTTTATACATGAGGAAATAGATGATATTTTAGTGATCTTATTGTTTCCCAACAATACGAGGGGACGGGGGTTGAATACAATATGAATAATCTTTTTTACTCTTTTCTCAAGAACAATATGTGAGAACAAATTTAAACAATAAGTGTATTGTAAAAAATGAAGACTCGATAAAATTTAAAATTTCAGGTGAGTTTGTATGATCCATCCGAGATATATATTCAAAAAATGACGTGTGATATTTTATCAAATACACAGCTGCAGTTTCAGTAGTTTGCTTCTTACAAGAAATCCTAACAATTCTAAGCATAGATACTTGTGTTTCTTACTAAAAAAGATACTGCTACACTTGGTTATGTAGCCAAGTTTACAATGCCTTTTAGAGACAAATTATTCCTATTGTCTATGTCCAGTAAGCATGTTACTTCACTCCTTGTCTTCATATGAGTCAAGCTAGATAGTTATCTTTGACAGATTTCTCTTTGAAAATACAATCCAATTTACTTATATATTAAAGGAATGTTTCTTCTTATTCGAGCTATCCAAAATCTGGCTTCAATGTACTTTGAGATTCCATTAACCCATGTAATTTGTTAGTCTTGTCAAGTCACTATCAACTGCTAAGATTGAGTAAAGATATTATCCATTGATGTAGTACCCTTGACATCCGCTGAAGGTTGATTGTCTTGATATCCGTTGAAGAGCCTTATCCATTGAGATACCACTTTCACTTTTTCAGAATTACACAGACTATTTGCAATTAGCAAGCCGATTCTGTATAAACAATGGTAGTCAACATGGCTTATAAAAACCTATCACATATACTCTTAACTAGTAACTTGAATTCTTTTTTACATGTTACAAAATAACTTATCCCGTTGATAAGTTACCTCTTCAACAGATGCTGTAAAACATGCCATCCGTTGAAATGCTACAGAAAATTACTTATACAAAATATGTTTAAGTGTTTTGAGTTATCATCAAGAATAACATAATTCCTAACAATCTCCTCTAATAGAATTGCAGACATATATTAAAAGCTTGATGATAACAAAACATTTCTTATGAATTTACAAAAATTTAAAGCAAACATACTAATTTGTATTGAGCTACAAAATTATGAAAAATATAACTAAGTACAAAGATGAGTTTGAAAAATGATACTCCTATGGTTTTGATGATCACATTCAGCAAGCTGATTGCTTGTAGTTTGATATAAAACATCATGTTATTTCTATATTGTACTAACTTGGTTTTGCAGGGAAAATTAACCTACTGATTATTTATTCAGAACATACAAACAACAAGCCATTTGGTGCTACAACAGAAACAGTTTGGCAAGCCAGTTGCACACAGTCAGTTCACAAACAACAAGCCATTTCCAACTGTCAGTTCACAAACAGCAAGCTGACATGGTCTCACCGGAAGCTGTTCTCAGTCAAATTTGATCTCGAAGATTTCTTGAAGATTGCTTAAAGATATCAGAGATTGGCTAGGATTAAATATGTAAGGACTCTATTACATAATATATAGTATATATAATTAATAGAGCTCAAATCATTTTCGAAAATCTGTTCTTTATTTAGTGGGATTGTGATTTATCTATCCTTATTCTTTCAAAACAGATTTTACTCAATCTTTTACTTATCTAAACATTCCATAACAGCCCAGATTCGTTCATATCTTTTTATAGTTGTTGGAATTTATTTTTATCATATATATACTATCGTATATATATCAAAATGAGTTTGTTACAGATTTGAATTGTTTCAAACGTTTTAATCTCAAAACCTCTAACTAATATAGCTGTTGGAGAGTGTTTTATGCAATCAAATCTTTTTGACACATCAAATCTTCAACTAGCCGTTTGTGTGTTTTCATATATATTCACTTACAACATTTCTTGTAATTAACCCAAGAAAAACACAACCTACAAGTTTGAGACTTGCAAACACACGTTTTTATCATCTCTCTCAAACACCATACATATAAATTCTGAGCTTTATTGCTATATACACTTATATTATATAAGAGAGTTTATAGCTTGAGTTGTAATACTCGATTTCATTATTCTTGATTTGTACTGTTCGATGTGTATTGAATAGTTGATGTACAAGATTGGCTTAAGGGTTTGGGTAGGTCGAACTAGACTAGAGAAGGATACTTTGGAAGTATTGCTTAGAGAGTTAGTTCAGCACAGCAAACAGCAAGCCATTTGTAAGCAGGATTGGTAAGGATTAGTTGCTGGATATATTGGCTAGGGAACAAGGGTTTGGTGAACGTTGCTAGAGAAGTATACTTGGGAAGTATAGCTTAGAGAGCAGGTTCAGAAATAGGTGTTCATCAAGCCATTTGTCAGCAGCTGGGTTAAATGGGAGATATATTATTGTATCTTGTAATTGGCTTATTTCGTTGATCAATAATATATTCTCTTGCCTGGTTGGTAAGGGACCAGGACGTAGACCATAGGGGATTAGGGGTCGAACCTGGCTAAAAGTCTCTTGTGTTCTTTATCTTTCTGCACTATATTTTCTGCACTGTTCTGCATTCAGCTTACCATTTACATTCAGCGTACCATTTTTGTCTGCATAAATTGAAAACAGTAAGATGTTTCCAGTAATTATTAAAATTGGACTTAGTTAGCCATATACACCTATTCACCCCCCCTCTAGGTGTGCATTATCATTTGGTATCAGAACTTTGGTGTACTAACATTTCTGTAACAGGAAAGTACAGATCCTATGGTACCCGCTTATGCAGAAGGAGAATCATTAGACATGCCACCACTTCTCAATGGGATTGAAAATTATGACACTTGGAAACAGAGAATGAAGGTGCTTCTCAACAGAGATGATGCAATTGAATGGAGAGTTGTTAAAAAGGGTCCGTTCACTTTTTCGGACAAAGACGGCAAGCCAAAAGACGTGGACGATCTCTCGAAGTCGGAATTGATAAAATTAGGCTATAATGGAAGAGCAAAGTACACACTTATATGTGGTCTTTCAGAGTCAGATTTTGACAAGATATCTTCATGTAGCACTGCAAAAGACATATGTGATACCTTAAAAATGCATTATAAAGCTACAACAACAAAACAACCTGCTGATTTGAAAGATAAAAGGAAGTCAAAGGCTCAATTGACTTGGAATAATGAAAAAGCAATTTCTGGTGAAGTCCTAAGTGAAGAGATAAGAAACTCTGCATTTATTGGCATTGATGATATAGTTCAAGGAAACATGGAAGAAGTTCTTATAGATAGTGATGTGTCCGATTCAGAATCAGATTCTAGTGAGGTAAACTCTTTTCATTCCTGGAAATCTTCTGAAAATATTATTAAGGGATCACTAACAATGCAGGAATCAAAAAATGTAACCATTGAAGAACATATGGCACTAAAGGCTGAAATCAACAAGCTGTCTGAAAAGAATGCCTATCTATCCAAAATGGTTAAAGATTTATTGCCTAAAATGGAAGAATGGGATTCAACCTCATTAGGAAAAGCTACAGAAATCAAGGAGCTAAATACTAAGAATAGTCATTTAGAGGCTAATATCAAGTTACTCAAAAAGAGAAACAAGACCTTGATTGAAGAAATCAAATAGCTGAAATCAGATGTTAAAGTAAAAGATGAAGCATTGGAATCATACAAATTGAAAGAATCTAATCGTGCTGAATGTTCTAGAACAGCTGAAATGGCATCTCAGCAAGCTGAAACCATCAATCAGCAAGCTGAAACAATCACTATTTTGCAAAAAGAAGTCAAAGATCTCAAGCAGGGTATGGGAACTTTTGTTCAAGGAGAAGACACTCTAAAATCAATGATGAAAAAGGCAAATGTTCCCTTGGTCAGAGAAGGAGTTGGTTTGAACTTCAACAAAAATCAAAATGTACTCAAATATGAAGGAAGGAATGACATACCTTATAATTATGTTATGCCTTGGAAAACATGCAATAAATGTGGTGGAAAAGGTCATCTAGAAAGGAATTGTGTCGCTCAAATTAATCAGAAAAGGAAATCAGCATACCAGGATGGACCAGTCAGGCAACAATCAGCATACCAGAAAGCAAATGACAAAAGACAAACAGCTTACCATTATCAGTATGGTAGAAGACAAAGGACCAGTAATCAAGCACCAAAATTGATACAACACTGGATCAAGAAATCTGATCTACATGATCTTTATGTTCTATCAACAAACCATGGTGGATCCAACAAAATTTGGGAACTCTAGTAGTAAATATGTTATTTGTCCTCGGAAATTTCTTTGAATATGAGTATATTACTATTGTGGTACTAACGAGATTCCTCTAGTATATAGATGGGACAAATATATGTATATATATTACAATGCAGGAAATGGAAAAGGAGAATACTATTGTGACTGATTGGTGACATGGGATGAAGTCGCATTTATGATCCTTTGGAATGTGTATCGTCTAATCAGTAAGCTATTTTTCAATCCAGAAGAACAACTGTTTAAGGAATTATTGATCATTGATTAAGGGGGAGCTTTTAGCTCAATCACATATTGGTAACTTGGTTGATGATATGGAAATGCAAAAGTTTAAAGCCATTAGCTGAAGAAAGATTCTCGTCCATACGAAGAGAGCTTGGCATGTGTACTGTGTAATTAGCAAGCTGACAAGCACAGACTAGGTAACGTTGGCTTACCGTTTGTATCTGAACTGTTTATATGCCATTACCATGATTTGATTTTTAATTTCTCTATGCTTATTCCAGAACTGGACTAATGTTTCTTTTTGATGGATTAAGGGGGAGAAATTTAGGAGAACTTATTTGCTTGTTGGTCAAGATATTCGATTTGTCTATGATTAATTATGCTTGTTTATCTTATTCTTGATGGCAGGTAACTAAGTGAGATATGAGTTTGTTTTATATCAAAATTTTCTAATATGCAGGGATTTAGGGGGAGTAATTTTATTCTCCTAAATATTGTGTAATAATCAAAAAGGGGGAGATTGATACTCCAATGCTTTTGATGATCACATTCAACAAGCTGATTGCTTGTAGTTTGATATAAAACATCATGTTATTTCTTTATTGTACTAACTTGGTTTTGCAGGGAAAATTAGCCTACTGATTATTTATTCAGAACATACAAACAACAAGCCATTTGGTGCTACAACAGAAACAGTTTGGCAAGCCAGTTGCACACAGTCAATTCACAAACAACAAGCCATTTCCAACTGTCAGTTCACAAACAGCAAGCTGACATGGTCTCACCGGAAGCTGTTCTTAGTCAAATTTGATCTCGAAGATTTCTTGAAGATTGCTTAAAGATATCAGAGATAGGCTAGGATTAAATATGTAAGGACTCTATTACATAATATATAGTATATATAATTAAAAGAGCTCAAATCATTTTCGAAAATCTGTTCCTTATTTAGTGGGATTGTGATTTATCTTTCCTTATTCTTTCAAAACAGATTTTACTCAATCTTTTACTTATCTAAACATTCCATAACAGCCCAGATTCGTTTATATCTTTTTATAGCTGTTGGAATTTATTTTTATCATATATATACTATCGTATATATATCAAAATGAGTTTGTTAGAGATTTGAATTGTTTCAAACGTTTTAATCTCAAAACCTCTAACTAATATAGCTGTTGGAGAGTGTTTTCTGCAATCAAATCTTTTTGATACATCAAATCTTCAACTAGCTGTTTGTGTGTTTTCATATATATTCACTTACAACATTTCTTGTAAGTAACCCAAGAAAAACACAACCTACAAGTTTGAGACTTACAAACACACATTTTTATCATCTCTCTCAAACACCATACATATAAACTCTGAGCTTTATTGTTATATACACTTATATTATATAAGAGAGTTTAAAGCTTGAGTTGTAATACTCGATTTCATTATTCTTGATTTGTATTGTTCGATGTGTATTGAATAGTTGATGTACAAGATTGGCTTAAGGGTTTGGGTGGGTCGAACTAGACTAGAGAAGGATACTTTGGAAGTATTGCTTAGAGTGTTAGTTCAGCACAGCAAACATCAAGCCATTTGTAAGCAGGATTGGTAAGGATTAGTTGCTGGATATATTGGCTAGGGAACAAGGGTTTGGTGAACTTTGCTAGAGAAGTATACTTGGGAAGTATAGCTTAGAGAGCAGGTTTAGAAACAGGTGTTCAGCAAGCCATTTGTCAGCAGCTGGGTTAAAAGGGAGAAATATTATTGTATCTTGTAATTGGCTTATTTCGTTGATCAATAATATAATCTCTTGCCGGGTTGGTAAGGGACCAGGACGTAGACCATAGGGGAGTAGGGGCTGAACTTGGCTAAAAGTCTCTTGTGTTCTTTATCTTTCTGCACTTTATTTTCTGCATTGTTCTGCATTCAGCTTACCATTTACATTCAGCGTACCATTTGTGTCTGCATAAATTGAAAACATTAAGCTGTTTCCGGTATTTATTAAAATTGGACTTAGTTAGCCATATACACCTATTCACCCGCCTCTAGGTGTGCATTATCAAAAAAATACCCTGAAAAAAGGATGTTCCCTTGTCTTGACCTCTTAGTTTTCCCTTGTCTTTCATCATTTTTCTCAATTTGCTTTTGTAGAATTCTGTAGAACATTCCTTCTTCATGGTCATTTTTGTCTAGCTTGACTTGTAGAAATCTCAGATACTCAGTAATTGCCTTTGCTAGTTAATCTTCAAGTCTAAAACATCTTCTACATCCATCTTGATCTCTAAACTCCATCATCCAATAAGGTTCGAAGCTAGTGTACAGTCTTGCCAATGTGTGGGATGTTCAGTTTCTTGGGAAAGCCGTCTCTTGAATTCCAGCCACTCCTTATCTCATTGATCTTATTTAGAATTACATTCTTGGTTGTTGGAGTGTATCCACCAATTCCCTTCATACTTGACCAAATTTTGATAATAATGCTTGTTGAATCCCAACAATAACAACCAAAATTGTAGAAGGGGGGTTGAATACAATCTTGACCCATTTTCTTTCTTTTCGAATTACTTAGAGGCTAACAATTTTGATTGTAAGAACAAAGATATTATAACAAGTATATAAAAGAAAATGTAAAGGCACAATAGTATTTAAAAATTTTAGGTGGAGTTGTTTGTTCCACATGAGATATATATTTTGAAGATATACTCTATGAAGTGTTTCACAACTTCTATTTACAATGCTTTTGAAGAGTAAGAAAACCTAATAATTCTAAGTTACAATGCTCTGTGTTTTCTCAATCTCTTCTACTCACTATACTACTCATATAGATTATATATAATATATGAAGACAAACAGAATACATAAAATGGAAAATACATTTTTGGTATTGTTTGTCACACGCACAAACTTGAAAGTTCACCATTTCTGGAAATGTCTTGAAAGTCTTTGCTTCTGGATTTGGACAATTCCAAACATGCTTTAAGTCTGTGCATGTTGCTTTCTTCATAAGTTACTAAGTTCGTGTAGTGACTTAGCTTCCAAACCACGCGATACTTTATGCAAAGACACTGTTTGATTGAATCTTCATTCCTGGTACTGACAAGTCATTTCAGCTAAGATACGATAATATCTTACCAGTCAATAAGTCCTTGCACTTATCGAGCTATCCTTAAATCCTCAGATAAAAGAGTGTCTTTCCAGTCAATAAGCCTTTACGCTTATCGAGCTATCCTTGAATTCCTCAATTAAAAGAGTAATCCTTATTTTAGGTTGCTTCAACTCTTATTTTGATCTTCGAGATTGGGTAAACAGTGATTGATTTCACATTTCATTTGTAAAAATTTGACCCTTCAAATTTTTACACTTTGACCACCTACTCTATACATCCTTTGTGTCATTAATCACTGTTCATTAATCATGGGTGTGCAAAATGATTCTGGGCTTGTTCTTCATTTGATATGTTCTTTTAGAGAACTCGAGCACTACTCCTGCAATCAAGAGATCTCGAATGAATGTTTATTTGGACTTTCCCGAATTACCTTTTGAATCCAAAACCGAGTTCTCAAACTGATGTTTCTTGACTTCTTGAATGAATTATTTAGGACTTATAGAATTAATCATTTCCTGGAGTTCTTGAATAAGGTGGAGCCCTCTTTCTCTCCTTTTACTAAACTAAAAGAATAATCTGCCTTTCACTCTCATGCTCTCCTTTTGCATGCTCACAAGGCAGCCTCTCACTCATAGTGGTTGCACTCCCTTCCCTCAATCCTAAAAGTGTTTCTATAACTATAGATTCATCCACACTAGTAACAAACGGCTCAGTGAAATGAGCGAATTAAGTTAACTGAAACTCAGTTGTGGCCTAATTATCTTTCAACGAAGAGAGGCATATGTTGAAGCAATAGTTTTGAATATCAACGAATGATAGCTGTTAGGCACATCCATTGAGGATGAAACACTTATTCACAAATGAGCGATATCCATTGAGGAAGGCAAAGAAATAAGAGTTGAAATAGAAACTAATGTGGAATCTGTATAGATTGATGTAAGATTTGTTGGTCCAGATTCTACCAAAGATTCAAAAAGAATCAACCGTTGGTCTAACAAATCATCCAAAATATGATGACCAACAGTTTCAGAGTGGGGCACCTCCAACAGAGTTAGAGATGGAGAATCAGTGTAGGATGTTTGGATCATATCCACATTCATGGAGATTATTGGTGAGTTTGGTGTTTGCACTATTTTGATTTAAAGTGAGAGATTTTGAGGTTATGACTCCATATTTAATTGAGCCACATCAATCTAAATTTGTAAAGGCTCAATCACAAAATCTGTGATTTTAGGCAAATTAAGCAGTGTATGTACCCTATGAATCCCCAATAGTTTTGGGTTTCTTACTTCTACCAAAAGTTTTAACTGGTAATGTTTGGTCAATAGCGTCCCTAACCCTCTTGTGCAATGTTTCTGGTTAGGAATTCTTTTCAATAACAACACCCTGTTGAGAGGATGCTGCTAGGAGTGTGTGTATTTCCTTTTTAACACTAATAACCTTTTGGGAGAATGCAGTGTGGCTAGGTTGGGTTTCATGTACTCACCTCACTTTCTTTATTCTTAGGGCTTCTTTGATGTTCATCCCTTCCCTCATCACTTACATCCACCAAGACACTCCCCTAAGATTGTGTAGTTGTTTTTACAACAAGCATCTTTTGAGAGGCGCTTGAGGTGGTTTTCTTTGATTTGGATTTTGAGATTTTTGATTTGGCTACTTGGGTAGGAGGCTGTGGGGGACTTACATCAGCCTCCATTGTAACACTTGAAGGCAAAGAATGTGGTGATTGTGAAGAAGGTATGTTGAGTCCCAACAATATAACCTAGATTGTAGAATGGGGGTTGAATACATTCTAGTTAATTTTTCACTTTTTTTTCAAACTATGAAAATATTACTATACACAAGGATATAGATTTATGTGTGTATTCTTAGGCAAGAACAAGATGATAGCAAGTAAGTTTAGAGATAGTATATGGACACACAATCTTTAAAACTTTCAGGTGGACTTGAGTCGATCCACCTAAGGTACAAATTGAAGAAAATCTATGTTACAAAAACACATCTACGAATTACAAAGTTTAATACAAGAAACCTAAAGATTTATCTCAATAAGCTTGGTGTTTCTCGTTATCTCACCATGCTGCTCATGTAGTCTATTTATACTGCATGAAGACAAGCAGGCTACACAAAATGGAAATACATTTATGATATTGCTTGTCACACGCTCAAACTTGAAGGGTCACCCTTTCTGGAAATGTATTGAAAGTCTTCTTTTCTTGATTAGGACAGTTCCAACATGCTTCAAGTCCGTGCATGTTGCATTCTTCATAAGTTACTAAGTTCGAATGACTTAGCTTCCAAGCCCACATGATGCTTTATGCAAAAGGAGCTGTTTAATTTGAATCTTCATTCTTGAAAAGTTGCTTTAGCTAAAGATATGAACTTTTAGCAAGTTAATAAGCTTTTCTGCTTATTGAGCTATCCTTCAACTTCTCAGACAAACATAGTAATCCTTATGCACTTATCGAGTTATCCTTTGATGTAATATCTCGTTATTTTAGAATAATAATAATAATAAAAGAATAATAGAAAAAAAAATGAATAAAAAATTACTAAAAAGTTAGGTATTAAAATTGAAATTGAAGATATTAGTCTAAAATATAGATGAGATTCTAAAACTAGGATAATTAGTAAAATTGGAATTAGTTTTTAAAAGTATACTAGATTAATTCTTATTTAGAGCATTAATTTCTTTTTGTACAAGTTAGTTAATCAAAGATAAAATTTGTTATTATGGGAAAGAAGCGTGAGAAAATTTTAGAAGATTGATATCATAAATAGGATATTTTATTTTAAGAATTACTTGGGGAGGTTGTAAAATTATTAGGATCAATTTTTAGAATTACCTTATTTAATTAGGGTTTGTAAGACATTATAAATACATCATATTCTCCTTCTCCATCTTTTATAACAAAATTCGTAGGTCTCCTTCACGCATAATTCAGCAGTTTTGTAAAATTCGTAGAAAATTCATCGTACGTTGGAATTCATTGATTCTGGACTTTTCGGAAAGATATTTTCATGCTCTACAACTTTCGTGTTTTGAGTTTTCCAAGTAAACATCGTTTAGAGGGTCAAAAAGGATAAATACAGATCTGATCAGAATTGTAATCCTGGAGTCTTTCAAGATTTTAGATGTTTTGCTTCTGAGGGGTTGCTACATGTGTTCTTATGTGATTATGTGAATTCTTAATTTACGTAATTGAGGTAAGTAACTATTCGTTGCTCCGTATTATTGTAAGTAACTATTCGTTGCTCCGTATTATTGTAAGTAACTATTCGTTGCTCCGTATTAATTTGAAACATGTTTTATATTATTTGATTACATGTTAGATATTTGTTTTAGTTATCGAAAATATGATATTGATATGTGATTGATAAGATAAGAACTTTGTTTTGATTCCCCAGTTTTAGTTGCGTATCGAATCATAGACTCCGGTCACTGGATAGTGTGGCATATAGAACTAGTTTACGCACGTTCCGGAACACATAGATACCTTGTTGAGTTTGACTTAACGAGGGACGTAAACTGGCCCCCATCGAACCATCGAATTTTAGAAGCCGTGTCACCGGCATAGTGTGACCGTAATTTAGAACTGTGGGAATTAAAAGAAGAATTTGATGTTAAGATTTATTTGTTCGATTCGGATTTAGATTATGTGAGTTATTGAAAATATGGTGTACATCGATTTGATACTTGTTATAGACTACATTTTGTGAATTTTTGTCGTAATTGTTATCGAGTATGTTGTGTAAAACTATGCGATAGATGTTATGTGCTACATGTGAAAATCGTGTTTTTGAAAAATATAAAAATATTATTTTGGGCAGTCAGACGATAGTTGCTTGCTGGGCTTCGTAGCTCATTCTTTTCATATTTCAGGTTCGGTGTACGATCGGGTTCGCTAGCATTGGAGTTCGAGGACTTTAGAATTGAGCTAGATTGACTTTTCGATAGATGTTAGCTGCGCTTTTGTAATAAGTACCTTTGTAATTGACGTTTGGTTTAATAAATTATAATTTATTTTAGTTTTCGATTTAGAATTAATAGTCCGAAAAGTCGGGCTGTTACAGTTGGTATCAAGAGCAGGCTGTCCTTCGGAGTGTATTAGGTATGGGATTAGTACATTCTCTAGGATGCGATCCTATAGACTATCGTTTAGGAGTAGACGTTTAGAATAGATGTGTCGCGGACTTTTGGAGTATAGGAGTTTGAGAATTTGGGGGCCAAATTCTTTTTAAGGAGGGTAGTATGTAATATCTCGTTATTTTAGAATAATAATAATAATAATAAAAGAATAATAGAAAAAAAAAATGAATAAAAAATTACTAAAAAGTTAGGTATTAAAATTGAAATTGAAGATATTAGTCTAAAATATAGATGAGATTCTAAAACTAGGATAATTAGTAAAATTGGAATTAGTTTTTAAAAGTATACTAGATTAATTCTTATTTAGAGCATTAATTTCTTTTTGTACAAGTTAGTTAATCAAAGATAAAATTTGTTATTATGGGAAAGAAGCGTGAGAAAATTTTAGAAGATTGATATCATAAATAGGATATTTTATTTTAAGAATTACTTGGGGAGGTTGTAAAATTATTAGGATCAATTTTTAGAATTACCTTATTTAATTAGGGTTTGTAAGACATTATAAATACATCATATTCTCTTTCTCCATCTTTTATAACAAAATTCGTAGGTCTCCTTCACGCATAATTCAGCAGTTTTGTAAAATTCGTAGAAAATTCATCGTACGTTGGAATTCATTGATTCTGGACTTTTCGGAAAGATATTTTCATGCTCTACAACTTTCGTGTTTTGAGTTTTCCAAGTAAACATCGTTTAGAGGGTCAAAAAGGATAAATACAGATCTGATCAGAATTGTAATCCTGGAGTCTTTTAAGATTTTAGATGTTTTGCTTCTGAGGGGTTGCTACATGTGTTCTTATGTGATTATGTGAATTCTTGATTTACGTAATTGAGGTAAGTAACTATTCGTTGCTCCGTATTATTGTAAGTAACTATTCGTTGCTCCGTATTATTGTAAGTAACTATTCGTTGCTCCGTATTAATTTGAAACATGTTTTATATTATTTGATTACATGTTAGATATTTGTTTTAGTTATCGAAAATATGATATTGATATGTGATTGATAAGATAAGAAATTTGTTTTGATTCCCCTGTTTTAGTTGCGTATCGAATCATAGACTCCGGTCACTGGATAGTGTGGCATATAGAACTAGTTTACGCACGTTCCGGAACACATAGATACCTTGTTGAGTTTGACTTAACGAGGGACGTAAACTGGCCCCCATCGAACCATCGAATTTTAGAAGCCGTGTCACCGGCATAGTGTGACCGTAATTTAGAACTGTGGGAATTAAAAGAAGAATTTGATGTTAAGATTTATTTGTTCGATTCGGATTTAGATTATGTGAGTTATTGAAAATATGGTGTACATCGATTTGATACTTGTTATAGACTATATTTTGTGAATTTTTGTCGTAATTGTTATCGAGTATGTTGTGTAAAACTATGCGATAGATGTTATGTGCTACATGTGAAAATCGTGTTTTTGAAAAATATAAAAATATTATTTTGGGCAGTCAGACGATAGTTGCTTGCTGGGCTTCGTAGCTCATTCTTTTCATATTTCAGGTTCGGTGTACGATCGGGTTCGCTAGCATTGGAGTTCGAGGACTTTAGAATTGAGCTAGATTGACTTTTCGATAGATGTTAGCTGCGCTTTTGTAATAAGTACCTTTGTAATTGACGTTTGGTTTGATAAATTATAATTTATTTTAGTTTTCGATTTAGAATTAATAGTCCGAAAAGTCGGGCTGTTACATTTGAGTTCTTCAGTTAAATGGTAATCATGTTGGAGGTTGCTTCCACTTTTATTCTTGCCTTCGAAACTGGATAAACAGTGATTGATTTCACATTTCATCTGTAAGAGTTTGAGCCTTCGAATATCTACAATTTGACTCCCTCTCGTTACATTCTTTGTGTAATTGACCCCTGCTTAAAAGTCATGGGTTGCAAAGTGATTATGTGTCTGGTTTTCATTTGATATGTTCCATTAGAGAACTCTGGTACCACTAATTCAATCAAGAGATCTCGAATGAGCACATTTTTGGACTTCTTGAATCCAGTGACTGAGTTCTCGAACTGATGTAGCTTGACTTCTCAAATGAATAAATTAGCACTTATTGAATTAGCCATTTAGTGGAGTTCTCGAATGACTTCTTGAATATGCTACTTTGTAGACTTCTCGAATCACTTGCTTGAGTTTTTTTTTAGCAAAACCTCTCCTTAGATTACTGATACTCGATTAAAGCATCTCATAGCTTGCTGTAGAAATAATTCTTTACCAATTGCAGAATTCCATTCACAAGATATAGCTTCAGTTGATCTGCATTTCAGTTGGCTTACTGATTTATTTATCAGTTTAGGTTCCTTGATTCTTTTCACCGCATCCGGTATTTGTTATCATCAGCTTTAAACATGTATATCTCAACAAGGTTGAGCAGAAGTAGTTAACTCTATGATCGGTAAGTAAACCAATTGCACTTCACAATTGAGATTCATTCTGATGAAGTCACTTAGAACCCTCTTCTCCTGAATCCAACAATTAAACTTGCTTTCCATGCTCAAAATTTCAATTGGATGCTCAGAAACATGGTTAGCACGCAATATCAAGAATCTAGAGAAATATATGTTCTTACTCCTATTTTCTTTCTTACCTAGTTTAGCAGCAATTTCATAAATGAAAAGTACACCAAAGTTAAAGTACTTAACATTCAAAAGCATGCACAACATGGTAAGCATAGAAGCTGTAATTGCATCAAAGTTACTAATTTTTCCAGAAAAGATCTTAATAGAAGCATCACAGAGATTGCTCCATTCTTTAATCATGCCTTTTCTAGCAATTTTTTCTAAGTTATCAGTATTTAGAGAATAACCTATAGAATTAAGCATGGTAACAATTTCAGCATTAGCGGGGTAAGTATTACACTTGTATTTAGGTAATTTAAAACATGCAGTAATTACATCATAATAAACAACATATTATTTACCCTTAACTAAGAAAGAAATTGTACCATTTAATACATCATACTCTGCTGAAATCCAAACTTCTTCAACCACTTCATGGTAGAGTGTTGGGGTTTCTAACATGACGTATGAGAGCTTGCAATTTTTGATGAAATCCATTATTTTGAGGTACTCCTATCCACATAAGCAACAAAATTTTTCTTCTCATAAATGAACCTACGTCCAGACATCATATTGACGATTGGTGCCATTTTTGCTGCAAGAAATTGAGAAAACTAGAAAGGGGTTTTGAGTTCTGAGAGAGAGAAAAGTATTTTGCCTTAGAGAATTCTGAGAATAAGATGAAAAATGAATTGGAGCAGTTGAAAATTCTTTTATACTTACCCAAAAAAAGTCAAGTAAAATCAATTAGTAAATAAAAGAAATTACATGATTGGTGCAAAAGTAACTGTTTAAAAAGAGTGATTAATACATAGCCTTTACTGCGCCAGATTGAATATATACATACAGATGTATATGTTTAATTCAAGGGATGAGTTAATGGTAATCGACGGTTGAGAATAAAAATTGTTTTACTCAATGGATAATAGAGTAAATCGCTTGAGATTCAAGTTCATCGCTGACTTGTATCCGTTGAAGTATAAAATAACTTGTATCCGTTGAAGTATAAAATACCTAGTAATGTGTTAGATTTTCAACGGACGTGGGCATCCGTTGAAAAGGTAATTTTGACTTAGACAAAATTTTCACCTTTTCTTAGAATCAAAATTCATGAGAAAATCATCACACATTTCTATCTACATTTAAACTGAGCAAATATCTTAAGATAAATTATGATTAATTTTGAATACCTAGCTCACTTACCAACCTTGTGAATGTGGATTCATCAGTGGCTTGATAAGGATATCTGCAAGCTATTTTTCACTTAGAACAAAATGAAGTTCCACTGTACCATTCATCACATGCTCTCTTATGAAGTGATACCTGATATCTATGTGCTTTGTTCTTGAGTGATGCACTGGATTCTCTGGAATTGAAATTGCAATAGTGTTCTCACATAAAAATGGAATTTTCTCAACTCTCAATCCATAATGAAGAAGTTGATTTCTCATCCATAGAAACTATGCACAAAAACTTCCAGCTCCAATATATTCAGCTTCTGCAGTTGAGGTTGAAAGTGAATTTTGCTTTTTACCGAACCATGAAACTAGCTTATTTCCTAGAAATTGGTAGGTTCCTGCTGTACTTTCTATGTCAATTTTACAAACTGTATAATCTGCATCTGAATAGCCAATTAGATCAAAATAAAATTCTCTAGGGTACCAAATGCCAAGGTTTGGTGTCCCTTTGAGATATCTGAAAATTCTTTTAATAGCAACTAAATGAGATTATCTAGGACCAGCTTGGAATCTAGCACATAAACATGTAGCAAACATAATATCAGGTCTACAAGATGTTAAATATAAGAGTGAGCCAACCATGACTCTATAACTTGAAATGTCCATTTTCTTTTCCTTAGTATTCCAATCAAGTTTAGTGGCTGTTGGCGTGGGTGTTTTTGCAGAAGAACAATCCATTAAGTCAAATTTCTTTAGAAAATCATAAACATATTTTGTTTGGCTTATAAAGATTCCATAATTCAGTTGTTTTACTTGTAAACCAAGGAAATAAGTTAGTTAACCCATGATACTCATCTCATATTCACTTTGCATAAGTTTGACAAATCTTTTGTAAAGTTTTTCATCAGTAGACCCAAAAATTATGTCATCTACATAATTTGAACAAGTATAGTAGAGCCATTAACATTTCTATGAAAGAGAGTTTCAACAGTACTTTTAGTGAAGTGATTCTCAAGAAGAAACTGTGAAAGAGTCTCCTACCAGGCTCTAGGTGCTTGATTCAAAACTAGGTGATTGATTTACATACACCTCATCTTCTAGTATATCATTCAAAAATGCACTCTTGACATCCATTTGATAGACTTTGAAATTGACATTAAGCAAAAATATTGAAATTTATTCAAAAACATCGATTTTTAACATTAAGAATTTGTGTATAAATAATATTGACAAAATTTTACTTTTTCTCATGAACAAAAACATATGGGGTGACCATCCCGATTACATGGAACTAATCAATCAAAAAAAGTTATATTCACACACGTTGTTCCATTATATTTATAAGTTTTGATTGTAAAGATTACATTCATATGTAATTAATGTTTTCACATTTATGATTTCTTTAAACTTTTTTAAAATTTTAGATATAATTAAAGTATTTTTTTCAACTAATAATTCACGTACATTGTATTAAAACAATGTTTTTCAAGAACTCATTAAATAGCTATCAGATTTTGTAAAATAAAAAAGTTAACATATAATATATTTAGTATTTAAGAATAAAAATTTATAAGTCATACTGCGAATAGCGGGCAAGTCAATAAAGCGACTGATTTGAAGAGGTTTAAGAGTGTTTTCGAGAATCACTTTAAGCATGTGTCCATAAATTTAAGTTTAATATTAATTACAAAAAGATTCTTATAAATGTACAAAAATAACAAATAAAGAAGGATTGGTGTCAAATCACTCTAAAAATCATTAAGCATGACCCATTATAGTCCACATTTTCATTTTACTGACAGGTTAAATTAATCACCCATTTAAATCTCTTATCACATTTTCATTCTGCTTCCTTTGATCATACAACCAAATTTACTAATAAGTCAAGTCAATCACATATCGCATCATGCCTCCAACGATCAGAGTACTTTCACAAGTGTTACTTTACTTATCCAAGGACAAATTTTGTAAATACTTATCAATATTTTTTTTCAAAATAATTTCTTAACATTGCAAAATACTGGATTATCCATATCTTTGAAAGTTTTATTTTTAAATATTAAAGGATTCAATTTGAACATAATTTCTTTCTACTAATTTCTTTTTAATGTTTAACATTCGAACTTCTTTACATTTTTTTTATAAATGAAAACAAAAAACACAACATAACAATTTTATATTACGTAACACACAATTTTCAATTTATCATATCAACTAATAAATAATAAATCTCAACAACTATTATTGTAAAATACATATATTTTAAAAATATTTTTATGTCGCGTAGAGCACGGCTTTGTTACCTAGTAATTTTAATTATAGAACAAATCCCTACAACACAATGTGTTGAGTATTGAATATACCAAAGAGAATACAGAGGGGGGGGTGAATTGATTCTCAAACTTTTCTTCTGATAAGTGTTTTAGGTGAAGGTTGTTTTAAGGGTTTGAATCTGGTTGTGTAACAAAGTGTGTGTTTGTGTTTAACAGATTATGTAAGTGCGGAATATAAACACAAGAACACGATCACTCACTTTAATCTAATATTGTATTAGATAAAGATTTGCTACAATCTGTGAATACAAATGTTAGTATTCTCAGCTTCTTTCTCAGAGAGATATTACTTGTAAAAACTATTGATCACTCTGTTTTGATACTTGCTAAAGAAGTAGGGTTGTTCACTTATATCATGTGAACAACTTGCTTACAACAAATAAGGTAGCAAACAAGTTTGCTTTCTAATGTGTCTATCCTATTTGAGTAAACATCCAAACTGCTATAGATTTGACTTCTTAGAACTCTGTTCAGATCAACTTCTTTAGCTCTTTGTCTCTTGTACTATCTCTCGAAGCTTCTTTGTAGGCTTTCCAACGTGCTTTACAGTATGTGGTCCATAAAGCGTCTTGGCTTGTTGCAGGTTTCTGACTTGTACAATTCTTCAGTATTTTGTCTCCAAGATTGCAGTCGAGAAGTAACTCTGTTGGTGATTCGAGAACTAGAATTGGCTTAATCGATAACACTGAGTTCTCGAATACTGTTGAGCTGACATATCGAATCACTTCTCGAATAAGTCTTTTCTCCAGGAATCCTTGAGATATCGAATAGAGTATTTTACTTATCAAATCCCTGAGATATCGAATAGAGCATTTTACTTATCGAATCCATGAGATATCGAATAGCTTCCTGAGCCACTGAGATATCGAATGGAACATTGACTTGTTGACTCCTAGAGAACTCGAATGATACTTTGACTTGTTGACTTTCTGAGTTCTCGAATAGAGTAGTAGACATATCGAATCTCTGAGATATCTAATGAGATATCGAACAGTGCATTCAGAGATATCGAATAATGTCTTTGTAGATATCGAATCCCTGACTTCTCTAAAGCTAGACTTCTCGAATAGATCAAAACACTTCTCGAATTTGTACTTAGGCAAATCTTCATTCTCCAAATTCCAACTGTGTTTATTTTGAAAGTCTTGGTCTTCAAGCTTAAGGCATGATCCTTGGAACTTCTTTCAAGCATTATTCTCTGACTTTAATTACAGTTACACAGGTAGAATTTGATGCCTATTACAAGTACTACAACAAGTAGAAACTCTACAACTAGAGGTTCCCTCAGTTAAGAGGTCATGTAGGTAATGCACAACATTACAGTCAATTAGGCTTGTTATTAGATGTATACAGGCATGCCTCTGTGACTAACACAATGTTATACATTAAAATCTCTATAAACTAATATAATTGGGGCTAGATTCTTTTATTAATTTAGCAAGATATTAGTTAATTGAATTATTAATTTAAAAAAAAATTTTGACGGATTAATTTTAAGCAATTGAATGAACATACAATTTTTGAAAACGATAATCATGAACTTCAGATCATAACTAATTGTAACAGCCCGATGATAAGTGCATATTTTTGCATATTTTTATTACCTATTTATTGCTAGAACTCGTATTTTAATAATTTATTTTGTTGCATTTCAGGAAATTCGTAAATAAATAAAGAGATGGCAAAATAAAGAAATAAAGAGCAAGGAAGGGAAAAAGAGGAAGAAAAAGGACTTCAATGAAAAGAGGAAAAAGAATTAGGAGCTTGGTGGAAAAGGAATCTTGGAGGACATGTGTAAGGTGGAGATCATCCTAACACACTACATAAGTGTAAGGCCAAGATCAACTCTTCAAAACTTAAGGGGGAAGGAAACAAATAGATGGCTAGGATTTCACCACCACACACCACAAATGTATGGTGGGGATTTACCCAACACCCCCCTTAACCCTAATTCCTATCCTATAAATACCCCCTCACCCCACTTGTATTTAGTAACTTAGATTTTAGGGTAGCTTTAATTTTTTGTATTTTTTTAGTTTCAAATCTTGTAAACACTTTTTTATTTTAATGCAATTTCATTTCCTTTAATTTCTTGTCTTGCTCTCTCGTTTATTTTTTTTTCTTGCTTCGTTATTTTCGTAAATCCATGTAGTGGATAAAGTAGCGAAATACTAACCACTATGGGTTGAAAGTAACGAATTTAATTTCTTGTTCATAGTTGTTAATTTTAATTTTGCCCCTTTAAAAATCTCAATTTTATTGTGGGCACTTTAATTTTAAATCATCCTTAGGTTAAATTTTAATTTTGTAATTAATTTTCTTTTTTTTTGTTGTATTTAATTTTCCAATATATATATATATATATATATATATATATATATATATATATATTAGATAAATACATTTTCAGTACGTGTTTATTCGTGTTTTTATTTGTCATAATTCGAAGCCTTAAGATCAATTGCTCTGTTTGTTTGTTTATTTACATTTCAGGAAACAAAAAAAACCCCATTTCCCCTGTTTAGCTCTTTTCTCTAGATTCAAAACATCAATCCCAAATCTCCTCTCTCTTTTCATTTTCTGCAAACCCAAACACCTCTCCATTTCTTCTTTTTATTCCAATTCATTAGCCCTTCTCCCTTTTCTTCTTCCTTTTTTTTGATGCAAACACCAACCCCTGTTTGTTTTTCTTTTCTCATTTTGTGTCTAATTTCCTGTCGAAAAATCCAAATTGCAGTTGGTTCAATTTGTGTAAATTGTTGTCGATTGTCTTGAGAATGTTTGCTTGTTTAAGATCGAGTTGCTGAGTTCCTGTGTTCGCGTTTTGGTTTCCCGGATTTTGTTTATTTGATGTTTAGTTCTAAGATCGAGTTGTTTAGTTCCTTTGTTTGTTTTGCTTTGAGTTGCTGTTTATCCCGGATTTGCTTTTCAGTTTTGAGCTGAGAT
Source organism: Saposhnikovia divaricata (assembly GCA_036435485.1). NCBI lineage: Eukaryota > Viridiplantae > Streptophyta > Magnoliopsida > Apiales > Apiaceae > Saposhnikovia > Saposhnikovia divaricata. Next base: position 48,963,216 of record CM071596.1, on the reverse strand, counting down.
TCACAGTCGGGTTTTGGTTGTTGATGCCTGCTATCGAGTCGTCGCGGAATTTCTTGTATTTGTTGAGTCCGTGGTTTAGTTGTGTTCTTTTTTTTTTTTTTTTGCTATTCCATTTCGATTTCGCTGAGTTGGTATTGGGTTACTGAGTGTTGATTTCGGTTTTGCTAGCTTGATTGTATTTACTTGGCTGCGAGTTTTAAATTTTTTGTAATGAGTTTAGAATTGCCGAGTCATGTTCGAGTCGACTCAGGACTGTTTTGTGCATTGTGTGTATTGTTTGAATCACTGTTTATCGAGTTTTTTTTGAGTTTTTAGAAGTTTTCGAATTCAAATAGCTGCTGAGTCGAGTTGAGTTTAGGTTTGAGTTCCTTTAAAAAAAAAGAGAATTTGGTTTAATTTGAATTTAGAATTTGTAGAATAATTTAGTTTGTTCTTTTTTTAATCACTTAGTTATAATTAGAATAATTTAATTCTCTTTTAAAAATAGTTTAAATTTCTTTTGGTAATTAAATAGTATAAAAAAATCCAAATTCTCAAAAATCAAACTTGTTCTAATTTGATTAATTAAAAATTAAGGTTTGCGAAAAAAATAAAATAGTCTCTGCGGAACGAATCTAAATTTACTAAAACGAGATTGTGTACTTGCAATTATTTTTAAATAAATATTTTTAGCACATCACCCGACTTTCGGACTATTAATTCTAAATCTAAAACTAAAAATGTATAAATTTTATTAATCCAAAAATTTATTACAAATATAATTATTACAAAAGCGCAACTATCGATGACAATCCAAAAGGCAATCTAATTCAATTCAAATCTTCTTGAACTCCAATGCTATCTCACTCGATCTTATACTGAGCCTAAAATTATAAGTTTTGAGCTATACAGCCCAACAAGTAACCAATCGATTCAAGTAGTAAGGCCCAACTAACACATATACACGTATTATACAAGATAATTAATACGATATAATACAATACACGAAACAATAACTTTCGATATTCTTATTCGATACGATACGATACCACATAACAATAATAACTTGAAACCCACAATTCTTACCGCGACCATACAACCCGGTGATAACGGTCCTAAATTTTTAGTTGACTCAGTCCTTATTCTTATTTTCGCAAACCATGACATTATTGCTTACTCATAACACATCATATACAATAATACATAACAATTCAAAATAGAATCACTTAGCCGAACTTTTAATAATCAAATATACATTAATAACACATAGTTTTGAAAATAATAGAAAAAACGATCAGAAACTTACCACGATATGAAAAAAAAACAAGAATCCAAAACATGTATGTATTTTGCCTGTTTGATCCTCTAAACAATGTTTTCTTAAAAAACGTAAAATACGAAAGTTGTAAATAACGAAAAGATCTTTCCAACAAGTCTAGAATCAACGAATTCCGATTTACGATGAATTTACTACAACTTTTACAAGATAGCTGATTTGGGTGTATTAAGGACTACGAATTTTGTAAATAAATATGAGGAAGAAGAATAATATGTTTATATAGTATTACCAAAACCCTAACTTTAAATCCATTAATTATCGGTATTTATTCATATTTTAGATCCATTATTCTATTTAAATTTTAAATCCTATTTATTATTTAATTTTAAATCCTATTTATTATTTTATTATTATTATTTTTATTATTTTGAAATTACGAAATATTACAATAATGACATGGATTATCATAATAAAATGTTAGTAGCCGGTTTAGATTGTATGGGATGTATGTTCAGAGGTCCTGAACTAAAAAACTTACAAATATTAGTTTTGACTTTTGAAAATAATGTTATACATAAGTTTATAAATGATACAACACCTTCTCTTTTATCAAGCCTAAGGATACATATTAGTATCAGTTCTATGAATATTAATGTAGGAGAAAATTGAATCCAGGAAACAATATAGCTTTACCACTCTACCGATATGATACCCAACACTTTTGAAATCTATTACATATTTCCTCCGTCCCAAATTTTTTATCCTGTTTGATTTTTAATGGTCAAATTGACCAAATTTTGATCATATATTACATATATAAAATATATAAAAATTATGATAAAATTTATATCATTAGAAAGTACATTAATATGTAATTTTCAGATTTTGTAAATTATAAAAGAATGATACGTAAATATTGGTCAAAGTTTGATCAATTTGATCACAAAAAGTTAAACAGGACAAAAGATTTGAAACAGAAAGAATATATATATATATATATATATATATATATATATATATATATATATATATATATATATATATATTCACGTATCAAAATACTTAGCTTTTTCTATGCATTTCAAAGCATCACATTGAACTTTTAGATATAACATGGAAGATTATGAATTGGTGTTAAGTAGGTTAAAACTTAACAAAAATCAAACAACTTTAAAATATTTTGTAAAATTGTAATAAATATTTTTATATTTAAAAAATTTTATTATATATATAAATATATATAAAGAATTTTTCTAAAATTTATAATTTTATTATCTTATCTTATTCAAATATTAATTGTGAATATGATTTTCGAATTTTAGCACATAATCCGTGCGAAATACGGGTAAAAATTGAACACGAGCCGAGATTAAAATATTAATGTTAATAAATAAATAAACAATATTTAATTATGTAATTATAGGGATCGAATATGAGGTGAAGTTAAAAAAATTAATGTAATAAATCTTGTACAAGTGTGTAGTTGCAAGGAATCCAACCCGGTGTGAAATTAAAGAAATTAAAGTAATTAAATATTGTATGATTATGTATTTGCATGGAATCGAATCCGGATTATATGGATCAAATCCGAGGTGAAGTTAAAAAATTTAAGTAAATTAATCTTGTACAATTATGTAGTTGCATGGAATCGAACCCGATGTAAAGGTAAAAAAATTAAAGTTGATAATTCTTGTTTAATTATGTAGTTGCTGGGAATCAAATCCGAATTTAATAATAATTAAATTCGATATTTTAATACTTTATTACTATTAAACGCTATTGAAACATAATTTCTCACATCAATCAATAAAGAGTACCAATACTAAGAGGTATAATTTGTAGTTTGGTTAATCCCATTTTTGGTTATCCTCTCATTTTTTGTTATCCCTCATTCATAACCGTTAGATCTTCAACCCAAATAGATCCTGACCGTTAAATACAATAATACTAAAAGTTGTTATATAAAGAGGTCTAAGGTTCGATTCCTGCCAATAACATATTAATTTCTATTTAATATTAAAATTTATAATATACAAAAATGTAAAGTTCAAATTCTTCCAATAACATATTAATATTTATAATATTATATTATATTATGAACAAATTATAAAAAATTAAAAGTAATATGTACTTTGCACGGGCACGAACATATTCTTAACACGTTTCTTATTTAAGCGTGGATTTTTAACATATGAATTAGAATATGATCAGTTTATGATAGAAACGATACAATCATCATCATCAGGTCTAACGAGAAGTGAGAAATTTTGATATTATTTTTTTAGGGGAGAAATGTGGATATCTTTATCAATATACCCGCATATTTATACTATTATATTAAAGTCGAAAAATTGAAAATTTGTCGGTTTAGTTTTCGGTTTGATTATCCTAATTATTAAAATAAATAATAATATTATTATATTACAAAAACAACAACTCAAAAATCTAATTACAAATGTTAAAATAATTATATTCCAATTAAAAATCGTCCACCTGCATTGGATTCTACTTGGACTCTTTCTTCTACTATGTCCCAACGATTCAATTACTCATCTTCTCCCAAGATTTCACTTCTAATAAAACACGTTACCTTTTAATTTAATACTAATATTACAGTAATTAATATATACCCAAAATATCACACTATATCTTTTAGTCATTATTTTTAATAATAATTTTTTTTATTACAAAAAAAACTCAAAAAGCTAATTACTAATGTTAACGTAATTATATTCCGATCAAAATTCCTCCACACCCATATTGAGCTTCTGCTTGGACTATTTCTCGTGCTATGCTCCAACAACTCAATTACCCATCTTCACCCAAGGTTTCACTTCTAATTAAAACACGTTACCGTTTAATTTAAAACTAATATAACAATAATTAATATATACCCAAAATATCACACCATATCTTTCCGTCATTATTTTTAGTAATGGTATTTTTTTTCTAATTAAAACACACTACCTTTTAATTTAAAACTAAATTTGCATTTATTAATATACACCCAAAAATATCACACCTATATACAAATTATTATTTTTAGTAATAAATAAGAATCGTTAGATCTAATAATAAGATATATTATATGATTAAATTACTTTACTAAAAATTCAGGTTTGAACCCGTCAACGACATTTTTAATTTAGAATTTTATAATATAAATTTTAAACCATGCATATTATTATTTAAATTTATATTAAATTAAAATTAAAAAAATTATTGAAATTAATAATTATATAAAAACATAATTATAATATTAAATAAAACATATCAAGGAATCCGTGCTAAGCACGGGTTATAAGCTAGTATAGATTAATGAGGCAATAATATGATAAGTAAACGAAGCTTGTGTGGTTCTTATGTATATGACTTGAAAACTAAGGAATAAAATCATGAGCTTGCAACAACGTAAAAATTAAGGAATCAAAATCATGACTACAAATAAATTAGAAACACCTGTCTATCTATAATGTGGAAAGATGAATCCATTGTATTTTGAGTAGCTTCACAGTTTTCTTTATTTGTTAATACCCGGAATATCAGCGAGTCCTGTTAAAAATGAGCATGCAGGATATGTAATAACTAATTTTCATTTTATATATCTTCATGGACCTATACGTACAGTATTGATGAAGCGTTAGTTTAAGTAACTTATGTGGGATTTAATTGGCTGCAACGGATCTAGCAACTTCTTTACTTGTTTAGATTGAGAGATTTCTAAGTGAAGGGAAAGGAATCATATTTGGACATTACTTAAGACGTGGACATCATACATACATGTATACTTTGAAGAGTCCTGTTATATATACTGATATAAGAAGTAGTCGTATAGTTGGAAAGATTATTGTTGTTAATCAATGACAAATTTGACTTGAATCAGTTTATAACTAACACCATTGTTAAGTTTTGTCAAAATATGTATTTGGCAACTCTATAATTAAGACCTTGCAAGTATGATTATGAATTGGAATGTCTGTTGAATTTATCGTAAATCATAACGAGGATAAAAAGGTAAACAATTTTATTTATATCCAACCTACTCCCATCAAATTATGATGGTACTGTTTTTTGGCAGAGGAAAATAGTTTTTTTCCTAAGTCGATTCTAAAAATGACAAGAGGGATCAGTCGATCTCCTTAAATTTTTCTTTCTTAATTTTATATATATTTGTAGGATGTATAAATGTAAATTGATCCTCTTACATTTCATTTTTGTAATAATAATTTTCTTTTTTGGGAAAAAATATAGTAGTTAATTAGGGATAAAAAAAAATAATGTTATCGACTAACTATCAAGTAATTGATATCACTGATTTTTTTTTAAAAAAATGATTTTCCTTAATTTCGGAACTGGATCCCTCGCTACTTTTCTCCATCAAGAAAAAAGAAGCAAAATTTAACATTATCTATAGATCCTTTGCTCTTCGTATACAATAAAGATAAACGAATTTAATCTAGTTCGTAATGTTTTTTTTAAAGAAACTGTAATTTATGACTGCATATAAATAAAGTAAGTTAATCACAATTTTCATTCATAAAGACTCCTATATATGTATATAAGTACAATATACTATAGTTAGGTAGAAGGATTAGCCTGCGTCAAGGTGACTTTCTTGCAGTATTAATTAAAATGGGTCTTGAGGGCAATTTATGTTACTTAATAACGAAAATGAGGATTGACAATGCATGCAAGGGAAAAATAAGTAATAGAAACGAAAATGGTTTTCTCAAGTTTAATTTAACTTTGTTTGTCGAATTAAAATATATATCTCCAACCAAATGTGCTCATAATAATTATGTAAAGAAGTCTAATTCTAAACGCTGGCGGCAGCTAATTTGCTTAGTTTATGCGTTATCGTAGAAAAGAATTGGTTAGTTTCATTTTGGTATTGGCGTCCGATCCCTTGTAATGTGACAAAAATCATTCAGAAAGCTGCTAAAAAGCTATGGAAATAATTAAATTTCCACCTTGTACCAATATTCATTAGAGAAGTGTACTAAAAGTACTTGTGTACTGATTATTAAAACTTTTTACTTGAATTATACGTGTGTGGTCGTGGCAATTGAGAAAAGGATCGAGACAACGAAGCCTTCGTGGGATGGAAATGATGATGAATTTAGCAACAGTGGTGGGGTTTTTGCTTAGTTCTACAATCTCTGAGTTAATTTGCATGTAGAGATATAATATTAGTAACATTTTAAGGTATATATACATACATGCATGTCCGTATGTATATGTAGTATATCGATGGGTAGAGTAGTAACAAGAACGGTTAAAAGAAAAAGCCCCATGAAAATGACGGTTGGTCTTCTTGTCTTTGACTCTGTAAATATATATGTATACATGCATTTGCCTTCACTCACAAGGTAATCATCATATGTCTGGCTAGGAATGGAACACATTTTGCTTCCACTTCACATAATCCCTGTATCATCATTTTCTCGTTTATATATATATATAAATACTCATAATACTCTTGTCACGTATTAACAAGTTGAACAATAACAATACTTTGTTTTAGTCATTGAGAGAAATGAGAAAGCCTTCAGATCAACCGAAGAAAGGCAATAACAAGGGAAATGTTAAGCTAAGAAAAGGGTTATGGTCACCTGAAGAAGATGAGAAACTGATGGTGTACATGTTGAGTAATGGTCAAGGGTGTTGGACAGATATTGCCAGAAATGCTGGCTTGCAGAGGTGTGGTAAAAGTTGTCGTCTCCGATGGATCAATTACTTGCGACCTGATCTCAAACGTGGTTCGTTCTCGCTCGAGGAAGAAGAACTTATCATTCATTTGCACTCCATCCTCGGCAACAGGTTATTATCTATATCTATGTATACCTGTATGTCTTCCACACACCGGATCACATCGGTATTGAGGGCTGACTAAACTTCCGACTGATCTTTGAAAATCAATAAATATATAAGTTAAGTCTCGACTGGCCATTATAGAATTAGTGAAAAAATATATTTTAGCACCTCAGTCTTTCGGAATCTGTCTGCGTATATAAATTATAATGCAGGACTTCAGACTTCTGCATGCATGCCTGATCATACATTTTTTAAGATTCATATGTGAGCGTTTATAAGTTTTAAGTGTTTTTTGTTAAATATGTAGAGTATCGTAGCATTTAAACAAATGATGATACATTTAGCAAAAAAGAAAACGTTAATATACACCCAAATCAAGAACTCTTTAATTCAGTTTTTTTTTTCTCTTTTTAATTTCTCATTCTAGTCCTTAAAACATATTACATCCATGGTAGATGACTGATGACTGAAACATTTACGACAGGCTTATCTAGCGGGGTGATATACATATCCCACTACATATGATTTGAGATGTATATATATGTATCAGCCTGTACATAATTAATTTATGAATGTTGTAAAAGGACTAATCATACTACTGTTGAATCTTCATCACATTTCATTGACTTAATTGATTCCGGTTAGTGCCGTTTCATATCAGCATATATGATTACATGTGTTTGTTGAAGGAAAATTGTTGAATACACTTATGGACTCGCATATTATGCTTTCTATACATTTCAAAAAGATTTAATTACTTGCATTACAAAATTACTTAATTAGCTTCCTTTTTTTTTCCGCCATAGTGATTCTATTATTTTAATATATGATACATGCGATAGGGAAGAATCGAATCTTGGTGATTCGACAAGTCATAGTCCTCATTTACCACATGAGCTACACCATCACCCCTACTTAATTAGCTTTTGTTAGTATGTGTTTTTCAAACTTAATTGCCTGAGTATCAGAGATAGTACTAAGAGCATCTCCAATGGTATTTGCTAAAATAGGTGTTTAAAATGATATAAAATAGTGATTATGCAAAATTTATTGAATCTGTAAGGTGTTGTACTCCAATGGAGTTGGCTATAATGATTAGTCATATTTTAAAAATAGCAAGTTATTATTATATTTAAATTGTTAAAAATAGAATGTATTATTTTAATATGGTAATATTGATGATGTGGAGTTTTACTACAAGTCTCTAGAGGTTCGACAAATATAGCCAATACGATAGGATTTTAGAGGATATTCTAAAATTTTAGATAACAGTAATGTCCCGTTGGAGATGATTCTTTTTTACACAATATCTATAATTTTTATTTAAGGCATGTTTGACACAGTTTTAGCTAAGGGGTTTCTATGGTTGGAGATGCTCTAATTATATCAAATAGTCACTAGCTTAGACTTGAGACAAATGAACCTTTGTTAAAGTTTATTCTAATTGAGTTAAAAATTTACTGTCTAAGTTTATTCTAATTGAGTTAAAAATTTACTGTCTATTTCATCTGATCATGCAACAAATTGTACATTTGATTCAATTTAGGTGGTCGCAGATCGCGGCGCGATTGCCAGGAAGAACAGATAACGAGATCAAGAATTTTTGGAACTCTACAATAAAGAAAAGGTTAAAGGACAATATGATCACTTCCACCACTTCACCAAACAACAGCAATTTTACATCAGATCCCACTAATTGTTTCAATGAAGGAGGAATGCTATCATTCGAAGAATACGAGCTTATGAACTTTTGCATGGATTCCATTTCAACTACTACTTCATCTTCTTCCATACAACATAGCATTACCTCTGCAAGTTACCAGTTTGATCCTTTCCCTCCCCTTCACGACAACAATTATGACATAAATGTTGCACCGAGGTTATTCAATGTATCTAATAATCATGGCGTAGAAGGTGGAATCTTTGATGATTGTGGTGGTTTTGAGCAATACGTGACGGGTTTTGAAAATGACCTAAGTGTTCCTTCCTTGGAAAATGATGGTAGTGCTAAACTGGTGTTTGATAAGAGAAGTTCTAATGGGAAATACGTGATTGATAGTGATCAGAGCATAAAAGTAGAGGATTTTGATTTTGGTAATAATAATAATTGGCAAGGAGGACAAAACTTAAAAATGGGATCAGATCAATTGGATTGGGAGAGTCTGTTGGCAAATGTCTCTTTCTCACCTTACCTTGATTTCCAAGTTGATCAATAACTACGGACAGAAACACTATATCTTCTGGGAAATAGTTTTAAATAATTTTACCTCGAGTCTTTAGGCTTTACACTTTATTTCCCCTGCGAAAATTTGTAAATTTGTACATGTCTTTTATTCATGAAACCTTTAATTGGCCACTTCCTTCGGTTAGAAGTTAGAAATAAAGCAATAAGTACAGCGTACAAGCTGAGGTGAGGGTGGCTTCAGAGATGTATATGTGTATGAACTTCAAGTCAATCTGCACGCGGGAACTGGAGTTCATGAATAACGTTCATTGTTTATATAAGATTACTCTTTATACGAATTCTTTTCCACAAGTGGAGCAGAAACATATATACAGATAGATGATGGTACTGTAGTTTTATACAGAAGCATATGCCAATTAGTGAAAAATGAAGTGAGGAAATTGGACAATGTTAGCTATAAATTTATCTGAAACGCCAGCGGCAAATTCTTTTTATAGACCTGTGAGGACGAAAATAAATATTCCCTCCATCATTTTTTTTTTATATATTCTTAAATAAATTTCGGATGAACAATAATCGAATTCTGAAACTTGAATCAACAGGGAATAACCTTTATCAACTTGGTTATCCCATCACATTATGATTTTTTAAATTAAAAAAAAATTATCCCTAAATAATTGTATTTCTCCTCATCCAAAGTAATTTGTAATTTTCTTAAAAACAACCCTTATACTACTATTTTCAATGTTTAACAAATCTATATTTACAAATAACTCCACTTTAATTTAAGAGTAAATTGCACTTCGATGGCCTATACTTTAATTGTTTTGCACTTTAATGACCAAGTTTTGAAAGTTAACATTTTGATAATTGTAGTTTAATTTTTAGCACTTTGGTGGCTAAGTTTTGAAACTGAAAACTTTGGTGACTTGCCATTTTTTCTTTTAGCACTTTGGTAGCCAAAATAGCTAGCGTTAAAATAAAAAAAACTTGGCCACCAAAATGCTAGAAAAACAAAGGTAAGCCATCAAAGTGTTCAATTTTAAAACTTGGTCATCAAAATGCTAAACAAATTAAATTACAATCATCAAAGTGTTCAATTTTCAAAGTTGGCCATCTAAGTGCAAAAAAATTAAAATACAAGCCACCAAATTGCAATTTACTCTTAATTTTAATGCAATTATTAAGGGTAGACAAGAAAATAAATTATCTAGTTACTATGTCCCATAATAATAGTTTTTTTTATGAGAGAATATTTTTTTTCTCATAATACGTGTCTACTTTCAATTTCCAATGCATATTTGTGATTATTTTTCTTATATTATTCTTTTTAAAAATTGTATAATAATGATCCACTAAGATTACAATGTGCCTGTTTGGCGTACTTTATAAGCATCTTATTTGGACTTTAAGTCCGATCCAGCTTAATTAAATGTAAGTGTTTGCGTAATTTTACCAGCGAACTTATATCGGGCTTATAAGATCTAATTGAGAAGTTGAGCAATCCTAAATTTCATCTAATTTTTCTTTAACTTATTTTGGTCAGAGTTTCTCTCTCTATCGCTTTTGTTGCGTGTGTGTATATTTTATACTCTTTTGTACTTTTTTTTTTTTACTTTTTACTTTTAGGAATTGTTTGATGATTTCTTTTCTTGTTTAGACCATTCAGAGAATCGACTGAAAAAAAATATTATATATCACAATTTCCATAAAAAATTACAAACATTTATTTTATAAGTTCATACTAGCTTATAACCCGTGCGATGCTTGGGTTTTTTTTGACATAAAATAAATTTATTTTATGTTACAATTATATTTTTATATAATTATTATTTTTAATAATTATTTTAATTTAATTTTAGTTTTTGACAAACTTTCAATCTTTCGCCTTTAATATAATAGTATAGATTTTACGAAACACTTCACAACTTATAAGTAACTTATAAGTAAACTCATCCAAACACCAGCATAACTTATAAGTTCTGATTTACTTATAACTTATAATCAAATTACTCACTTAAAGCAATAAGTTATTTTTTTAAGTTACGCCAAACGGTTCCAATGTATATAATTAAGACAATTTTTAATGTCCTACTTTTCTCATGACCAACTATTGGTCATGTTCTGACAAAAAAAAAACTATTGGCTATGCCAACAATTAGTCAAGTGTGGGGCTTCCATCGATTTTTTCCGGTGGAAAGTCCCAAACTCTTTAATTTATTGTTTTTGTTCTTGTTTCATTCAATAATCTTCTTTTTTGAGGAAGGAAATCTACCTTTTTAGTTTGTTTGTTTTATTTTTAGATCTAAATTATCGAAACTTCCGTTTTTCTTTATTCTTCGATTCAAGCGGAGCTTATTGGATTCGAGAGTGGACCGATTCTCTTTGTGGTTTCGTTTATCTAAGGTTTTTATTTGAAATTTCAATTTGTAATTTCATTTTGTTTTTCTCTCCTTAGTGAGAGGGTGTTTGTTCTCTCATTTATTGTGAGGGTTGGTTTTGATTTAGTGATTAAAGTTTGTATGGGATTGCAATTATGGTCGATAGCTCAAACGGTTTGTGACGAAGTAGGTATTACATGTAGATATATCATCTTCAAACCGCTTAATTGTCTCTTCATGAAGATTGGCGATCAATATTTTATGTTTGTTCGACTCGATCATTTTTGTAGATGCCGTATGGCTTTTTATTATTGAATTATCTCCTTTTTTTCTTTAAAAAAAGTGTAGCAATAATTTAGTTTCCTAATACAACTTTCTCATGTCAATTGCCCCGTGATATCTATAATTAAGACATAACATGCGCGCAAGTCTCTCGAAATCTTGATACTGCCACGGGCTAGAAGCACCCTCATTCACTAGTCTTCTTCAGAGGCTTTAACAACTCTTTTTTTTAGGCCTGTAAACGAACTGAACTCGGACGAACTCGGATGAACAATTACCGAACACAGAAAAAAAGTTAACGAACCGGACATTGTTCGTTAAGGAAATCGAACATTTTTTGCTGTCCGAGCTCGAGTTCGAAACTTCTCGAACCGAACACGAGTTTGTTCGCGAACTAGACGAATGAAACAAACTCGAACTAGGTCGAACAGTTCGTTCGAAAAATGAGATCATATTAGGTTTTGGGCTTTTGTTTAGTAAGCCCATTAGGCCATTATAAACATAAATTGAGCTGGCCCAAGTCCAACTAAAGTGTACTAAGTTATTAACTAAATATTATTGTAAAATTGGGATCGAATAATTGATGAGAGAATCAGAGAAGTGAGAAGCGAGATACATACGAAACCGAGAAAGAGAAACCGAAAGAGTTGAAGCACAAGCACTCAAGCCCTTCTTCAATTATATAAGAAAATCTTAGGTACGAATCTTCAAGCCTTCTTCATTTAGGGTTTTTAATTAGTGTCCTCTTTTCCATTTTCCTCTGTTCTCTCATCAATTTAGGGTTTTTAAATTCTGAATTTCATGTTTTTTTATGATTGTTTGAATTATTGCCATATGTGTAAATTACGTGTTTGTGTTTGAATTTAGGGTTTATGTCATATTATATGCAGAGAGTTCAATCTATTTTTTGTTCTTAGCTTTAAATTGAATTTAGGGTTTATGTTTTATACTAAAAACACACTTTGTTAACTCTTGGTTGTTTTGATTTAATTCAGTAGTTGACATTTTTATCTTTGTGTACTCTGTGTCCAAGTGAAGGAAGATACACATGGTCATTCTTATGTGTATTACTAATGCTTATCTGAGTATAAAAATGACCATCTTCTGATAACTCTGGTTTTTCAACATCATTAGGAGAGTGCTCATAATCATCAATTGAGATTCAAATATTGTACTGCATTGCATTATCTCCATTTGTTTAAGCTTCCATCTCCTTTTTATTTAGACGTTTAAATAAAAAAGGAGATTTAGTTTAGTCACTTGTCTTGTTAAACTTGATCATTGTTTTGATATGATTCCTGTTTTTATAGTGTTACACATGACTCATGCTAAAATTTTAAACTACTTGTTAATTTTATGGTATCACGCTAAGGATTATATGATTGCCTTGATTGGTGTTGTTTGAATATATAACTGTGTTGAATTATAGCTTATAGTTCATTGTGTTTCAAATTCTTGATTGATTTTTTTTTTTGTGTACAATCAACTGAATTAGGGCAGAGATAATTTGTCCAAGGAAGTGAGTTTGGCCTTTTTCCTATGGTCCCTATTTGTATGCTAAGATTATAAGTTACGATGCACTAAAAGTCTAAAACAACTAAAATCAGATAATCATGTCCCATTAATCCTCTGTACTGGAAGTTCTCTGTACTGAATTGTATCTATTGCCTGTATCTTTACTTAACTAGATTACTCTTCGAATCCTACCCAAGTTCTTTGTATATAACATATCTAATTACCATGTGAGCAAGGTTAATTGCCAGTATAGCTTGTGAATCGCACGATAAATTGCTATCTGATTCTCATACAGTATTTATCATACAGTGGCACTTATCATATAGCTTGCTAGTGTTTCTTTGCTAACAGTGCTGAAGATCTTGTCAATTTTTTTTCAGCTTTACCTGACCCTTATGAAATATCTTAAGTTTGCTTCGTTATCATTTAGGAGTCATCTTGTCACACTATTTTGCTTTTAGTATCACAGCAAATGGATCCTTTCATTTTAAAGCTGAGCAGAGGTTTAGTGTTAATATGTGTACATTTTAAAGCACCAACTATACTTTCTGTACTTTCTTTAAATCTATACTTTCTTTGATAGTTTATTAGTTTTGATGATATGATAATTATGATTTATGCATCCATTTCTACTGATTACTATCCATTTAGTTATCTAATCTGTGGACTGTGGCATTATTCTATAGTTGCTTCATTAGTTAATTTTGTTATTTTGTTTGTAGTGCAGTGGACAGTGGTGCTTAAAAATGTCGTCTGGTCCAGCTAGGAAAAAAGGAAAGAAAATGAGTCGTATAGAAATCATTCCAGAAAATGCTGAATATGAGGAGCAGTTACGAAGTCTTGGAGATGAAACTCATTTTGATGACACTGGTGAACAAGAAGAGATATCCGTCCGGAAAAGAAAAACCCCAATTCCAGATGCATCGTCTAAGGACAAGTCTGAGCAAATTGAAGCTACTGTGATTGTCAATCCATATGTAAAAAAACCAAGAAAAAAGAAATCTGCATCCTGGCAGTACTTGGATGACTATGAAGTGAACGGTGAAAAATGGGAAAGGTGTAAACTTTGTCGAACAGAAATCAAGAGAGACAAGACTTCATCACTACACAACTGAATAGACATGTGAACAAGTGTAAGCTGGCCCATGGACTTACGAAACAACCTCAACTTCAGTTTCAAACGAGCGGGAGTACATCTGAGGTACATCTGAATAGACATCTGAGCGGGTGGAATGATATTGTACGTCTTTTCATTCAGTTATACTTATCAGTGGTTTATATGGGTTGTTTTGGTTCTTCCTACGTAATATTGTTTTGTGTGGGAATCTTTACGCGGGAGGAAGGCAATGTGAGTGGCATATAATTGTTTTAAAAATGTCTAAAGGTGTATATGTTTGTATGGTTTTGTACCAGCCATAATGATGAACCTTCTTTATGGTGTTCTTGATACTGTTAATGAGCCTAGCTGTCTGTTGGTACTTGGTAATGTAGTTTCTTTGTTTTGCCATGACAATGATATAGTTTCACACACACCTGACACTTACTATAGATGGATTACAAGCTGCTAACTAGCTTAATTAATTAATTTCTTTCTGGTTAGTTTTCTTTCTGGCTTCTGCTAACTAGCTTCATTAATTAATTTTCTTTCTGCTAACTAGCTTTAACTTATGCAGATTTTCGAAACTTTTGTCAGTTTGTGGATGGATGTGCTTGTAATGGGGTTGCAGGCTGCCTGTTTTGCTTTCGGATGCCGGGATGCGGGAATCGGGATGTTATTTAATTTGTAGGCTATAGTTAATTTTAATTTGTAATGACTAATGACTTATGAAATGATGATGGATGGGATGGATATGCTTTAATTTTGCACCTGATTCCAAGCTTTAGGACATGTTTTTATATTGTTAATGTATGGGTATGAATTATGATGGTTTTTCTGATGAACACAACTGGTTTTTTTTCGAACGAACTCGAGTCGAACTCGATCGAACTTGAGTCGAACACCAGTCAAACACGAGCAAAGTTCAATTTGGTTCGTTAATATTAACGGACACAAATGTTGTCCGAACTCGAGTTCGGTAGGCGATCGTACCGAACTTGTCGAACTCGAACGAGCTTAATGAACAGTTCGGTTCGTTTACAGCCCTACTTTTTTTGCATGACAAAATCGCAAGTGTGACGTATTTGAAAATGCGGGAGGACGAAGATGTTGACGGGCAAGAGTACGGCGATTGATACAAGGTGGAGACATCTAACTTCGGTCATTTTCCTTCTTGTTTATGGATACCATGTATTTATAGATTGTTTTAGGCTTTTGGTAAGATTAAGTTAATTAGTTTTGCTTGTTTTTCACTTATTTTCCAGAATCTACAACTCCAAACGTGTCCATTTACAAGGTGCGCACTTTGTTCTGTACGATTCCCAAAATAGTAGAAAGGTATGTGTTGTGCCCAAAATTTGTAATGGATTTAGTTTTGGGCCCATGGATGTTGGAGGCCTGGTAGGGTGTTTAAAATGTAGGAATAAGGTTGCTGGAAAAAAAAGGTGTACCTCTAGAGGGAAGCTCTGGAGGTGGAGGTTCGCTTTTTAGGGAAGCTGTGTAGGTGCAGGTGGGCTTGTAGGCTCCATCTTTGCTGAGTTCATGGAAATACACGCTTCTAATATGATAAATATTGGATATTTGTGATATATGTCGATATGTACATGGAGTTCTCACATGAGTAGGATTTGTGAGTTCTACTTCGAATAGGACTCTACTAAGGGGCTAGCTGATTTAAGGAAAAGTCATATTTCTACACAAATACTTCGAGATTAACATGGATGGAGGGATTAAATCTTATCAATTTCGTGGCTTAATGGACAAGGAAAGGATTCCTAACCTAAAAGAACTACATTAGGGCTTGATTCCTATAAATAGGATATGTAGGCAATTAGCAAGGGGTTCGGTTTTTTTTACTTTCTGAATACACAAGGCACGTGTACCCTAAGTAATACATTCCTGGACATACTTGGCCGGATTTTTGCCATTATTGTCCGGTGAACTTGCTAACTCAGCCCAAAAAACACAAAATACCATTATTAGGTTCAGCTGCCCTGTTTTGGTACAGCTGTTCGGTTCATTATTTATCCGAAAACCAAGGATAATTCCCGTTATTCCGGCGAAACTTTCTTGGGGTGTCGTGTGAATTTTTTGCACAACATTTTTGGCGCTAGAAGGAGGGGCGTTTCTCTCTTGAATCAATGTCGGAAAATTCTGAACCTGTTCGAACGCCGAGCGGCGAAGATGGTAGGCATAAGGCCAATCCTGATGGTGAAGTAACTGCTAAGGATATCCTTAACCATCATCAAGCCATGGATGGTAGGATCGACTAGTTGGAAAGGAAATCGTCGTGGAAAAAGAAAGGACAAAGAAAGCATAGGTCCTCGGAAAGGCGTTTTAGACGTCGTGAAGTGACACCAAGAAATTTGGACTTTGGGAGTGAAGAAGAGCCTGAACAAGAGGCTCGAAAAAATAATTTCTCTGATGTTGAAACGGATCGAGAAAATGTGGATCGGAAGGAAGGTCCTGTGGACTCCCCGGCTAGGAGTGTGAGCGTATTTGATCGAGTCGGGAGGAAGCTCAATAGTAAAGATTTACGGCATATGTTGGATGGAACGAAGGAAAAGATGGATGGAAATGACAACCTTGACAAGTCTCAGTCGAGGGGTTCTAAGAGCTATAGGAAGGAAAAATCTAGAGAGGAGGAGCGAGCTCATGACAGGAGGTCTAGGTCCACCAAGCTCCAATCAGTTGTCGGAAGTGAAGGTAGCTCCAGCTCCCGAGACAGTTCAGCTCACAAATAGAATGGAGACTCGAATGAAGACACAGATGAGAGTGAGGAATACCTCTCAGACGGGGAGGATGCAAATTATAAGGTGGCTGATTTGAGGAATGCTCTGGAAAAAATTAAAGCTGAGAAGAGGTCGACATCAGGGCTAGCTGTAGCTTCACCTTTCACTAAAAAGGTCCGGGATTCACCCCTTCCACCTAGGTACAGGGGGGTAGGAGATTTGAAGTTTGATGGCACCACATACCCAGTGGAATATCTCAGTCGTTTTAGTACTGAGATGGAGGTGTACCAAGTCAGGGATCGCACAAAATGCCGGCTGTTGGCAGCTACGCTAAGGGATAATGCTCATCATTGGTTTAAGAGGCTGCCATCTAATTCAATTCACTCCTGGAGACAAATGAGTGAACTTTTTGTGACTCAATTTCGGGCTACTGTGGCATTCGCACCTCCTGCTAACACTTTGGCAAATATCAAGCAAAGGGAGAAGGAAACTCTCAGAGAGTATTTTAAGCGTTTTAACGCAGAGGTGCCCAAAGTGAGGAAGGCTACCGATGAAACCTATAAGAATTTTCTGATAGCTGGGATATGGCCTGGGAGTGATTTCTGGAAGGAGCTTCAAAAGGAGGAACCTGTCACGCTAGCTGATTTTTATGCATGGGCTGAAGCTCATAAAGTAGTTGAGGAATCTATGGTTGAGGAAAGATAACAACCCAACTGGTTGGAATGGGAGAAAAAGGAGCAAAGAAGAAATGTGGATAGGCGTGCTTCCTATCATGGAGCTTCAGCTTCCACTGAAAGGGAAGCTGGTCTCAAGGAAAGGACAACACCTCTAACTGTGAATGCAACTTGTTCAAGGAGGTCTGTGGAATACAAGCCCCCACCCTTGAAGAATTATAATAGATACTCAGAGTATACCCCATTGGCGGCACCTCTCGAACACGTGTTTGAGGTTGGGGACAAAGCTGGAGTGTTCAGGAAGCCGACCCGTATCGGCCCACCTGGGAGGAGGGACCTAGGAAAATACTGTGCATTTCATGATGCAAATGGACACGAGACAGCTGACTGTCGTCACTTGAAGGATCATGTTGAGGATTTAATTAGGAAGGGATACCTTACAGAGTTTGTGGCACAAGAGGCGAAAAAGTATAAGATGAGAAAGAGAGAAAGGAGGCAGAAAAAATGGTACCTGATCATACAGCAAGGGCGAATAGTATCCGTACCATAATAGGAGGTCCATACATTGGAGGCACAAGCAGGAACTCTATGAAAAATTTTGCTCAGGAGGCTAAAGGAGCTCCCCTTACTAATGTCTTCCATCTGGCTGAAAGGCCCCCAAAGCTGTTTAAGGGGGAAGCTGCAGACATCACTTTTACTGAAGAAGATGCAAAGCATGTGCATCACCCACATAATGATGCTCTGGTGGTCATGTTCTCCATTGGGGGAATGAATGTGCATCGAATTTTGGTGGACAATGGAAGCTCTTGTAACATAATAGCTTACGATACCTACCAAAAAATGGGTCTCCTAGATAAAAAAATGTTTCCTTCTTACAACGATTTATATGGATTTACTGGAGGTCCAGTTCAGATTGTGGGATGTGTGAAACTCCCAATCAGGATGGGGAGTGAACCTTATGTGGCAACCTAGGTCGCAGAGTTTATGGTTGTGAATGAAGACATATCCTATAATGCTATCATGGGCAGGCCTTTCTTGAAGGAGATGTGTGTGGTGACTTCTATTTACCATCTCTCAATGAAATTTCCAACTCCTAATGGGATTGGGTGCCTACGAGGATGTCAGTCAGATTCACGGGAATGTTACGGCAAGGCCTTGCGTACTACTGAGCAAGCTTCAAAACACTTGTTGTTGGTAGATGGCGGAACAACTGACAACTGTTACCGCTATCTTGGACTTCCAAATACTTCGGCTAAAGAGTCCTCTCAAAGGAAAGGAGGGGTATGTGAGAGAGAATCATGCAATACAATTATGATTGTGCAACATCCAGATGAAGACCCTTACGTGGATGTAGCTTCATTTTTGGGGGAAGGTACTGGAAGGGAGGTGCTTATGCTGGAGGCACCTCAACAGAAAAATGGAAACGGTAATGATGATTTTGTTGAAGGCATCTTGGAAGAAGTCAATGACAGTGACTTCGATGGGGTGGAAATCTTAGAGCAATCGCAGAAAGAGGTACCTGAATCTACCCAGGTGGATGATAAAGGGAACCTGGTGGAAATTGATTTGGATCCTAGGATGCCCGAATCCAAAGAAAAAGCTGGTGCTGCAGGAGACACTATATCTTTTATGGTAGATGACACTGATTCTAATAAGGAGCTGAAAGTTGGAAAACAGCTGGATCCGAGTATGAGGGAAGCTCTGGTGAGCTTCCTTAGAAAGAATGTGGACGTGTTTGCTTGGGATCATTCAGACATGATTGGGATAGACCCAAAGGTAATGTGTCATCGTCTTAATATTGATCCAGAAGCGAAAACAGTAAGGCAGAAAAGAAGGGCTATAGGTGGTGAAAGAGCTTCCGCTTTGAGAGAAGAGGTGGACAGATTAGTGGCAGCTGGTTTGGTGAGGGAGTCTTTTTACCCCATGTGGTTGGCAAATCCAGTGCTGGTCAAAAAGCCCAATGGAAAATGGCGTACTTGTGTGGATTTTACAGACTTGAATAAAGCGTGCCCAAAGGATAGCTTCCCGCTTCCTCGTATTGACCAGCTGGTGGATGCGACTGCTGGGCATGCCCTGCTGAGCTTTATGGACGCATATTCAGGATATAATCAGATTACTATGTATGGCCCAGACCAAGAGCATACTTCCTTCATAACAGATAGGGGGTTGTATTGCTACATTGGGATGCCTTTTGGTTTAATCAACGTGGGAGCTACGTATCAGCGTCTGGTAAACATGATGTTCAAGGATCAAATTGGGAAAACAATGGAAGTATATGTTGACGATATGTTGGTAAAGTCAAAAAAGGCGGCTGATCATGTTTCGCACTTGGCAGAAATGTTTGACATATTGAGGAAATATATAATGAAGCTCAATCCTCAGAAATGTGTATTCGGGGTAGAATCTGGGAAGTTTCTCGGGTTCATGGTTAATCACCGGGGTATTGAAGCTAACCCTGCAAAGATTAAAGCTTTGATGGAAATGAGGTCACCTAGGAGCGTGAAGGAGGTTCAGTCATTAACAGGGAGGGTTGTAGCTCTGAACAGGTTCGTCTCAAAATCTTCAGACAGGTGTAAGGAATTCTTTTCAGCAATTAAGAAAGGAAAGAACTTTGAGTGGACAGCTGAATGTGAAGCTGCTTTTGAGAAGTTAAAGGAACAGTTGGGTAGCCCCCCGCTCCTTTCTAAACCAGTTGATGGTGAGGTCCTGATACTCTACCTAGCAGTTTCTGAGTATTCTATTAGTGCGGTTTTGGTTCGAGAGGAAGGGAAGGTGCAGTTTCCGGTGTATTATGTAAGCAAAAGATTGCTGGATGCAGAAACCCGATACACTAACATGGAAAAGCTAGCTTATGCATTGATTCTTGCTTCAAGGAAGCTTCGACCTTACTTTCAGTCTCATAAGGTTGAGGTACGGACTTCTTTCCCGCTAAGGCAGGTGTTACATAAACCAGAAGCTTCTGGAAGGTTGATGAAGTGGGCTATTGAATTAGGACAGTTTGATGTTGAATACAAGCCGAGGTCTACAATAAAAGGGCAAGCGTTGGCTGATTTTCTGTTGGAATTTCCTCCATCCTTCGAGGTAGGTGGAAACGAATGTATACCTGCTGATGAGCTACCCGCTGGTGAGCTACCTTCTGGTGAGCTAGCTATTGGAAGGCTACCTGTTGCCAAGGTACCTGTGGAAAATTGCGCTCCGTGGTGGACTTTGTATGTGGATGGGGCAGTTAACTCAAATGGAGCAGGAGCTGGCATAGTGCTAGTAAGCCCCGAAGGACACAAGTTGCAGAGTGCTATTCATTTTTCATTCTACGCAACTAACAATGATGCGGAGTACGAAGCTCTGATTGCTGGTTTGAAGCTAGCTTTAGAAATGAAGGTGGAAAATTTGACCGTTTTTAGTGATTCAATGTTGGTGGTTTGGCACATTAAAGGAGGGTTTCAGGCTCGAGGCCCTCGTACTGATTTGTACATGAGGTATGCACAGGAATTGGTGAAGAGATTCAGGGAGGTGAATCTAGAACAGATTCCTAGGTCGGAGAATGCGAATGCAGATGCGCTGGCTAAGCTAGGCTCTCAAAGGGAAGCTACATTGTTAGGAGTCATTCCCCTTGAGGTTCAGCGTCAACCGAGTATTTCAAAAATTGAGATTTTGAATATGGAAACTACGGTGGAGGATCACTGGATGGTTCCAATAGTGGAGTACATCACTAAGGGAGTTTTGCCAGAAGATAAGGATGAAGCTCGGAAATTAAAATATAAAGCGGCAAGGTATGTGATCTATGAAGGAATTTTGTATAAGAGGGGTTTTAATAAGCCTTTGTTAAGGTGTATTTCTGGAGACGAATGTGAGTATATCATGAGGGAGATCCATGAGGGGATTTTTGGTAACCACTCTAGGGGAACCTCATTGGCACACAAAATACTTCGTCAAGGGTATTATTGGCCGACTTTTCAAAGAGATGCTCACAAGTACACTCGAGCATGTGATCGCTGTCAGAGGTTCGCGAAATTGGGTGTCAACCCAGCTGTACCCCTTAAACCCCTCACCAGTCCTTGGCCTTTTGCGGTTTGGGGTATAGATCTAATTGGGGAGCTTCCCAAGGGTAAAGGCGGAGTAAAATATGTAGTCGTTGCAGTGGATTACTTTACAAAGTGGGTTGAAGCGGAACCTTTAGCTACCATAACTGCTGCAAAATTGAAGGAATTTGTGTTTCGAGCTATAGTTTGTAGGTATGGAGTACCTTATAAGCTCATCTCAGACAATGGGAAGCAATTTGACAGCAAGGAGATGCGAGGCTTGTGTGAAGACCTTGGAATTCAAAAGGGGTTCTCAGCTGTTTGCCACCCCCAAAGCAATGGTCAAACGGAGGCTGTAAACAATATAATAAAACACACTCTAAAAGCCAAGCTGGAGGAGCGAAAGGGAAGCTGGCCAGAGGAGCTTCCAATGGTATTATGGTCTTATAATACCACTCCAAGAACTACAACAGGTGAATCTCCATTCACTTTGGCATATGGGTGTGAGGCAATGGTGCCTGTTGAGATAGGAGCCGGCTCATTCAGGAGGGAAAATTATAATCCGGAGGATAATGAGGTGAATCATCGCTTGTACCTGGATCTTGTTGAAGAGGTGCGCATGAATTCACAGCTGAAGCTGGCTACATACCAACAGCGTACACGGAAATATTTTGATAAGAAGGTACGAGCTCGCCCATTGAAGGTGGGTGATTTGGTTTTAAGGAGGGTGCTACCCAACATGAGGGTACCTGGTCATGGTGCGTTTGGTGCACATTGGGAAGGACCTTACCTTATAAAGACGGTTCTTTGGGAAGGTACTTATCATTTGACTGATTTGGATGGGAAGCTGATCCCTAGGGCATGGAATGCCGAATATTTGAGGAAATATTACCAGTAGGTGCTTTTTTCAGGTAACGCTTTTAAGTAGACCTCTTTCAGGTATAGGATTAATAAAGGTAGTTTATTAGTTATAGCTACCATCTTTAGGACAAGTAGATGATTTGATTTTGTCTTGCTATGCTCGGGGGGTAGTGCATGTACACCTCACCGATAGGAAATATCATGAATTTTTGCTTCCATGAGGCCAATAAATTTGTTGCTTTCTTTTATATATAACATGTTTTGCTTATGAATTATGTTGTGTTCCTTATATACTTTATGGAATTAGTATGGAAACATATGCGTAAATAGGTGGTTTTAAGTTCTCCATCATAGTTGGTAACATGATTAAAGAACTTGGGGGGTAGTAGGTTATACCACCTCCCCTTCGAAAAATTTCTTGAATATAGGAAGCCAAAAAATTGGAGTATAACAAAAATCGGAATAAAAATACATATATATGGATTCTGGAATGGATTATGGTAATGGATTCTGGAATGGATTATGGTAATGGATTTTGGAATGGATTATGGTGCATGAGGAACCTCATGGAAAGAGGTTCGCAAAACTGGTCCACCTATGAGGAGGTTCCAGTATGGAAGCTGCTCTGGAAATATACTATCAGGTTCATGCGAATCCCAGGGAATCTGGGCGCATGAAGAGTCAAAGAAAAAAAATGTATCATGTAGGAGCCAGAATTCAGGCTACATGAAATGGAATAACTTACATAAAAATTGGCAATAAGCTTCAGCAGGTTAAAAAAGCGAAGCTCACATATGAGGCGCATTGTGTTCATATTTCTGGAAAAAGGGTTTATGCATTCTTTTTATAAAAAAAACAAAGTCATATGGGAACCGAGGCATTGGCCATATGATCACTCTTTACGCGGAAAGGCAAGGTGCGAGCAAATGGGAAGCTCTACCTTACTTTGGAATTTTGCACATATATCTTGATAATCATTCATAAGGGTCTTATGACGGATTAAACAGGATACCTCATACTTGGAAAAAGGATTGGCTGGATAATAAATATGACCAGCAAACGTATTAAATCATGTTAAGGGAAGCTTCATGATATACGTATTAGGTGGATTTCGGAAACAGGGATCACCTCGTATGGTTTTAAACAAATCAATACACCTGGGTTGTTCTCTTTTAACTCTAAATGGAAACAATTACTTAACAGGAAATGTTAAGATAGGTATTTATGTTGGCATACGTTTGTGATGAGTTTGACATTTTTACTTGGTTACGAGTGAAAGGCTTGCATCCTGGTTTAGGTATGCGCCTTATCACTGGAATGTTTTTATTTGGCAACCTCATATGGATAACATGGCAATGTACGAAAAAACAAGATGCATAATTAATGGAAGCAAAAGTTATGGAATACAACTTGTGAGGCAGTACGAGGAGCCCACGACCTCATAGAAATTCAAAGTTAATAGCCACCAAGGCCATGAAAAGTAATTCAAAAGTTTAAACCCACGCAGGGGTAGGCAAGGTTTTTAATTTCAAGGAGTTAAGGAGTAGGGGTGTCAGGAGATACCTCAGCCCTTGGAGTAGGAGGAACAGGGGTAGCTGTGTTAGAGGCGTCTGCTTTAGCTTCAGCTGGATCTTCCGAGGGAACCTCCACCTCTTTCTCCATATCAGCTGGATCAATGGAGTCCACCTTAGCTGCAGCAGCTTCCCTCTTCTTGATGTCCTCCACAGCTTTCACAGCATCTTCGCCTAGCTGAGACCAGTCTAGATCGGGGAATCGGAGGTAGGTGGATTCGATATAGTCATTGATGGCCGCATTATGGCCTATACCATAGGCTTCCTTCCTCTTCTCCTTTTGAACGGACCTTTCCTCAGCTAGCTTGACATTCATAGCTTCCATTTTTAGCTCTAGCTCATGAATTTCCTTGGCGTGGGAAGAAACCAACTCCTCTTTCTCTGCATCAAGAGCAGCAACTGAATTGGCCAGCTGGTCACGTTCCTTTATCAACTTTGTTTCAGCAGACTTGAGCTTCCTATTGGCATCCATATACTTCTTCTTCTCATCATCCTTAGTTTTGATAGATTGTTTAAGTTGTTTCACCTCCTCAGCAAGCCTTTGGTCACCTCGAGCTGTCTCCACAATCTTCTCCCCATGGTTAAGATAATGAAACAAACTCTGGGCATTGGCATGAAGAGCAGCTCGTGCACCCTCAGCTAGTGACAATTTTTCCCAAACAGCTATGGCCTCCTCAGGAATCTGGTTTCCTGCCATCTCAAAGAAATACTGCATATGGGGACCAGAATTTCCGAGGTCCAGGGAAGGAGATGTCTTAGCCTTTTTAGCAGAGCGAGAAGCAAAGGCAGAAGCTCGAGGTGCTTCAGGGAGAGGAGGTGGTAACTTTCTCTTTGAAGAGGTGGATGATTTTTCTACATTAGGAGACGGAACTTTAATCTTCGAGATAGGAGTAGCTGCAATAGGGGTGACCTTGTCATCTTCGTCATCAGTAAACATCTCTTCATATTTGGTCATTTTCTTGATAAAAGAGGGAATTCCTGAAGCCATTTCTGCAGAGATTAAACAATATGGAAATTGGTGAGCAAATCATCAATCAAAAATACTTAAAATTATCGTAAGTAAATGCCTATATTATTGATGAGCATGGTGTAAGGAAGGAAAACAATTTCAGCTGGTTGGAATAGGGGTACCTCTCCCAGGAATGAAATTACAACTCATGAGGTTGTCACGGGTTAGCAAACTAAGGCCGTTCCCCAACCCAGCTGACAAACTTAGCGCCTCTACAGCACGCTCTAGGGTTCGACCTCTTAAAGAGGATTTTGCAGGTATTTTCACAGACAGATTAAAATCAATTCTTAATTGAGGGCAGTCTTAACAGTAAAGGAACTGTTTGAGCCAGCCACTCATCCCTCTCTTGCAACTTCTGAAACATTGGCCTTCATGGACACTCCAGGCGGATAGATAAAAGAAACCTGAGTCCTTGCCAGTCTGTTTTAGCTGGTAAAAATAACCTAGCTCTCGAGCAGAAAGAGTCTTGTTGAATCTGGTATGGTAAAGGATATACATACACATCGCCATGCGATATGAGTTGATGGTGAGTTGGATAGGAGCTAAATCAAAGAATTCGAGAACCTCTTGGATAAAGGGGTGTAAAGGCAGAGATAATCCCAATCTAAAAAATTGGGTTGACAAAACAGCTTTAGGTAGAAGCTGGCCTGGTTCAAACATATCGAGTTTGTGACATCTCTCTTCAGGAGAGGGGATGACTAAAGAACAGCCTATGTGGTGTGATTGTGTCAGCTTCTTTAATAACGGGGCAGTCATAGAGCTACTCAAATTTTCACAAGATAGGGTGGCAGGAGGTTTTTCAAAGGTATTGTTTTCTAATTCACCTGATACAGAATCAGTTCTAGGAGGAGCTGTTGAGGTAGTATGTGAAGGGGTAGCTTTTACAGAGGAAGCTTCATCAATAGTAAGAAGAAGGTTTGGCGTTGTGGATTCTAGTGACATTTGTTCATCTGAGGAGGATACAAGGATAGCTGGTCGAGTGTCCTTGATATTTTTAGTGAAAAGGTTGGTGTTTGATAAACGAGTTTTTGAATGATCTATTAGTTTGACCTTGGAACGAGTCCTGGCACTTACGGTGAAAGATGGGTTAGTTCTGGAAATTGGGTCAAGGGGAAGCTGGACTGTGTTAGGAAGTTCTGGGGAGTGGGCCATCTCCTCAGAGGTAGAATGCTGGCGAGTTTCCCAAGTGAGGTGTTTTAACAGGTGTGTGCGGATAAGCACATACAAACGGCCAGGAGCGAATGAAAGGCCAGGTTCTCCTAAACAGCTAGCTAGGCACAGGTACGCCTATCAAGGAATCTATACTATTCTTCTTAAATTGGGTATTCGTATATAATGCACACATTACTTATACAAATTTAATTAAAAACAAGGATTGGTACATGCATTATAACAACAAACAATCATTGGTTTCTGGAAAAGGAGAATTACACATGGATTTTTACAAAAACATATAACACTGATGGGTTTTCGAGTGAAAATCAGTACAATTAGGGTTTTAGGGTTTTTGTTTCTAGAAAAAATATCATAGTTGTGGAAGGATAATACTCGGTCTAAAGATCAATTAGAAGACCAACAGCATAATAAGATGATTCGTGTGATAATGGTGATGGTATGTGTCTAAATATGCATGTACAAGTTTAGATCGGAACCAAATTAAGGCATGCAATCGACAACATAATAGTAAATCAATTCATTGAAAGGAGTAAAAAGGGATTATACCTGGATGATAGTTGGAAGGATTAAAGTGACTGGAGTCGGAGAGTATCGCCGGGATGGTTCGCCGGAGTAGAGCTTCTCTTTGGGAGATGAACCGGTGAAAGAAAAAGAGGGTGTATGTTTGTGATAAAAGGAACAGAAAAGGGGATGGACTGGTGTAGGTATATATATATATATATATATATATATATATATATATATATATATATATATACATATATATATATATAATATAGAAAGGGAGAGATTGTGGCGTGTAGAAGTTGGAGTTAAGTGGAGTTATTGTTGTCTTGGGGAACGAAACGATGGAAGCTGAATTGGTACATAACACGGTTACTAACAAGAGAAATGGGATTTCTTTTTTGTTTTTTGGTGAAATTCTGATTTATGAGTTGCTTTTTACAAAATAAATTTTTGGGAATTAATTCATGATATCAGAAAGGTTATTTTGGAGAGAATTGTTTAGAGGAAAGAGTATTTCCTGGAAGGGGTTAAAAAAGAGGAACCTGTGTTTTTAAAAAAAAAATTGCGATTTTCTAAATTCTTTAATAATGGGAGTAGCTTAGATTTTAACTTAAAAGGAAATCATGGGATCTTTGGAAAGGTTTTACTTGCTTAATTATGGCAAGGTTATTGCGAAATATATGGGATGTTAAGGTGATATGCTGGAGCTAGACATAAAAAGTGAAGCTGAAGCTAAGGAGAAATGGCAAGGTTCCTTGTGTATTTTATAGCTACAAGGAACCTGGGGGGTAGTTGTTGTGCCCAAAATTTGTAATGGATTTAGTTTTGGGCCCATGGATGTTGGAGGCCTGGTAGGGTGTTTAAAAGGTAGGAATAAGGTTGCTGGAAAAAAAAGGTGTACCTCTAGAGGGAAGCTCTAGAGGTGGAGGTTCGCTTTTTAGGGAAGCTGTGTAGGTGCAGGTGGGCTTGCAGGCTCCACCTCTGCTGGCCGAACGGATAAGGATTGACTCCTAATTTGTAGGAAATACGGGTTGAGTCCTTTTAACAGTTTAGTTCATGGAAATACACGCTTCTAATATGATAAATATTGGATATTTGTGATATATGTCGATATGTACATGGAGTTCTCATATGAGTAGGATTTGTGAGTTCTACTTCGAATAGGACTCTACTAAGGGGCTAGCTGATTTAAGGAAAAGTCATATTTCTACACAAATACTTCGAGATTAACATGGATGGAGGGATTAAATCTTATCAATTTCGTGGCTTAATGGACAAGGAAAGGATTCCTAACCTAAAAGAACTACATTAGGGCTTGATTCCTATAAATAGGATATGTAGGCAATTAGCAAGGGGTTCGGTTTTTTTTTACTTTCTGAATACACAAGGCACGTGTACCCTAAGTAATACATTCCTGGACATACTTGGCCGGATTTTTGCCATTATTGTCCGGTGAACTTGCTAACTCAGCCCAAAAAACACAAAATACCATTATTAGGTTCAGCTGCCCTGTTTTGGTACAGTTGTTTGGTTCGTTATTTATCCGAAAACCAAGGATAATTCCCGTTATTCCGGCGAAACTTTCTTGGGGTGTCGTGTGAATTTTTTGCACAACAGTATGTGACAGCACCTGGTGTGTTGCGTTAGACTCCATCAGTCTCATACTATCTAATGCAACAAGTAGAAAGCTGAGCAGCTGGCCTCGCGTGAGCTATGTGCAACACTTCTATCATACATTAAAGATTTTCTTCAAAAATATTCAAGTTGTACAATATTTTTTTTTTCAAAAATATGATGTAACCTCATATACAACTCAAAATGCAACTGTTGCATTTTGACACAACACCTTGCGACATTTCTGATATTATACTTTCAAAGTTGTATCCTAAAGAAAATGACAAAGTTTTGCCACAAGGTTTGAATGCAATTGTAAGGGACATTACATTTTCACATCGACATGCAAAGCTTTTTTTTTTTTTTGACATATATAATCAATATGCAATTTGATTTAACAAGATGTGCAATGCACACCTTCTTTTTTAATATTTATAATTATATTAATTTTTTTAATTTTATATATTATTAATTTACTTATCAAATTGTTGTTAAAAAATTGATATATATATATATATATATATATATAGGCCATTGTTCAATGAAAAAAACCATTATATAAAGAACACCATAGAGTATTACATAAATTCGCATTAAGATTCTAATTTTCACATAAAAAATGATGTTTTATGAATAAAAATAGAATCTACCAAAAAAATAGAATCAAATATATCATGATTACACGTAATTTTATTGTTACAAAAATATATATAAGATTCTATAGTGGATTCTATGTAACATTTGATTTTTGAATTTAGATGATATTCTACGTTAAATTCGATATGTTAAGTTTAATTATTGTTAAAATTTGTGATTCTTATCATAACAAATCATTTTTTATGAAAAATAAAGTTTTATAATGGTGTTCTTAATTATTATTTATATAAGGTGTTCTTCCTAGAGTGCAACTATATATATATATATATATATATATATATATATATATATATATATATATATATATATATATATATATATATATATATATTCTTTTACTATATCTTGAATTTTTAAATTTTTATTTGGATAATTTTACAGCCCACGTGAAATTAGTAAAATAATCTTCAATTTAGCGATGATTTATAAATAATTTCCAATTAAACCTACGCAGAAACAAAAGAAAGAAGAAATTGACGATTTTTTACATTGAAAATTCTATTCTATTTATGAATTCTACTTATAATTCGTTTTGATTGTCAAAATATTCAAATTATTATTTGAAGATAGTTCTACTAACAACCAAATACAATTTAAATAATAAGTGTAGAATAGATTTTTTCTAAAACTTTGATAATTGGTTGTCTGGTCCACCGTACGATAAAATAAATAAAAATCGTAATTACATTTTTTTTTTGAGATTATGAGTGTTTTCATTTGAATAATAATTACTAAATCATCACTAAATTAACAATAATTTTATGAGTTTCACGTGGATTGTAAAATCTTCCAAATCTGATTGCTAAATCTCCAAATATTAAATATGAATTTTTTTAATACTAATAAAAAAATAAATAAACTTCAATTCTAACACAACATTTTTTAATTATATCCTTTTCAGATTATAATTTTTTTTTTAAATTCAATTCTAATACAACCTTTTTTAATTATATCCTTTTTAGATTATAATTTTCTTTTTAAAATTCACTTCTAATGCAATCTTTTCTAATTATATTCTTTGTAAATTATAATTTTCTCTTTTAATATGGTCTAATCTTGATCGTCAATTTTTAAAAATATTAGATACGATGTTTGAGATTATTTTGATAGTAAAATGACCAAAATTATGGATAAAATCCCTACACTTATTATATATAAATTTATAATATAATGATAACGGTGATTTACATTTTAACCGCACTAATTTTTGTCGCTTGTTTTCAAACACATTTGAATTCTTGAAATCTTTTGAGTTTACGAAGATAGTTATGAATAATTAAAAAAAATAGTGATAGCTTGTTGGGCTGAATATGCATATCTCAAGGAATTATATCCTTATCTACATTATATTATTGTAAGTGAAATAATATATATTTAGTTGGTCGCTTGATACACTAAATTTGGTATAATGAATTATAATCGTTAAATTTTAAGAAAGATAAAAAAGAACAGTTAAATGTAATGTTAAAAGAATATTTTTTTATAATATTTAAAATATTTTCATAAGTTCAAGGTTCGAATCCCGTTAACAACATAATATTATTAAACATTTCTATTATAAACAACTACTTCAAGAAATTTAATGATCGATTCCATTAACAACATATTTTTAGTTAAATATTTATATTATCTATTTTCACAGACATCCTTCCTTTATATCTATTATAGGCCAACATGGGTTTTGTGCCTATTTAGTAAATTACCAATTTGTCCTTAGATTTAAATGAATGTTAAAAATTTTGAAGTTGGAAGGAATTGAACCCATGACCCTTCCAACACTTGTAACTTTGTGTCCACATGTTCAACCACCAAACCAATTCACTTCTTTGTGCAACTTTTTAAACTCATTCACTACATGGTCAAATAACTCACCTATTAGCAATATTTATTTTATAATTTATTCAAGATAAAATTGCCCACATAATTTTTATTAATTTTAATAATTTGAATTTTGATAATTAAAACTATGCCATTCATATACTCATAAATTTATGCTCACGTTTATTTTTATGATTTATTAGGGATAAAATCATTAAAATATTTGCACATATAATAGTAAAAAATGGTAGTCGGGGAGGTAAAATATAAATTGACAAATATGATGTCGTCGAAGTCAAAATTAAGAAAGGTACTGAGTGGCTGAAAATTGGTCAAAAAAAAAAAAAGCAAAGTGAGTAGGTAGGTGACAGAAAATAAGTAAACGTCTATGTCAAGTAGGTAAACGGGCGGAAGTGAAAATAGATCTATAAAATTTTATTATAATATTTCTCTTTTTTAACAATTATATCTATATATTAGTCAAATGGCCAATTAAATTGTTACATTGATGAATGAAGTGTAACATATTTTTACTCGGTATCATAATAATATTTTATTTTATGTATGAAAGGTACTGAGGTGGCCGAAAATTGGTAAAAAAAAAATCGAAGTGAGGAGGTAGGTGACAGAAAATTAGTAGAAGTTATCTCAAGTAGGTAAACGGGCGGAAGTGAAAATAGATATATAAAAATTTATTTTAATATTCCTCTCTTTTAACAATTATGTCTATATTAGTCGAATATCCAGAATACAAAAAATGATAAATAAGGTGTAAAACATATTTATACTCGATATCAGTATAATATTTTATTTTAAGTATATTTGCACTATATCGGTTAATCCTATTATTATCGGGTAATTTATAGATTGATTAACAAAATAGATTAAAATATTAAAAATAAGAAATAATTTGCATATGGGATTTGATTTGGTAAAAAATGTCAATATGGTTTTGATATCTATTGTCCCTCGCACTTTATTTTTGCAGCATTTTCGTAATATGCTAATGTTATTAATTTCATACAAAATGAGTTTTGCAACCATATATAAGATAGTAATTTTTACTAATTTTAATAATTTATGCCATTCATATACTCATAAATTTATACTCACGTTTATTTTTATGATTTATTAGGAATAAAATCATTAAAATATTTTCACATATAATAGTAAAAAATGGTAGTCGGGGAGGGAAAAATATAAATTGACAAATATGATGTCGTCGAAGTCAGAATTAAGAAAGGTACTGAGTGGCTGAAAATTGGTCAAAAAAAAAAATCAAAGTGAGGAGGTAGGTGACGAAAAATAAGTAGACGTCTATGTCAAGCAGGTAAACGGGCGGAAGTGAAAATAGATTTATAAAATTTTATTATAATATTTCTCTTTTTTAACAATTATATCTATATATTAGTCAAATGGTCAGATTATGTTTATTATTAAATTGTTACATTGATGAATGAAGTGTATAACATATTTTTACTCGGTATCGTATAATATTTTATTTTATGTATGAAAGGTACTGAGGTGGTCGAAAATTGGTAAAAAAAAAAAATCGAAGTGAGGCGGTAGGTGACGGAAAATTAGTAGAAGTTATCTCAAGTAGGTAAACGGACTGAAGTAAAAATAGATATATAAAAATTTATTATAATATTTCTCTCTTTTAACAATTATGTCTATATTAGTCGAATGGTCAGAATACAAAAAATGATAAATAAGGTGTAAAACATATTTATACTCGACATCAGTATAATATTTTATTTTAAGTATATTTGTACTATATCGGTTTATCCTATTATCATCGGGTAATTTATAGATTGATTAACAAAATAGATTAAAATATTAAAAATAAGAAAAAATTTACATATGGGATTTGGATTTGGTAAAAAAATGTCAATATGGCTTTGATATCTATTGTCCCTCGCACTTTATTTTTGCAGCATTTTCGTAATATGCTAATGTTATTAACTTCATATAAAATGAGTTTTACAACCATGTATAAGATATTAATATACCAATTTCACTTGAATTTTAAACTCCAATGCGAGTTTCAACCCGGTGTGAGACTAATAAACTCGAAAATTGCTGATATATACAATGTCTTATAATCACAGATGTGTTATGTGTATTTTTTTATTTTTCGGCTATCATTTTGCTGTTACCTCAAATTAAAATGATATTCGGGATGATTTATTATCGTAGTTATGTCTATCTTATTTTCATAGATTGAATTTTGTTGTACATATGAACTTTTACAACATAATTCATTCGGTGCATACATTATCACATCTCATTTTAAAAACCCATTATGAGTTATGACACTTTAATTTTAGTTACTCGTGTATTTTGTTGAATTTGTACATGTCTAAATATAGATTGTCTTGAAATTTGAGATATTACCTTGGGGCTTTGAAAGTTCACTTCTGAGAATAGATATATAGTTCAATGTATTTGAAGAAAAGATTTTGTTATGGTCAATTTGCTATTGAAAGGATACATCTGCGATGGTCAAATACCATGATCTTAGAAAAGCACACATCACATATTTATTTTGAACGTGCACAACTATTAAAATAAATTTGTTATTCTCCTTGTTCTCCGAAATTGGTCGGAGAAAAGGATCCAAAATTGGAAATGTGCGCTGAAATCCAAAATTGGAAATATGCGCTGAGATTTTATTAGCAGAACTATATGACTCTATTACTTTTATTTTTTCGTCACATTACATTATTTCTTACAATATTAAACTAGAAATAATATAATATTTAATTCTTCATCCACCCAAAATAAATAAGCCAGCTGTTTTCTCATGTATTTCAATACAACAAGATTATTGTGGTTATACTTGGCATTTAATTAACTATTACTTATAGCTTTCAGTCGGTCATTCTTCTTACCTTGACCAAACATAACTAAAAATATAATTTTCGCGGTTCAGAATCTAATAATATTTTGAAATTATAACATCTAAAATAGATCGAAATACGTAAAGTAGACTAATACGAGAAAATTCTATGAATTATTATATGGTCCGTGCTTTGCACGGGCTATCATGCTAGTTTATATAATTTTATAAACCACTCCAAGAAATTCAAAGTTCAATTTCGGTCAACATCATATTAAATTTAAAGAATTATATTGTCTACTTTCAATATAGAAGAAAAACACTATTGTTTAGAATACTATCAAAGAATTTATGACTTTTAAGAATCTTCTACAATTATTTTCCTACAAATTGAAAAATATATATTAAAATTATGAATAATAAGATAAAAAATATTAAAAAATAAAATAAAATATTAAAAAATTTCAGTGCATTGCACGTGTTATAGGCTAGTATATAATCAGGGTAAAGAGATCTTATCCATAATTTTGATCACTGTACTATTAAAATAATCTCAACCGTCGAATCTAATATTTTTTAAAATAGAAGATCAAAATTATAGCATATTAAAAAGAAAATTATAATCTAAAAAGAATATAATTAAAAAAGGTTGTAATGGAATTGAATTTTAAAATGAAAATTATAATATGAAAAGGATATAATGAAAACGGGATACAGTTGAATTTTTTTTATTAATATTAAACAAGTTCATCTTTACTATTTAGTCTCTATCTCGAGATCTATAATCAGAATTGGATGATTTTAGAGCCCACGCGAAACTCAAAAAATTATCTTTAATTTAGTGATGATTTAAAAATTATTACCGAAATAGAAATACTCGGAATCTCAAGAAAAATATAATTACAAATTTTTACATTAATCCTATTCAGTATAGAAGA
The DNA here is from genome assembly GCA_036435485.1 of Saposhnikovia divaricata. NCBI lineage: Eukaryota > Viridiplantae > Streptophyta > Magnoliopsida > Apiales > Apiaceae > Saposhnikovia > Saposhnikovia divaricata. Next base: position 48,928,267 of record CM071596.1, on the reverse strand, counting down.
CCTACATTGATAATTCTATTCAATGTAGAAATTAAATTATATACTCCCTCCGTCCCATCCAATTCTTAACACTTTTTTTGTCATTTTCTAACATGCATTTTATGGTAAATTTTAATAATAGTTCCATTACTTATTTTTAAAATTTTCTTTTTTTGTATAAAAATAGGATTATTCTATTTTTATATAAAAAAAATTTCAAAAATAAGTTATGAAATTATCCTTAAAATCTATCTTAAAATGCGTATCAAATACCCTATTTTGAAATGTTAACAAATGAGCGGGACGGAGGGAGTATGATTTAAATCATTGACATACACTTTTTCGTATTTCAATATAAATACACTTTTTAGTTTACATATTAAAATATAAAAATTTTATTATGTTAGATCTAACGTTTTTCATCTATTTATTTTATGATATAACGGTTCTTATTTATTTTGTTGTACTGAAGACCAGATTACCGACTAACAAAATTTTGGACAAAATCACTCTTACACTTATTATTAAAACTGTATTTTCAAGATTATATCATATTAAAAAGAAAATTGTAATCTAAAAAGGATATAATTAAAAAAGGTTGCATTAGAATTAAATTTTAAAAACATAATTATAACATGAAAATGATATAATTAAAAAAGGATACAAGTTAATTTTATTTATTTTTTTTATCAATATTAAAAAAGTTCATATTTACTATTTGGGCTCTATCTCGAGATCTAGAAATCAGATTTAGATAATTTTATAGTTCACGCGAAGCTTATAAAATTATCTTTAATTTAGTGATGATTTAACAATTATTATCGAAATAGAAACACTCCGAATCTCAAAAAAAAAATATAATTACGAATTTTTACATTAATTGTATTCAGTGTACAAGACCTACGTTGATAATATTATTCAATATAGAAATCCAAATTATATAAGATTTAAATCATTGACATACACTTTTTCGTATTTCAATATAAATATATTTTTTAGTTTACTTGTTAAAATATAAATATTTATTATGCTAGATCCAACATTTTTCATCTATTTATTTTAAGATCTAACGGTTCTTATTTATTTTGTAGTACTGAATACCAGATAACCGACTACCAAAGTTTTGGACAAAATCACTCTTACACTTATTATTAAAATTGTATTAGTTTGTTCGCAGAACTATTCGCAAAATGAAAGGTTATTTTGATAATGAAAACGAAATATAAATTGATTTTATAAATCGAATAGAATTTTCAACGTAAAAAATCATCAAATTTAATCGAATATAAATCAATTTTTTAACAAGAATTTAATATGTAAATTAATAACATATAAATATAAAAAAATTAATATAATTGTGGATATCATAAAAACAATCGTGCGTTACATGGGTTATAAGCTAGTATGATTTAAATTTCAGCTAACATTTTTTGACGTAGTTTGTTGCTCATTTACTTTATACATTTATACTTTTAAGTTAATATTCTTTATATATATATATATATATATATATATATATATATATATATATATATATATATATATATATATATATATATATATATATAGAGTTGCACTCCATAGCAAACACCTTATATAATAAACAATAAAGAACACCTCATATCTAATATAATTTAAGAGTTCCGTCATAGCACCCAATACAAAAAGTTGTTATTTTTTTACCCTCTAACAAACTAGAAAAAAAATTTGAAAATTACTGTTCATTGATGACGTCATGACGTCATCAATGAACAGTAACTTTTCAATTTTTTTTTTTGCAGAATTTATAGAGGGTAAAAAAATAACAACTTTTTGTATTGGGTGCCCCTGGCGGGGCCAAAGGATCTAATAGATCTAAGGTGTTCTTTGTTGTTTGTTTTATAAGAGTGGTCTGTATGGAGTAACGGCCTATATATAATGGTCTCCGTGTCCCAACCGTATGTAAAGAACCGGTGGGACTGAGGGAGTACTCTTTAATTTAATAAAACTAAAGTAAAAAAGAAAATTACTTAAATACGCTTTCTGTTATTCTGTATTTTAGCACAATTTAAATACTGTAGTGTTGGTGAAGGACATTTTGCATTCTCAGAAAAGTAAAATTAGTCTTTCTACTCCTATGCAACAAAGGCTAGTATTCATGGGCCTCTAAGCTTTCTTTTATAAAAATATATATACAGATCACTGGTTCGCTCAAGTCTTGACTCTTGGTTTCTATTTTACAATGTTAAACAGTTTAAAAGCCCGTGGGCTTTTTCTGACCTTATATTCGGCTATATCATATTTGATGGCTTTTATGAACACAGAAAGTGTGCCCAGGCTTAAGAACAGATCGGGTTTGGATGAATTTGACTAAATTCATATTCATACTTATTTAAATTTGTTGGATCAAATTTGAATTAAATCGTTATTGGATTTTAAAAAAAAAAGATCTATATCTGATCCACTATAATTTCGAATTATCAGATCGAATTTATTAATTTAAATTTAAAATAAAAATAAAGTAAATAGAATATATAGTAAATTATTTAATCAAATAAACCAATTTTTTTAATAGCAAAACAATCCCGAAATATAATATTCAAAAATTTATTAATAAATTTTGAATTTGAAATCAAAATACATGTGATTTGTATAAATATATATAATTATTAACATAGAAATAGTGACCAAGAAGACAAATATGAAGAATTATTACATATCATACTTGGAAAATTATTGAATATTTATTTAATTTTATTAAATATGGTATATACACAATATAGAAATATAATAAAATAATAATGCACAAGATAGATGAAAAAATATTTGAATGAGAAGCAAAATAATAAATCTCATATAAGTTAAATCAACTTGATTTTGCATAGTTAAGTTTATATTATATATTATATTAAAATATGTTAAAAATATATAAATATAGTCATAGATATCAGATCAGATTTTTTTGGGATGGATTATTCCAAAATCTATATCCATTTTTAATAGATCGAATCATTATCGATTTAGATATTTTTTTTAATATAATTCAAATCCATCAATTAAGTCACGGAATGGATCGGATCAAATCCATTGACAATCCTAGATGTGTCATATCTTTTATGTGTTAGAGTGTAAAGAAAGCAATTCGGAAGAAATGAATTTTTGACGAAATCGCCAAGGAAAAGAATTGAGTGGGAAGAGTAGAAAAACTAGATGGTTATTCCCTTCGTTTTTTATTACTTTTCCTGTTTGGACTAAACACGCTTGTCAACACGTATTTTTGATCGTTAATATCTTTAATTTCATATTATTATTAATTATAAAAGTTTAATTGTATAAAAATACTAACAAATACGAATTTAACAAGAACACTCATTACTATATTTTATTTTATAAATTAGACGTAAATTAATAATCAATCTCTTGTGATGAATAGTACCAAAAGTCAAAACAGGAAATATATAAAGAGACAAAGGGAGTACAATTTTTGAGTTTGAGATCGGAAAAAATAAAGATGAATGATTCATTTTCAAACAATATATTTGAAATGATTAGTTTCTAGTTCAGAATGAATTTGTGTCGTGAAAATGTTTGGATAATTTTTTTTGACGATGTTGCACAAACTGTTCACCACTATTGTCCAATTTAATCTGTAAAAGAATTAAGTTATATAATTTTTGGTGATGCAATAATAATCAAGAAGATCTATTTCATTTGACAATTGTAGTAGTTATTTTTTTAAATAAGTGTGTCGGGATCCTTGCGGAATTCTTCATTTTAGCCGCTAACATTTGTTTATATTAAAAATATGCTTTACAAAAATCCAAACTAAACGGACAACATTTTTGTGAAAAAATCATATATTTTCTTATGATCAAAGAGAAGTAAGGAATTGAATTGAAGACAAAGAGAAGTGAGGAATTGATCAATTGATGAACTCTGTTGCGGGTGGGATTGCTTTTAATTAGCACCGAACGTGATTTCCAACCGGCAATTTCTAGTGTTATTGGTGTTGTTATCATCGTTATCGCCACATATAGTGCCCTCTTTCAAGACTAGCTGCTTGCAATCGGGAAAACAAGCATGCAAGTATAATGTACGTGCGAGCTTCATATATCTTGTACTGTGTTCACTTTAATTTGTTCATCATGCCATCATTATTGTCTCAAAATGGGATCACTTCAGCATTACACTAGCTCCATCCTCTGCATAACACCTAGATAACATTTCACTAAGAATGTACAGTAACATTTCATTGTAAACCATCATCTCCTTGTATAATTATTGTAGAAGATATTGATGAGATATTCTTAGTTAAGTGATGAAATTTTTTATATGATATGTCACAAATTCGATTTCGTTCTTCTAATAATATGTATCGTTATTGTGATTTATACAAATTTTTATGTTTTAGACTTTCATGGCATTTAAATTATTTTTGCAGACAACAACTCAGCTTATACTTTAAGCCATTTGGTCTTCCCATGTAACCTCCGCTCTCGTCAATCTCTATTACTGATCTCACACTCGCAATATTCAACGTTGATACAGACAAATGGATAAATAATTGCTTATACAGTAAAATCTCGCTACTCGTTCAGCTATACAACGACGCCTAAAATTCTTCACATGTTCTTTGTAGGTTTTCATTTGCCTTTCAAAAGGGTACTGATTCCTTAAATATACCGACCCACAATATCTAACCTCTCTTACCAAGTGTACAGTCAAGTGAATCATGATATCAAAAAATGTCTGAGAAAAATACATTTTCCTGTAAGAATTCTTCGAAAACCGAGTTCGGGTCGTTTCTGCTCCGATTCACTACCGGACGACCCCAAAAAATGCGTACAGCCAAAATAATCTCAACCGTCGAATATAATATTTTTAAAAATAGACGATCAAGATTATATCATATTTAAAAGAAAATTATAATCTAAAAAAAATATAATTAAAAATGTTGTATTAGAATTGAATTTTAAAAAGAAGTTATAATCTGAAAAGGATATAAAAGATTGTATTAGAACTGAATTTTATTTATTTATTTATTAGTATTAAAAAAGGTTCATATTTACTATTTAGGCTTTATCTCGAGATATAAAAATAAGATTTGGATGATTTTAGAATCCACGCGAAACTCATAAAATTATCTTTAATTTAGTAATGATTTAACAATTATTATCCAAATGAAAACACTCGTAATCTCAAGAAAAAATATAATTACGAATTTGTAAATTAATCCTATTTAGGTTAGAATACCTACATTAATAACCCTATTCAATATATAAAATCTAATTATATATGATTTAAATCATTGACAAGCACTTTTTTGTATTTCAATATAAATACACTTCTTAGTTTACATGTTAAAATATTAAATATTTTTTATGCTAGATCCAACATTTTTATTTATTTATTTTAAGATCTAACAATTGTTATTTATTTTATCGTACTGAGAATCAGACTACCAACTACCAAAGTTTTGGACAAAATCCTTCCTACCCATATTTTTAAAACTATATTTGGTTGTTAGTACAACTATCTTCCAATAATAAGAATGTTATTTTGATAAGCAAAATAAAATATAAGTAGATAAATATACTAGAATTTTCAATATAAAAAATCGTCAATTTCATCTCTCTTTTGTTTCTTGGTAGTTTTAATTGGAGAAAATTGTTAAATCATCACTAAATTAAAGATTATTTTATTAATTTCACGTAAGCCGTAAAATCATCTAAATCAAGTTTTAAGAATTCAAGATAAAACACATAATAAATTGAAGATGTTAAATCTTATATAGGTATGTATATACTCTCTCCGTCCCTCTCATTTATTTATAGTTACTATTTTGGGATGTCACTCTCATTTCTTTACGTTACCATAAATAGTAAGTTTTCTCCACTATTACCCCTAGTACCTTCTCCCACTATCTCATATTTAATAATAAAAATACTATTACACCCATTACTTTACTCTACTATTTCAAAAATCTATTATTAAATATTGATAGGTCCCACCACTTTAACCATTTTTCATCTAACTTTACTCATTTTTTATGCATTGTCTTGGTCTCCGTGTCCCCATCCAATGTAAATAAATGAGGGGACGGAGGGAGTATATATATCAATTTCATAAGAACAATTTGATATGTAAACTAATAACAATAATTAATAAAAAATAATATAATAAATATTAGAAAAAGAGCCGTGCGATGCACGGGTTTTAAGCTAGTTTTGTAAAATATGATTATAGGGTTTTTAAAATTTAAATCTACTTGAAACTCATTCCTAATATTTTTTGTTGCATCCAAAAGTTCGAATGTAACGGTTTCATAAAGCATCATAAAGTTGTATTTTTAATGTCTTGATTTCTTTTTTACGTTATAACGGACTCCAAAAATATTGTACTATTTTTAATATCATATATATATATATATATATATATATATATATATATATATATATATGAATCTTTACTTTGAATCCCGCTAATATCCATTGAATTTGTAAATTATCGTACATTGAATTAACTGAATTAAGTATAAACATAAATTGCTCAATTGTTTCTTTTTAAATTTATATAATTAAACTTTAATTCTATTTGATGTCGAAAGTTTTCTATAACTTAATAATTATTAATTTATCGATTAATTAATACCTCTCTAAATTAATAGAATGTCCTGACTATATTAATTTATAAATGTTTTAGTGTAATATAATCTACTTAACCTAAAGTGATAAATTTTATACGAGAGCTACTAAAATATATATACAAGTGATGTGATTCACTTGAACTATTTAATTTGCATTATAATTGATAAATTAATTTGAACTATTTAATTGGCATAATAATTGATAAATTAATTTGCAGGGGTACACATGGATGCTAAGTTTTGGTAAGAATCCAGATTAATGTGACAGATCATACAATTAATGTGACAAATCATACAAATTCAGACAATGCATTACTTCAGCAGCCAAATTACCATTACGATTAGCCGAGTATCAATCATCAAAAAATATATATATATATATATATATAGGCTCATGCTCAAAAGAGAAACCCCTTAAAAAGAGAACTTAGAGAACCAATCCTAACAATTGGATGTATTAAATCAACGGCCCCGCCAGGGGCACCCACACACTAATCAAATACACCCTCACACACACAATATCACCTAATTCCCTCCGTTTTTATTTTGATTTTTCCGGTCAATCGGTGATATTTTTTTAAAATCTAATTTCACCACATTTTTCTCTATCTCCCAACGATCAGTTTGCATACCATATGTGGTATATTTTAATTTAGTTTTCTTAATTCTCCTTTTAATGGGTTCTCTCTAGATCCCTACTATATATATATATATATATATATATATATATATATATATATATATATATATCTATTATATATATAAAGGAGAACCCGCATGAGTTCTAGAATCGCTCTAATCATATTTATCTATTTTTCTAGAGCTCCTCAATTTTAAATAATTAAAATCAAACTTTTTTCTTTAGACCCTATTTTTTAGAAAAGAATGTCAAAACCTTTTTAAAGTTGTATAAAATAAACTTCCTTCTTTAAGTCCTATTTTTTGGAAAAGAAAGTCAAAACTTCCTTTTCTAATAATAACATTAACATCTTTAAAATTGAAAAGGTTTTTCTATTTGTAGGGTAAAAGAGTCCAAATTTACATATTCGAAATAGAAAAAAAATTATTTTAATAATTGAATTTCAAAATTTTCTTTTATAGATCCTATTTTTTAGAAAAGATAATCAAAACCTTATTTAAATTGAATGAGATTTTAATAATTGAATTTCAAATTTTTTTTATAGGTCCTACTTTTTAGAAAAGATAATCAAAACCTTATTTAAATTGAATAAGATATTTTGATAATTTAAATATCAAAACTTTTTTTGAGGTGCCTATATATATCACCTAAAGGAGTCTTACCATTCATGTTCGAGACTTCCCGTTTCAATTTTTTGTATGAATGAAACTATATTCTTTGATATTTATGTACATGTATAATAGATATGTCATCATGTGTGCTTGAATGTTAGTGGAATCTAACATCTTTATGATCTTGCATAAATTGAATTTCAATAGAGTTCTAATATTCTTTTTCAATTTTGCATAACTTTACAGGAATGTCAACTTACAAAGTTACAAGGATCCCTGTTCAATGTCTTCGATCAATATAGGTACCGTATTTACACGTTAATTCTCAAATATTTTTGGTTTATAATGTTTTGTAAATTGATAAATATGATATGATGTTTGATGTTATTTAGTTATACTCTTTTAGACGAAATTTGACATAGTCTTTGATCATAAATTCCTCGCATGGAAAGATCAATATATTTAATTTTAAAGATGTGTTGATGCATGCATACTTGAATTTCAAAGGAGTATCTCTAATGTTTTTTATCCTTTATTTTATTGTTATGACATGCGCAAGAACAAAAGATTCATGTTAAATAGTTAAAATTAAAATTTGCTTTTTTAGTACCTATTTTTTAGATAAAAAAATCAAAACTTCTTTTTTTAACATTAACATTAACATCTTCAAAATAAAAAAGGTTTTTTAATTTGTAGAAAATAAGAATTCAAATTTACGTATTTGAAATAGAATATATATATATATATATATATATATATATATATATATATATATATATATATATATATATATATATAATCATTAAATTTTATCACCATGGCGACCTAAAAAATCGTAAGACAAAATTGGTATAGAAAAAATGTGAATAATACATTATATTATCTATGTATATTTAAGTTATACAAAATTTTATTCACCAATCTATATTGATATTATACATATATTTTTGTCGATTTTTTCTTTAATAAACTTTATTTATAATTTTTAAAAAAAATGTTATAAGGGTGTCGCAAAACGCGGCTTAATCGACTAAATTTCAAAGTTAATTTAAATACAATTTAAAATTTAAATTAACATTGAAATTTCGTAAAATCTTTTTTAAATTAATTCAATCAAATCTGCTTTTTCATCTACATGTATTTATTACAACGGGTATCGGCCTAAGAAAACGTGACACAAAATTGACGTAAAAAATAAGTATATAGTTTATTTTGTTGTCTATATTTATATTAAATTTGTACAATATTGTGTTCACTAATTTTTTTAAATTATTTTCTTTTTGATTTCTTTCTTAAACAGTCTATATTTTGAAAGTTTTAAAAAAATATTACAATACCGCCGCGACACACAGCTTATATGTATTTATTACAATATGTGTTGGCCTAAGAAAATGTTATACAAAATTGAAAAAAATAATAATTATATAATTGATTTAGTTGTCTATATATATTAAAATTTGTACAATATTGTGTTCATTTTTTCAATTTCTTTCTTAAATATATATTTTTAAGAATATATTATAGGGCCGCCGCGAAGCGCGGCTTAGTCAACTAGTATATATATAAAGGAGGATAGCGGGAGTTTAGGTGGCGCTCTAAGATCGTCTCAATCTATTTTTTTAATTTTCTAGAATTTTATAATATTAAACACTAATAAATATAAAAATATCAATTAACATATTAGAAGTAGAATAGGTGTTCGAATTTATAAACGAGAAGGGTTCGAATTTATAGGGAAGACATATGATTAGAAGTTCTATTGGAAGTATAATAAGTATTTATAAGGCATACGATTAAAAGTTCTATTGGAAGTAGAATAGGAGTTCGAATTTATAGAGAATAAGAGTTCGAATTTATAGAAAAAATATATAAATAAACGTTCTAGTAGAAGTTGAATAGGTGTTTGAATATATAGAGCAGACATATAATTAAATATTTTATAGAAAGTACGATCTTCTTAAATTATTTATTTTTTATATAAGATAATTATACTTATATTAGGAAAATTTATTCATAAATCCAATACTATTGTCATAAAAAAAGTCACCTTATTTAAAAAGAAAAGAATTGATGTGTTAACATAATAAAAGAATAATCTCATGCAAGAATCCTAAATAAATACAGGAGTATCTATAATATAAAGAGAAAATAAGATGTGTTTTCATTTTCTAAAACTCCAAAAATTTTAGAAAGTCTAGAGAAAGTATAAATTGGAATTCACTCTATTTTTTAGGTTTTGATTTTAAAGAAAAAATTGTTGTGTAAGATAAGTATCATCAATAATATGTAATGAAGTTGGAATTTTGATCCCAAACGAGAGCGGCTCAAAACATGTTTAACGGGAAGACGACTCATTATAAAAGATTGTACTAGCTATTAATATCATATTGATGTTATAAATTTTATTTTATTTTTAAAATTTAATTTTTATGGATAAACATTATCATACAAGTAATATATGTAAAAGTTAGGTTTTTGGTCTTAACGAGAGAGCGGATCAATAGTAATAACCGTGTTTAACAAGAAAGCGGTTCATTAAATAAGACCATTAAATAAGACCGTATAAAATGTGTTAAATATATAATACATAAAATAAAATATTTTATTAGAAGTAGAATACGAGGACGGTGGAGACGTCATATACGATTTTTTTAAAACTATACATCTTTTTTCCTAAAAATCCTTTATTTTAACTTTTTTATACAGGTTTATCTATAATATACAGAAAATATAGGATGTATTTTCATCATTTAAAATTCCATAAATATTAGAAAGTTTAAAGAATATAAAAATTGGAATTTACTCTATTTAAATAGTGAAGTTAGAATTTTGGTTTCAAATAAGAGCGGCGCGAAACGTATTTAACGGGAATACGGCTCGCTAGAAAAGATTGTATTAGCTATTAGAATTTGATACTGTAGTCAATTTTTTTTTTTTAATTTTTACGGTTCGATTTTATGGATAAAAAATATTATATAAGTCTTTATAATATATGTTAAAAAGTTGGGATTTCGGTTTTAACGAGAGAGCGGCTCAATCGAAAGAATCGTATTTAACAAGAAATTGATTCATTAGAGAAGATTATTTAATTATAAAAATTTAATATTAATATTATAATATAACATAAATGTATTGAATTTTTTAAAAAATAAAAATTATAACTCGCGGCGGCTTTATCAACTAGTACATATATAATTCAGAATCTTCATTAATAACAAAACCCCCTATTTAATCTTTTGGCATCATATTTTGATTTGATCCCTGTAGTCTTTTTTATTTTTGCTAAATAATTCCTATAATCTTATTTCTTCTAGGATTTTATGTTATTTTTTTCAAAAAATAAAAATAAAATTTTTATTATAGTTATAATTTTTTCATTACAATTTAGAATACAAAAAGACGATGAAAAATTTCCCTAAAATTCTACATTGTTTTCCTTAAAAATATAGAAAATTAAAATCCTACTATAATTATCATTCTTTTTTATAATTAGAATAATAAATACTACGAATATCAAGGTAACATGCTTATCTATCGCATGGTCCAAAATTTCTATTAAAATCCAACCTTTATTGATAAGTAAAATCTCTTTTTAATGATGCTAGTAAATTTGGTCTGTACGTTTTACCCGTAAAATCCTATTTACTTTTATTGAATTCTATGTTGCTTATTCAAAAATAAAAATCCTAATTATATTCTCTTACTACAATTTAGAATCAAATGAGACGATGCAAGCAAATCTAGGTTAACATGCTTATCTACGTCTACTAACCTTTATTAGTCACTAAAACCTTAATACCAAAATTTGGTTCTACCATATTTTGATTTCACCCATAAAATACCATTTTCCTAAAATTTTGTGTTATTTTTTAAAGAAATAAAAACAAAAATTCTATTTTAAATACAATTCTTTTATTATGATTTAAAATCGAAAAAGACCTTGATTAATAAGCAAAATTCCTTTCAAATGGTACTACTTTGTACCAAAATTTGGCATCATATTTTAATTTCAATCATGGAATTCAATTTTTCCTAGAATTCTATGTTGATTTTTAATAAAGAATAAAAAAACATCTTATAACTCTAAAAGGCTACGAAAATTTTCCTTGAATTCTATGTTGTTTTTTGAAAAAATAAAAATCTTATTACAATTACAATTTTTTTATTACCATTTAAAATACAAAAAATTAGGAATACATATGTTGATCTTGGATAACATGAACTTTTATTAATAAGCAAAACCTTCTTAATGGTAATACTTTATATCAAATTTGGTTCGCACTATATTTTGATTTCACCTCTATAATCCTACTTTCTTTATAATTCTATGTTGGTTTTCCTAAAAATAATAAAAATAAATATCTCATTTTAATTATAATTCTTTTATTATAATTTAGAAGGAAAAAAGATTACAAATAAATATATTGATATAGGATAACATTCTCATCTATAAAAAATGAAATCCAATTTTATAATAGTTTCGTACCAAATTTGGTTTCACGACTTTTATTTTGGCATCCATTCTTTTATTACAATTTAGAATTTTAAAAAAAGATTTGAAATACATAGGTTGATGTAAGGTAAAATGCATCTATAACCTTATTATTAAGCAAAAACTTTTTTATAATTTTACTTTATGCCAAATTTGATTCATAATTTAGTACAAATTTGGTGTCATGATCTTTATTTTATTTTGATTCCACTCATAAATTTCTATTTCTCATATCTTTATTATTTTTTAATAAAATTGTTAAATAGTATTATAATTATAATTTTTTTTTCTAACTATATCGAGTTCACAAATAACGTATATATTAGGATCATGTAAGGTTTTACGTATACATCATAATCATGTATGTTCTTTTTCTCGATTTTCTATAATAAACTTAAATAAATAATAAATAAAATAATCTTTATTAATTAATAAATCATTTGTAAATAACTATTTTTTTATAATAAATTAGTGATTAATTTGAATAAATATTATCGGGCCCATGCTTAGCATGTTTTATCATCTAAATTAATATAAAATTCAATTACGAATTTTCTTTTAACATTTTAACATTTTAGATAAACTAATTACTTAACATGATATTAAGAGGTCGGTCATAATTTCAAATTTGACTTTTTACCATCCTAATATTTTTATAATTTAATATGAATACGTAGACAAATTATTATTTCAACAATGGGCGATCAAGATCAATTCTTAAATCCAAAAATGAATTTTTGAATGAAGAAATTTATTAAAAATAATACAAAATTTAATTTAAATATTATTTTAACATCTTAAAATTTTAAATAAACTAAAATTAATAAAATTATCATCCAACGTAAAATTATATCCTATATATAATTAGCGTAAGGAGGTTTGACGGCTAAAAAGATAATTTCATTAGAAATTAGAAATGGACCATAGAAGGAATTTAGAAATGGGTCAGAGAGAACGAGAGTGGAGCTTAAAAGATCATCTAAAACTATGCTATCAAGTAACTAATTAATGCTATATTTAATCTAACAAACAATATGCTACCAAGTAATTGATTAATGCAAATTTTAATTTAACAAACAAGCTGATCAAAAAAGGATGCACTAAAATAATACATGATAAAACAAAAAAAAATAAAGTTTGACAGACAGTCTTTTTCTTTTAGGTTTTGGTGATTTGTCAAAGTACGAAAATGAAAATTAAATTAGGTCTAGGAAGTTATTAGCTAACATAGTAATTCATCCCCTAGAATTATTCGATGTGACATTAACGAATAACGAATCAATTTGACAAAAACGTGTTCTCGAACCTAATCATTTAATTTGGATAAGGTATATCCGTGCAATGATATATCCTAGTCTAGATTTTATATGGTACATTTTAAAGGCAATCAAGTCGGCATAAAAATCGATATATTCCCCAACACTGATTTTTTACACACTAAAAACGAGAGATTTATTCAAAACAGTGTTCATTTCAAATGTTTTATCCTCAAATATATTCGATATATTTTACAAAGATTATTTTCAAAAGTGCCTTATTTATTGACTTGCCGAAAGGTCAAAAACAGATTTTATCCCTAACCCCTAACAGTTTTTCATTTAATTGGATAAAATCGTAAAATATTCAAAATAAATATTCCGAGGACTTCATGGTCATTATTATTTGAGGAGTATTATATTTGAATATATTTCAAGTCAAAACTTTAATCAAAATGTCTACAAGTTACGACAAACGGCTAATGTATTTTATTTCGTCGCGTGAGGACATTTAATTAAAATATTTTCGAATAAAATACCTCCACATGTTATTTTGACTTAAAAATTTGGGAATGTCACTAGAATACTTAAAAATAATTTTAGAAAAATTTTCATGATTTTATGAGAACATTTTTCTGGAACCCCCTAAAATCGCTTGGATTTTTATTTTGGGGTTCGCTAAATATATGGAAACTTATGGGTCAACTTTGACCATATTTTTCATATAATATTTGAGGACTTTTGGCAATGGTCTCATATTTTTCCAAATTAGTTTAAAGAAAATCAAACGAAATGGGTGTGTCGCGTAGTATCATATTTATTGGCTAATTACGTACCAATAGAAGCTTCCTATATTTTATAATTTTTATTCCCACATGTGTATCTGAATATTTTATGTAACTTGGTGACCAAATTGGGTAATAACTCTTTGCTTATTTGTTCATTGGTAGCTTGCTCCATTCATTGGTCATTAACCATTCTTTTTGCCTATATATACCAAGCCAAACCCACTCCATTTCCTCAAGCCCTAAGAGCCAAAGAAATGCTGCTAAATACTCTCTAGATATACACCATATCCCAGATTTCATTAGCTCCAAAAAGTATTTAGCAAACAAGCTTCAATCTTCATCTAATTTTAAGCTTGTTTTTACACCATTTCTTCACCATAAACACACCTTCGGCCAAGCTTCATTTGGGCAGTCCTTTAGCTCGTTTCTTGCAGCCCTTGAAGTGTTCTTTCTTGTATCTTTGAGCCACCTTCAATCCCTCCTTGCATACCTTTATTTAGGTGCTCAAATCCGGCCCCTTCGGTAGTGTTTTTATCACCATCTCTTGCTCTAAAACAATTCTATCCAAGACCACTTCGAAGACAAAACTTTAGCTCGACTAAAGTGGGTTCTTGAAGTGCTTTGGAAGAGGTTTAAGAATCCTTGTGTCCCCCTTAAATTATCTTTCATTGATTGATCATGGTGGACTTGTTTTGGTTGCACTTTTTGGTGATTTTTTGTGTCATTTCTTGCTCTTCTATATACCTCTCGGCCAAGCCCTTTATGCAGCCCCTTAGCTCGAATTTAGGTAGCCCTTAAGTGGTCCTTTCTTGTGTATTTGAGCCACCTTTGATAACCCCTTGCATATCTTTCATTTGGCGCTCTTTCGGCCTTAGTTTGGAGGTAAGTTTAGGCTTCGATCCTAGCTTGCTCTACTTGATTTCTCTCTAGACTTCAAGTGGTTCTAATTTAGTTACTTTTTGTTTGGTGTGTGTACATCTACACATACTAGTCCCGGAACCTAGTTCGTATCCTTTGAGAATACCTCTATTTAAGAATTCTTTGCTTTAGGCAACCAAGCCATCGGATAAAGCCAAAGGTCATAAACTAGTTAAATTTTGTTGTGTGTGTTGTGCGTGTGTAGTGTGTGTTGCATTCACGGATATAATTGTTGCACGTTTAATTCATTGTCTTGCATCACCGCTCGTGTGACAAGTCCCTTGTGTGACTTATCCCGTGCCGTTATTTACTATTTTTCGCACTACGCAAATCACTAACGTTTAATAAGCATTTTTCTTAACGGTCCTCGCACTTGCGAGTTGATATTTTTCTTTCGTCCTCACACTTGTGAGTTGAATAATTAAGCACTCTTGCACACACCACTAAAGTTCCGTAGCTCGTCCGATTGATGTCGTGACTCGCGACTTTAATTAATAACGAATCAATTATTTTAACGAATAATAGCGTCCCTGTGGCTAGTACCGTAACATACTAGTTTTGTACGGTCTTTATTATATTATCTCACACATATTGTTTGTTTGTGTCTTCTTGTTGTATCTTTGTAGTGAGGTGAAATGAAGTGAGGTGATCTTCGCTCTAAGACCCAAGTCTTAGACACGCTGACGGGGAGTTGGGTGTCTTCGCACCGTGAGGAGGAGGAAAGACCCAAGACCTGAGATCCAAGACCTACAAAGGTAGCACCAAGGCTACTTAAGTTTACTAAAATATTTTGAAGAAGTAACTTGGAGTTACGCTCTAAGATAAATATTTTAGTGGTTTACTAATTATTTTGAGGAGGTAACGGGAAATTACGCTCCAAGATAAATAATTGGTGGTTTGCTCTATATTTTGAGGAGGTAGCGGGGAGTTACGCTCCAATATAAATATATAGCGGGTTTAGCTTATATTTTGAGAAGGTAACGGGGAGTTACGCTTCAAGATAAATATATAGTTGTATTTTGTAAAGGTTTCTCCACCTGCTATAAGGAGTTTACTTATAGTGGACGAAATATCGAGCTCGGGGACTAGAGTAGGGGTGTTCGAATCCGTTAGGGGATTGCGGCATCGCGAACCAGGATAAATCGATCGTGTCATCTTTCTCTCTTTTATTTTCCGCACTTTACATTACTTATTTATAACTAACACTACACCATATATGGTCTTTGCCAACACCTCAAAAAAGTGTAAAAAATCCTGAAATATGTTGCCATAAGCCCAAAATTGGTTTAAGGCTACACTTTTTCCAATTTCGGTGGTGTTGGATATAGTCGTGTGGCCTTAGGTGGGTAAGCCAACACTTTTGCCATCATACGACCCCATCGCTATAGATGTTGCATTAGTCATCTATGCCAACACTTTCAGGTATATAACAACACTAAAGGGGATGTTGTAATAGACTTATTGCAACATCGATTTTTCTCTATTGCAAAATGGTACATATAACACTTTGTTTTTTTTTTTGGCAACACCTTCTCGACTTTATTGCAACATTTAATCGATAAAACATTTTTTGTATTTGGCAACATCACTTTTTGTTTTGCAACATATATTTATTAAACACTTTTTATATTTTAGCAACACTTTTTTTTGTTGTTATTCCAACATTTTTCTGATAAACACTTTTTATATATTAGCTACACAATTGTAATCTTAATTTGAATCACAATTAAATCCTAAAAAATAGTTATCAAAGTAAAAAATGTCAAAAGAAAACACTACATTTTTTGACTTCACAAACATATCAAATTAGTGATTACATAGTCAAAGTTGGATATAACCAACTTATCAAATCTGCCCAAAGCTATAAATATCTAACTTGAAGGTCAGCTCGCCAGTGATTCCATAATCTGGTGCACATTAGCCATAAGTCCCCATCACCATGGTAGAAACTAGAAACATGGGTATCGTCTCCATCACCCACATCGCAAGAAGTCCACAAGCTACAATGCAAACAGTAAAATAAACGTTAATATTAATAATACACCTAAACAGTTACAATAACTCATATCCAAATAATAACAGATATAAACAAATCGATTCCATAATAATTGATACAAATCATTTTTTTGGCTTTAAACTAGAATAACAGAACAAGAAGCTACAAAGTTCCATTAATAACTAAAATAACAGAACAAGAAGCTGCAAAGTTCTATTCATACTATCTATCCTGAAACTGTTATGCAACAACAAAGGCAACTGCAAGAATAATTGAAGCAGCAAAATTAACTATATGAGAATGATTTTACTCTACTGAATTTAAATTAGAAATTACTAGAATCCAAGAAGTTATTACCAACCTTGACTTGCACATGGGTTGCCAAGTATCTCATAGTTTTATTTTCACTCTACTAGTTTTCTTGCCAGCTCTTTGTTACTTCCAGGACACCTATATCACCTCTCGGGCAACTTATTATGGCAGCCCTGATTGTTTGGGGACTCCAAGTATGGATACATTATATCTTGTTGAGTATTGAATACAGTAAAAGAATACAGAGGGGGGGTGAATGGATTCTTGAACTTTTCTTTGTTCTTGAATCTTTGCAGCAAGATATGTGTTGAATGTGTGAGATATGTAAGTACAGATAATCAAAGACAAACGCAACACAATATCACTTTAATCTAATATTTTATTAGATAAAGATTTTGCTACAATCTGTGAATACAAATGGTAGTATTCTCAGCTTCGTTTTTCTTAGAGAGATATTTCTTGAGATCTATCTTGAAAAACTTATCACTCTTTCTCTATTTTTATCTCTCTCTTTGTAGCTAAGGAAGTGAGGATGTATCCTTAAAGACATGGATACACCTACTTACTACAAATAAGGTAGGTAAACAAAGTACTTTCTAGTCTGTCTATCTTATTTGAGTAAGAGTCCAAACGGTTACAGATTTGACTTTGCAAAGCCTGTTCAGATCCACTTCTTTAGCTCCTTGTCCCTTTGTCTTATCTCTCCAAGCTTCTTTGTAGGCTTTCCAATCTGCTTTATAGTACATAGTCAAATAAAGCGTCTTGGCTTGTTGCAGGTTTCTGACTTGTACAATTCTTCAGTATTTTGTCTCCACGAATGTATTCGAGAAGTGGCTAAGTGATTGATTCGAGAACTCGAATTGACTTAATCGATAACTCTGAGTTCTCGAATAGTGTTATATTGACATATCGAATCACTTCTCGAATAGCTCTTTTCTCTGGGACTTCTTGAGATATCGAATAGAGTATTTTGACATATCGAATCCCTGAGATGTCGAATAGCTTCTTTAGTCCTTGAGATATCGAATAGATCATTGACTTGCTGACTCTTAGAGAACTCGAATGATGCTTTGACTTGTTGACTCCATGAGTTCTCGAATAGAGTGATAGACATATCGAATCTCTGAGATATCGAACAGTGTATTCAGAGATATCGAATAGTGTCTTCTGAGATATCGAATCTCTGACTTCTCGAATGCTAGACTTCTCGAATAGACAAATATACTTCGCGAATTGGTACTTAGGCAAATTCTTCTTTTCTTCAAATCCCAACTGTGATTATTTGGCAGTCTTTATCTCCTTGCTTGAGGCATGAACCTTGGAACTTCTTTCAAGCATTATTCCTGACTTTATAGTTACAGTAACACAACTAGAATTTAATGCCTATTACAAGTACAGAACAAATAGAAACTCTACAACTAGAGGTTCCCTCAGTTAAGAGGTCATATAGGTAATGCATAGCATTACACATACTTAGGCTTGTTATTAGATGTATTCAGGCATGCCTCTGTGACTAACAATCTCCCCCAAATTGTGAGTAAGACCCTTAGTCACAATTTCATGTCTGATAACAAGCCTAACATACATAAAGATAAAACTTGACAGTACATGTATGAATTTTGATCAGCAATGTGAATAGAACTACAGGGTGAGTAATCTTACAGCCTATAATGAAGTACTAGCCATTGTCATTAGTTTCCCTTTCCATAGCTTTGGCTTGCAAATCATCATATGCTTTCTGTCTTCTTTCTTTCTCCTTCCTTGTATGCTCATCCATATATAGCTTTTAATATTTCTGTCATAGCATCCAGTTCCTCAAGCAAAATTGAGTCTTTGAAATCTTCAAGTACTGGTTTCAGAATGTTTACAGGATAGTGGTTGAGTAGATTCATTCTGATGTGGACCTGATCCCCATTTCTCCTCCTATACTTCACCACATAGGGGTTAAACTGAACTCTACACAATCCCTTTGCCCTTAGCTTTTCTGCTTCAATCTCCAGTATCTCAATTTCTTTCTCCCTTGCTAGCCATTTTTCAAGACACTCTTTTCTGATTTTCTCCTTATGATCTCTCTTCATCTTCACAAAATCAATTAGCTCCAGCTTCCATACTCTTTCCACTTTATCTTCTGAGCTCAACAATGCAATGATTCTTTCTATGTCATGTAGTTTGCCCCAGTGTTGACATCCTCCTTGTTTGAATTTCTCCTCCCTTCCATCAGTATATTTGATCTCAAGGCAGTTATCAACAATTGCAACATGATAGATTCTTTGAGCTTGTAAGAATTGCAGTTGGTCTTCATCAAAATCTTCATCTAGTGGTTGGAGTTTTAAGCCTGGATAGATTGTCAGAGTCCTTGACTTGGATAGCTTTGGTTTCCTTGCAGCTTGTTTGAATTTGATCCTTTTGACATGGTTGCCTGGCAGTAGCATGTGACCTTTGTTTGTGGACCATTGTAGTATTCCATTAGCAGTATGCTTTTTGAAATGTACAGATGGTTTCTTGACTTGAATCTTCTTCTCTTCTTGAGGTGGTAAAACAGTTGCAAAAGCCATGGGATTAGATTTTGGTAGGTCATTACTAACAGCATTCACCCTAGACTTAGAGTCTTGTGTTGTGGTGAGATTACTGCTAGCAATGCCTAAGGCTTGCTGTTTTCCATTCTTCCTCTCATAGACTTTGCCTTGGTCATCATCCTTCTTATCCTTGTTGTCTTTCTTCTTCTTCTTATCCTCATCCCCCTTATCACTCCTGTGATGACTTCTCCTCCCATCACTCTTGTCTTCATCTTCATCATCCTTATTCCTCCTTGGCTTGGCCATTTCTGGAATTACACCAGTTGCAATGAATGATCTGAGAATGTGCAGTGCCTCTATCTCTTCATCAGTACTTGTCCCCTTTTTCTTTTGCAGTAGATCAATGATGGCAATAATGAGTCTGTGATTTTGAGAAGTGAGATCATTGGGAATGACCAATTGTTTAATCTCTTCAATTCTGGTGCCAGACTGATAGATGATGGTCCATGGCTTCTTAATCACTTCTGGCAGCCTTGAAGGTTGGCCATTCCTCAAGTCATCATACAGACTCTTATTGTTTTCATTTACATTCCTCTTCTCTATGAGATCTATCAGTGCATCTATCTCTGAATGTTTCGAGGCATGTAGAGTTTTGTAGGTTAGATGCCAGATTCTGGATTTTGCTACCATCATTACTTCCTTGAGCCATGAGCTATTACTTTTCTAGGTACCACTGTGAAGTAATCGATCTGATCCTTCAAGCTCCTTAGATACAATTGAGTGTCACCAGCCTGTTCTCTTAAGACTTTCAGAAACTCCAAGAATGCATCATCATGATAAACATTTGAGTTTGCAATTTCTTGTAGCTTGGCCTCAGTGACCACCTTCACTTCTACAGGCTTGGCACTTTTAGATATGGAGAGTGAAGGTTTATCAGATGGCATACTCCCTGCAACCACTGTGGTTGTGATAGTTTGCTTTGGACCACTGGAAGTAGTGATGTGCACAGTTGGTAGAGTAACAACTGGCAGAGAAGTGGGAGGCTCATCAATTTTGTCTTTTCCTTTGCCAGGCACATGAATTAGAGATTTTGAAGTTCTTTGATGAGCACCTTCAGTGATTTTGATGCCCTTTACTGGTGGTTTCTCCCCCTTTGTATTTGAGTTCCTTGATGTCCTCTTCTCCCCCTTAGGCTTGTTGTCAGGCACAGAGGCTGTAGTATTGACCTTTGGAGGTGAAGATTCTTCAGGTAGAGGGAGACCCATGTGCTTCATCATTGCAGACAACATTGATTGTTGATGCAGAAGAACATCAGCTGTGGTGGTGGCTTGAGTGTTCAACTGCTCAGTTAGAGTTTGTACCTTGTCTGTAAGATGAGCATTGGACTGAGTGAGAATAGCTACCTCCTTTTCAAGTGCATCTACCTTACTGAATAATGCAGTAGATTTGAAGCCAGACAGGGATTGTTCTTTAAGTCTCTGCACTTCAAATCTAGACAGCTCATGCACAGGAACCTCAGTTACCAGCTTGTCTCCATATTGATTTGCAAAGAGTGTCCTAAGCATGGCATTGGCATCTGTAGTCTGATCAGATAGAATTTGAAATTTGCTTCCTAGACCTGTGACTGTATCTTTAAGGAGAGCTAGACCATTATCCATCTTGGTGCAGGTGGTGTTGAAGTGTCTGATATCTTTGACCACACTGTCTAGTTGAGGAAATTTGGCATCAAAGGCCCTCTTGATCTCTTCTACTGAAGTGGCTGTCTTGTCACTTACCTTGTTTACTTCAGTTTTGACTCCCTTACCAAGATAGTGTGCAGCCTTGAGGAAACCCTTGTAGGAATCATTGACAGCTTCAAACACTTCACTAGGGGACAGGGATTTTGCATTTGAACCTAGTGAAGTGACGTATTCCTCTCGAAGATATTGAAGTGCTTCACTGAGAGTTACATCATACTTTCCTTGCATCCAGGCATCTACATTGCCATCTCTCTCAGCATCATCAATAATCTTGGCCTTCTGCATCTCCACATCATCCCTATGACATAGTAGGATGGATTCATAATCTGGATTTGAGATGTTGGAGGTGACAAGGTTCTGGGCTATTTTGACAAACTCAGGAATCTGATCCACAACATAGCTTTGGAGAGCGTCAATGGACATTTGTGGTGGAACAGACCCTGATCCTGAAGCACTGTCATGTTGCACAGGCTTTAGCCATTGAGACAAAAAGTGAGAGCTAGAGCTAGGCAAGCTAGACTCCTCAGTTACAGATGCAACTTCTGTAACCGGATGAAAAGGCTCTGCTACTGTTGTCTCCACAGAAGTGGGATGAGTTACAACAGTAGTTGACACAGGCATAGAGTCTCTAGTTAAAACTAGTGAATCCTCTGTGTTTGTGATGGTGTCATTAGGAGATGCCTCAGCATGCATTCCCTGACCATCTAAATGTGGTACCTGGGTGGTGAGCAAGGTGTCATGCACCAAGTCACTTGAATCCATTGGCTCATCAAGAGAAAAGAATTCTTGATGATCAATGCCTTGCTCCTCAATTGCTTGAGTTGCAGGCTCCAAAGAAATATGAGTGATAGATTCTGGAAGAGAAGTGTGTTGTAGATTAGATTTTGGCAACTCCCCCTGAGAGATAGAGGGAGTTTCAATTGTGATGTGCTCTCCACTCAGTGTTATGCCAGCATTATCACTCCCATGTGCTGACTCTGTACAAGTAGGTGCATTGGGGAGAATGCTTGATTCTATAGATGCACCCTGTTGAGAGGATACACCTAGTGAGCTGTTTGCCCCTGATTTTACAACTTCAGTCATTTGGGTGACTGAAGAGGTGGTTTTAGACTTCTTCTTCTTTGGCATTAGTAAGGGTGACTCAGGTTCCTCACTTGCTATGCCTAATTCTACAGCCAAGGCTGCTTCAGTTAAGATTTTTAGAGGTTCAGAAGCAACCTGTTTTCTCTTCTTTTTACTAACATCACCCTTTTGAGAGGATGATGCAGTTGTCTCTGTGTTTGGTAAAGTGTTTGGCTGAGAGGGTTGGTTAGCAGGCCCTGGGTTAGCATTTTGCTCTACTTGCTTGGGCCTAGCTAACTCAGATTTTGAGGCACATATTGGCATGTTGTGGGGGTAAGTCCTAAATAAACTCTCCATAAGGGGAGTTATTTTGAGCCTTACATCCACATCATTCCTAGTCTCCAAGCTACCAAAAATGAGTTTGGTCATGGATTTCGGATAGCCTATTCTATTTTTGTCTAACCCAGGCAATTCAATCAATTTAACATCTATGAAATTAAGTACAGATTGAATAAAGCGAGGGAAGAAAATTTCATTACCTCTATTGGATGAGTTCTTACCAAGTCTCCCATACAATTCTTGCATTATGATCAAACCAACATCAATCTTTCTCCTATATGCTAGAGCATATCCTATTTGTTGAACAGGTGTGCTGATTTGATCAAAGCTGGACTTCCTTGCTGTGAAGACTTGAAGAAGAGTGGCAAAGACATAGCTCCATTCCTTCCTCAAGTACTTCCTATTCAAATTTCCAAGCTTGATTCTATTTGAGTAGTTTATAAAATCAAAGAAATCTTCCAATTCCTGATCAGTTGCTTGACTGTCATACA
The DNA here is from genome assembly GCA_036435485.1 of Saposhnikovia divaricata. Taxonomy (NCBI): domain Eukaryota; kingdom Viridiplantae; phylum Streptophyta; class Magnoliopsida; order Apiales; family Apiaceae; genus Saposhnikovia; species Saposhnikovia divaricata. The sequence goes on along the minus strand of CM071596.1, from coordinate 48,904,503 downwards.
CTCCTTGTTGTAACCCCAGTGCTTGATTCATATTTTCAGTAGTGATGGTGATTTCCTTGTCCTGAATCTTGCAATAGATTTTGTATGAAGTTATTGCATTCTCTAGGGCCACGACCTCCACAGTAGCAGATCTCCAAAACTGTTCTAGTAAATCGAGATACAGAGTTGGGTTGGCTGAGAGTGCATTCTTGATGTATGATTCTGCCATCCATCGAAGGAAGCACTTAAAGTTTGCATTGGGTGCTTCAACATCGTTGGTTATTGCTATAAAATTGGTGTGTTTAGGAATTGTGAGTTGGGTATTTGCCATTGTTACACAGAGAGATGAGAAGAGAATGAAGGTTGAAGAAGAAATTTAGCTTTTGACGTTAGGGTTTATAGAGATTTTGGAACTTTAGCTGCCTGAGAAATCGAATGAAATGATTTGAACAGTTGTGGAATTGTATATATGTGAGTGACTTGAGTTGTAGATTAGATATAGGTTTTGTATCGACAAGTCAGTCAGTCGAGAAGTATAAAACAATTATTCGATAAGTCAAGAAAGGCTTATTCGATATCTCAAGCAGTTAGTAACTCACAGCTGGCAGTTATTTAACTCAGAAAATAATTCCAAGCTAAATAGAATATGTTTTTATGATCGAAATGAAATTTTGAATATAAATCCAAAAAGCGATTAAGTGTCAGCAAGAAATCAGCCTTTTCAAATGATTCGATAACTCAAATATAGTATTCGAGAACTCCATCATTAGAGAACTAAAATACTCTATTCGAGAACTTAAAGTGTGCTATTCGATTTCTCAAAAGACACTATTCGAGAACTCAGAAGGGTTCTTGATAGCCCTATTCGAGAACTCGAGCCATGACAAAATAATGAACCATTCAAGAAGTCTGACTTATCGAACTATACTTTTCACTCATAAAATTCAATTTTCACTATCTTTTAAAATTTACCAGAAATATTCATTGAAGAATATTCTACTAAATTAAATAGTGATTTTCTCAAAATTTCACAGAAATTTCAAGCTAAAGATGTATGATTTTCAACATATGCAGCATTGTGGAATATTTATAAATCATAATCCAGCCAATACTTACTTTAAGAATATTGAGCATTTGATAACGTAAGTATTTACTGCTGCAACAATCTAGTTGATATATTCACTCAGCCAGAATTTGAAGAATTCAGCATTCCAATCTCACTAACCAACCTTGTGAAGGTGGCTTCATCTAATGGCTTAGTGAATATGTCAGCTAGTTGTTTCTCTGTGGGAACATAATGTAACTCAATGGTTCCATTAGTTGCATGCTCCCTTATGAAGTGATATCTGATGTCAATGTGCTTTGTCCTAGAATGATTGACAGGATTGGAAACTATAGAGATTGCATTTGTGTTGTCACACATGATTGGAATTCTTTCCAACACAAGTCCATAATCTCTAAGTTGGTTTCTGATCCAAAGCACTTGAGCACAGCAACTTCCAGCAGCTATGTACTCAGCTTCAACTGTGGAAGTTGACAAAGATTGTTGTTTCTTGCTGTACCAAGAGACTAACCTTTGTCCAAGAAACTGGCAGCTACCTGAGGTGCTTTTCCTATCCACTCTGCATCCAGCATAATCAGCATGAGAATAACCAACCAGATTGAACCCTGTGTCCTTAGGATACCATAACCCCAAGTTTGGTGTGCCCTTCAGATATCTGAAAATCCTCTTTATTGCTATCATATGTGATTCCTTTGGATTTGATTGAAACCTGGCACACAAGCATGTTGCAAACATGATGTCTGGCCTACTGGCAGTGAGGTAGAGTAGAGAACCAACCATGCCTCTGTAGATTGAGATATCTACCTTCTTGCCCTTACTATCTTCATCTAACTTGGTAGCAGTGGCCATGGGTGTCTTTGCAGGTGAGCATTCTTCTAAGTCAAATTTCTTCAATAGATCCTTGATGTATTTGGTTTGACTTATAAAAATGTCATCCTTCCTTTGACTCACTTGCAGCCCAAGAAAGAATGTTAATTCTCCCATCATACTCATCTCATATCTGCTCTGCATGAGCTTAAAGAATTTCTCACATAGCTTCTCATTTGTACAGCCAAATATGATGTCATCCACATAGATTTGAACTAAGATAATATCATCACCATGTTTCTTGTAAAATAGTGTCTTGTCTAGTGTGCCTCTAGTGAATTGATTCTCAAGTAAAAATTGTGACAATGTGTCATACCATGCCCTAGGAGCTTGCTTAAGTCCATACAATGCTTTAAGCAATCTGTAGACAAAGTGAGGGAATTGTGGATCCTCAAAGCCAGGTGGCTGTTGCACATATACTTCTTCTTCCAACTCCCCATTCAGAAATGCACTCTTGACATCCATTTGATAGACCTTAAAATTAGAATGTGCAGCAAATGCCAAGAAAATTCTGATGGTCTCCAGTCTGGCAACAGGGGCAAAAGTCTCATCATAGTCAATGCCCTCCTGTTGAGAGTATCCTTTTGCAACCAACCTTGCTTTGTTTCTTATGACTACACCATTTTCATCCATCTTATTCCTTAGAACCCATTTTGTTCCAACAATGGTTCTATCCTTTGGTGCAGGCACAAGTTCCCATACTTTGCTTCTTTTAAATTGGTTTAGCTCCTCTTGCATAGCAATTATCCAATCAGGATCCAACAATGCATCTTCAAGTTTCTTAGGCTCAACTTGGGATAGAAAGCAACCATAGAGACATTCATTTAGAGTTGCTCTCCGTGTTCTCACTCCTGTATTTGGATCTCCAATTATCTGATCTGCAGTATGTGATCTATCCCATTTCCTTGTATGTTCAGATTGATTTCTCAGCCTTGATGTTGCTTCATCATCCAGATCATGATCATTTACATTTCCTCCCCCTGTGAAGTTTCCACTAATCACAGGTGTGTCTTGGATGCTTGTTTCTTCGTTGTTGGTTGACACAGGTTCTTCATTCACTTGAGTTTGTTGAATTGTGGGCTCAAATTCAGTTTCAATCTCCTCATCAGAATCATCTAGATTGTCAAACTTCAAAGGATTTTTATCTTCATCATTGGCTTCTTCTAATCCAGGTAGTTTGCTGTCATCAAATGTCACATCTGTGCTTTCCATAACTTTCTTTTGAGTGATGACATAAACTTTGTATGCAATTCTTTCCATAGAGTAGCCAAGAAAAATTCCTTCAAATGCTTTTGCATCAAACTTTCCAACACATTCTGAGTTGTCTTTTAAAACAAATCATTTTCTTCCAAAAGTATGAACATACTTTAGGGTGGCTTCTTTCCAGTCATCAAGTTGTAAGGTGTCTTTCCAGTGTTTTTGTTGATGAGGGTTCTGTTTTGGATATAGCATGCAGTGCTCACAGCCTCAGCCCAAAAACATGTAAGCATCTTTGCATCAAGTAACATTGTTCTAGCAGCCTCTATCAGAGTTCTATTCTTTCTTTCAACAACTCCATTTTGTTGTGGAGTCCTTGGAGCTGAGAATTGTTGAGAAATACCATTTTCTTTGCAGAATGCTTCAAGCATGGCATTTCTGAACTCTGTTCCATTATCACTCCTTAATGCAATCACACTTGCATTGTTGGCCTTTGCTTCCTTGTCAATTTTCTTTATATGCTCAATGATTACTTGTGGAGCCTCATCTTTTGATGCCAGAAATTCTACCCATGTATACCTTGTGAAATCATCAACCATCACCAGAGCATACTTTTTCCTTCCTAGTGACATAATATTGACATGCCCAAACAAGTCCATATGAATTAGTTGTAGGGGCTTGGTTATTGATGTCACTGTCTTTGACTTGTGGCTTGATCTTTTCATTTTTCCCTTTTGACAAGCCTCACACACTCTTTCTTGACAGAATTCAAGTGTGGGCATGCCTCTTACTAACTCTCTTTTGACTAGAGAATTAATGCCTTTGGAGTTCAAGTGTGATAGCTTCTTATGCCACAGCCAACTATCTTCATTTGATGCTTTTGAGTAAAAGCAACAAATTTTGTCCTTGTTTGAAGAATTCATATTGGCTACAAACAGGCTTCCTTTCCTTACTCCAGATAGAGCAAAGTCACCAGTCTTTTTGTGGGTGATCAAACATTCATCTTTGTCAAAATTCACTTTGAAGCCTCTGTCAGTAAATTGACCAACACTCAGTAGATTGTGCTTGAGTCCCTTGACCAGTGCTACATTCTCAATGATGACATTTCCAATTTCCAACTTGCCATATCCCAGTGTGTTGCCAATGCTGTCATCTCCAAAAGCAACCATTGGGCCAGCCTTCTCCTCATACTGTGATAGCAGGGCCATATCACCAGTCATATGGTTTGAGCATCCACTGTCCAAAATCCACATGACCTTTCTTTCACTTTCTTTGCCCTGCAAACACAAAGGTATTACTTCTCCTTTGGTACCCAAACAAGTTTGGGTCCATGTCGCTTAGCAACAGTCTTATCATAAACAGCATGCTTATCAATTTTCTTGATGTTAGTCTTCTTGTCACTGTTAGAAGTCTTAGAATCAGGGTTCTTAGACTTAGGTGACAGAGGCACCTTCTTAACTTTAGGAGGACTTGAAGACTTTGTTCTTGTGTAGTGTGTGTGAGCATTGTGACTGATGCATCCTTCCATGAATTGTCTTCTCAAATTAAAGCAACTAGTCATTACATTCATGTTACATGGCATACAATCAAATTTATCACAGAAGGGAGAGTCTCTATGTCTTAAAGGCACAGAGCAATCATAGAACGGTTTAGCAACACTACCAGATGGTTTCTTACATGCATGAGTTAAATGATTAGTGCTAAAACAATTTTGACAAACTTTCCTAGGGGCATTGTGTTGGGACAATCAGATCGTGGATCTACGAATCTTGATACGCTAATTACGAGAATACGAAAAGAAGATTAACCTTGTAAACGGTTGATTCCACGCTCTTCTATTGTATTCCCAAATTCCCTTGAGCGAAGTGTGGCCTTCGTCTTCTCAAGTTTACCTCTCTTCTTGCACCTGGGTGGCTACAAAATTTTTTCGACCAGACCCCAGCAAGAAGAGAATAGGAATATATATAGGCTACAATAGGGATCATGGATAATTAGGTTGGGCCTTCTAATTACATCTTGAGCCTAGCCCAATGTAATTAAATATTAATTCAATCCACTAAAGAATTAATATTTGCACTACCTTTCCTAATACCGTAATTTAATTAATTAATTCGGTTCCAATATTATTTGCTTATTAAATTCCCCATGTTTAAAATATCGCATGTCCATTAATTAAATAAATTACTGATAATTCATTTAATTAATATCTTTTATCCTTGATTATCCACTCAACCTTTATTTAATTATGCCGGAATAAATCCACCTGCAGGGTTTCACATAATTAAATCTTTTTGAGCTTTCAAGGGGACATCATTAACCCGAATATTATCAGGACATGGATTCCTTCAATAAATAATATCCCACCATATACATTATTTCATCACCCAAAATATAATGAAATAAATCAAAAGAATTATTTCATATATAAATCAAAGCATGTAAATAATATATATGTGTCAATTATTATTTCCGGATTAAGAACCTAAGCATTAATAATAACATAGAATCTTAGTTCACCTCCTTAATCAGTATAAGGGAACAATTCTAAATTTGATCCTGTTCAATATACACAAAGTATACTAGTATTATTTATTAGTCAATATAAACTAATCTAAATAATACTACAGCCATTCCAGTGGATTGTCTAACTCCACCTGTGCTGTGAACCTTATTATATTATATAAACCGTATTTAATAATCTAATATTCTGTATCCCATTTGATACTAGATTATTCACAATATATAATATTTAGACAACATGTAAACATTTAAATGATTCTCAATTAAACCGGCCAGAAATAAATGTAAATACTTCAAATAAATATTTTCAGTATACACTAACAATCTCCCACTTATACTCAAAATATTCTATGAGTATATCAGTGTTTATTTAATCCACTATTACACAGAAAACTATGTGTCCATCCATCTGACTCCTATCGCTTCCACATGCCTGTCAAAAACCTTGGCTGGCAAACTCTTTGTGAAAGGATCTGCCCGGTTGTCTTCTGATGATATGTGAGCCACAACTATATCTCCTCGCTTTACGATTCCTCGTATGAGATGATACTTACGTTCAATATGTTTAGCTGCTTTGTGATCTCGCGGTTCCTTCGAATTTGCCACAGCACCAGTGTTATCACAATACACTGTCAAGCTCCTAGGCAAATTAGGTACCACATCCAAGTCCAAAAGGAAGTTCCTGAACCATACAGCCTCCTTTGCAGCCTCAGAGGCCGCCACGTACTCGGCTTCCATGGTAGAGTCTGCAATGCATTTCTGCTTTACACTCCTCCATATAACGGCTCCACCTCCAAAAGTAAAAACATATCCCGAGGTCGATTTCCTCTTATCCCTATCTGATTGGAAATCTGAATCAGTATATCCCAAAGGAAATAGATCTGAGGCCTTGTAAATTAACATATACTCCTTAGTCCTTCTCAGGTACTTGAGTATAGTTTTTACTGCACTCCAATGTTCCTGACCTGGGTTCGACTGATATCTACTAACCATGCCTACAGCAAAGCAGATGTCAGGCCTCGTACATAACATAGCATACATTAAGCTTCCACATGCCGAAGCATAAGGAACTGCTTTCATGCTCTCTATATCCTTAGGTGTCGAAGGACACTGCTCCTTGGATAGAGCCACTCCTTGCTTAAAAGGTAGAAAACCTTTCTTAGAGTTCTGCATGTTAAAACGAGCTAATACTTCATCAATGTAGGGCTCTTGAGATAAAGCCAACATCCTTTTCTTGCGATCCCTTATTACTTTGATCCCAAGGATGTATGCCGCTTCACCTAAGTCCTTCATTTCAAATTGTTTGAACAACCATGCCTTTATTGATGACAACATCTTAACATTGTTTCCAATGAGTAAAATGTCATCTACATACAGTACTAGAAAAACCACTGCATTACCCTCACTTCTCTTATACACACATGATTCGCTTGGACTTTGATCAAATCCATATGACTGGACTGCCTGATCAAAACGAATATTCCAGTCCCTAGAAGCTTGTTTTAGTCCATAAATAGACCTCTTAAGCTTACAAACAAGATGCTCTTGGCCTTCCTTAATGAATCCTTTTGGTTGTTGCATATAGATGGTTTCCTCAAGACTTCCATTAAGGAAAGCTGTCTTGACATCCATTTGCCAAATCTCATAATCGAGATGAGCTGCTATAGATAAAAGAATCCGGATCGACTTAAGCATAACAACCGGCGAAAAGGTTTCCTCATAATCGATCCCTTCTTTCTGAGTATACCCTTTCGCAACAAGTCGTGCTTTCCAGGCTTTCACCTTTTTGTCAGATCCTCTTTTCTTCTTGTAGATCCACATACATCCAATGGGTTTTACACCTTTGGGTGGTTCCACGAGCTCCCAAACTTGATTAGAATACATAGATTCCATCTCAGATTCCATTGCCTTTTGCCAAAGATCTGCATCTTTATCTAGAATTGCTTGTTCGTATGTCCTGGGATCCTCATCATGTTCACCAGAGACCAAGTCCGAGGACTCTCCCAAAAACATGAATCTATCAGGTTGTTGAACAACCCTCCCACTACGACGAAGCACCGGTGTGGTATTAATGACAGGTTGTGCATTTTCTTGTGGTTGATCTACTTGTACTATTGGCACTTGGGGATTATCTGTCCCTCCCACTAGTTCCTCTAAAACGATACTACTCATGGGTTTGTGTTTCATTATATAGTCTTCTTCTAAGAATCTAGCATTGGTGCTAACAATGATATCTCGATCCCTAGGACTATAAAATGAATAACCTTTCGTTCCCATGGGATAGCCTACAAACAGCCTTACTTCTGTACGAGATTCTAACTTGGTCGCGTTCTTGTTCAGCACATGTGCTGGACAACCCCAAATCCGAATATGTCTTAGACTTGGTTTGCTACCAGTCCATAATTCTATTGGAGTCTTGGGAACCGACTTAGAAGGTACCAAGTTCAGAAGGTAAGCCGCTGTTTCTATAGCATATCCCCAAAACGACTTGGGTAAATCTGAATAACTCATCATCGATCTAACACTCTCTAAAAGAGTCCGATTCCTTCTCTCTGCTACACCATTCTGCTGAGGTGTGCCAGGTGCAGACAACTGGGACGCAATCCCATTTTCTGATAAATATTCCCTAAATTCTCCAAGCAAGTATTCGCCACCACGATCTGATCGTAGTGACTTGATACATTTTCCAAGATGTCGCTTCTCCGCACTTGCTTTGTACTCCTTGAATTTTTCAAAGCACTCAGACTTACGGCGCAACAAATAAATGTACCCATATCTAGAATAATCGTCAATGAAAGTGACAAAATACTCATAACCTCCTCTTGCTTGGATACTCATAGGTCCACATAAATCAGTATGAACCAATTCTAACACTTCTTTAGCTCTATTCCCCTTTGCTTTAAAAGGCCTATTAGTCATCTTACCTTCCAAGCAGGATTCACAAACTGGAAATGGCTCCACTGCCAACGAGCCTAATGGCCCATCTACTACCAGTCTTTGAATCCTCCTCAAGTTAATATGACCTAATCTTAAGTGCCAAAGATATGTTTGGTTCAATTCAGAAGGTTTCTTTCTTTTATTTGAGCTAGAAAGAATGTTATTAGTTTCCTTATGTTGCAGCATTGGTTGGATAGGATTAATAATATATAAATTGTCTTGCAATGTACCAGAACATATAACTTGTTTATTCATCATAATAGAAACATTACGATCCAAACAAACATTATAACCATCCATGGCAAGTTTAGAAACCGAAATTAAATTCCTTCTAAACGAAGGTACATAAAGACAATTGTTCAAAACCAAAATCCTATCATCGCCAAAAGACAATGTAATTATTCCAACTGCAACTACTGCTACTTTCGTAGCATCTCCCATGAACACATATATCTCGCCATCTCTAAGCATTCTGGATTGCTGGAACCCCTGCATAGAGTTACAAACATGGTCAGTGGCTCCTGTATCTACACACCAAGTGCTCGTAGATATAGCCGCTATATATGTTTCTGTAACTAGAGAAAGAGACATACCAGTATTGTTTGTCTTCTTAGGAAGAGGACAATCCTGTTTCCAGTGACCTGACTGCTTGCACCTGAAGCACTTGCCCTTAGGCTTTTTCACACCACCTTGAACTCCCACTGCATTAGCAATCTTTCCAGCTTTCTGTGTCTGAGTCTTTTTCTTCTTCTTACCTTTCGGTTTAGATGAAGAAGCTTTCTCGGCCACATTCACTTGAACATTCTGCTTAAAGAGTCCTTCAGCTGCTTGAAGTTCTGTCAGAAGTTCCGCGAGACTATACATCCTTTTGTTCATGGTGTAATTCAAGCGGAACTGCTCAAAACTTTTGGGCAAGCTCATAAGGATGATATCGATCTGGGTTTCCCCATCAATATCAGCACCAAGGATCTCCATCTCATTCAGATGAGACATCATTCTGAGAACATGATCCCTTACAGGTGTTCCCTCAACCATCTGAGTGTTCATTAAAGCCTTCATTGCTACTTGCCTAGCAGCCCTATTCTGTTCTCCAAAAAGTTCCTTGAGATTAAAGAGCATATCTGAAGCAGTGGGCATAGCCTGATGCTGATGCTGCAAAACACCCGACATTGCTGCCAGAATGTAACATCGCGACATCTCATCAGCCTTAATCCACCGCTTATAATACTCCTTCTCACTTTCAGGAGCATCTTCAGCAGGCTGGTCTGGCTTGGGTTCATAAGTACAAAATTTGTACTCCTCAGCAGTCAACACTATGTCCAAATTACGTTTCCATTCAATATAGTTCGGTCCAGTAAGTTTGTTATCCTTAAGTATGGTGAATAGTGGATTAAAGCCCATAGTGATCTAATCCTGAGAATCATACATGTAACACATAATCAGATAGTTGCATAAATCTTAAATCCTATTGGTTTCCTCTAACAATTAATTAAAATTAATGCACTAATATTTAAACACCATAAGTATCTGGTACGTCACGATGGATGACATATATACCACTTAAATCCGTTTAAATATTACTTCGGTCCTATTACTAAATAATACGCCACGTTAGGGTGGACTATATATTATTTTTCATAGCTAAGTGTATACCATTATTAAATCTGGTGAATAGTGGATTAAAGCCCATAGTGATCTAATCCTGAGAATCATACATGTAACACATAATCAGATAGTTGCATAAATCTTAAATCCTATTGGTTTCCTCTAACAATTAATTAAAATTAATGCACTAATATTTAAACACCATAAGTATCTGGTACGTCACGATGGATGACATATATACCACTTAAATCCGTTTAAATATTACTTCGGTCCTATTACTAAATAATACGCCACGTTAGGGTGGACTATATATTATTTTTCATAGCTAAGTGTATACCATTATTAAATCTAAAATTAATAAAAAGACTGGATACCACCATTAAATATTTAAAATCAATAATCGATAATAGGATAATTCCCAGATCGGGGGGAGCATTGTCAAGAGGCATCACTTAAGACCCCTTTCTAGACAGAATCATCCTTTCTCTCAATATCAAAATCTATATTCAATCAGTGGTACCCTTCTAATTAATTGAATTCTATGAAACTTGGTACGCCACGATGGGTGGCATGTATACCTTTCAATATTCGTAATTAATTTAGGAAGTTTGTTCTAGTAATATCCATAACACTACCTGACACCATAAATCATACGCCACGTTGGGGTGGACTATATATAATTTATATTCGTCTTAGTGTTAAATTACATACAAACAATAATGGAGACCGTGGGATTTAATTCCTAATTAATTCCCTCACCCACTTAGAATTTTTATTAAAAATTGAGGAATTATAAAAATTAAATGGGGCCTATGTCATTCTAATTATGTCTAACATGCATTCAAAATACACACATAATTTAACAACATATAACATTTAATTAAAGCAATAAATAAAAAAAATTATGTCCATGTCGTCCTAATTATGTTAACATGCAATTATAAATTACACACATAATTAATAACACACATAATAATTTATTTAACGCAATAATTAAAAAATAAAAATAAATTGCGGAATTGAAATAAAAATAAAATTCCACTATTATGGCCCCAAATAATTAATAGCTGCAACTCCTGTTTCGAATTACTTGGAAAACCTGGCATCTGCTGATCTGCCTTCACGCCAGTAACGCATGTAGCTCCTGCGTTACTGGCTTCCACTTCCGTCTGTTGCGCATCGAGTCACTGCGTGACAGGCTGCTGCCCAAAAACGCCTGTTGCGCAGGCTCTATATGCGTGACAGCCTTAAACCTTGTTTTACACGCGCGCCAGGCTCTCCTTCTGTTCGTGTGTTTCTTCAGTTTACTTGCAAACAATCAGCCGCCGCATATCAGAAAAATCAGTAGACCAACAGCCTTAATCAGTTTCGCAGCGGAACGAATTTCTTTCCTCCGTTTTGATTTCCGATCGCGCGTAATTGTTACAAAATTCCCGGATTGATACAAAATCCAATAAACAATTACAAGAAAAATAGATCTAATACAAAACTAATTTTGTAAATCTATTCTAACACGATCAACCCTCGTGTTTACAACCACGATAAACCACGTGGAAACCAAAACAAAAATTAACCACGATTAAACCACGTGGGATCCAAACACATAATTAAATATATACATGGCCATAATAGTGGATAACAACCTGCAAAACAAATTATACAAGCCTACCACTATATACACGCATATACAATTACGACATGGACATCGTATCAAAAATCGTAGAACCATAGAACCAAGCTCTTGATGCCAATTGTTGGGACAATCAGATCGTGGATCTACGAATCTTGATACGCTAATTACGAGAATACGAAAAGAAGATTAACCTTGTAAACGGTTGATTCCACGCTCTTCTATTGTATTCCCAAATTCCCTTGAGCGAAGTGTGGCCTTCGTCTTCTCAAGTTTACCTCTCTTCTTGCACCTGGGTGGCTACAAAATTTTTTCGACCAGACCCCAGCAAGAAGAGAATAGGAATATATATAGGCTACAATAGGGATCATGGATAATTAGGTTGGGCCTTCTAATTACATCTTGAGCCTAGCCCAATGTAATTAAATATTAATTCAATCCACTAAAGAATTAATATTTGCACTACCTTTCCTAATACCGTAATTTAATTAATTAATTCGGTTCCAATATTATTTGCTTATTAAATTCCCCATGTTTAAAATATCGCATGTCCATTAATTAAATAAATTACTGATAATTCATTTAATTAATATCTTTTATCCTTGATTATCCACTCAACCTTTATTTAATTATGCCGGAATAAATCCACCTGCAGGGTTTCACATAATTAAATCTTTTTGAGCTTTCAAGGGGACATCATTAACCCGAATATTATCAGGACATGGATTCCTTCAATAAATAATATCCCACCATATACATTATTTCATCACCCAAAATATAATGAAATAAATCAAAAGAATTATTTCATATATAAATCAAAGCATGTAAATAATATATATGTGTCAATTATTATTTCCGGATTAAGAACCTAAGCATTAATAATAACATAGAATCTTAGTTCACCTCCTTAATCAGTATAAGGGAACAATTCTAAATTTGATCCTGTTCAATATACACAAAGTATACAAGTATTATTTATTAGTCAATATAAACTAATCTAAATAATACTACAGCCATTCCAGTGGATTGTCTAACTCCACCTGTGCTGTGAACCTTATTATATTATATAAACCGTATTTAATAATCTAATATTCTGTATCCCATTTGATACTAGATTATTCACAATATATAATATTTAGACAACATGTAAACATTTAAATGATTCTCAATTAAACCGGCCAGAAATAAATGTAAATACTTCAAATAAATATTTTCAGTATACACTAACACATTGGGCACATAAGCATAGTTGTTGTCCTTGTTAATCCCTAATTTGCCATTCCTGTTTTGTTTCTTTTTAGCCACTTTCTTCTCAACCTCATTATTCCCAGCTGAAACAAACTTCACAATTTTCTCAAGTCTAGGTTTACCTCCTACTGACTCCTTGGCTTTGGTTTTGACATTCTCTCTCTTAGAGGATGCTTGTTGTTCATTTGATTGTGCCTTATCTTCATCATCCAACATTTGCTTAATGAGTAAGGCATCCTCATCAATCTCAAGTGTTGGTGTTTTAAATATTGGGGTCTCAGCCTTTTTCAAAACCTGAGGCACTTCCTCTTGAACAACAATGTCATCTTCAATGACTGCATAGCCTTTCCTCTGTTTGAGAGTGTCATAATCAAGTCCAATGGCAGCCTTAGGTCTAGCTAGATTTTTCTCATGGTAGGACTGCAATAGACTAGAGGAATTCTTGAATATTTTCAATTTAAATTCATTTTCAGCTAGTTCATCCCTAAGAGCTTTCTCAACTTGACTAGCACATAGAACCTTATTCTTTAGATATTCGATTTCTTGTTTTAGGTTTTCTATTTGCATAGCAGTTAGTTCTAGTTCCTCATTTCTTTTGTTTAACAGTTCATTCCTAGTGGATAGTTTAGCAATCTCTTCATTAGCAGCAGTCATACTAGTATGAATATTAAACATCTCAACAGATAGTTGTTCAACCATAGATTTGTATTCAGAAACAAACATGTCTATAGTAGTGAGGGATGGTACCTGAGAGTCTGATTCAGATGGTTCTTCCTTGGAGTTGGCCATCAAGGCATAGTTACAGAATTCTTGTTCTTCTCCATCACTATCAGAATCATCCCAACACTTCCCTTCAGCTATGTAGGCCTTACCTGGTGCATGCTTCTTTAGCAGAGCCTCATACTTAGCTTCAAGCTCAAGAAACTCCTTATCCTTCTTCTTAGGCTTCTTGCATTCACTGGCAAAATGCCCTAGGTCATTGCATCTATAACATCTCACAGATGACCTATCCACATAGCTGGTTTTGAATTTGTTTTTGTTTGCTTTCACAGGTGCCTTGATCTTGTTGAATGAATGATTTTGAGATCTAGACTTGAAGGGCTGATTCCTCTTAAATCTGATGTTTGGGAATTTTCTAGCCATAAAAGCATATGAAGTGTTTTCCATGGCATCCAACTCTTCAAGAGTATATAACTCATCTTCTTCCTTTTCATCAACAGGTTCAGTCACTTCTTCTTCAGTCTCTTCATCATCTACTATCTCTTCTATTCTCAGTTGACTTGTAGATGCTTCCAGGTCTTGAACGGATTTGTTGACAATCAAGGCACAGGACGTGTTTATCATTCTGCCTTGGTTGGCTTGGATAGCCCTCTTCTGAAGCAACTCAAGCTCATGAGTTTTTAAAACCCCATAGAGCACATCATATGTGACTTTGTTCAAATCTCTTTCTCTTAGAGATATGACCCTTTGCTCTAGATGGTTTGGTGCAGATAGTAGAAACTTCAAGTTCAATTCCTTAGTGCCGTAAACCTTCCCATTCATTTGAAGCTCAGTCACCAGTTTGTGAAATCTCTCAAACATATCAGTAATACTTTCTTTGGACTGTGCCATGAAAGCTTCATACTGTGTGACAAGTATCTGTTTCCTATTTTCTCTTACCTCCTCTGTCCCTTCACATAACACCTCGATGTGGTTCCACATGTCCTTGGCTGATGTGCATGATGCTATATTAGCAAACATCGACATATCCGTGGAGTCTATGATCAGCAACATGAGATGACTGTCTAGGGCAACCTTCTCCTTCTCTGAGTCCGTCCATTTGGATGGCTCTTTTGCAACATATGATCTAGGAATGACTATTGTGCCCACTGTAGATTCAGCAATTTCTTGTTGTGGTACAAATGGACCATTCTTGAGGATGTCAGGGTAGAGAGGATTGGCAGCTTTGATGAACAACAGCATTTTTATTTCCTAGAGGTTGTAATTCTCTTTGTCGAACTTAGGGACCTTCACCGTACCTGTAGTCTTTGGTGTATTCGAACTCATGATCGTTTCCTGTTTAGATTAAACAGTCTGCTCTGATACCACTTGTTGAGTATTGAATACAGTAAAAGAATACAGAGGGGGGGTGAATGGATTCTTGAACTTTTCTTTGTTCTTGAATCTTTGCAGCAAGATATGTGTTGAATGTGTGAGATATGTAAGTACAGATAATCAAAGACAAACGCAACACAATATCACTTTAATCTAATATTTTATTAGATAAAGATTTTGCTACAATCTGTGAATACAAATGGTAGTATTCTCAGCTTCGTTTTTCTTAGAGAGATATTTCTTGAGATGTATCTTGAAAAACTTATCACTCTTTCTCTATTTTTATCTCTCTCTTTGTAGCTAAGGAAGTGAGGTTGTATCCTTATAGACATAGATACACCTACTTACTACAAATAAGGTAGGTAAACAAAGTACTTTCCAGTCTGTCTATCTTATTTGAGTAAGAGTCCAAACGGTTACAGATTTGACTTTGCAAAGCCTGTTCAGATCCACTTCTTTAGCTCCTTGTCCCTTTGTCTTATCTCTCCAAGCTTCTTGTAGGCTTTCCAATCTGCTTTATAGTACATAGTCAAATAAAGCGTCTTGGCTTGTTGCAGGTTTCTGACTTGTACAATTCTTCAGTATTTTGTCTCCACGAATGTATTCGAGAAGTGGCTAAGTGATTGATTCGAGAACTCGAATTGACTTAATCGATAACTCTGAGTTCTCGAATAGTGTTATATTGACATATCGAATCACTTCTCGAATAGCTCTTTTCTCTGGGACTTTTTGAGATATCGAATAGAGTATTTTGACATATCGAATCCCTGAGATGTCGAATAGCTTCTTTAGTCCTTGAGATATCGAATAGATCATTGACTTGCTGACTCTTAGAGAACTCGAATGATGCTTTGACTTGTTGACTCCATGAGTTCTCGAATAGAGTGATAGACATATCGAATCTCTGAGATATCGAATGAGATATCGAACAGTGTATTCAGAGATATCGAATAGTGTCTTCTGAGATATCGAATCTCTGAATTCTCGAATGCTAGACTTCTCGAATAGACAAATATACTTCTCGAATTGGTACTTAGGCAAATTCTTCTTTTCTTCAAATCCCAACTGTGATTATTTGGCAGTCTTTATCTCCTTGCTTGAGGCATGAACCTTGGAACTTCTTTCAAGCATTATTCCTGACTTTATAGTTACAGTAACACAACTAGAATTTGATGCCTATTACAAGTATAGAACAAATAGAAACTCTACAACTAGAGGTTCCCTCAGTTAAGAGGTCATGTAGGTAATGCATAGCATTACACATACTTAGGCTTGTTATTAGATGTATTCAGGCATGCCTCTGTGACTAACATATCTTACTCTATCTCTGCATCCATCCACATGCATACTTATGTAATTAATGGTAGCAGGGTTTCCATAGTTAATTTTGGCAATCATATGCCAAAATTTTGAGTGCACGATTTCTCTATTTAACTAATTTAACATTCATGCATGCACACTAATATATCATATGAAAACATGCACAAAATGCACTCATATATTTAGAAAATATGAAGTAATGTTCTACATGTTTGTCAGCTGGAGCTTGCGGGTTTGCCGGATATGGAAAGACTGTTAATGGTGGTGAAGTGAGTGGAGTCTCTAGACACTATCAATTATTGTAGCATTTGAGTTTGTAATTTATCAAATACTATCAAATAAATAGGTAGTAAAACAAGTCAAAAACAGTGAACTCCAGAAGGAGTTCTCTCTTAAATAGAAATTGACAGCTAACAGAAGGTGTCTTACTTGAAGTTTTCCTAATATAAATTGATTTGTCACGGTTAATAGTTCAACATCACTTACCAAAGAAATATATAGTGCAACATTAGTCATCAATTTGAACACTTATTGAGAAGATCTTCAGTATTCACTTGTGGTGAAATCTTTATTAATAATCACGTAGGTAATGTGCAAGTCTCCAAAACATTGCACAGATGAAGGGGTAAAGGTAGTGGTTATAGACTATAGTGAAGGAGACCGCACAGACTTCATCCTCAGTGTACGAGCCTACTCAAAACTGGCTCTTCCAAACATGACTGTTGAGCTTTTCGCATACGGGGTAGTTGACATAGAATACAAGAGAATTTCTTGCCACATACATGTGCAAGTCAAGGTGGATAATATGCATTTAAACTGAATTTTCTAATTTCTCTCGCTCTACAGTCCGGTGTTATCGTAATGAAATTTACCTATGCATTTAATATATGTGTATATCCATATATTACAATACGGTTATGTTCCATGTTAAGAGTTTAGATTGTTGCAGATTTTCAGCAGAAGGGATGCATGCAAACAATATAGCTTAGAGAAGATGAGGCTTACCTGTTCCATCATTAGCAATATCTACTCCGTCGAAGCTAAGGATAACATCAGATGCCTCTAAAAGATGAGATTCTGGAGCAGTAGGTTCAATCCTTCTTATGCAGACACCCTTCTGCTCGAGCCCCATTCCCATAGACATGCGAAGATCAAGATTCTCCATCTTTTTCCACTCAACTCCAAGTACTGGGAAACCTGAAGATGAAAGCATTCCACAAACATAAATTAGTACGAGGAAAGAGACATTTTAACTTAAGACAGGTAACTAAATAATATAAAGAATGTTACATCCAAATTGATTTCAAATTACAACTGCTTTTAATCATCTAATAAGATTGTAATGCATTAAGAGCAGATATGGGTGATGTAAAACAGATGTGGTTGAGTAACCATACCTGTATAGTTTCCATTCTCTACATAATCTTGAATGAAATGTAAAATTACTGGCGTTGGTATGACATAACCAATGTTTTCAGCATATTCGTGTTTAAGGGATTGGAATGCAATACCAACACACTTGTCTTTATCACTGAAGGCAGGCCAACCAGAATTTGCAGAGTTTATAGCAGCATCTATCTGTAAATGATTCATCCAAGCTAAGGATCATATATTTAATATTTATTAATCAGTTGGAACTTGAAGATATTATTTTTTTAAAGAGGATGAAATTTACCTATGCAGTAGTAGAACGTCTTTGCTGCCAAGTCATTAAATTAAATCGGAAAAGATTAAGCATGTTAATAATCAAGACATTTACATTCAAGATTCTAAGTACTAAAAGTATTACAAAACCTTACAATAACAGTCCAAGCATAATACAAAAAATACTTAGCCAATCATCTCAAAGTGACCATTAATCACATTCTACTCAAATCCAATTCATAGCATTCAAAGACTTAAACATAGCAAATTCCATAAAATCAATCACACAAGAGCAATAAACAATTAGAACAAGCTTACTAGATGAAGAATTGCTGGTCGAGTCACCGGACTCAATGAGTCAGGAGCGAGTCATCATCGAGTCAAGCACAAAACCACCAGAAATGATCTCTTTGAGTCACCATATACCTAAATTCATAACTGATTTCATCAGTTTGTTCATTAACACTCGTGAATTAAAAAGAAATTGAGAATTAGGGTTTCGAAAATTTGTGACCAATCCAAAGGGCTTTTCATATATGATGTATAAAACATCATTACGAGAACAAATCGAACAAGTATTGAGTTGAAATGTGTCAAATTGAGTTGAATTGACAAAAGGTACCAGTTTAATTAGAGATATAGATATTTGTAAACAAGATGAGAGAGAAGAAGAACGAGATTAGAGATGTTAACGAGGGAGAGTGAGAGATGTTAACGAGGGAGAGTGAGAGAGAATCGAGAGAGAGAGAGAGAGAGAGAGAATGAGAGAGTTTTACCTATTTGAGAGAGAGAGAGAGAGAGAGAGAGAGAGAGAGAGAGAGAGAGAGAGAGTGTATGAGAGAGATAAGAGATTGTATGAGAGAGCGAGAGTGTATGAGAGAGATTAGAGAGGTTTTCCCCAAATTATTACCCGATTTCCCCCAAAAAAAATTTTCCCCTCAAAATATTTCATTCCCCCCCCCCGTTTATTTTTAACACTTTTGTTAGTGTCTACAGTAACATCTTTACAAGTGTTAGCTTTGTTAATAAAAAATATTTAAGGCAACACTTATTGACATGTATTGCAACATCAAAATATAATGTTGGATTACATCAAAATTAAGCCATATAAGGTTACATTTTACATGCCAACACTGATTTTAGGTGTTGGTAAAGACCATATATGGTGTAGTGTAATTAATTTTAAAAGAGAAGGAAAATTTATAAAGGCCAAGCTCAAATTTTTAAAAAGATAATAAGTTATTCAACCCCCTTTTCTAGCTTATTCAACCCACATTCGGGACCTATCAAAGTTGAAAAAATTATTGTTAACTAAAATTAATATAAAGATATTTTAGAATAAAATTTAAAATATAATTTAAAAAACTTACCACATAAAAGAGTTCCCAGAAAATCTAATTTTTAAAAAAAGTAAGTCATAAAAAAAAATTTAATTTTAGATTTTACAAAAAAACATATTTTAAAAATTTACATTAAGAAAAGTCAACAAAAATCAATAAATTAACATTTTATTATTTTGCAAAGATCCTAGATTCGGTACTAATATTGTAAATAAATTAAAAAATAATCCGAAAATTTAAAATAAAGTAAGTTTAAGAGAATTTAAATATAATAACCACAAAAAATCCTATAAAAAGTTACAAAAGTATTAATAAAGACTAAAAATAATAAAATATTCATCATAAACTTATTTAATTATTATTATAAGTTAACATATTTTCTGTAATAATTTTAGTATATATATAAGTACAAAATACATGTATATTATTGATTTATTATCATTAAATGTAAAAAAAAACAATTCAAAATGTTATAAAAATACTTTTGACAGAAAAAATCATAACAAAAAATATATTATAAAATATTAATAAAATAACTCACACGGTATAAAGCTAGTTTACATAAATCCTTCTGTATATGCACACCACCGGTGACAACCCGAATGCTTAAATATCAAGAGTAAAGTTCTATGGAGTACATATTTAATTGGAGTATTTGGAGTATATATACATTTTGCATTCAAAATTTTGCAAACTTTATTATTTTGTAAAGCTTATGTTAGGTCCAATAAGATTGTAGAAGGGGGGTTGAATACAATCTATGTCATTTTCTCGAAATTTTTTCTTTGAATAAAATTTATTTTAAACAAATTTTGTGCGGAATAATATAACACAGAATTCAAGTTGAATATATCAATATATTAACTTGACGGGTGTTACAAATTAATATCAAGAGATTAATAACTAATTAGAAAATTCGACATGAACTTTTCTAATTTTGCTAATTAAAATCAAGATATCAAGATATAAACTAGGAAACTTAATTCGCTAGTAGTACAAGAGTGATCAATAAACAAGTTCCAGCGGATCAGATATTACAATAGGCTTGAACTGAATTTATTGTGTGAATTAAAGCTTGAGCACTTGTGTGTAGAAGATGAGAGTGTTTTATGTTCTTGGTTCTCTTTTTTTCTTCTTGTTTCTTCCTGTTGTTGCTTCTGTCCATGTGTTTGTTTTCATACAAAAACACAGCTACATATTGACACGGTGATAGTATAGATGCCACGCTGATAGTATAACTGGCACGGTGATAGTATAGCAACCTAGGGATAGTATAACTCATTCCCTTAAAATAGTATGGATTTACTTAGAAATAATATACATTTACCTAGAAATAGTTTAATTTAAACTTCGGTAATAGTATAAATATTTCGGTAATAGTATAACTGGTAGTAATAGTATAGTTTAAATATTTCGGTAATAGTATAGTATATTATTACTTGATCAGTAATAATATCTATAATACTTCAGAAATAATATACTATTAATTCCAGAAATAATATAACTTCGGGAATAGTATAAATTCGGGGATAGTATAGTATAATATTACTAATGCAGTAATAGTATCTATATTATTCCAGAAATAGTATACCACCTATTTCAGAAATAGTATAACTGAATTTCTAGAAATAGTTCAACTGAAATTCAGAAATAGTATAACCAAAATTCTCCGAAATAGTATAATCCATATATTATTACTGATTGAATAAATCAGAGATTAATTAACTTAATTAATTAATTAAATAAATTAATTCGAATTGAATTAATTTGTTTAATTAAATTAATAATGTAGTTAATTAATAATTGACTTACTCCTTGTGAATCACTGTAAACTTTGAGAAACTTCCACTGGATAATTGTTGACGTTCGATGTACTGTCTGGTTCATGAACGACTAACTCCAATATTTGTTCTTCAATTTGACTCTCAGTTGTGATCCACATACTTTCTTAGCACTCTTTAATAACTCCTGTACTGATGCTGTCTCCACGGTAATCTCTGTCACTTTAAACGAATCCAATTTCTTCAATGCTGAACTGGGGCATGATCAGTAAACTGACTCTTCTTCCAGTGTAAAACATCAAAACTATAGATTGACTTTCTTCTTTCTTCTGGCATATAGTACTTTGTGAGATTCCTGAGACAGTGAGCATTAATTACTTATTACAATCTAATTTAAGTTGAGTCGAATCCTCGAACTACAAATAGGCTGTATCATATGCCTTTCAATCTCCCCCTATTTGTTTGTTAAAAATTAACAAGCAAATTCCTAGAGGATAACTCAACTAACTCAACTTAAACTAGTAAAAGGTAAAACTGTAATTGCAAAGTAAATAATGAAAATGGTTCTGGTTTATATTTAACATTTCCAGATTCAAACATAAAAGATAAATACAAGATAGATGATCCTCTAGACTGATCATATTTCACATTAATCTATCTTGTTCTATCTAAGCTTTAAAGATATAACATGTAGAGCGATTCTTCACTTCGGTCTATCTTCTCTCCTTATCTCTCCTTCTTCAGGTTCATCCAAGTCTGGAAGCATCTTGTGCAATTCTGCATCAGTAATTAATTCTCTTCTAGATGATGACACTGGATGAACTAGAGGTGTTCCAACTAGTGGTTTTTCAAGAGGTATTCCCAGCTTCTTTCTTAACTCACCTTGATAAAACTTGTACTTCTTCATGTTGTCTTGAGCATAAGACTTAATATGATCTGCAACTTCACTTTTCAATGTAGTTGCAAAACCATGATTTCGTAGAGCATATTCAACATACACCAAGTGTCTGGCATGATGTTCACGGAGTTCCTTGGTCTGAAGATTAACAGTGTGAATGACATCTCCTATAAGAACTTTAACTTGAGGAGGATTACTAATTACTTCAGGACCTGCTCTTTCAGCGAAATCTAGGAATTTTTCATGAAGTAGTACACCAAGTTCATAAGAAGTTCTGACTTTTGGTCTCATTACCCAAAGTTCTGAAAGTGATCTATCAAAGAAGAACTGAAGAGATACCTTTTGAGTTCCAAGCTTATGACAATGAACAAAGATTAGTAACTCTTCCATCCGATCACTTGCACAAGTTATGCTTAAAATTTCAGACTTCAAAGCTCTTAGATAATCGTCTTGGAAAGGGTGCTTCTCTTTAAACCTTTGAAACATATCACCTAACCGACGATCATCACAGCCAGAAGTTTGTGGTGAATCTATGATTCTTTGAGCACACTCCCACTTATCACCACTCTTGTACTTAATGTACATCCTTCTTGCTTGAAGCTTTTGAGGATGTTGCTGTTGAAGTGCTTCCTGTTCAGCCTTTTGAAGCCTTTCATTATGAGCCATCTGTTCCATTGTTTTTCTGAGTCTTTCTTCTCTCATTGTCAGATTAGCTTCATTTTGTTCAAGTTCTTGATTGGCTTCAAAATTCATTCTTTGGAGTTCAGCAGGATCAGGAACTACAACTTCTTCATCCTCATCCCAGAAATTAAGATCTGGTTCTCCAAATGCTTCACCTTTATCTGAAAAGTCTAAATCAGCAAAAACATCAAGATTATCAGGTTCACCTGAGTAGTAATAACTACAGTGTCATCCTTTGGTGCTGATTGAGCTTTCTTTCCCTTGTCACCTTTATCAAATTCTCCCCCTGTTGATTTGTCTTTGTCTCCCCCTTTAGTACCAGCTCCCCCTGTTGACTTCTCCCCCTTAGTTGAGGAATCCTCTACAGATTTATCAAATGCACCATCTTCAGGGTCTTGCTCATCACCATCTCCACTTGTTCCTTGAAAGAATTGTACCTCTTCTGTTGTGGGGATGATAGTGCGGCTAATCATGTTATATAAGTGTTTTAGCCCTTGACTTTGATGTGCACTTTGTCTTTCAATCCGATTAAGACGACTTTCATTAGATAACTGATTTTCACGTACTTCTGTTTGAATGTCTTCAACCTTATTTGAAAGAGCCGTAATAATTCTGTCTTGAGTAACTGTTATGTCCGAGGAGTCAGAGAGTATCTGTTGTTGAGAGAGTTCAAGAGTATTGATCTTGGTGTTAAATGCAGTCTTCATTATTTGAATGTCATGTTTCACTCCCATAAGCTGACTGTTGACAGAGGTAGATGAAGAAGACGGTCCATCCACTTGTGCTCGAAGTAAATTTGCTTCAGCTTTAGTTGCCTCAAGTTCCTTTTCTAGAGCTTTAATCTTTTCTTCCAATGAACGAGTGTATGTGTCAGTGTGTGCACTCACCTGATTATCACTCTGAGTTTCACTCATCTGACGTGCATGTGTTTCACTCAATTTAGTGGTGATCCTCACATCACTCCTCACTAATTTCTTAGCTGCTCCAGAAATTGTACCTGCAGGTAAAATCACCCTAGCCTCCTCTTGGAAGGTCAGTGGTGGTGCAATGGGAGTTCGCAAATCCCTATCCACAGTCATTTCTGTCATGTCAGTTGGAATTGAAGTCTGAATTGCTTCAGTGACAGAAAGACTGAGTTGCCTTCCACTTTCTCCAGTTGAAACTGCGAGTGGAAAATCCCTTGAGGGAGCCAGGAATGTTCCTCCTGGGAGGGAAGATGATGACTCTATTAATTTTGGCGGAGAGTCAAGATTTCCCTCATTAGCCTGTGAAGGCTCCTCTACCGTGACTATGGTAGGCACTGTTTCAGTTCCTAAGTGCTCTCCTCTCAATGTGTCCCTATTTTCATCCAGTTCTACATGTTCTCCCATTGTTAGTAATAACAGTGGGGTTGTGCTTGACACATTACAGGATGCCATGGCCGACTGGCGAAATTCAATGGACTCATCCTGTTGAGAGAATGGTTCCAGAAGCTGTTCATTTGCCATTTCAAAGTCCATATCCTTTTGGGAGGGTATGGATGAGCTTACAGTTGCCTCGGGTTCATTTCTACTCTTCTTTAGTAGAGGCAGAGCTGTGGGTTCAATCACTTCTTCACTACTTCTTTCAGTTCTTTTAAGCTGTGATTTCTTCTTTCTGACTTGATAGACTTTATCTGTTTTTGACCTTGTGTTTGGCTCTTTGACCTGGGATAGAGATTGTGGTTCTACAATCCCTTGGTCAGTCCTAACAACCACTTGGGTTCCAGAAGAAGATTGAGAGATAGAAGTAGTTAAGGGATCAGAATGTAATACCTGGTCAGCAGATGAAGTGACATGAGCCTCTTGTGATTGAAATTCCGGCTCAGCTTGTTCAAGAGCAGGTGCATTTTGTTCTGGATGCACAATAGCAAGTGCTTGTTGTTCTATGATTGGTTCTGGTTGCTCAGGTACAGGTCCAGGAATAATTGGAAGATGTATGAATGTGGACATGTACTGAGTAACAAGCACTGGTACGTTGTTGTAGTCATTCTGTTGTGAGACAGCTCTTGTATGAAATTTCTTATGAAAAGACTTTGAATCTTGAGCTTCCTCATCAACAAATGTATTTTGTAACTCCTCAGAAACCAAGTGATTAAAAATAAGAGTGAAAAATCTAGGATAATAGATCAACACCTTTTCACCTTGTCTAAAATTCTTTTTAGCATTTACTATTCTTCTAAACATGTTCTTCCAAAGAATTTTACCTATATCAATTCTTCGATTGTGAACAACCGAATAACCAATATACTGAATCAGAGAAGGAATATTTGAAAAAAAAGTGTTAGCACAGTTAGCAAACACTCGAATTAAAGTATCAAACAACAAGTACCATTCAGCTACCAAACCATTTTTCGGCAAGTTGCTCAATTTCAACTGTCCCTGATAATTAATATCAGTGAAAAACTGAGTCAATTCAGTGTTGGACGGATTATCAACAAAATCAGCAGTAGGAAGATTCAACACTGTCTTGAGTACTGATTCATTGACTCTGAACTGTGAGTTCCCAACCGTGAATGTAAAGGCATTGGTAGATATAATAGCTGTAGAACACATCAGTCGTAGAGGTTCCAATTTCATTGGAGCGTCAAGAGATAAAGCACTACTGACGATTGGTTGTTCATTCAAGAACCGAATCCAGGGCTTGAATCTGTCAACCATACATTCCTCTGGATCATAAAAACCAACCATGTTGTGCTTAACTAGTTCGAATTCAACAGCCATTTTAATACAGATTTTAAGCTTTTGAAATTTTTAATTTTTAGCACAAAATTCAATTAAACTTAATTAATTCGAATTAATAATAAATTAAAAATTCGAAAAATAAAAAAGTTCTTGAAAAATTCTCAAAATCTCAGTATATGATCTAGATACAATCACAAACAACCAGGTATTTTTAGTTTTCTGAAAATCGAACCCAATTTCTTGGAAAAACAGATCGAAATTTTCAATTTTCGAAAAATAAAATCACCAAGAACTCGACCAAATCGTGATTTTGAACGGTTAAAACAGAGTTTTTGATGCAAGAAATCAATGGATGTTCTTAGTTTGTGATTTGGTTGAGATTTTGAGTCGAAAATCCGGCAGCAATTCGACACCTGATGTGTGTGTATCGTGTATATCGTGTATCGAGTAGTTCTCTGTGACTAAACACGAGAGATAGTATAACTAGAGATAGTATGACTAGAGATAGTATAGACTATATATACTCTACTGTGTATACTATCACCGGCAGCCCTATACTATTGCCGCAGCCTATACTATTTCTAAGATTAAATCTATACTATTTCTAGTGCCTTAGACTATTACCGAACACTTATATTATTTCCAGATTAACTCTATTATTACTAACAATAATTCTATATTATTTATAGACACTTATATTATTACCGACACACTATATTATTTCTAAGATTAACTCTATTATTACAGATCGCTATATTATTACTAACAATAATTCTATATTATTTATAGACACTTATACTATGACCGAACACTATATTATTAATAAGAAATTCTATACTATTTCTAAGATTGTAAACTATTTATAGAATTAACAACTATTTACAGATATAACAATTATTGCTAATAATCTATATTATTACTGAAAAATACATTAACAGATTTACCAGATTAAATTAAACAAGCTATGTACAAATTATATACTCAGTAATTTACAGAACTTCGAAATCTTAATAAAATAATAATTTACAACAAATTATTTATTTACAACACAAAAATCAACATAGGTTAGCCCTTTTACGAAATCAAACAATAATAACAAAAGGACAAACACTACAAAACAAATAAAATTAAAATATTCACATAATTATATTATTTCTAATTTCATAATTGACCAAATAAAATATTAACATGATTGACAAGTGTTCGAAAATAAGCAAGTGGAATTAATTAATGATAAAATAATTACACAAGTGATTTTAAACAACAAATATTCACAAAATAATCACTTGTTAAATTATTAAAGAACAGACCTCAGATATTAACCAGATTAATTACTAGGACTATTTAACATACCCAATTCACCAACAATTCTGGTGAATGTGGATTCGTCAAGAGACTTAGTAAAAATACCTGCTGTTTGTTCTTCCGTGGGAACAAAATGTAACTCCACGGTACCATTCATGACATGCTCTCGAATAAAATGATACCTGATGTCAATGTGCTTTGTTCTTGTGTGCTGCACAGGATTGTTGGAGATTGCTATGGCACTTGTATTGTCACACAAGATAGGAATCTTGTCAAGTACAAATCCATAATCCCGTAGCTGATTTCTGATCCACAAGATCTGAGCGCAACAGCTTCCAGCAGCTATGTATTCAGCTTCGGCTGTAGAGTTGGAAACTGTCTGCTGTTTCTTACTGTACCAAGAAACCAACCTGCCACCTAGGAATTGACAACTCCCAGAGGTGATTTTTCTATCTACAACACTTCCTGCATAATCTGAATCTGTATATCCAACAAGATTAAAACCAGAATCTTTAGGGTACCAAATTCCCAAATTAGGAGTACCCTTAAGATATCTCAAGATTCGTTTTACAGCAATGAGATGCACATCTCTAGGATCCGCTTGGAACCTTGCACACAAGCATGTAGCATGCATAATATCAGGTCTACTTGCAGTGAGGTAAAGTAATGAGCCTATCATACCTCTGTAGCTTGTGATATCTACCTTGGCAGAATTTTCACATGCTCCAAACTTAACAACTGTAGACGATGGTGTTCTTGCTGAAGAAGAGTCCTCCATTTAATACTTCTTGAGGAGCTCTTTGACATACTTGGATTGACAGATAAATATTCCATCTGTCCTTTGACTGATTTGCAATCCAAGAAAGAACTTTAGCTCACCCATCATGCTCATTTCAAATTTACCCTGCATTAACTTAGCAAATTTCTTGCACAAAAGATCATTAGTAGACCCAAATATTATATCATCCACATAGACTTGGACTAATATAGTATCATTCTTATGTTTCTTAATGAAGAGAGTTTGTCCAATAAGATTGTGAATAACCTTTTGCTACCAGTCTTGCTTTATTTCTCGTCACTGTACCATCTTCATCAAGTTTGTTCCTGAATACCCACCTGGTGCCAACTACTGGTCTGTTTGTAGGTCTGGGTACCAGCTTCCAAACTTCTTGTTATTTAAATTGATTGAGTTCATCTTGCATTGTAATCACCCAATCAGGATCAGAGAGAGCTTCTTCAGTTTTCTTAGGTTCCATTTCAGACAGGAACCCTGAGTAATTACATTGATTCTGAAAAGCTCTTCTAGTCTTCACACCAACAACTGGATCACCAATGATTAGCTCAAAAGGATGAGCTCTATTCCAAACAGTCTGTCTGGGAAGATTAGATCTTGATGATTCGCCTTGATTTTCATTGTGATGTTGTGTGTGACCAGTTGACCCTTGATTATCTCCCCCTGAGTTGTTGCTGGGTTGACTAGATGATTGTTTAGAGGAGTCAGGGGTATTTTGACTACTATCATTGCTTTCATCACCATCACCCTGGTCATCATCATTGTTGTCATTAGCATCAGCAAAAATCTCAGGTGCATTGTCATCATCTGAATCTGTATCTGTCATGTCATCGAAAGATAGCTTTTCAGATGGATCCTTAGTTTGGATACTAGGGAGTTTAGTGTCATCAAATGTTACATTGACACTTTCCATCATCTTCTGTTCATCAATCACATACACCCTGTATGCTCTCATTGAATAACCAATAAAAATTGCTTCAAATGCTTTGGTATCGAATTTACCACCTTGATCATCACCTTCTTTAAGCACAAAGCACTTTGCCCCAAAAACATGAAAGTATTTGAGTGAAGGTTTCTTATCAGCCATAATTTCATAGGGTGTCTTCATTTGATCTTTATTGATTAGAGTTCGATTCTGGGTATAGCACGCAGTATTGATGGCTTCAGCCCAAAAGTACAATGGAAGCCTTGATTCACTTAGCATAGTACGTGCAGCTTCAATCAAGGTTCTATTCTTTCTTTCCACTACCCCATTTTGCTGACGAGTTCTTGGAGCTGAATATTGTCTAGTTATACCCTTCTCTGTGCAAAAATCATTTAGAACTGCATTCTTGAATTCAGTTCCATTGTCTGATCTTATAGCTCTCACTGGATACGTAGAATCTCGCTCAATTAACTTGATGTGATCAATCACCAGTTGTGGAGTCTCATCTTTAGAATTCAAGAACAGGACCCAAGTGTATTTTGAGAAATCATCAACTATCACAAGAGCATATCTCTTTCTTGACATGGACATCACATTAACTGGACCAAACAAATCCATATGAAGTAATTGTAATGGTTCAGTTATTGAAGATGTGTCAGTGCTCCTGTGACTTGCCCTCTTTAGCTTGCCTTTTTGGCATGCATCACAAAGTCCTTCTTGAGTGAATTCCATTGAAGGCAAACCTCTCACCAATTCTCTTTTGACTAGAGAATTCATTGTTTTGAAATTGAGGTGAGAAAGTTTCTTGTGCCATAGCCAACTCTCGTCATTAGATGCTTTAGTGTAGAAGCAAGTGACTTCTTCAGTGCTTCCTGAGTTCATATTGGCTATGTACAGATTGCCTTTTCTAACTCCTGTCAGTTGTGGCTTTTCATGTCTCTTGTGTGAAATTAGACAATTCTTCTTGTTGAAATGAACTTCATAACCTTTATCACAGAATTGACTGACACTGAGCAAATTGTGCTCAAGTCCTTTCACAAAAGACACTTCATCAATGATAACATTTCCAGCTTCAAGTCTGCCATATCCATCAGTTCTACCTTTGCTGTTATCTCCAAAGGTAACTACTGGGCCGGCCTTCTCCACCACATTTGTCAGCAGGGTTCTATCTCCAGTCATATGCCTTGAACATCCACTGTCCAAGATCCAGGTTACTCGATCAACCTGTTCAATACCCTGCAATGACAAATGAGTTAAACCTTCTTCGGGACCCAAATTTGATTGGGTCCTGCGTATTTAAAGTATTGACCTTTGTCAGGCAAAACAGCATTTTTAAGTTTAACCTCTTTAGTCAATAAACATTTAACCTTATAAACAGATTTGAAAATCTTTTGTTTAATCTTGGGTATCCATGTTTCTCTCGCAGCAGTAACACTTGTGTCATTGACTGGACATTTGACCTGGTAGACATTCTTGGTAATCTTTTGTTTAGTCTTAGGTACAAATGTCTCTCTCCTAACTTGAGGAGGAAAAGCAGTCTTAGATCGAACATTATTGTTCCTGTTCATGTGCTGTCGAGGAGCATTCTGTTTAACACATGCATAATTACCATTAAAATAAGCACGCATATTGTTAAAAGCACAAGACATACAATTGATAATACCACATGCTTTATGATTAGAATCAATAGTAGACATGGTATTTTTCTGTTTTGACTTGTTACTACCTAATCCAGTCTTAGAAGAACTAGTTGATTCAACAACTTTGACTGGTACTTTAGGTACATCTTTCTTGGATGAAACATTTGTTGTGTTAACGTCTTCAACTGATTTAGCCTTAACAAAGACTGTGACATTTTTCTTGGATGACACATTCTTTGTATTAGAGTTCTTAACAGTTTTATCCTTAACACATTTATTCTTAACAAGGACTGTGCCATTTGTACTATCCTCATTTCTCATTTCTTCATGTATAACCATAGAACGAATATCTGGTGGACCAGCATCAGATTTTGTAAACATTGGTTTTTCAACATTCTTGAGAATATGTGGTATACCTCTTTCTTTAGCTGGGATAGAATTAGGAGAATGATTACTCAAAGAACCAACAGCTTGACTGTAATCAAATCCTATTCCCACAGTTTGTTCTACTGCTTGTTTGTTGAAGAATTCTTTAGAAACCTTAACAGTATTATAACAAGCTCTAACCTGTGTTTCAAGTTCTCTAATCTTGGTTTCTTGTTCAGCAATCCTATCAACTTGTTTTACCATGTATTCTCCTAGACCCTTTTCTCTGTAGTTAAGTCGAGCTATTTCTTCTATATTCTTATCTTGATTAACCTGCACCTTTTTTAAATCTAACATTTCATTTTCAAGGTTAGTGTTAACAAGACTTATTCTCTCGTACCCTCTTTGTGCATTATTCAAGGAACTACGTAAACTATCAATTAACTGAGCATCAGTAAGAATTACCGGTGTGGTATAATAAGTTGAAGATTCAGCATTTGCCACCAACGCAAAGTTTCCATATTCTTCATCTTCGCTATCTGTGTCATCCCAGCTTTTACCAGCAGCCACATAAGCTCTTCCACTTTTCTTCTTTTCAGAAGCATAATCTTTCTTCTGTGCTTGCTTGGGTTTCTGACACTCAGTAGCAAAATGTCCCAACTCATTACAATTGAAACAACGGATTTTGCTTCTGTCAACAGTTCCAGTTTTATAACCTCCCCTGTTACTAGAGGATGAAGAACCTCCTCTCTGAAATCTGTTATTTGACTTAAACCTGAACTTTGGATTTCTTCTGAATCTGAAGTTACTAAATTGTCTCACCATCATTGCCATAGATTCATCTTCCAATTAATCCAGCTCTTCAATTGAATAAAATTCTCCACCATCCTGAGTAGCTGGTGTTTGGCCAAGTTCTACTTCAGTTTGTTCCTTGTTGAAACTGTTAGGTTGAACAACTTTAGTTTCCACTTTCTTAGGAACCTCAACC
The DNA here is from genome assembly GCA_036435485.1 of Saposhnikovia divaricata. Classification (NCBI taxonomy): domain Eukaryota; kingdom Viridiplantae; phylum Streptophyta; class Magnoliopsida; order Apiales; family Apiaceae; genus Saposhnikovia; species Saposhnikovia divaricata. The sequence goes on along the minus strand of CM071596.1, from coordinate 48,872,980 downwards.
ACTAGAGCTGTAGAAGAATTTGCCATTCTGCCTTTGCCATAGAATTCCTTTTGCTGTACTTGTTCTAATTCATATGTTTTCAAAACACCAAACAGCCTTTCAAGAGCAGCCTGAGTTAGATCTCTAGATTCTCTAATGGCAGTGATTCTATGCTCCAAGTGAGTAGGCATAGTTAGTAAAAACTTCATGTTGATCTCCTTCTGAGTATATTGCTTGCCATGAACTTGCAAGTTGTTGATTATCTTGTTATACCTTTCGAACACTTCCTGAATGCCTTCATTAGGGCCAGCTCTAAAGTGTTCATATTCAGAAGTTAGAATTTGTAGTCTATTTTCCTTGACTTCATCAGTCCCTTCATTAATGACCTCAATAGTTTCCCAGATGTGCTTAGCAGTTTTACAATTTCTCACATGGCTATACATTACAGCATCTAGGGAATCCAATAGAATGAGTCTCAAATTTTTATCCAATCCAGCTTCCTCCTTATCTTCAGAGGTATAGTTCTTAGGGTCCTTTGGATAAGATTTGGCAGGGACTGTTACAGTTCCATTGACAACTGTTTCAGTATCATGTTGCATAGGAGTTACTGGTCCATTTTCCAAAACCCACAAAAATCTTGGGTTTGCTACATCAAGAAATAACTCCATTTTGTTTTTCCACATATCATAATTATCTTTATTAAAGATAGGAATTTTAACATTGCCTTTGGCTGACATGATGAATTTTTAAGAGAGTTAAAAATTCGAGGTTGATTTTTGATTGAGTAAAAATAGGATCTTGATTTGTATATCAATCAAATGGCTCGGATACCAATTGTTAGGTCCAATAAGATTGTAGAAGGGGGGGTTGAATACAATCTATGTCATTTTCTCGAAATTTGTTCTTTGAATAAAATTTATTTTAAACAAATTTTGTGCGGAATAATATAACACAGAATTCAAGTTGAATATATCAATATATTAACTTGACGGGTGTTACAAATTTATATCAAGAGATTAATAACTAATTAGAAAATTTGACATGAACTTTTCTAATTTTGCTAATTAAAATCAAGATATCAAGATATAAACTAGGAAACTTAATTCGCTAGTAGTACAAGAGTGATCAATAAACAAGTTCCAGCGGATCAGATATTACAATAGGCTTGAACTGAATTTATTGTGTGAATTAAAGCTTGAGAACTTGTGTGTAGAAGATGAGAGTGTTTTATGTTCTTGGTTCTCTTTTTTTCTTCTTGTTTCTTCCTGTTGTTGCTTCTGTCCATGTGTTTGTTTTTATACAAAAACACAGCTACATATTGACACGGTGATAGTATAGATGCCACGTTGATAGTATAACTGGCACGGTGATAGTATAGCAGCCTAGGGATAGTAGAACTCATTCCCTTAAAATAGTATGGATTTACTTAGAAATAATATACATTTACCTAGAAATAGTTTACTTAAAACTTCGGTAATAGTATAAATATTTCGGTAATAGTATAACTGGTAGTAATAGTATAGTTTAAATATTTCGGTAATAGTATAGTATATTATTACTTGATCAGTAATAATATCTATAATACTTCAGAAATAATATACTATTAATTCCAGAAATAATATAACTTTGGGAATAGTATAAATTCGGGGATAGTATAGTATACTATTACTAATGCAGTAATAGTATCTATATTATTCCAGAAATAGTATACCACCTATTTCAGAAATAGTATAACTGAATTTCTAGAAATAGTTCAACTGAAATTCAGAAATAGTATAACCAAAATTCTCCGAAATAGTATAATCCATATATTATTACTGATTGAATAAATCAGAGATTAATTAACTTAATTAATTAATTAAATAAATTAATTCGAATTGAATTAATTTGTTTAATTAAATTAATAATATAGTTAATTAATAATTGACTTACTCCTTGTGAATCACTGTAAACTTTGAGAAACTTCCACTGGATAATTGTTGACGTTCGATGTACTGTCTGGTTCATGAACGACTAACTCCAATATCTGTTCTTCAATTTGACTCTCAGTTGTGATCCACATACTTTCTTAGCACTCTTTAATAACTCCTGTACTGATGCTGTCTCCACGGTAATCTCTGTCACTTTAAACGAATCCAATTTCTTCAATGCTGAACTGGGGCATGATCAGTAAACTGACTCTTCTTCCAGTGTAAAACATCAAAACTATAGATTGACTTTCTTCTTTCTTCTGGCATATAGTACTTTGTGAGATTCCTGAGACAGTGAGCATTAATTACTTATTACAATCTAATTTAAGTTGAGTCGAATCCTCGAACTACAAATAGGCTGTATCATATGCCTTTCAGCTTATTACATTAATATCACTTTTTCATCGAAAATCTTGAAAATTTTGTATATTTGCTAACAAAATATTGCAAAACGAATTGTTCTGCGAAACACATTTGAGTTGCAAAACATATATGTTCTGATTGCAAAACATAAAGGATTTTCGAGATGAACATATTGCAATACATGATTTTCAAGATTATATATCAATGAAATTATAATATTCATATAACAAAGTTTGCAAAATAATAAATTTTAAAATATTTTGAATGCAGAACATATGTACTCCAAGTCCTCCAATTAAATGAGTACTCTATTGAACTTTTCTCTGAATATCAATTATATGTTTTGATATTCATTGTTCTAACTATCAGATAAATGAAGATTAATGCTAGGTACCCCAAATTGGTACCCAAAAATTACTTCCAAAAAATGATGTGGCAAAGCTTACATGGCATAGAGAAAATTTTTGATTGGATGGTTGGTGTGAATACAGGGGGGTCCATTATTATTATAACCGATTGAATTGATACACTTGGCATTTGGAAATTTTTTTGGGTACCAATTTGGAGTACCTAGCATTTTCCATAAATTTAATTGCTATTCAATTCACTTAAATATATAATTCCGTTAAATTCAACGGAAAATCTGACCTAAATTTAACATAACCGTTAACCATTCGTGTGACAAGAACCCTACCACAACAAGAAAAAATATATATATAAGCTCATGTATGATCCACCATCAACATTACAATTTCCACAATTTTCTATTAATCAATTCCTTGTTAAAGTGCTAGTCACCCAATCGTTTTTCCTACTTCTCATGCTATCCATATCTTTCTCTTTAGAGAAAATCGAAGTTTCTTATATCCTGAATTATAATCAAAGAATTAATTATAATCATAGTGCTTATCCCAAGCAGTTAAAATTTTAAACAAGAGTCCTTAAAATAAATATTCTCAAAAAAATAAATAAAAAGAGTCCTTAAAATAATAAGAATGCGTTTTGAACTAATTTGGGCACGCAGCAGCAGCATACACGCTCTCTCATCAAGTACTGTTTAATAAATTTCCCATTAGCACATTATTTTATTTATTTTTAATAAGTGGACTACATTGATTCACTGTTATCATCTAATTAATACAATATTAGCACTACTACACTCCCAGATTTTGCTGATTTAAGTACAAAACAATCACTGAGCTTTACCTGCTTATTCGAAAGAAGAAATTGGAAAATTTAATTAAAGATTAAATGAACATTTTCAATAAATATCTATTTTCTAAATTTAATTAAAGATTAAATTCAAAAAAATTTCTTGAACGAAGTAGTTATTTCTAGGCAGAAAGTGATCAACCTTGATTAGATTGTACTGTGGGATAGAGGGGACATATAAAAACAGTCTGTCTGCTTTATACTTTTGTGTTTGCATGTTTAATGAAAATGGAAAGCTTAAGTTGGCATGGTGGAGTACTAGAGAATTATTTTTAGCCAAAGTTAAATTAACAATGTTATTGAAACTGTGTGCTCACTTAGTTAGCACTGTGCACTAATCTTCAGATAAATGTTAAGCTACTAAAACTCTGTCTTTATTGGCATTATGCACTAATCTGCAGATTAAAATGTTGTTAAATGTCAACATAGTGTCGTATACTAATTACTTCAGTGCATTTCCTAGCCACAAGTGGGATGGAATTGTTTCCAATATATTACTAACAACCCTCTAAATTAATATTCTTTAGTGTGATAAATTCTCTTAATTAATAAAAAAAAAAATTGGTCCCAAATCGATACATATATTAGTGCCAGGGACGATCTGAGAGTTACGAAATCTTAGATGAAATCAAATTTTGGGATCCTAATACACATATATATTACATATTTAAATTTTATGTAGAAGGATTTGAAATTTGCGGAATTTTTAAATTTCGGAAATTCTAGATATAAGTCTTGTTCACCTATTAAAGCCACCTGATTAGTGCAATATGATTTCTTTAAAATGATGACTTTTTGGAATACCAAGTATATCGGTTTAGAATAGTTCTACTATATAGTGGTAACAGTAATGTTATCTGAATTACCTACCTAAAAGATTAGTGTTATCTGAATCGAAGCAAATCATATTAGCTTGACACCCATGTCATATGTGCACGAATGATTCTAATTCTAAAGTTCATTTTGTAGCATGTTTTAAATTTTAGTTCGTACATTGACATCATAGTGTCAATAAATATAAATCAATTCTGATAAATCAAAGATCTAAACAATTCCGTAATTAGAAAACAGACTACACCTTAGCGGATCTGTTTAGGAGTTGGTCGGCCGTTGATAGAAATCGTGATTGTGTGATAGTCGCTAGAACAGTAGAACAGGTCAGTCTGTACTCTCTAGCTACATGGGTGTCTACTAGCTAGCATGAGGCTTTGCATGAAAGTGTACTTTCAAAAGACAAAATGTTGTATTTTAAACTAGAGATGCACAAAAAGCCCTTCGGACCGGGCTTTATCCGGGCTTTAAAAAGCCCGGGCTTTAAAAAGCCCGGGCTTTTTAACAACCGGGCCGGGCCGGGCTTTTTCAAAAATCGGGTCGGGCCGGGCCGGGCTTTCTCTAAAATATGAGGCCCATTTTAGGCCTTCGGGCCGGGCCGGGCCGGGCCGGGCCGGGCTTTTTTCGGGCTTTTTTAAAAAAAAATTATATATATGTAATTTCTATATTTTTACAAATATTTCTCGATGATCCAACCGTACGGATGATAAGATATATCTAATTAAATGATATAACAAAATTTTCAAAAAATAAAAAATTAATTTGGTTGGAGATCATAATAGAACATTACTATATTGTCTAGTACTCGTAACTAATGCTCATCCCAGATTATTGTTTCTATATTTTTAAAAATATTTCTCGACGATCCAACCGTACGGATGTCAAGATATATCTAATTAAATGATATTCCCAAATTTTCAAAAAATAAAAAATTAATCTGGTTGGAGATCTTAATAGAACACTACTATATTGTCTAGTACTCGTAACTAGTGCTTCATCCCAGATTATTGTTTCTATGTTTTTAAAAATATTTCTCGACGATCCAACCGTACGGATGTCAAGATATATCTAATTAAATGATATTCCCAAATTTTCAAAAAATAAAAAATTAATTTGGTTGAAGATCTTAATAGAACACTACTATATTGTCTAGTACTCGTAACTAGTGCTTCATCCCAGATTATTGTTTCTATATTTTTAAAAATATTTCTCGACGATCCAACCGTACGGATGATAAGATATATCTAATTAAATGATATAACAAAATTTTCAAAAAATAAAAAATTAATTTGGTTGAAGATCTTAATAGAACACTACTATATTGTCTAGTACTCGTAACTAGTGCTTCATCCCAGATTATTGTTTCTACATTTTTAAAAATATTTCTCGACGATCCAACCGTACGGATGATAAGATATATCTAATTAAATGATATTCCCAAATTTTCAAAAAATAAAAAATTAATTTGGTTGAAGATTATAAGTTAAATTAATAAAATAAAAATTTTATCCGGGATTTATCCGGGCTTCGGGCCGGGCTTTATCCGGGCCAGGCTTTATCCGGGCTTCGGACCGGGCTTTATCCGGGCTTTTTAAAAGCCCGGGCTTTTAACCGAGCTTTTCGGGCTTCGGGCCGGGCCGGGCTTCGTGGAAAATAGAGGGCCCATTTTAGGCCTCCGGGCCGGGCCGAACCGGGCCGGGTTTTTTTCGGGCCGGGCTTTTCGGGCTTTTTTTCGGGCCGGATCGGGCCGGGCTTCGGGCTTCAGGCTTTTTGAACATCTCTATTTTAAACCCTCGATTCATCAAATGTGGTGATTTTAAATAGTGAGGGTCTCGTGTTATTTTTCCGACTTGAAATGTAAAATATATCCTCGTAATTTGTTCAATACAAGGTGTTGTGACCAAAATCTCGCATGGATAGATTTAGGTCCGTTATGAGTTTTGGGTCCAATCCACAAGGAAAGAGGATGTTTTAGAGGGCTTCCAAGGTACCCGTGGTAACCCATGAAAACTGATAACAGGGCTCCCAAGATAATAGGCTCCCAGGTAGAAGGACTCCCGAATGGCATGGCTCCCGGATAACAGGCTTCCAAGAACCTATGACAACCCATAGGGGCTACCATGAGATAGGTAGCAGGTAGATATGACGATAAGGGTCCTGGGAATGGCCTCCCATGGATGATCTACAACCCATAGACATCATTACATAGCTTCTAGTATAGCTACCAGAGATGGCTTACCAGAATAGCTTCCGTAATTGGGTTACCGGAGGGTCTACCAGGTGGTACCCCCAGCTTCCCCGGAAGCCTGGCAGAAACACAGATTCAGACTAGGACAGCCATCGGATAAGGCTTCCAGTATGGCTTCCATAGTTGGGCTACCGGAGTCAGGTTACCGGAGTCAGGCTACCGGGTGGTACCCCCAGCTTCCGCCGGAAGCCTGATTAGGCTGCCAGTTCAGATAAGGCGCGCCTCCTACTTTTTAGGAACACGTCTCTACAGCTGAAATACACCTCTAAACGGATAATTATTCAGTTATTCAAGGATATACATCATATATACATGATTAATCCTTCATTCATGAGATAAACATCAGTGGATAGGCTTCCAACAGTCCTGATAAGGCTTGGAAACCTGATAACTACATCACAATCAGTTGATACACGATTTATATCAGCAACAACAGTCATTATCCCACTGGAGAGAGGATAAATCATCACAAACAATCGAACTTATCAATCAAGAACTACATTCGGGCTTGATCCACTATAAATAGTGGTATGTAGGTAGTTTACGGGATCTTCTTCGACACTTACACTCCTTGAGTAGCTAGAGCACGTGCACTCTTGTGTGACATAGTCAAATTAGGGTTCTTGGTTGACCAACATTTGGTTCTTGAGCTCTCATCCCGTAGATTCAGCCCCAATCATCACCAAACCACCTTCCCGTGTTCTTCGGTAACCCCTAGCCGTGTGCCTTCCCGGGCGGCTAGCCATAAATCTCCGACTGTGAGCCTTTCTGGGCAGTTGGGCGATTCCATATTTTACGGCGCTATTCCAGCAACGGCCTCCACGTAGTTGTGCTAAAATCCTCCCACAACAATTGGCGCTAGAAGGAGGGGGCCTTTAATTATCGTCTTTTGGAGGAAAAGATGTTTGACCGCTTCGGCAATGATGAAACGCCATCTAACGGTATTGACAAGGAAAATGGTGATAAAAAGCATATTGCTACCATCCATGACATGTATCAGTACATCAAACGAATGGGAGCAAAATTGGACTCCATTGAAAGAGCTTCTGAATTGAAGAAGGAGTGTGAAATGGAGCTTAATCCATTGCCAAAACGAGATGACCAAGAAACGATTCCGGGATGAAACTCGCATGAAAATGGGCCTGGAGATATTTTTTGAGATGATATGCAGGGACATGAAATTCCCTTAAAATATGAGATGATCAATAGTGGCATTGTTGGTGCACAAAATAAGCCAAATACGGGATTGGATGGCCTGATTTTTGGCCGGAAACGCACAAAATGGGTGAAATTTCCCTTGAAAGAAGTAATCTGAAGAGATCTCAGTTTGGGGCTCAAAATGGCTTTCGAGGACGAATGCAATCAGGGTGCCAAGGGGGCTTCCACCTGGGATCCCACCTAGGGGTACCATGGCATCATCATGAAAGGTGGGCGAAATTTCCCCTTAAAGAAGTAATCTGAAGAGATCTCAGATGGGGGATCAAAAGGGCCTTCGAGGACCAATGCAATCAGGATGCCAAGGGGGCTTGCACCCGGGATCCCGCCTAGGGGTACCAAGGCATCAGCATGAAGGGCTCCCGCTGGAAACCCATGAATACCAAGGTCAGAACGAATCTCAAGCGTATAGCCATGTCAGAGAAGGAAAGTTCCTATCCTTTGGAAGCCTAGTAGCTGGATGGATAAAGCATAAGTCAGGCTTCCGGCATACTTGCGGCCTTGGATGAAGAATATATACCCTCCAACGGGCAACCGGACCCATTTATTGTTGAAAGGCTGAGCAAAGCCTGGGAGGCAGATGGGCCGCCACTCCCCAGGTTCTGTGCAACGAGTGGCAGCCCCGAATATGATAGTAGCCCTGGATCTGGTAGCCCTGGATCCGGTAGCCCTGGATTCGGTAGCCCTGGATCCGGTAGCCCTGAAATCCGGTAGCCCTGAACTTGATCTCCTCCAAGCTTACGATTCGGAAGCCCGGGATCCGGTAGCCCTGGATCCGGAAACCCTAGATTCGGTAGCCCTGAATCCGGTAGCCCTGGATTCGGTAGCCCTGGATTCGGTAGCCCTTAATCCGGAAGCCCTAAAATTCAGAAGCCCTGGATCCAGTAGCCCCGAAGACAAAACACCAACGAGCTAGACTGACCAGTCACATGATTGGATTGGGGTCCCAAGGAAGACACCCTAAATTGCCACCCATCAGGAAGCCCCAGCGGAAGGCCTCTTTTGGGCATAGGCTCAATGATATACAACTTATTAGTTATAGCTGTGTAACTTTGAACTCAGCTATCATGAATTTTGTCATTCGTAGACACTCGGGGGGTAGCACATATGCACCACCCGTGGTAATAGCAAAATGTTGTACCAATTGAATATCTATAAAGCTGGAAGCAGATTCCTATTCGTTGTCTTTATAAGTAAAATGCCTAATACAATTGACAAATGAGATCAGTAGTCAAAAAAAGAGAAATGATGACGATGTTCTAAACATGTGGACAAAAAAGTCAGTAAAAAGAAGATGTGCACTCATAGTGTGGGGCTTCCACCATGGAAACCTCGTGTCAAGGTTCCCAATTCGTTCGGGGGGTAGCACCACCAATAATATTGATGTTGGAAGCTGGTAAGGGAAACCATGGAATTAAAAAATTCTTCCTCATGAGCAATTTGATACTGCGGAGTAAATACATGGCTTCCGGTGCAACTGATCAGCATCCCGGAACACAAATGCCATGTAGAAAATGAGTGACCTACCAGCCACGTTGCTAAATGGGAACAACTCAGAAGATGAGAAGGTCCTCAAATATGATTTTAGGAAAGCTGAACTAAGGCATATCCTATAATTCTGTAAAAGGGTTACCGGCTGTAGAAGACAAGTGAGTGGTACCCTCAATTGCCATTTGACCACGAGGCTTCCCATCCAAAATAAGAAGGGTTGCCTAGAAGGGCCACTAATAAAATCTCGAAGAGCACTACCAAGTCTCTCACCGAAGAAGAAAAGGCATGAAAGCCTTTAAGATGAACTAATGGAGGTGCCAATGCCAAGAATGCAAATAAAGCTCTTGGAAAAGGGGTAACCAAATATTATTGCAACTCCCGAAAATACAATCATGGTTGCAGCCTGACCAGAAGCCTCATGAGAATGGCAAGGATGGCTAAGGGCTAGAGGCTAACAAATAAAGAAGGCATATATATTATGGTCACCTCAGGCTCCTAAAAGATTTACGAACCAAAAGTTTTCCTCACGGGATGCTCCTATGGGAAGCCCCTCCAACAGTTGAAGCTCAAATCATGAGATGTCTTCGGGAAAGAATTGTGAAAGCAAACAAAATTCTGGAAAGCTACCACAAAAATATTAAAGGATACCGATGATCTCACTACCAAAAAGGAAGCGATATGAGGCCCACGTATGGCATGCCACTTGGGTTGCCACATATTAGGGCTACCAACTATCTGGCAAGTGTAGAATGGAAGGTTATCCTGAAAGTATGCAAGGAAATCGGAGGCATCTAAAAAGGGCTCTTAATAAAAAAAAAAAGAACCTTTCAAAGAGGTTGCTATGGGAAAGGGATGGCTTCCCCCCTGAAAAATATGGCTTGCGGCCTCCCACATGGGAAATGGAGAAAATCTAAAATGCCCAATGAAGGGTCTACATGAAGATGCTCACGAGAATAGCCAATCAAAAATTAATAAAATGAGGCTTCCTATCAAGAAGGAAATGGGCATAGGCCTCCTAACGATGGAAATAAATGTGGCTTCCCAATTGAGGTTCGTGAACCTGACAAGAGCTGCAACAAGTTATGATACAATACCCTGATTCCCAGGTATAGATTCAAACCTTCTAGTGAAAGAAGTGAAATATAAAAAATAGAGCTGAACCAGATGCCCGGGGGGTAATGGATGCACATATCCCCTGGATGCAGTTTGATGTAATCGTACTCTTTGATTTTCAGTGAAAGGAGAAGTCGACTGTTTCTTTATACATTTGTTGACTCATGATTAATTGTAAAAGAAGGGCATGGAAGCCCCACAAACATAGTTCCACATGGCAGCCAGGCTACCATCCAGAACTAAGGGGGTAGTGGATGTACATCCCTCTGCAGCATGTTGAAATTATCATAATTTTAAATTTTTCATGATCATTACCAGACATGTATGGAACCTTGAGTGGTTCACATGGCCTACTTGGTTACCAGGGCATGTATGGAACCCTGTTCGGCATACATGGTTCCCCTCATTACTTGGGCTGGTGTGGTACCCTGATCGGCACACCTGGATCCCTTCAATACCAGACATGTACGGAACCTTGAGTGGTTTACATGGCTTACTTGGTTACCAGGGCATGTATGGAACCCTGTTCGGCATACATGGTTCCCCTCATTACTTGGGCTGGTGTGGTACCCTGATCGGCACACCTGGAACCCATCAATACCAGACATGTACGGAACCTTGAGTGGTTTACATGGCTTACTTGGTTACCAGGGCATGTATGGAACCCTGTTCGGCATGCATGGTTCCCCTCATTACTTGGGCTGGTGTGGTACCCTGATCGGCACACCTGGAACCCATCAATACCAGACATGTACGGAACCTTGAGTGGTTTACATGGCTTACTTGGTTACCAGGGCATGTATGGAACCCTGTTCGGCATACATGGTTCCCCTCATTACTTGGGCTGGTGTGGTACCCTGATCGGCACACCTGGATCCCTTCAATACCAGACATGTACGGAACCTTGAGTGGTTCACATGGCTTACTTGGTTACCAGGGCATGTATGGAACCCTGTTCGGCATACATGGTTCCCCTCATTACTTGGGCTGATGTGGTACCCTGATCGGCACACCTGGATCCCTTCAATACCAGACATGTATGGAACCTTGAGTGGTTCACATGGCTTACTTGGTTACCAGGGCATGTATGGAACCCTGTACGACATACATGGTTCCCCTCATTACTTGGGCTGGTGTGGTACCCTGATCGGCACACCTGGATCCCTTCAATACCAGACATGTATGGAACCTTGAGTGGTTCACATGGCTTACTTGGTTACTAGGGCATGTATGGAACCTTGTTCGGCATACATGGTTCCCCTCATTACCTGGGATGGTGTGGTACCCTGATCGGCACACCTGGATCCCTTCAATACCAGACATGTACGGAACCTTGAGTGGTTCACATGTCTTACTTGGTTACCAGGGCATGTATGGAACCCTGTTCGGCATACATGGTTCCCCTTCATTATTTTGGGCTTTTGTGGAACCCTGATCGACATACATGGTTCCCGTCATTATTTGGGCTGGTGTGGTACCCTGATCGGCACACCTGGATCCCTTCAATACCAGACATGTACGGAACCTTGAGTGGTTCAGATGTTTTACTTGGTCACTAGGGCATGTATGGAACCCTGATCGGCATACATGGATCCCTTCATTATTTGGGCTTGTGTGGAACCCTGATCGGCACACATGGATCCCTCTATTAATTAGCAGACATGTGTGGAACCTTGACTGGTTCACATGGCATACTTGGTTATTTGGGCATATATGGAACCCTGATCGGCATACATAGATCCCTTAATTTTTCGGGCTTGTGTGGTACCCTGATCGGCACACCTGGATCCCTTCCTTTTTAGTCATGTATGGAACCCTGATTGGCATACATGGCTTCCTTTGTTATTAATCATGTATGGAACCGTGATTGGCATACATCGATCTTTCAATCACTAACCTACGTGGTTACAAGAGTTAACTCGTATGGATTATCAAAGATTTTACTAATGTAACCTTGCAAGAATGGCTTACATGGCATTATCACACTCGATTTCATAAAATAATTGGGGCTCCCGGAATGAAGGCTCCCAGGTCGAGCTTCCGGCACCCAGGCTACCAGTAATGGGTTACCGCCAGTAAGGCTCCCAGAGCCAGGTTTCCATACTGCGGGCTTCCAGGACCTATAGTGTTACCGGACGGTACCCCCACACCTAGGGTGGCAACCACGCGGACTAAGGATAGGGCCCCGGAACAAACGTTTCCAGGTTGGGCTGCCGGTGCTAGGCTTCCACAAACAGGGCTCCCAGATGGGGCTCCCAGAGTCAGGCTTCCGGGTGACAAGCTCCCGCAACGGAAGCCCCTAAGACGGAAGTTGCAACCTCAAGGGATAAGGTACATGCAACCCCATACGCTTTTGAGCAACCTATACGGGTATGTGAAGACTAAACTTACTCCTTTGAATTATGGTAATGCGCATACACTCTATTACTCTTCCAAGCTTGCTATTAAAAGAATTAGCTTATCCACTAATGTTTAGTTAACGAATTCATGTGCATACCTTATGGCTATAAAAAAAAAGTGATTAAGCATTTATGTGTAGATCTATGATACCCTTTATTGACTTGCAAAGGTTACCTCCTGTATGGAAGCTTAACTTGATTATCATTTTTACTTGTAGAGCAGTATTCTCTTCATAGTACACAATCCGATCAAACTTCGAACACCTCGCTTACTTAGGAAAGCATTCACTACGACACTAAGTAAATGGTTAGCCCCTAATAATCAGATTTAGGCTTAGCTAGAATGCCTTAGCCTGAACATAACTGCTTAAACGTACTAGAATTTGAATGGTAGGCCTAATGCCTAAACAGATTTTACTAAGTTAATCATGCGCTAGGTAGGAACCCTTGCACTTTAAACGTTAAGTGATAGAAAGAGGTTACCTAGTGATGGATATAGATGCCATTAACATATGTCTAAGGCTAATAATAAGATGACCCTATCAGATGCAATATGCATACATTCATTAAACTAGATAACAATTAGTTTATAAACCAACCAACCTAATGATTAACTTTTAAGGTTCCTGTTGGTAGAATTCACAAAGTTTTGCAGGATCAGCTTTCGAAGCTAAGCATATTTTAGAAGATGGGCAGATTCCTACCCAAAAATGGTTCTTGAATATTGGGGTTCCAAGACGGAAGCTCTAATACTTTCTACACCATACAAGGTTCCTGAACCAAAAGCGCTTCCAGGATGAAGGTTCTGCTAAACCTAGGGCATCCACGATGGAGCTTCAAGGACAAAACATCCAAGATGGGAACCCTAGGATGGGGCTTCCAGAATAAAACATCTAGAGTGAGGATCACATGATGGGGTTTCAAAGATGAAGCATCCAGGATGGGTATCCCAAGGTAGGGCTACCAAGACGATATGTCATGGTGGAAGCTCTTAGATGAATACTACAATCTCGAAGGGCAGGGTTCCAGTCACCCACAATGCATGTGAACAGTCATTACGGGTTACCATTGAAACAGTTGAAGGTTCCAAAGTTGGAAGCTCCTTCACTACTCCTATGATGATGACGAGGTAATATTTATGATGCGTCTGAATACACACGTCATAACCAAATTACACAGGTATGTGAGAAACTAAACCCTCTTTAATTGCATGAAATTGCACTCTATGACAAGTATGTGAAATGATTATCCCTTAGGCTAAGATTATTACTTTTTGATATGCCGAATTCATTGAAATCCTTGCGTGAATAGGAGAATTCGATATGCTAGGGGTATTAAGTCAAGATGATTAGCAAGACCTACAAGATATCTTTCATTGTGCATCCTATGTGACTCTACCACATGAATATCTGCATGATGCTAAATGACTCCTGCCTACTAAAATTCAAATATGTTATTAACATGTCTAGATATTACCTAAGCAAAACATATCTTATCACTCATTTAGGATACATGAGATGAACATCAGGCATGCACTAGAAAATATATTGTGAGATAAGTAATGTTTGAGGTTAATAGATTCCTTGAATGTTTATATGTAGCTAACGGCTAGCCTATATCTTTATTGCTCACCTGCAATGGATAGCATGCAAGGTTAATGTTATTCACCTAACAACTTGCAGGTTCCTTACTGTTTACCTACTACTAATAGGTTTCATGCTATATACCTGTTGCTGATTGTTTACATATTATTTATATGCAATTAATAACTTGCAGGATGATTGCTATTCACCTGAAGCAAATGGCTTCCGGGTTCCATGATGTTTACCTGTGGCTAACAAGTTTCCTTGTTATTTGCTTATAGCTACCGACTAATGATTTCTTTGATTTTAATCTGCAACTAATGGTATACAGGTTCTTTGATACTTACTTGAAGCTTATAGCTAACAACTTCCAACTAATAGCTTCCAGCTTGTTGCTTCCATTCTGCATCTTCTGTCAAACAGCTTGCAGGATCATTGATGATCGGCTACAGCCAACAACTTCTAGACTTCACAAAAATAAGATTAAAGCTGGAATGGGCTGACATATTACATGATCAGAAAGAGATCTAAGGGCTCGGGGGGTAACTCGGTTCCCCAACACCCTACCACAAAGAAGAAAAAGGGGTTCCCGTCAGAAGTTCACATGAAACAAGGGGCTTCCACCCTCCATGTTCATCAACGGAAACCCGAACCCGGATTGGCACGATAAGAACAAAGATAAGTTCTACTCTACTGTCTTTGCATATTCACTATCATGCATATTTACACACTTATAAAGAAGATTTTTCAACATTCATCTGAAAACTTTGCTGAGATGCATGTTTTGTCAAAAAGATCATTGTTTTGCCTTGCATAAATTCACAAACATATGAGTATGCCTACATGATCTGAATTATACATGAACCAATGCATGAAAATCATCATGATTCACACAATGCACGTGTTTTATAAAACATTTTTTCGAAATTGCTAGCTGAAACTATCGAGTAGGTACCTAGGCACGCTATATGCCCCACATGTTACCACTTGGAAAGACATGGCAGCAATTGAAGGTGTCTCCACGACCTTCCATTGGTTCCCCTTGAGACACGCATACAAGATTATTAATGACATAAGTGCACATATGAGATTATGTGTTGCCTCTTGAAAATTCATTCGAGTACAAATCACTTACAACTTATAGGAGAAGTCCTCAAAATACTCATTATAGGAGAAGTCCTCAAAATACTCATTATAGGAGAAGTCCTCAAAATACTCAACAATTTCTTTGGGGATCCAATGCGTTGGAATAATGGAAACATCTGAAAATTGTGGCACAATGCTTGAAAAATTGTGTTCGCCAAGGTCCTACTTGATTGGAGAAGCGACAACATACATTTTTTACAAAATCATTTGCACTAGCATATTCATACTTCCATGTGTGCATCAAATATGTGTGATCTTGTGCATTATCTTTAAGGGCTACTTAGCCCTCGTTACTTATCTCATTTTCTAGTTGTCTTGGTAGCCCAGGTTTTGGACGCTTGAGGCATCCCTCCAGCCACAGAAGCTTCCAGACATCAAAAGATTCTTATATGAAGGCCAAATTGGTAGAGAAAGGAAGCATCTCAGAACGTAAAGTCATGATGTTTAAAAAAGAAATGCCAGAAGCCGGTAGCCCCATGATATGATGCCAACCGGAGTACCACGAATGATACGAAGTGAATAGAAGATATCCTTGATTTGAAAACTCACATCAAAATATGCATGCAGAAGCAGAGTGTTTCCTGTTTCTTACGACGAGTTAGCTCATGTAAGCTTGGGAACACAATGTGGAAGATGTGTACTTCTCCGAGAGAATAATAAGAAAGGATTGGACATTACCTTGTTCTGGTTCCTCTTGCACTCATGCTTCAAGGAACCGGGGGGTAGTTGTTGTGACCAAAATCTCGCATGGATCAGATTTAGGCCCGTTATGAGTTTTGGGTCCAATCCACAAGGAAAGAGGATGTTTTAGAGGGCTTCCAAGGTACCCGTGGTAACCCATGAAAACTGATAACAGGGCTCCCAAGATAATAGGGCTCCCAGGTAGAAGGACTCCCGAATGGCATGGCTCCCGGATAACAGGCTTCCAAGAGCCTATGACAACCCATAGGGGCTACCATGAGATAGGTAGCAGGTAGATATGACGATAAGGGTCCTGGGAATGGCCTCCCATGGATGATCTACAACCCATAGACATCATTACATAGCTTCTAGTATAGCTACCAGAGATGGCTTACCAGAATAGCTTCCGTAACTGGGTTACCGGAGGGTCTACCGGGTGGTACCCCCAGCTTCCCCGGAAGCCTGGCAGAAACACAGATTCAGACTAGGACAGCCATCGGATAAGGCTTCCAGTATGGCTTCCATAGTTGGGCTACCGGAGTCAGGTTACCGGAGTCAGGCTACCGGGTGGTACCCCCAGCTTCCGCCGGAAGCCTGATTAGGCTGCCAGTTCAGATAAGGCGCGCCTCCTACTTTTTAGGAACACGTCTCTACAGCTGAAATACACCTCTAAACGGATAATTATTCAGTTATTCGAGGATATACATCATATATACATGATTAATCCTTCATTCATGAGATAAACATCAGTGGATAGGCTTCCAACAGTCCTGATAAGGCTTGGAAACCTGATAACTACATCACAATCAGTTGATACACGATTTATATCAGCAACAACAGTCATTATCCCACTGGAGAGAGGATAAATCATCACAAACAATCGAACTTATCAATCAAGAACTACATTCGGGCTTGATCCACTATAAATAGTGGTATGTAGGTAGTTTACGGGATCTTCTTCGACACTTACACTCCTTGAGTAGCTAGAGCACGTGCACTCTTGTGTGACATAGTCAAATTAGGGTTCTTGGTTGACCAACATTTGGTTCTTGAGCTCTCATCCCGTAGATTCAGCCCCAATCATCACCAAACCACCTTCCCGTGTTCTTCGGTAACCCCTAGCCGTGTGCCTTCCCGGGCGGCTAGCCATAAATCTCCGACTGTGAGCCTTTCTGGGCAGTTGGGCGATTCCATATTTTACGGCGCTATTCCAGCAACGGCCTCCACGTAGTTGTGATAAAATCCTCCCACAACACAAGGTATAAAAAAAGGCTTGCTGGATATTAATCTAATTGGGAACACATTCGACTCAATTCATTTAAGCTCAGACTTGTAGTATTTGAACTCGAACCGAGGAGAATCTTGTTAAACAAATTCGAGCCGATAGCTCGCGAGTAGTCCAACTTCAGTTACAACTGCTATTTCATATATAAACATGTTCTACTATTAGTTGTGCAAAATAATAAAAAGTCATATGGCATCTTGAAGATTTTATGTATAAAACTAAGAAGAAATGAAAAACTCCATTAAAGCTTTGTGAAGAAGCTATTATACAGAGAGATTGTCTCGGTTAGCGATTTTTTAGAAGTTCGGCTTTAGCATTCTCACTGTTCGTTTTGAGTGTCTTTTGTTTTTTCTGGTTATGCAGCTGCAGGGAGCTTGGCCTGGTGATATTTCTGTGCGGGACTTTCCGTGTGGTTGGAGCGCATCAAGCTAGGAGTATCATAAATCCTCGCAGATAGGTAGGTCCCATGTGGAGTTCGCCATGGGCCGCAGGTTTGTCATTGTCCATTTCCGTATCATTTCCGTTGTATTTACCACACTCTATGTTTGTTGTGCACTCAGCCGAGGGTCTTCACGGAAACAGCCTCCCCGCTCAAATAGTGGGGGTATGGTCTGCGTACATCCTACCCTCCCCAGACCCTGCTCTGAGCGGGATATACTGGGTATGTTTGGTTTGGTTTGGTTCTATTATACAGAGAGAAAAGTAGTATCCATATTTGTAAACTTACATATTAAGTAAAGAAAAATACTCAGCTATTTTACAATACTAAAGCTATATACTACTCTTGTAACTAACTGCACATGGCACATGGTGCACATGGTTTGTAACTAACTTGTCCTAGCTGGCAGTGCAGTATATGAGCTGGCAATAGCTCCAACACCCCCCCTCAAGTTAGGAGATTAATGAGAAACAGAATCATGAAATCCTAACTTGGACAATAGATGTTTAAAATGTGGAGAAGGTAAGATCTTAGCAAACAAATCAGCAAGTTGTTACTGTGTTGGAAGATAAGTCAGCTGAATTAATCCCTCTAGAACTTTATCACGAGTGAAACGGCAATCGATTTCAATGTGTTTCTTGCACTCGTGAAACACTGGATTCTTTGCAATATGAATGGCAGATTCATTGTCACAAAACAAGGTTACTGGCTTCAAATCTGACACTCCTAATTCACCAAGTAAACGAACAAGCCAAGTCACTTCTGAAGCAGCTGAAGCCATGGCCCTATATTCAGCCTCTGAAGAAGATTTAGAAATCGTACTTTGTTTTTTAGATTTCCAGGTAACTGGTGATTGGCCAAGTAATAGCACATAACCTGTAATAGATTTCCTGGAGTCTGGACAAGCTGCCCAATCAGAGTCTATAAATGCTTGGAGTTTAATATCTGCATCAGCTCGAAGTAAGATGCCTTGACCAACTGTATGAGTAACATATCTAAGTGTATGATGAAGTGCTGCAAGATGAGAAGTTCTTGGAGCATGCATAAATTGACTCAAAGACTGTACTGTATAAGCCAAATCAGGTCTAGTATTGGTTAAAAAATTCAATTTTCCCACCAAGGACCTGTAAGTTTCTGGATGTTCAATGTGTTCACCCTCATCTGCAGACAATTTAGTATTTAAAGGAAGTGGAGTTGAGGCTGACTTTGTAAGATCTATATTGCAAAAATCCAACAGTTCATGTGTGAATTTCTTTTGGCTGAGAAAAATCCCAGTAGATAGATGACTGACCTCAATGCCCAGAAAATAGTTCAGCAAACCAAGATCTTTAATTCCAAATTCATCATTCAAGTATGCTTTAAGATTTGCAATAGCAGTATGATCTGTTCCAGTTAGAATCACATCATCAACATAAATAGCTGCAATACAAATAAGCCCCTTGTGATTCATAATATAAAGACAATAATCATTTTTCGACTGAAGAAAATCTTGATCTTTTAAAGAAGTAGTCAGCTTAGAATGCCATTCTCTAGATGCCTGTTTAAGTCCATAAATTGATTTCCTTAATCTGCACACTTTATTACCAGGATTAGGTACTCCTTCTGGTACTTTCATGTAAACTTCTTCAGACAACTCCCCATGTAGAAAGGCATTATTTACATCTAACTGAAAAACAGACCAATTCCTGCTAGCAGCCACAACCAATATACATCTGATAGTAGCCATTTTAACCACTGGAGAGAAGGTTTCTTCATAGTCTATGCCATATATCTGATTAAATCCTTTAGCTACAAGTCTAGCTTTACACCTTTCTAATGATCCATCTGACTTAAGTTTGACCTTGTAAACCCATCTAGATCCTATGGCCTTTTTACCAGGTGGTAAATCAACTAAATCCCAAGTATTGTTGAGAGAAAGAGCAGATAATTCTTTATTCATAGCTTCCACCCAAAGCTGATTTTTAGAAGCTTCAGCATAAGAACTAGGTTCTACTAAGTCGCAAACTTTGGAAATAAAACACTGTTTCTCAGAAGGAAGTTCAGAATAATGCACTAAGTTTCACCAATGTGAATCAATAACAGCAGTTTGACAATAGTAATCATTAAGATAAATAGGTTTACTATGACATCTGGTGGATTGTCTTCTAGGTAGATTAGAACATAGATCAACAACAGTTGAACTATTAGAACTATGAGCAGACTGATGATTTTGATTATTAAGAGAATCAGTAGAATGTGAACTAGATGAACTAGTGGAATGTGAACTAGATGAGCTATTAGTGTTATCAGAATATGATTGTGAAGGAGAAAAAATATTATCAGAATCAACTGCATTCTCTAACTCAGAATCAGAATCACATTGAGGAATATGTGTGATAGAAGGAATATAGATATCAGTAGGATAATCTGTAGAAGTATTTTGACTTTTATTATGAAATGGAAAATGCTTCTCATGAAAAACTACATCTCTTGAGATAGTAATTGTGTTAGAAGCTATATCCAGAACTTTATAACCTTTGGTATGTATTGAGTAGCCTAGAAATACTCCAGGTGTGGCTCTAGAATCAAATTTAGTTCTAGAAACCTGTTTTGAAGATATGAAAACTAAACAGCCAAAATTCCTAAGATGCTTAATATCAGAATTTTGACCATAAAGCAAAGAATAAGGAATTTGATTATTAATGCTAGCTAAAGGCATTCTATTAATCAAATAAACTGCACAGAGTATACATTCTCCCCAAAATTTCAGTGGTACCTTAGATTGAAAAGCTAATGCCCTAGCTGTCTCCAACAAATGTCTGTGTTTTCTTTCAACAATTCCATTCTGCTGAGGAGTATAAGCATGGCTCTTTTGATGTGTAATTCCTTGCTTTCTACAAAACACTTGTAATGCACCTTCACAAAATTCTTTAGCATTATCTGACCTAATGCCTTTAATCTTGGTTTTGAACTGATTTTCAACATAACTAGAAAAATTGATCAATATATCTGCAACCTTAGATTTAGATTTCAAAAGATGAACCCATGTAAATCTGCTGAAATCATCCACTATTGTTAAAAAAGAATTACAACCAGAAGGGGTTTTAGTCTTATATGGCCCCCAAACATCAACATGAAGCAATTCAAATACAGCAATGGTTTTTCTAGTACTATGATGTGGAAAAGACTGTCTAGTCTGTCTGGCTACATGACAAATTTGACAAATTACATCAAGACTACAATTCTTATCACTCAAGTGTGGATGAATCAACTTCAACTGAGAAGCAGGTAAATGGCCCATCCTTAAATGCCACAATTGAACTTCTTCTTGAACATTACAGCAGACTTTATTATCAACTTTGACCTCCTCTGCAGTATGATATAATCCAGTGTGCAAATTACTAAGAAGCATTGGAGAGTACTTCTGAGAATGGTCCTGAATAAAGCACTTATTATGAGTGAAAACCAGATGACAATTTAAATCCTGACATAACCTTTTGACTGAGATAAGGTTAAAATGAAAATCTGGCACAAAAAGAACATTTTCTAAAACAATGTTATTTTGTAGAACCACATTTCCAATATGTGTGATTTGAACCTTTCTTCCATCTGGAACAGTAATAAATCTTTCAGAATTGACATCAACCATTCTATGAGTGTCAAACAAATCAATGTTATAACATATATGATCTGTTGCCCCACTGTCTACTATCCAGTCAGTATTATATTTGGATAATAGACAAATGTTACCTGCCAATAAAGCATGAGAGTCATCTTGTTTGTGAGAAACAGATTCTGAATTGTGCTTATTATACATCTCCATAAACTTACTATACTGAGCTTGAGAGAAATGATTAGCTCCATTGTCATTTTCATTTCCATTATCTGTATCAACTGTTACAGCAGCAGCAATTTTCTTATCCTTGTTAAACTTGAATCCTGGTGGATATCCATGAACCTTGAAACACCTTTCCAAGCTATGACCAGCCATTTTGCAATGAGTACAGTAATACTGCATTCTTCTAGTATTGTTTCCAGTAAATGAACCAATGTTCTTAGCAAAAGAATTTGTATTCCCTGTGAAATTTCCAGTGCTTTGAGATCCTTTAGAGTAAGTATTTGCAGGCCTGTTGAACTGCTTAGTATTTCTTCTCTCTGAAAAACAAGCCATAGCTTCAGTTTGATTTGTCAAATGTGACAATTCTTTGTGCCTTTCTTCCTGTGCAAACAGCCTGTATGCATTAGTGATACTTGGCAAAGGATGCTGCATAAGCAAGTTTCCCCTAATTGTAGAAAATTCATCACTTAGTTTCATCATGAATTGAATCATTCTTTGATCTTGCTACATCTGATAAACTCTTTGTTCAAGATTACATGTACATTTTTGACAAGTGCATTGAGGCAAAGGATTAGCATCATTAATTGAATCCCAGATAGTCTTAATTTTGATGAAAAACTCAGAAATATTATCAGAACCTTGATTCAACTCATACAATTGCTGCTCTAGAGAATAAACCTGAGTCATTGAAGTGTATCCAAATCTTTCCTCCAAATCAATCCATATCTCTCTAGCAGTCTTAAGAAACAATACACTCTTAGCAATATTATCATCCAAATTAAACAATAACCAGGAACAAACTAGATCGTTACATCTTTCCCAGGCTTTGAAATCATTAGAAGTGGATTCAGGTTTGACTATACTTCCATCCACAAATCCAATTTTGTTCTTCGCAGACAAGGTTAGAATCATAGATCTCTTCTAGTTATTAAATCCATTACCAGCAAACTTAGTAGAAACAAGTTGAGTCGTATTTGCATCAGAAGGATGTATAAAGTATACACTCGAAGGATCTTGATTAGGAGACTTAGTTGTAGCCATGATTTTCATACAAATCGCAACAAGAAACTCACAGAAATCTCACAGAAATCTAACAATTTCTCTAGGTAAACTCACGAAACTAAACAAGTTCAAGAATCAACGTGAAACATGAACTAATCTCCTGTTTGTAAGCACACATATCTCACAGATTTCATGATTATGATCACCAGATATTACTAATCAATCAGATATCTAAGAAATCAACCGGAACTTGAAGATTAAAACGAATTCACCTGAATATTACGAGAAGATATGTTTCGAAGATGATCGGAGACGATCGTAAGCTTCAATTTATTGAAACCTGCTCTGATACCATGAAGATTTTATGTATAAAACTAAGAAGAAATGAAAAACTCCATTAAAGCTTTGTGAAGAAGCTATTATACAGAGAGAAGAGTAGTATCCATATTTGTAAACTTACATATTAAGTAAAGAAAAGTACTCAGCTATTTTACAATACTAAAGCTATATACTACTCTTGTAACTAACTGCACATGACACATGATGCACATGGTTTGTAACTAACTTGTCCTAGCTGGCAGTGCAGTATATGAGCTAGCAATAGCTCCAACACATCTACATAAACAGTCGCGTCGAATAAATAAAATACAGAAACAATCACTGATTAATCCATTCTTCTTGGAGTCACGTGATTTGTTGAAGATGATATTTACACATACTTCACCACTACCGCTTCCGTCATAACCAGTTTGAGCTATCGACCGAGAATGCAAACCCCTAAAAACTTTCATTACTAAATCAATCACCATACTCACACAATCGGTGAGAAAAACAAAACTCACACAAACGGTGAGAAAAACACAAACGGTGAGAAATCAAAAAAACCCAAACTTACAACTTCGAAAATTAAATACTAGCTAAAACCAAGACAATTCTTAGATCTGGGGAACAAAACCGCAAGAACAAGATAACTCGGACCACTTTCGAGAATAAAATCACTGGGAAGAACGAGAAATCCGGAGCTCCGTGGAATTGATATCTAAGAAATAGAAGCCAAATCGGAAAAGGCTTTGAAACCTTAGATCCGAAAAAACAAACTAAAATCGATACTTTAAAACAAGGTTTATTGAAAAAAGGAAGAAAATACAAAAAAATGAAAGGTTTTGAGGCTTTCCATCGGTGGAGATCCGATGAAAGCCCCGGTGGCTACTACTGAGAAAGAGAGAAAGAAGAGGAGCAGTTTATAGTATTTAATCAATATTTTAACTCCATAGGTAATTAAATTGTATTAGCCGGAAACTTTTAAGTTCGGTTCCGTCACTTAAAATATCAATTTACCACTTAAGATTGCTTTTACAAAACTAGCTACACGATTAGTCAAGAATTAGACCTACGTTAATAAACCTACGTTAATGATTAGAGAATTAAGCGTAATTACCAGCCGAAGCATGCAGCTAACATGTTGCAAATCCTACGTGCCCCATACTCGTAAGAAAATGGAAAGCCGAAAGACCCACTCACCAGAAGCACTTCAAAATATTTTGATAACATAGCTGACGTGGATTGTGGAACTCCACCTTCAGAAAACTTACATAAATTACATGCAAACTGCCCTAAATTCAGTACGTGTTAACAGCTTATTGGCTGATACTTGGATTAACTTTGCTAAGTAATGTACTACCAAATGGGAATTAGCCAAGTGTCCACCAAATATAGCAAATAAATACAATTAAGTTCCTTTATGCGTGTGGGTTTCGTGTGTCTTGCAATGTGTTTAAATAATGTTGCATCTTTTAAGTAACTTTAAATATTTAAAAAATATTGACTTTAAACGAAAATGCAGGGGCAGACAGAGGTGCAGGGACACTATATAAAGGATCATATGTAGTACGAAATGTTAAGACTACTCGAAGAATCATTAAGTTGAGCTTCAAGTACTCGAGGTACGTCCCAAATCATCACAATTCGGCTCAGTTTAATATTTCTACTTGTTTGATGCTTCAGATTCTTGATTTTTGGTTCATCGTTTTCTTTCATGGTTAAGCCTTTTCACTTGCATTGTTTTGTGTAAATCTATGTGTGTATTCACAGGATGTGCTCGCTATTTTTCTTTCTCAACTCCCTTTTTTTTATTGTCATTAAAAATAAAAATTAAGTTCATTATCTCTTCCTCATCAGTCCCTCTGTTAAAAACCTATATTGTCTATTGTGTAATATAGCTTTACGTATATTTGTGTGTATGACTGTCCTCATATATATCTTACAAATAATGCATGTAATGCACTTTGATGTTTTTTTTTTCATGTTTTTTTTTTAGTATGATATTGTCGATTGAGGGTAAATTGAAACAAAATTTAAGATCGAGAGATTATAAATTTTTAAAAATTAGGTTATCGCATCGTCCTCGCAGATAATGCATTTTGCAGAATCGGGTGGCCTCCACTAGAAAAGGAAAAATGTGTGGAAGTCTAGTAAGTTTCCGATTATTGTAGTGAAACTTTCTTTACATAAAGTAGCTATCGGAAACCCACGTTAATTAGTCATTGTCAGTTTCGTAATTATTAGCCTGTTTGGGTAAGCTTATTTCATGGGCTTGGGCTTATGGACTTATTTTCGAGTAAAAATTTTATATTTTGATAATTTTTTTATATAAGTATTTAATGTATGTTTGAGATTCAATAAGTTGCAAAAAAAAGTTGGAAAATAAGTTGAAAGTTAGGAATCTCTAACTTTATCTTAAAATAAATTGATTTATTATGAAAAAAAGTTATCCCAAACAGCCTGTACTATATAATTTTGAAAGGTACTAACATTGTACTGCACTATTAGGATAAATAAACATAATTATAGCAACATGTTAATCTAACTAATTATATTCACAATTAAAATTTTTAAGTCCACCATTCATGATAATAATGCGTAACAAATTAAAGAATAGACAAATATGTATTTTACTATATTTTTGCATTTTATTTTTTTCGCAAATAATAGACGCGGATGTGTCAAAAACACGTTTTAATTGAAGTTAAAGTTTTTATTAGTAAAAAACAAAAAAAAAAAAAAAAATTATTAGTAGCGGAAAAAGAATCATTAGGTTCTTGAAATCTGAACACGGGTGACAGATGCTATAATCACCTGCACGAATATTGTACTCACCATCAAATGGTTTAGTACATGTTGAGGAATGAATGATGTGTAAGGTCATTGGCGAACCTTAGGAGTCTTAGGTTTTGACGGTGTCTTGTTCTCTGTACTTTGATGCATTTGTCTGTACAATTCAACACAGTTTGAATTATTTTAAGTCTTAGGTTTTAAGGTTATGACTGGAGTTCCATATTTCAAGGAGGTAGGCTTTAACTGGGGGAGTACGTGGACGCAGTTCCCAAATCTTAGAGACGAAGAAATGTTTATCACTAAGGACAGAAAGAAGCCTATGTTTTTATTATTAGTATATCATGATTTTCAACTTATTTTCTTTACCTTTTTATGGTCTGCTGTTATCAGGGGAATGTTGTACTGAGGAAGGTCTCCTCAGTTTGCTTCCTAGAAGTTGCTATCTTCTAATTTTTTTCTCTTATGTCAAGTTTGGTGATGGTAGATTTTCTTCTAAATTGAATAACAAAAAGTTAGATTTATGTTGGGACTAATTTAAAGAGGTTCATTGTTAACAACCGTAATTTATTTTGTTAATTAGGATTAATTTAGAACACGATTGGATATCTCAAGTGGTAAGCGCTTATCTTCTGTTGTTTCAGTACCTCGGTTCGATTCTGACTCATCCGATAATTTTCTTAGAACAAATATTTAATTATAAAACTATAAGCCTAGTTATTCAAAGAACTAGAACTAATTTATGATTTGTTTATTTATTTATGTTCGCATGCACGGATAAAACATGCAGGACTGAAAATGTAAAGATATCACAATTGTAGCATTCAAGATCTTTGGTTAATATCAAATAAAAACAAGATTAGATACAATAAAATAAATATATAAGATATTAATTCTAAAAAGATCACATAATTTCTGATGCAAATGCCGCATTCAGCAGCATGGTTATATTGTTTTACTTGTCACCTACATTCCATAACTTCTCACAGTCGTTGCTAACTTATTCATGACACAGTTTCTTGACGTTTGTTGACTCAGTCTGATGCATTAACACAACTGAGGAAGGTGTTATCAGAGTATTCAGTATATTATTACACACTCACACACACAACTTTTCATCTCAAATTTAAATTAAAATCACTGCCCGAAATATTATTCATCAACAGAACCACACATTGAGGTAGTAATTTCTTCACTTATTTCCTCTTATACTTCCTTTGTCAACTGAGCTTTCGAGATTGCATGTCGTTGCAACTCACATAAACTGCCGCTAAATTTTCTTGCATTGTCTGCATTACTAAACATGCATGCCTTGATATTTACAAATGTGTGTGCTTTTATATAAATGCATTTTCATCCAAATGTAACTTGGTTGCATCAGTTATTAGGCCTTTATAAACAAGCATTTGAACCAGCTGGACTAGTATTATGGCCGAGAATGATGTCGTGCATTTTGCAGCAGCGAAAGGGAAGATGCCTATTATGGTTTTCTTTAGAGACGTGAGGTACATTTTTGAAATGTAATGCCATTACTGTGTTTAATATCATTGATATTCTTTTCGAAAAAACAGAATTGATGATGTTGGGAGGGTTATAAGTCTTGTTCTGATATAACGTAAGTTAATTGATGATTATAATTTTAATTTCGAAATAGGCTTTTATTCAAGATGGATGCACTTGGAACTGAGATACTACGAATTGCATTCCCAGCAGCACTGGCATTAGCGGCTGATCCTATTGCTTCTATAATAGACACTGCGTTTATTGGCCATTTAGGTATTTGATTATTATTTCTTCATCTGTTCTCGGTTAAGTGATGCTCATGTATCTACCAACGCAATATGGATGTATTCTTCATTTTAGTGATGGAACTCATTAAGTTAATTTTATGAAATATCAAAAACTTTTTGTATAGGCGCGGTGGAGCTGGCTGCTGTGGGAGTTTCTATTGCAATTTTCAATCAAGCATCCAAAGTTACCATATTTCCTCTTGTCAGTATAACAACTTCTTTCGTCGCTGAGGAAGATACTATCGGAAGATTAGCAAAAGAGATGCAAATGAATGAATTGGTAAAATCGGAGGCAGAAGATGCGCTCCTTGACAGCTTAGAAAAGGGTGGTTCAGCTACAAAAGTGGAGACCCAAGAAGTTAAGGCAGAAAACACAACTCTCTCTGTATTAGCAACATCAGCTTGTGAAACTAGTGCATCTAAGCCTCATAATGTGGACTGTTGTGATTCGGATAAAACTCAAACTAAAGCTAAAAAGCATCAAAGTAATGATTCACAAACTAATGTAGCAAGAGTAAAAAGACATATTCCCTCGGCATCCACAGCGTTGGTTATGGGAGCTGTACTAGGCATCCTTCAAACTATATTTCTAATTTCTCTAGCTAAACCATTACTTGGAATTATGGGAGTCCGATCTGTAAGTACATCTTTTATGCCATGCACTTCAGTTTTTATATGAGCTTAAAGATCTATCTTGAGTATTCATCTGATATATTTTTTTTATATAGGATTCTCCTATGCTAGAACCAGCTATACGGTATTTAAGACTAAGATCACTGGGTGCTCCAGCAGTTCTTCTTTCTTTAGCCATGCAAGGAGTTTTCCGAGGATTTAAGGACACCACAACTCCCCTATATGCCACAGGTATTATTATACTACTTATACTCCAATCTACTTGAGCAAGGATAACATTTATGCACATGCAGCACCTACTAAGCCCACATTTGGTGTTTGAAACAGTTGCCGGAGATCTAGCGAATGTTGTTTTGGACCCCATTCTTATATTCGCTTGCCATATGGGAGTTAGTGGTGCAGCAATTGCTCATGTGCTATCTCAGTAAGTTCAGTGAAGGGAGCTGAATTCAAAGTTCTGCTTTGCTATTGCCTTCTATAAAAATCAATTATTTTCTATTGAACTCCTGCTGCTGTAGAACAGCTGGCATAGTTGTTGTCTTACAAGTAACCATTCATTTTAGGTACTTAATCTTGGTGATCCTCTTCTGTAAATTGATGAAACAAGTTTACCTCTTACCTCCAAGCATCAAGAGTTTGCAGTTCAGTCGATTTTTAAAAAATGGTAGTCTATTGTCTGCCTTGACTGTGTCGATGTGTTCCACTGATATATAACAGTAGCATCAAACAATTACTATACTGGCTACATTGTAGATTAAAGTTTCAGTTTTTCCATATTAGTTTATATATTTACATATAAATCGCAGGGTTTTATTTGTTGGGAAGGGTGATTGCAGCAACATCTTGTGTCACTTTGGCTGCTTCGTTGGCTGCAAGGTTAGGTACCACTCCTATGGCAGCTTTTCAGATTTGCTTACAAGTTTGGATGACATCCTCCCTTCTTGCTGATGGTTTGGCCGTAGCAGGACAGGTACTCACCATAACATACCTTCCCGAGTTTGTTAGATATTCATAATCTCTGGTAAAAACTCTTAACTATATAAATCGAAACAAGAATAGGAAGACACGTTAAGTATTTTTTTGTTACAGGCTATCATTGCTTGTGCTTTTGCTGAGAGGGATTATAAAAAGGCAACTGCTGCTGCATCTCGAGTACTACAGGTTTGCTACTATGAAAAAAAAAAATTTGGATAAGTATTCTGTTTAATTGATGAAAATCTTCATTGTCTAATAACTTATATATGACAGATGGCATTTGTACTTGGATTGGGACTGTCTTTTGTCGTAGGACTTGGGTTGCAGTTTGCATCAGTGGTCTTCACCAAAGACAAACATGTTCTCCACCTTATAACCTTAGGTGTCCCGGTATACATTCTTTTAAAAAATTTAAATTCCTTAAATACTTTGATCATGATATATCCAACTGAAGGTCAATGCCTAAATCCTTCATTTCAAATTCAGTTTGTTGCAGCAACACAGCCAATAAATTCTTTAGCCTTTGTTTTCGACGGTGTAAACTATGGCGTATCTGATTTTGCTTATTCTGCCTACTCAATGGTAACTTATCAGAACCCTCCTCTGCTATTAAGAATACACCTATGCATGTTCAAGTACGTTTTATTAA
The DNA here is from genome assembly GCA_036435485.1 of Saposhnikovia divaricata. Classification (NCBI taxonomy): domain Eukaryota; kingdom Viridiplantae; phylum Streptophyta; class Magnoliopsida; order Apiales; family Apiaceae; genus Saposhnikovia; species Saposhnikovia divaricata. The sequence goes on along the minus strand of CM071596.1, from coordinate 48,843,048 downwards.
CCATAATTTGTTCATTTTTTTTTCCAGGTTCTAGTAGCTCTATTAAGCATTACTTCTCTGTTTCTGTTGTCTGATAGTAGTGGTTTTGTTGGGATATGGCTTGCTTTAACCATTTATATGAGTCTCCGCGCATTAGCTGGTATCTGGAGGTATGTACATTTTGTCCGAAATATGTGTAAACTATGTAGCTTTATACATACGAACAATGACTGATTGATAAATATTATGTGCAGAATGGGGACTGGAACTGGACCCTGGCGCTTTCTCAGGGGATTGTAGATGCTATAATATTGTAAAATTTTCCTCTGAGCTCTTAGGAAACGTTCTTTGTTTCTTATTCTATCAATTTAGTTTTGGAGGTTTGTTATTTTGCTCATTTTCCATCGTTCTGTATAATATTATCACCAATATCAATAATACTTTGATCATGATAAATTCCTTAAATACTTTGATCATGATATATCCAACGGAAGGTCAATGCCTAAATACTTTGATCATGATATATCCAACTGAAGGTCAATTCCTTAAATACTTTGATCATGATATAATATAAATTCCTTAAATACTTTGATCATGATATATCCAACTGAAGGTCAACGCCTAAATACTTTGATCATGATATATCCAACTGAAGGTCAATTCCTTAAATACTTTGATCATGATATAATATAAATTCCTTAAATATTTTGATCATCATATATCCAACTGAAGATCAATGCCTAAATACAATTTCATACCTCTGATAATGTCCTACCAGTAACATTATTATTTTCCAGTTGGCTGGGGCCAAGCCTATGCTCTGCTATTATCAATGAATGCTGAAAAGAGGAATTGTGTAACATGTCGACAAGTCTGACATATGCACACCATCCGTCTCACTCAAACTGTCTTATATTTTTGCGGTAAAAAAGACCAAAGAGTAATAATTAAAAAATATTGTTGAATGTTTTTACAAGTTAATAATTACGTTTAATAATAGATTACACAGTTTCTTATAATCGTTGCCTAATATGTATTTGGTTTATATCAAAAATAGTCAATGCGACTAAGAAGGTATAAAACAAACAAGTTTCAATGAGACCTAGAGTGCAATCGTTGGATTGGCCTAGCAATATATTTAGTACTAGTATTCTAAACTGGACTTTAATGACGGATTAAGCCAACTTATGTTGTTTTTCATAACCAAGTTCAGTTTTAATTAAGATTTTATTCCTACAAATTTGTATCTATTAGCTTCCATAAACGATTTAGATTTGTATGTAGTAAACCACAGTCAATGCCATTGTCCACTACAATACAAGTAGGTGATCAAATGTTCAGAAAGTATGTGTTAAAACACGTGTTGCCCCAAAAAATCCATGAGCAACATGCATTATGCATATAACCAGCCTAATGCGCATGATACATGCGTGACATTATGATATTTTGGATCTGTTCTATTAGATTTTTGGCACTTTTCACCAAGACGTTACAAAAACTTAACTGCTGCTTAGAACATCTCCAATGCTATTAGGTAAATTGGTTAGTTAAAATAGTATATAATAGTAATTAGCTATATTATAGATGATGAAATTAAAAGTGATTTTGCTCCAATGCTATTAGCTATATTTATGTAATAAGTGTAAAGTATTAATATAAAGTTGGAGGGAGATGAAGTGGGCATTTATAGATTTCATTTTCCATAAAGGCTTTTATTCAGGATGGATTCACTTGGATCGGAGACACAACGCAAGCACGCATTGCAGTCCCAGCAGCCTTGACATTAGCTGCTGATCCTGTTGGGTCTCTAATCTAATGGACACTGTGTTTATTGGTCGTCTAGGTATTCTATCATGATTTCATCTATTCTATTTCTCGGTTTGTTAACTTGCCTGATTTTACATGTTATTCGTGCTAAGTTATTTTAATAGCATAATATCAGAGATGATAGCTTCTTATGCTTATGTTTTATTATGGATGTATTCAAATGTTAGGTACCCACCATGTTAGGTAGTCACATTTGATGAATCAATAATGGAGGCTAGTCAAATATAGTGGTTACCATGATGTAAGTCATGATGTATTGGTTGGTGAAATGAAGCCTATAAATAGGCTTGCATATTTCATTTGTTATGGATTCAATCATTCAATAAATAAAGTTTTTTTTTTTGACACAGTAAAAAGCAGATTCATTAATAACATGAAAGAGACTCAGTCGAGACAACTCCCCAACTGATCATACAACCAGGTTGAAAAACAAATGAACGAGCTAAACAATTAGCCGTTTTGTTTCCGGATTGTTTAAACATCTGAATACAAAGATTCTTAAAATTAAAAATGACTTCCATGGCCGTCCGAGCAATCCAATCTGCATCATTCCTGAAATCAGTAGCTTCACAATTGACCCTCACAATAATTCTGTGGATATAGCAGTGTTCAGGTAGAGGTAGCAAATGCCTCATATTATGAACAAACTTTTGTTGTGAAAGGTGAGCACATGCGATTTTCACCACCGTCCCAATCGTACCCCAGCTATCTACATGCCGGAAACCAGCTATAGACATGCCGAAAGAACCAACGATGCGGTAAATCCAGATCTCCCAATAAACCATATAATTCATTTTCAATGACGAAGTTGAGGGAGCACTCGCACAAAGCAATACAACTAACAATAAAACAAACACACGACGCATAATGCGTTACTTCGCCTCAAAGCGATACAAATTCAAAAAGTCAAAAATCTCGAATTCACACCAAATTTTGATATGATGTTAAGCAAGAGATTTTGAGTCTAAGAATTGTGTTTATTTGCAAAAACGAGCTCTAATCCTAAGTAGATCTGAGAAAATCCGAAAGGAATTTTCGAGGTTTAAAGCTCGATTTATTGGATGAAAAGCACTGAAAACCAAGATAAGGCAGTAGAGGAGAGAGAGTAAGGGAGAGAGGGAGGAGATTAGAAGAGAGAGAAGGCCTCCGGCCGGTGGATAAACCACCGCCGGAGGGGAACTGTGTACAGAGACTTAGTAGAGAGAGTCGGAGAGATAGTTTGACAGTGGGAGATGTAGAGATGATAGATTGCTCTTTCAATAAATAAAGTTTAGAATCAAATATTTGTGTAATTCTACATGGTATCTGAGCCTCTCATTTTTTAGGTCTTCTTTCGCATGTTTATCTCTATTTTCTGCAAAATTTTCCGGCAAGTTTACTATTCACCATTCACACCGGAGAAGATGAAACACTGTTCACTGTTCACACCGGAGAAGACGAAATATTGTTCACTATTCATACATACGATACTGTTCATACATACGATACTGTTCATACAGACGACACTGTATTTTCTTTAACCCATTTTTTCTGTATCTTAAACCATGATGGACGACGGAGAAACACCACCACCACCTACAAAAATCGAGTCTAATTCTCCTGGTCAATTATTCACAAGTGAAAAATGGAAAGCACTCACAGGTTTGATTGATAATGTCCAGATTGCCGAAAACCGCTTGAACGGTAAGTTTGACGCTACCTCTTGGATTGTTGACACTGGAGCCACACATCATGTTACAGGAGTAAAATATTGGTTATTTGACACAAAGAGTTTTATATGTCCCGTAGGATTGTCAAACGGTGAAACTGTATTGGCCTCTTTAGTGGGATCTGTTCGTTTGTCGGACAAGATTACTTTAACTGGGGTCCTTTATGTCTAGGGCTGAGCAAAACCGAACCGAAACCGAAAAACCGAACCGAAATGTTGAATTTCGGTTCGGTTTGGATTTTATTTTTCTGAAAATTTCGGTTATTCGGTTTTTCGGTTTAAACCGAAATTTATTTCGGTTCGGTTCGGTTTTTTTTTTAAAACTTCGGTTCAAACCGAAATAACCGAATTATATATATATTTTATTTATATTATATATGTATATATAAATATTTTATATATATGCATGATTTAATTATTTCAAAATTAAGTTTAAATATTTAAATTGATAGTTTGTGTTTTATTTTGTTTTAATTGTTACATATTTTAATATAGTTGCTATTAAAATTAATTTTAAAATTAAAAAAAATAATATTATATATAATTTTTTTTTAAATCGGTTCGGTTCGGTTTTGACAAAATATTTCGGTTCGGTTTTTCGGTTTTTCGGTTCGGTTTCTACGGATAAATCGGTTCGGTTCAGTTTGGTAAAAATCGGATTTCGGTTATTCGGTTTTTGTTATTCGGTTCGGTTAAAAACCGAACCGACCGAATGATCACCCCTATTTATGTCCCTAATTTGAGTTGTAATTTACTTTCTGTTTCACAGCTTAATGATGAACTTAATTGTGTTGTCCAATTTACTTCTTATATGTGTGTTATACAGGACCACACGAAGGAGCTGATTGGAACGGGAACTAGGAGGGACAGATTGTACTATTTTAGCAAACCGGATTCGGTGCACCATGTGGGAGCTATTGAAGCAAGGTCTGACTTGGAGTTATGGCACCGTCGTATGGGGCATCCTTCCGAGAAAGCAGTTAAGTTGCTTCCTCATGTTAGTAATAAAGACAGTCTGGATAAGGGGTGTGAGGTATGTATTCGTGCTAAACATCCTAGAAATAAACATCCTAGAAATAGATTTCCTTTGAGTAATAATAAAGCTTCTAGAATTTTTGAAAAAGTACATTGTGATTTGTGGGGTCCGTATCGTCATGTTTCGCCGTATGGAGCCAGTTATTTTTTGACAATTGTTGATGACTATTCTAGAGCAGTTTGGATTTATTTGTTGGTTGATAAAACTGAAGTATTTCGTGTATTCTTGGCATTTGTTGCTATGGTTGATAGATAATTTTCACAAACAATTTAAGTTGTGCAAAGTGACAATGGTACAGAGTTTCAATGTTTGCTTGATTATTTTGCCACAACTGGGATTGTTTTTCAAACCTCTTGTGTGGGAACACCGCAACAAAACGGGAGGGTTGAGAGAAAACACGAACACATATTAACAGTTGGGAGAGCTTTGCGATTTCAAGCAAAATTGCCAATTTATTTTTGGGGGGAGTGGGTTATTGCTGCAGTCCATTTAATTAATCATACGCCAACTCCTTTGCTTCAAAATAAAACTCCATTTGAAATTCTTTTTAAAAAATCACCTATCTTTGATGCAATTCGCACGTTTGGGTGTTTGTGCTTTGCTCATAATCAAAAAAATAGATGAAGACAAATTTGCTAGTAGGAGTCGAAAATGTGTTTTTGTGGGCTATCCGTTTGGAAAGAAATGGTGGAGACTTTATAACGCCCTAGAAATTTCGAATTTAGAATTATTTATTATATATAAATTATAAATTATATAATGTGAAATTGTGTTTATGTGATTATATGATGATTTGGGTAAGCTGTGAAGGTCGGTGTATTTTTATTTGTATTTTAGAGGATTTAAATATGTTTAAATCATGCATTTTTGATTCTCTATCAATTTTATAAAATTATCGGAGGAATTAAAAATCATGAAATCTCTTGAAATATTATCTTTATATATTTATTGAGTTTTTAAAATTGTTGGGTCGATTAATTTGGGTGTTGTGGTATTTTAAAATGATTTTAAGAATTTTATTGTATTTAAAGGATCAAAATTTGTAAAATTCATATTTAATTCATTTTTGATCCGAAAAATATTTTAAAAATACATGTGTGCTCGTAATTTTATATTCTTTATTTTTAAAAAATGAAAAGTGTAATTTTCTGAATGCTCTATTTAATTGTGATTTATAGAAGTCATTTATTAGTGTATAATTGGGCCCGAGGAGTATTGTTAGTAGTTATTAAAAAGGGAATTGGGCCAAGCCCAATTAGAGAGAACACAGTCGGTAGAAAGATATATCGGGGAGAGAGAATTGGGGGAAAAGAGAGGAAATTAGGGTTCTTAATTTAGAAATTGGGGGTTTTGGATTGTTGAATCAATTGGGTATAATATATATATATATATATATATACATACATGTGTGTGTGTGAGTGTGTGGAAGTGTGTGTGCTGGTGTATGTATGGCGCGGCGCGGTGAGTTGTACGGAGGAGGCGCGGCCGAAGAGCCACCATCGAGCGGTGGTGGTGGTGGCAGTATACAGACAACAATGGGGAGGAGGAAGGAAATGGTGTGCTTCGTGGTGGTAGACTGCGTGGGTGATGTTGTAGCCGAGAGAGAGAGAGAGAGAGAGAGAGAGAGAGAGAGAGAGAGAGAGAGAGAGAGAGAGAGAGAGAGAGAGAGAGAGAGAGAGAGAGAGAGAAGGACCAGCGAAGAAGAGAAAGGGGGAGTTTTTCAGTGGGTCGGATCGAACCGTAATGGTATACTTTCGTATTTAATTATTTAATTGTTGTAATTTAATTTGAGTTAAATTGCAAGTTACATATGTTGATTCTCGTAATTATATTAAAGTTGTAAATTGTGGGTATTATTATGTTTTTGTGAATTAATTCGGAGAATGTAGTTAATTATTATTGTTAGTTGTTAATTATAATTATTGAGATTAATGGTGAATTCGATATATGTTCGAGTTTAGCGATTGTTATTGTTAATTAATTATGGGTTCGATTATATGTTTTGGTGATATTTAGTTGCTAATTGTTATTATTGTGTAATAATTTCGAAAGTGGAATTTGGGGATTTTGGATATATGTCGAGTTAGATAATTTGTTTTAGTTTTTTTATGTTAGTGGGTAATTATTAGTTATCGTATAATATGTGGAGTTATGTGGTTATATTAGTTATAAATGTCTATGTGCTAAATGTTATAGGTCGAGTCATATTATCTGTTAAATGCTATACTTGTCAATTACGTGGTGATGAGTAAACGTATGGTCAAAATGGTTTTGACTTAGTATTTTATAATTAATTAAACCTTATATTTGGTAGATGTTAATGTGGTGAATTCTGAAAGCACCACTTGCCCTAGAGGCTGTGTGGTATGTCTTGATTTAGTTTTGATTAAAATTGAGGGGTTGTGACCCCGGGATAGTCCAACTTACAAAAAGGATAATTCACAAAGTTTTCTTAAAATAAGAATTTAATTCCTGATTGTATGGTTTTGAAATGTTATTTATCAAAGATTAATTGTTAGATTCATTTATTATGTGTTTATCTGCGAGGAGTTGCAATGAGATCACAAGTCTTAAGTGTCAATATTTAAGGACTTGTGTAATTCTCTTCAACTAGTTCCTCGGGCTTATGAATATCAATGATTAACTATCACGAGTATAATTAATATACTTGAGTGATGTGATCATTGATATAGCGTAAGTAATAGTTAATGCTAGGGGTTGTTCCCTAGGGCTTACGAATGTCAATAATTGATTGTCACGTGTATCATTAAAATGTGTGAGTGATACGATTATTGATGTAGCGTAAGTAGTAGTTAATGCTAATATAAATTATTATGTGTTTACTGCATGTCGAGGCAGAATTCCTTATGTGCTATGTGCCGCATGTCTGGGCGGGTACTTTTCTTATATGTTTACTTTTATGTTGCTACAAGTTGAGGTAGCTCTATTTTCATATAATTTGGTTGGTAAATGGTTGAATTGAAAAACAGGGGAATAGTCCTATTTACGAATACTTCATGCCGAAATTTTCTAAAATTCCCCTGCAAATCTATTTAAAATCTATTTAATTTATTTAATTTCGATGATTTGAAAGTATGTTATGATTTCTAAGGGTCTAGGTAGATATGTATTAGTTGATGTGAAGAATTGAGCTGTGGTATTATTTTGAAGTGTTTGCCACTGGTTAATATTTAAGTACTAGATGGCCATCTGTGTTAAGTGTTTATGTGAAGTGTATATTTGACCTAGTTGGTTATACTAAGGCTATTTTGTGAATATAAATATACATGTTTATATATGATATGTGTATAAGCGTTATATATAGGACGCGTATGGGTAGAATAGAGCAAACAATAAGGTTTTGCTTAAGTTCATACTGAAATAGTATCTGACCTTGTAAAGGTTTGAATAGGAGTCATAGCCAAGAGCAGTGCGTGGGAAAATGGAAAGACGAACATGAGGACAAGTATTAAAGCCAACGGGTGAATTGACGTGGAAGTGGTGAGTTACGAAGTAGAAATGGAAGTAAAGCCAAATAAAAGGCTAGCAAGTAAAGGCTGACGTGAAATTGGGTCGAGGATCAATGTTAGGATCGAGAACTTCGTATATCGAGGCAAGTGTTATTGCTAGTCACTTATTTTTCAAGTGATGCAACTCAATTTCTTGGTTGAATAATATAGAATGGTCAAGCATGTTTAGAAAGTGATGCACTCTTTCAATTTGCGCTATATAGTTAATTCTCCCCACCCAGAGCAAGCATCAAATTTTTCAAAGGACCATACCAATATCCTTTTTCTACAAATTATTTCATCCAAGGGATGTTAAAGCTTCCTTAGTGGAAGACTTTTCTTTTATCTTTTTAAAAATGTTAAAAGGCTCTCTAATTAGGAAGAATCCATGTTTTAAACATCTACAAATACCTGTTACTGAAATTTCTGGTTTTAGCATAATTTCACCAGAGAACCCCTTTCTTCTTAAAATGTTTTCTTCAAAATGATTTGAAAATTAATTATCCTAAAACGATCTTTTCACAAATAATCGTTTAAGCTGTTTTACTCGCTTATGTGAAATCAAACCTTATTGTGCGTTAAAAGATTTTATAAATTTGTAGTGCTCCATTATGTCCCTGCTCTAACTTAGAATTTCAAGTGATGATAATCTTGTCGCAATTTATATCTTCTATTGTTGCTCTAGTTGATTATCTCTTCAATCAATTTAATGATGTTATGTCCCCACTTATTTATATTTATCTTGTCGATATTTATTTAACTGCTGTTCTTTATATTCTCCACCCCACTTATTACCGAACTTGTCGGTAGTTGTTAAAGATCGTGATTATCTGGTTATTTCCCTGTATCGTATCGAACTCATTGATACTAGCAGATATTGTTGTATCCTCATTGACTATTAATCATAAGTCATTATTCAGGAACGTGAGTTTCCAGTTATTGGTTGGCAAAGGTTGTCGATTGTCCCGACACCTATTGTGGTTGATATGGAATTGGAAATGTTTTTTTTAAAGTGGCCCTTGGGCCGTAAAACCCTTCGGGGTGAGACCATATTATGGTCGGAAGTTAAGGCCAATGTGTGTCATGGATCCAATTAAGGACATTGTTGTGTGCGTTTGTCCGGGGTTAGTGCGTGACTGATCAGCAGCCTAACCTTATTGTTTTTTTTAAAAATAAATAAAAATCCAATTCTAATCTATACTCTGAGATTGAGATGTTTTCGTTGGAAGTCTGTTTTAATAAAATTTGGATATCGGAACTCTTATCAGTTCTAGTTTCTGATGCACTTTATTAATGTGAATTGTTGGCCTTCGTGGCAATCTAAAAGTGGATATAACTAATTCTTTCATAGAATGAAATGAAACCCCTTTGTTTATCAGATTTGTCATCGTTATTGAAATTGTTATCACCACTGCACTTGATGAGCATTGTTGGCTCACTCTTGCTTGTTTGTTTTCTTCAGTTAATAGAGAGGATTAGTGGACCTAGTAATGGTCAATGGTGTTGCTTTCCAACAGCGAGAGGAGACGATCGGGTTATAAAATCTCATCGGATAGTGGTTGGGAATTTGTCAAGGTGGGACATTTAGATAGACAGAAATCTCATGTATTTATAACACTTGTATAGCAGTTTATTCTGAGAATGGTTGTAAAATTTATAATTCGATAGTTTGTTTCATACCATAACCTGTATGCAATCTTGGTTCAGGGGTTTTATTATTATATGTTGTTTATATCCAGGGTTGTATATTATTGTTTGTGGTTAGTGGCCCCAGATCTGTACCCCGGATTTTGGGATGTTACAGATTTTATGACCTCGATTCAAAAGTTTTCTTTGTTTCTCAGGATGTTAAATTTGTTGAGAATGTCTTTCCTTTTAGTTTTCCAGAAGACAAGAATATTGTGTCAGATGCCTATGAAACGAGTGGTGACATTCATGATGATTTTGTTGCATCCGAGTTGGGAGATGAAAATACTGAAACTTTTGATGATAATGGTGGTGAAAATATTGAGGAACAGGCAGACAACCCCCACGTACAGAACCATCCGGCACTGGCGAGGCTAGTAGCACAGCAGCCGCAGAAGAACAATAGATGTATCTTTGAACCCCATGCTCCAACTTGAGGGGGGGTATTATGGATGTATCCAAATGTTAGGTAGCCACCATGTTAGGTAGCCACATTTGATGAATCAACAATGGAGGCTAGTTAAATATAGTGGCTACCATGATGTAAGCCATGATGTATTGGTTGGTGAAATGAAGCCTATAAATAGGCTTGCATATTTTATTTGTTATGGATTCAATCATTCAATAAACAAAGTTTAGAATCAAATATTTGTGTAATTCTACATGTTTCCACTCGATAAATCCTTTTTTCTTAAATAACAATATTTTTTGTATAGCTGTGGTGGAGATTGCTACTGTTGGAATTTCTGTTGCTATTTTCAATCAAGCTTCGAAAGTTACCATATTTCCTCTTGTCAGTATTACAACATCATTCATTTGCTCAGGAAGATACTAGTGAAAGACTAGAAGAAGTGATGAAAATAAAGAGTGAAATGGTAAATGTGAAGGCAAATGATTTTATCCTTGACAACTTGGAAAAGGGTGGTTCAGTTACTAACATTGAAACTAAAGAATTTAAGGATGTGGCAGATGATATTTTCCTTGACAACTTGTAAAAGGGTGCTTCTATAACGAACATTGAAACTAGAGAAGTTAAGGATGTTTCACTACATATTTAATTCCTTTAACATTTTTCTGAAGATCCAAGATTACAATCCCTTTAATTACATATTAATTTAAAAAATTTATAATATAAGTTTTAAACCATGTATATCACTAATTAAAATTATATTAAAATATAATAAATTATAATTAAAATAATTATTGAAAATAATGATTATATAAAAATATAATTGTATCATAAAATTGAAATTTACAACATATTAAAAAAAACCCATAACTGGTTATAAGCTAGTATTACTAATAAAGAATTTCAAAAAAATAAATTTATTACTAAAGAAACTAAACAAACCCCGGAGAATTGTAAAATAAATTATTTTATAGGAGAGGTAGAAAGTATGACAGTGTTATAACGGAAGCAAGAAAGATGATAAACGTAAGGAGAAAATATATATGCAGAAGAGAAATAATTTATATTGATCTAATCTTGAGGATAAACAGATTTTTTCAAATGATTTTACAATCCTTACATGCATATCTATTTATAGACATAATCTAAGGGGTTAGGTGTGGTAGGTGGTGTTAGGTAGGTCAAATCCGGCGGCTACAGTGACACCGCCGCCGGCCGCCGCCCACAAGTCAAGTCATTCTAACAAATCTCCACCTTGACTTGAATCCTCTTACAAAAAACAGATAACATATGTACCAGACGCATTATAACAGATGTACCAGACGAATCATAATAATGCCAGATGTACCAGATAAAACTCTTCTGCCTCAGATTTTGCCCTAAAAGGGCAATCAATAACTCCGAACATTTAACAAGTTCAAACAATGTTGAAACTTGCTATGTGGAACCGGCTTGGTGAGCATATCAGCTGGGTTATCAGCAGTACCCACTTTGCTCACCTTGATTCTTTTCTCACTTCTTAGAAAATGATATCTCACATCTATGTGCTTAGTCCGCTCATGATGGACTTGATCCTTGGCTAAACAGATTGCATTAAGACTGTCACAAAATACTGTAGCCCGATCATGACGTAGGCCCAGATAGCTGACCAATCCTTTCAACCAGATTCCTTCTTTTGCGGCTTCTGTCAATGCCATGTACTCTGCTTATGTAGTAGACAAAGTCACTGTAGGTTGCAGAGTAGCTTTCCAACTGACAATCGAACCACCCAGAGTGAAAGTATAACCAGTCATAGATCTTCTACTATCAACATCTCCAGCATAATCAGAGTCTGAAAACCCTGTCACCAAACACTCAGTATCACCTCCATAAATGAGACTAACATCAGATGTACCTTTTAAGTACCGAAAAATCCTCTTCACAGCTTGCCAATGCTCCTTGCCTGGATCACCCATGAACCTACTAACAACACTGACAGACTGTGCAAGATCGGGTCTAGTGCAGGCCATTGCATACATCAAGCTTCCTACTGCGCTAGCATAGGGAACTCGAGACATGTACTCTTTTTCCTCAGCAGACTTAGGTGCAAAAGCGACAGACAGATGTGCATTTGCAGCACTAGGAGTATCTATGGACTTTGCTGTAGACATGCCAAACCTTGACAAAATCTTCTGAATGTATCCCTTCTGTGACAAGAAGAGCTTTCTTTTGCTTCTATCCCTATAAATCTCCATTCCCAGAATTTTTCGAGCCGCACCCAAATCTTTCATTTCAGCAAACCATTTTGTAGATTCAATACCTGTCACTGCTTCTTTGTAAGTGGATGGCTCATCAGAGCTAGGATCCACTTCTTCAGCTACCTGTAGTGCATATGCCACCATATCTTCAAAACCATATTTCTTTGGAGGCACTCCATACTTAGCTCTCCTCGATCGATCAAGGGCTAAACTGTGCTAATTTACTACTGGTACTGATGATTCTGATTCTGACTGTGGTTGTTGAACTTCTTGTTATGGTTCACTCTCATCTTGAGTGACTTCCTGCTCCACCTGTTTCTCAACACCACCACTTTCTGTGTAAGGTCCACGATTAATCAAATAACACGTTGTACTAACCGCCTCTGCCCAGAATCTTCTAGTTAGTCCAGCATTTGAAAGCATACACCTAGCTCTCTCCAGAAGTGTCTGATTCATACGTTCCGCTACACCATTTTTCTGTGGTGTATCCCTGACTGTATGATGCCTAGAAATCCCCTCATTCTTGCAGAAATCTACAAACACAGACTAGCAAAATTCAAGGCCATTATCAGTTCGCAGCCTCTTAATCTTCTCCAAGGACGCGACAGCAACAGAACCTGATAACGTAGAACCTTAAAGAAGATACAAGGTACCACGTTTAACACCTTTCATAACCACATTAGAACCCTTGCAGACATGTAGAACTCCACCTTTACCTTGAAAACTGAAACCCTTGTTGTCTAACTTACTCAAAGATATCAGATTCTTTGTCATAAGTGGAACATGCCTAACATCATTCAATGTGCAGAATTTACCATCATGTGTCTAAATTTTAATTGATCCTATTCCAACCGTCTCACAAGTAAAACTGTTAGCCATAGAAATTTTTCCACCGTCTACTTTTTCGTAGGTTGTGAACCACTCCCTGCGCGGACATATATGGTAAGACACTCCAGAATCAAGAATTCACACATCAGAGTGATGCATGTGATCAGCAGCAACTAGAGCAATATCTTCTTCAGAAGTAGCATCAGCTACAGCAGCAGTATCTGTCAATTTATCCTGTTGCTTCTTTTTCTTCGGACAGTCGGATTTCCAATGTCCCTTCTCTTTACAGTAATTGCAGACATCATTAGCTCTCGAACCCTTAGAACCTGGTTTCTTGGATTTATACTTCCCCGACTTTCTATGTCCGGTACTCCCGCTAGCTACCAACCTAGCAGCATGATTATCTGCACCTGTACCAACTGCCTTGTGGCGCAGCTCTCTAGAATGAAGAGCAGATCTAACCTCCTCTAGAGAAATAGTATCTTTACCAAAAATAAACGATTGCACAAAGTTCTCATACGATAATGGTAAAGAAACTAACAGAATCAAAGCAGCATCCTCATCTTCAACTTTAACATCAATATTACGCAATTCTAATAAAATTGTGTTTAATTGATCTAAGTGATCTCGAAGTGACATACCTTCCTGCATTCGCAGACTGAACAGACGTTGCTTTAGAAGCAACTTATTTGTTAAAGACTTTGTCATGTAGAGACTTTCAAGCTTTAAACATAAACCAGACGCGGTATCCTCCTCCGCAATTTCAGTAATAATATCATCTGCAAGGCACAACAGAATTGTTGAGTGTACCTTTTCTTCCAGAGTGGTCATCTCAGCGCTTGTAGAAGCAGCAGCTGATTTCTGGTCCAACGGCGCCCAGAGCCCCTGTTGCTTTAACAAGGCACGCATCTTGATTTTCCATAAACTGAAACTATTTCTCCCAGTAAATTTGTCGACCTTAACGTACCACCAAACATCTTTCTCCCAGAACCGTATACGTGAACAATACCGTATGAACAGTTCCGTATGAATAGTGCCGTATGAACAGTACCGTATGAACAGTACCGTATGAATGGTACCGTATGCACAGTATCGTATGAACAGTGTCGCTTCTCCGCCGATGAACAGTAACTCTACCTGAACAGTGTCGTCTTCTCCGGCGAGCTTAAAAAAATTCCGGCGAAAATTTTCGCAAAAAAATATTCCTTGCAGTTCACATGAACTTTCTATAATATTCCTTGCTTACAGTGTTCATACTCGAACTGTATAGTAGTGCATGCATACCTCATTCCTGGAACTTATATTTTCTATACTATATATATGATGCTAATAAATTGAAAATGTTTGCAAGTATATAACTTTGGTTGCACTAATTATTAGGAGCATTTAAGCCAGCTGGATTAGTACCAGTATGGCTGATAGTAGTGTCAGTGCATTCCCCAGCAGCAAAAGGGAAGATGCCTATTGGGGTTTTCTTCAGAGACTTGTGGTACAACTTATAAATTGAGCGAAATTAGAGGGGGAAAAAAACCAGTTCTGCTAGCTTATTGATTACATGATTTTATTTTCTCTACAGGCTTCTATTTAGGATGGATTCACTTGGATCAGAGATACTACGCATTGCATTCCCAGCAGCCTTGGCATTAGCAGCTGATCCTGTTGCTTCTCTGATCGACACCGCATTTATTGGCCGTTAAGGTATTTTGATTATGATTTTCTCTGTTCTCGGTTTGTTAACTAGCCTGATATTACATGTTCTTGCTTATATTTTATGCTTATGTTTGCACTCGATGCACCTTTTTAATAAAATAGAAATATTTTTTTTGTATAGGCGCTGTGGAGATTGTTGCGGTTGGAGTTTCTATTGCAATTTTTAATCAAGCATCGAAAGTTACCGTACGTATTCCCACTTGTAAGCATAACAACATCTTTAATCACTGAAGAAGATACGAATGGAAGATTGGAAAAAGAGGTGCAAAAAAACAATGAAATGGTAAAAGTGAAGGCAGAAGAAGAAAACCTTGACAGCTTGGAAAAGGATGGTTCTGATGCAAACAACATTCAAACCAAAGAAGTAAAGGATGAAAATACAACACACTCTATTTTGACATCAGTTAGTGAAACAACGGCATCTAAGTCTCAGAATGTGGACTGTCGTGATTCGTCAAAAATTCAAACCAAAGCTAAGAAGCAACAAAGTACTGATTAAGTACCAAATGCACCAACAGAAAAGAGGCACCTTCCCTCGGCATCCACAGCATTGATAATGGGATGCATCTTACAAACTGTTATTCTCATTTCCCTAGCTAAACCATTACTAAGTACTATGGGCATCAAATCTGTTAGTACATCTCGCATTTCCATGCACTGATTTTAGTATATTCTCTTTCTAAAGATCTAACATGAATCTTTTTTAATATTTCCTTTATGTAGAATTCTCCTATGCAGCAGAAAGGTAATTGAAACTAAGATCATTGGGTGCTCCAAAAGTTCTTCTCTCTTTAGCCATGCAAGGAGTTTTTCGAGGATTTAAAGATACTACAACTCCCCTATATGCTACTGGTATTTAAAAGTACTCACTCTCCAATTTAATTGAGCAAGGATAATTTCTTGCACGGCACCTACTAAGTACACACTTCAATCTGAAACAGTTGCTGGAGATCTAGCATGTTGTTTTGGATCCCATTCTTATATTTGTTTACAAAATGGGAGTTAGTGGTGCTGCAGTTGCTCATGTGTTGTCTCAGTAAGTTCCGTTTAGGAAACTTCCATTCAATTTTTTTGCTTTAGTATTCCATTTGGTAAATCAATTTTATTCAGCCAAATTCCTGATGCTGTAGCACATTAGAGGCATTTGTTGTTGTCTCACATGTAACCTTTCATTTCAGGTACTTAATCTTGGTTATCCTCTTCTGTAAATTTGATAAAACTAGTTCACCTGTTACCTCCATGCATTAAGAGCATGCAGTTGGGTCGGTTTCTGAAGAATGGTAGTCATTTTCTGCCTTATCTGTATCAGTGTATTTCACTGAATATAAAATAGTAACATCAAACCATTGCTAAACTAGTCACAATGTTAGATAAATTTTTACCATTTTTCTATAAGTTACATATTTATGTGTGTACAAAATGCAAGAGTTTATTTATTGGGAAGGGTGATTGCGGCAACATTTTATGTCACATTGGCTACGTCATTGGCTGCAAGGTTAGGAACAACTCCTATGGCAGCTTTTCAAATTTTCTTACAAGTTTGGATGACATCGTCCCTTTTTTTTTATGGTTTGGCTGTTTCAGGACAGGTACTCATCATTACATACCTTTCGAGTTTGTTACACGTTTATAATCAGGCTATCATTGCTTGTGCATTTGCAGAGAAAATTAAGCTTGAACCCTTATACATCATATTGAATATCCAGCTCATACTACGGATTACACGTCAGCAAGGAATGACAGCTCATGTCCAGCTCACACCAGCTGACACCATTAGTTAGTTACGATTCTGTTATGAGTTCAGTTTTGTATATAAATGAGAGTTTACTTTCTCATTTTTCAGTTAGTTGTTTTGTTCTGTATAAAACAATGAGTTAGATCTTAATATTGATTGTTCTTCTTCTTCATCTCTACAATTCTTCCATTAACATAGAGTTATGTGTTCTAACTAAACAAAGTAGCTTGCTTTATCATGGTATCAGAGCGTCCATGGTGTTTGATGACGCATTTCGTATCTGAATTTCATCAAATTTCCGCAATTTACAGGTGTTTTCGTTCATTTCTTCGTTATCTCGTCATTTTATTGATGTTTTTCTAAGTAGATCATCTTACAGTTTCTGTTTTTCATATCGATCTGCTTGATTTGTGTGATTAAACACATAATTCTGCTTATTTTCTTCATAATCTCTCTCCGATCTGTAATCTCTCTCCGATCTGCGATTTGTGCCTAGTTTTTCCTTTGAAACTCTGTTCTCCTGATATTATACATCTCTTTAGAGTGTATTTTTCACTAAATCTCTTTGAAAAACGGTTTTCTTTTGCCTATTTGATTTACACAATGGTTGAAGGTACTCGTTCTGGTATTGGCAATGCTTGGAATCGACCTTTGGTTCCAGCAACTCAAGACACTACAAGTGTCTATTGCATACATCCTTCCGATGCTAACACGACACAGTTAGTTTCTTTGAAATTCAATGGGATGGATATAGTAATTGGAAACGTTCTGTGATGCTTAGTTTGTCCGCTAAAAATAAATTAGGTTTTGTTGATGGATCGATTAATAAACCTGATATTACTTCTGGAGATTACAAAGCCTGGGAAAGGTGTAACGATCTTGTTTGTTCTTGGTTACTATGTAATCTTGATGACTCCATTTCAAGGAGTGTTCTGTTTTTCAAGACAGCTAGAGAAATATGGTTGGACTTAGAGGATAGATTTGGATATGCTTCCATGACTCAGATCTTTTCTCTTGAGCAGCAATTGGCTGATTTATCAAGGTTCTAAGAGTGTTTCAGATTTCTTTACTGAAATCAAAACCTTATGGGATGCTATGAATAATATAAGTCCTCTACCTTGTTGTACATGTAACAAATGTACATGTAATGTTACTCAGAAAGTTTTACAAATGCAGCAGGATCAAAGGCTTTTGCAATTCATGATGAAGCTCAATGAGAAGTTTTCTACTATAAGGGGTAATATCTTAATGCAACAACCTCTACCTAGTTTGTCTAATGCCTTTAGGGTGTTTTCACAGGAAGAAAGGCATCAAGAGTTATCACATCTTACTAACAATCCAACTGAATCTTTAGCTTTCTTAGCTGACAGCAAAAAGGCTTTTAGACCTGGATATTTGAATTCTCAGAAACAAGTTTTACTCCTGGAAAAGGAAATGCCAGCTCAAGTGGTACTGTTAAGAAAGGAGGCAACTATTTTTGCACCAACTGTAAAATTTTTGGCCACAGTGTGGATAGGTGTTTCAAGATACATGGGTATCCACCTAATTTCAAGTTCAAAGACAGAAAAGTTAATGCTGCAGTTTCCTTGAATCCTAGTCATGCTGAAACTTCTGGTTGTGACAATAAATCTGATGATTCTTCTCCCAGTATTTCTGTTGCTCAGTATCAACAACTTATGGATTTGTTGAATAGGCAATCAGTTTCTAATAATTCTCACATCACTGCTCATTCTGATCATGCTATGCTAGCTGGTAAGGTTTGCTTATTAGCAAAAGCAACTTCTAAATCTGACTGGTTAATTGATAGTGGGGCTACAGACCACATCTGTTCTGATTTGAGTCTGTTCCATAAGTATAAACCAATTGTTGGTGATCATGAGTTTATAGTGGTCCCAGATGGTAGGCAAATTCCTATTTTGCACATAGGGTCTTTTCATGTTAATCAGAATTTGTCTCTGTTTAATGTTTTACACATACCTACTTTTCAATATAATTTGATTTCAGTGCAAAGGTTGTGTAAAGATTTACAATGCTCAGTGGATTTTAATGGTCATGAATGCATATTACAGGACCCTTTGAAGAAAAAGAAGCCAATGCTTCTTGGTAAATTTCAGAATGGATTATATAGCACTGCAGGAATGGATACTAGTTTGGTTTCCAGCAGAAGTTTTCTCACTATCAAAGAAGATCTTCATATTTGGCACCTAAGGCTTGGTCATCTACCATTTGCTAGATTGAAGCTTATACCATCTCTTTCAGGATTGAAATGTACAGAACCAAGTGTTATTTTCCAGATTTGTCCTTTAGCAAAACAATGTAGAAATTCATTTCCAACCAGTAGCATTAAAATTGTAGCTCCTTTTGAACTGCTTCATTTTGATGTTTGGGGACCTTATAAGGTCAAATCTCATACAGGCTGTAATCAGTTTCTTACCATTGTTGATGACTATAGTCGATTCACTTGGGTACATATGTTGAAACACAGGTCTGATTGTGTCAAAGTAATGACAGATTTTATTGCTCATGTTGATACTCAATATAAAGCCAAGATTATTAAAGTTCGTTCTGATAATGCTCCTGAATTGTGTCAAGGGAAAATGAAGGAATTATTTCTATCCCATGGCATATTTCATCAAACTTCCTGTAGTTACACTCCACAACAAAATGGGGTTGTGGAGCGTAAACACAGGCATTTATTAGAAACTGCAGGTCTCTATTCTTTCAATCTAAGGTTCCTGCTAAATTTTGGAGTGAAACAGTGCTTTGTGCTACCTATTTGATTAATAGAGTTCCACTACAGAGTATTAACAATGAGACACCTTACTACAAACTTACTGGAACCACTCCTTCTCTGGCCCATTTAAAGGTATTTGGTACTTTGTGTTATGCTTCTATTATTCATGAGCATCGAAGCAAATTTGATCAAAGGGTCGTTGCTTGTGTTTTTCTAGGCTATTCTAGTTCACAAAAGGGTTATAAAGTACTAGATTTTGCCAATGATCATTTTTTTATCTCCAGGGATGTCATTTTTCATGAGACACATTATCCTTATCATTCTCATGAACAACCTACTCTTTTTCCAACCTCCATTTACTTACCTTCTTTGTCATCTTCAGATGTTGTTGATATATCTGAGTCTATTTCACTTCAGCCTAATTCTACAGATTTTGCAGAATCATCTTCTCCTTGTTCTGAAGTTCATACTACAAATAGTTCTCAATTTACTTCTTCTTTACTTGATAATAGTGCTGATCTATCATCTTCTTCTGCATCACATGAGGCATCACATGAATCTATTTTTGAACATACTAGAAAGTTAGCTAGGATCACTAAACCTCCAGCTTACTTATCTTCATATCGTTGTAATACTATTACTAAACCTGTTCATTGGTGTAATCTTGTACAATTACCAACTGTTCCATCTAAATGCACTATCTCAGAACCACATTCTTATCAAGAAGCACTTTTAAACCCTCTTTGGGTGGCTGCTATGGATGCTGAACTTAAGGCTTTACATCTTAATCAAACTTGGGATTTAGTTCCCCTACCTGCTGGCAAGAAGG
Source organism: Saposhnikovia divaricata (assembly GCA_036435485.1). NCBI lineage: Eukaryota > Viridiplantae > Streptophyta > Magnoliopsida > Apiales > Apiaceae > Saposhnikovia > Saposhnikovia divaricata. The sequence continues at coordinate 48,822,821 of CM071596.1, read as the reverse complement.
CTATAGGATCAAGATGGGTTTTTAAAGTAAAAATAAAGTCAGATGGTACTTTAGAACGTTGTAAGGCCTGTCTAGTTGCAAAAGGATATAATCAAAAGCATGGAATAGATTATGAGGAAACATTTTCTCCTGTTGTTAAAATGAGAACTGTACGGATTTTATTGTCTCTAGATGCTAGTAGGCACTGGTCTTTACATCAACTTGATGTTAATAATGCATTTCTACATGGGACTTTGAAGGAGGAAGTGTATATGCAAGCACCAGAAGGACTGCATAATCCTCATAATTTTGTCTGTTTACTTAGAAAATCCATTTATGGCCTTAAACAGGCATCTCGAGAGTGGCATGTTAAATTAGTTGAGGAACATATTTGCCAAGGTTTTGTTCAGTCAAAGAACAATTATAGCTTGTTTATCAAACGTTCTGGAACTCTTATGTGTATTGCAGCAGTGTATGTTGATGATGTGATCCTCACAGGGGATGATGTTTCAGCAATTTCTTCCCTGAAATCTCATTTAGATGATAAGTTTGGAATTAAAGATCTTGGTTTTCTTCATTACTTCTTGGGAATTGAAGTCACTCATACAAACTCTGGGATTGTTCTGTGTCAACAAAAGTTTGCTCAGGAATTATTGACAGAATCTGGTATGGATCTTACCTCAGTTACTTGTACTCCTCTTCCAGTTCATCTCAAATTGTCTCAAAATGATGGTGCACTTATTTCTAATCCTAATGTCTATCGTTCACTTGTTGGTAAACTCAATTACCTTACAAATACCCGCCCTGATCTTTCCTACACTGTTCAAACTTTAAGTCAGTATATGCATGCTCCATGTTCTTCTCATATGACTGCATTACATCATACTCTTCGATATTTGGCTGGTACTGTCAAACAAGGAATTTTGTTGAATGCTTCCGATCATCTTAAATTGCAAGCTTTTTCTGATGCGGACTGGGCATCTTGTGTTGATACTAGACTATCAGTTACAGGGTACATATTATTGTTTGGTAATTCACCAATTACTTGGAAATCGAAGAGGCAAACCACAGTATCTAAATCTTCTGCAGAAGCAGAATATCGTGCCATGGCTTCTGCTGCTGCAGAAGTCACTTGGGTTGTGCGTTTGCTCACAGAACTCGGTGTTGATGATCTTAAACCAGTGCAGTTACATTGTGATAATCAGTCTGCATTGCATATAGCCAAAAATCCTGTTTTTCATGAACGCACCAAGCATATTGAGCTTGACTGTCATTTCACTCGTGATAAGGTTTTGGAAGGCTTACTTCAGCTCACCTACTTGCCTACACGGTCACAATTAGCTGACATTTTTACCAAGGTTGCACCTTCACCACACTTTCATTCTCTACTGTCCAAGTTAGGAATGTCATCACTTCCTAACTTGAGGGAGGCTATTAAATATCCAGCTCATACTACGGATTACACGTCAGCAAGGAATGACAGCTCATGTCCAGCTCACACCAGCTGACACCATTAGTTAGTTACGATTATGTTACGAGTTCAGTTTTGTATATAAACGAGAGTTTACTTTCTCATTTTTCAGTTAGTTGTTTTGTTCTGTATAAAACAATGAGTTAGATCTTAATATTGATTGTTCTTCTTCTTCATCTCTACAATTCTTCCATTAACATAGAGTTATGTGTTCTAATTAAACAATGTAGCTTGCTTTATCACATCATACCATTATAGGAGTACGATTTATGTTTTGTGAGAACCTATAATAGTGTCACTTAAGCTTAAATTTGTAGTGTCCTTTACTTTATAAATAGTGACCTGATTATAAAGGAAAATTTCAATTAATATTAAGAAAACATGAATTATTTCTATTATATATATTCTATACTGTTATCCCCATATTAAAATCTATAAAATCTAAATTATTATGGAGTACCAGTTTATATAGCGGGTGAAATTTAGTATATGCCACTTTAACTATAACTATAGAATAATTAGATATAGTAGGACATACTGATATCGTAGGACGTATTGGAAAAAAAAATAGCATATTTCAGATTAAATAGTATTTTTAATAATTGTAATATAACTTAAAAATGCTATACAAGTTGAAAATATTTTGTTATGCAATTTTTAAGTCAGAAATACCTTATTTTACACTATGTCTTGCAATACTTTAGTATGTCCATAATTAAATTAGTCTAACACTGTGCTTTTTAGTACCACATGATTTATAACAATATTTTTCATCATTTTGTCCAATCAAAATAGGCTTAACAAGGTTGTGGTTAAGGATAGTTGTTGATTAATCGGAGTAACAAAAGTAATTATGTGGTGTTGACGGTGCCAAAGGGATCAGGGATTGATGATCGCAGTATGGTTTCATATTGTAATTGTAATTGTTTGTAAGTTTTACTTCTAGAAAAGTTTTAATGTGATACCCTATATATCACGTTATTGTTAGATTTGTTAATCACGTCTTAACTTTACAATAATATCATTTGTTGTGAATCGAGTTTACACGGATTTGTTTTAGGCATATCTCAAAAGGACTTACACCAATGTATTTAAATGGCTTTTGATTAATCTATCCTTTCCATAAACGATATGGTACAACTCTCAACAATCTCCCCTAAATCGGGCTCAATGTCTAGATTAGAAATTATCATGACTGGAGTCCAGCTTCACCTAGGCCCACTGAAAGGCCCACCTTCTCTTCCTTAAGCTCATCCTCGAGGTGCTCATTAACGTGAAATTCTAATACCAATTATTGAGTTTGCTAAGCATGCTTTAACACTGCAATACTATGATATTATCCTTTATGGATCGTGTCCGTAAAAATTTATTTTTGGACATATACCAAAAAGCCTCGTACAAATAAATCTAATTAATTGATTATTAACCAACAATATGTCCAATATTCGTCGAACCAAGTTGAAAGTTGTGATGCTTTTGCAATCATTTAATTTATAACTGATGCATTTTTTATTGTATTCTTTATACTAACCTATAACCCTTGATATGCACGGGCTAGGTAGTGTATTTAGCTTTTGATTTATTTTTTTAAATTTTTAGTAAAAATTGGATTGAAATTTAATAAAAAATATCAAAAAATTCAATTAAAATAAAATTAGAAAAAAATATATAAATAAAGCATGAATTGTCCTGTGCACTGCACTAAAAAATAGGGAAAAAATACAGTAATTATAAGTATTCTATTAAATACAATTTAAAATAAATATACAAATTCAATAAAATAAATTCAGTAACAAAACGATAATAAAATATAGTAGTTTTTTCATATAATTTCAAATAGAAATTAAAATTATATCTCGGTGGAAAAATTAATATATGTAAGCGAATAATAATTAAAATATTAAAGAAAAAGGTCATAATTCTAAAAATAAATCAAAAATCTTAAAAAATTAATAAAATTGAAAGATGGCATATTAAAAAAAGTATTGAAACAATTTATAAAGCATCACGTGCATAGCATAGGTATAAATCTAATATTAAAATCGTGCTAAGTTTGCTGGTGGAATGACTCTAGGGATGGGTATCGGGGCACTTGAGGGCCGGGTAGTGCTATCACGCCCCCAAACCCCGAATTCAAAGCCGATCTCCGTCGGGGACTTATTTTTCATTCCCCGTCCCAAACGAGTAACGAAGATCCCCGTGGAAAATCGGAAAATATTATTTTAAACAATAAATAATAATAAATAATTTTAAACACTAACTAGTGAGGTTTGAAGTAGTTTTTTCTTGTGATATATAGCGAAATTAGCAACTACAACTACATTAGATTTTAAGTTACAACGTCTTTTCATCACCATTAATCTAATCTTCAGCTTCACCTGCATATATGTTAATTCTTACAACTTCATTTTGAAATCTAAAAAATACATGCTTTTAGTAGCTCATATGCAATGAATTAAGTTACAAAATATTACTTAAAGAAACAATTTTATATAAAATGAAGTTATTTAACTACCAGAAAGACAAATATTTAAGATCAAAACATAATTTTGTTTCCAATATAAAGTATTGGAAATTCGTATATATTAATATATGATTATATATATATATATTATGTGTGTGTGTGTGTGTGTGTTATAGTGTTGTGAAATCGAATCAGAGATTGAGAATCGGGCCGGGTGGAGAAAATCGGGGCGGGGATCGGGGATCGGGTCGGGTGTTTGCACTATATCACGCAAGCGTACGTGGTCACAAGTAATATATGAATAAGTCGAGTTCGTTCCCACAGAGATCTGGTTATGGTTTTAATTCAGTTATTGTACCTATGCAACAATGTATGGTTATTACTCACTGCTAAGACAAATAACAAATTGGGTTTAATTAACTAAATTAACTAGAAAGTAAATTAACAACTAAGAATTAACTAACTAACAAGAATTGAAATTGAATTACGTCTACAAGAGTAACATGGGATCCTAACTTCATTAAATACTTCGCTTAGATCTGACGCCTTTAATCACTATATGCAATGGTTATGATATCTGATCGGATAACACGAAACAAGTACACGCTACTTCTCAGTATACGAATACCAAACTAAACATACATCCACAAAAGAGATAGAAGATGAATAGACACCAATTATGCTTAGACCCTATATGTCTATAGAATTTGAAAACATAACGGTTGAAGAGCAAGTTATCCATAAAGATCACACAGGGCAATATAAGTATTTTCATTTCATACTACTAATCATGTTGATAAACAATCATGAACCTATGCTAGCATGGCAAGTTCTAAATCTCAAGATCCACTTTCACTTCACAAGAGATTAACAAATTAGATGTTCATGACGCATCTATCAATTAAGCATAACCATACAAGGATATCAGATATACATCACACACAGATCTTTAAAGCATCAAAATACTAAGCTCCATAAATAAATCCGTTAGAATCCCATGACAACGATTAGTTCATAATCGAACCTCTCGTCATCATGGGATCTGATGAAACCATGATAAAAACAAAGTATGAAAAGATACAAATAAACCTAAGTAATTGATATGTAATGGTGTGTGTTTTTTTTCTGTCCCCCAAGATGTGTATTTATAGCCTCAATTTGTCTCTCCATCAAGCAATTACCGTTTTAGAGTTGGAATAGGAGTATGGCAATTTCCTTTCTTGAATGAGAATAGAATTGCAAATTCCATGTGTAGATCTGATTCTGGAATATTCTAGCCACCCAGAGCAATTACCATACTTATTAGAAGTAGGAATTCTGGCAATTTCCTGTTTAGAATTGAATTCTGGAAATTTCTGTTGATTCTATTTTGAAGGAAAATTCTCTTCAATAATTCTGGACTCCGGACCACCTTAGAATGATAGAAAATTCCGTTATCTTCGCGTGGGCAGTTGAATCGTCCAAAACGGACTTGTAGAACTCAAGATATGGCTAAAACAAAATCAGAAATTCTGGCTGATTTTTCACCCGCTGACTGCTACTGTTCATGCGCGTCTGTTACTGTTCATTTCGCTGATTTTGCTGAATTTGATCTATTTTCTTCGTTTTAACTCTGATTTTCATTCCGTTTCTTCCGGCTCTCTCGCAATTTGATGTACTGTTATTCTTTAAGCTCAAAACCCACCATTTAAGCATGGAAAACATCATCCCACATCCGACTCTTATTCCTGCACAAATTCACTAAAAACACATCAAAAACACCACATACTTGAGTTCAAGTCATCAATTCAATCCGATACGAAGCATTCCAAGTGGATATAACATCCACTTATCATCGGGCAAACATAGAATCCCGGCCCCGTCCCGCTCCCCAATTTTTTTAAAAAAATTGTCCCCGTTCCCCAATCTGTACCCGAAAAAATCCCTGAATACCCACCCGTTCGGTGCGAGGAACGGATCGGGATCGGACTGACCGGAGTGAATGCCAATCCCTACATGACTCGAAGCCTTGAACTTTTGTCTTATGAATCACATGGAAAGACTAAATGAACATCAACACTTTAAAAAAAAAAGACACGTTAATAATATATTTATGAAATAGGTAAGGTGGGCTTAAACATACTATTAGCCCAACATAGATATTCCGTATAATCTAGAATTATCTTAAGATTTATATATTTCAGAAAACATCATATTGATAAAATACATAAGATCAAAATTGTTATATATATATATATATATAGTTTCTAGATCTGAAATCCTTCAATTATTTTTCTATAAAAATTTAGACCTTTCATATTTTATTATATGTCTGGAAATAGATCGCCGCTTGTAGGAGATACGCCCACAATTGTGAATGAAGAAATTCTGTAACCGAGCTAAATGATGTAACGATAATAAAAGGGAATAACCAAATATAAAATTACTGGTAAAAGCTTAAAAACAGCAAAACTCCATTAAAGTACTGAAATGACACGAAGGGAATAACAATACAAGAGCAAAATGACAAGAAAAGTAAATAAAATAAACAGTTGCTTTCTTCACACATGTCCTTGTTCTCATCATACTCGTCCTTTTATTCCACTAGTTGTCCACCTGTCCATCTACTATTGGTCCTTCTTTTCAGTCCGTTATGCACGTGATCCAATGTTGATGCCTTGGTCTCTTTTATTCACGACATTACTCCCTTACTACTAATAGTCTAACCCATACACTTAGTAGCCCAGCAGCCCAATCACCTATTATATTAGCCCAACTATTAGACAGGTTACAATTCTTGTCCTTTAGAAAAATCCTTGACCTCAAGGATTACTGTTTGGTTGAAAATCTGGATATTGAGTGACTATCGATGATGCATCTTCCCAAGTAGCATCCTCTGGAATGGTGTTAGACCACTGTACCAACCACTGTACAGCTGCTGCATTGTTTCTTTTAATGGTCCTCCTTTGCAAAATCTTAGCTGGATAGACTAGAAATTGGCCTTCACTCCCTAGTTTAGGAAGTTCAGTGGAAACTGAGTATTTTGAGCCCACCTTTTTCTTTAGAAGGCTAATGTGGAAGACTGGATGGACCTTGTTGGAGCTAGGAAGATCTAATTTATAAGCAACTTCACCTACCTTTTCGACCACTTGGTAAGGACTAAAAAAATTATGAGCCAATTTCAAGTACCTTCTCACTGCTACTGATAGTTGCCTATATGGTTGTAGCTTTAGAAATACCCAGTCTCCTACCTGGAAGGTGGCTTCTTGCCTCTTCTTGTCAGCATATTGTTTATACTTGTTTTGTGCAGAGCTAATAGCCTCCTTGAGAAACTGATTCATGGCTTCTCTTTGAACTTGAAATTCCTCAACCGTGCCCACAGCAGACCTACCAAAAACTGGAATATGCATCTGCTTAGGTTGTACTCCATACAAAGCCTCATATGGAGTCTTTTTGATTGCACTATCGTAGGTACAGTTGTACCACCATTCAGCTAAGGGTAGCCAGTTAGCCCATTTGTGAGGTCTGTGACTTGTCATTGCTCTCAGATACTGTTCCAAGCATCTATTAAGTCTCTCGGTCTGGCCATCACTTTGGGGGTGATACGAAGTACTCATATGTAGCTTGGTTCCCACAGATTTAAAGAGTTCATTCCAGAACTGGCTTGTAAACAGTTTATCCCTGTCTGATACAATAGAGTTTGGTAGCCCATGAAGCTTTTAAACATTGTCAAGAAAGGCTTGTGCTACTGTAGTAGCTGAGAAAGGATGGGCTAGAGCTATAAAATGCCCCACTTTGGTCAACATGTCCACCACTGCCATAATGCAACTTTTATCACCTGATTTTGGTAGTCCTTCAATAAAATCCATGGAGATTTCCTGCCATATTTGAGTTGGCACTGGTAAAGGTTGCAACAAGCCATTTGGGAAGTGACTTCCAGTCTTATTTCTTTGGCATATATCACAAGATTTGACAATGGCAGCAATTTCTTCCTTCATAAATGGCCAATAAAAGAATTGAGATATCCTTTTAATAGTAGATTCTTGGCCCGAGTGACCTCCTGCTGGTCTTTCATGCAGCTCTTTCATAAGTTGTTGCTTGATGTTTCCAGCAGTACCTATATAAATCCTTTTCCCAACCTTGATGAGGCCCTTAGTGAACTCAAATTGAGCAAAATCTGGTTCCCCAGAGATGATACCAGTTATAGCTCTCTGAGCAGTAGCATCACTAGAGTAACTATCCACCACTTCTTGCATCCATGCCATGGTGAGTCTGGTAACAACATTGAGTTCTCCTGTTGCTTCACTACTTGGCAATCGTGAAAGAGCATCTGCTACTCTGTTTTCAGACCCCTTCTTATACATGATCTCAAAGTCCAAACCCAACAATTTGGCTAGCCATTTTTGTTGTAACAAGGTAGACAACCTTTTCTCCAAGAGGTACTTTAAGCTTTGGTGGTCCGTTTTTATGACAAAATGGTGGCCTTGCAAATAGGCATACCATTTTTGAGTGGCTAGAACAATGGCTAATAGCTCTTTTTCATAGGTTGATAGACCTTGGTGCTTGGGTGATTGCCCTTTACTCATGAATGCTATAGGCCTTCCTTGTTGCATTAGCACGGCACCCACTCCTAATGACTAGCGTCTGTCTCCCGAATGAAAGGAATGGTATAATCAGGGAGTGCTAAGACAGGGGTAGTAATCATGGCCTTCTTCAATTTTTCAAAGGCTACAGTAGCTTCCTCACTCCATACAAATGCCCCCTTTTTCAATACTTTGGTTAGAGGTCTACTAATCTCTCCATATCCCCTTACAAAACGTCTATAGTACCCTGTTAACCCAAAGAATCCTTGTTGGTGCTTTTAGTTACTAGGCACTGGCCAATCCCTCATTGCAGCAACCTTATCTGGATCTGTGGACACCCCCTCTTGTGAAATGATATGGCCTAGATATTCAAGCTTTTTCTGTCCAATTAAGCACTTGCTTCCCTTAGCATACAACTGGTGCTCCTTCATGAGCTGAAGAACTTCTTGCAGATGCTTGACATGCTCATCAATCGTTTTACTATATACTAATATATCATCGAAAAACACCAACACACTTTTTCTCAAATAATTCTGAAATACTGAGTTCATTAGTGACTGAAAACTGGCTGGGGCATTAGTCAATCCGAAGGGCATAACCTTAAATTCATAGAGGCCATGGTGAGTTCTGAATGTTGTCTTATGCACATCTTCAGGAGCCACTCGAATTTGGTGGTAACCTGACCTGAGATCCAGCTTAGTGAACCAAGAATCTCCCCTTAACTCGTCTAACAACTCGTCTATTAAAGGAATTGGATATTTATTCTTCACTGTAATATCATTCAATTTCCGATAATCTACGCACATCCTCCAGGTACCATCTTTTTTCTTGACTAAGATGATTGGAGAAGCATACGGACTTGTGCTCTCTTGTATGATGCCAGCTGTTAACATTTCTTTGATTTGTCTTTCAATTTCAGATTTTTGAATGTATGGAACTCTGTAGCTCCTTTGATTCACTGGATGGCTCCCTTGCAGAAGAGGGATTTTGTGATCACACGATCTTACTGGTGGCAACCCTTTAGGTTCTGAGAACACCTCACTGTACCCTTTTATTACTTGCTGCAGCTTGGGGTGCACATCATTAGTAGGCACCTGGCTTGGTTGTGATTCCTCCATTGACATCATACAAATGTACCCTTGGGTCACACCTTTAAAAGCCTTGATTAACTTACTCAACTATTTGCCATTAATTGTCTTGAGTGTACCTTCATCACTGTTTCCTTGTAAGGAGATCGGAGACCCATTCCTATTCAGACATAGCTTAAGAGCGATGAAATCAAACGTAACAGGGTTGTGAAGTTTCAGCCAGTCTACCCCCAGTATTATATCCGAGCCTCCTAAAGGAAATAACCTCAAGTCATGAGTGAATTGGTGACCCTGTATGAGTAAGCCCAGATCCTTGCAAATGGAATCGACCACTACTTTTGACCCATATGCTATATGAACTATCAAAGGATAATCCACAACTGCCACCAGCCCTAATTGTTTAACTATGCCCGAGTCAATGAATGAGTGAGTTAAGCCACTATCAATAAGAACATTAACTTTTTTCCCTTTAATACTGCCCTGCAACCTTATCGTGCTCAAGGATTTGCTTCCAGCTAATGCATTTAGGGAAATCTCACCAGGGGTTTCTTGTTGCTTCAATAATTCCTCCATTTCATTCACTGTCTCTATCACTTCTGCACTCTGGTCATCTTCTATCTCTTCTCCAATGAGGGTGTATATCTTAGCTTTGCAAGGCTGACCAGGATGGTAAGCCTCATCACAGTGAAAGCATTGACCCTTCTCCCTTCTTTCCAGAATTTCCTTGCTGCTCAGAGTAGATCTTGTTCATTTGAAATCTTTCATAGTATTCTTGCTATTGAATGGAGGAGATGGTGTTTGCAGAACCTTAGAGTCTGTTGGCACGTTGCTGGTACTAGGTTTAGCAAAAGTAGACTTAGCAGGAACCACAACCTTTTGTGTCCTAGCTTCTTCCTGTTTGGCCAAAAATACTGCATCCCCCAAAGTTTGGGGTCGAAACATCCTCACAGCATTTTTGATATGGTCCTTGAGGCCACTGATAAAGCTGGAGATGAAATACTCTTCCGTAAAACCCTTCTGTTTATTTACTACGAGTGATCTCAGTTCTTCAAATTTACCTTCGTAATCTGAGACTGATGAAGCTTGTCTAAGCTTGTTAAACAGATCTTGAACGTCTCTGTTCTCAGGATTCTCAAATCGAGTAATTACATCGTTCACAAACACCTTCCAACCCACATTAATTCTACTAGATTGGTAAAATCGAAACCATATACTAGCCTTCCCTTCAAAATGAAGACCAGATAGTTTGACCCGTTTTGCATCCTCCACAGTGATGAAATCAAAGTATTGTTCAGCCTTAGTAACCCACCCCTTTTGGTCAATCCCATCAAATTTAGGGAACTCAATTTTTGGATTTGGATGGAATGATGGTGAGTGGTTAACATGGTGTGGGTGGGGGCTAAGGGTTTGATAAAGCCCTTGATAACCAAGAGTTTGAGAATAGTTCTGATAAGTGAATGGATTAAAAGGTGGGACGAAGATTTGTTGGGAGATGGGGGCGGTGGGATTACTATGAGCGTTGGAACTGTAGTGAGGAATAATGGTGGTGGTGGTGGTTTGAAAATTTTACTGGATGTGAGGGTTATAAGTAAATGGAGCTACAAATGGTTTAGGGATATTCATGAGCCCAGTTGAGCCACTATTAGCAATCGTATAAACAGGTGTGGGTATGGTTATAGGATTAGGAAGAGTAGTTGTCAAAGAGGCATTAATATTCACTGGAGGGACTAAGGAATGTAAACATTGTACCTCTTGTCGTGACATGGTGCCCAACCCAGACAAGTTTGTCACAGCGTCTCCTTCCTCGATCATCTGAACCTCTGAATTGGGGCATTTGCTCATTTGCATCCCTAGTAGTAGCTGCTTTAGATCTACAAAGTTTTGATCCATCTTGTCCATTCTGGAACCAAAACCCTCCATTCATTGGTCCATTTTTAGATTCATCTCTGTGAATTGATGGGTCACCTTTGTACGTGTCAGTGATAATCCTTCGTTTAGCTCAACCATCTTAACCTCATGAGAACCCAGCCTAGTATCCAGATCTTTTATTCCGGTACCTTCAACCATGTTTCCACGTCCTGTTGTCCAAGGAATGACTGCTCTGATACCACTTGTAACCGAGCTAAATGATGTAACGATAATAAAAGGGAATAACCAAATATAAAATTACTGGTAAAAGCTTAAAAACAGCAAAACTCCATTAAAGTACTGAAATGACACGAAGGGAATAACAATACAGGAGCAAAATGACAAGAAAAGTAAATAAAATAAACATCTACTTTCTCCACACATGTCCTTGTTCTCATCATACTCGTCCTTTTATTCCACTAGTTGTCCACCTGTCCATCTACTATTGGTCCTTCTTTTCAGTCTGTTAGGCACGTGATCCAATGTTGATGCCTTGGTCTCTTTTATTCACGACATTACTCCCTTACTACTAATAGTCTAACCCATAAACTTAGTAACCCAGCAGCCCAATCACCTATTATATTAGCCCAACTAGTAGACAGGTTACAAATTCTTGATACAATTTTCTTGGATGACTCGATGTTTGAAGTTTGTAATTAATTTTACTCCTACTAAAGAAACTTTAGATTTAATTTAAAGATAAACCCAGAATTAAATCCAAGTAATCGAACGTCCGTTTAACAATGTAAGATATATCTTTTAATGCTCAAAAGTTCGTCTACCCTAAAAGAAAAATAAGTCCGAGCAATTATAATTGTTAGATATTTTTCTATTTGATGAATCGATTTGTTCTATTTTATTAATATTATTATGATAATCATTGATTTTTGAAGAATTTTTACTTTTATAGGTGTTTCTGGCACAAATATCGATCAATTTCCTACTCAAATAATGAAAAAGATGCTCCAAAATCCGCCTACCAAAATCTATCTTCATCCGGCACAACTTCTGGGCTAAGGTACTTGAATTGATGTAACTTTTATTACTGTTGGAAATGCAATCACCCCGTTTTGGCACATTAAAGATTATAGTTAAAAGTTTTTCTTACTATTTCTTTGAGTTTATGACATCAGCAACTCTTTATTAATTAAAAGTTTCAATCTTATTTGATATTTATATGTAGAATAATATACTTTTCTAAATCATATTAATGGAATAATTTTTATCCCAAAATATACCATGTATGTGTAAGTATACAAGTCTAATATAGTAATTAGAAGTATTTTTATTGACTACCTTTTTGTTTTCATTTATATCGGTATGCAGTTTATTAGAGCAATGTTGTCCTAGATCAGAAGCGTCTGAGGCATACCTAGTAGGTATGTTCAAAGATACCAAATTATGCAACTCATGCTAAGGACATTCAGCTGGCAAAGAGGATCCGTGGGGAAAGTGATTAAGCTGTTGATTTACCCAATACACATATGCATCTTATAATAGATTTAGGATACTAATTATTTATGCTAGTTTTATATGGTTCTCTCTCCGTCCCATTATATATGTCCCTTTTGGAAAAATAATTTGTCCCAAATTACACGTCCCTCTCTTTTTTCCATACAAATTTAAGTCTATTTTATCAAAATTACCCCATATTTATTATTTCTAATGTTTGACTTCTTTAAAACTTAACTCTATTCTCATTTTTCAATGCATTTATTAAGGGTATTTGTTGAAAAACTTTATCCAACCAATATTTTTCTTAATACGTGTAATTTTTTCAAAAGGGACATGTAATTGGGATGGAGGGAGTAGTGATTAAGATTGAACTACTCATATATAATGTTATGGTGCTAATATATATCTGATTTTTCAGTTTATTATTATTATTATTGATGTTGTTTTCGAAACCATTGCTCTTTAATTTGTATATGAAGGTTAAGTTGTTGTTTTTTTTGAAGCAATGAAGGTTAAGTTGTTAATCTTTACAGATATGGTACTTTTGTAAAATGTACATGCATGTAATTTATCCATAAGTTTTCATTTAGGTTATCAATTGAAAAAAGTTTTGAAACGTATTATTGTACCTTTTGTAGTTTTCAATCGGAACACCGAACTATTAATTATTTTCGCTTTCGTTGAAATTCATTGACTTTTGATGGAAAACCGTTAACTACTGTCATCTTATTGCCACGTTAGCGCCACATCCTTATCAAACTAGCTACACATCACAAATCCAAATTATCAAACCTGGCCCATTTTTTTCTCTCAATTTCTCATTAATCCTTCTTCTTCCTCCATGAAACACGTTTCCTCATTATCACAAACACTCCCAAATCTATTAGCAATCTAAAGATATCGTTAAATATTTCCTTATCTTCGATTTACAATCCTCCACCACCATCTTAAAGCATCTCTTACCAATACACACACATAACTATGTATATAACTTATTATTCACACACCAACCTCAACCTGTCGGAATCTTTCCACCGAAATATATATATATATATATATATATATATATATATATATCTTACCAATACACACACACATAACTATGTATATAACTTATTATTCACACACCAACCTCAACCTGTCGGAATCTTTCCACCGATATATATATATATATATAATTTATGACTTAAATTGTTGTTTAAGTTTAAAAATAGAGGAGAAAATGAAGTTATATTATATATAAATATATGTGTGTGTGTATAAGACAGAAAGAAGAGTAAAATAGTTTTAAGAGTAAGAACCCTTACCGAAAAATTGGAAAAGGGACGGAAGGGGTAATGGGTTAGAGAATGGGTGGGTTTAATCCATACAATCAGAGGTAATATGGGTTAGTCACGTAGGTTTTCACGCAATTATTCCGTTAATCAATTTAACGGGACTAATGGTAGAAACCTATTTGAAATATTTGGTTTCAAGTGTTTGACTGAAAAAAAATTGGGATGGTCACCAAATTGTAAATATTTATCTAATACAGTGATGAATTAACCATTTCACTCTCTCTAAAAGTGATCAAAACTACAAAAGTTTGGTTTTAGAAAAAATTTATTCTTAGAGGCCAAAAATGATTCGATTATGTTTACAACAACGTTTCTATTACATTCTAATCACAGTTGTAATTACCATTTATTAAAATTAATGATAAAAATTAATTGCATTTTTGCTTAATTGAGCCTAATTGAGTTGTCTTAGGTATCGATTTATATGTGATGGATATCAAATATTCTAGAAAATCTTAGAAACTAAAGGATGTTGTTTTAAAATGGAGAAGTGAAAGCATAGGAAGCCAAGAAAGAAAGTATTGTGAAGATGACACTGATTGTTTTGAAAAGGAGAAATGAAATTACAGGCAGTTAAAAAAAGGCCTCTACATGGTTATTATCCATCGCGAGTTAGGGATTCAGGCACTAGCAAGGTATCTTTCTATAACATTGAGCGGACATGCACTTTTATTCACCGGATATTCTTGTAGTCACACTAGTATATAGATGATTTTTCGCATCGCACGTTATGCTTCGGTTCTATAAGGAACTCACACATATACTCATTAAAAGCATCGGTCTTTACTTTACTCAATGCATATTGTTGAATAGCAGGGTTCTATATTGCAACCTAATAAAATTGTTGAATAAGATCTCTTCTTACTATACAATATAGAACACCTTTTTGCAAGGGAAAATGCTAGAGTTACATTACATAGAGTTTCCCAAAAACTTTCACAAAATGATAAGTGTCTCAACTTCACTGGTCTCAACTTCATTGTTATAACTCAATGGGCCCCCTGCATTTGCATTAATATCAACCAATAAAAACATTCATTACTGGAATCCAACTCAGTTTGTGAATTTTTCTGTACAAACTCTTTTGCAAGAGACCATCATGTAACCAAGATCTATTTCTTCGATTATACCAACTGTACAGTATTGGACTTTGATCAGTGGAGAATGATATGTTCTTAGGTGTTATACTTTTTATATTCCTTTTTAAGCTTTCTTTTATGAGAACATATATATCTACATGCTCGTCTTTAATCAGATTTTGACCCGTATTTTGTGTAACTGATGCAACTATTTATGTTATTTTATTAATTTAAGTTGTACCGTTATACTTAAAAGTCTGTACCGTTATAGACTAAACGGTGTAGTATTGAGCATATGCAAGAGTATCATTCTGGGATCACGTGCATAATCATTCTGTTAAGTCACAACCTGTTATATAGTGACATGTGGCAAGATAGAAGGAGATAAATGTAATTTCCCTATTATGGAGAGGATAAGAAGGAGGTTGTATTCACTTTTGGGTTTTATCGAATGAAATGGAGTTTCTTCTTTAGCTTGCTTAGTAATTTTTCTGCATATTCATTATTTGTTTTCCATTATTAGTAGCTGAGATCATTATAATTGGTATCAGAGCGTACGTTCCTTGGCTTGAGAGTCGATTAGATGGCTGAGGGAACTCGTATTAGGGGTTTAGATGAGCGGTTAGGAGCTCAAGAAACCAAGGTCAACGAGGTGATTGAGGAGGTTACAAGGGGACGGAGTGAAGCTCTGAACCACTCCAAGGAGCTAACAGGTCGTATGGAAGGGATGGAGACAAGGATCGGAGGAATATATGATTCGTTGAAGGAGATGCGAGCATTATTGATGGGTCTTCAATTGCAGAAGAAGTATGAAGCCCCTCACAGAGTTGGGAGTACTCAACCTAAAGTTGGGCCTCCGTTGCAATTTGGGAGTACTCGAGAAACTGGGGGCGTTTTTGCTCAGACTAATGCAACAGCTACACCTTCAGGTACACCTCAATCCCAGGTTACCCGTGTTCATTCTGGTACTTTCAACATGGCTATGCATACTCCTGTAACTGTTTCCCACACACCACCTAATGTTAGCAGCACAGCATATGTGGCTCCACCTAATTTTAGTACTAGTACCACTTATCAACCGATAACAACCAACTATGGCCCTGTTCCAATAATAGCTTCTATACCTATGACAACTGCATATACATTTAGCCCTTATGTTCTCCCTCCCTACCCTGGTGGAATCCCCTTTCAAAACTTTGCTCCTGTGCTACCAAACATCTCTACTCCAACCAACCACTCATCAGCCAACACATCAACATTTAACCCTCACCCAAAGATAGAGTTTCCAAAATTTAATGGGGCTGACCCCAAGGGGTGGATTCTGAAGGCTGAACAGTATTTTGACTTCGTGCAAATTGAAGAAGGTAAGAAAGTCAAACTAGCTGTAATGCACTTTGAGGGTCAGGCAAATACTTGGTTCCGATATTACCAAGCTGGGAAGCCCAACCTCCAATGGAAAACCATTCAGGCTGATGTCATCATGAGGTTTGAAAACCCAGAGCAGTTAGATGTGCAAGATCTATTCAACAAACTTAAGCAGACTTCAACTGTGACTGAGTATGAAGATAGGTTTGAAGAATTAAGAGCAATGGTGGTGCATAAGAACAGAGGGTTTGATGAGGATTACTTCCTGTCAAGTTTCATAAGTGGGCTTAAAGAATCAATTAAACTGGCTGTTAGGATGTTTAGACCTACTTCTCTGGCTGATGCTGTTTTTTTAGCTAAGCAAGAGGAATCCAGACTCTCTAAAACCAATTATTCAACTAACAGAAGCTCGTCCCTCAGGTCTACTTCCCTACCCCTCCTTCCTCAGAAAAGCAACCAGAACCAACCACAGCTGCAAGGAATTAAAAATCCAGTCAAAGCTAGATCCACCTTAAGCAGTGCAGAGATTCTTGACAGATGAGCCAAGGGCCAGTGCTTTCACTGTGATGAACCCTATCACCCTGGTCAAGAGTGTAAGTCTAAGCTCTACAAGTTGTTAGGGGAGGAAATGGATGAACAGCTTGATGGATTAGTTCCAGAAGAAGAGGATGTAAATGACCAGCATTGCCCCGGAGAGATTTCCCTCAATGCCCTAGCTGGTAATAAATCTTCTAGCACAATCAGACTGCAAGGATCTATCAAGGGGAGGAAGGTACATATTTTGGTAGATAGTGGTTCCACCCATAGTTTTGTGGATGTCAACTTGGTTAAGCAGTTAAAGCTAACTTCTGAAGTGGTCTCACCCTTGTTGGTCACGGTAGCCAATGAAAATAGCATGCTGGTGGATTCAATCTGTAAGAATCTTTCTTAGGAAGTGCAAAACCAGAAGTTTTTTTACAGACATGAGACCTTTTCCACTGGGGGGTTCAGATATTATACTTGGAGTAGATTGGATG
Organism: Saposhnikovia divaricata; assembly: GCA_036435485.1. Classification (NCBI taxonomy): domain Eukaryota; kingdom Viridiplantae; phylum Streptophyta; class Magnoliopsida; order Apiales; family Apiaceae; genus Saposhnikovia; species Saposhnikovia divaricata. Next base: position 48,805,097 of record CM071596.1, on the reverse strand, counting down.
AAACACCATAACCCTGTCACTTTTGATTATCATAAGATGAGTGTAACTATCCACAAGGAAGGCAAATGGGTTACTCTGCAAGGGACCATTCAGCAAGGCAGCCTGCAAACAATCAGTAGTAAGAGTTTGGATAAGTTACTTCACTCTAAGAGAGGTATCACTCATGGTTGCATTTGCATGATGGAAACAACTGCTGTAACATCAGAAAAGGACAAAGAGATACCTGATGTTCTCAAGCCAGTATTGCAGCAGTTTGCAGAGGTATTCAAGGAGCCAAGATGAAGGTAAAAATTTGGAAGACCATGCTAAACATTTACATGAGGTCCTAACCAAGATGAAGGCACACCAGTTGTATGCCAAGGCCAGTAAGTGCTCATTTGGCCAGAAATCAGTGGAATTCATGTGATCTCACAGGAGGGGGTGGCTACTGATCCATCTAAGGTGCAAGTAATGAAAGAATGGCCCACTCCTACCACCATAAGACAGTTGAGAGGTTTTTTAGGAATTACTGGTTACTATAGGAGATTTATAAGGCATTATGGCATTATCAGTAAGCCATTAACTGACCTTCTGAGGAAGGGATCATTTCTGTGGAATGATAGGGCAGAGGCAGCTTTTAAGGAATTGAAATCAGCCATGTCTTCTGCACCAGTTTTAACTCTACCAGATTACAGTCTTCATTTCACCTTGGAAACAGATGCTTGTGGGAGTGGAGTAGGAGCTGTCTTGATGCAAGGAGGAAGACCCTTAGCCTACTTCAGTAAAAGCTTGTCTCTCAACCATCAAGGGCTATCCACTTATGAGAAAGAGCTCTTAGCCATAGTGATGGCTACTCAAAAATGGTAAACCTACCTACAAGGACACCATTTCATCATAAAGACAGATCATCAAAGCCTTAAGTTCTTGATGGAGCAGAGGTTAACCAACTTACTGCAACAAAAGTGGCTTGCAAAACTGATTGGCCTTGATTATGAAATCATCTATAAGAAGGGAAAAGAGAACATAGCAGTAGATGCATTGTCAAGGCTACATGAGAATGCCACTGAGGGTACTATCCAAGAGCTTACAACTTCCCAAGATGGTTGGCTATCAGAGGTTGCAAATAGCTATACCAATGACACCACAGTTCAAGACATTCTCACTGGCATGGCCACACAGACACCCCAGTATAAGGATCACACATTCAGTCAAGGCATTCTCAAATACCAAAGTAGGCTTATTGGTTCAGAAGGGAACTTGAAGAAAACAGTTTTATGGGAACTACATGACAGTGCTGTAGGAGGGCACTCTGGCCAGGAAGCTACCCTAAGAAGGATTTCACAATTCTTTTATTGGCCTCAAATGAAGCAGGATGTCAGTTCATATGTTCAAGCTTGTGATACTTGTCAAAGGATCAAAACAGGACATACTTTTCCAGGAGGCTTATTGCAATCTCTCCCAATTCCAAACCAAGTATGGGAAGACATATCCATGGATTTTGTAGATGGCCTTCCCAAATCTGGAGATAAAGACAGCATCCTGGTGGTAGTGGACAGGTTCACAAAGGTTGGCCATTTTATCCCATTAGCTCATCCATACTCTGCCACAACTGTTGCTCAGTCATTCTTGGATAATATATATAAGCTCTATGGTTTACCTAAAACAATTGTGTTTGACAGAGACAAAATCTTTACTAGCCAGTATTGGAAGGAATTATTTCATTCAGTGGGAACAAAGATTCATCTAAGTACTTCCTATCATCCACAAACAGATGGCCAGACTGAAAGACTAAATAGAAGTTTGGAGCAATATTTGAGGGCAATGGCCAGTTCTAGACCTAAAGGATGGGTAAAATGGTTGTCACTGGCTGAGTGGTGGTATAACACCACTTACAACAATGCCATTAAGATGAGTCCCTATGAAGCCCTATATGGTACTAAACCTAGGCAGCTCTGCATTCCTACAGATCATAGGTCTGCTGTTGAATTAGTCTGTGACTTCCAAGTTAAGAGGGAAGCAATGAACCAGGTCCTCAAGGATTTAATTCAGACTGCTCAGAACAGGTACAAGCAGTTTGCAGACTTGAAAAGACAGGATGTCAACTTCCAAGTAGGAGATTATGTCTACCTCAAGCTCCAACCATATAAACAACTGTCAATTGCTATGAGAAGGTATTTGAAACTGGCCCATAAATATTTTGGACCTTAATTGGTGGTGGATAAAGTGGGTCAGGTTGCTTACAATCTACAACTCCCAGCAGGGAGTCAAATTCACCCAGTCTTTCATGTTAGTTTGCTCAAGAAAAAAAATAGGAACTGGACATACAGTCACTACTGAACTCCCTAAGCTAGGTACAGAAGGGCAGTTTCTGGTTTGTCCTATCAAGGTTTTGGAGAGGAGAATGGTGAAGAAGGGTAATGCTGCTGTGACTCAATGGTTAGTCCAATGGTCTCACTCTGTTCCAGAAAATGCAAGCTGGGAAGATGCTAAAGTAATAAAAGAACAATTTCCAGAATTCAATCCTTGAGGTCAAGGATTATTTGAGGAGAAGGGATTGTAACTGATGCAACTATTTATGTTATTTTCTTAATTTAAGTTGTACCGTTATACTTAAAAGTCTGTACCGTTATAGACTAAACGGTGTTAGTTTTCTTTCCGTTGCATGCTCCTTGAATTCTGTCAGACACAATCAGCTTGCTGTTTGTGAAGCTGGCACGCTGTTTGTGAGACTGGTATGCTGATTGTCCATGCATTTGGCTTGCTGTTTGTGATATACTGATTATATAATCAGTAAGCTAATTTTTCCTGCAAAACCAAGTTAGTACAGTACCGAAATAACATAGCAAGTTCATGTCAGCTTGCTGTTTTGGTTCTGGTGAGCTGAACGGATAGATGGCTTTATACTTTTGCATTTCCATATCATCAACCAAGTTTCCTGAGAACATAGATATGTCTAGTTGATCTTTATCTACAGGAATTCTGAATAGTTGAAAATGGCTTGCTGTTTGTATAAATGGCTTGCTGTTTGTGACAAACTGAATATACAAGCAGTAAGCTATTATACCCTGCAAAACCAAGTTAGTACAATATAGAAATACATGATGTTTTATATCAACCTACAAGCTATCAGCTTGTTGTTTGTGTATTGACTGAATATACAAGCAGTAAGCTATTATACCCTGCAAAACCAAGTTAGTTCATACACAACTAGCATGCTATTTTATATCTAATAAGCCAAATGGCTTACTGTTTGTGATCATCAAAACTTAGGAGTATCAGGTATTTCTTCTGCTATTTATTCTGCATTCTCATATTTTTTTTCATCTTTGCAACAAAATAAAAGAGATGTCCAACACTTCGAGTATACATTTCTTCATATGCATCACATGACAGCAACAAAAAACGTAATCAGGCTTCTTCTTGCAAATTGACATTCTTACCTTGAAATGCAAGTGGAAATAGTAATGTACAATATAGGAATACTAATAATAGTACAAGGAAACTGCCAGCAAAGGCAGATGGAGGATTAAGTCATGAAAGAACATAGGGGTGAAAATTGATGGTCTATCATATTTTAGACTTGTTTTTGGGATAGCAAGGTAAAGGCCATCTCAGCCAAGTGTTGGTCTGCCCTGACTTCCAATAAATGAAAATTTTTAAAATTCATAAAAATTGATTCTATATAGTAACCTGAAAACCAATTTGGTCAAAAACCTTGATTATAAGGTCATGATAAGTATTGGAATAATGTGAATAATAACAAGCAAGAAGTTGTTCAAAGTCCTCTTTTTACTCCCCCATAATCATCTCCATCATTGACTCCTTAAAGTCACTATCTAGATATATAGACTCATTTACATAGCAACACACTTTAGGCATGGATGTGATGACACACTTCTCCTTCCTTGAACTTGAGTAAGCCTCTTTGGTGCTATTCTTAGTGAATTAGCCCTTAGCTTCACTCTTGTTAAATTCACTCTCACATTTCTAACCCGACATTTCTTGTCTTAACCAATACCATAATTCTTTAAGCTACATAAACTTTCCTCTTCAATTTCAGTACGCTTCCTTGAGTTAACAGTTGGCTTAATTTAATGATCACCTTTATCAAGCTTGGTTTTGAATGGTTTGATCTCGAGTTACTACAGTAAATCACCTATATATGCACCAATACTATAATTCTTTAAGTTGGTTTTGAATGGTTTGTTAGAGGATTTATGTTTGGAGTTCTGTAGTTTAAATAAATAAAAGTAATATTCCCTCCATCTCACTAATATTGGTCACCTGCTTTTTGGCACACATTTGGAGTAGGAGTATAGTGGGGGTCAGATCTGTAACTTTGTAAGTACATCACCTATTTCCAATCACCTAATATAACTTTTTTTAATTTGTTCAAAGATTTTAGTTACCTCTTCAATGTTATTTGGTTTGTACAGGATTTGGATTCTCCAATGCTAGAACCCTGCCAAAAGGTATTTGAGACTACGATCACTAGATGCTGCTCCATAAGTTCTTACTTTTATAGCCATGCAAGGAGTCTTTCAAGGCTTCAAAGATACACAACTTCCCCATGTGCCACGGGCATATCATACTAATTATATGCAAATATACTATTTCATGCACAACACCTGCAAAACCCACACTTTATGCCTGAAACATTTGCTGGAACAAATGTTGTTTTAGACCCCATTCTTATCTTTATTGGCCATATAGGAGTTGATGGTGCATTAACTATTGGGATCTGCCTCGAATTCCTAATTGAGTTAAGAATTCTATTATGAGCAGAATTCTAATTTGTGATAATTGAGATAATTCTTATTTTGGTAGCAATATTAATTGTGGAAATATTTCTATCCAAGATAAGTGAAGATGGTAATTGTTACAAATAGGATTTGAAATAAATTAGGATTAGATTATTTGTGGTGCCTATAAATATAGATATTTGTAGGATTTTGGTGAATTGCAAAAGTTAGAGAGTTGTGTGCAATACACAAGAGAAGACTTTTTGATCAAGGTGAGGTGATTGTATTCAAGAGTGTTGAGTGAGGGAGCGACTCCAATCTTGTAATACATTCGTATTTAGTGGATTTGTGATTTTACCCTCCCTTGAGGGGTTTTCACGTTAATTTGTTGTATTCTTTACTTTCGTGTTTGTTATTGTGTTTGATTAACGTTGATCTATAGTAGATGCGATCCTAACAGTAACTGCTGTCTCAACTAGTTCTGTTAGGCAACAGAATGTGTCTTGCTCGCATTGTTAATAATAAAGTAGTTCACTGCTACAGGCTATCATTGCTTGTGAATTTGCTGAGACGGATTATCAAAAGACAACCCCTGCTGCATCTTACGTACCACAGGTTTGCTACTATGAGATATTGACAATTATTACTTCTGTGGTCTAAAATAATTCATTACATACTTCTATTGAGCACTGCTTCTGTGTTTCCTATCTATAAATGATGGTTTTGTTGGGATATGGCTTGCTTTAACCATTTGCATGTGTCTCAGGGCGTTAGCTGGTGTCTGGAAGTACATTACATAATGTGTACAAACTATGTAGCACTGTACAAATATAATAAATGACTGATTGATAAATGTTATGTGCAGAATGGGGACTGGAACTGGAGCCTGGTGCTTTCTCAGGGGATTATACTTGAGATTGTAAAATTATCCTTTCAACTTATAGGAACTGTTTTTTGTTTATTCTACTATCGATTTTGCTCTGGAGATCTGTAATTTTGTCACGTTTATCTAATATGTAGTATATGTCTATCATATAGAAGTAAACTCTTCTGATTGAGAATCAAATTCATTTAACTTCGTCAAGATTCTATACCGACATATAATATAACGTTTCTCTTTCTGATCATATTATCTTCAACTATTCTTATTTTTATTTTTATTTTTTTGAATGAAATGCATTTTCATTACTTAAAACTGATCCCTTTCAAGTACATGCAAAATAAAATCTGGGGGACTATCACGCCACTCCCTTTCTTCTGACATGGAATAGGTGGCTTTCGCTAAGAAATGTGCCACACTATTCGCAGAACGGTAAGTAAATTTAACTAGCACTGGATTTATGTGCTTCAGTAATAGGATACAATCCTCAACTATTGTACCAAATATGCCTTCACCTGGACTTCCATTACATGCCTGTTCGAGCACCTGAGAGTCTGTTTCCATTATGCACCGTTTAGTTTGCCATGTACAGACCCATGATAGAGCTTCCTTCATACTGATGGCTTCGGCTTCCCTTGGTGACCATGTTCCCACCTTCCTGCAACATCTGGCTCCCAAGAACGTTCCTTGTGAGTCTCGCACAACACACCCTACTCCCACAGTTCCGTCCTGAAAAATAGCCACATCTGTATTCACCTTCACCCAGCCCTCCATCGGTTTCGTCCAGATATGCTCCCCCCCCCTCCGTTTTGACTACCTCTTGTTCCATTCTGTTTCTGCGCCTCTCTCCATTCTGCACTAAACCTTTCTGCCGCAGCTTTAACACCAAATGCAGAACCATTTATCCGTTCCCATACCCATTTGTTTCTTCTATTCCATAGGGCCCAGTTAATCATCCCAACTTGCATACATTGTTCCCGTGTAGCAACTGCAAATGTTTCGATAAGATTTCGAAACGCAGGTTCATACGGTAACAGTTTTAAACTCTGCTGCATTCCTGTCATAGCCCACACCGTTCGTGCGATATCACAAGTAAATAATACATGCGTATCCGTTTCTATTCCACTTCGACACCATGGACATTGTGCAGACTGAACGGCCTTCTAACTTGATAATGCAGATGCAGTTGGCAAGCACCCTATACCAACACGCCAAAGAAAATGCGTGATCTTACCTGGTAGTTTCAATGACCATACTTTGTTCCAGAATCTCCGATAACTGTTATCATATTCCCCTTGCAACCACCTATATGCACTTTTCACTGTAAACGTTCCTTTCTCATCTAATATCCAGAACCAGAAATCTTGTTTCTCGCTCATAGGAATTGGCACCCTTTTGATTAAGTTTGCATCCCTTTCATTGAAAATATCTTCAATCAGTTCAATATCCCAATTTTTTCCTGTAGCATCCATCAAGTTGTTCACAGTAATGTCCTTCAATTGGGTAGGCATTTGTGATGTTAAATATCCAACGTTTTCATCTGGTAACCAGGGTATATTCCACACCTTTGTGTCTGTACCAGTTCCAATTTTCCTTCTAGTTCCTGCCTTGAACACCTCCATAGCCTCCATTAAACCTCGCCACACATAACTCGGATTTGTTCCTACCTCTGCTTCAAATAACGATGTGTTAGGATAATATCTCGCTTTGATTAGCGTAGATACCATTAAGTTTGAATTCTGAAGCAAAAAACATAGCTAAGTTAAATTTCCTCAGCTCTTTCACTCCTAACCCACCACATCCCTTAGGTCTGCACATTTTCTTCCAAGCCATCCATTTAATTCCTTTCCCCGTAACTCTCTTACCCCACAGAAAACCATTCATTTTACGCTCTATATCCTCACAGATACCAATTGGGATGAGAAACAGATTCATCCAAAAACTGGGTAGAACTTGAGTTGTCGAAGACAATAAGATTAATTTACCCTGTTTGGATATATCTTTGTTAGCCCATCCTTGCAGTTTTTTCTGGACTTTATCTTTTAGAAAACCAAACATCTCCATTTTATTTCTCCTCATACGCATAGGCATGCCAAGGTATTTTCCTGGTGTAGCTGCCTCTTGAACTTGTAAGACTTCACACACCCCTGCTCTATCCTCCAATTTCGTATTTGGACTAAAAGTAATATTAGATTTATTACTGTTTATCAATTGTCCAGATACACGTTGATATTTTTGCAGGATGTCTTTCATTATGCTTGCTTCCACTCGTGATGCTCGAAAGAAGAAGTAGCAGTCGTCTGCAAACAGCAGATGAGACACAGGTGGGGCTCCTCGAGCTATTTTGCAGCCATGTATTAACCCATCCTGTTCATACCGGTTCAGAATTCCACTCAAACCCTCAGCACACATTATATATAAATACGGTGAGATAGGATCTCCTTGTCGTACTCCTCGCTGAGGTAATACACATCCAAAAATTTTCCCATCATGTAAGAAACTATAATTCACCGTTTTTATACATTTCATGATTCTATCAATCCATATTCGAGGGAAATCAAATTTCTGTTGCATAAATTCAATAAAAGTCCATTCTAACCTGTCGTAAGCCTTCGAAACATCAATTTTTAATCCAGCAACCCCCATCTCTCCTTGCGTTTTCCTGTGAATGTAGTGATTAACTATAAATGCCACAAGTGCATTATCTGTCAGGAGACGATTCTCAATAAACGCACTTTGTTGCTCCGAAATAATTGTAGGTAATATTGGTTTCACTCTATTCGCCATGACCTTGGATAATATTCTCATCAACACATTACAGATTCAAATGGGTCTTAATTCTGCCACAGTTTGTGGATGTTTCACTTTTGGAATTAAACACACCAGTGTTGTGTTTATATTTTCAGGTAGGTGACCTGTATCGAAGAATTGTTGACAGAATTTGCACACATCTGGTCCCACTATATTCCAGTATGCTTGAAAAAATGAAGGGTTCAGACCATCCACACCCGGTGCCTTGTCTGGATACATAGCAAAAATAGCATTTTTGACCTCTTCCTCAGTGATTGGCAACATAAGACTTTGTTTTTGATCTTCATCCACCTGTTTAAAAACTATTCTATTTGATATACTTTCCTCCGGGGTTGATGTACTGAATATATTCTCAAAATAATCTGTGATGATTCCCTGTACCTCGGCCTCCGTTTCTTTCCACTCTCCCCTCGCATCTTTAAGTTTTTTAATCCTGTTATGCTCCTTTCTCATCGAGGCATACTTATGGAAGAATCTCGTATTCTTATCACCCTCACGAAGCCAGTATTGTTTGGCTCGTTGGCGCCAAAAAATTTCTTTCTTCTCGAGTAATCTCATAAACTTCCATCTTGCTTCTTCATACTGACGACTACCAGCCACATCTCTTCGATTTCGCAACCTTTCCATATCATTTTTGTACTGTACCAGCCTCATTTTCATGTCCCTGATTAGCCCTCCTCCCCATTCTTCTAGCTTAGTGCAGCATCTGACCATTTTATCCAGTAATTCAGTGACTCCTTCTTCGTTCCAACATGATTGAACAATGCCTCTACATTCACTTTCTTTCACCTACATATTCTCGAATCTAAACCTAGTTCGTTTCTGCACGTACACCTGTTTATGAAATTGTAACATCAGCGGCATGTGATCAGATGTGGACATTTCCAGAACTTGGACCTCCGCAGCTGGAAATAACTCACACCATTTCTTTGTGGCTAAACCTCTATCTAGTCTTTCCTGTATCCATCTTTCCGTTCCCCTCGACCTCTCCCAAGTATAGATATCCCCCGTATATCCCAGGTCCTCCAAACCACAGTCCATGATAGTCTCAACGAAACCATCTAGCAGGGGCCTTGGATGACGTTGACCTCCTCGTTTCTCTTGTCCAGACGTCATGTCATTGAAGTCACCAATTATACACCACGGTAGTGTTGAATTTGCTGCTAAGTTTTTGATCGTATTCCACGACTCCACCCGTCTGCTTCTCTCTGGAAAACCATAGTACCCCGTATATCTCCATTTACCCATGGTTTCATGAGTACATTCAAAGTCTATGAAGTTATTGCAGCTATTAAGAACCTCAACTCCTTTCTCATTTTTCCAAAACAAAGCAAGCCCCCCACCATGTCCCTGGGCATCAACTGCAAAATAATTTGTAAATCCTAATTTCTTACTCACTCTTTCTACTTTATTTTTCTTTACTAATGTCTCACTCAGAAATATTAAATTGGGCCGATATTGAATATTGATTTCATATAGAAATCTAACTGTCCGTGGGTTGGCTAGCCCACGACAGTTCCAAGATAATAAACTCATAGGCCTTGGCGGGCCAGGACTCCCGGACCCGCCATTAGCAAGTTTTTTGACCCAATTGTTGGTTGGCTTTCCATATATTCCACCATTTCCCTCCCATTATTATCTCCCGACACATCTGTATCTATTCTTTTCCTTTTGGCCTCAGTAATTATATTCTCATGCTCCACCTCCTGTTCTTTTCCACTTACATCCCCTTTTATCATTCCTATGATTGTATGTTCCCCATCACATTGATCCCTTTCTTTATTTTCCCGCGCTTTGACTGTAATCTCATCCATGACATCTGGGATTTGTTTAATCATCCCTTCCACCTCCATGAAACGGTCCTCCACCGTTGTGCCACCATGCACAGTGTTTGTTGGCCTTCTTGAGCTTTCCGTCTCCCACCTATTATTGCCATCTGTTTTGTTTCTTAGCCACCTAGCTCCTGTGTTGTTTCTTGCATTCTTGTTGGGTGCACGTAACCAGACACCATATGCTTTCTCTATTTCTCTCTCTGGGTTGGCATACACCACATTACATTCTCTTTCCGCATGCCCTATAATCCCACAAACGAAACAAAATGTTCCCAACCTTTCATATTTGAAGTTTAACCAGCTCCATCCATCACCTTCTTTCTTGATTTTCAGTCGACGTTTCAATGGTTTCTCCACATTTATTAAGACTTTCATACGCACATACGGTTTCCATCCTCCTTCAAATGTGTTAGGATCTAATTTGATGAACTCGCCAATAGATGAACCAACACTTTTAAGTATATTTTCAGACAAGAATCCTCTCGGTATATCATACACTACTACAGATTTGCACTTAGATAGCGTTTTTTTTAGCTCTTACATAGCGTTTTTAAACGCTATCTAAGGAGCCGCTATTGAAGTGAGGATCACTTACATAACGATTTTTTTGCCATTCTCTAAGTGAAGCTCTTAGATAGCATTTTCAGAAGCGCTGTCTAAGTAAGTGTTTCCTAAGCACATGTTTTGTATAGCTCTTTTTAAAGCGCTATGTAAGTGGCAATTTTTTTAAAAAAAATTATATATTTATTTTTCTGCCTTCCTTTTTACCTGTACTATTCTTACCATTTTCAAAAATAATAAACATACAAAGACAATAATATACTCCGCAATATATTTTGCAAAAGAAAGTCATAAAATTTTGATCACGAAATGCATAAATAAATTCTGCTATTAAAAATTTTCAATTTAATGCTTACATCCACAAAACAAAAAGACTGAAAAAATTTACACTAATATTATTAGGCACTAGTAAAGCATACTGCGTAACAATTGTTTTTTCTGATGGTTTTTTCTTCCATAGCCATGTCTTATGATCCATGTTTCCAAGTATCTGATCCTAGAACAGGGTGCAATCGAAATTCTTCCTGAATAACAACCATAGGAACATATTTAGGAGTGAAGTTAAAATACAACATATGTACATTGGGATTAAGAAATTAATATTGACATTTAACTAAGAAATAAACAAAGAATTATACAGGACCTGTGAGATTATTTGTTAGTGATGTTGTACAAAGATTAACGGTAAAAGTCTCAGACCCCAGTTTCACATACACCAAATAATGTCACAAATCACTAATCAGAAAAGGTTTGATATATTCCCTTATATTACACTCTTTTTATTTTTATAAATTGAAACGACCCATCCCCCTCCATGCACCTAATTGCTCGTGCTAGAACATATATAGTTTACAATTTGTACATTAAATTATCTAAGGAAACAAGGGACTAGAACTGATTAAGATTGCAAGTCAAGACAATTCAATTACCATAATGATAGAAACTAAAGACTATTCTCAAACTCAATGCCTTGTATTAAAAACAATAACATGTCAATCCTAAACCGGGCTTAAATATGTATGGAAACATATTATGCTGGATTCTCACCTTCAAATCCACATAAGTTCGGTGGTTAGCATCATCAAAGGAACGCATTTTGACATCAACCCACCTGCAGGATCAGATGACAAACAAACTCAGAATCTTTTCAATTTGAAAATGAACTTCTCTTATTTGCACAGAAATCATAAGGAATCAACCCATTCTTTATGATTATAGCTAAACAATGGAAACACCATGATTTGAGAAAAATTGTAATTAACAGAAGTGAAGCCTAATGCACACCTTCCAGTTCCGAGTGTCTCAACAGCTTCAACCAGAGCTTCAACTTCCGATACAGAGAAGGGTCTTCTAGTTCTACGTTGTGAAAGGTCTGATCTTTTGGTTTTCTGGCTCATGGGAACCATAGCAAGCGCCTCCGCATTTATGGGCGGTAAAGCAACCAATGTTTTGGAGTCCATAACTGTTTTCTCTGTTGATACATCTGTAACAGAGGGAGCTGTTTCATGATTACTTTAAACATGATTGTCCAGTTTAGTCAGTGGAGTTTGATCAAATGATTTAGAGAACCCTGAATCCGGAATGGGTGTTGGGGTCCTAGAAGAAACATAAATTTAGACATTTAGGTTTATTCAATAAAACCATACATCAAAGTTACAAACGATTGTTCCTCAGAAAAACAACATGCATAATGAATAGCTCACAACTAAGTAGATACGGTATACCCTATACAGATATGGGAAGAGAAACTATCGGAAGCATCTAGCATCCTACTGAGTGAGGAGGTATCCACCTTTTGCATTATATATAAAATTATAACTCGAAAAAGAACTAGATTTCGAGAACTCTCAAGTCTTATCAGATTATTTCTTTGCATAAATTATGTTCCTATATCAATTTAGATTCAAAGTAAAGTTAAAAGTGTCCATAATAAATCTGCCTAACCTTGATTATTGATTTACATCACAAGGTAGCAGGAGTGGAGAACCTTTCTGAGATATGTGAAGCGGCTTCAACAAAACTAGGTTCCAATGTAAACCTAGAGATTCAAGGTCCTCATTTTGAGATATACCAGATTGCTGAAGAGTTCTGCTGTCGTCTTTAACTTTCTTTCCTTGTAAGACTACTCCCACACTTATTGCACCTCCAAGAATAAAAGTCACAGCATCCATAACAGTCCTCTATGTGAAAGAATAGCAGAGCATACATAGATTAAGACTCAGATAAAGAGTCACAGATAATCATTTAAAAAAGATAAGAACTATACCCTTAAATCCTAGCATCCAAGGAAGAAGGTGACAGGACTATACTGCCAATCTCACTAATACAGTCTCACTATAGAGGACCAAGAAACCAAATGGCTCATATCATATAGTTTGGACAGTACCTCAAGAGTTTGCACCAGCATCTTTATCACTAATCTCTTTCTTCCTCCCAAACTTCACATCATAAAACATCTTAAAATCCTAAAATTAGAAAAGAAAAAACATACTTATAAAATATATAAAATTCAATTAAGCTCTAATAACATCAACATCCTATTATTAAAATATATAAAAAGTAATCTCGATATCAATATCAACTCGAGATCACTTCTTAACCGACTGCTTAGTATCATATGATTGAGAAAGAGAGGGAGAGGGAGAGAGAGAGAGAGAGAGAGAGAGAGAGACCTTGAACGATGTGTTCACGAAGGAGACGAGTGACGGAGCAAGAACAGGCGGTGCGAGCGCGAATCGAGTAGAAGGACCGCTCCAAATAGAGTATGAAGCGTCGGAGAGAGGCGGAACCGCCATAGCGAGTTCTTGAAAGCCGGGGTAGTTTATATGAGATCTTGGGAAGATGGAGATCGATTGGGAATTAGGGATTGGGGATCGATAATTTGAATTGGGGATCGATAGTTTGAATTGGGGACTGGTTTGATATTTATTTGTGATTGAATATGAGAGAGAGAGAGAGAGAGAGAGAGAGAGAGAAAGGGGGGAGGGAGGGAGGGAGAGAGAGTCAAGTGTACTTAGATTAGCGGCGAGAGGAGTTGAAAGCGGAGAGGGTGAGCGGCGAAGGTGAGCAGCGAGGGTGAGCGGCGAGGCTGAGATAGGTGTTGACCTAAAATTATTCACAGGAATGAGGTTTTATTAGTTTGTGTTGAAGTGTTATGTTATAAATAAAAAAATAAATATGTATTTCTTAAAATACATTAATTTACAGAGCGTTTCTAGAAAACGCTATAGAAGTGGACTCTACCATAGCGTTCATTACCGAAACGCTATCTTAGTATATATTTTTAATTTTTTATTTAATTTTGATTTTTTATTTATTAACTTACATCATGCTTTTGTAAAAAATGCTATTGAAGTAATGAATTTAGATAGCGCTTCTGAAAAAACGCTATCTAAGTGACATGTCCTAAGTTCAATTTTGTAGTAGTGATAAATCTGAACCCACATTTCCACTTGTTTTTTAATGGAACTGCAGTTGGATCTTCCCCTTCCTTGACCTGGTGATGAACTAGCATCGCTTGTTCAAACGACCAAGGTCCCCCTTCTATAACCTTCTGAATATCAAGTTTATGAAAGAACATAAATGAATATCGAAGACCACCCATTTCATAAACCTGCATTCCTTGTTTTGGTCTCCATAGACCCGCCATGACATTTTGCATCGCATGATAATTAACGACTTTTTCCGTCAAGAATTTCCCCACTAACATGTATGTTTGCTTCTGTGGTACAACCTCATTGTTTGGTATAATGATTCCTCTTTCATCCTCATCATCGATCACCAGATTTGCGTACATCTCCTCTAGGGTATTCTCAAATCGTGCCATTTGTGTTTCTTGAAATAGAGTATCTGTTTACAAAGAACTTGTAGGCTAAACACTTTTTTGGATAATAACTGTCATACAGACAAAGAGAAAACTGTCATATAGACAGAGAGAAAACTATTTTGGAAGCGGCTTCAATTAATTATGCATGCTTATTTGTGGATTGTAGTTTAATTTGAGCGGGTGGTACTTGTTACTTCCAGATAGACGATGCGAGTTATGGCTCTATCGCCATTCTTCAACTATTCTTATTTAGTTTTCTTTCTCTTTAATTATTACATTTCACCAATTTTCTCATCTCCTCGATTTCCAATTATTATTTTTTCTTCGACATTCTTTCATAAACAATTATAAATTAATCGCACTTCTTACAGTACAGACGACAAGACTGCTTTTGATAGCCATTTGTTTTAGTAGCTCTGGCTGGGAAACCAGCCTTTGGCCAATATAATAGGTTTTATTCCATAACACCTGATGCATCCGCAAGTGCTTATCAACTAATGAGCTAGTACTTTTTATTGGCGAGGAGCTGGCTATGAAAACAAATCTAATGCCATCAAATGATAATGAGATCCGAGATCTTTATTCATATATGACAGATGAACCTGATGATCAAATACTTGCTTATGCATCATGGAGGTGGAAAACTCCATACAATAATTTGACGAATAAGGTAAGGAAAAGAAAACTCTATAGCAATAATTTATGGGAAAATGACAAATACCGTCGTCAACTTCATACATAAAAAACGATGCCTATCTCGTTACCAGAGTATGTTATTAAATATTTATATTGTTTAAAAAAATGTGTGTATGTCTGCGAGATCAAATTTTCGATTGGCAACGGTATAAGACGTTCACTACAACTTTCTAATCAAACACTCAACCGGCTGTCCATGTATGTCAAAAAAACCAAGCAATTATAAGCTAGCGATTACCGAACATTTGTGAACCGTCAGCAACGATGATGATCATGTTTGTACAACGATCCCTCGGTGGAAATGAATTTAAGGAAGTAAAAAATGTTAAGTTATCAATTTATCAAGAGGACTTAATAAAATTTTATATTATAACTTAACACTACGCATTACTCAAAAATCCATTTTCTGGTCGGAGAGCGGATTGAAATGGAGGAGAGTTGCCATGTGTTTGTGATATACTGATATGTTATGTTGAGGTCAATGAGCTTGCATATAAATATGTGGTCAAAGTTTCATAACATATGCATTTAAAGTATGTGGTCCCTCAATGTGCTTCTAACTCTCAACGAACATGTTTTAAAATCAAAACAGATTACATATTGCAAAAAAAAGATCAAAGTGAAACTAATGATCGATGGTGCAAGTGCATGCAACTGATGCAAATCATCAAGATGTGAGTTGACTTTAATGTTGGGACTTATGATGGTGAAATTGTAATAGTTCACAGAGTGCTGCTTTTGACAATAATGAACTAATGATGATGCAGGTGATATTCAGTTTTTAGTGAAACAAGCGACATGGGAGATCCTTGATTTAACAAATAAACATGTGTTTTCCAGACCGATATTTTTCGCGTTTTTTGTTTATCATTGAGTGATTTTATCCTACGAATTATACAAGGAATGATGACACAAGGGATCATCTACCCACCTGAATACTCTACGACGACAATTAGCTCAAATAGATGGTGAGTTTGAGGAAGGTTTGTTGCAGAGATTAAGATTAAGATATATTTCTATCAAATAGCCGTGAGGAATTATTATATTTTGATTAAATTACATAGTGGTCATATTTTATACTTCCTCCGTCCCGAATTATGTGACATGGTTTGACTTTCACGGAGATTAAGAAAATGTAGTAAAAAAAGAATAAAGTTAGTTGAAAAGTGGGTAAAGTGGTGGGACCTATTAATTTTTAATAATAGATTTGAGATAGTGTAAGAAAGTAGTGGGTGTAATAGTGTTTAAATGAGTATAAAATAGAGAAGTAGTGGGTGTAATAGTGAAAAGTAGTGTTCAAAAATAGTAAGTATAATAGGTTCATTCTTTTTGGGACGTCCCAAAAAGGAATAAGGTTCATATAAAATGGGACGGAGGGAGTACCATTTTTTAAAAAATGGCCAAATTTTTAAATTCGTAAAATAATGAGCCATTTTTTAAAAAGTGGAAACAAAATAAAATCATCCTTTCATAAAAACGTTAACGGGAGCTACTTTTTTAAAAGGGTTTGTTGCCTAAGGGCACATGCTAAGAATCTGTATTTGATGAGTTGAAAAATTTTAATTGGTGGAGATTTTTGTGCATGCAGGGGATCCATCATTATTAATGAAATTTCCAACTAAATAAGCACGAATTCTTAGCATGTGCCCTTGGACACACACTAGAAAAATCATTTTTAAAATGCGAGAACTAAAACTAATGAATAATTTACAAATTTAAAAATTTGATCACATTTTTGGTATAAAATACAACTACCATTATATAATTTACTCTTTTATTATTATTTTAGAGAAGTAAGTGTTGGAGTTGCTACTTGTAACATGGGTGGTAGTATGTTACTCTACTACTGTAAGTTGGAGTTGCTACTTGTAACATGGGTGGTAGTATGTTACTCTACTACTGTAAGTCTGTAACAATGGAGTATTGTATTATTGTCTTGTTTTTTTCTCATTATCTATGGTAAGGGCCAAGGGGTATAACATTATTTTAGGATGCCTTCCTTTTGTTCTTTTTTAAAATAAATTAAAATTATCTTGGGTTCTAGATTCTCTTTGAGATAGTGTGGTTTTGCTTACTCAGTTTTGTCTCTGAAGTGGACACATGTGCTACTCTCCTTTTGCATTTAGGGTTGTACTCTCTCTCTCTCTCTCTCTCATTCTGTCTCTCTCTAAGTGAACTGGAGCCAACTTCTTTCAAATTTCTATCTGACTTTTCTTCTGCTTTCTATATCAGGTTCTTTCTCTTCTTCTTTCATTTTAGTTTATATTCATAGATAAAATGCTCTTAGGAGTAACCTATTAGGCATAATTAGGCTTACTTGATGTGGGTTTCCTCAAATCTTATCTTTGTTGTACTTAATGTACTTTGATTTCTGCTTTCAACAATGTTGGGTAGATTCATGAGTTTGTTTTGTGAATTCTTGGTAATGACCTGTAGCACTATGCTCCAAGATATACACAATTTCTTATCATTGTAGTTCGAGTGCATGTGGATAATTCTGGAATTGTATTTATGCTCAGATGCCCTTTTTGTCTTTAGGCTTTTTGCTGAACATTTTTCAGGATTATGCTAATTACCTCAGTAATATTGATTTCCAACTAATGAGTAGCTTCAGGCCTTCACCTCCTATTTCCTGATAAACATTTTGTTACTTATGCGACTTGCGTGTCCACTGTCCAGAGTGTTAGCTGGAGCTAAACAAAATATGTTCACATTGACTCTCACTTGCTACAGGAGCTATTGACTTAAGCTGCTAATCTACTGGAACCCCTAGCACCAATGACAATTTAGATATCATCTTACTTTCTGGAATCTAGTTCTATGTTTTCTTAGCATAGGTCTACGCTTGTGGATATCTTCTTCCTGGAGGCTCTCTTCCCCGGCCCCCAGGGAATTAGATAAATAAGTTATACAACTGAATTAGAAAAGAGAAAGAAAAATAGTGACTAAACCTCTTAGTTGAATAAAGTAAGTCGATATTGTTGCTGATTACTTTTCTAGTTCACTGTAATTCATTATGCTAGTATCCATCATTCATTGACATGTATACCTCGACTTTAACCATTCCTTTGTGTGTCATTGTACTAGTGCCAAATTCTTTTATTATATCCAACTGTGAACTGTCTCAGTTAGTGTACTCCAAACAAAACCGACTATTCTTTGTCATTCCTTTTTAATGTTTATGGTAATAACTAGTTCACCAGCTAGAAGTAATTGTTTCTAACTGAGACCAGTACATCTTTTCATCCTATTTTTTGAATAGCCGCTATTGCATGGTTATCTATCTTTCACTCGTTATTAAGTTGCAATGGAGTTTGCTGCTAATTTATCGCAGCATTGCTTAGAGTATTCTTCATACAAATTGGATTGTGGTATTGCTCATTACTTTTCATATTGACCTTGTGCCTTGGATCTATGTCAATTCTAAAATGATAGTCCGTAGATTATATGACTAATCTCTCACAAGAAAGTATGCCACCTCTAGATTAGCGCAGCATTACGAAATCCCGACTAGTGAATTAAAATGTGGTACTAAACAGAAGGTAGGATTGCCTCCCATTTTAGACCTTCATGTCCTGTTTTTTTGTTGAACGTGGGATTTTACCCACACCCTTTTGTACCAAAACCTTGATCTGGTGCTTTGGACCAACTCGGCCATCTCACTCATGTTTAATCATTCTGTATTCTGCCTGTTCGCTGAACTTTACAAGCTAACACATACACGGATAAAGCAATAGTGCATGGGTGGACTTTTTTTGGTTATCTAGTTAAAGTAATTGGTTTTTACTGCTTTATTTACCAGTTTCATACCATTATACACTATGACACGCTATGTTTGACTTAGTCAATAATGCCTCAAAGATTAATTAATTGGCAACAAACCGAACAAACCATATCCATCTTTCTGGATGTAGTTGCAAAAAAATATTTTTAGATTTTGTTAGGTCCACCGCCTACCGGAAACTAGCCTAATTGTCTCATGGACATTAATTATTTTCTCTATTCTCTATCTTGGTATCTTCTCTGTATATGCTGTTTTGTATAACTTACAAAAACCCTTAATGGTTGTTTAACCCTGATACCTTTTCTTCCCTTTGTTTCCCCTTGATACTGCAGACATGTTAATGAATAATAGTGGGTGGCTTGTTCTTTGCGAACTAAACAGAATTTTAGGAATTTTGTTCAGTATCTGATCTAGTGGTTTGAGAGCACTATTTATGTTACGAATGTATGGGCATCTAAAGCTAAAAATGTTTTCTATACTGCATATTTCATAATTAAGAATACTTCCTCAAATTTTGTAGATTTTGAGGTGTAATAATTGAAACTGAAGTCTGTATAGGAGTGTATGATGCTCAAGATATGGATTAGAAGCATGCTGCTTATGCTTGGCATATTATCCACTTCAGTAGGTAACTCACTGAACTTGTTCTTTTGTTTTTTGTGCTTGTAATGTTCAATATAATATAGCATCACCTGTCCAGTGTAGTCTGTAATTCTTGTTTTAATTGTCTTTCTTGTACACCTATTTTAAAATACATGGATCTCCTAGTCTATCTTCTAAGTCCAACAGATTACTTAATGAGCTCCTAAACTAAAATTTAAGGGATTTGACCTAAAGATGCACTCCAACAATCTCCTAAATGGTTCCTTAAAAGTTAGGACATGTCTTCCTTTCCTTATGTTCAAGGCACTCCTAGTCCTCCCTTATTTTATTTTTCACCAATCAAATATTCATTTCCCTCATGTTTTAACATCTTTTTCTTTCTCTTTCCTACTTTTTTCTCTCTCTTTAATATTATAATAATAATGAGGAACACATATAAGGAGTATTGTTGGAGTAAGCACTCCTAAACTTGTTTTAAATTACCAAGAGATCTATTGTTTACAATATTTTTAAGGAATTTACTAAGACACTGTTGGACTTGCTATGTTATCATGATTAGTTGCTCTGGCAATGTATAAGATTATTCTTCTTATCATTAGATTTCACATAGAACTTTCTAGACCTTGACAACCTCGGACAAAATATTCACACTTGATCATTTAATTCACAAGGATTAGACCGTAGTTTGAAATTCACATACAAAGCAAAACTAAATTTTAACCAAATGATATTAACAGCACAATGTATTCATAGTATGCTGCTTTCATGTTTTTTCTTTTATTGTATGCCTTCTAGAAATCAGTTTTTCATCTTCCATCTGCTTGTTATTTCAACGTTTTATGCATTTTTGTAGCGTCTCAAATCTTTCAAATATCTGCAAAAAATATTTTTCTAAAATTTAATCATTTCCACAAAATTTCAACTTCTTCCAAGACTAAAGTTTTTTTTCTTAAAAGGAGTGGGGGTCTTCAGTTCCAACTAATATGTATCAATAAGAAAAAGACTGCTGATTTAAAATTGTCAGGCATCCTTTTAACTTGTGGGATTAAGAGCTTTTAGTGACATGGAATTTGTACAAATTTAGTTGTTATGTAAAGCAATTTTATTGACATCTCAGTAAAAAAAGCGAAAAGACATGAAGAGTTCCTAACGGTGTTCATGATGTGCAGGTGGATATGTAGGTATAAATATTGGAACTGATCTTTCCAATTTACCCGCTGCTTCTGACGTGGTTGCTATTATTAAAGCCAACCAAGTAACTCATGTACGCCTTTTTGATGCTGATGCTCACATGCTAACTGCTCTGTCAGACACCGGAATCGAAGTTATGGTTGGTGTCACTAATGAGGAAGTACTGGGAATTGGTGAATCTGCTGCAGTGGCAGCAGCATGGATAAATAATAATGTTGCAGCTTACTTGCCATCAACCAATATTACAGCCATTGCTGTTGGGAGTGAAGTACTTAGTGCGATTCCAAATGCTGCCCCTGTTTTGGTTCCTGCCATGAAAAATCTTCATAAAGCCTTAGTTGCATCAAATCTAAATTATCATATTAAAGTTTCAACCCCTCAATCGATGGACATAATCCCTAAGCCTTTCCCTCCTTCCACGGCCACATTCAATTCAACATGGAACTCCACAATTTTCCAGATACTTCAATTTTTAAAAAGCACAAATTCATGCTTCATGCTAAATGCTTATCCATACTATGGATATATAAACAATGGTGGTCTCTTTCCTATTGATTATGCACTATTCCGACCAATGTCATCGGTGAAGCAGATAGTTGATCCGAATACTCTTTTTCATTATGATAGCATGTTTGACGCTATGGTTGATGCTACCTATAACTCCATCTCAGCTTTCAATACGTCTACTATTCCTGTGGTTGTGACAGAATCTGGGTGGCCTTGGTTTGGTGGCGCTAACGAGCCTGATGCTACTGTGGACAATGCAGAAACTTTTAATAATAATTTGATCCGTCGTGTCTCAAATGATTCCGGTCCACCTAGTCAACCCACTATTCCAATCAATGCATACATTTACGAATTCTTCAATGAAGACAAGAAATCAGGACCTGTCTCAGAAAGAAACTGGGGCTTATTTTTTCCCAATGGGAGTTCTGTATATCCCCTCAGTCTAACTACATCAAACAGTAGTATTGGAAATTCTTCAGTAGCTTTTTGCATAGCTAGACAAGGGGCAGAATCCAGTAAGTTGCAAAGTGGACTTAGTTGGGCTTGTGGGCAAGGCCAGGCCAATTGCACTGCCATTCAATCAGGGAAACCATGTTACCTTCCTGATACTTTACAAAACCATGCTTCCTTTGCTTACAATGATTATTATCAGAAAATGAAAAGTGTAGGTGGAACGTGCGACTTTGATGGTACTGCCATGACAACTAAAACTGATCCAAGTAAGTCCCTTTCTACTTATATATATTATTTTTCCAACTCGTGGTTGGCAAGTACACGCCTTTTACATGCCTGGTTATTATATTCTGAATTTTGATTGTCATTTTAATTATAAGTTCCTAAAGCTTGCTTTCCCAGGTGTAGAATCAGACACCTATAAACTGAAATAGATAGTCCATAGAGTTTCTAGAAAGATAACAGTGTATGTTTCTACTATGGATGGCTTTAAGTAAATTTTGAAGTATGCAACGCACTGTTTGAAGCATGCTACGTAAATTTTGAATTTGCAAAACACTACGTGGAACCTCTTTAGTGACAGCAACATTACTAATTCATTCTCATATTTATTCAGCTACCTTTTGTCCACATTGGGCTGCAGGCAACTGTGGCTGCGAAAAAATTAGAACAAAATGCACCTTAAACCTTGACAATAGACTTTTTTGGTCCAATGTATCGATTGTCTGGATAAAGTACGATCCCCCTGGCGAGAGCCTAATATTAGGCTAAGTAGCACTTACGGCTTTCCGTGTATGTTCAGTGTCAGATTGGGTTTTTAGAATCCTTAGCTTGTTTGAAAGTTGTTGGTGTACTGCCCAAGCTAAGAACTTATCTTAGGTGGGCAATATACATATGACATTTCATTGATCAGAAAAATAAAAAAATTATATAGAATAATGATATTGGTCGAGTTAATCTAGGGTGAATGTCTTCCTCTTACGGTTTATTCAAATTTGCAGTACCGTAAAATTACAATTGCCAACCTTTCTACAGTCACCCATTCATTACTACAGAGTAATAAGTAACTTAATTTTACTTTATAAACCAGTGAATAGGAAACTAGCAAAATTGTAATAAAAAATTAAAAATAGAATGGATCCTTGTGTGTTTGTGTTAGGTTGCCAATATGTTGTGCTTCTTAGAGTGATATTTATGAAATTATTGTACCCAGAGAGTGCCTCCCTGATAATGCGCCTTAATTTCCCAGTTTATTTGTGATCTTTCTGCTCCAGTGGAATATAAATCCTTACAACATCGCATTCACCATCCTTAACCATCACTTCCTCTTCTTGTACGTTTTCATAGACTGCAATCTAATGTAAAGACTTCCCGTCTACCACTGTAATGACAACAATTATTGATTCCATGTACTTAACTTTGTCCATATCTTGGGATTATGCTTTTATACAATGACATAACATCTATAATTGTGAATTCCCTTGTCAGGTTATGGATCCTGCATATTTACTGGAAGGTGAGAGCTGAAAGCACAACCCCTTTCAAATTACACAATAAATCAATGAAGTTCATTAACTTGTTGCTTTATTTGACATCTAATATGTAATTTTTCCTATGACAGTTCAAACTCGAGTTCATTCGGCTTTAGCCCGCCTTCTGCATTCGGACCTGTTAGCCCTCTGGGAAAGAGTTCCAAACTGCAACTTCATATGCTTTGGTCTTTAACTTTGACAATGCTTATTACGTTCCAAGTGGTTGATGTTCATATTCATACCTTTTGCAGTTGAAATTTAGTTCCAAGTCTTGGGGAATTCCTGGATACAACCGATTTTTGTTGTCTAAAAAGTATTGTAGTAAATACTAGTATTTAATTATTCTCATCTCGTGTCTAAGATTCATTGCAAAAAATGCACTCTGCAGGACGTTTATTATGGTCAATTTAGGACTTTAGAATTGTTATTGGAAAATAAACTCGAATTAGGATGTAATGTAGTATCAATTCTTTTGGTACTTTGCTTTGCAATAGTGAGATTGTTGCATGAAGAATGTTAAGCACATTGGCCAAGTGTTTTTTCTTTCTTTTTTGGCTGACTAAACTCACTCGGCAAATTCGAATTGGACAATGTATCTGTGTAATTGAATGCCTGGACAACATATATGCGATTTAATTATTAATTTTCGACAAATTTTGGATAAATTACGAATTTTTGATCCATGTGTGTAGTTTAATTACTTTGAATTTATCAATTCAATAATATGAAGTACTATCGGGGTATTTGGGAAAACTTATTTTCCACAATAAGTCAACTTATTTTAAGTTGAAAGTTAAGATTCTTAGCTTTTTCAACTTATTTTTGCAACTTATTGAATCTCAAACATATATTAAATACTTATATAAAAAAATATTATAAAAATATAAAATTTTTACCCGAAAATAAGTCCATAAATCCTTAAAGAAAAGTTGAGCCAAACAGGCACGAAGTTTAATTTGCAGGTCTGTTTCCACACTAGTACAACGCCAACCAAACTCCTTGAAAATATGCTTGGTTACCAACAGACAGCCTAAAATATAACCACCACAAATACTTTGATTCACTTTAGAAATACATAATTCATACGACACATACCCATAGCTACATCCCCTGATCTGGTAAAATCTTCAGCGTCGCAACAATCTGATCAAGAAAGCACAACTACATTATTAAGAATTTACCAAACTTTTTGGATGTCTTGCTGAATCAACTACTTGGATGGATACATGTATCACATGAAAATACCAAACCAAATCATTTGTATAGAGAAATGTCACTGGAAGAAGATGGTTACGTAAAGATGTGATCTTTTCTTTATATGGATTTGATGTTGATGGCTAGGTGAAATCTCCTGAAAACCAGACACACATTTCACGTTAACTGGCCACCACATAAATCATGATGCTTTAACTCGCCATTCTTGACTATCAAAAGCCAATTTTCATCCATCAATCTATGCTTGCTTAGACTAACTATAGACTTTAACAAATTATTCCGCAAAAAACGAGTCATTGGCTTCTTTTTATTCTTTTTTCTACTGATGTTCTTGTCACCCAAAACATTTTTCGAGAATACAAACCCCACAGTGAGGTGAGATTTTTGTGTTTTACTTTTCCGCCCTAACTGTATACGAGAACGTGAATTCTTCTCTGTTTAAGAGAGCTTCTTTGGACCAACCACTAGACGGGAAGTTTCTTTATTAACAAGCCTAAACCAAATGACCACCCCACTTTCGTCCAGCCCTACAGGTGGTGGTAAACTTATCCTTTCATGCCACCCTGCCCTATTGAGAATGCCAATCTCCACCAACTACTTGGTCATCGGATTGAGTCATGGGATCATTGTCAAACTTACTAATAAAAACTAGTGTTGCAGATTTCGGAAATCAGAACTATTCAGTTGAGGTGTCGATTTACGATTTATCGGGTGATTCGGTTGAAAAATCGCCGAATCGATTCCAAAATTTTGATCAATTTTTGGCTGATTTATCGGCGATTTTTCAGAAATCGGCCGATTTCAATGACAATGATAAAAACAAACATTTTCACTGGTAGCATCAGTTAATAAGCATTTTTTCCGAGTAACTTTTGTGTGTGGTACTGTGGTGTGTCAAGATAAAGGGAGCAAAACATGGAACAGATAATAAAATAAAATAATAGTAATAAACTTTACTTGTTACATTGTCATAGAAACAGATTGTTCATCTCTACACAAATCTCTGTTCCACAAAAATGCACTCTTCAGTAGAACTGAATGCATTATCAACTATTACAGCAATAATAACAATGTATCATCTACAAAGAGTTCTCTTTGGAGAAAAGGAATGGAAGTATTGAAGAAAATTAAGACAAAATAAGCTTTTTAACTTCAATGGGGTAATTTTCTAACCAGGATAATATGGAATTGTATTTTTTCCAAGGAAAAACCTAGAGTTATGAGCCATCTGAAGAAACTTACCAACATGGACCGTCTTCCTTTTAGTACAACACTTGATATGTTCACTTCATCATACTCTGCCTCCGCTACTGGAACAATTAATGATGACAAAAATTTGAATATCTTTCGGATGCTTATCAGACCACCTCCTTTTCTCTTCTTTATAAACGCTTACCACCTTCACCATATGTTACCATCATCAGATCATATCCTTCCCCACCAGCCAAAAAACATATACTTAAACTATTTTGTTTATTTTTTTAGTGAAATTAAAATTGACCAATTACTAGACTACGAGCTGATCAAGCTGCATCTGCTCAAGCCAGGCACCTAGAACTGTATGATCAACAGAATCAACTTGTGAATTAGATTTTAAACCCTCACCGGATGGAGCAGCACTAACAACTGGAGCTGACAGTTTATCTTTCATCTCAGGTGGTGATTCTTTCACAAGTGACTGAACCCATGAAAGGTCAGGTTCCTCTCCGTTCTTGTTAAGATCAAATGAAGATGACCTTTGCAACCAGGAATGCTCATCCCCATTAACTGACCAATCAACTTTTCCACTCGGAGAGCTCCATTTAGACCAAGAATTCCCTGGAGACCCGACCATGGAAACATCTCTGTTAGACCCAAAATCACGGGAGGTGAGACTACGCAATTGCTGTTGCTGCTGCTGCTGCTGTTGCTGAAATTCACGATGAGCAAAAGCATTGAGCCGAGAACCCATAGGGGAGATGGGCTCCACACTCCTTGGTGACATTCTTCCTGGAGATGAGACACCATATGATGCCTGCAACAAAGGATGATCAGCATTCTTGGGAGAAAATACATTAGTATTTATAGGCGAAAGCATGTTTTGCTGCTGCTGGAACTGATTGAGAACAGCTGATCTGTGAGATGGGGAAAAAGCACCAGCAGAAGAAGCCTGATCAGCATAACGAGGCGAAGAACCCAGCTCTGCAGAAAACAACTCCTCAAGATTCGAAGGCGTTAGTGTTTTGGGCCGACCAGAACGGTTCAGAGACAGAGAGCTGGGGCGGGACTGCGAAAGGCAGGCCCAGTCATTCAAAAGTTGTTGGGCATCAATATCCTGCATTAAATGCAGATCCTCTGGAGGAATATCTCGGGCATTAAGGGAAGATCGCAAACGACTTGATTGCATGTTGCTTCCAGGGAGATGAAGGGTCGGAACATTTGGCTGGGGCCAAGCCAAAGACGAGTGGGCACTATTACCCGATGGGGACATAGGTTGATTAAATGCAGAAGGTGACATTGCTGAGGCAGATGATGGGGAACCAGGCAGAAGACTCAAGGCAACAGCCATGTCCATGGCACTAGCAGCCGATGTGCTGGAACGAGGCGATGGTACAGCGGACCCGGTAGATACATACAAGGGACGAAGCTCATCAGGGGTATGGGCAAAAAAACAGACCCTCCTTGCACAACTAGTGCCATCCTTGCAGAGCCGTGTTCTGTACTGAGCTGGATGGAGCCAACATTCAAACACGCCATGGGCATATTCACACATATCAGCACGCCTGCAAGCACCTTTACGAAAGTCAGGGCATGGTACACAACTATAATGGAACTTTCTTGGATCCCTTCGTCGAGCATTCTCTCCAGGATGAACAAAAGGACACTCAGTCCAATCATGCGAGTAAGCCCTTGAGCAAGGCCTGACCTTGAATGAAAACATGCGGAACTCGTCTGTCGAATAGATGCTATTCTTGATGTCTGGAAGAGAGGGGTCAACTGGGTACTCTTTCTTCTCCGAAATAGCACCAGTAGGAACATCATCAAACTTGGACATCATTGGAGAAGTTACTAAATCTGAAGGGGAACAAGGGGAACCATAATCTGGTGAGGAAGACAAGCTCGGTGAGTAGTTTGAAGAAGAAATAGATACTCGCAGCTTGGACTCGCCAGTTGAGCCATCTGAAACGTTACTCAGCAGCATCTCCTCAAGAGATGCTTTGACACCAAGGACTTTTGGAGGGGCAACGATCACATCAACAGCACGCTGACCATTTGCATCCTTAATATTTGGATCAGCACCCACTGCCAAAAGCAGCCTAACTATGTCAAGAGCATTGACAGAACCTCCAGAAGCAGCACAGTGGAGAGCAGTACACTTGTCGGGGCCACAGGCAAGATTAACATCAACAGCAGGCTGAGAAATGATGAACTTAATAACATCAAGACTACCATATGTAGCAGCAACCATTAGAGGAGTTCGGTGCTCAAGAACTATCTGCTTTGAACCTTTCTTCCTAACATACCAAAGTCCAACCTCGTCAATTGCCAAAGGGTTCTTCTCAACCAAAGTCTTAAAAGCCTTGTATTCATTGTTAGCAGCAAACTCGAGTAAACTTGAAAAAGAATCTTCAGTCTCAACCGACAACCGACTCATATCTTGCTTGTTAGATTCACTTTCTACTGTAGTTTGTGATGAAGTTGATGTAGCCTTTGACAGACCACACATGCTTTATTCAACTGTAAATCCACAAAAACAAACTTCAATCATCCATCACCATATACACAGTTCCATAAAAAAAACAAATATTTCATGCGTCTACACATGATTATCCTACAATGGAGAAAAACAAAGCACATGTATCCTCCTTAAATCCATATCTGACAACAAACTAATTAACACATGATTCTCCTACAATGGAGAACAAAAAAGCACACGTATCCTCCGTTAATATCTGACAACAAACTAACTAAAACACCAATCAAAACTTACAATAACCACACAACAATATTTCTACATATAGAAAACGGCATAGAATTCTTAAGATCTACCAAAGTAAGCTCCCGAAAAACGACAAACCACCACGTATCGAATTCCAAAACCCTTTACCCATCTAATAATGAATGAAGTCAAATAAAAACTCCCCAATAGCAACTAAACCCTAATTTCCCATTCATATACTAAAAAGAAACAATTTTTTCAAGCACATCACATACATAACATTCAGTTAAACCAAATAAACCCCCTTTACACTACATATTCAAGCAAAAGGCCTTACATTTATCAATATCAAACTGTAAACAAAATAAAGATACAATCTTTCCACAAATGAAAAGCTAAAATAAAGTACACAACAGGATAAAAACACCTTAAATAAGCAAAAGATCACAACTTTATCAATATCCAGAAATCAAAACATGAACATATACACACATAAAGAGCAGATGAATCAATACTGACCTTTGATTTGAAGAAATGTAGCAGAGAAAGCAAGAAGCTGTAGATCTGAGAAGAGTGAGTAAAAATAGATACGGATAAATACATAAACGAGAGAGAGAGAGAGAGAGAGAGAGAGAGAGAGAGAGTTTAACGAAGTTGAGAGAGGGAGAGAGTGAGTGAAGACGAAAAAAGGAAGCAAATCTCCATTATCCAAGATTAAGCGAAAACGATAGACAGAAATACATACATGTACATGTGTGTGTGTATATACTACTCCTATATTGTTGTCAAGACAAATGTATGATCGATAGAATCGAGAGAGAGAGAGAGAGAGAGAGAGAGAGAGAGAGGAAAGCGAGAGTTTTAGGGGAGAGATTGAAAGCGGTTTGTGTGTAGTAACGTTTTGAAAATCAAGTGAATTTGGAGTGAATTTCATGTCCATTTCCAAATTGTGTTGAAATTCACATGAAATGCACTTCAAATGTAAGGACCTTTTGAGGTGTTATGGTGACTGCTTAAATTGGCAAAGGGAATTACTTAAAATTTAATAAAATAAGATTTCTAGAACGTGATAATTCGGGAGAATATTTTCGAAAATCGATTTATTTGAAATAAGCCCAATCATATTAGTTAAATGAAATAATTTTGGTAATGTATAAATCCATTACATATTTTTAAAAGATTATGATTTATTTGTGAAATTGATAGCCAAATGCAATATGTTCGATAACATATAAATTGCATAAATTTTTAAGAGATATGATTAATAAAATTTTAAAAGTAAAAAGTCGTCGAGAATTTTTTATGATTTATAAATAAGTATATGTTGTAATAAATATCGGAAGTGCACAATAATCAAATTTAGAACCTAATTCAGAATTTGGGACTATAAAAAATAAGACTTATGATTTGATCGTCCAGAATATAATAATGTATGAAACTATAATTTAAATTCAATTATACATTTCATGTATATCTATATATGTAATAATTGGTATTAATAAAAAAAAGGTGTTAGAGCCATTTTTCTTTTTATATAATGAAGAGAAATGAACGAGGTGCCGGTTCAAATGGTGGACCGGTTAGTGGAAGACTTAATAGAAATTATTAAGTGAATTTAAGTTTGGGTTTGGCGTCCGCCAATGGATGAGGAGAGAGAATGTATTAGGATCCCGTTTCGAAAATCTTATTTCTCAAAAATAAGTTATTTATTTTATAAAAAGTCAGGAATTATATATTTTTTTTGAAATAAATAACTTATTTTGTAAGATAATGAATATTAAACTTCTTATACACATTTTTATCTAAAATAATTATGTAAATATGAAATTTTTTCGGTATTAAGTAACTTATAAGTGT
The DNA here is from genome assembly GCA_036435485.1 of Saposhnikovia divaricata. NCBI lineage: Eukaryota > Viridiplantae > Streptophyta > Magnoliopsida > Apiales > Apiaceae > Saposhnikovia > Saposhnikovia divaricata. Next base: position 48,774,709 of record CM071596.1, on the reverse strand, counting down.
AAATTAAGATTTGACGCGACCTAGGACTAATTTATTAATGTGCTTTGTAATAAAAGAATGTTGGATAAGTTAATTGTTAATGATAAAAGTAGCAGAAAAGGCAAGAAGAGTGACGAGGGCCGACGACTGTTGGCCTTTTGCAATAAAAATTAAAACCGGCAATTTTTAATATATGATACAAGATACAAAAATGATATAAAAAATAAAATTCAAACTCAATTTTCAATGCATAAAAGATGAAAGTATATGATAAGTTTAATGTCGGATACCAATTTTTACTTTTGATTTAAAATAAGATACGATATGAAATTGAACAAACTAAATATAATAAATAGTTTTTAAGGAACAATTATCTTCCCAACCATTTACTAGCCTTAGAGCAAGTCCAACAATGTACTAAATCAATATTTAGGACATTTAGCCACTTTTTGTGCTTCAACATGTCCTACAGTCCTAGTGGTATTAAAACACTAGGACATCCATCTCATGCCCTACTTTTAAGGCATATGTATACTTGTTCTAAATCATTTTTAATAATAAAAAATTAATTTCTCTCATTTTCTACACTTCTCTCTCCTATCTTTTTTCCCTCTCCTCCAATTCTAATTCAAGTATATTATTATTTTAATTTATAAGACACAAGTATAAGGCATATTATTGAAATTAATACATAAAAATTATGACTTAAATCACTAAAACACTATATTTTATTATATTTGTAGGGCACCAACTAGGACATTATTGAACTTGCTCTTACAAACCTTAAATTTTAAGGTAAAATTAATGAAGACGCCAATGAAACTCTCAATCACTTTAAATACTATATTGAAATTGATCTCTTAATTTTGTCAAGCGTGAGTCTCATTAACAGCATTTTCAACTTTCAATGATATTAGTTAAAATATTAACTAAATTGATATAAAATATTTGTTAAGTAAAATTTGTCGAACCTATAAACTGTTATGTTTTAATAAAGTTGGCTATAATAATTAGCTATGTTTTAAAAAAATATGTTATTGTAATTTCAAATTATTCCAAATAAAATATATTATCTTAAAATGATAACAAATGACTTGTAGTTTCATTATAGATCTATATAGATTGATCAAATATAGCCAATATAAAGAGTCTTTGACTATCATTTTAACTAAGGAAAATATACCATTAGTTTATTCAAAAAAAAAAAAGGAAAATGTACCATTAGAGGAAAACTTTTACACAATTTTCATGGTTCTTATTTTATAATATCGTGAAATAAAGATAAATAAGTAAAATTAATAAGTAACATAGTGTACCGAGCAACCGATCGATCAACCAATCAACTAAATTTTTAATATATCGATTATTATATAATAATATTTAAATGCAATTTGACTAATAAAATTTTATTACAATATTTTGTTTATACAAATTTTGGTTTTTTCATTTCAGCCATTTCATTTTGTAGTTTTGAAAAGGTAAATCTTGCAAAAGTAATTGCAAATATGATGTTTTGTCAATTCAGGTCATATCCACCTAGGAAGATCTAAAAATATGTGGTTCATGTTTAAAGATGGAATGAATAGTGCGAATAACTTCATTAAAATATATGACTAGGTGGTGTGCAGTGCACAAAGCCACATCAAAGTCAATGTCATCGATCATGGCCCTACATGATCAAACACCTTTTGTTTAGCCTCCATTTGGGATCATCTCAGCCGTTGCTTTGTATCAAATCTGCTCATTTTCTCTCCTCGTCTCCTTTTTCCAATTTAGGGCCGGTTCATATTATCCTCACAAAAAGTTTTATTATTATAATCCTTATTTGTTGGGTATTTTTGTCAACAAATTTTATGAGAGTTTTCTGGGCCTTGTATATGGGCCTAAGATGGAGTCTTATGGTACTGCTACTGGGCTGACAAATATTTTTCTCTTTGTCTTTCTTTTGAAGATTTATATTAGAGTTTTTATTTTCAAAAAGTTTCTGATTGTGAAATTTGCGTGAATAAATATTTTTTGATTTTCATTTCAGAAAAAAATTAATTATATCCTACATATAATTAGTGTAAGGGAAATTTTGTGATTTGGTCGTCAAGGATAAAATTTCATTTCATAAATATAATTAATATTTTTCTTTAAAACTAATGAAGTAAAAAATTTGTTAAAATGTACACTATATTGTGACAAATTATTAATAGGGTTTGTAGATATTTTTTTTATTCTTCCAAAAAGTCAAAATTAATTAGTATATAGTGTAATAAAATTATTGGGTAAAAATATATAGAAAATATATAAAATTTGATGATTTTCAAATTAGAAAAATATGATATTTATCCAAAAATATAATAACAACTAAAGTAATAAAGATTAAATTTTAATAAAATGAAATATCATCTACTTAATAAAAGTTGCAACCATAATATTGTATTTTTTTCAAAAAATAAAAATACTAGTATAATTTAATATAAAAAACTCATAAATAATTTTTATAAAACTTTCACGCATTGTGTGGGTATAAAACTAGTAATTTTTACTTACAATAAAATCCCTCTATAATTGATATCATTGTATCGGGAAAATTTTTTTAAACAAATTATCGTATTACAAGAATTAACTAATTATTAGATGGTACCAAAACTTTTTATCATATATAGAGATTAACTGGGATTCTACAATATTAGTTACCTATTACATAAGTATGTCATCGTTTTAGAGATAGCCAGAAAAAACATTGATTTCACCATAAAATTTTATCAATAAATTAATAAAAATTTTAAAAACATAAAATTTGATTCTAATGTAGAATACTAATAAAATAACAAAAAATTTGATTGGAATTTGATTCTACAGTATAATCATTTTGGATAAATTTCATTTTATGGTAGAATTGCTTTGGATTATTTCATAAAATTTTAATGATTTTCTAAAAAGAAAATTTGTGTAATTTCATTTTTAATTAATTAAGCTTTATAATTATATTTCATACAAAACTAAATAAATTTATGTATTTTATGATGATTCTCTCCTGAATCTTATATAAGATGATTTTTTCAAGAATGCCACCCAATTAAATAATATTATTGACTTACTTTTGATACTCCTAAGTTTTGATGATCACAAACAGTAAGCCATTTGGCTTATTAGTAGATATAAAACAGCATGCTAGTTGTGTATGTACTCACTTGGTTTTGCAGGGTATAATAGCTTACTGATTGTATATTCAGTTTGTCACAAACAGCAAGCCATTTGTACAAATAGCAAGCCATTTTCAACTGTTCAGAATTCCTGTAGATAAAGATCAACTAGACATATCTATGTTCTCAGGAAACTTGGTTGATGATATGTAAATGCAAAAGTATAAAGCCATGTATCTGTTCAGCTCACCAAAACCAAAACAACAAGCTGACATGAACTTGCTATGTCATTTCGGTACTGTACTAACTTGGTTTTGCAGGGAAAATTAGCTTACTAATTGGAGAATCAGTTTATCACAAACAGCAAGCCAAATGCATGGACAATCAGCATACCAGTCTCACAAACAGCGTGCCAGCTTCACAAACAGCAAGCTGATTGTGTCTGACAGAATTAAAGAAGGCTTCGGTTTTCAAAGAGTATCAAGTGTAAATGATGTTAGTCACATGTAAGGGCCCTCTGAATGTTATATAACATATCAAACACTCAGCTCTTAAAACACATTGGGAGACAAGATATTCTCTTGTTTAAAATAAAGAAAGTAAGATCCACTTTATCTTATTTTAATCCTCCACTCAAAGACAACACATGGGACACATCATATCAAATATTCTCTCCATGTTTCTTGACTCTATACACGCTCCATCTCTTCTGAATTTGCAGAACATCAAGCTCCTTCATTACCAAAAACACAAAAACACTTCTAACGGTCTCTTGAGAAATTCTATCCGTTGGAGCCTTTCAAATTATGTTTAATTGTTCTTGTTTACCTATTTAAGAGCTGCTCTTTTTCAGTTCTTATAATCCATCATTGAATATCTATCAAGTGCAGAAACAAGAAACCATACACAACTACAAAAGCTTTCATTGCTAAATTCTTCAAACCTCACAAACCCTATATACACGTATATATATATTCAGAGGGTTCATAGGTTGGGTTGTATCTATTCAAATCTTTGTATTGTTCAAGGTGTAATTGATTTGTTGCTGTACAAGGTTGGCTTAAGGTTTAGGGTGGGTCGAACTAGGCTAGAGAAGGATACTTGGGAAGTATTGCTTAGAGAGCTAGTTCAGCACAGGAAACAGCAAGCCATTTGTAAGCAACAAGGGTGTAAGGGAGATATATTGTTGGATCTTGTAATTGGATTATAGTTGATCAATAATATATTCTCTTACCAAGTTTGGTAAGGGACCAGGACGTAGACCATAGGGGATTAGGGGTCGAACCTGGCTAAAAGATTGTGTGTCTCTTTTACTTACTGTTTATATTCATTCTGCATTGCATTTTAGATACAAACAGCGTGCTGTTTGTGAACTGTGTTATTACAAACAGCAAGCTGTTTTCAGTAATTTTCAAAATAGTTCATAAATTCACATTAATAACCACAAACACCTATTCACCCCCCCTCTAGGTGTTGTTTTTCAATTGGTATCAGAGCCTTGGTATACTAACAATTCTGTAACAGGAAAGTATCGATCATGGCAGAACATTATCTTGAAGCAAAAGCCGATTATAGGGCTCCTCTCCTCACTGGATCAGAAAATTACAATTGATGGAAATGTAGAATGGAAACATTCTTATCCAAGAGGCCACTGGTGTTAAGAGTTGTACAGAAAGGAGATTATCAATTCTTGGATGAAAAGAATCAACCAAAAGATGTTGATGATCTTACTATGGATGAAATTATCAAATGCGGTTTTAATGGAGAAGCTAGAAATTCCATAATGAATGCTCTAGATCAAGCTGAGTATGACAAAGTCTCCTCCCTAAAAACAGCAAAAGAAATGTGGGATGCTTTGGAAACCTATCATGAAGGATCAAAAACCTTGAGGAAGGTAAAGCTTAGCAAACTAATGAATGATTTTGGAAACTTCAAGCTCAAGGATAATGAAACTATCAAAGAAGGTCAAGCAAGGTTCCAAGTTACTATAAACTCATTAAAGAGACTTGGAAAAGACATTCCACAAGATGAAATTAACATGAAAGTGTTAAGTGCAGTACCATTTATTTATGAAGCAAAGGTCACGGCTTTGGAATCATCCTCAACAATCGACACTATGGATCACCTAGCCGTGTTTGCAGAGCTAGAACAATTTGAAAGCAAGATAAGCAAAGGTCAGGCTGAAGATGTTCGGGTCCCCATAGCCAAAATGAGGAATTTGGCTCTTCACTCTACAAACAGCAAGCCAGAGTCTGCAAACAGCAAGCTGTTTGAATCTGATGAAGAATCTGACGAAGAAATGGCACTCATCTCACAAAAGATCAAGAGGCTGATTGAAAAGAAAAATAGAATGAAAAAGGAAAGAGGTGAATACTCCAAAAGGAAGGCCAAGGAACAAACTTGTTTCGAATGTGGCAAGCCAGGCCATTTTAAGAAGGACTGTTTTAAGCTAAAGTCCAAACAGCAAGCTGCTTTCAAGGACAAGAGAAAAGCAAAGGCTCTACTGACTTGGAGTGATGATGATTCAGACTCCAGTGATGACGCAAGCGAGGACATGGTGAATTTGGCACTTGTAGGTCTACATGATGAAGAAAGCTCACTAGGATCCATAAAAGAAGATTGTGTGGATAGTGATTATTCGAATTCAGAAGATGATGCAAGTGAGGTAAATTCAATATATTCTGAGTTAAATTCATCTCATAATATGCTAGAAGAACTAACCGTGCAGGTACCAAATCATGTATCCATAATTGAGTTTATGGAACTAAAACATAAGAATAGCAAGCTGGAAAAGAACAACAATCAGTTGAAGAAGATGATTGCTGATTTAATGGATGAAAAGAATCCAGAAACAAATCACAATGATCTTATTACTGATTTAAAGGAGAAATTAGTTCAATTCGAAGGAGTCAACAAAGTGATTCTACAAAGAAATGAGGTTCTTATGAAAGAACTTAGAAGATTGAAGTCAGAGATTGAAGAAAGGAATGAATGCATACAAGCATTCAAGAACACAGAGTCAAACCAAGCCGAATCCTCAAAATCTGTGGAAAAGCGAAAACAGCAAGCTGAACTTATCAATCAGCAAGCTGATTTGATTTCCCTTCTGGAAAAAGAGGTCAAGGACCTCCAGAAAGGAATGGAAACTTTTGTACTTGGAGAAGACACCTTAAAGACAATGATGAAGAAGGCAAAAGTTCCTGTAGTCAGAGAAGGAGTTGGCATGGACATACACAAGAAGCTTGGAGTCCTCAAATATGATGGTAAAAATGGCATACCTTATGATTATGCCATGCCTTGGAAAACATGCAACAAATGTGGTGGAAAAGGCCATCTGGAAATTCATTGTGTGGTTAAAATCAATGGTAAAGGGAAAACAGCTTACCAGAATGGACCAGCCAGGCGACAAACAGCATACCAAACTGCTCCTGACAGAAGACAAACAGCACGCCAACAGTCACCAAAAGTGATCCAAAAATGGATCAAGAAAGCTGAATTAAATGTGTTATATATTCTTGCTACTAACCAGTTTGGACCCAAACCTATATGGGTACCAAAACATTAAGTTTGTGTTTGTTTGTTTTGTAGATATGTCTTGCCGCCAAAATAAAGTCGAAACAATGGATCTTGGATAGCGGTTGCACTAGACATATGTGTGGAGACAAGTCTCAGTTCATAAGTCTCAACATGAAGAAAGGAGGAAGGGTTACAATTGGCAACAATAAAACTCTTCGAATCCTTGGTATTGGTTCGATTGGCAATAGTAATATTTCGATTGATAAAGTTCAATATGTCAAGGGTCTTTCATATAATTTACTTAGTGTCACTCAATTATTTGATGATGGACATTTTGTTCAATTTGGCATAGATAAAACTATTATTACTATTGGTGCTAACAAAATCCCACTAGTTGCTAGAAGGGAAGGAAATATATATGTATTAGATTTCGAAATGCAGGAAACAGCATGCTGTTTGGCTGCAATCGACAATGATCCATATATATGGCATAGGAGGTTGGGACATGCACACATGGACTTGATAAATAAACTTTCAAGTAAGAATCTGGTCAGAGGGCTACCAAAACTGAAATATACTAAGGTCGAAGTATGTTCAGCATGCCAATTGGGTAAACAAATTCGAAGTACTCACAAAGCTAAGAAAATGGTATCTACTTCTAAACCCTTAGAGCTTCTGCACTTAGATTTATTTGGTCCAGAATCTTATAAAAGTATTGGAGGTAAACAATATGGTTTTGTAATTGTAGATGATTATTCTAGATTTACTTGGGTATTGTTCCTTAGTACTAAAGATTGTGCTTTTGATGAATTTGAGAAACTAATTAAACTACTTGAGAACAAGCATGATACAAGACTTGTAGGTATAAGAAGTGATCGAGGAGGTGAATTTGTCAATGACAAATTTATCACATATTGTGAACAAAAGGGAATCTCTCATGAATTTTCTGCTCCAAGGACTCCTCAACAAAATGGAGTGGTGGAAAGAAAGAATAGATCACTTCAAGAAACAGCAAGGACTCTACTGCAAGAAAGCAAGCTACCTAGAAGTTTTTGGGCCGAAGCTGTGAATACAGCATGCTATTTGTTGAATCGAATCATAATCAGGCCATTATTGGACAAAACTCCCTATCAACTGTTGAGAAACAAGAAGCCAAATATCAGTTACTTCAAGATTTTTGGCTCTAAGTGTTTTGTGCTCAAGACAATTGGTAAAGATGGTAAATTCGATGCAAAATCCTACGAAGCTATATTTCTTGGTTATTCTTTAACAAGTAGGGCTTATAGAGTCTATAATTTAAATAAACATATTGTTGAAGAATCTATTGATGTTACCTTTCAAGAACCTAACAATGATCTACCAAGAGTTGAGGAAGAATTTGCAGGTGAAGAAGAAAATGTGCAACCTCAAGTCACTGACAATCAGCAAGCTGGAAGTACAAATCAGCAAGCTGGAAGTGCAAATCAGCAAGCTGGAAGTACAAATCAGCAAGCTGGAAGTGCAAATCAGCAAGCTGGAAGTGAAAATCAGCAAAATGGCAGTTCAAATCAGCAAGATGAAGATGAAAGTGACACTGAAAGTCAGCAAGCCAAAGAGGATGCAGACACCGACATTCAGCAAGCTGAAAGCTCAAAACAGCAAGCTGAAGTGGAAGATTCAATTACAAAAATAGCAAAGATGACTTTGGAAGGTCCTAGAGGATCAAGAGCTACTGCAAAATTGCCTCTATATGATGGAGAAGAACAGTCACCACCATCAAAGATGAGAAAGACAACTCATGAAGAAATAGCTCAACATTCTTTACCAAGGGCAACAAGAACGGTTAAAAATCATCCACCTGAGTTAGTCATTGGTGATATTACTGATGGAATTACTACAAGAAGAGGGAAGGCAAATTATTGTGCTCATGCAGCCTTCCTAGCTCAAGAAGAACCTAAAAATATAGATGATGCATTAAAAGATGAGAATTGGATCATGGCCATGCAAGAAGAATTAAATCAATTTGAAAGATGTAATGTTTGGGAACTTGTCAAGCCACCAAAGGATGCCTCTCTTATAGGAACTAAATGGGTGTTTAAAAACAAAGTTGATGAATTTGGCACAATTACTCGAAATAAAGCAAGACTTGTAGCTCAAGGCTACAACCAACAAGAAGGCATTGATTTTGATCAAACCTATGCTCCTGTTGCTCGTTTGGAATCAATAAGGATGCTTCTGGCGTATGCATGTTTCAAGAAAATCAAGCTATATCAAATGGATGTAAAGAGTGCATTCCTAAATGGTGTGCTAGAAGAGGAAGTCTTTGTTAAACAACCTCCCGGATTCGAAAATGAACAATATCCAAACTATGCTTTCAAGCTAAAGAAGGCTCTTTATGGTTTAAAGCAAGCCCCTAGAGCTTGGTACAAAAGGCTTAGTAAGTATCTAATCCAAAATGGATTCATTCGAGGTAAAATTGATCCCACATTATTTATTATGCAAAATGGTAAAGATATTTTGATTGTACAAATATATGTGGATGATATTATTTTTGGTGCTACTAATGAATCTATGTGTAAGTGGTTTTCCAAGTGTATGCATAGTGAGTTCGAAATGAGCATGATGGGTGAGCTCAATTATTTCTTGGGTCTTCAAATCAAGCAATCTAAAGATGGAATTTTTGTACACCAATCCAAGTATACAAAAAGTCTACTGAAAAGATTCGGTTTTGAAGATGTAAAACCAAAATCAACTCCTATGGTGCAAAACAGCAAGCTGATTGCAGATGAAAATGGTAAGGCTGTTAATATTAAAAGATATCGAGGTATGATTGGAAGCCTACTGTATTTAACTGCTTCTAGACCTGACATAATGTATAGTGTATGTGTTTGTGCAAGGTTTCAATCAAACCCCAAAGAATCTCACTTAAATGCCATTAAAAGAATATTTCGATATTTAAGTGGTACCATTTCTCTTGGTTTGTTTTATCCTATCACAAATACTTTTGATCTTGTTGGGTATAGTGATGCAGATTATGCAGGTTGCCTAATTGATAGAAAAAGTACTAGTGGTGTATGTACATTCCTTGGACAAAGCCTAGTTTCTTGGCAATGCAAGAAACAAACTTCGGTTGCCTTATCCACTGCAGAAGGGGAGTATCTAGCAGCTGGGAGCTGTTGTTCTCAACTTCTATGGATGATTCAAACACTAAGGGACTTTGATATCAAGTGTGAAAAGGTTCCAATAAATTGTGACAACACTAGCACCATTAGCATTTCTAAGAATCCGGTGAATCACTCAAGAACGAAGCATATTGATGTTCGACATCATTTCTTGAGAGACAATGTTGCTAAGGGCAAGATAGAGTTGGTCTTTGTTCCAACTGAATTTCAACTTGCTGATATTTTCACAAAGCCTCTTGCTGAAGAAAGATTTTCAGTCATTCGAATGCAACTTGGTATGTGTTCTATCTAAAACAGCATGATGAATGATTGTTTGCAGGACATGCTAGCGTACCATTTGTTCTATTCACATGTTACAATTGGTATACTGATTGCATTTTATTATGCATATCATTTGTTGATCTTAAGTGTTTTAATTTTTGATGGATTAAGGGGGAGAACTTTAGGAGAATACTTAATGAAAATGTATTATTGGATGTTTCTATTTGATCTTGTTAGATTATTGTTTTATATCTAATTTTGAGATGCAGGGATTTAGGGGGAGTTATTCTAATTCTCCTAAATTAGTTGTAATCATCAAAAAGGGGGAGATTGATACTCCTAAGTTTTGATGATCACAAACAGTAAGCCATTTGGCTTATTAGTAGATATAAAACAGCATGCTAGTTGTGTATGTACTCACTTGGTTTTGCAGGGTATAATAGCTTACTGATTGTATATTCAGTTTGTCACAAACAGCAAGCCATTTGTACAAACAGCAAGCCATTTTCAACTGTTCAGAATTCCTGTAGATAAAGATCAACTAGACATATCTATGTTCTCAGGAAACTTGGTTGATGATATGTAAATGCAAAAGTATAAGGCCATGTATCTGTTCAGCTCACCAAAACCAAAACAGCAAGCTGACATGAACTTGCTATGTCATTTCGGTACTGTACTAACTTGGTTTTGCAGGGAAAATTAGCTTACTAATTGGAGAATCAGTTTATCACAAACAGCAAGCCAAATGCATGGACAATCAGCATACCAGTCTCACAAACAGCGTGCCAGCTTCACAAACAGCAAGCTGATTGTGTCTGACAGAATTAAAGAAGGCTTCGGTTTTCAAAGAGTATCAAGTGTAAATGATGTTAGTCACATGTAAGGGCCCTCTGAATGTTATATAACATATCAAACACTCAGCTCTTAAAACACATTGGGAGACAAGATATTCTCTTGTTTAAAATAAAGAAAGTAAGATCCACTTTATCTTATTTTAATCCTCCACTCAAAGACAACACATGGGACACATCATATCAAATATTCTCTCCATGTTTCTTGACTCTATACACGCTCCATCTCTTCTGAATTTGCAGAACATCAAGCTCCTTCATTACCAAAAACACAAAAACACTTCTAACGGTCTCTTGAGAAATTCTATCCGTTGGAGCCTTTCAAATTATGTTTAATTGTTCTTGTTTACCTATTTAAGAGCTGCTCTTTTTCAGTTCTTATAATCCATCATTGAATATCTATCAAGTGCAGAAACAAGAAACCATACACAACTACAAAAGCTTTCATTGCTAAATTCTTCAAACCTCACAAACCCTATATACACGTATATATATATTCAGAGGGTTCATAGGTTGGGTTGTATCTATTCAAATCTTTGTATTGTTCAAGGTGTAATTGATTTGTTGCTGTACAAGGTTGGCTTAAGGTTTAGGGTGGGTCGAACTAGGCTAGAGAAGGATACTTGGGAAGTATTGCTTAGAGAGCTAGTTCAGCACAGGAAACAGCAAGCCATTTGTAAGCAACAAGGGTGTAAGGGAGATATATTGTTGGATCTTGTAATTGGATTATAGTTGATCAATAATATATTCTCTTACCAAGTTTGGTAAGGGACCAGGACGTAGACCATAGGGGATTAGGGGTCGAACCTGGCTAAAAGATTGTGTGTCTCTTTTACTTACTGTTTATATTCATTCTGCATTGCATTTTAGATACAAACAGCGTGCTGTTTGTGAACTGTGTTATTACAAACAGCAAGCTGTTTTCAGTAATTTTCAAAATAGTTCATAAATTCACATTAATAACCACAAACACCTATTCACCCCCCCTCTAGGTGTTGTTTTTCAACTTTTTTTCTTGAGAACATGATAGTTAACAAAATCTCCTTATATCATCAACAACTCATGAGATCGAAATTATTATTAATATTTAAATTTTATTTCAGAAGATATCACTTCCACATTCGATTTATAAACGAAGCAAATTAAATTTTTATTCAAAATTTAGAAATATTACTTGAATTAAAAAACAATTTATTACACTTATTTTGTAATTAAGGGGAAGATATATATAATTAAATGATTTTTAAATTATATAAAATTTAAAATATATTATTTTCTAAAAATGTTTCTAATCATTTAAAATAAGATAAGATACTTACAACTCATTATTATTCAATTAAATTGTTTAAAATAAAGAAATATAAGATTCTATTAGATTATAATTAGCCGACTTCCCGCTTACATTTCAAATATAAGAATAATGTTTCTGGAAAGATAATTTCAAAAAGTATTTATATTAAAAATTCATAATAAACATTCAAGAAATTAGAGTGTTTGACCAGTTTTCATTGTGGTGTATAAACTTTTGCAATCTATGTGCATGAAATATCCATTCATATTTATGCCTCTTATCATTCCTGGGGATAGAAATCCGATAAAAGATCTTAAAGTTTATTTCCGACCATTAATTGATGAATTAAAAATGTTGTGGGACAGGGTGTAACCCTATTTGACAAATCAAACACATTCGAATTTTGTGATGAGGGTTGCATTACTATGGACAATTAGTGACTTTCCAGCATATGGTCAGGTTAATGGGTGGTCAACTCATGGGAGATGTCATTTCTAGTATGTGTAGGAGATGTTAAAGCATTTTAACTGAAGCATGGGGTAAAGCTAGTTATTATGGCATTTCTCGAGTTTTTTTTTTAAAATCAAATGATCCTTTGAGAAGAAACTACAAGTATGGTTCCTGGGAGACAAAAGCGGTTACCTTATGATATTCGGGTCAAGCAATAAAGATTCAGATCCAACGAGTTAAGTTTTTTCCACATGGAAAGAAAACATGGCGTAAACTAGTGGGTTTTGGGGTAACATATAATTGGACTCATTTAGCCATATTTTGGGAGCTTCATTACTGGGAGAAGCTTAACCTTCGTCACTGTTTGGATGTCATGCATACTGAAAAGAATGTATTTGATATTATTTTTTATACAGTGTTGGATGACAATGATAAATCAAAGGATAATGAAAAATCAAAAAAGGATTGTAAGCATTTAGGCATACGAAAGGAGTTATGGATTCGTGATGATGGTACAAAGGCAGATGCACCATATGTTTGTACAAAGGAAAATGTTCAAAAATTATGTAAATGGGTGGATGAATTGAAACTAGCTCAAATCGATATTGGACAGTTAAATTTAAAAAAGGGCAATTTTGAGGTTTAAAATCCCATGATGATCATATTTTTCTTCAAAAATTGATGCCCATTTTGGCTCGTGACTTGTTGCCTAACATGGTTAGTGATGGAATTATTGAGCTGTGTAATATTTTCAAAAGTTTATGCTCTACAACATTGACGAGAGAAGATCTTGATAAAATGGAGGACATAGTGCATATATTATGTAAATTAGAACTTATTTTTCATCCTAGTTTATTTGATACAATGGAGCATTTGCCTATTCACTTGGCAACAAAGTGCAAGCTTGGTGGTCTAGTCCAGTATCGTTGGATGTATCCTTTTGAAAGGTACTTGGGTAAGTTAAAGTTAATGGTAAAAAATAAAGCAAGGGTAGAGGGTTCAATGGCAGAACGCTATGTCAACGAGGAGCTGACTAACTTTTGTTCATTGTACTTCGAATTAGAAATGGAAACTGCACATAATCGGCTACAATGCAATGAGGTGTGATTTTTGTGCTAGGTTTGATGTATAAAGTGTTTGATCTGTCATTGTTTGTTTGGATTTTTTGGTTGTAAATGTTTTTTTATCTCTAGATTGTGATTTGATATGCATATTGTAGTTTTGTATTATTTAACTTCCTGCATTTGTTGTCCTTGTAACTCTTGTTTGGGGTTTTTAAGAATTCTTGATTTACAGTACTTGAATTCAAATTTTATGATCTGTTTACATATGTGCTCAACTTAGGATTTTTAACATGGGCTCAAAGTCCACATTTGACTACAAATGTGAGGCCTCGAAGTCCATAAAAAAACTAAAGAAGCATAAATTTTCGAATATGTTTGATATCTTCACAGAATAGTAAATAGGTCATCATTTAATTTATAAATTTATTGGTCTTCCATCAAACCTAATTTTGATATATGTTATTACTTGGTGAAATTATGTACTCAAAGATGTTCATGTTATGAAAATGGGATGAATTTTATGTCTTAAGAAAGTTGACCTGTAGCGGTTTTAAATAGATCTCGATTATAGGTTACTTAGTTTTTGTACCAACAGTGATGTAGAATTAAATCTGATACAGAATGTAAGTTTTATGTATAATGTAAGTTTATGATCCACATTTTAAATTTTCAGAGAAGTGCAGAACTACCAAACTCAGTTTAGAAGTCTGGTGCATGATAGTAATTCCCCTTAAGCACTCGACAATCAGACGTAGAGACCAAAACTCAACACGGGCAGTCTATTACCAGAGCACATTACCTTATACGATAATTAAAGAAAGTACTCAAACTTAATTAATCAAATATAGCAACTACCTAATGATCAAAATGTCAATGAAACAATCTATTAGATTATTTAATTAACAAGATTAAACAATGAACTAACAACAATGTAGCAGGCATGCAAGACAATTTTCAAAGCAATATACCTAATAATCAAAACATGAAAATTATAATCTAATACGATAATAGAATAGTAAATTAGACAGTAGGCAGGTAACAAAATTGCTACAAAACAGAGTAGAAAGTTTAAGTGAATTTATAGCAACTATCTAATGATCACTGAAACAATGAAACAAAGCAAAACACAGAGATCATAATTTAACAAGTCTACTGTAGAAGAAGACCGTACACAACAAATAGTAACCTATACTAGCAGCAATTTATCAACAGTAACATGATATATGCTCTGTTTCCGTGCAGCCTATAGCCAGTAACAACTAACAAGCACACATCCACACCAAATTACAAATCAAATAAAATATTCCAACAACCAATTTTACAACCCGTGATGTGTAATATTATGGTCATTTTGTAACTGTTTCTAGTACCTATAATTGTACTTATGATTTTTATAATCTTAAAAATAGACATACTATGACTACGAGGAAGGGATGACAGTGGAGAAGGCGCATGCTAAGGTGAAGGCTCACATGAGTAGCAATATGAGACAATTACTTTTTATGAGCGCAAAAAAGCTAATGAGAGGATTGCAGCTAGTCGACGGGGAACCACACCACGGGATGTAAGACCCCATACGTGGATCCTCATATATGGGATTCATTGTGTGATTGGTGGGAATCTTCTAAATTCAAGTCTATGTTGAACTAAAATAAAATAAATCGGGGGACATATGATGTTTTTCACACCACCGGTGCAAAGTCCTATGTTATTTTTTGACAAGTAAGTTTTCTTAATATTTATTTGTGACATTAATGTTGTTTAGTTACTTCAACTTATACCTGATAGATAAGATTAATTAATGTCCATTTCTTTAAAGTTTGTTATTATCCCAAGAAGTACTGTGTACAGTTTGGTTTACTTTCAGTTTACTTGAAGTTCTTTAATAAATTCTTTTTTGTTACAACAGGAGCTTGAGAAAGAAAAGGACAGATCAGTTACACAAGTTGAATTTTTTGAAGCTACGCACAAAAGTGATTTCTGGACACCGACTGCACATCGTATGAAGATATAATTTAATACATATGAATTAAATATTATATACACAAATCATTGAACCTGGTGTGTTGTTTAATTTGTAGGATGTGCTTGCGAAGTTGTAGGATGGGCATAGAGATAGTCAGATGCAAAGTGACAATAACGAGAGCGAGGCAAGCACCTCCTCTCCTCCAAATATTCTTCCATTGTCACTAAGAAAACGAAGACGTTTAGAGGCGGATATTGCCTCCCAAGTCTCGAAAGAGCTAGGCACGACAGCACATTTGAAAAACAGAATTTTATGGAATGTTGTGAAAAGCTTATAGACATATATGGTACTGATGTGCCATCAACTAGCAGGATTATGGCTAGGAAAATTTCTTCAAATCGGGAATATATCACAACGCCAAGATAAATTAGATAAAATTAGTAATTACCCACATTGACGAAGTTTGTCCTAAAGTCTCTAAGAAATAAACCCAATTTCATAGAACTGCGTGGACTTGAACCAATATAAATTGGTACGCAGACATTTTAGCAAAAGAGATCTGATACACGAGACAAATCGAGGCACCTACCAAATTCAGCCCCTCTCTTTTTAATAAACCCCTAATCAGTAAAAATAGGCATATTCATACGTAAATCGCTCTATTATTCCCACATACCTCTAATTCGTGGTATTATGAATTTTTTCCAACAACAAGTGTATTTTATAATTTTTTTTGTTGGATGAACATAAAACAAGTATTAGTGAGATATGATGGTTTCACTACAAGATCTGCACATCCGTCATTTTTATACCCCTTTCCGTTGAATTTAAGTATATATGACGGACAATTTTCCATCAAATTAGAAGGCGTCACATTTAATACTTCCGTCATATATAAAAGTTAAATGCAACGGATCTTAACCGTCAAATATATGTATTTATAAATGTGACGCTCATTTTCGTTGAATTTACATTGCCCAAAATTTTCACTTAAAATTTTGAAAATTTTGAATTCCCTCCCAAGTATTAAATGTGACAAACTATTCCGTCACATTTATACTCCCGCCAATTTTTTCACAAAAATTTAGAATTTTTTTCCCGCAATCTAAAATTTTGGTTTTGTCATTAAACATTAAATTTGATGAACATCCGTCATTTCTAATAAATACTAAATTTGATGGACATTTGTCATTTTAAAAAATAGTTAAATATGACGAATGTGCGTCATATTAATACTTCATTCATATGAAATATTTTCGTCAAATTAATATAACCATATTTGTATATGAATATTATCATTTGTATGCTAATTATATTTACCACCTGTATAGGAATAAAATTGACAATAAACTAAAATTTGTATGTATAAACACAACTAACCAAATAAATAATTCATTACCAAAATAAAGTTTTAGTCAAATAATCTGATTCTGCAATACATCTACTAAACATTATCGGGAACATAATTTAATTCTAAATATATCCTACTTAGAATTCATCCATTCTTACAAAATGCATAAAAGAACCTAATGTACCTAAAACAACCCATGTTAAAACATCAATTTAAGCAAACATTTCATCATCTTAAAGGTGAGGGATCTTATTATGATCAGAGCCTTCACAATCATGATCGGAAGGTATATCATCCTGCAAAATACAAAACAAAAATTATAATGGATCTCTTCTAAATTTAAAGTAACTTCATATACTTTGTAGTGTAATAAGATATACCAAATAAATCACTAATTCAGATATTCTAATTAGTATAATTATGTACTACTAAATTTGTACACTAAAGTTAATGATCCTAGAACCACCTCCAGCTGATTATCCTATATGTTAAAATGATATAAGAACAAGTCATTGTTCAAACATTTACCTGGTTAAGAAAAAAAATGGACATTTTTAAATTTATAATTTGTATCATGGTTTGCCTGCATTTTAGAATCCTTTTTTTTTACTTGTTGCCCTCTCTTTACGTTCTTCACAAGACTTTATAATTTGTGTGTTCTTAGAGCAACAAAACCTTGTCATAGCTTCAACTTTTTTTATCACGAGTAAAATTTTAAAAGCTAAGAAATTCATCATATGATTGTAGTTGATGTCTTGATGGTATTTAACTAATTATACTACCACAATACAAACTGGAAAATCATCTTCATCTAGCTATTAAACAACCAAATACTACATTTTATATGTTAGCATAAATGATGTTCTTATTCTAACGTCATACTTTGGTACATAATATGTACCAATCTTTTCTTGAACTTGATTTTAAAAAATCTTTAAGTAGAAATAATCTCTACTGTATATGAGTATGACTATCTGCATACATAATCTCATGAAAACTCAGTTAATCAGCTAAATCTACTATTTTTAAAACTTAGTTAATCAGCTAAATCTACTATTTTTTGACTCTATATGTGACAAACAATAATTATTATATGAATTGATAATTAATAAATATAAAAAATTTGGGAGATAATAGACCATGCCAAAAATATGACATAAAAACACTCAAACATTATAAAAACATTATAAGTAGATATTATAGGTAAGACGCCACATTTTAGAGTAAGAGCTAAAGGAGATGCAGAGAAATGAATTTAAAAAGTTATCAAACTGCCACTCATCTACTCAATTTTTTGTTTTTCTAACCTGCCCTTTGGGCGGTTATATAGTTTTCTTATGTTTAATGATTACGATATTATATATGATGGATTAGGTTCAAATTAAAATTTTATATAAAATTAGAATTTAAGACTAATTTATATTGTAAATTTTGTATAATCAACGATTGAGATTTATTCGTTCTGCGATGATATACGATATTGTAATTTTACTGCAGTACACATATATAATTATGGAGAGTATAATGTACTTATAAAGTACAAAATAATTTGTTTTCTAAAATACATAATTTTCTTAAAAATAAATTATTTTTCACATAACTCAATTTGTAATTCATCATTATAATATATTTTAAAAGAATAATCATGACAAGAAATAATTGATAATAATTAAAATAATATAAAAATGTACAACATAAGATATTAAACAATTATAATTTTAAATGGTTATATGTGAAACTTGACCCAGATCATTTTTATAATACAAAAAGATAGTTACGTAGAAATTTTTTTAACATGATGCTCTTTTATTTCATTCTAAAGTAACAATAATACTAAATATATATTAAAAAAATTGAAAAGAAAATCTTAAGTATGTTTTATTTTGGCATTACTCCTCACAAAATATTGTTATAAGATGATAAAAAATTAAAATTTAGTTAATCGCAATTACATGTGACAATTATACATGAACTATTATGAGTAAGAGAAAAATGATCTTAATCTCCGATAACTTCATGGTAACTTCATGGAAGTTATAACCTTAACTCATTCAAATTTAATGACATTTTTGTAAAATCTAAATTTATAAATTTATCCTCATATGTTTATATAGAAACTTGTTGTAAATTCAGGTAGTACCAGAAGTCAACCTTAGGATCATGAATTTTTTTAGATAAAATAATAATAAGTAACAATGCATTGAATAAATAAATTGCTAGGAGCATAATTTTTAAATGTTAAGACTTTCTAGTTTCAATTGTTTAAATAAACTATTAAGAATTATTAATTTTTATAATCGTTTGGTTAAAGGAAAATAAGATTTTTTATCAGAACAACTTTTTTAAATACTAAGAATTAAGGGGTATTCACAAAAATATCCAACTTTTTGAAAATATTTTCAAAAATATTAATAAAATTGCAGATGAGGTTGCAAACCATGTTACAAATGTTGCATTTGGGATTGCAAATATGCAAAGATTGCAACCGTATTTTTAAAAAAGTTTATGCAACATGGATATTTTTGAAAAAAGGCCAATTAAAGGTTTTGTAATTTAACATGAAAATGTTAGATCACTCTGTGCTCATAAACTTAAAATACCAAAAGTCATATTTATGTTTTGTTTAGATCATTTTGTGCATAATTTCCTTCAAATATATCTATACTATTATATTAAAGCCGAAACATTGAAAATTTTGGTTTTCGGTTTGGTTATCATAAGTTTTGGTTTTCGGTTTGATTATCCTAATTATTAAAATAAATAATTAAATTACAAAAATAACTCAAAAAGCTAATTACTAACGTTAACGTAATTATATTCTTATTAAAATTCATTCATCCACTTCTACTTGGACTCTTTTTTCTGCTCCAACAACTCAATTATTCATTTTTCTTAAAGATTTTACTTCTAATTAAGACACTTTACCATTTAATTTAAAACTAATATTACAATAATTAATATATATCCAAAATATTACAAAAACAACTCAAAAAACTAATTACTAATGTTAACGTAATTATATTCTTATTAAAATTCCTTCATCCACTTCTACTTGGACTCTTTTTTCTGCTCCAACAACTCAATTATTCATTTTTTCTAAAGATTTTACTTCTAATTAAAACACTTTACCATTTAATTTAAAACTAATATTACAATAATTAATATATATCTAAAATATCACACCATATCTTTCCATAATTATTTTTAGTAGTAATTTTTGTAATTAAAACATGGAGTACTTTTTAATTTAAAATTAATCTTGCGATCAGTAATATACACCCAAAAATATCTCACCATATATACAAATCATTATTTTTTTTAATAAATAACAATCGTTAGATCTAATAATAAGATATATTATATGATTAAATTAATTTACTAAAAATTCAAAGTTCGAACCCGTCAACGACATTTTTAATTTAGAATTTTACAAAATAAAATTTAAACCATGCATTTCATTATATAAATTTATATTAAATTAAAATTAAAAAATTATTAAAAATAAGGATTATATAAAAACATAATTATAATGTTAAATAAATTTTATAACCTATCAAAATACACCCGCTTCGCACGGGTTATAAGCTAGTACCTATATAATAACAAAATTAATAGAATGCACGATAGAATGGCCCAATGGAATAAAACTTGAGGGAGGAATACATATCAGGAGGCCAAAGGGTTAATTATCATATAGGTCACTTATTACACGCCAATATATCAAGCGGATCACTGGGGTTTTTTTGGTCTCATTTAAACCACTCAATACAAAAAATGTTACATTCCGTTAACTTTCGAAAAATAAAAGTAATCTTTTGTTGAATATATACATTTTTCTGGAATTCTACCGCAACCAAATGAACAATCGTTAAATTCTAGTATTTTAGATAATATATTTAAAATTTTAAAAGTTCATTTACTATTTATTTTTAATTAAAATAAGGAAAATAACTATAAAATTAAAAATAAATAATAAATGATTTTTTAAAAATCTAAATATATTATCTAAAATACTAGAATTTAACAATTATTCATTTGGTTACGGTAGCATTCAAGAAAAATGTGCAGAATCAACGAAAAATTACTTTTATTTTTTGAAAGTTAACGGAGTGAAACATTTCTTGTATTGAGTGGTTTAAATGAGACCAAAAAAACAACGGTGATCCGCTTGATACATTAACGTGTAATAAGTGATCTATATGATAATTAACCCGGAGGCCAAATTAGTTGAATAGATCGAAGTGAATTAAAATTATAGTACTACCTAAGTAAGCAAAATATATTTTTAAAAAAAAATGCATGAGTAACATTATGAGTAACATTATTAGAGCAAGTCCAACAGTATAGTATATAATGTCCTAAGTTTAAATATAAGAAATATGGTGCAAAATGACATTCTAATAGGGTCCTAGTAATTCCTTAAATCACTAGAACATCCATAACCAAATCAAACCAAACATACCCAGTATATCCCGCTCAGAGCAGGGTCTGGAGAGGGTACGTTGTAGGCAGACCATGCCCCCACTTTTTAGGGTAGGGAGGCTATTTCCGTATAGACCCTCAACTATGTGCACGATAGATACGGTGAATGATATATACAAAGGAAACTAAAATATATGCGACAAAGTTCAAAGCAATACCTGAGCCCATGGCTTTCTCCACACGGGCCTTACCTACCACGCACCTAGATACCACCAAGCGAAGCTCCTTGCACCTGCACAACCGGGAAACATATGATAACAAAAACGAAAAATGAAAATGGAAAAAGATAACGAAAATAACCGAACTCCTAGGATAAGGCTAGCCGAGACAACCCAACTCTAAGGTTCTCCACTATAGGGCCGTCCCCTAGAAGAGAGTCCACCACTCTGATCTGCCGCCTCCACGAACACCTGTCAACGGTCATGGTCTCACTTAGGTTCAAAGACTTAAAATCCAACCTAAGCTGCTCTTCCCATGACCTCCTCGGTCTGCCTCTCCTCCTCACCCCAATAACCGAAAGACTCTCGACCCTTCTCACTGGGGCTTCCGGCCGCCTCCTACGGACGTGGCCGAACCATCTCGACCTCCCTTCCCTAACTTTCGCAGAAAAAGGTGCCACTTCGAGCTCGGTCCTAAACACCATATTAGGGATTCTATCTGGCATCGTGCGGCCACACGACCACCGCAACATCCTCATTTCAGCCGCTTCCAACTTGCTTTCGAGGGCCTTCTTCGCTGCCCAGCACTCAGAACCATATAACAACGCAGGCAGGATTTCCGCTCTATAGAATCTCCCTTTCAACTTTAAAGGAACCTTCTTGTCGCACATCACCCCTGACGCTGCCCTCCACCTTAGCCATCCAGCCTTGATACGATGGTTGACATCGTCTTCTACCTCACTTTCCTTCTGGATGATCGAACCCAGATACTTGAACTTATCCGTACGCGGGACGATCTGATCTTCGATCTTAACCTCCACCCCTTCCTCGATGGCCTCGCCACTGAAGTTGCACCAGAGATACTCGGTTTTAGTTCTACTCACCCGAGCCTTGTGACTCCAAAGTAGATCTCCATAGTTCCAACTTCTCGTTGACCTCCCCCCTTGACTCCGCCACTAGCACGATATTGTCAGCGAAGAGCATGCACCACAGGACGGCGTCTTGGATCCCTCGTGACATGACATCAAGGATAAGTGCGAAAAGAAGAGGACTTAGGGCCGATCCCTGATGAAGCCCAATCTCAACAGGGAAGAAACGGGAGTCACCCACTGGGGTCCGGACGCATGAACTAGCTTGGGAGTACATGTCTTGAATCACTCTAACGTACGAAGACGATACACTCCGCTCTACGAAGGTCTTCCAAATCGCTTCACGGGGGATGCTATCATATGCCTTCTCGAGATCAATGAATACCATATGGAGGTCTTTGCGGCGCTCCCTGAACTTCTCCATAAGGCGTCTGACGAGATGAATGGCCTCGGTCGTCAATCTCCCCGGCATAAAACCAAATTGATTCTCTGAGATTTTAACTTCTCTTCTAATCCGGCATTCAACCACTCCATCCCAGAGTTTCATAGTATGACTGAGTAATTTAATATCCCGATAGTTACTACAACCCTGAGCATCGCCTTTGTTCTTGAAAAAAGGAACTACAACACTACGCCTCCATTCCGCTGGCATCTTAGCACCCAAGAGGAGATCATTGAACAGATTTACTAGCCATTGAACGCCAACTTCGCCAAGACAAATCCACACCTCGATTGGGATCTGATCCGGACCAACCGCCTTCCCTTTCGCCATCTTACGAATGGCCCCCTTGACCTCGTCCTCGCTGATACGCTCATAGGGAGACGAAGGGGGGATCTCTAGTTCCCCACCGGCCCAACTCCTCTTATTCTCATTGAAAAGGTTATGGAAATACGAACTCCACCTCTCCTTAATAGCGTCTTCATTTAGTAACACTCGGTCTGAATCATCCTTTACAAACTTAACAGAACCCAGGTCGCGCCGCCCTCTTTCCCTAGCTTTAGCTAGTTTAAAGATATCATTCGTTCCTTCCTTGGTATCCAGGCGCTTGTACAACCCCTCATAGGCTTCCCCTTTGGCTTTCGCCACGGCCTTCTTTGCCTCCCGTTTCGCCACCTTGTACGCTTCCATCTTCCGACTCCTCTCCGCCCCTACATTCATCGACAAAAGCTCTTTAAAGAGCGCAAGTTTAGCCTTAACTTTCGTTTGGACCTCCACGTTCCACCACCATGACTCCTTATGGCCCCTGAACCTACCCGAGGAAATCCCCACCACTTTCTCGCCCACACACCGAATGTCCTTTGTCATGCTGGTCCACCTACAGTTAGCATCTCCACCACGTGCAAAACTACCTTCGATGACCAGAGACTCCCTGAATTCGACCGCCTTCTCGCCCTTCAGATCTTTCCACAGGATTCTCGGTCTGAACTCTCTCGACCTGCGGACAACTCGAGCCCCCATGGTCAGATCCATGGCCAACAGCCGGTGCTGGGATGCACACGCCTCACTCCGGAACACCTTGCAATCCATGCACGTCCTGACATCCCGACTGCGCATAAGTAAGTAGTCAATCTGAGTGATGTTTCCCCCACTACTAAAGGTGATGAGGTGCTCATCCCTCTTCTGAAAAACAGAATTCACGATTACCAACTCCTGGGCAGTAGCAAACTCCAACAAGGCGGACCCACCGACATTCCTGGTCCCGAAGCCAAAACCGCCATGAGCGCTGGTGTAGCCATCTGCCCTCTCACCAATGTGACCATTGAAATCGCCACCCAGCACTAAAATATGGTCGTCAGGAATACTGCCAACCAACTCATCTAAACAGACCCAGAACGCCTCCTTCTCAGAATCGCTCAAACCGACTTGAGGTGCATATGTACACACCACGTTCACCACCTTCTCCCCAACCACAACCCTGACGGACATGATCCTGTCGTTGCACCTCTTCACTTCCACAACGTTGTCTTTTAGATCCTCCGACAAAAGAATACCCACTCCGTTCTTCGAGTTGGCAAGACTTGAGTACCACAATTTATACTCGTTCGCTTATCTGGATTTGGCCCCCTTCCACCTAGTCTCTTGGATACATGCCACATCCACTCTCCGCTTCTTCAGCACGTCCACTAGCTCAAAAAATTTACCCGACAAGGTACCTAAATTCAAACTGCCAACACGCAAACTACGTGACATCGTCAAAACCGTACCAAAATAAAAAAAGGAAAAAGAAAACAAAAACAGAGATAAAAAGAAAAGAAACAGAGAACAAAAAGGAAAAAGAAAAGGGAACAAACAAAATAAAACAGACAAAGCCAGAACAGAACAATAACAAAACAAAAACAAACGAATACAAAAGAGAATAGGACACCAAAAAAGATACAAAAAAACAAAAAGAAGGCAATATAATACAGGCCATAATAAAAGGAAAAAAAACAAAGAAACCCAAAGGAAACAGGCGGATGAGTTTGGGTGAAAAAAAAAGGGGTGGTAAGATTATTAGTGGTGAAATACGGTGGTTGGGGTGAAGGTTGGGAGGCGGGGTGGAGTGGCGTAGAAACGGGAAGGGGTTAAAAGATGGTGGAGTGGTGGAGTGATGGGAAGATGGTAGAGGTGGAGAGGTGGAGAGGTGAGGACGGAAAGATGGTGGCAAGAAGATGGTGGATTAGAACAAACCGAAAAAAACCAATCGGTAATACTAACAAATACAAGAAATAAAAACAGTAAGCAAAGATAAGGATTTGGGTGAGAATATGATTAGCTTTCCGGCGAAGCGCCGGCCAAAGATGCCCGATCTGACAAAGAATGCCGGTAACGGCTAGTTTATTTTTGCGAGAGAGAGTCCCTGGTAATTGATAGATTATGCGATACTCCAAATCACTAGAACATCCATCATATACCTTATCTTTAAAAAAATCACTAGTCATCCCTTATATCATTTTTATCAATATTAAATTCATTTCACTTTCTTCTTTTAACTTCTTTTCTCTCTCTTAATTACACCTTTTGTTCTTCTCTTTCTAAATTTATTATTATTGTAATAATAAGATCAAGTCCAAGAGATGCCCTAAATGATGTCTTAAGTTAAAATTTAGGGCAACTGAAAAAAAAAAATGCTCCAACAATGTCCTAGTGATATCTTAAATCACTAGGACACTCTATTCAATCCTTATTTTTAAGTTGTCCCTAAGGTTGTCCTAACACATATTTTATAATAAATTATTACAAACACACTCTTTCTCTCTCTATTATATATTGTATTTTAATGATGAAAGGTGATTTTAATAGTAAAATATTAAATGTAAGGCATATTGTTGGAGATGAAATTAGCTACTCATGTCCTAAGTTATTAGGACCTAATTTTTTATATTATATTTAAAGAATGAGTTAGGACATTGTTGAACTTGCTCTAAGGAATAAGTATAAGGATTATTGTTATTTTAAATACAAAAACATGTCATAAATCACTAAAATTTATTATTTTATAATATTAATAAGGAATACACTAGAATACTGTTGCAGTTGCTCTTAGAGCAACTCCAAGAGTCTCCTTACATGTTTATTATAAATATTATTAAATATTAGTATTTTAGTGACTTAAGACATTATAAGGGATATCAACTTCAACAACACTCCTTAAATACCCTCCTTATTAATATTATAATATTAAAATATAAGAAATGAAAGAGAAATAATTTGAAATGAAGACTATAGTTGGAGGGAAGTGAATATTTTATTCACAAAAATAAGATAAGGAAGATCTCATCACTCCTTACAGATAAAGGAGAAAGTGATGTCCTTAAAATTTTAAGGAACAGATGGGGAGTCTCTTGGAACACTTTTTTCATCCAAATTCCTTATTTTTAACCATAAAAAGGCATATAAATAGTTTGTTGGAGTTGCTCTTGGGCATTAGCACACACTCTTGTCAAAAAAAATAAAAAATAAAAAATTATTAGCGCATACAGTACTTACACCCATAGCAGAAGAAGTAGAGGAAACAAAATTACAAAAGGTAAGCCTTCCCACCCATTTACCTCTTCTAGGGTTCACTCCGCTTTATTCTCGCTCGCTCAGGTATCATTTTTTCATAATTTCAATTGTACCGTATTTTTCTATATTTTATACTTTAATCTCTGTCAAATATAGTCGAGATCAACTATGCTTCTAGTCAACTGCTGTAGCTTTTCTATTTTTAGATTTTATTAGTTTGTTGTTAATTACAGATATTAATTAATACTTTCCTTTAAATCTTGATTTTGTTAATCACATAGTGATTTAATGTATTAGATTCTTAATTAGTAATTGGTGTGTTTTTATTTGTATGCTTGTGTTCAAAATGTGTATTGAATCTTGTGAATTAGTTTGGTAGTGTGGAAATGACAACACGAGAGAGATGCACAATAGAATGCCCCAATGGAATTAAACTTGATGGTTCTGTTTTCAAACCGGACAAGATGAATGATACTATAGGAGTTGTTCTTGTCCATCCTTACTCTGTTTTGGGTGGCTGTCAAGCTCTCATGAGGGGTATTGCTCGTAATTTATCTGATCAGGGTTTTCCGTCACTCATTTTCGACATGAGAGGTGTCGGAAAATCCACCGGAAGGCCTTCTCTTACTGGATTCTCAGAAGTCAACGATGTCGTTTCTGCCTGCAAATGGCTCTCCACTACTCTCTCTCTTCCACGTATACTCCTTGTGGGATCCTCTGCTGGTAATTCCACTCCTCTCTCACTTTTTACATACTCTTTTGTGTCATGATAGTAATTTGTGTTTGCTGCTTAAATTTGTTTTATGTGGAGTTACGAATTATCAAGATTGGTTACTGCAATCACTGCAATGTAGTTTCCTTTTAATACTACTATGTAGTGGATCAAAAATTTATCGTGTTGTATCCTTTTTGGGTGAATGTGTAGGAAATGTAGTCGGTCGTTCTTTCATGTTCAAAACTTTGCAGGTCACAGGTGGCAAGGCACGATTTTTATTTTGCAATACCCTTCCTAAACAAGTCCAAATAGTAGATTGTGTAACAATATGTAAATTATAACTCGGTGTAGCATGTTTAGTTGTTTACGGGATCCATATATACACAACATATGGAAGAAATGAACAAATAATACTACATTAGATCCTGTAAGTGGCGAACCAAGACTGAGACCGGAGAAATTCATACATGGATGAGAAGATCATAAACAAGTCGAGATTTCTGCGGCTTCTGTGTGGCTGAACATAATTCATACCTCATGCCTTTCTTCTTCATAAAATCCACTCAATTGAATTGAAAGACAATTTAAGAATGTACTGGAAGCCTAGATAACTCTACTATGTAGACTTTTTAAGTATGTGCTTTGATTGCATATATGGAATTTAGTCCTTTACCGTAGTTTCCAGTGGGAATTAGGCATCCAAAATGTTTCCACTTCATGTTACATCGTTTGTGACTACTAACTTTATACCCGTGCCAATGCATGGGATTCTTTATAGATATTATTTATTTAAATTTATTTATTTTTTGATAGAAATTTATATGTATGTTAAACATTCAATTTTGTTAACTTTTAGTAACAACTAATATTGATATTTTGTATTTTACAGTTATACATGTTTATACTTTTACTATATATAATATTTATTAAAATTTTAATTACATTAATTATTTACCGGTATTGGTATTTTAATATATATGAATATGTATCTAATGAAATGAGTGTTATTTATTTCGAGTTGTATATAATTTTTTCATTATAATATTAATTTTTCATATATTTTCTAAAAATATTTTCTAATTTTAATCTATATAAAATTTATTTATTTCTTAGTTACATGTGTCCCGAGTGACAACCACGCCATATCATACCATTTAAGTGCCTTACACCAATTATATATAGGTCTATAATGTATTAAGTTAAACCAACTGTTTAGAATATCATCAATCCATGTCATTGATGCAACATTCATTTGAGATCCAAACTGTTTGTTTAAATAGCTGTCTCTCTCACCCTGCACAATTTGCATCTTGAGATCCTGTTCTCAATGTTGAAGATATAACTTATTGCTCAGCACTTATGTTGAAACAGGTGCTCCGATTGCTGGATCCGCAGTTGATCAGGTAGAGGAAGTTGTTGGTTATGTTAGTTTGGGTTATCCCTTTGGCCTGACTGCTTCTATTCTCTTCGGTAGACATCACAAGGCCATATTACAATCTCCGAAACCAAAGCTATTTGTCATGGGAACTAAGGATGGATTTACTAGCGTGAAACAGTTGGAGAATAAATTGAAATCTGCAGCTGGTCGTGTAGAAACCCATCTGATTGAAGGGGCAAGTCACTTTCAAATGGAAGGTACTGCATATGATGCCGAGATGGCAAACCTTATTACAACATTCATTTCATCTTTGTGAGAGTGCTATTACATTGGCAAACCATATCGGAACATCATGAGCCTGCTTGTTGAACTTCCACAGGAAGATGCATGATTTGCATTAGGTGATGAATTTCATTTGTAATCTAAATCTCCCCTTGGCTCCCATCCGTGTGCTTAGTATGTATGCTGCAAATATTAGAAAAGAATACAGTACAATATCTCCATTTCATTAAATTCCCTTTTAGGTTTGGTAATATCTTGTCCAACCATTATGTAATGCGGCCCGTCAAGTTGTTTCTTTTCTTTTCTTTTTCATTTTTCATTTTTCATAAATGTAATGTTTTACCATCTTTCGTCAATATTTTGTGACAGTGACATTGCTGCTTGGTTTAATGTCTCCATCCATTCTTTGTTATTTCCTTACCTTTAGTAGCTAGGATATGGATTATCAAACTCCTCATTAAGCTTATTAAACTACGCTAAGAAAAAAATTTGATAGAAAATTGTATTATAAAATTCTATGGAGTTGATAAAGAAATAACTTCTTGTATTATAATAGTTTGAAGCTGTTTTTTTAAAGGCAAATCCAGCGACCCAACTGTCAGATTTGGCTGGAAAGTAGAGTCTCTTTGTTTCTTGTAAATGTTGTTGCTAAACTTAATCCTCAGGAATTAAAACGAAGCTCCAAAACTAGATCTCTTGCTCATGCACTGATGCGCAGATATTAAAGTGCACAAATCATTTTGAATTTACTAATTTAGTCGATGTTGTGGGCACAAATGTCATATTGAAAAACAGCAAGCATTTGATCCAAATAGAGCGGCATATCATTTTCAGATATCATGTTGAGTAAACTAAATGATCATCCTTAATAAACAACCACGTCTATATGGTGATTTGGTTTTGTAGCTATCGATAATCCTCAATATTCTAATAACATTTTGGTAAATACTAAGGAAAAAGAGGAGAAGGATCACTAATTACTTCAAGGACTTGGTTGTGGAAGTTGACAACTAAGAGAATGGCTAAATATTTCACTCCGATTTCCCTGCATTTGTGTCATCAGCTGGCCAAACAATGGTTTCCAGGAGCCGTTCTCTCATCAGTGCCAAGTTTTCATCCGAAATTTCTTTGTAGATTTCCGCATGGTCACATACCTATGTCACAATTCGAAAACACTATTAACATTTCTTACAAGCCTTCAGTGATCAGTTCAAAACATATGAAACCACATTATGATGCACTGGTGCAGCATGAAACTAATGATAATATTAGCATGTACATGAAAACGCAGAAGACAATAAGCTGAATCGATTTCTGCTTGTCATGAAAATTGTGTAAACACATTTTTTTTTGAGAAGTGATCAGCTGAGGAAAATGACCTGCAGGCAGAAAATTGTACTGAAGTAGTATGATGCGCATACCTTTATCCATTTACCATATAGGTGAAGACGTGTTACCATCACTCTCTCAGCAAGATCTTGTTTTTCCTGGAGAGATATCACCACAGTTATTCAAATTTCTGAGACATAATAGTCTACTTATGAAAAGATGAAGATGAAATACATAATTATGAAGAGCCACGAGTCTTTGCATTTAAATTTTCTCTGCAAAGAGCTGTTGGAAGTTGGATTATCCTATAAGTAAAGTCCCCATCTTATGAGTGAGGCTGCGAGGGGGCAGGGTGAATTGTGAGGTCTAGCTTTTGCGGTTGAGATAGAGCTAATAGCACCTAACAAGAGCTTCACTCTTTGTTTTTGAGTATGGTCTTACATTGCTATTGTTTGAGTTTGCAACTCCATATTATATTTTGGTAGTCCTCTTAACTAATTTCTAGTAGCAATAGCATGAACTGAAATCCTCTAGTCATTTTGTGCCACCATCACGAACTAAACACTTTCAAGGGCACATCTAAGGAGTAGAACATATGGACTCGAAGCAAACACTGAGATGAGGAGTCTTTCAAGACCTCATACCTTTCCAAGTACTCGAAGAAACCTCTTTCCATCGCGTGGATCATTTGTAGCAACAAAGCTGCCAAGACAGGTGCAAAGAAAGACAGAGAATTGCTTCACAGATTCCTTTACCCAAAGCACAAAAATGCCAGTACAATTTTCAAATACATACTAAGTTCTTTATCTATATCTTTGTTAAATTGTTTGCTAATTAACAGCATATGAGAAGTATTAAGGCTTACTTGTAAAGCCACCTATACTCGGTGGGATTCATCTCATAAAGTTGGTGAAGAAGAGTCTTAACAGCTTTATATGTAAAGCAGTTCAGTGTTACCTGCAATAGCATTAGTTTTTTTTTTTCAGTGACCTAAAAGTCTAGAAGCAACAGTAAGGTCTTCAAATAATCTAATCAAATCAACTACTATACTACATAGATAAATTATTAATCTACTTCATAAGTAGATCACTGAACTCAAATTTGACACCTATGTTAATAACATGAACATAAAATCTGCTGTGTTGTTGCTGCTCTACAAAATCCATGATTATTCCGATTCCAATTTCCGAATGCAGACAACTTCAAGCTATTGTTACAGTGGTACTCGAACACACTTGCCCGATACTTAAAATTGTGTGACTAAATAAATGTAAAAACTTGGAAATTTGTAACCAACAAGTATTATTTCATTTCACAGAAAATATGCATGTTCAAGGAACTACAAAGAGAAATGTAGGTACCAAATATTCTTACGTTCTTAACATCATTAAAAGTTTCCTCATACTGTCCACCCAACTCATTAGTAACAATATTCAGCTTCTTATATCTCTGTTTTTGTTTCTTTCTTGTACAAACAAATGCTGCTGCTGTACTTGATGAACACAGCATTCTTGCTGATAATCTTGAGTCATACCAGGAAACCAAGAAAGAGTTGCTCCAGTTCACTGTCATTGAATTCTTGTACCATCCATTTGTTGATATAGCTGCAACCATCTTCTCTTTTCTTCTCTTTAGTATGTAATTATTATGCAATCTTGATCACAGTTAAATGCACACTCTGTCAAGGAGAAGTAATTAAGTTTTTCTTAATAAAAAGAAAAGAAGAAAGAAGATAAATTAAAGGTGAAATAATTAAGGTGGAAAATAGATGTGAATCTCTAGATGAATCTTCTGTTTGTTTTGGAGAAAGTATCTACATGGAGTTGTGGTATTTAAAATATTATCTTATATGTCTATTTTCTGAGGTCCATGTTATTTTGATGATATCTTCAACAAGCTCACTGCTCATTCATCAAAAAATGCCTCCACTTTTAGAGGGGATTTTTACACATTGGATATTATATAACAAGTGTCAAGCACGGGAAAATTAATTTAAATTGAACATTAATTTATTATTTTGAATAATCTAAAAAAATTATGTTTTTTATACAACTTAGTAGGTTATAGTAAAGAAACAATTATATTTATAACAGAATTTCAACAATTTTGGAAGATAAGAATTTTGGGGTGAAATCAAATATGTAGACGGAATTATCATTAGAACAGGTCTTTCTTATTAATAAAATTTATTATTAATTTAAGATTATTTTAAGAAAATCAAGAAAATACGATATATATGGCTCTCATAGATTATTTTGTAACTCAATATTTATAATTAAAGAATTATAATTGTTTTAAGATTATAACAATTTTACTATTTTATTAAAGATAACTTGGAATCCTAGAAGAAATAGGAATAAAGGGATGAAAAGAATTGAAATTGTTCTAAGATTACAATAATTTTATTATTTTATTAAAGATTTTATAGAATTTTAGAAGAAATAGGAATAAAGGGATGAAACCAAAAAAAGGTGGAACAAATTTGGTATTATAATACAATATAGAAGATGGTTTCACTTATTATTATGAAAAAAAACTAATATGATAAAGTCTTTGAATTATTTTATAATGTTGAGTTAATTTAATGAAGTGCACCTGTAAATTTATTGTGTGCGGTACCTTGTGTTAATTAAAATAATTGCAAAAAGAGAATTATAGTTATAATAGGTTTTTTATTATTTATTTAAAAAATCAACATAGAATCCTATTAGAAATATGTGTTTAGGGGTGAAATCCAAATATGGTGCGAACCAATAATTGCAAAAAGAGAATTATAGTTATAATAGATTTTTTTTATTTTTTAATTAAAAAAACAACAAAAATTCAAGTAGAAAAAAGAGTTTAGGGGTTAAACAAAAACATGGTGCGAACCAATAATTGCAAAAGGAGAATTATAGAGTTATAATAGGTTTTATGTTTTTAATTAAAAAACAACATACAATTCTAGTAGAAATGGGAATTTAGGGATGAAACCAAATAGAAAATAGTAAATAAAAATTTAGGGATGAAACTGTGCGAACAAAAAAAGTAGTACCATTAAAAAGGGATTTCGTTTTATTAATTATTAATAAAAGGTTATAGATGCCTATATATGTATAAAAAAATTAGCTGAAATATGTAAATTAGATGTTTGGTTCGACGCTTATATATTTATTCATGAAATATATTTCACTTGTCTTATTTGTGCATTGTTTTAAAGAATCAAACCAACATTTTATTCGATTTTTCAAACTACTATCAAATCCTATCTTACTTTTTTTTTTTTTTGCCAGAATCCTATCTTACTAAATGAATTGTAATTAATAAAAAAATCAAACCATATTATTATTTGACTTTTTGGTTTACCCTCTACCCTTGCAACCAACCTCGAAGCACCCTCTTGTTTGATCTTAACACGTATACTCTATGCTTGCGAAACTTCATGCACCGTTTGATCTTAATACATACTGTCTCCATCCTGAATTGTATAAACGTGTTTGACTTTCACCAAAATTAAGAAAATGTAGTAAATTAACTGAAACGTGGATAAAGTGGTGGGATGTATCAATATTTAATAATAGATTTGAGATAATAGAAAAAATTTGCGGATGTAATAGTGTAAAAAATAATATAAAATGAAAAAATAGTAGGTATAATAGTGAAAATTGTGTTCAAAAATAGTAAATATAGTAGATTCATTACGTCTCAAAAAGGAATAAGGGTCATATAAAATGGGACGGAAGGAGTAATTTTTAGCTTTACTTTCTCTATTTTATAATACATGTTCTTGACTTTTCTCCACATTTTAAAATATTTTAATTGTTTTTAAAAACTTAAATATTCTTTCGAAGAAATTTATACCGTCAAAACTATATACATTGTACGTAAAACAAACCAAACAGTGAAGATGTGCATTTACTTTCAACACACCACACAATCCTTTATATCTATTAGAGGCCAACAAGGGTTTTGTGCCTAAAATTTTGAAGTTGGAAGGTATTGAACCCATGACCCTTCCAATACTTGTAACTTTGAGTTCACATGTTCAACCACTAAACCAAATCACTTTTTGGTGCAATTTTTTTAAACTCATTCACTACATGCTCAAATAACTCACCTATTAGCAATATTTATTTTATAATTTATTCAAGATAAAATTACCCACATAATTTTTATTAATTTTAATAATTTGAATTTTGATAATTAAAACTATGTCATTCATATACTCATAAATTTATGCTCACGTTTATTTTTATGATTTATTAGGGATAAAATCATTAAAATAGCACATATAATAGTAAAAAATGGTAGTCGGGGAGGGAAAATATAAATTGACAAATATGATATCGTCGAAGTCAGAATTAAGAAAGGTACTGAGTGGCTGAAAATTGGTCAAAAAAAAAAAGCAAAGTGAGGAGGTAGATGACGGAAAATAAGTAGACGTCTATGTCAAGTAGGTAAACGGGCGGAAGTGAAAATAGATCTATAAAATTTTATTATAATATTTCTCTTTTTTAACAATTATATCTATATATTAGTCAAATGGTCATATTATGTTTATTATTAAATTGTTACATTGATAAATGAAGTGTATAACATATTTTTACTCGGTATCATTATAATATTTTATTTTATGTATGAAAGGTACTGAGGTGACCGAAAATTGGTAAAAAAAAATCGAAGTGAGGAGGTGGGTGACGGAAAATTAGTAGAAGTTATCTCAAGTAGGTAAATGGACGGAAGTGAAAATAGATATATAAAAATTTATTATAATATTTCTATCTTTTAACAATTATGTCTATATTAGTCGAATGGTCAGAATACAAAAAATGATAAATAAGGTGTAAAACATATTTATACTCGATATCAGTATAACATTTTATTTTAAGTATATTTGCACTATATCGGTTAATCCTATTATCATCGGGTAATTTATAGATTGATTAACAAAATAGATTAAAATATTAAAAATAAGAAATAATTTACGTATGGGATTTGGATTTGGTAAAAAAATGTCAATATGGTTTTGATATCTGTTGTCCCTCGCACTTTATTTCTGCAGCATTTTCGTAATATGCTAATGTTATTAACTTCATACAAAATGAGTTTTGCAACTGTATATAAGATAGTAATTTTTACTAATTTTAATAATTTATGCCATTCATATACTCATAAATTTATGCTCACGTTTATTTTTTTGATTTATTAGGGATAAAATCATTAAAATATTTTCACATATAATAGTAAAAAATGGTAGTCGGGGAGGGAAAATATAAATTGACAAATATGATGTCGTCGAAGTCAGAATTAAGAAAGGTACTGAGTGGCTGAAAATTGGTCAAAAAAAAAAATCAAAGTGAGGAGGTAGGTGACGAAAAATAAGTAGACGTCTATGTCAAGTAAGTAAACGGGCGGAAGTGAAAATAGATCTATAAAATTTTATTATAATATTTCTCTTTTTTAAGAATTATATCTATATATTAGTCAAATGGCCAAATTATGTTTATTATTAAATTGTTACATTGATGAATGAAGTGTATAACATATTTTTACTCGGTATCATTATAATATTTTATTTTATGTATGAAAGGTACTGAGGTGGCCGAAAATTGGTAAAAAAAAAAAATCGAAGTGAGGCGGTAGGTGACGGAAAATTAGTAGAAGTTATCTCAAGTAGGTAAACGGGCGGAAGTAAAAATAGATATTTAAAAATTTATTATAATATTTATCTCTTTTAACAATTATGTCTATATTAGTCGAATGGCCAAAATACAAAAAATGATAAATAAGGTGTAAAACATATTTATACTCGATATCAGTATAATATTTTATTTTAAGTATATTTGCACTATATCGGTTAATCCTATTATCATCGGGTAATTTATAGATTGATTAACAAAATAGATTAAAATATTAAAAATAAGAAATAATTTACATATGAGATTTGGATTTGGTAAAAAAATGTCAATATGGTTTGATATCTATTGTCCCTCGCACTTTATTTTTGCAGCATTTTCGTAATATGCTAATGTTATTAACTTCATACAAAATGAGTTTTACAACCATATATAAGATAGTAATATACCAATTTCACTTGAATTTTAAACTCCAATGCGAGATTCAACCCGGTGTGAGACTAATAAACTCGAAAATTGCTGATATATACAATGTCTTATGATCACGGATGTGTTATGTGTATTTTTTTATTTTTCGGCTATCATTTTGCTGTTACCTCAAATTAAAATGATATTCGGGATGCTTCATTATCGTAGTTATGTCTATCTTATTTTCATAGATTGAATTTTATTGTACATATGAACTTTTACAACATAATTCATTCGGTGCATACATTAACACATCTCATTTTAAAAACCCGTTATGAGTTATGACACTTTAATTTTAGTTACTCGTGTATTTTGCTGAATTTGTACATGTCTAAATATGGATTGTCTTGAAATTTGAGATATTATCTTGGGGTTTTGAAAGTTCACTTCTGAGAATAGATATATAGTACAATGTATTTGAAGAAAAGATTTTGTTATGGTCAATTTGTTATTGAAAGGATACATCTGCGATGGTCAAATACCATGATCTTAGAAAAGCACACATCACATATTTATTTTGAACGTGCACAACTATTAGAATAAATTTCTTATTCTCCGAAATTGGTCGGAGAAAAGGATCCAAAATTAGAAATGTGCGCTGAAATCCAAAATTGGAAGTATGCGCTGAGATTTTATTAGTAGAACTATATGACTCTATTACTTTTATTTTTTCGTCACATTACATTATTTCTTACAATATTAAATTAGAAATAATATAATATTTAATTCTTCATCCACCCAAAATAAATAAGCCAGCTGTTTTCTCTTGTATTTCAATACAGCAAGATTATTGTGGTAATACTTGACATTTAGTTAACTCTTACTTATAGCTTTCAGTCGGTCATTCTTCTTACACTGACCAAACATAACTAAAAATATAACTTTCGCGGTTTAGAATCTAATAATATTTTGACACTATAACATCTAAAATAGATCGAAATACGTAAAGTAGACTAATACGAAAAAATTCTATGAATTATTATATGGCCCGTGCTTTGCACGGGCTATCATGCTAGTTACAAATAAAATGACAGAATGAGAGATTTTCCCTGTTTGAGGTTATAGCATAAAATACCTAGGCGGATATGATGAAGTGTTGGTAATTCGTTCGTTTCGTATATTTTCGTGTCGTGTATTTTCTTATTTCGTGTACGTAATGTCAAATCCAAAACCGATCCGTTAAGGATTCGTTTCGTGTTCGTGTACCTTTATTTCGTGTATATTTCGTGTCGTGTTTCGTGTAATTTTTGAATAAAATTAAAAATATTTAAATATTAAATTTTTACTAGTCGAATCTTAAATCAATACGTCATAAAGAATTAAGTATGCTCAAGTATTGTAAAACTAAAATTTGAAACTATTTTGTAATTATCTTATGTAAAAATTATTTATAAAATATTATTTTAAAATATGTATTCATATAATTTTAATAAAATTATTTAAATATTTATTTATATCGTGTATTTTCGTTTCGTTTCGTGTACCAAAGGGTAAACCCAAAACCGACACTAAATTCATCCGTGTAATTTCGTGTTCGTGTACCGCAAAAATCAACCCAAACCCGTAATTTTCGTGTCGTTTTCGTGTCATATTTTCGTGTTGTGTACGAAATTGCCGACTCTATGAAGTGCTCATTACTCATGGTCAATGTTTGGTAATTAACTGTTAGTTGTTAACGGTTAGCATACTGAATTAACTATTTTGATTAACGGATTGAATTAGCTATTTTGACTAGCGAATTAAATTAACTATTTTATATGAAATTGTTAGGTAATTAACTGCTTGAGTTAGCGTTTTGTATATTATCCAAATACATCACAGAAAAAACTCATCCAAGTAGCTTTTCCAAAATTAGTTTTTTGAGTCCGAAAAGCTATTTCAATCCATTAACTCCCAAACACAAAACAACAATTTTAAAGGTTTTATTTGCTCAAACCTCTGATTTGGCTCAAAACTCTAATTTCTTCTCAAACCTCTTACAAACACCCCCACATAAAATTGAGAATGTAGATAATGAGATGGATTTAATCTCTCTGTTGCAATCTGTCAAGATGGAGTACGATCTCTTTAGATGATGCTTTCCTGTGGGAGCCTTCGAGTAAAGATGATGTCTCGTGTAAGGCAATAAAGCTTGGATCAGCTGATGGCACCGGAGATGTTGTTTTCGTTGGCTTCTATGCTAATGCCATTGTAGCTGAAGTGAAGGTTTCGTTGTTAGACAACTCTGCTGCTATGATTGTTTCTGGAGGTCTTGGTACCAGCAACAGCAAACTGGAAGGACTCCCCTAGTTGCCCTGTACAAGTACAGCTCTTTTTGAGGAAACCTCATAACGGAGCAAGAGTAGCACGTCATGGGTCATCGCGTGCTTCCATTGCATATGGCCGTATGTGGAGATGTTCCTTAATGTTCACGGGAATAATCACAGAGCTAGTCATGTTCTGATGCTCAGTAAGAAAGGACATATTCTGTATGTGATACTAACAAGAGTTTCAAAGTAACAGTCGCTTGGAAATCTCCTTACGAAAACAGAACAAAATGATTTAGATCGAATGAGGCCTTCCCCTGAACCACCTAACCATATTCACGGGATTTGACAATGAATTTAATAAATTTGCGTACTAGTGTTGTCTAAATATTATCTAGTTTTAGCATGAAAACTAAACATATACACCCTATGAATCATGATGCATTCACATTCAGTATGCACTTCTGATGTGAAACTTATATTGATTAATGTCCACCCTTCCATCTTTAAGAATATGCACAGTATTAACGTTATTGTGTACGGCATGTTCTCTTATGTAGGCATCCTCAGTTTCTTTCCAAATGAATCTGAGTGCGGATGTGCAAAAATGGTTCTGAAAAAATAGGGGTGTTGCCTTCACAGTAGACTATAAAACAAGAACATTGAAGTGCAATGCGAATTGTTTGCCAATACAGGTTATGTAGCCTCCAATCAACCCCCCTAATCCCTGCAGTTACAAAGTTAGCAATATTTGCGGAATTTGCAGCAGTTATAATAATGCAATTGATCCCAAACCCTTGCATCTTTACTATACATGTAGTAATTCTTATATATTTGATATGTACAGTACAAACAATTCATTATGCATTCTATAAACCTCCCCTCGTAGAAACAGTAATCACATATAAAATTTAAAACTAGAGGTATATATATTACAGAGGCTTTGTCACGCAAGTTGTTCTGCAACTCTCAAGCTTTCGTGATTTTACAGTTTAGCTTGTTCTTGAAGTTATTCCTGTTTAATATACACAAGTCAAGGATCGCATACACATCCAAGAGTAGTTGCAATTAGTGGCACTTGGTTGCAGTCATATCAAATCAAATCAGAGAATAATTCATTTGGTACATAGCTGCATATTACACCTGGTAATGGACACTGACACATCCGGGATGATCCAATAGACTCTTAGTTCACTCTTAATAAATAATATAAATTATTGGCTTTTAATGATTTAGTGGGTACTCATCTCCAACAATTCTTATTATATTGACTCCTTTAATCAATTTTTTTTATAAATTTAAAGTATTCTGGATTCTCCTTAGTTATTAAGTATTTAAGATAAGAGGTAGGCGGGCTCTTTCACCAATTTAAGTTTGTTTAGTTGAAATTAACATATCTAGATGTAGTATTAGTTATAATATCCTGCGTACTGAAGTCTTTCAATCAAACCAACATCCCAGTATCATATCTTTAGTCCAAATTGATCTAATACATACTTCCTTGACTCTAAAAGAAAATAAATATATTTACATAAGTATAGATACAGTAGATTACAACGTGCAAACATTGTAAAAAGATATATAAACCTGGACTCCTTTTGTGGAAGGACAACATATTTTTCTAGTGTATATTCCTCCTGCTCATTGGTATGATGACTGAACTCAGTGTGAGTTCACTTCTGGAATGGCTATGCAAATGAAATTATACCTGTGAAGAAAACCAAAGAAGAATGCTACAGAAGGATGTTGGTGGTAAGATACTTTTGATGATGAAATTTAGGACGTATATGAATGAGAAGGCGTGAGGATTTATTTGGTATTGCAATTAGTAATTTGAATGAATGAACCTTAGTCTAAACTTGTGAAATAGGATGAATGAATCATATTTAGGCAATACATATGTAATCTTGCAAAGCTAAAGCCAGCAAAATAGACCACCCAGTAGTGTAGTCATGCAAGCAGGTAGAAGATATAACTATTTGATGAGCTTTTCTTGAATTATGAGAATTCATAAAATTCATGATGAAAGAAGCAAAGAAGAGACTTTAGATTAAAAGACACAAAAAACCAATAACAGATAAATGGTTTTATAAACCACTGGTATAAGTGCATTCGATGAGAGACACAAAAAAGCTACTGACCTCAGTCCTAAAGAAGGCATGAAATCCATTAGGAACTCTATGTGGTAATTCAACAAGTGCGACGGGATCAGGCGATATTGTTTTCACATCAATTACATTTACTGCTGATTTTCTGCACAGGTAGCAAAAGAAAAGGATAAGCAAACTGCGGTGAATTAGGCAAGTGTCAGTGGGAAATTTATTTAAACTTTCTAGCTAGAACCTGTTGATTTTTAAATGCACTGAGTTCACAGTAATAGCATTGAGGGATAGCACTACTGCCTAAAACGCTTCTTTGAGTTTCCGAATTAGAAAGAGATATTAAATTAAACGTAGATTATTAATAATTTGCAAATGGCATTTTACAAAACCATGTGATGTTCAAATTTTAAGTGATTGTTATTTTAATTGGACAGTAGAGCAGGCAAATCTTTCTATCTTGAAACTGCTTCTCAAAAATATCATATCCTCTTGTTACAACAGCTTAAATTATCGGTTGTCTTATAAAGTCCAGAAGCGGGCAGTAACTATTGATACATATAGCTCCTAAATCCTCTTCAGTAATCATATTTTTGGGGGCACTACATCATTTTTCGCAAAATATTCTAACTCCAAAATTATATCTGGATCTTTACATTCCAGATAATACTTTTGGGGGCACTTTATCATTTTTGCGAACTTTTTTAACTCCAAAATTTTATCCAAATGATTACTACCTGGATAAAATTTGTGGGGGTACCAAATCATTTTTGCAAACGTTCCCAGCTACCATAAGTTTCTGAGATCAATTTTCACTTCATCTTACTCCGCCAGACTGCTATAGTGGGACGAGGTAGTGGGGGGAAGTGAGAACTGAGAACATAGCGAGTATACGAGTAACTGGATACACCTTGCATCCTCACATTTCATCTGGACCCACATAGTGGTTGCAAAAACCCTGGATCTGGATTAGACTTATATACAAATGGTAAAGCCCCAACCCTGGATCCGGATCAGGCTTATATGCAAATTTTACAGCGCTATCTCGCAATACTAATTTATCTATGTAAAATATTATTTAATTTCATACTATGGACTTTAACAACTAAAGTTATATTCATGTTAATCGATATATCTGGATCTAGTCAGTACTGCAGTTTGTAGTGAGAAAAAAACTAATAGATATATCTTCAATTAATAGTAGGGGAAGATAATTACCTAGTGTTCTCATCATGTACAAAATGAATCAAGTAGCCATCATCTTCTTCAGAAGTAAGGTTAGGCTAACGAGAGACAAAGATGGCCTCTGAACCAAATCTACCAACTGCAAGGTCAAAGATACCTTGAATGTCTCCAACTTCAAGCTTTCTTTTTCCCACATCTGGGTTCATATGCAAATCAAATGTGACAATCCCGGTGATATTTGCAAAGCAGTCCAGAATAGTTCCATATACATCCCGTTGTTTCTAAATTAATCAAGATAATTATTGACTACTTTATGATATTTATAATACAGTTTTGGGTAGGGCTGAACGTCAACTATTTAAATACTTTTATTTCTTCACATGCGAAGAGTTACAGTTGTCTAAAATATGTGCTGACATCTTAATAAAATTTATAAAAGCATGTCTCTCGTACAAGTGACAAAGTGAGTCAATCAAATTGCTAGAACAAACATTTAATGCATTGTCTCATGAAACAAAATCTTCTTACGCTAAATTACTCCTAAAGTACAGTGTTCATTATGCAACGTGGAACAATAAAACATATTACATAATCAGCCATAGCCAATCATGTGACATGCAATCATTTAAAAGTACATAATAAAATTGAATTTGGATGCTCTCCGCTATTATTAAAGCTGCAGAGAATCTTTACAAGGAAATTTATGTTTGCATGTTCTCTCTAGTTTTAGTTTCCATAATCAATTTTTTTAAGAGTGGCCTACATTATCCACTTACGGAGGTTAGTATCTTTGCCTCGACCAAATGATGCTTAAAATTATAGTTCAATTATAAGCTGACACCATGTTGCATTACATGTAGTATACCTCAAATTTAGGAGTAAAATCAAGGATGAACAACGAAAAAGACAATATAAGAGCATACCACAATTGAACTTATGCCTCTGTCCCTTTCCATCTTGAATCTTCAAAGAAAAATTTCTGGGCATGTTGTGCAGGTCTCTTTCTGTCATTAATTCACCAGAAAGCAATTTCAATTGTTTCTCACTGCAATTGCACGAGATACTATGAAAGAAAAAAGCAAACAGTGCTAGTATCATGATGAGGATTCTCCTTACAGGGTTGATTTTTTCCTTACTAAATATATTTTTAGACTTTCCAACTTCTTTAGGTGATTGTCAAGGATAATCATTTGATAAAACTTGATTTATATATTTAAAGACAAAGAGAGGAATAGGGAAAGTTTCTAATGTAATCATCTAACGCAAGAGAAAGGGGGAGGCTAACCTGGCAAGTTTGATCATCGTGATCGTCTTGTAACAGTGAGTAAACACCGAGATTGAAGAAATTCTATGCGTTCAAAATGTTAATAGGTTGCAAGCAGCCCAGCACAACACCAATGAGCAGGGGACGACCAGAAAAGGATACTTATTAGAGTAAGTTATAACATGGTAAACCTATATTAACAAAAATCATTACAGTACCACACTTCTAATCATTTCAATCAAGAATCAAGCTTATAATCCTCTATACGTAATATTATGTAGACGGAGAACGGCGTCAAATTTATGTCAAGAAGCATACAAAGTTGGACCTTTGAAGTTTCTATAATACAGGCGCA
Source organism: Saposhnikovia divaricata (assembly GCA_036435485.1). Taxonomy (NCBI): domain Eukaryota; kingdom Viridiplantae; phylum Streptophyta; class Magnoliopsida; order Apiales; family Apiaceae; genus Saposhnikovia; species Saposhnikovia divaricata. The sequence continues at coordinate 48,731,252 of CM071596.1, read as the reverse complement.
AGTTTTTAAAATTACCACATATTAACAATTGTTTACAAAGGTTTTTTCAGCATGCATGGGCCAACCTGACTTATTCATTTATAAAATCGGAATATCTTTTCTCTAAGCAAACATAATATTTTGTGGCTAAATGCTAAAGACTGCGAACTTAATAAAGTGGTCAAACAAGGAAATATAAATAAAGAAGCCACAGGAATGAGAAGGAGTCATCTGTTCAAATGCTAGTACAACATGTAGTCACGGCTCTTCTGAATCAACAATCATATGAGCAGAAAAACAATCTAACAGGGTATTGTATGTCACAGTATTCCCTGTGTTGCTTCAATCTTGCTTCTTAAAAATGAGTACTTCATGTATTTACATGGCTGACATAGTCCATGTAACAAAATGCTGTTGCATTTCTCTGAGAAGATCAATAGTTATGTCTAGTATTCACTTTTACTGTAATGTGCATCCATCAGAATGATACATGTAGACCAACTGGGCTACCGGTTGATTAAAATTCATACAGGCACATTTGATTGAAATTATAACAGGAAACAGAGGTCTCCTTTGGAGATTTTAACCAAACAAAAGAAGTGCATCATCGAGCTTATAAGGGACCTCAACTGGAATTATACCAGGTAACTACGACAAGTACTTCTTACGCAAAGCAAGAAGAGCCGCATCCTGTTCTTTTGATTCAAGTAAGACCAGTAACAAGGACGTGGTAGATGCGTCTGCGGAGAAGCCGCAAGCACGCATCTCATCTATGAGTACACTTGCTTCATTGTACTTCTTATTGTGAAAGCAGCCGCGGATAAGTGTGTTGTAGGTAGCATCATCTGGCAAGCAATTACCATCTTTCATTTTTGCAAATAGTTCTTTCGCTTCATCGAGTAAACCTTCATGACAAAATGCTCTGATCATTGTTGTATATGTCTTGATAGTAGGTTGCAAACCTTTCGAAGGTAGGCTGTCAAAAAGACTTCTTGCCTTTTCCAGATGTCCATCTTTGCTCAATCCGTCAATCAGAATAGTGTAAATATATATATCAAGAGATACACCAGCACATTCCATCGAGCTAAAGAAAGAGAGTGCTTCAACAACAAAATGGTTATGGAAAAGACCATGCAGCACGATTCCACATGTCACGATATTTAGTTTAAGACCTTTCTTTAGCATCTCCTCAAAAAACTTATGTGCCTCAACATGTCTACCCATTTGAAAAAAGCCTTGCAATATAGGATTGAAAGTTTCAATAGTTGGTGTCAAACCTTCAAGGGGCATTTGATTAAAAAGATCAATTGCTCTTTCTACTTCCATCTTTTTACAACAACCATTTATCAAAATATTGTAGGTACGAGGGTTGGGAAATATACCCTTTCCCCTCATGGTTTTGAGCACCTCTAATGCTTCATCAATTTCTCCACGCAAGCAATATCCATCCATGAGTGAATTGTATGTGACTACATTAGGATATTGGCCTCTTTGAATCATTAATTCCATCAAATATGCTGCATCTTTAACCTTTCCTTCTTTGCCACATGCATCAATCAATATACTATAAGTTTGCACATCTTGAGAGATATTCCTAGTATTCATCTCTGCTAGCAATCTAATAGTATCTTCCCATCGATTTAAGTTGCAGAGACCATGAATTAATGAATTATAGGTTACAACATTTGGTAATATGCCTTTGTGGCTCATTTCAGAAAGAAGACTTATAGCATGGTCGACATGTTGGTCTTTGCATAAACTATCAATAATCGTGCTATAAGTTATTGCATTGGGTATACAACCTTTCTTCTCCATATCTCTGAACAACTTAACAGCCATGGAAGTATTTGAAGTTTTGCAGAGACCATCAATGATAACGCTATAGGTAACTACATCGGGCTGAATTTCTTTGAATCTAATAAGTTTGTTAAACAAATGCACAGCCTCAACAGTCCTGTCTTTAGAAAAAAGGCCCTTGATGAGAGTTGTGTAGGTGACAACATCCGGGACACGACCACTTTTAATCATCACACCGAGCAACGAAAAGGCATAATCAATATTCAAGTGACAACAACATTTGATGACAATAGTAAAGGTGAATGCATCAACTGGAATGCTTAAAACACACATTTCTCTAAACATAGATACGGCTACGGAGTGCTCATTCATTTTAATGAGGGCGGTTAATAGTTGCGTGAATTTCATAACAGGAAGCATAGGTTTCATTTTGAGCATTTTATCAAACACGAAAAGAGCATCATCGAGATTATCGAAACCAACCTTGGATTTCTCATAGAGTAATTGTTGTAGCTGAGCATTAGGATTCGATGAAGAAGGAATATAGGGTTTTTTGGGATTAGGGTTAGTGTGAAGAGAATGTGAATCAAGGAAGGATATAAGGAAAGTACCTGATAATGTTGTAGCTGTTGTGTCTATAGGTCTTACAGATTGTAAGTATCGAATGTTGGATCTTAATGAACTCAAATTAAACCTCATCGTCTTCTTCTTCTTGCTTCAAAGATTTGTTTCAGTACACTCGAAATAGAAAGTTTCAGCACACTCAAAATACAAAGTAGAACTATGCCCTTTCTCCTAGCAGTGATTGAACGATTGTAAGTACATAAATCCCTTCTTTGATATTGTCCGAACTTATTACATATTTACATAGCAAAAATAAGGTTTTATATCAAAATGGTCATTCGGTTCGTCAAAAACTATCACTTAATCCACCGTACTCATCGGGGTCTCATTTATACCACTAAACTAAGAAAACATATCATTTGCCCCCATGTATATTACTTAGACCATCATAAATTGTATTATTTTTGTGAATGTAGGGGGCAAATGATATATTTTCTTAGTTTAGTGGTTTAAATGAGACCCCGATGAGTACGGTGGGTTAAGTGATAATTTTTGACGAACCGAGTGGCCACTTTGATATAAAACCCGCAAAAATAAAAGAAAAAACAAACTTATAACCTACTATATACTCCCTCCGTTCCGAATTGTTTCATAGTCTTTGACTTTCACGGAGATTAAGAAAATGTAGTAGAAAAAGAGTAAAGTTAGTTGAAAAATAATAAAGTGGTGGGATCAATTAATATTTAATAATATATTTGAGATAGTGGAGGAAAGTAGTGGGTGTAATAGTGTAAAAAAGAGTATAAAATGGAGAAGTAGTGAGTATAATAGTGAAAGTAGTGTTAAAAAATAGTAAGTATAGTAGGTTCGTTAATTTTGGGACGTCCCAAAAAGGAAAGTGTGTCAATCATTTTGGGACGGACGGAATATTAAACTCCAACACAAATGTGAAAGTAAAGTTTGTCATTTTAATACGTGTAAAGTTACAATTTTATTTCTATAATTTCAAAAATTATATAAATGTCGTCCTTTAATAATTATACAAAAACTAGTGAAATGGGATTCAAACAAGTGACCTTTTACCATCAAAACTTACAATACTACACTTAATTTTGAGTTTTGTTCAAAAATTCTATAAGATAAACTACATTTTTTCTTTTTGTCTTTTCTTCTTTTATTTTTATTTTTGACTAAATAAAATATTAATTCATATTATTTGTAGAATACTGGACAGATAAAATTACAAAAAATATTCTAATCGATTGAGTATACTCTACAATTCTTTTTAACTATTTTAGATATTTGATATAAAAATAAAATTTGAGATTATACATAATATAACTGAGGATAAAAAAAATTTATTTACATGCGTAACCATAGATATTAAATTCTTAAAATAAAAAATAAAACTTGATTTTAAGAAATATGTAAATTTTAGTAAATACTTTAGTTTTTCAACCCAATCGCTCTTTTGATTTTTGAACTTTGTTATCAATGTATTGTGTTTTCTACACATATTTTTATTCCATACTGGGAAATGTCAATAGTTAGGATTCATCAAAATATACAGAATTCGTTCATGGGATATTTTTTATTCATAATTCATTTTCTATATTCTATATGTATATAATAAAGAATTAAATTAATAATTTCTAAAATGAATAAGAAAATAGCATTCTATTTTATTAATAATAAAAATAGAATAATATTAAATAAGGACGATGATATATATATATATAGAGAGAGTTGCACTCCATGAAGAACACCTTATATAAAGAACAATAAAAAACACCTCATATTTAATTCAATATAAGAGTTTCGTCATGCCACCCAATACAAAAAGTTCTTATTTTTTTATTTTCTATCCATTTAGCAAAACAAAAATTAAAATATTTTTTTTGGAAAAATCACTGTTCATGATGACATCAGCAGTGACGTCATCATGAATAGTGATTTTTTTCAAAAAAAAATTTTAAATTTTTTTTTGCTGGATGGATTGAAGATAAAAAAATAAGAACTTTTTGTATTGGGTGCCCCTGGCGGGGCCAATGGATCTATTGGAATAATTGATTTTATAGTGTTCTTTATTGTTTGTTATATAAGAGTGTTCTGTATGGAGCAAAGGCCTATATATATATATATATATATATATAGGCTTTTGCTCAAATACAAACCAATCCTTAAATACAAACTAACACTAGATTAATTATATTTCATTTATTCTAAGGTTTCCGCCAAGGGTACCTTCACAAAAAATGCTTAAAATAATTGGCTCTATCCACCAAAAAAAAAAAAAAAACTTGCCGTGGAAATGCGAAGCATTTAAGACAGTAAACGGATGAGTTAGGTAGTCATGAGGGCCGCAGGTCCTCGACACACCCGTCAATCGTCTATTGCCTTTACCATTGATTGTCATTCCTTACAACTTTAGAATGATAAAGGCGCGAAGCGCCGTACAAGAAGGTGCGAAGCACCGTTAACCAGTGAAATTCACTGCCACGTCATCACGTGAACAGTGATTTTTTTTTTTTGCTGAATGGAGCCAATTATTTTAAACACTTTTTGTATTGGGGTACCCCTAGTTTGATCATTAGATTAGCATGAAATATTGAATTAGTGTTTAGTTTGTAGTTTGTAGTTAATTTTAGTTTGTAGCAGAGTAGGACCCTATATATATATATATATATATATATGATTTCATGTGCCTGAGAATGATCTCAAGTTAGAACCCTGATGTTAAAACAAATCATTACAAATTTAAGGGTATTTGTATAAATTACTGATAAAAATTTGATATTTACAAAAATGCCCCTGCGGGGCCCCTTACTTTATAGGTAATATTACTTATAACCTTGTGCGAGATCCCTGAGGTTGTCCTCAGGCCCAGTTTTCTCATATATATATATATATATATATATATATATATATATATATATATATATATATATATATATACTATTATATTAAAGCCGAAACATTGAAAGTTTTGGTTTTCGGTTTGGTTATCCTATTTATTTTGGTTTTCGGTTTGGTTAATTTAATTTTTAATTAATTTTAAATATAATATAAATCAATTTTACTCCGTTATTGGCTATAGTCCTAAAGACACAATAATATTTTGGGTCTGATCCATAAAAATATTAATCTACAAACAATCCATCCAACTCCAATTCGCAGCCCATCCAAGCCCTGTAATCAAAATTATCACATTTAACAAAATAATTTAATTATATCCTTTATATCCTTATTATATATTTTACTCCGTTATTGGCTATAGTCCTAAAGACACAATAGTATTTTGGGTCTGATCCATAAAAATATTAATCTACAAACAATCCATCCAACTCCAATTCGCAGCCCATCCAAGCCCTTTAATCAAAACTATCACATTTAACGAAATAATTTAATTATATCCTTTATATCCTTATTATATCTATATATCTATCTATCTATACTATTATATTAAAGCCGAAACATTGAAAGTTTTGGTTTTCGGTTTGGTTATCCTATTTATTAAAACAAATAGTAATATAATATAATTAATGGTAAGTAACTAATTGTCTTTTTCACATTTACTTTTAGTTGAATATATTACCTTTTATATACACCTAAAAAATCAATCGTATCATATCTTTTAATCATAATTAATATTTCTTTCTAATTAAAACATGTTACCATTTTGATTTAAAATTAATCTTATAATCATTAATATATACCCGAAAATATCACACCATATTTTTTAATTATTAATAAAATATATTAAAAATCCGTATACATCGTTTATAATAGGGAAATATTAGTATAATCCGTAAACATGAGTATATTAAATTATATTACATTAAAATTTAAAAAAATATTAAAAATAATGATTATATCAAAACATAATTGTAATATTAAATAAAATTTATAACATAATAAAAGAAACTTGTGCATCGCACGGGCATTGAAAGTTTGTCGGTTCAATTTTCAACACGATCATCCCAATTATTAAAATAAATAGTAAAATATTATAATTAGTGATAATTAGCCGTTTTTTAATTAAAATAAATTTATTTTTAATTGAATGATGATATTGCCTTTTATAAACACCTAAAATATCGTATCTTCCAATCAATAATATTTCTTTCTAAATAAAACACGTTAACTTTTATTTTAATATATAATCTTTCAAAAATTAATATATACCCAAAAATATAACATTATATCGTCTAATCACTAATAAAATATAATAAAAATCTTTATACGAATAATGACCGTTAGATTTTTAATAAAAAATCAAAACCTTTAGATCTAATGATTAGATATATTATATGTTTAAATTAATTTAATAAAATTTCAAAGTTCGAATTATATCAATGACATATTTTTTAAAAAAAAATTATAATATAAGTTTTAAACCACATAATTTTGCAATCATTAATATATATCCAAAAATATTACACCATTTTGTTATTAAATTTTTATTAATTAATAATAACTGTTAGATATAATTACAAGATATATTTTATGATTAAAGTACCTGACTAAAAATTCAAGTTTTGAAACCCGTCAACGACATATTTAACTTAAAATTCTAATATAAATTTTAAACCATACATATCATTAACTAAATTTATATTAAAATAATATTAAAATAATTTTAAAAAAATAATTATTATATAAAAACATAATTATAGCATAAAATAAATTTATAACATATTAAAAGAAATCCGTGCATTGCACGGGTTATAAGCTAGTACTATTATATAAAAGCCGAAACATTAAAAGTTTAGTCGGTCAGTTGGTCGGTCGGTCGGTACGGTACCCATTAATTTTACTTATCTACCCTTATTCAATTACAGATAAAATCCATCCTACTAACTAATCAATTTCCTTTTTCAGGTTAAACATATTATCTTTTCTATTTTTCAACAATTAATAATTTCTTTTTTAAGATAAAATACAATTTCTGTTATATTTTATCTAACTAAAATTTCTTCTTCATTAATCAATTTCCTATTTCAGGTTAAACATATTACCTTTTCTATTTTTCAATAACTAAATAATTTCCTTTTTCACGTAAAATACAATATCTTTTACATTTTATCTAATTAAAATTTCTTCTTTTTTAAAAACACTACGAGCAATTTTATTTAATAAAATAACATAATTATATTATAATTACTATTAACTAATTAAATACCTTTTTCAGCCAAAACACGTTACCTTTTTTTTTTTTCTCTAACTAAAATCTCTCATTTTTCAATTATATCATGAACGGCTACCTTTTTCGGCCAAAACACGTACCTTTTTTCCTTTTCTCTAACTAAAACCTCTCTTTTTCGAATTACATCACGGGCATTTCTATTTAATAAAAATAGAATAATAGTAATATTATAATACTAATAATTAACCGATTACCTTTTCAGCTACGTATCATCTTTTCTATTTTTTCTAATTAAATTTCCTTTTTTCCTAGAAACATCACGAGCAACATTAATTTCTCATTTTCTAAAAATACCATGAGCAATTTTATTTAGTAAAATAACATAATTAAATTATAATTACTATAAACTAAAATTACCCTTTTTATATAAATCATGTCACCTGTTTAATTTTCAAGTTACCTTTCTATTTTCTCTAACTAAAATCTCTCTTTTTCCAATTATATCACTAGTGCTTCTATTTAATACAATAAACTAATAATATTAATAATTAATCGATTACCTTTTTCAGCTAAAACTTATCATCTTTTCTATATTTTCTAACTAAAATCCCTCTTTTAATAGAAATATCACGGATAATATTAATTTCTCTTTTTCTAAAAACATTACGAGCAATTGTATTTAGTAAATAACGTAATTAAATAATAATTACTCTGAACTAAATTATAAACTAATCAATTACATTTTTCACCTAGAACATGTTACCTTTTTAGTTTTCTTTAACTAAATCCTCTTTTTTCCAATCATATCACGGACATTCTATTTAATAAAATAAATAATAATTTTATAATTACTAACAATTAACTGATTACCTTTCTCAACTAAAATCTATCATCTTTTCTATAGTTTTTAATTAAAATCCCTACTTTTCTAGAAATATCACGGATAACATTTATATAATTATTATCAAATCATCTCATGTAAAAAAATTTAAGCCTCCAAAATTCATGTTTTAAAAAAATTAATTTAAATTTACTGAAAAAAATTATATAATATTAAAAAAATCCGTGCATCGCACGGGTTTTAAGCTTGTATACTGTAATAAGCGAAAAGGGTATAATTTGTAATTTGGTTAATACCCTATTTTTGGTTATCCTCTCATTTTTGCTATCCCTCATTCATAACCGTTAGATCTTCAACTTAAATAGATCATGACCGATGTATACAACAATACTAAAAGTTATTATATACAGAGGTCTAAGAGTCGATTCCTGCCAACAACACATAAATTTTTATTAATACTAAAATTTATTATATACAAAGATGCAAGTTTCGAATCCTCCCAACAATATTTTAAAATTAATATTTATAATATTATATTATATTATAAGTAAATTATAAAAAATTAAAAACAACCCTTATTTAAGCTAGTATAGAAATAATACAAAAGCTAGAATTCTTTCCGGGAGTAGTGCGTCAAAGAAAAGGGAGCTCCTACTACGGAAATTAAGAAACAAAAAAATAAAGAGAAGAGGGATCAAGAAGTACTCTCCAAAAAAAATTTCTATTCCTATAAGAAGTTCATTCGGGGTCCGGGGACAAGTAGAATTTATTCATCAAATTTTTCGATTAAATTTCTTGAATCTATATCTATGTCGAATTGATAGGTATTGATGTATCAATCAAATTTTTTTTTTTGTCGGTTTTGAAACAATTCATTGCTTTTAGGTATATAAAAATTAAAATATGTGAGTTATATTAGGGGGTTTTGGTCGACCAACTATTTAGACTTTCAACGATTTAAATATATGACTAGCTTGTAACCCGTGCGATGCACGGGTTTCTTTTAATATGTTATAAATTTTATTGAAATTTATATTATATTTTTATATAAACATTATTTTCAATTTTTTTAATTTTAATTTAATATAATTTGATATATTCATATTTAAGGATTATACTTATGTTTTCTTATTATAAATAATGTATACTGATTTTTAATATATTTTATTAATAATTGAAAGATATGGTGTGATATTTCTAGATATATATTAATGATTGCAAGATTAATTTTAAATTAAAAGGTAACCTGTTTTAATTAGAAAAGAAATATTAATGACTGAAAGATCTGATATGATTCATGTTTTTAGGTGTTTATTAATGGTTGAAAGATATGATGCAATATTTTTGGATATATATATATTAGTGCTGTCGAGGAGCATTCTGTTTAACACATGCATAATTACCATTAAAATAAGCACGCATATTGTTAAAAGCACAAGACATACAATTGATAATACCACATGCTTTATGATTAGAGTCAATAGTAGGCATGGTATTTTTCTGCTTTGACTTGTTACTACCTAATCCAGTCTTAGAAGTACTAGCTGATTCAACAACTTTGACTGGTACTTTAGGTACATCTTTCTTGGGTGACACATTTGTTGTGTTAACGTCCTCAACTGATTTAGCCTTAACAAATACTGTGACATTTTTCTTGGATGACACATTCTTTGTATTATAGTTCTTAGCAGTTTTATCCTTAACACATTTATTCTTAACAAGAACTGTGCCATTTGCAGCGTCCTCATTTCTCATTTCTTCATGTATAACCATAGAACGAATATCTGGTGGACCAGCATCAGATTTTGTAAACATTGGTTTTTCAACATTCTTGAGAATATGTGGTATATACCTCTTTCTTTAGCTGGGATAGAATTAGGAGAATGATTACTCAAAGAACCAACAGCTTGACTGTAATCAAATCCTATTCCTACAGTTTGTTCTAATGCTTGTTTGTTGAAGAAATCTTTAGAAACTTTAACAGTATTATAACAAGCTCTAACCTGTATTTCAAGTTCTCTAATCTTGGTTTCTTGTTCAGCAATCTTATCAACTTGTTTTGTCATGTATTCTCCTAGACCCTTTTCTCTGCAGTTAAGTCGAGCTATTTCTTCTATATTCTTATCTTGATTAACCTGCACCCTTTTTAAATCTAACATTTGATTTTCAAGGTTATTGTTAACAAGACTTATTCTCTCGTACCCTCTTTGTGCATTATTCAAGGAACTACGTAAACTATCAATTAACTGAGCATCAGTAAGAATTACCGGTGTGGTATAATAAGTTGAAGATTCTGCATTTGCCACCAACGCAAAGTTTCAATATTCTTCATCTTCGCTATCTGTATCATCCCAGCTTTTACCAGCAGCCACATAAGCTCTTCCACTTTTCTTCTTTTCAGAAGCATAATCTTTCTTCTGTGCTTGCTTGGGTTTCTGACACTCAGTAGCAAAATGTCCCAACTCATTACAATTGAAACAACGAATTTTGCTTCTGTCAACAGTTCCAGTTTTATAACCTCCCCTGTTACTAGAGGATGAAGAACCTCCTCTCTGAAATCTGTTGTTTGACTTAAACCTGAACTTTGGATTTCTTCTGAATCTGAAGTTACTAAATTGTCTCACCATCATTGCCATAGATTCATCTTCCAATTGATCCAGTTCTTCAAGTGAATAAAATTCTCCACCATCCTGAGTAGCTGGTGTTTGGCCAAGTTCTACTTCAGTTTGTTCCTTGTTGAAACTGATAGGTTGAACAACTTTAGTTTCCACTTCCTTAGGAACCTCAACCACTAAAGCTGTAGAAGAATTTGCCATTCTGCCTTTGCCATAGAATTCCTTTTGCTGTACATATGTTTTCAGAACACCAAACAGCCTTTCAAGAGCAACCTGAGTCAAGTCTCTAGATTCTCTGATGGCAGTGATTCTATGCTCCAAGTGAGTAGGCATTGTTAGTAAAAACTTCATGTTGATCTCCTTCTGAGTATATTGCTTGCCATGAACTTGCAAGTTGTTGATTATCTTGTTATACCTTTCGAACACTTCCTGAATGCCTTCATTAGGGCCAACTCTAAAGTGTTCATATTCAGAAGTTAGAATTTGCAGTATATTTTCCTTGACTTCATCAGTCCCTTCATTAATGACCTCAATAGTTTCCCAGATGTGCTTAGCAGTTTTACAATTTCTCACATGGCTATACATTACAGCATCTAGGGAATCCAATAAAATGAGTCTCAAATTTTTATCCAATCCAGATTCCTCCTTATCTTCAGAGGTATAGTTCTTAGGGTCCTTTGGATAGGATTTGGCAGGGACTGTTACAGTTCCATTTACAACTGTTTCAGTATCATGTTGCAGCATGGGAGTTACTGGTCCATTTTCCAAAACCCACAAAAATCTTGGGTTTGCTACATCAAGAAATAACTCCATTTTGTTTTTCCACATATCATAATTATCTTTATTAAAGATAGGAATTTTGACATTGCCTTTGGCCGACATGATGAATTTTTAAGAGAGTTAAAAATTCGAGCTTAATTTTTGATTGAGTAAAAATAGGATCTTGATTTGTGTATCAATCAATAGGCTCTGATACCAATTGTTAGGTCCGATAAGATTGTAGAAGGGGGGGTTGAATACAATCTATACCATTTTCTCAAAATTTATTCGTTAAATAATTTTGCCTTAAACGAATATTTTTGTGCGGAATAATATAGCACAAATTTCAAGTTGAATATAGCAATATATTAACTTGATGGGTGTTACAAAATCAGTCCAAATGATTATCAAGTGATTAATAACTAATTAGAAAATTCAACATGAACTTTGCTAATTTAGTTAATAAAATCAAGATATCAATTTGTGAACTAGGAAACTTAATTCGCTAGTAGTACAAGAATCACAAGTAAACAAGTTCCAATGGATAGGATATTACAACTGAGATGAACTTGAATTTACAGAATTAAATTTGAAGGTGTTCTTGAGCTTGAGAGAGAGAGAAAATAGCTGCTGTGTATTTTTCTTGTGTTTTGCTCGACTGGTTCTGAACCTTCTGCATTCCTCTGCCTTATATACACAGCCATAGTCATATTACTTGATTTAAACTGATATGACAATCATTTTACATTAATATGACAATCGGTATGACTATCAAATCAATGTAATATGACTGTCCAGCTTAAATATGACTTTCGGTATAACTTATCTAGTCAATATAACATTCGGTATAACTTACCAAATGAATATAACATTCGGTATAACTTACCAATTGAATGAAATATGACTATCTCCATTTAACTGAATATGACTATCTCCATTTAACTGAATATGACTATCTCCATTTAACTGAATATGACTATCGGTATAACTATCAGTTTGATAGTTATATCATCATATTTTTCAGCTTATAATTAATTAAATGACTTATAAAAAATCATTTAACTAATTAATCCTTTTTCATATTAATTCTTATTTAATTAGTCTAATAATCACTTTAACAAATATATTAATTCTGATAGAATTAATTTATTTATTAACTTAATTACTTGACTTAATCAATTAAAATAGAATTAATATAAATTCTTTAATAGTCAATACTCCGCTGAAAACCACGTAATTATAATAAGGAACATACACTGGCATGATGTTGACGTTCGATGTACTGTCTGGTTCATGAACGACTAACTCCAATCTCTGTTCTTCATCGTGACTTTTAATACAGTGGTCTTTTTATACTCTTCACTCTCATCAATCATTCGGTACTGAAATTGTTTCTTGTCACTAATAGAAATCTCTGTCTTCTTAAATGAATCCACTTGTTTCAATGCTACCTTGAGGCCTGATCAGATATCTGAATCTTCTTCCAGTGTAAAACATCAAAACTATAGATTGACTTGTTGATTTTTCTTCTGACGGTTATCATCTTTTGAGATTCCTGTGACAGTTGATATTATTTACTTATTACAATCTAGTTTAATTGGATTAGGATCCTCGAACTACAAATAGGCTGAGTCATATGCCTTTCAATCTCCCCCTATTTGTTTGTTATATAATAACAAGCAAATACCTAGAGGATTCTTCAACTAATCCCAATTAAACAAGTAAAAGAAAACACTTTAAATGCTAAGTAAATAATGTAAAAGTTCTGGTTTATATTAACATTATCCAGATTCAAACAGAAAAGATAAATACAAGATAGATGATCCTCTAGACTGATCATATAAGACAATTATCCTATCTTGTTCTATCAAAGCTCTAATTATATAACTTGTAGAGCTAATCTTTATTTACCACTTTCTTTCTCATTGATTTCTCCTTCTTCTTGTTCATCCATATCCGGTAGATTCTTGATCATTTCTGAATCAACAAGTAATTCCCTTCTGGATGACACATCTGTAGGATAGACCAGTGGTATTCCAAGTTTCTTTCTTAACTCACCTTGATACTGCTTGTACTTCTTCATGTTGGTCTGAGCATAGGATCGAATATGATTTGCAGCTTCAATCTTTTCCTGTGATGCAAAACCATGATTCCGAAGAGCATATTCAACATATACCAAATGTCTGGCAAGGTGTGTATACAATTCGTCTGTCTGAAGATTAACAGTATGAATGACTTCTCCCTTGAGAATTTTAACTTGTGGAGGGTCATTTATAACTTCAGGACCAGCTCTTTCAGCAAACTCTTGAAACTTTTCATGAAGAAGTATGCCTAGTTCAGAAGATGTTCTTACTTTTGGTCTCAGCACCCAAAGCTCTGACAGGGATCTATCATAGAAGAACTGAAGCGATACTTTGTGAGATCCGAGCTTATGACATTCAACAAAGATAAGTAGCTCACCATTCTTAGGATCAGATGCAGTGGTTATTCTCACAATTTCTGTCTTTAAAGCTTTCAAATACATATCATGTATAGGGTTCTTCTGTTTAAAGCTTTCAAAAATAGCAATCATCCGACGATCATCATAGTCAGAAGTTTGTGGTGAGTCAATTACCTTTTGAGCACGTTCCCACTTATCACCATTTTTGTACTTGATGTACATCTTCCTAGCTTCCAGCTTCTGAGCATGTTGCTTTTGAAGTGCTTCCTGTTCTGCCTTTTGAAGTCTCTCATTATGAGCTAACTGTTCAAGTGTCTTCTTGAGTCTTTCTTCTCTCATAGCCAGATTAGCTTCATTCTGTTCGAGTTCTTTGTTTGCTTCAAAATTCATTTGTTGTGTTTCAACAGAATCAGGAATTATTTGCTCTTCATCATCCCAAAAACTGAGATCTGGTTCATCAAATTCTTCACCAACATCAGGAAACTGTAAGTCAGCAAACAGATCAATATCAGGTTCACCTGTATAGTAAAAACCTTCTACATCATCATCTTCCTGTTCTGCTGCTTGATGAGTTGTCTTCTTCCCTTCACTCCTATCTTCAATTTTTTCTTTGCTTGCACTTCCTCCCCCTCTAGATTTCTCCCCCTTAGTTGAGGAATCCTCTACAGTCTTGTGACTTGTACCAGCTCCAGGGTCACTTTTATCACTACCTCCAAAGAATTTCTTCTCTTCTGCTGTAAGTGAGTGAGTTCTGCTGATGATATTATATAAGTGTCTTAACCCCTTTGCTTGATAATCACTTTGCTTTTCAATCTGACTGAGACGATGTTCAGTGGTTAAGTGATTTTCATTTATGTTGTTCTGAAGATCTTCAATCTGATTAGCCATAGATGATATAATAAGATCTTGAGCCACTATGACATCTCCAGAGTCTTCAACTGCTTGTTGTTGAGAGAGTTTAAGTGCATTGATTTTGTTGTTGAAAATAGTTCTCATGTTGTCCATATCAAACCTCAAGTTTTTGTTGTCCTCTTCAGCTTGAGCAAGACTTTCTTTCATCTGATTGAGTTGAGTAATAAGAGATAAAGTGTATGTGTCATTGTGTGCTCTCACCTCAATAGCTCTCTGAGTATCACTCACCTCACGTGCTGGTGTTTCACTCAGATTTGAAGTAATTCTCACATCACTCCTCTCATTATCCTGAGCTGCATCCATTGTACCTGCATTGGAGATCACCCTAGCCTCCTCTTGGAAGGTCAGTGGTGGTGCAATGGGATTTCGCAAATCCCGATCAACCTGTGAAGGTTCTTCTGCCGTAACAATGGCAGGCACTGTAACTTGCTCCACTTGAATAACAATGTTTTCAGCTTCATTTGCGAAAATATCTTCCCCCATTGTGAGTAACAGGGGTGAGCTTGAAGGAATGAATGGGTTTAAGATTGCCTTTGACATGGTTTTACTTTTATTTTGTGATGGCAAATCTGTTTCACTCAAGATATCACTACTAGGGATAGCTCTTTTGAATGACAATTTCTTTCTACGATAGTGTTTGGAGAATTTAGGATCAGTGTTTGGTGCATTGACCTGGGATAAAGGTTGTGGATCTACAACCCCTTGGTCACTTCTCACAATCATTTGACTATCAGAAAGATATTGAGATTGTAAAGGAGTTGAGTCAAATACTTGATCATTGACATGTACATCATCTTCATTCTGAGTGTGTTGATCCACTGGAAGTTGATGTTCAAGAACATTCAAGGGTTCAGAATCAGGTTGAGGTACTGGAACTTGTTCTGCTTCATGCTGTGGAGCTTGTTGAATTAAAGGTACCACAACATTTGGCTGTGGCATGACATTTGGCAAACATATGACATTTTGCATGTTCCTGTAGTTGCTTTGATACCAACTACAGGAACATGCAACAAGACCTTAGAAGTGTCCAGCCTGGTGTAGAACTTCTTGTTTGGTTTACCAGACCATTGAATTCGATCATTTGGAAACGGAGCAGGTTGATCCTTAGGCATCAGATGATTAAAAATTAGTGTCAAAAATCGAGGATAATGACACTTAACCGGTTTACCTTTTCCAAAGTTCTTTGTAGCCTTCGTCAATCGATTCAGCAGAATAGGCCATATCAAGCTGCCAAAATTGATTCTTCTATTGTGAGCAATCGAGAAACCAATTGACTGTAACATACCTGTGATGACAGTATTGTTACTCTTTGTAGAATTAGCAAACACCTTTGCTATGATCTCGAAGAAGATATTCCATTCTTGAACAAGATTGCTTTTGAGTGGTCGTTTCAGATTCAGTTGACCATGATAGTTGATATTTGTGAAAAATTGAGAGTGACTACAGAGATTTTGTTCATTTAGGAATTTTATCCAGGACTTGAATCGATCCACTGGGCAATCCTCAGGATTAAAATATCCAATATAATTGTGATTCACAAGCTCAAAATTATTATAAGCACCAGCCATTGCAAATCAGGGATTAAAATTAATAAATCTGCAAAATTCAACAATTTCACCCAATTAAATTACCAAATTCGAATTAATAAATAAATAAAAATTCGAAAAATCAAAATCTTTATAAAAAATTCTGAAAAATTTAGACAAAGATCTTGATTGCAATACAAACACACATGTATTTTTAGTTTTTACAAAATCACCACCAGTTGTTCGGATTTTTAGATCAAAAAATCGAACTTTTTCAAACTTAAAAACTCAAAACTCGATCAAATCTTACATTTTTAACCTTGATTATGAAGATTATAGACTGGGTAATCAAGAATGATCCTTAGAAACGTGTTTTGAGTAAGATTCGAGGCAGAAATTCGACAGCAATTCGTTAGAAATCTGTGTGTATATGTGTATGTACCGTTCGAATGTATTGAGTGACTTAACACGTCAATATGACAACCACTATGATATGACTGTCAAATATAACTTAGTTAATATATATCAAATAACTGTGATATGACTATCGGGTGATAGTCATACCGATAGTTATATTACGTTTAAAACGTAATATGACTACCCTAGGCTGTAAGTTATATCGCAGTTAATATCTAATATAACTACCGAAAAATACTCAATATAACAATAAAATCTTAGTTATACCGATAGTTATATTACTGTTAAAACACACAATATAACTATAAACTATTTTAACAGTTATATTTAAACAAAAACAAAAACAAAGTTATATCTAATTTATTTCTAAGTTATATTACACTATTTAAAACTAATATAACTAATCACAAGTTCGAATATAACAATCAAGGAGATTGTTACACCGATAGTTATATTCTAACAAATTAGTTAATATAACTAACTAAACACAGAATATTAACAGAATTTTAATCAAGAAAATTACATTAATAATTTACACAAACAAAAAATAGCAAATTAATTTATACTAAAATTATAAAACCTAATAAAAATTATAAAAACGATCATATGCAGTCCCTTTTACGAAATCAAACATTAATAACAGAAGGACAAACATTACAAATAAAATAAAATAAAATAAAATAAAACTAAATAATTATACTACATATTTACATAATTATTTCTGATGAGTTAATAAATCTATAAATTTTCTAATAAAACAATTTCCATATAGAAAATTATTCAAAAAGAAACTATGATTTATTTAAACAACAAAAATAATCAAACTGAATTAAAAACAATAATATTTTCAAGAAAAATAGATTTCTCATAAATTACAGCTTGTAAAATTCGAGAAAAATATTTTCAAAGAAAATGAATTAATCTAAAAATATAATAAGTAATTAAAAATATGTACAGAAGATAATAACAATGATTTAAGATGAAATAAGCAAGGGTATAAGTTGATAAAATAATTATACAAGTGATTTAATAAGAAATATTAACACAATAATCACTTGTAAATTATTAAAGATCAAACCTCAGATATTAACCAGTTTAATTACTAGGACTATTTAACATACCCAATTCACCAACAATTCTGGTAAATGTGGATTCGTCAAGAGACTTAGTAAAAATATCTGCTGTTTGTTCTTCCGTGAGTACAAAAAATAACTCCACGGTACCATTCATGACATGCTCTCGAATAAAATGATACCTGATGTCAATATGCTTTGTCCTCGTGTGCTGGACAGGATTGTTAGAGATTGCTATGGCACTTGTATTATCACATAAAATTGGAATTTTATCAAGCACAAAGCCATATTCTCTCAGCTGATTCCTGATCCACAAAATCTGTGCGCAACAGCTTCCAGCAGCGATATATTCAGCTTCAGCCGTTGAGTTGGAAACTGTCTGTTGTTTCTTGCTGTACCAGGAAACTAATCTACCACCTAGAAATTGACAACTCCCCGATGTGCTTTTTCTATCCACAACACTTCCTGCATAGTCAGAATCTGTATATCCAACAAGATTAAAACCAGAATCTTTAGGGTACCAGATGCCTAGGTTAGGCGTACCCTTAAGATATCTCAGAATTCTTTTAACAGCAATGAGATGAACATCTCTAGGATCCGATTGGAACCTTGCACACAAACACGTAGCATGCATAATATCAGGTCTACTCGCAGTAAGATAAAGTAATGAGCCTATCATACCTCTGTAGCTTGTGATATCTACCTTGGCAGAATTTTCACATGCTCCAAATTTGACAGCTGTGGATGATGGTGTCTTTGCTGAAGAAGAGTCCTCCATTTGATACTTCTTGAGAAGCTCTTTGACATACTTGGATTGGCAGATAAATATTCCATCTGTCCTTTGACTTATTTGCAATCCAAGAAAGAACTTCAGCTCACCCATCATGCTCATTTCAAATCTACCCTGCATTAACTTCGCAAATTTCTTGCACAAAAGATCATTAGTAGACCCGAATATTATATCGTCCACATAGACTTGGACTATAATTGTATCATTCTTATGTTTCTTTGTAAAGAGAGTTTTGTCTATGACACCTCTAACAAAATCATTTTCAAGTAAAAATTCAGAGAGAGTGTCATACCATTTCCTTGGTGCTTGCTTAAGACCATAGACAACCTTGAAAAGGAAGTAGACATAGTCAATTAAATCCTGATCTTCAAAGCCAGGGGGCTGTTCCACATAAACCTCTTCATCTAGCTTGCCATTCAAGAAAGCACTCTTGACATCCATTTGATAAACTTTAAAGTTTTAAAATGCTGCAAATGCCAAGAATATTCTTATGGCCTCAAGTCTAGCCACTGGAGCATAGGTCTCATCATAGTCAATGCCTTCAGATTGGGAGTAACCCTTTGCTACCAGTCTTGCTTTATTTGTCGTCACTGTGCCATCTTCATCAAGTTTGTTTCTGAATACCCACCTTGTGCCAACTACTGGTCTGTCTGTAGGTCTGGGTACCAGCTTCCAAACTTCTTGTTGTTTAAATTGATTGAGTTCATCTTGCATAGCAATCACCCAATCAGGATCAGAAAGAGCTTCTTCAGTTTTCTTAGGTTCCATTTCAGATAGAAACCCTGAATAATTGCATTGATTCTGAAGAGCTCTTCTAGTCTTTACACCAACAACTGGATCACCAATGATTAACTCAAAAGGATGAGCTCTATTCCAAATAGTCTGTCTGGGAAGATTAGATCTTGATGATTCGCCTTGACCTTCATTGGGATGTTGTGTATGACCAGTTGACCCTTCATTTTCTCCCCCTGAGTTGTTGCCAGGTTGACTAGATGATGATTGATTATTAGAGTCAGGGGAATTTTGACTACTATCATTGATTTCATCACCATTACCCTGATCATCATTGTTGTCATTAGCATCAGCAAAAATCTCAGGTGCATTGTCATCATCTGAATCTGTATCTGTCATGTCATCGAAAGATAGCTTCTCAGATGGATTCTCAGTTTGGATACTAGGGAGTTTAGTGTCATCGAATGTTACATTGACACTTTCCATCATCTTCTGTTCATCAATCACATACACCCTATATGCTCTCATTGAATAACCAATAAAAATTGCTTCAAATGCTTTGGTATCGAATTTACCACCTTGATCATCACCTTCTTTAAGCACAAAGCATTTTGCCCCAAATACATGAAAGTATTTGAGTGAAGGTTTCTTATCAGCCATAATTTCATAGGTTGTCTTCATTTGATCTTTATTGATTAGAGTTCGATTCTGGGTATAGCACGCAGTATTGATGGCTTCAGCCCAAAAGTACAATGGAAGCCTTGATTCACTTAGTATAGTACGTGCAGCTTCAATCAAGGTTCTATTCTTTCTTTCCACTACCCCATTTTGCTGAGGAGTTCTTGGAGCTGAATATTGTCTGGTTATACCCTTCTCAGTGCAAAAGTCATTTAGAACTGCATTCTTGAATTCAGTTCCATTGTCTGATCTTATAGCTCTCACTGGATACGTAGAATCTCGCTCAATTAACTTAATGTGATCAATCACCATTTGTAGAGTCTCATCTTTAGAATTCAAAAACAGAACCCATGTGTATTTTGAAAAATCATCAACAATCACTAGAGCATATCTCTTCCTTGACATAGACATCACATTAACTGGACCAAACAAATCCATATGAAGTAATTGTAATGGTTCAGTTATTGAAAATGTATCAGTGCTCCTGTGACTTGCCCTTTTTAGCTTGCCCTTTTGACATGCATCACACAGTCCTTCTTGAGTGAATTCCATTGAAGGCAAACCTCTCACCAATTCTCTTTTGACCAGAGAATTCATTGTCTTAAAATTAAGATGAGAAAGTTTCTTGTGCCATAGCCAACTCTCATCATTAGATGCTTTAGTGTAGAAGCAAGTGACTTCTTCAGTGCTTCCTGAGTTCATATTGGCTACGTACAGATTGCCTTTTCTAACTCCTGTCAGTTGTGGCTTTTCATGTCTCTTGTGTGAAATTAGACAATTCTTCTTGTTGAAATGAACTTCATAACCTTTATCACAGAATTGACTGACACTGAGCAAATTGTGCTCAAGTCCTTTCACAAAAGAAACTTCATCAATGATAACATTTCCAGCTTCAAGTCTGCCATATCCATCAGTTCTACCTTTGCTGTTATCTCCAAAGGTAACTACTGGGCCGGCCTTCTCCACCACATTTGTCAGCAGGGTTCTATCTCCAGTCATATGCCTTGAACATCCACTGTCCAAGATCCAGGTTACTCGATCAACCTGTTCAATACCCTGCAATGACAAATGAGTTAAACCTTCTTCGGGACCCAAATTTGATTGGGTCCTGCGTATTTAAAGTATTGACCTTTGTCAGGCAAAACAACATTTTTAAGTTTAACCTCTTTAGTCAATAAACATTTAACCTTATAAACAGATTTGAAAATCTTTTGTTTAATCTTGGGTATCCATGTTTCTCTCGCAGCAGTAACACTTGTGTCATTGATTGGACATTTGACCTGGTAGACATTCTTGGTAATCTTTTGATTAGTCTTAGGTGCAAATGTCTCTCTCCTAACTTGAGGAGGAAAAGCAGTCTTAGATCGAACATTATTGTTCCTGTTCATGTGCTGTCGAGGAGCATTCTGTTTAACACATGCATAATTACCATTAAAATAAGCACACATATTGTTAAAAGCACAAGACATACAATTGATAATACCACATGCTTTATGATTAGAGTCAATAGTAGGCATGGTATTTTTCTGCTTTGACTTGTTACTACCTAATCCAGTCTTAGAAGTACTAGCTGATTCAACAACTTTGACTGGTACTTTAGGTACATCTTTCTTGGGTGACACATTTGTTGTGTTAACGTCCTCAACTGATTTAGCCTTAACAAATACTGTGACATTTTTCTTGGATGACACATTCTTTGTATTATAGTTCTTAGCAGTTTTATCCTTAACACATTTATTCTTAACAAGAACTGTGCCATTTGCAGCGTCCTCATTTCTCATTTCTTCATGTATAACCATAGAACGAATATCTGGTGGACCAGCATCAGATTTTGTAAACATTGGTTTTTCAACATTCTTGAGAATATGTGGTATACCTCTTTCTTTAACTGGGATAGAATTAGGAGAATGATTACTCAAAGAACCAACAGCTTGACTGTAATCAAATCCTATTCCTACAGTTTGTTCTAATGCTTGTTTGTTGAAGAAATCTTTAGAAACTTTAACAGTATTATAACAAGCTCTAACCTGTGTTTCAAGTTCTCTAATCTTGGTTTCTTGTTCAGCAATCTTATCAACTTGTTTTGTCATGTATTCTCCTAGACCCTTTTCTCTGCAGTTAAGTCGAGCTATTTCTTCTATATTCTTATCTTGATTAACCTGCACCCTTTTTAAATCTAACATTTGATTTTCAAGGTTATTGTTAACAAGACTTATTCTCTCGTACCCTCTTTGTGCATTATTCAAGGAACTACGTAAACTATCAATTAACTGAGCATCAGTAAGAATTACCGGTGTGGTATAATAAGTTGAAGATTCTGCATTTGCCACCAACGCAAAGTTTCCATATATTCTTCATCTTCGCTATCTGTATCATCCCAGCTTTTACCAGCAGCCACATAAGCTCTTCCACTTTTCTTCTTTTCAGAAGCATAATCTTTCTTCTGTGCTTGCTTGGGTTTCTGACACTCAGTAGCAAAATGTCCCAACTCATTACAATTGAAACAACGGATTTTGCTTCTGTCAACAGTTCCAGTTTTATAACCTCCCCTGTTACTAGAGGATGAAGAACCTCCTCTCTGAAATCTGTTGTTTGACTTAAACCTGAACTTTGGATTTCTTCTGAATCTGAAGTTACTAAATTGTCTCACCATCATTGCCATAGATTCATCTTCCAATTGATCCAGTTCTTCAAGTGAATAAAATTCTCCACCATCCTGAGTAGCTGGTGTTTGGCCAAGTTCTACTTCAGTTTGTTCCTTGTTGAAACTGATAGGTTGAACAACTTTAGTTTCCACTTCCTTAGGAACCTCAACCACTAAAGCTGTAGAAGAATTTGCCATTCTGCCTTTGCCATAGAATTCCTTTTGCTGTACATATGTTTTCAGAACACCAAACAGCCTTTCAAGAGCAACCTGAGTCAAGTCTCTAGATTCTCTGATGGCAGTGATTCTATGCTCCAAGTGAGTAGGCATTGTTAGTAAAAACTTCATGTTGATCTCCTTCTGAGTATATTGCTTGCCATGAACTTGCAAGTTGTTGATTATCTTGTTATACCTTTCGAACACTTCCTGAATGCCTTCATTAGGGCCAGCTCTAAAGTGTTCATATTCAGAAGTTAGAATTTGCAGTATATTTTCCTTGACTTCATCAGTCCCTTCATTAATGACCTCAATAGTTTCCCAGATGTGCTTAGCAGTTTTACAATTTCTCACATGGCTATACATTACAGCATCTAGGGAATCCAATAAAATGAGTCTCAAATTTTTATCCAATCCAGCTTCCTCCTTATCTTCAGAGGTATAGTTCTTAGGGTCCTTTGGATAGGATTTGGCAGGGACTGTTACAGTTCCATTTACAACTGTTTCAGTATCATGTTGCAGCATGGGAGTTACTGGTCCATTTTCCAAAACCCACAAAAATCTTGGGTTTGCTACATCAAGAAATAACTCCATTTTGTTTTTCCACATATCATAATTATCTTTATTAAAGATAGGAATTTTGACATTGCCTTTGGCCGACATGATGAATTTTTAAGAGAGTTAAAAATTCGAGCTTAATTTTTGATTGAGTAAAAATAGGATCTTGATTTGTGTATCAATCAATAGGCTCTGATACCAATTGTTAGGTCCGATAAGATTGTAGAAGGGGGGGTTGAATACAATCTATACCATTTTCTCAAAATTTATTCGTTAAATAATTTTGCCTTAAACGAATATTTTTGTGCGGAATAATATAGCACAAATTTCAAGTTGAATATAGCAATATATTAACTTGATGGGTGTTACAAAATCAGTCCAAATGATTATCAAGTGATTAATAACTAATTAGAAAATTCAACATGAACTTTGCTAATTTAGTTAATAAAATCAAGATATCAATTTGTGAACTAGGAAACTTAATTCGCTAGTAGTACAAGAATCACAAGTAAACAAGTTCCAATGGATAGGATATTACAACTGAGATGAACTTGAATTTACAGAATTAAATTTGAAGGTGTTCTTGAGCTTGAGAGAGAGAGAAAATAGCTGCTGTGTATTTTTCTTGTGTTTTGCTCGACTGGTTCTGAACCTTCTGCATTCCTCTGCCTTATATACACAGCCATAGTCATATTACTTGATTTAAACTGATATGACAATCATTTTACATTAATATGACAATCGGTATGACTATCAAATCAATGTAATATGACTGTCCAGCTTAAATATGACTTTCGGTATAACTTATCTAGTCAATATAACATTCGGTATAACTTACCAAATGAATATAACATTCGGTATAACTTACCAATTGAATGAAATATGACTATCTCCATTTAACTGAATATGACTATCTCCATTTAACTGAATATGACTATCTCCATTTAACTGAATATGACTATCGGTATAACTATCAGTTTGATAGTTATATCATCATATTTTTCAGCTTATAATTAATTAAATGACTTATAAAAAATCATTTAACTAATTAATCCTTTTTCATATTAATTCTTATTTAATTAGTCTAATAATCACTTTAACAAATATATTAATTCTGATATAATTAATTTATTTATTAACTTAATTACTTGACTTAATCAATTAAAATAGAATTAATATAAATTCTTTAATAGTCAATACTCCGCTGAAAACCACGTAATTATAATAAGGAACATACACTGGCATGATGTTGACGTTCGATGTACTGTCTGGTTCATGAACGACTAACTCCAATCTCTGTTCTTCATCGTGACTTTTAATACAGTGGTCTTTTTATACTCTTCACTCTCATCAATCATTCGGTACTGAAATTGTTTCTTGTCACTAATAGAAATATCTGTCTTCTTAAATGAATCCACTTGTTTCAATGCTACCTTGAGGCCTGATCAGATATCTGAATCTTCTTCCAGTGTAAAACATCAAAACTATAGATTGACTTGTTGATTTTTCTTCTGACGGTTATCATCTTTTGAAATTCCTGTGACAGTTGATATTATTTACTTATTACAATCTAGTTTAATTGGATTAGGATCCTCGAACTACAAATAGGCTGAGTCATATGCCTTTCAAGTTTGCAGGAATCAAACCTTGAATCTTTATATATAACAACTTTTATTATTGTTATATCTAAAAGTTATAATCTTTTTTTTTAGAAGCAGACAATATATTAATATTGGAAGAGGCAAAGCCCAAGGAACAAAAGATTACAATACTGGCCATTACTTAGAATGCACCAGAAAGGACCCATAACATAGACACAAAACCACTAAAAAGACTTATCCATCCAGGATCAATTACTTCAAACCACTAAAACACAATATTCATAATAAAAGACACATATAACATAGCTTAATGATAGATATCTAATCTCTCCCCAACACAGACTGACCATAGCTTTCAAGGACAAAACAAACGAACTATATCATGTCTTGAGCCAACAACATTTCATCCTCCACAATCGCATCATCCTCTGCTACCTCTGGAATCATATCAAGCTCATGAATGGCCATGAATTGCTCTCCGATCGGCCCTAAACCCATATCATTACACCATAATTCAAAAATCCTTTCGAAAGGCCCAGCAACAATGACCATCCTATTCCAGTGCTCAGCCCCATAGCTTGCGAGATATCTTTCCAATGAGTTAGCATTGCGTTCTATTGGCCTAACATCAATTCTGAAGTTTTCATCAGCTGTTTTGAGTTATTTGTTGCACAACATACCTGTGTACAGGAGTAACTCCCAACTCAGAAGCATTCCTCCATTCCCAGAAGGCACCCTCATTATCAGTTTCAACTTCTATGTCAAAACGATCATCCATGAAAGCTCTTTTTAATCCCTCCAACAAGGCATACAACTCATTCAAGCGCCTCTCCTGTATACCAAGAGTACCTGCAACCATGCGAACAATGCAACCTCTATGGTTTCGCACAATCACACCAATACCAGATACATTCCCATTTGGAAAAGGTTGCTCAGTAAAAAAGCCATGGACATTAATCTTATATCTACCATAGGCAGGAAGACGCCAAAGAGTGTTTACTACCTCCATAAGAAGACAGAGGGGTGGAGAAAACTATTACTGAGGGGTGAAAACTCAATTGAAAGGTAAGTTTAAATATATACACCTGGAAGTAGGGCAGTATTAACTGCACAGCACAGATGCCAAAGCCACTACTAAGTGTACCCAGAAGACGTTTGGTATTTCTTCACTCGTGTAAGACCAAATATTCAAATATCATCAAGTCTATTTGAGTTTGAGTTGAAGATATAATGGTTGTGAATGAGGGGATAACAAAAAATGAGGGATAACGAAACTACAAATTATACACTCTTTCGTTTATTATAATACTAGCTTATAACCGTGCAATGCTTTCTTATATTATGTTATAAATTTTATTTAATATTATAATTATGTTTTTATATCATCTCTAATTTTAATAAATTTTTTAATTTTAGTTTGATATAATTTAATATACCCCATGTTTATGGATTATATTATGGTTCCTTATTATAAACAACGTATACGATTTTCAATATATTTTATTAATAATTGAAAAATATGGTGTAATATTTTTGTGTATATATTGTAGGATTTGTTGTAAATTAAAAAGGTAACATGTTTTAATTAGAAAGGAAATATTAATGATTGAAATATATGATACACTTGATCTTTTTAGATGTTTATAAAATTTAATATCTTCAACTAAAAGTAAATGTGAAAAAGGCAATCGACTAATTATCATTAATTATATAAGTTATGGTGTGATATTTTTGGGTATATATTAATAATTGTAAGATTTGTTTTAAATTAAAAATGTAACGTGTTTTAATTCGAAATAAAATATTAATGATCGAAAAATATGATAATGTTTTTAGGTGTTTATGAAAGGTAATATTTTCAACTAAAAGTATATGTGAAAAGGGTAGTTGGCTAATTACCATTAATTATATGATTTTATTATTTATTTTAATAATTAGGATAACCAAATATACAAACTTTCAATCTTTCGACTTTAATATAGTAGCATAAATACGTATTTTAATTAGAAAAGGCAATCAGCTGCTTAACATTAATTGTATTATTTTTATTTATTAATTAAGATAACTATACCTAAACCAAACCGATGAAATTTTTAATGTTTCAACTTTAATATTATAACTACCTTATAACCCGTGCAATGCACGGGTTTCTTATAATATGTTATAAATTTTATTTAATATTAAATTTTATTTTTATATAATTATTATTTTTAATAATTTTTTTAATTTGATATAATTTAATATACTCATGTTTACGGATTATACTAATGTTTCCTTATTATAAACAACGTATATGATTTTTAATGTATTTTATTAATAATTGACAAATATGGTGCGATATTTTCGGGCTATATTTTTCTTGAAAATTATGATGTTATATTTTTTGGTATATATTAATGATTATAAGATTTGTTTTAAATTAAAAAGGTAACATGTTTTAATTCGGAAAAAAAGGTAAGATATTTATAAAAGGTAATATCTTCAATTAAAATTAAATGTGAAAAAGACAATCGACTAATTATATTATGTTAATGTGAAACGGCAATCGACTAATTATCATTAATTTTATCATGTTAATCAGCTAATTACCATTAATTATACTATGTTATTATTTAATTTATGTGTTATATTTTTCTTGAAAATTATGGTGGGTATATATTTTAAGGTGTTTATAAAAGGTTATATTTTCAACTAAAAGTAAATATGAAAAAGGCAATCGACTAATTACCATTAATTATATTATGTTATTATTTATTTTAGGTGTATTTATTTTTCTATATAATGAAGGATAAATAAGTAATTTACGAAGTACCAAAAAACTGGTAACAAAAAATAGGTACCAAAAATGTTACTGTTTCGGTTTTTATATAATAGTATAGATTATAATATTATTAGTTTATTTTATTCAATAGAACCGTCCGTGATATAGTTGAAAAAAAAGAGATTTTAGTTAGAGGAAATTGAAAAGTAACGTGCATGATTTAAGTGAAAAAGTAATTGATTAGTTTATAGTAATTATAATTTAATTATGTTATTTTATGAAATAAAATTGCTCATAGTTTTTAGAAAATGAAAAATTAACGCTACCCGTTATATTTCTAGAAAAAAAGGGAATGTAATTAGAAAAAATAGAAAAGATGATATATTTTAGCTGAAAAGGTAATCAGTTAATTATTAATATTATAATATTATTATTTTATTTGTATTAAATAGAAACGCCTGTAATATAATTAGAAAAATGGAGGTTTTAGTAAGAAGAAAGAAAAAAGGTAACGTGTTTTGCTGGAAAAAAGTAACCGTCCATGATATAATTGGAAAAGGAAAGATTTTAGTTAGAGAAAGGAGAAAAGGTAACGTGTTTTGACTGAAAAAGGTAAATGATTAGTTATTAATAATTATATATAATTATGTTATTTTTAGCTGAAAAGGTAATTGGTTAATTATTAGTATTATAATATTATTTTTTTTATTAAATAGAAACGCCTGTAATATAATTAGAAAAATGGAGGTTTTAGTAAGAAGAAAGAAAGAAGGTAACGTATTTTGCTGAAAAAGGCAACCGTCCATGATATAATTGGAAAAAGAGAGATTTTAGTTAGAGAAGAAAGAAAAGGTAATGTGTTTTGACTAAAAAAGGTAATTGATTAGTTAATAGTAATTATATATAATTATGTTATTTTATTAAACCCGTAAATAATATTTATTATTATAAATAAAAAATAAATAATATTTTATTTGAAAATAATATTGTGTTTTAGTAAATAATATTTTGTAATTAATAGTAATTTTGTTTTAATTTTAGTTAGATAAAATGTAGAAGATATTCTATTTTAAATGAAAAAAAGAAATTATTTAGTTATTCAAAAATAGAAAAGGTTATATGTTTAAACTGAAAAAGGAAATTGATTAATAAATGAGAAATTTTAGTTAGATAAAATATAAAAAATATTATTTTCTATTTTAAATGAAAAAGGAAATTATTTAGTTATTGAAAAATAGAAAAGGTTATATGTTTAAACTAAAAAAGGAAATTGATTAATAAATGAGAAATTTTAGTTAGATAAAATATAAAAAATATTGTACTTTACCTGGAAAAGGAAATTATTTAGTTCTTGGAAATAGAAAAGATAATATGTGTAACCTGGAAAAGTAAATTGATTAGTTAGTAGATCTGTAATTAAGTAAGGGTAATTACGTAAATTCAATAGGTACCGTTTGAACCAAACTTTTAATGTTTCGGCATTTATATAATAGTATATATACGAATCTATTAACGGGCTGGGCTTATTACATAGTTTTTCGGGCTGTTTTCTAGCTTATAACCCGTGCGAAACACGGGTTTATTTTAATATCTAATAAATTTTAATTAACATTATAATTATGTTTTTATATAATCATTATTTTCAATAATGTTTTCTAAATTTTAATTTAATATAAATTTAAATAATTATATGCATGGTTTAAAATTTATATTGTAAAATTCTAAATTAAATGTCTCGTTGACCGGTTCGAACCTTAAATGTTTAGTAAGTAATTTAATCATATAATATATCTTATTATTAAATCTGACGATTCTTATTTATTACTAAAATAATGATTTGAATATATGGTGTGATATATTTGGATGTATATTAATGATTGCAAGATTAGTTTTAAATTGAAAAGTAACGTGTTTTATTCAGAAAAAAATATTACTAAAATAATGACGGAAAGATATGGTGTGCTATTTTGGGTATATATTAATTATTGTAATATTAATTTTAAATTAAAAGATAACGTATTTTAATTAGAAGTGAAATCTTTGGAGAAGATGGGTAATTGAGTTGTCATAGTAAAGGAAAGAGTCCAAGCGGGTGGAGGAATTTTAATTGTAATATAATTACCTTAACATTAGTAATTAACTTTTTGAGATATTATTTTTATTATATAATAATATTATCACGGGTTATTTTTATTTTTTTTAAATTATAGTTTAATATATATAATATTTTAAATATTATTTTTAGTTTAGTATTAAGTCTAAATTAATATGCTGTTGGTGGTAATCGAACCTTCAACCTTTTTATATAACATAATCTAGTATTAATTTTATATTAAAATGTTGTTGGCGGGATTCGAACATTAGACCTTCAACTTTTAGTATTGTTGTATCTAACGGTCATGATCTATTTGAATTGAAGATCTAACGGTTGTGAATGAGGATAACCAAAAATAAGGGAATAACCAAAAATAAGGGGTAACCAACTACAAATTATACCCCTTTCGCTTATTATAATATTGTAATTCTTTTAATAGATTATAAAATTTATTTAACATTATAATTATGTTTTTATATAATCCTTATTTTTAATAATTTTTTAATTTTAATTTAATATAAATTTATATAATGAAATGCATGGTTTAAATTTTATTTTGTAAAATTCTAAATTAAAAATGTCGTTGACGGGTTCGAACTTTGAATTTTTAGTAAATTAATTTAATCATATAATATATCTTATTATTAGATCTAACGATTGTTATTTATTAATAAAAATAATGATTTGTATATATGGTGAGATATTTTTGGGTGTATATTAGTGATCGCAAGATTAATTTTAAATTAAAAAGTACCCCATGTTTTAATTACAAAAATTACTACTAAAAATAATTACGGAAAGATATGGTGTGATATTTTGGATATATATTAATTATTGTAATATTAATTTTAAATTAAATGGTAAAGTGTTTTAATTAGAAGTAAAATCTTTAGAAAAAATGAATAATTGAATTGTTGGAGCAGAAAAAAGAGTCCAAGTAGAAGTGGATGAAGAAATTTTAATCAGAATATAATCACGTTAACATTAGTAATTAGCTTTTTGAGTTGTTTTTGTAATTTAATTATTTATTTTAATAATTAGGATAACCAAACCGAAAACCAAAACTTAGGATAACCAAACCGAAAACCAAAACTTTCAATGTTTCGGCTTTAATATAATAGTATAGATAGATAGTATAGATAGTATAGATTTATATATAAACATTATTTTTCAATAATTTTTTAATTTTAATTTAATATAATTTGATATATTCATGTTTAAGGATTATACTTATGTTTTCTCATTATAAACAATATATACTGATTTTTAATATATTTTATTAATAATTGAAAGATATGTTATGATATTTTTGGATATATATTAATGATTGCAAGATTAGTTTTAAATTAAAAGGTAACGTGTTTTAATTAGAAAAAAAATATTAATGATTGAAAGATATGTATGATTCATGTTTTTAGGTGTTTATTAATGGTTGAAAGATATGGTGCAATATTTTTGGATATATATATTAATGATTGTAAAAAGGTAACGTGTTTTAATTAGATAGAAGGTAACATGTTTTAATTAGATAGATATATTAATGATTAAAAGATATGGTATGATTTATGTATTTAGTTGTATATATTAATGATTGCAACATTAGTTTTAAAGTAAAAGGTAACGTGTTTTAATTAGATAGAAGGTAACATATTTTAATTAGATAGAAATATTAATGATTAAAAGATATGGTATGATTTATGTTTTTAGTTGTTTATGAAGGGTAATATTTTAAACTAAAAGTTAACGTGAAAAAGCCAATCAACTTACTACCATTAATTATATTATGTTATTATTTATTTTAATAAATAGGATAACCAAACCGAAAACCAAAACTTTTAAAACTTTCAATGTTTCGGCTTTCATATAATAGTATAGATGTTGTTTATAAAGGGTAATATTTTAAACTAAAAGTAAACGTGAAAAAGGCGATCAGCTAATTACCATTAATTATATTATTGTTTATTTTAATAAATAAGATAACCAAACCGAAAACAAAATTTTTAAAAATTTCAATGTTTCGACTTTAATATAATTTGCAAAATTTGTTTTAAAGTAAAAGGTAAGGTGTTTTATTTAGATATAAGGTAACATGTTTTAATTGGATAGAAATATTAATGATTAAAATATATGGTATGATTTATGTTTTTAATTGTTTATAAAGGGTAATATTTTAAACTAAAAGTAAACGTGAAAAAGGCAATCAGCTAATTACCATTAATTATATTATTGTTTATTTTAATAAATAAGATAACCAAACCGAAAACCAAAATTTTTAAAACTTTCAATGTTTCGACTTTAATATAATAGTATAGATTGGTCTAAAAATATAAATATTTAAACATACACGAAAAATAATTGAAATTATGTTAAAAAGATGAGAATTCTAAAAATATGATCTTTGTTATATATAAAAATAACATAGTTGACATTCAAATTAAACTAAAAAAATTTAAATCATAAATATTAAAAAACTACAATAATTATTTATAATGATCAATTAGACTATAACTCGACTATAAAGTATGGTAGATATGAATTTTTATGTAATATGACAAATTGATCAATATAATATATAATGGTTGAGTTATAACATATACTTAGATCAGAATAAATAAAATCAAAAAATTTTGATTTTAGATTTGATACACATGCACGGGTTATTCAGGTCATTTTATTATATTTAACATCGACTGAATATTTAGAAAATTTTAAAATTGACTAAAAAAATAATTCAAAATATAATATAAAAAACTGTGTGCAAAAATTACAAAATAACTATAAAAATATTAGATAAATTGAAATTTCATCGTTTATCATTTTTTTAATTGCAAAATTATTTGAATATATATACAATTTTAGACGAGAAATTAGTTCATTTGCACGCGCTTTTACGCTAGTTTCAATTTTAACCATCTAATGTAATTAATTATTGGGGCATTTTCAACGACTACTTTATTTTAGTTCTTAATTAAAAAATTGAGGAGAAATAATAAAAATGTTATTCCCAATAATTTTTAATGTCTTTTAGAGCAAAGACAATGATTGTACTAAAATAGGTATAGTTATTGTTATGCCATATTTTTTGCATGTCTAATAATCTCCCAAATTTCTAATGTTATTAATTATTAATTCAGATTAATAATTATTACTTAATGTCTAAGTTTTATCCACTCTCTGAAATGAGAAAATAATCAGTTTCAATCACCGAATAAGAAAAATATCTCCAAATGATATTCTTCAAATTAAGAAGATATCACAACGCCAAGATTAAAATCAGTAATTGCCCACATTAACGAGGTTTATTCTTAAAGTCTCTCAGGGATAGACACAATTTCACAGAACTGCGTAGGCTTGATCCAATATAAATTGGTACTCATGCATCTTGGCAAAGGGGATCTGTTATTCCCAGATTACACACTTGTATAATTGTAGAAGGGGGGGGTTGAATACAATTCTTGATATTTATAAATTTCTGATAAGAACTTCAGAAACTTATGAAGAGATAATTGCAATGTAAGATTTAAACACATACATATATAAAATCAGGTGGTTAATATGCACCACCTGAAGCTTTTATTTGAAGAAAACTCTGTGATACAAAATGTACACAGCTGCCGTTTTACAACTCTTTGCTTCTAAGGATATTCAAGAAACCCTAAGCAAATATGTCTGTTTTCTTAACCTACAAAGAGTTGCTACACTTGGTTATATATCCCAAGTTTTACAAGTACCTACTGGAATAAGATAATACTAATCTAATTCTAGTTGACTTGCTACTACACTCCAAATACACATGTAGCCGAAAGGTTGTCCTTGTGTTCAGACATGTCTCCTGCACCTTTCTTGTATTCATAGTGTAAATGGAATGCTTCTTTCTTCTGTGTTTCCAAAGTATGGCTGCCATACTGCTTTTTGTATCTACTTTCAACTCATGTGATCTGTCAGTCAAACATGTCCTTATCAACTGCTAATCTCCAGCTAATCATAGAAATCAGTGTCAATGATTATCCGTTGATGATGTACACTGACATCCGTTGATGATGTATACTGACATCCGTTGATGATGTATAGAGCAGTATCCGTTGATGTTGGGACTTGAGCTGTATCCGTTGATAGAGTGGATTTGAGTTGTATCCGTTGATAGAGTTTAGTCTTCATCCGTTGATACACTTTCACTTAGACAGAATTACATAGCATAGCTTATTTACAATTGGCTACCCTATTCTGCCTATCCGTTGATAGTCAACATGACTGTGGATAAAAACACTATCAACTGATAACATAGAGATACTGCAGTGTGCTACAAAACCTCATCCGTTGATGAGCTACCTGTCAACGGATAGAGTTATAAATCCTCATCCGTTGACAGCTACAAAACCTTAAACAATTTGATTGATTGTGAAGTTATCATCAAGTACAACATATTCCTAACAATCTCCCCCAATTTATACTTGATGGCAATAAAGCATAAATTCAGGACCTTGATGATAACAAAACATTCCTAAAGATATATAAAGAACAATACATAAATTGTATTAAGCTACAATAATTAAAAAACTGAAAGTTTGAGAAATTTACAGAGAAGTGCTCCTCTAGACTGAGCAGATTAGGACTGTTTCTTTCCTCTTGTTGGCATCACCCTTGATTTTCCTTCCTTGGCAGAGTTGGACTCAATCTGTATTTGGAGTTGCCTATAGAAGGCATCTTCTTCATCTACCTTTGGATTTAGCTTCTGTTGTAGCCATCTCAGGTATTGAGAACTAGCCTTTGGTAGTTGGTCTTCTAACCTGAAGAATCTCCTGTTACCATCTTCATCCCTGAACTCCATCATCCAGAAAGGTTGGAGGTGGATTTTCTGTCCATTGTATGGGATCTTCATTTTCCTTGGTAGACTTGATGGTGAGTTCCAATCCCTCCTTATTTGTTCTATTTTGTCCAGTATCTCCCCTTTGGCTATCTTGGAGAACCCTGTGTATCTCTTGATTGCAGAGAACACTTTGGTTAAGGTATGATAATTTTCTCCAAGAACCCTTTGTAGTGGCCATGTCCTTTCCGTTCCTCCCTTGTATACAAAGACCAATCTTTCAGGCAAATGTTTATATTTGTCAATTCCTCTTACTTCTGACAATTCATCCAGATAAAGATTCATGTCAGAGTATTCTTCAATATCTGCCTGATAGATAAAATCATCCTTGTTTTCCAAGATTGGCTGCCTGACAATTGCAGGTACTCTAGCAACTTGAATTGGTTCCTTTGAAGGTTGCTTCCTTGGTTTCCTTTTCTTCTGTGTAGGCTTCTGTTGAGGCTTCAGCAAGAATGAAGGAACCTCAATGGAGTCAAGATTCATTGGTTCCTCTTTAGGTACTATAGGCTCACCATGGAAATTTACATCTGGGTTGAATACTTTTACATCAATAGGTCGTGATGAACCAACTGTCTCTTTGTTTTCAGTTTCTGGAGTGTTAGGTCCAAATGTGTTGTAGAGGGGGGGTGAATACAACTTTTCGAATATGAGAAGCAATAAAAACGATGCAATAAATGAACACACAGATTCAAGGAATATATTTCTTTATATATAACTTGAAAGGGTTGCTACAACATTCATTACAAAGTATAACAGAAGTTGGGAGAGAAGTGAATGATACTAAGCTCTGTGAATGCACTCTCTCTTTTTCTCTTGTGTTTTTCTCTAGAATTGCTCACTAACTAAAACATTACACAAGTACTTCTATTTATACTACATGTAATCTATGTCCTGTAGTCTTCAAAGACTAAGATGTACGTGGCCCAATGATGTCCACATAATTCTTGCCTTATCTTGAAAGCTTGGAAATCTGCCAATCAGAAGATGCCATGTGTCATGTTGAAGCTGCACCTAAGTAGAACTTCTACTTGAGAATTTCTACTTGGCTATCTCGAAATTCCTAAGTGGAACTTCTACTTGGCTATCTCGAAATTCCTAAGTAGAACTTCTACTTGAGAATTTCTACTTAGCCATCCAGAACATTTAGTACTTAGAAAATATTCTGGTCTTCAACTTGAAACTTCAATGCACATCTTGAACTTGTGATATCTTCATGTCTTCTTTATTCTTCAACAAGCTCTTGAACATGGTTCTTTATTACTGACATAAACTTGCTATCAATGTCCTGACACTTGATGCACTGGTCTGGTTCATAAGTGACTAGTCTTGATAGTGTTTCTGCTTCTTGAATAAATTACCATATTCACTGAATAACTTGGCTTTCCAATATTTGCTTTCCTTCTTCTTCACTTGAAATCAATTGGTCTTGTTGATACTGATAGTTATGATCTTGATTCTTGATTAATCAAATCACCGAGGCATGAACAACTTTGACTTGAACTTCTCTCAATGATTTCTTCTTGGCTTGATCATAGTTAGCATGTTTAATTGTATCAATTACCTTGTCTTCATTTAGTGTTGATTTCTTGTGACTTCCTGTTCTTGATTGTCTTCTGGTTAAGTATCTTTTCCTTTAGTTTGAGTTACATTAGTTATAGTGTTACAAGTTTATACACTCTGCCTTTCATGGAGAGACAGGCCTCCTTGCATGTGATTTTAATCTCTTGGATTTGGGGACTGATTTCCCTTTCTTTTTGAATTTGGGGACTTCCTCAGGTTCCCTCAATTCATCCTCTACCTCATCCAATAACTCTTGAGCCAGCCTTGCTTGCTTCTCATCTGAGTTTTCATATTGATATTCAGTGCTTGGTTGAGATTCTCTTAGCAGCCTTGAAGTCTCTTCTCTCTTGGCTTCAACAAATCTAGGATGGCTGTTGGATATGTTTAGAACTTTTCCATTCCTTATGATTACAGCCATCCATTCTCTTACACAACTGTTAGTCTTCTCCTTGAATTCCTTGATTGCCTTACCCATCAACTTCTCTTCATCATCCTTGGGAAATGGAAAGTCCAGTTGTAACTTGTTCTTCCCATTTGCTTTTGGTGGTGAGAAGGGTCTTGATTTGATGTAGGGTCTTAACTTGATTTGATGTAGGGTTCAAATTCCTTAATTGAAATTTACATGAAAACAATACAAAGAACATAAAAACTAGAAACAGATTTCGAACCTCGAATTAAAGATCATTTGAATGATTCCTATCACCTGGATTATTTCATACCTTCTAGTCAAACTTATATCACCTTATTGGATTCACTCTAAGGTGAATTTCCTCAAGTGAGTTAAAGCAACCGAAAGACATGAAGTTTTTCCAACTTCAAGTTCACACCACTCTGACCTTTAACCCTAATTCCGTTTTCTCTTTCTAGCTTCAGCAGCTTGGTCTCTCTCTTCTTTCTGCCTTTTGCGCTTCTCCTTCTGCTGCTGTTCTTTCTTGTACACTGGATCGTGAAGCTGCTTCCACCTAGCATTCAACAGACTTACAGCTTCCATTTCTAGAGGGTTCCTGGGCTCTGGGTTAGGATGTTTGAAAAGCCTTCTGAGTTTATCAACCTCCTGAGTAGTCCTGATCTTTGGAATTTCCTCAAAGTTCTTCATTATGAGCTGAGGTTTCCAATGAGATTTAGTGGCTTTGAGATAACGATATATCATCTTGGGGTAGCCCTTGACACGGTCAGTATTATAGACACTAGCCGCATCTCGCTCCATTCGCTTCTTCTCCACAATTACTTCAGACAGGTAACTCATGAGTCTCTGCTTTTCTTCAACAAACTTGTCTTCCACTTCGCCCCATTTGAACACATATAACACTTTCTCTAGAAATGCAGCATCTTGAGTCTGTAGCAGCCATTGTCTACTCATATGCAAGAGTGTTTGTTTCTGGTCTGCATCTATGTATGCTAAGGCATCAGCTGTATCATCAGCATAAGAGTGTATCCAGTATACACTATCTTTCCCTGGAACGCCAACTGCCTCCCTTATTTCTCCTTGTTCCAGTTCTCCAGAAGGAAGAGTCAAAGCTTCATCTACATTCTTCATTGCTTGAAGAATATTCCATTTCTTTTCTATCAGCTCCGGCTCAATCTTCACGTTGTCGAGAGGGTTTGGAGCAATGACATCACACTTCCACACCTCATTGCTCTTCAAGAATATGACTCTTTCAATGATCCTCACGGATTTATCTTTAAGCTCAGAGGCGAATCCCTTACCCATCATTTGTCTACATACAGCTTTAAGAGATTCCACTGAAAGTTCCATTAAGTCCTTTTCCTCCATGCTCACCCTCTTCATCTTTCCTTGAACCACCATCCGGACAAAATTTGGATAAGCTGAGAATTCTGGACCCTTGTCCTCTGCTAGCTGCATTAACTGATCCCTGTACAGAATGCTTAGCTCCTCAGATTGAGAGTACTGAATTTTAGTCGCTAGCAAGAACAACTCTGACGCAGATCTTCTCATTATGAATTGGTCATCCACATATAGGAAAGATGTTGGGACTCCTTCTACCAAAGACAAGATAACCTGCCACTCCTTAAGATTTGCATTGTATCCAACCCTGACTTTAGAAATTAATCTCTTCAAAGCATTTATATAGTCCCCAGTCATTGGATTCTGCAAATTCAAGTTGTAGAACAGATCATCTGCATCCTTGTTATGAACTCCTTTTGCACATGGTCCCATCATTATCTTCCTTGCTTCATCCCATTTCTGCCCTATCCTTCTTTTGTCCAGATCAACTTGAGGATTAGCTAGCCTTGCAAGCTCATACTCATACTGCTTCCCTTGTAGCTCCACCTTCTGTTCTAGGAACGCAGCATGTTCTTGCATCATCTTCATTTTATGGAACTGAGCTTGTTCCAAGGCTAACTGTTGAGCTTTAAGGGTTTCCTCATCAACAGGAAATTCTTCAGGCATTCCGGAAGACATCCCAGCACCTCCACCTTGTTCCTTCAAAGATCTTTTTATTGCATGTGCCAGCGGTACGTCTTCCATGTCAGAATCTGAGTCAAGTACCTCCTGTACTGTTTCCTGATGACTCAGATCAACAAATGGTTCATCAACCATTACTGCCTTACCCTTTCTCATCCTCAGAGCCTCTTCATCAACAGACGGCTCAACTTCTGGTTCCTTGACAAGATCAGCGGGTTCTTCAATTTCTTCGATGTGAACTGCCTGCTGTCTCGTCTCCCCCTTTCCACTCTCCCCCTTAGGTGAGTTATCCTGAGCTCCACCATGGTCTTCAGATCCACCAGCTGCATAGGAACCTCCAAAACCAGAACCAGAGGCTCCCGCTCCACTAGCACCACCTGCACCACCTGCACCAGCATCGGGGGGAGGTTGTTGCGACTCGAAGCACTCCGGGGGCACAAAACTCCTGACTGCGAACATCATTCTACTGATCTCCACAGTCATTGTATGCATTGTAGACTCCAACGCCCCCATCCTCTCATTGAGAGTGCTTCCCAAGACACCACCAGCATGGCCCAAGTCATTGACCTTATTTGTCAAATCATCAAAAGCTGTAGCTTGACTTGCCATTCTTGCTGCGTAGTCGTCTAGAGCCCTTTGGTTGTTTCCAATATTGATCCCGAACTGCCCCATTGTCTGCCCGAACTGCCTCATCTGATTTTCCATTGAAGTCATACGAGAATCAAAATTTTCAATATTAAGGGACGGTGTTTGGTTTAGGTGACCTCGCTCTAATACGCGTTCTGTTGGTATTTGGCGCTCGGTTTCGGGCCTTAAAAATGAAGGTCCCTCTCTCCCTAACCTCTCACACACACTCCCTGTCTCACGCTCGTGTATGTCTTCAATGATTGATCCAAAAAGTGAAGCAGTACCTGCAGAAAATTGATAAGAAATGTTGTTGACAGTTATGGGATCAAATTCTGTTTGTTCCTGAGTTGGAATCTCAGTCTGAGAGGCTGCAAAGTGTCCTTGTACGACAGCAGAACCGATCCTCTTTGCAGCATCAGTACGTACCGGTGAAGGTACAGCTGAAGTTCTTAATACTTCATGTCCTCTTGAAGCAACAGTATCATCAAGAGGCACATCATCCTCACCAAAATCAAAATCCCTATGTGCAGAATGTTCAAGGGGTGAACCACTCGCGTGAGGTGGAGTGGTTGCGTGTGACACGCTAGGGTTTGACTGTGGTTGTGAAGTAGCAGCGTGGAAAAGTTTGGCTTTCTTGCGAATAAGTTGCTGCTCTTCGGGTTCATTCTCCTCATCATCTTGTATAAATATACGTGCTGGTTTTCTGACTTCCGTTAACAGGGGTGATAAAGAATAGGAATGTGTATCAGACTCAGAGTCAGAAATATGGCTCTTACCCTGGGATAGATCCTGCGGGTTAGCAGTCTCTTGGGTCGCGGAATCAGAAACGTAGGAGGAGGAATGAATAGTATGCAGAGAGAGATTACCTGATTGATTACCTTGTGCATCATCGCTTTCCTCATCAGGAATCTCATCAAATGCCTCGGCATGAACAGATGGATTTTGAGCATGTGATGAGACTTGTGATGATGCCTCCAAATTGGTAACTCCTGCATCATATCTAAGCCACATTTGAATATTTTCAGGAGTAGACATAGGTTTACCTTGATGTTTATCCTGATTAGCAATGGTTGCAAGTGACTTAGTGCCCATCCCTAGCGATTCAGATGTGGGGCTTCTGGCAAATCCCTGTCTGATAGCAAGAGCATCCTTCGGTATTAAGTCATTGATTAGCATTTGAAGAAACCGAGGAAACCAGCAGACGACATCAGTGGTAGAGAGGTCTCTGCTTGCAAGGGATCCCATTGAGGCCACTATCTCAGAGAGAACTATGCGTCCATAGTTTATATCCAGTTCTCTTGCTAGGGCAACTGCAAAGGTTTGCATGGGAATTGGAATTTGATAAAAGTCTTTTTCGCGTGCCCGAAAACATCTTGTGATGGCCTCGAAAAAGTAATTCCATTCCGCATGGAAGAATTGCTTTTGGATATTTCCCGTGATTGGGCCTTTTGTAGGATAACATCCAATTTCTTCAAAGAATCTGAGGCGTTCTGCAGCAGTAGGTTCTGGATCATAGGCATCTTTAATTGGGAATCCTAGAACTCTGTTGACAATTTGTTCTGTCACCTCATATTCCTGACCCGCTAAGGTAAACCTGAAACCGTAGGGGGTTGATTTACTCCCAAAAGTAACCGCACTAGTCCATAATTGCTGTAAAGCATCATGTACTAGTGTAGGTTTAGCAGTAAAAGCTTGGCTAGCTTTGGAATACAAATTGAGAAATCGTATCCAAAATTTAAACCGCGGGAGTTGATCACCAATTTCCGTAGAAATATTATAAAAGTTGTTTTTAGCAAGGGAAAATTGGTGAGCCATTTTAATTAAATGTTTTTCTTTTAAAAGATGGGAATTTTTATTTTAATTTTGAAAAACAATTAATTTTCCGAATTACAAAAGAGAATTGTAACCCTTTTAATTTTTCAAGAACACCAAACGGAATCTGAGAAATCAAACTACGGGATTCAATTCAACAACCAATTACTATTTCGTGTGTATACCAGTGGAATCGTGTGTGTTTATAGATGGAGAAAATGGAATCGCGTTTATGAACAGTACACAAACAATATGTGTTCGTGTGTATGTATATGCGCGTGTATGGATGTTCACAAAACACACTAACACAAAGATTAATGTTAACACAGACAATAGCAGTCAACAAATCGGCAGTAATTCGTGATTAGTACGAGTTTAATCACAAAAACACGGATCAAAATTATGTAATTAGTGAAATCGCACTGTTCTTGTGAAACGGCTGCTGAAAATTAGAATTAGGTAAAGTGAATTAGGCATCGAGTTAGAGATGTATATATAGGTGAATGAGAAATGACAAAAATGTCCCTGTTAAAAAATGTGAAAAGTACTAAGTCCATACAGGGGACATCTAAGTCGAACTCTATCTCGAACTTTTCTATCTCGAACTTTTCTATCTCGAACATCAAGTCGAACTTCGAGATAAAGTTCGAGATAGAGGTTAACTCGAACAATTATGCACAAAGACGCACTTTAACGAAAATTACAGCAGAAACTATAGGAAAATACTATCTTGAACATTATTGATTTGTAGTGAACTTGGAAAAAAAAAAGAAAATTCAAGATACTTTTCGAGTTAGAGTCTATCTCGAACATCAAGTCGAAATTCGAGTTGAGTTTCGAGATAGACTAAGAACTCTATCTCGAACATCAAGTCGAACTTCGAGATAAAGTTCGAGATAGACTAACTCGAAGTTAATCTCAAATTCTTTCCAAAATACTTCCTTGAATCAAAAAGTCCAGGGTGATTCAAGATATGTTTCGAGTTAGGAGTGTAACTCGAAAAATTCCCTTTAGCTTAACTGAGAACTCTATCTCGAACACCAAGTCGAAATTCGAGTTGAGTTTCGAGATAGACTAAGAACTCTATCTCGAACATCAAGTCGAACTTCGAGATAAAGTTCGAGATAGACTAACTCGAAGTTAATTCTCAGTTCTTTTCAAAATATTCCCTTAATGGAAACCTCATCTCAACCTTAGAGATAAAATTCGAGATAGACTTTATCTCGAATATTTTGAAGATAGAACTAGGCACACTGGTAACTCGAACTCGAACTCTAAGTCGAATTTCGAGATGAATTTCGAGATAGGTACTAACTCGAAATTCTTCCCAGACTTAGGATTTTCAAAACTTCACCCTGGAAGCTCAAGTCGAAATTCAAGTCGAATTTCTACATGAGTTTCGAGATAGAGACTAACTCGAAATTTTGAAGATACTTAGAATAATTTGACAATTTTTCTTTGAAAAACTCAACAATTAATTTTGCCAAATTAATATAAATATCAATTCAAGGATTTTAATATATGACATAATTAAAACATTCCTTGATAATTCTAAGGCCTCTAATTACATGAAAAACACAGGTAAATTCATCTAAAAATCATGCAATATTTAGACTATTATGAATTTAACTCCCCCTATGATCATGCAATCTAACAAGCATAAATTCACAGATTTGTGCTATAAAAGACACTTAAAACACAATGAATTCATGCAAAATCACACTATATGCAACCTATAACAATCATTAATTAGGCATTTTAAAGTCTAAGCACATAATGATTGATTAGCTTGCACATACAAACATAAACATGGATTTTACAGATAGAAGGCTTTACTAACTTGTGTTAAGCATTCCCAATTCACCAACTAACCTATTGAATGTTACTTCATCAAGAGGTTTGGTGAATATATCTGCAATTTGTTGCATTGTGGGCACAAAATGTAGCTCCACAGTCCCCTCCTCGACATGTTCTCTTATGAAATGATACCTGATGTCAATATGCTTGGTTCTTGAGTGATCTACAGGATTGTTGGTTATGGCAATGGCACTTGTGTTGTCACACATGATTGGAATTTTCTTGTGCTCCATGCCATAATCCTTCAATTGGTTCCTCATCCACAGTATTTGAGCTACACAGCTTCCAGCAGCAATGTACTCAGCTTCAGCAGTAGAAGTAGATACTGTATGTTGCTTTTTACTTTGCCAGGACACCAATCTTCTGCCAAGAAATTAGCAAGCACCAGATGTGCTTTTCCTATCAATCCTGCAACCTGCATAGTCTGAATCTGAATAGCCAATAAGATTAAAACCTGTATCTCTTGGGTACCAAATCCCTAGATTTGGTGTGCCCTTGAGATACCTAAAAATTCTTTTGACGGCTACGAGATGTGATTCTCTAGGATCCGCTTGGAACCTTGCACATAAACAAGTTGCGAACATTATATCTGGTCTACTTGCAGTTAAATAGAGGAGTGAGCCAATCATACCTCGATAGCTTGTGATGTCAACTGATTTACCTGATTTGTCTTCATCAAGCTTCGTGGCTGTTGCCATGGGAGTCTTAGCTGCTGATGCATCTTCTAGATTATACTTCTTGAGTAAATCTCTGACGTACTTGGATTGACAGATAAAGATACCATCTTTTCTCTGACTGATCATCGCCTTGGGGATTGCCTGAGGCCATAAACAGATTTGAAGAGTAGATACACAAAATCTGCATGTTCTGGATCAACGAAGCCGGGCGGCTGTTCCAGATACACTTCTTCTTCTAACTCTCCGTTCAGGAAGGCACTTTTCACGTCCATCTGGAATACCTTGAAGTTCTTATGTTCTGTAAATGCCAAGAACATCCTGACTGCCTCAAGTCTTGCAACCGGTGCATAGGTTTCATCATAATCAATTCCTTCT
This sequence comes from Saposhnikovia divaricata, assembly GCA_036435485.1. Lineage (NCBI taxonomy): Eukaryota > Viridiplantae > Streptophyta > Magnoliopsida > Apiales > Apiaceae > Saposhnikovia > Saposhnikovia divaricata. The sequence goes on along the minus strand of CM071596.1, from coordinate 48,686,908 downwards.
CGCTGAGAATAACCTTTTGCAACCAAACGAGCCTTGTTTCGTGTTACAAGTCCGTTTTCATCCAGTTTATTTCTGAATACCCACCTAGCTCCAATTACGGATTTGTTCTTTGGTCGGGGTACCAGTTTCCAAACTTTCTGCCTTTCAAACTGATTGAGTTCCTCTTGCATTGCAATCACCCAATCAGCATCGCCAAGAGCTTCTTCTATTTCTTTAGGTTCAAGCTTGGATAAGAACCCAGAATATAAGGAGATATTAGCCATGTCAGCTCTTGCAGTTCTTCTAGTAGTCACACCAGCATCTGGATCACCAATAATTAACTCAAACGGATGGTCTCTATTCCATACTCGTTCACCTGGAAATTGTCTTGATGATTCAGCTTGACTTTCTGAGTTGGGGTGCTGACTACTTAGATTATTTTCACTAACTCCCCCTGAGTTAGTGCCAGCTCCTACAGAACTAGAGTCAACTCGACTCGAGCCTTGAACAATAGTCCTTGAGCTGCTATTTACTCCCCCTGAGTTGTTGCCGGTTGGTACTGAAGAAGTCTCTCCTGATCTTGTAGAATTAGCTTGTTCACTAGACTCAGGTTCTTCATGTACGCTTGGAACATTTAATGGAACAACCAACTCAGGTTCATCTTCAAGATCTTCTAAGTCCAGATTCTGAAATTTTAGGGACTCAGGTTCACTAGAATCTCTTGAAATTGATGAGAGTTTGGTATCGTCGAATCTGACGTTGTAGCTTTCAGTCACTTTTCGATCATTCACCAAGAACACTCTATAAGCTGCCACCACGTCTGTAGAGTAACCAACAAAGATTCCTTCACGAGCTTTTGCTGCAAACTTGCCTAGATTTTCATCATCTATAAGCACATAGCATTTTGCTCCGAAGACATGAAAGTATTTGATTGTTGGTCTTCTGTTGTTCATTAGCTCACATGGTGTCTTTTCTTTATCTTTTATGATCAAGGTTCTATTTTGAGTGTAACAAGCGGTACTCACTGCTTCGGCCCAGAAATACAAAGGAAGTTTTGAATCATACAACAAAGTTCTTGCTGCTTCAACCAAAGTTCTATTCTTCCTTTCAACTACTCCATTTTGCTGTGGAGTTCTCGGGGCTGAATACTGACGACGTATTCCCTTAGATACACAGAAGTCATTTAGCACTGCGTTTTTGAATTCAGTGCCATTGTCTGATCTAATCGTCTTCACAGTAAGTGTTGAAACATTCTCAATTTGAGTGATGTGATCAATGATTAAGAAAGGTACTTCGTCTTTCGTCATTGCGAACAATACCCATGTATACTTGGAGAAGTCATCCACGATTACCAAAGTATATCTTTTCCTAGACAAAGATAGGACATTCACTGGGCCAAACAAATCCATATGAAGAAGTTGTAGAGGATCAGTAATACTAGAAATTTCTTTGCTTTTATGCGATGCTCGCTTCGACTTTCCCATTTCACAAGCTTCACAGAGTCCTTTCGGAGCGAACTCCATTTGAGGTAGATCTCTCACCAATTCTCGCCTCGCGAGAGCATTCATCGTTTTGAAGTTTAAGTGAGATAGCTTTTTGTGCCATAACCAGCTTTCATCATCCGAGGCTTTGCTGTAGAAACAGGTGACCTCATTCTGATTTGCTGAATCCATATCTGCAACAAAAAGATCTGCCTTTCGAACTCCTCTCAAAGCTAGTGAGCCTTCCTTGATGTGAGTGATTGAGACACCTTTCTTGTTGAAGACAATTTCGTAACCTTTGTCACAGAATTGACTTATACTCAACAGATTGTGCTTTAGTCCCTCAACATAGGAGATATCTTCAATGATGACATTTCCAGTTTTCAGTTTGCCATATCCCTTTGTCACACCTATGCTGTCATCTCCAAAGGTAACATAAGGGCCAGCCTTCATAACCAACTCTGTAAGCAGGGACTTGTTTCCAGTCATATGCCTCGATGCTCCACTGTCTAGCACCCATATAACTTTATTTCTATTCTGCTTAATGCCCTGCAATGACAGATTGATTAGACATTCTTCGGAACCCAACTTTGATTGGGCCCGACTTTTCGATAAGATCGAGAATCAACAGATTTAACAACAGGAGATGCACTTTTCTTCACATTACTAAAGCTTTCGACTATCTCCTTTCCTTTCTCAGACTTGACAGATTTGTCAGTCTTAGGAGAAGGTTTGTCACTCCTAACTTTAGGAGGACTGACAGTCTTGGCTCTACCATACTTTTTCTTGATATTTGAACTAGCAACAGTATTTGAGCATGACTGGCTAGATGCATTCATTAAATGCACAAAAGTTTGCATGATATTAAAAGTGCATGGCATACAGTTAGGTTGACCACACTGTGCATGATTCTGATGCAGATTATTTATTGTATGTGTGGTAGGCATGGCATGTGCAGCAGGAACATTCATGTTAGCTTTGCATGCATAAGAAAGATGTTCAGTAGATTTACAATGATAACATGCTTTCTTTATTCGTTCAGCCTTAACCTCTTTTATGTTTTTTTCTTTCTTTCCTTGTTGTTTAACAGCCTTAGCTCCTAATCCCAGTCTAGATTCATCTCTAGGGAAATTGATTTTCACTTGTTTAATAGGAGTTACAGGTTGTTCTTTCTGGCGATCTTCCATCTCAATCTCATATCTAGCTATCAATTCAGTCTCTTCTTCTTCTATTCTAGGAACAAGATGTTTGTAGATAGGTTTGACAGCCGATTTAAGAATACTAGGTGTTTCCTTTTTAAGGTCACTGGAACTAGGGTCAATAGGTCTCTTTCCTTCTTTCTTAGGAAGGTCAGAATAATCAAGTCCTATACCTACTCCAGTTATTTTCTTAAATGTGTCATTATCTACATACACTTTACTAGCAGCTAGTTTGTATGCTTCGCATTTAGTTTCTAACTCAGTTAGATTGTTCCTAAGACATGCTTCTACTTCTTCCTTAAGGACGAGCTTGTGTTCCAGAGATTTAATAAAGTCTCTTAGAGAAGTATCTACAGTGCAAGCAGCCTCTAGCTCTTCCACTTTTGCCTCAAGCATTCTGCATTTGGCAACAAGTGTTTTCTGTTCCTTTTGAGAAGAGTCTAGGCTTTTGCACAACATATAGATCTCTTCACTAAGAGCCCCGTTCTGTTCTTTATAATCATCAATGGACATTTCTACTTTAAGAGTCAGAACTGGTACCTCTGGTTCCTCTGATGTCTCAGCCATGAGCGCAAAGTTCGCTACATGAGTAACGTCTTCCTCATCTGAATCATCCCAAGCTCTTCCTTCTGTCACCAATAAAGCTCGTTTTCCATGTCTTTCCTTCAACAGTGCTTCATAGTTGCTTTTGAGAGCTTCAAATGTTTCTTTTGGATAAGTCTGTTTAGGCTTTTTGCAGTCCGAGGCAAAGTGTCCAGCTTCACCACAATTATAGCATTTGAACTTCATTTTGAAATCCAAAGGAGATTTGTAGCTGGTATTCTGGCCTTTTCCTTTGTGGCCTGACGAACTACCACCACCCTTAGCAGCCCGATAATAAGATGAAGATTTTCTCTGTGGTCGGTTGCTCTTTCTAAATCTCATGTTGCTGAACTTCCTTGCCATGTATGCCACGACACTATCGTCCATGTTGTCCAGCTCTTCTTGGGTGTAGTAGTCATCATCACTGTCAGATGCGCACTCGTCATCATTATCAACTTGATGTGGTGCAAGTGATGATTTAGGCTTTGCTGCAACCATTGCCTTCTTAGACTCTTCCTCATCAGCAACTAATCCTGATGCACTTTCTTTTCCCTTTGAATCATTGTCCCATGCTTGATCTTGAAGAGTTTCCAGCTCATAGGTCTTTAATATTCCATAATATTCTTCCAGAGAAGTTGTATGCAAATCTCTGGTTTCTCTTATTGCGTAGACCCTATGTTCAATGCTTTTTGGCTGGTTCCTCAGATATCTCGTATTAGTCTCAACCATGGGGAGAGTTACACCTCTCAGATTCAAATCCAATACCAACTGACTGAATCGTAGGTAGACATCTGTTATGCCTTCTCCTTTCCTTATTCTAAAGGTGTCATACTCCATCTTGAGTATGAGTGTTTTGTTGCTTCTGACCTCTGCAGATCCTTCCATGACAACTTCTATCTTGTCCCAAATCTTCTTCGCTGTAGTCAGACCTTTGACTATGTTGAACATTTCATGATCAAGAGATTCCATCAAGGTTTGTCGAACGGCAGTATCACATGCTATTTGTTCCTTGTCAGCATCCGAAAACTCCGAGACCTTTTTAGGCTCAGACCGAGGTGGTATAACCACTCCTCCTTCCGTATGTGAAGGAATAACTACCATTGGGACAAATTTACCCTTGTCAAGGACTTCCAGATATTCAGGATTAACAGTCTCTAGATATAGTCTCATTCTGAAAACCCATTCTTCATAGTGATCTTTGTTGAACATTGGGATCTTGAATGCATTTTTAGGAGCCATCTCAATTCTGGTCACTAAAAGTTTCTAAGTACCCAAGACTAGGCTATGTAGAATATTTATGTAGAACTTTTGCCTAAGTCGAAATTTCTCTAAGTAGAAATTTTGCTCAAGTCGAAATCACCAAGTAGAAATTGTCCAAGTCGAAATTCTATGTAGAAATTCTCAAGTAGAAATTCTATGTAGAAATTTTTGCCTTAGAATAATTTTTTCTGCAGATTACTTTAATATTGAATAAACAATATTATCTCTTTAACACCTTTTGACTTTGAATGCTTTACTCACCAAACCCACCTAACCCACTTGCTAGGTACTGAGTATGTCTTTTACTTTCGGCCGAATAAAGTAAATCAACAAGTCCAAAAACCACCTTTTTATTCTTTTACTATTGAAAAGGAGATCAAAAAGTTGTTGGGTTGTATTCTTTGATAAGAACAGATGATGAACACTCAAGAACACCAAATATGAACTAACCCAGACAAATTCACAAAAATTAATTAAAATACACCCAAGCTAAATAATCACACCTGGAGTATTTAAATAATTTTTCAGATGAGTTTTTCAATACAAACGAATTAAAACACACTTTTCGAGAAAATGAAAAGTAGATCTGAAAAATGAAAAACTCACGATTCTTCTACTCAACACAAGGATCTATGTTTTGTATGTTAAACATAAAGCTCTGATACCAATTGTTAGGTCCAAATGTGTTGTAGAGGGGGGGGGGTGAATACAACTTTTCGAATATGAGAAGCAATAAAAACGATGCAATAAATGAACACACAGATTCAAGGAATATATTTCTTTATATATAACTTGAAAGGGTTGCTACAACATTCATTACAAAGTATAACAGAAGTTGGGAGAGAAGTGAATGATACTAAGCTCTGTGAATGCACTCTCTCTTTTTCTCTTGTGTTTTTCTCTAGAATTGCTCACTAACTAAAACATTACACAAGTACTTCTATTTATACTACATGTAATCTATGTCCTGTAGTCTTCAAAGACTAAGATGTACGTGGCCCAATGATGTCCACATAATTCTTGCCTTATCTTGAAAGCTTGGAAATCTGCCAATCAGAAGATGCCATGTGTCATGTTGAAGCTGCACCTAAGTAGAACTTCTACTTGAGAATTTCTACTTGGCTATCTCGAAATTCCTAAGTGGAACTTCTACTTGGCTATCTCGAAATTCCTAAGTAGAACTTCTACTTGAGAATTTCTACTTAGCCATCCAGAACATTTAGTACTTAGAAAATATTCTGGTCTTCAACTTGAAACTTCAATGCACATCTTGAACTTGTGATATCTTCATGTCTTCTTTATTCTTCAACAAGCTCTTGAACATGGTTCTTTATTACTGACATAAACTTGCTATCAATGTCCTGACACTTGATGCACTGGTCTGGTTCATAAGTGACTAGTCTTGATAGTGTTTCTGCTTCTTGAATAAATTACCATATTCACTGAATAACTTGGCTTTCCAATATTTGCTTTCCTTCTTCTTCACTTGAAATCAATTGGTCTTGTTGATACTGATAGTTATGATCTTGATTCTTGATTAATCAAATCACCGAGGCATGAACAACTTTGACTTGAACTTCTCTCAATGATTTCTTCTTGGCTTGATCATAGTTAGCATGTTTAATTGTATCAATTACCTTGTCTTCATTTAGTGTTGATTTCTTGTGACTTCCTGTTCTTGATTGTCTTCTGGTTAAGTATCTTTTCCTTTAGTTTGAGTTACATTAGTTATAGTGTTACAAGTTTATACACTCTGCCTTTCATGGAGAGACAGGCCTCCTTGCATGTGATTTTAATCTCTTGGATTTGGGGACTGATTTCCCTTTCTTTTTGAATTTGGGGACTTCCTCAGGTTCCCTCAATTCATCCTCTACCTCATCCAATAACTCTTGAGCCAGCCTTGCTTGCTTCTCATCTGAGTTTTCATATTGATATTCAGTGCTTGGTTGAGATTCTCTTAGCAGCCTTGAAGTCTCTTCTCTCTTGGCTTCAACAAATCTAGGATGGCTGTTGGATATGTTTAGAACTTTTCCATTCCTTATGATTACAGCCATCCATTCTCTTACACAACTGTTAGTCTTCTCCTTGAATTCCTTGATTGCCTTACCCATCAACTTCTCTTCATCATCCTTGGGAAATGGAAAGTCCAGTTGTAACTTGTTCTTCCCATTTGCTTTTGGTGGTGAGAAGGGTCTTGATTTGATGTAGGGTTCAAATTCCTTAACATGAGAAGGCTCAGCATCATAGAATGTAGGAGCCACAATTGCTGGAGTGAGCACCTTCAGAATTGTTGTAGATATTGTTGGAGCTGAGGTTTGGCTAGAGAACAGAGTTGATGCAATAGATTGATTGATCAATCTTTCTGTCCTCATTATCCTTTCATAGTTTTCTTCTTTCATCTTTTGGAGAGCTTCAATTTTGGCTAGCTTTTCTTCTTCTGTCAAGTTTGAAAGATTAAACTCTTCAGATAGAGGTTTGGATTTGCTGGGGGAAGCTGTGACAATGAATTCTTGTGGATTGACCACTATGGTAGGCTGCTGCTCCCCCTCACTTGCTGCTTCCCTTCTTTCAGAAATTAAGATTTGACTTGTAGTTGCCACAGCCTCTTCCACTTTCTCCCCCTTTTTGTTAGCATCAAGGGTTTGACTAGAAGTTGGGGCTGCAACTAACTTTTCTAGCAGTTGGGTTTGCAGTTTCTGATGTTGAAGAAATTGCTCCATCTGGGATTCCATATTTTCCACTCTTGAATTGAGAAGTTGCACAGATTTAGCCAGGTTATCTTCTTTGAGAAACCTTTGTTGCAACACCCTCTGAGTGGCTGTAGGAGCTAGTTGCTCTAGCTTGGAATCCACAGAGATCTTCACATCCTTGATTTCTTGTTTGACCTCCTCTAAATTGGATCTCTGAATCACCATTTGCATCTTTTGTAACTTTAGGGAGTCAATTGCCTGTTGAAGAACAACCTTTCTCTGTGGATCTGCTTCTGGGTGCTCAGCCAGGGCAGATTTATATTGCCTTGTGATTTCCATATCAAGTTGATGATAGGTGTAGTTTTGAGCAAATGCAAAATCATGAATACTGCTACCACCTTCATCTTCAGAGCTCTGGCTGTCTTCATCTTCAGAATTGTCAAATTCATCACTCTCAGCAGTGGTTGGCAGAGCTGCTATAGATTCCTTAGCTCTAAGTAGAGATTGTGAGGTGTGCACTAGGTGCATTGCCTCCTCTGCTTCCACATTGCCCTGTTGTGCCAGAATTTGATAGGCAGGAACAGGGTGAGTAAAGGTTTCAGCATCCAAAGAAATGGAGTCAATCATGGACTGATATTCTCTTTGAAATTCCATTTCCTTGGATGCATCCTCAACCCCCATTGACTCACTAGCAATGGCTGCTTCTTCCATCCTTATCTCTCCTGTAGTCCCTTCTCTCCCCTCATCTCTCTTTTCTTGCATCAAGGGCTCCCCTTGGCTCACACCTCTCACACCGTCACCTTCACCTACTAAGGTGGAACTCTCAAACTCTCCTTTTGCCTGACCGGAAGAATTGGCCAGCCTCTCATTATTTATCTCTCCTTTTGCCTGCTCACAAGGCAGCCTCTCACTCCCTTCCCTCAAACCTAAAAGTGTTTCAACTACTGAGAACTCCTCTACACTTGACACTGGAATGTCAGATATAGCAGTGGTAGAGTGAGTTATCAACGGATAAGGAATATCCGTTGATGGAGTAGTTATAGCTGTCAACGGATGGCTAGATAGAGGCGCATCCGTTGATGGAGAAACACTTGTCAACGGATGAAGGATATCCGTTGAGGAAGGAATAATTCTATCCGTTGAAGAGAAAACCAACACTGAATCTGTGGAGATTGATTTTAAGTTCGAGGCCACAGTCTGTGTTGAGAATTCTGGAAGGGAAGATTGATGGTCCAACAAATCATCTAAAAGATGATGACCACCAATTACAGAGTGGGGCTTCTCCAAGAATCTTAAAGATGGAGAATCAGGAATTGATGTAGATATCATATCCACATCCAGAGATGGAGTTCGTGATGGTGGATTGTAATGTGTGTCGATTTGAAGATTAAGATCAAGGGGCTGTGACTCCACATTTATTGAAGCCACATCAAACTGAGTTTGAGAAGGCACAGTTTCCTGTACAATGTGTGCACCCTGTGATTCCCCTGTGGTTTTAGATTTCACTCTTCTTCCATAGGTTTTTGAGATTGGGCTATATGTGTCCCTAACCCTCTTGTGCAGTGTTCCTTGTGGGGAACTTGATTCAGTAGTCACACTCTTTTGGGAGAGTGTAACTAGAATTTGGCCTGTAGTTACATTAGCAGTCTTTTGAGAGACTGAAATGGTGGTTGCACTCATCTCTCCTTCCTTATCCTTAGGGCTTCTTTGATGTTCACCCTGTCCCTCACCACTCACTACCACCTTCACACTCCCCTTAAGAGGTTTGGTAGATTTTACAACAGGTGTCTTTTGAGAGACACTTGAGGTTTGCCTTTTAAAATGTGGTTTTGGAACTCTGGATTTGGTCACTTTGGTAGGAGCCTGTTTGGTCACAACTACAGACTCCATTGTGACACTAGAAGGCAAAGAAATTTGGGGGCTGGAGATAGGGGTTTCAGAGTTAGAGATAGTTACCTGAACAATTGGTAGATATACCAACTGTACCCTGCATTGAGGTTCATTCGAATCAGGTCACTTAAGACTCTCTTCTCCTGAACAAAACATTGGAACTTGCTATCCGGGTTAGCAATGGATAGCTTATTCTCAGACACATGCAGTGCTAAGAGCATTAAAAATCTAGCAAAGTAGATATTCTTGCTCCTAGTTTCCTTTTTACCCAACTTTGCAGCTATCTCATACATAACTAATGTGCCAAAATTATAGAATTTATCATTTAAAAGCATACACATCATTGTTAGCATGGACTGGGTAACAGCATCAAAATTACTAATTTTTCCTGAAAAAGTTTTAATGAAGGCATCACAGAAGTAGCTCCATTCTTTAACCATTCCTTTTCTAGCAATTTTCCCTAAGTTTTCAGTACTAAGGGCATAATTAATAGAATTAAGCATGGCAACAATTTCAGCATCAGTAGGTACTTTCAGACAGTTATTCTCAGGCAATTTTAAACAAGCAGTTATTACATCAGAATTAACCACATAGTTTTTACCCTTTAAAGAAAAAGCAATTGTACCGTCTGTGCCATTGTACTCAGCAGATGTCCACATTTCTTCAATTACCTCGTGGATTAAGGGAGTGGTAGCCGTCATAGCATATGACAGTTTGCATTTCTTCACGAAACTCATCAAAGTGTGGTAAGCTTCTGGAGCATTCACTGTGTCAACAAAGGCCGCGAAATTGTTCTTCTCATAGGTAAACCCAGTGGAGGACATCATCTTAACAATAGGCGCCATTGAAGTGATTGAACTTTGGTTACAGAGAGTTTTAGGGAAGAAGATGCAGTTAACTTTTGATATGCTTGAAAATGAATAAAAGTGAGATGTGAGAGTACAAGTCCGCCTTTTATATTTTTCAAGAATTAAAAATGAAATAATTAAAAGTAATTACTCCATTGGTCAAAAGTAACTGTCAGATAATAAATAAAAAGAGAATAAGTACAGCCATGATTAGATATACACGGTTACCAACGGTTAAAAAAAATGTATATCAACGGATATAGAATGAACGGTTGAGATACAGTTTATCCGTTGATGACGTGGATAGCCTGTTACCCGTTGACATGCAAAAATCTAGTAATGTGTTTATACTATCAACGGATAAAAGGATATCCGTTGATAAGCTAATTTTGCCTTAGGCAAAATTTCTGCAGAAAATTTTTCTGAAAGTTTTAACTTTCAAGTAAATCAAAACACATTTCCAGCTTCAATTCATTGAAATCAAATATCACTTGAAATTATGACAAGTTAAGCATACCTAGCTCACCTACCAATCTTGTGAATGTGGATTCATCAAGAGGCTTGGTGAAGATATCTGCAAGCTGCATTTCACTTGGCACAAAGTGCATTTCTACTGTACCATTCATCACATGTTCTCTAATGAAGTGGTATTTGATGTCAATGTGCTTGGTTCTCGAATGTTGCACTGGATTCCCTGTGATGGCAATAGCACTTGTGTTGTCACAGAAAATTGGAATCTTCTCAACTTTTAGACCATAGTCAATGAGTTGGTTTCTCATCCATAGAATCTGTGCACAACAGCTTCCAGCCGCAATGTACTCAGCTTCAGCTGTAGAAGTGGAGACTGAGTTTTGTTTCTTACTGAACCATGACACAAGCCTGTTTCCTAGAAATTGACAGGAACCTGTAGTACTTTTCCTATCAACTCTGCAACCTGCATAATCTGCATCTGAATAGCCAGTTAGATCAAAACCAGATTCTCTTGGGTACCAAATGCCAAGGTTTGGTGTTCCCTTGAGATACCTGAAAATTCTTTTAATAGCTATTAAGTGAGACTCTCTAGGATCAGCTTGAAATCTAGCACAAAGACAAGTAGAAAACATTATATCAGGTCTACTAGCTGTTAGGTATAAAAGTGAACCTACCATGCCTCTATAACTTGAGATGTCCACAGACTTTTCCTTAGTAGTCAACTCAAGCTTAGTTGCAGTGGCCATAGGTGTTTTAGCAGATGTACAATCCATTAAGTCAAATTTCTTTAAGAGATCATAAATATATTTTGTTTGACTTATGAAAATGCCCTCATTAACTTGCTTTACTTGTAGGCCAAGAAAGTAAGTTAATTCACCCATCATACTCATTTCATACCTACTTTGCATAAGTTTGGCAAACTTTTTGCAAAGCTTCTCATCTGTAGACCCAAAAATAATATCATCTACATAGATTTGAACAAGTATTGAAGAGCCATTAATATCCCTATGAAATAAGGTTTTATCTACTGTACCTCTAGTGAAGTGGTTCTCCAAAAGAAATTGAGATAAAGTGTCATACCAGGCTCTTGGTGCTTGCTTCAAACCATAAAGTGCTTTCATGAGAAGATATACATATTCTGGAAATTCTGGATCCTCAAAACCAGGAGGTTGATGGACATAGACCTCTTCTTCCAGTTCCCCATTTAGAAAGGCACTTTTGACATCCATCTGATAGACTTTGAAATTGGCATGTGCTGCATAGGCTAGAAAGATTCTTATTGCCTCAAGTCTTGCTACTGGAGCAAAAGTTTCATCAAAATCTATTCCTTCTTCTTGAGAATAGCCCTTTGCCACTAATCTAGCTTTATTCCTCACAATTATGCCATTTTCATCTGTCTTATTCTTGAGAACCCATTTAGTACCTATGACACTTCTATCATCAGGTTTGGGCACAAGTTTCCATACTTTATTTCTTTCAAATTGGTTTAGCTCTTCTTGCATTGCTAACACCCAATCTGGATCTAGAAGGGCATCTTCCACTTTCTTAGGTTCCTCTTGAGACAGGAAGCTACTGTATAGACATTCTGCTTGAGTGGCCCTTCTAGTTTGGACTCTTGAATTTGATTCACCAATGATTAACTCAAATGGATGATTTCTAGTCCATTTTCTTGCAGGTGGAAGATTTGATCTTGATGAGGTTGCTTCATTTCCATGATCATGTTGATTTAGCATTGAATTTTGACCTTGAGAAACTCCCCCTGAGTTTGTTGTCCTTGCTGAGTTATGAAGTTGACTGTCAATGGATGCATCATTTTGCCTGTCGACGGATGCTTGAGAATTTCTGTCAACGGATGCATCTCTAATAGTGTCAACGGATGTTGCAGAATGACTGTCAACGGATGCTCCAGAATGACTATCAACGGATGCTTCATTTTCAGTGTAAGCATCACTTCTAGTTGGTGTAACAGCTCTAGGTGGATCTCTGTGGTCATGATCTTCATTCTCCTCATCATCATCATAGTACATTCTTCCTTCACCTTCATTCTCAAATTCCAACTTTTCATGGTAACCTTCATCATTTAGGCCTAGAATCTTTTGATCATCAAACACAACATGTACAGATTCCATAACAATGTTGGTTCTTAGATTGTAGACCTTGTAGGCTTTCCCTGCTGCATATCCAACGAAAATAGCTTCATCTGCCTTTGCTTCAAATTTGCCTAAATTATCTCCATGATTCCTTAGCACAAAACACTTACATCCAAAGACATGTAGAAAAGCTAAAGTTGGTTTCTTGTTGGTTAATAACTGATAAGGAGTCATTCCTCTAGCTTGATTGACCAAGGAAATATTCTGAGTAAAGCATGCAGTGTTGACAGCTTCAGCCCAGAAATATGTTGGTAATCTTGATTCACTTAACATTGTTCTAGCTGCTTCAATGAGAGTTCTGTTTTTCCTTTCAACAACCCCATTTTGTTGAGGTGTTCGGGCAGCAGAAAACTCATGGACAATTCCATTCTCTTCACTGAAAATCTTCATTGTGGAATTCTTGAATTCAGTACCATTGTCACTCCTGATCCTTTGTACTCTGTCTTCCGAACCATTGTTTAGCATTCTGAGGTGATTGATAATGATTTCACTTGCACAATCCTTGGAGTGCAGGAAGAAAGTCCATGTGAACTTAGAAAAATCATCTACAATCACCAGACAGTATTTCTTCTTTGAAATAGACATGACATTTACTGGACCAAATAAATCCATATGCAGCAATTGAAGAGGCTTAACAATGGATGACTCTGTCTTGCTTTTGAAAGATGATTTCTTTTGTTTCCCTAATTGGCAGGCATCACATAGCCCATCTTTGACAAACTCCAAATGAGGGATTCCTCTAGCAAGATCCTTTCTTACCAAATTATTCATAACTTTAAAATTCAAATGTGACAGCTTCTTATGCCATAGCCAACTCTCATCCTTACTTGCTTTGCTGAAGAGACAAGTAATGGATTCTGAGCATGCTGAATTGAAGTCAGCTATGTAAACATTTCCTTTTCTAAAGCCTGTCAATACCACATTGTTGTCTTCCTTGGCAGAAACAACACAGGCTTCTTTTGTGAACTTTACTTCATAGTCTTTGTCACAAATCTGACTGATACTCAGCAAATTGTGCTTTAAACCTTCAACTAAAGCCACTTCTTCAATGATGACATTGTCTTTTGAAATCAGGCCATATCCCTTAGTATATCCTTTGCTGTCATCTCCAAAGGTAATTCTAGGGCCAGCTCCTTCCTTGAACTCTGTGAGCAGGGTTGAATCTCCTGTCATGTGCCTAGAACATCCACTGTCTAGGTACCATAGATTCCTTCTGTTTCCCTGCACACATTTCAAAAACAAATCAAGTTGATTTTGGTACCCAAGCTTCCTTGGGTCCTTTCTTGTTAGCCTTTGACTTTGCACTCTTAGCATTCTTCATCTTCGGTGTAGATGCTTGAGTAATGGGGTTTGACAAATGCTCATTTGCATGAATATTGGATGCATGCATGTGTGGAAAATTGGCATACATATTATTCATGTTAGGTAGGTTCCATGACATTTGTGGCACATTCATAGATTGAAAGTATGGATTAGACACATATGGCATGTTCACATATGGATTTGAAAAACTAGCATTTTGATACAAACCAGGCATAACAGGCATTGCAGGCATACATGGCATTGGTTGAGGTACATGAACAGGAGCCTTGTTGACAATCTTGCAATTAGAAGATAAATGATTGACACTATTACAATTACTACAAGTTTTCCTAGGAGCAAACTTGTCAGGAGAGTAATTGTTTTTCTTGTTGATGCCTATCTTACCATTTCTGTTCTTTTTCTTTTTGCCCTCAATTTCTACCTTTTCATTGTCTGATTTACCAACAGCCTTTTTGTTGTGTAAATCACCTGTCTTAGCCTTCCCACTGGATTTGGTTTTGCTGCACTCACCACTAACAAAATTCTTGTTTACTGGACCATACTTGATATCCAGTTTCCTAAGTTCCTTCTTACTAACAGACTTTTTGTTAGTCGACGGATACCTCTCATCCGTTGACGGTTCATCTGTCAACGGATGATCACTATCCGTTGATTCACAAATAGTCTCTAGATCCTCAAGGCCAGGTTCTAGCTCCTTTTTCCTTTGAGTCCAAGTATCCTTCACAAATGATTCTATTCCCTGAACTTCTATTATGTTTTGAGAAATATTCCTACAACTTTGAAATTTAGCAATTATCCCTTGTTCTTTTTCAAGCTGGTCTTTTAAAATCAGTTCTCTTTTTAACACAGCTTCAAGTTCACTTTTAGCATTATTGCAATCAACTCTCATTTTCTCAAATTCTAGAAATTGAGATTCTAGAGCAGCATTTCTATCACTTAAAAACAGATTAGACTCTTTAATTCTATTGTTCTCTTTAGTAAGTGATTTAAGAGTAACACTTAAGTGATATAGTTCAGTAGACATTTCATCTATAACACTATTGCATTCCTCTTTAGTGAGCTCAGAGAGATTAGTAGAAAATACCTGATTGCTAGCTGAACTTGCTTCCTGCTCTCCAGAATCAGCCATTAAAGCAAGGTTGACTAACTCAGCATCATCATCAGAATGATTGTCATCAACAGCCCAGTCATACTCTTGGGTCAAGAATGCCTTTCCTTTCTGCCTGAGAAGATCAAAATATTTCTTCTTATAGTCAACAACCTCAGTTGGCTTTCCCTTGTTCTCAGATCTAGGTTTCCTGCATTCACTTATCATATGACCAGCAATCCCACAATTGTAGCATTTAATTTTGGATTTATCCACATAGTTGTTTGTGGAAAAATCCTTGTTAAATGGCTTGGCCATCCCAGAGTTTCTCTTGAATTTCAGCTTAGAGAATCTCCTAGATAGAAAAGCTAAGTGCTCATCTATCTCATCCAATTCATCCTGCTGAAGGGCATTCAATTCCTCAGACACCTTTTCCTTGCTCCTGCTTGATTCTGCTCTACTTTTACAAACCTCCCTGTTTGGTGTAGAACTAGCAGTTTCTGTCCTTTCCTCCTTTTGCTCCAAATTGGCAACGAGTGCAACTGACCCACTTTTCTTTTGAGACTTCTCAATCTCTTCATCCTGCTCCATTTCCAGCTCATAGGTCTTTAAAGTTCCATAGAGCCTTTCAAGAGTAAATGTCTTGTACTCTTGAGTGTTTCTTAGAGAAACAGTCATTGGCTTCCATTCCTTGGGCAGTGATCTCAGAAATTTGAGATTAGAGTCTTTAACTTGATAGACTCTTCCATACAGTTTCAAACCATTTAGTAGCTTTTGAAATCTACTAAATGTATCATTCAATGTTTCTCCACTCTTAAAG
This sequence comes from Saposhnikovia divaricata, assembly GCA_036435485.1. Classification (NCBI taxonomy): domain Eukaryota; kingdom Viridiplantae; phylum Streptophyta; class Magnoliopsida; order Apiales; family Apiaceae; genus Saposhnikovia; species Saposhnikovia divaricata. The sequence continues at coordinate 48,671,128 of CM071596.1, read as the reverse complement.
TGAAAATGTTCATACTGTTGGATTAGTAGTTGCATCTTGTTTTCCCTTACCTGTTCTGTTCCTTCACACAGGGTTTGAACAATGTCCCATACTTCCTTGGCGGTAGTGCAGTTAATAACATTGTCAACCATGTCTGTTTCTAGACCATTGAACAGAATATTCATGGCCTTTTTGTCTTTGTGGACTTCTGCAATATCTTCATGACTCCACTCAGAAACAGGTTTGGGAATGAAAGTGTCAGGCACATCATCGGCCAGGCCAACTCTTGTTGCTGTCTTCATTGGAACGTGAGGACCCTTGTCAATGCAATCCACAAAACCCTCATCAATAGACGAGAGATGTAGACGCATTTTTACTTTCCAGTGAAAGTAATTTTCTCTATCAAGAACTGGAATCTTCACTCCATAATCCTTCTTAGACATGTTGGAAGTGTGTTGATCTTTAAACTTCAAATATGTTAGAAGCTTGCTTTGATACCAATTGTTATTCCCAGATTACACACTTGTATAATTGTAGAAGGGGGGGTTGAATACAATTCTTGATATTTATAAATTTCTGATAAGAACTTCAGAAACTTATGAAGAGATAATTGCAATGTAAGATTTAAACACATACATATATAAAATCAGGTGGTTAATATGCACCACCTGAAGCTTTTATTTGAAGAAAACTCTGTGATACAAAATGTACACAGCTGCCGTTTTACAACTCTTTGCTTCTAAGGATATTCAAGAAACCCTAAGCAAATATGTCTGTTTTCTTAACCTACAAAGAGTTGCTACACTTGGTTATATATCCCAAGTTTTACAAGTACCTACTGGAATAATATAATACTAATCTAATTCTAGTTGACTTGCTACTACACTCCAAATACACATGTAGCCGAAAGGTTGTCCTTGTGTTCAGACATGTCTCCTGCACCTTTCTTGTATTCATAGTGTAAATGGAATGCTTCTTTCTTCTGTGTTTCCAAAGTATGGCTGCCATACTGCTTTTTGTATCTACTTTCAACTCATGTGATCTGTCAGTCAAACATGTCCTTATCAACTGCTAATCTCCAGCTAATCATAGAAATCAGTGTCAATGATTATCCGTTGATGATGTACATTGACATCCGTTGATGATGTATACTGACATCCGTTGATGATGTATAGAGCAGTATCCGTTGATGTTGGGACTTGAGCTGTATCCGTTGATAGAGTGGATTTGAGTTGTATCCGTTGATAGAGTTTAGTCTTCATCCGTTGATACACTTTCACTTAGACAGAATTACATAGCATAGCTTATTTACAATTGGCTACCCTATTCTGCCTATCCGTTGATAGTCAACATGACTGTGGATAAAAACACTATCAACTGATAACATAGAGATACTGCAGTGTGCTACAAAACCTCATCCGTTGATGAGCTACCTGTCAACGGATAGAGTTATAAATCCTCATCCGTTGACAGCTACAAAACCTTAAAAAATTTGATTGATTGTGAAGTTATCATCAAGTACAACATATTCCTAACAGGATCCGATACACGAAACAAATTGAGGCACTTGCCGAGTCCAGCCCCTCTATTTTTCATAAACCCTAATTCCCTAAAAACAACCACATTCATGCACAATTCACTATACTATTCCAACACACCTCCGATATCGTGTTGTTACGAAATTTCTCGAAGAACAGTTATTATTATATTTTAGTACCAAAAAGTGATTTTTGATGTTAAAATAGCACAATACCTCCAATGTATAGTTCTAAATTTAACTATGCTTGTTTAATATTTAACTAACTTTCTCAACTACCTTCCTTTTTTCAAAGAAAATGAGGTGACAAATAACACATTGTTATATATATATATATATATATATATATATATATATATATATATATATATATATATATATATATATATATATATATATATATATACAGTTGCACTCCATACAGAACACCTTAAATAAAGAACAATAAAGAACATGGGCATGCTGGTAATATAGTGTAAAATAAAGGACACGTTGGTAATTTGACAAAGATAATATCTTTTCACTATACAACTCACGCTGTTATACACGACGCAGTTGAAGAAAAACTTAGGGTTTTTAAGTTTGTTGAAGAATAGTTGAATAATCTCCTAATCGGAGAATCGGAGCAGAAACTGAAGAATTGAAGCTCATCATCGAAGAATCAAATCTCCTTATCGAAGAATCGAAGCTCATTATCGAAGAATCAAAGCACAAATTGAAGCTAATCTCTCTAATTGATTAAGGTAATGATTTGTAGAACTCAAATTTATGATTCTATGGTATATATTAGTTTTTTAGTTTGTTATTTATTAATTGTTAGAATGTAATTAGTGATTCTATGTTTGATTCAGCAAATTATAATTATATATTTAGTTATGTAATGTTTATTTGAGAGAGCAGAAACTGATTCTATGCTCGATTCTATATAATATTTTAAATACAATACTACTTTCTACTCGATTCTATGCTCGATTCTACACTTGATTAAATTATTTTTTAAAAAAAGTTAAGCCTAAACTAGATCGATGATGATTCTCTGTTTGATTCTGTGATAGTTTCTCTAACGAAGTTTACAGGTGTAGTTATGGGGACAGATGTAGTATGTTATTTTGTGAAAAGAGAGCATACATTACATTGTATGTTATAGTTGATTGTTTTAATTGTATGGGGACAAGTGTAGTTGGTTGGTGCCCCCGCGGGGCCTTCTAACAGATGACGACGACAATATTAAGCTCGATACTTATTCGAGTAAATTTGATTCTATGATAAATTCTATTTTAGTTGTCATTAGTTTGCATTATAGATTCTATGTTAGTTGTCATTAGTTTGCATTATTGTATAATAGATTCTATATTAGGAAGACATATATCAATATTTGATTATGGGCTAGTGATTCTTCATTCTTTAAGCATGTATATTTCACCGCTGCTGAAGTAGTCAATGCATCTTTTACAAAGATTGCTGGAAAACTAGGTGTTGTTTTTCCTTATCTTGATTTACAATCTAAAATTAGTTCTTGGTTGTTGAGTATACAACAACGAAAGCAAAACCCAAAGTGAATAAACAAGAACAAGAAAATAACGACAATCACACAAGACAAAGATTTACGTGGTTCGGAAATTCCTACTCCACAAGCCGCACTAATTTTTTATTGATCTCTCACATTGTGTTGTGTTGTGTTATGTTACAATTACATGAGTATTTATAAGAGAAGAAACTGGGTCAACCAATCAGAGTCTAATTCTGAAATTCCCAACTTTAATCCTAACTCTAATTAGAGTCCAATTCACGAATTCCCAAGTCAAATCAGAAACCAATTCTGAAACCTAATAGACTCCACAAACCCAACAATCTCCCACTTGGAGTCTGACCACATCTTCACTTCACTCTTGTAACTCTAGTAACAAATAATCCCCCGATCAATAACTCTAACTAGTGCAACGCCTTCTCATCAATCAGTTCTGAAGGCCAGTTGAAGCTATGCAAAGCTTCAACTTTTCATTAGTAATCACCTTAGTCAACATATCTGCAGGATTCTTTGAACCAAGGATTTTCTTCAAGGACAAAGTACCATTGCTAATCAACTCTCTTGTAAAGTGATATCTCAGCTGAATATGCTTCGTCCTAGCATGAAACACAGGATTCTTCGCAAGATGAATAGCACTCTGACTGTCGCTATACAAAGCACTGTCCGCCTGTTTCTTGCCCAACTCCTCAAGAAAATTCTTCAACCAAATCATCTCCTTGCTAGCTTCAGAGATAGCCATATATTCTGCTTCTGTGGTTGAAAGAGCAACACTCTTTTGAAGTCGAGACATCCAACTAACTGCTGTGCTACCCAAAGTGAAAATATATCCCGTAGTACTTTTTCTTGTATCCAAACATCCACCCAAATCTACATCAGAGAACCCTTCCAAGATAACATCTTTCTTGCTGAAACATAATGCAACCTTGGATGTGCCTTTCAAGTAGCGCAACAACCACTTGTCTGCTTCCCAATGCTCTATTCCTAGATTAGACATTAACCTGCTAACAACTCCCACTACATGAGCAATATCTGGCCTTGTACACACCATAGCATACATCAAACTGCCAACTGCTGACATACGGAAATTTAGCCATATCTTTCTTGCCTTCATCCGTTTTAGGTGACTGTTTTTTCGTGAGATTAAAGTGAGTCGCCAACGGTGTACTTATGGTCTTCGCATCCTGGACACTGAATTTCTGCAACAATTTCTCAATATACTTCTCTTGAGATAATTTCAAAGTACCTTCAGATCTATCCCTTATGATGCTCATACCAAGTATCTGTTTTGCCGCACCCATATCCTTCATCTCAAACTCCTCATACATCTGTCTCTTTAACCTGTTAATTTCCCTCATGTTTGACCCTGCTATCAACATGTCATCAACATACAACAACAATATGATATAAGATGAATCAAATTGTTTAAAATAAAAACAATGATCCATAGCACTTATAGTGTACCCATTCTTCATCATAAAGCTATCAAACTTCAAGTACCATTGTCTTGGCGCTTGCTTTAAACCATACAAGCTTTTTATAAGCTTGCAAACAAGGTTTTCTTTCCCAGCTACCTGAAATCCTTCTGGCTGTACCATGTAGATGTCTTCCTCAAGATCACCATGTAAGAACGCGGTCTTAACATCTAGTTGCTCTAGATGTATCTCCTCTGCAGCCACAATACTTAGCACAATTCTAACAGTAGTCATCTTAACAACCGGAGAAAATATATCAGTATAGTCAATACCCTTTTTCTGTTGATAACCCTTGACTAATAACCTCGCCTTGTATCTCTTGCTGCCATCAGGTTCTTTTTTGATCCGGAACACCCACTTATTCTGTAAAGCCTTCTTTCCTGCTGGTAACTCTGTTAAAGACCAAGTCTCATTCTTCGCAAGAGAACTCATCTCTTCTTCCATGGCTGATTTCCACTGAACTGAATCATCCACCTGAACTGCCTCTGAATAACACTGAGGCTCTCCATCCTCAGTCAATAACATATAATATGCTGAAGGAGAAAATCTTTGTGGTGGCCTCACAATTCTGCTAGATCTTCTTACCTCAGCCTGTGGAGTGACTGGAATTGTGTCATCACCATTCCCCGAACTCCCACTATTTCTGCAAGATCTTCTTCTGTAATCTCTTCAAGCACTGCTTTCTCTTTCTCATGTTGTTCCTTTGCAAACTCAGAATCGATTGCAAGCTTATCCTTGTACACTGCACTTTCGTTAAAAGTAACATCTCTACTTCTAACGACCTTCTTCGTTAGTTCATCCCAGAAACGGTAACCCATATCATCTGAGCCATAACCAATGAAGATACACTTCTTTGCTTTTGGATCAAGCTTGTCCCTGTCAGAATCTTTAACACGCACATAAGAAACACAACCAAAAACTCGCAAGTGTGAAAGATTTACCTCCTTTTTCTGCCACTCTTCTTCAGGAATCTTGAACCCCAAAGGAACTGAAGGTCCTCTGTTTATGAGATACGCTGCTGTGCTAACTGCATCTGCCCAAAAAGTCATTGGCAACCCTGCATGCAATCTCATACTCTTGGCCCTCTCATTCAAGGTTCTATTCATGCGCTCTGCAATACCATTCTGCTGCGGTGTCTCTGGAATTGTTTTGATCATTCTAATTCCATATTCTGCGCAATAGCTTTTAAACTCATCACTACTGTACTCACCACCATTATCTGACATCAAACTCTTAATCTTCAAACCAGTCTGATTTTTAACTTCGGTCTTCCACTTCTTGAAAGTAGCAAACACATCTGATTTATTCTTCAAGAAATAAACCCATACCTTTCTAGTGGAATCGTCAATGAAAGTGACATAGTAGCGAGATCCTCCCAATGACGCAACTGTTGTTGGACCATATACATCTGTATGAACTAGCTCTAACCTCTCAGCCTTGGGTGTCCTCCCTGATTTTGCAAAAGTAACTCGTTTCTGCTTTCCAAGAACACATGGCTCACAGAACCCAACTTCCACATTCTTCAGCTCTAGAATCTTCCCCTTCGAAACTAACAGCTTCATACCCTTTTCACTCATATGACCAAGTCTTTGGTGCCACAAAGTTGAAGACTCAATCTCATCAGCAACCGTATTTGCTTTATAGCTAGATTGTTCAACTATGTACAACGTCCCCTTTTTCTCTCCACGAGCAACAACTAGATTCCCCTTTATAACCTTCCACTGTCCGTCTCCGAAAGTAACTCGATACCCTTCCTTATCTAACTGACCCACAGATATCAACATCTTCTTCAGTCCAGGAATGTAACTTACATCTTTCAACGTCCAGCTAGTCCCCAAAGAGGTCTTGAGATTAATATTTCCCATGCCTGTAATATCCAGAGTCTCATCATCAGCAAGACGGACTTTACCAAAATTTCCAATTCTGAAATTTAACATCAAATCCTTGCAACGGGTAGCATGGAAAGATGCACCAGAATCCATAACCCATGATTCAACCGAACATTCACCACAACAAATCAAAGCATCGTCACTCACCACCTCTTCAACTACATTAGCTGAATTATCCACTTTCTTCTTTCCTTTAGGAGCTACGGGAGCCGTACACTGATTTCTGAAGTGACCTTTCTTCTGACAATTCCAACAAACAATCTCCTTGCGATCTTTGGACTGTCCTCTCTTCTGTGACTTCGATCTGCTACGCCCCTGATTCTGCCCCCTATCGGACTTTCTGCCTCTACTCTCAGTACTCAACAAGGAACCTGACAACTCTCCTGAGTTTCTCCTACGAATATCTTCTCCAAGAATCGCATCTCGAACTCCATCAAAAGTCATCTTACTACTCCCAGATGAATTACAAATAGCAGTGACAAATCCTGACCAACTGTCAGGTAACGAGGATACCAACAATAAGGCTTGTACTTCATCATCGAATTTAATATCCACTGATGTCAATCTTGATAGGATAGAGTTAAATTCGTTCACATGATCAACAACACAATCACCTTCATTCAATTTTGTGGCAAACAACAAGCGACACAAATATACCTTATTCGAAGCAGACAGCTTCTCATACATATTTGATAACGCCTTGATCAATCCATAAGTTGTCGTTTCCTTGACGATATTGTAAGCAACGTTCTTCGCCAAAGTCAATCTGACAACACCCAGGGCCTGCCTATCCAATAGCTTCCAATCTTTTTCATCCATCTTTTCTGGTTTCTTCTCCTTCAGCGGTTCGTGTAGTTTTTTCTGATACAAATAATCTTCAATTTGCATCTTCCAAAACCCAAAATCTTTGCCATCAAATTTGTCGATCTTTACTTTCCCTTCTTCAGCCATCGCTCCCACTCGCCTGAAAACCTAGGCTCTTGATACCAGTTGTTGAGTATACAACAACGAAAGCAAAACCCAAAGTGAATAAACAAGAACAAGAAAATAACGACAATCACACAAGACAAAGATTTACGTGGTTCGGAAATTCCTACTCCACAAGCCGCACTAATTTTGTATTGATCTCTCACATTGTGTTGTGTTGTGTTATGTTACAATTACATGAGTATTTATAAGAGAAGAAACTGGGTCAACCAATCAGAGTCTAATTCTGAAATTCCCAACTCTAATCCTAACTCTAATTAGAGTCCAATTCACGAATTCCCAAGTCAAATCAGAAACCAATTCTGAAACCTAATAGACTCCACAAACCCAACATTGGTTTCCTAGTACAATTCTTGGAATAGGTAAAGTTCAATCTACTAACATGGCAATTCTTGTTCATTAGATTCTATGTTGGATTCTTCTTTTGTGCCTATATGTAAGTTGTAGAAAGTCCAATTATTACTAATTGTTATTCTATTCTGAAGACTACTATTTTTTATGGTGGGTGTCACACACACTTACTTGCTTTGGTTCAAAACGGTACGTCCATAAATACACTTCTTTATAATTATAGTAAATTTTAGATTCTATGTTAGATGTTGTGTTAGATTGTATGTTGAATTTTGCAGTTTCAAGCTATTTATGTGAAATTTCTACATGAGATTTCATGCTAGATTCTACTTTTTTAAGCAAGAGATGCTTGTTGTAGCCTTGTAGGTGATGTGTTAAGAGAGCTATTATGTTTGAGGATTGAAGATGAAGTTCAGATTACAAGAATGGTTATTGTGACCATTTTATATGCTGCTTCCGGTTTCATGTCACCAGCTTCACAAGGTAAGTTCCGGTTTCATGGCACATTTAGTAAGTTCCGGTTTCATGTGACCATTTTATATCTTGTAAGTAACACGGTTGCAACTTAATTTTAAATGTTAAATACAACATTTTTTTTACTTCTGATCTAAATTTCAGGATATACTAAATGTGCCCATTTTTTATATAATTGCAGTGTTTGTTCCTCCAACAATGATAATGGGGCTTTACTATTTCGACCATAGTGTAGCATCTCAACCGGCTCAGCAGAAATAATTTAATATAAGAAAATCATTTGTGTATCATTATGACTTACATCTTTTGGGGTTCTTAATTGGTATATATTGCTCTTGTTTTTCATTATTATTATTATTCCTCCTAGGGTCTATAGCACATCTTTAATCTATACTGCAATTCTATGCTTAAATATATCGATCTTATTAATCAAAGATGACCATTTTTTAAATAATTGTGTAACAGCTGATAGGTTCACCCGACGACGCCAGTCTTGGATTTCATTTCACGGAAGTGATAATATGCACAAAGAATTTGGTCAGCTTCCCCCAGTACACTAAACAACTTTTTTCTACTAGATTCAGTAATAAGTCTCCTGGTGCTATAAATTTGCTGTAGATAAATTTAGAGGCATAATAGATAATTGAATTAAACTATAACCTATAATCTTTTATTAAATTTAGAAAGATAAATGAATTTTTTTTATAAAAATATAATCTTTTGGTGCCCCTGCGGGGCCTTCTAACGGCATAAATTTGCTGCCATGTCCAAGTAATTATATTATATGTTTTAGATCTTCATTTTCTCATTTATATTTTTCGCAAATCATTTTATCGTATTGGTATTGGAGAGTGTCTGTGCACTAATGTGTATTGTTTTTAATTTGTTAATATGTTGGTATGCCGTAATTGCTAATTTTTCCTATTATTTGTCTGCCTTGTAGAGTTTGCAATAAGGATATAATGGATCTGAAGAAGCATGGTATGAGTTATGGTTCTGGTTCTGTGGGAAATCTTACCGTTCATCATTTGTGGACTACAAGCCTTCAACACTGCTTCGCCATGTACCACTCAGTTGGTCTTGATACAATTGCATCATTGATTTCCATAATTCTTACCGCTCTTTGCAATACTCCCCTAGCTAAATTACAACACAAATTCCAGTTTAAGGTAGCACATGATGAGAGGCTCAAGGCTAGTTCGGAGGCTCTTGTGAATATGAAGGTTCTGAAACTCTATGCGTGGGAGACTCATGTCGAGAATACCATAGAAAAATTGAGGACAGTAGAATATAAATGGCTATCAGCTGTTCAGTTGCATAGAGCATATAATAGCTTTCTTTTCTGTTCATCCTCTGTGTCGCTCTCTACACCTACTTTTGTGTCTTGCTATTTCCTTTGAAGTTCCGTATGCTAGCAATGTGTTCACCTTTTTTTGCAACATTACATATAATAGCTTTCTTTTCTGTTCGTCCTCTATGTCGGTCTCTGCACCTACTTTTTGTGTCTTGCTATTTCTTTTGAAGTTCCATTGTATGCTAGCAACGTGTTCACCTTTTGTTACAACATTACGTCTTGTTCAGGATCCCGTGAGATGTATTCCTGATGTTATTGAAGTTGTTATTCAGGGTGAACTACCTTTTTTTGTTCTTCTCATGATTCATGGCTAATGACTGCTTATACCAAATTTCATAATTTTTTACATTTTATTTTCATCAGACATCTGCATATTAAATATAGTTAGACCCATAAATCTCCATAGTAGGAGCTTTTAACTAAAATCCATACAAATGTCTCTAATAAATGAGTAATATATTCACTTTCTACCAAAACAAAAAGCCACATTAAATCAGCAATTCTCTTGCTGGTTCTGCAGTTTCTTTCCATATAAATATATATTTTTACTTATCTTTTTTTATATTTAAAGGGTCCTGACAACTGTGAAATCATAACTTAATTATCCCTTTTGACTGTATAAATTATAGGTGTTTTCTATTTTGTAAGCATGATCACCTATTAATAGATAGCTCAAACCATTAAGTTCATCTTTTCTGCTAAAAGTTTCTATATCAATAGTAACCCTATTTGTTGTTTGAAGCACTAGACCTATGCCATTTGGCCCCGACAAAGCATCAATTGATTCATTTAGCGCAAATTCTTCTTGCTAAAAAAAGACAATGAACAAAGTTGCTGACACAAACTAAACAAACTTAAATTAGCAAAATGCTATCAATATAATGTACAAAGTCAACAATGTTGGAAATGTAGCAATTTTCAAGCAAAAGCAAACAATGTATATTGTAAAAGGAAATAAAAAAGAGTGTCTTATTCAAGTCTTCACTTCCCTGAGCCCTGAGGTAGTAGCTTTTTAAATCTGGTTCGCTATTGTGCGTTGATTATTTCTTCAATGTACATATGCTTTTAACAAGTCGTCCCAGGAATCTGAGCCAAACAACTGTAACTTTTCAGCCGTTCTATTATGACACAGCCAAAAATGATTTCGGATAACACAAAATCAAGAAATGTGGAGAAAGTTTCAGGACAAACTGCATCTTATCGAGATCCACTGAAATTAACTTTTGGTTGCAAACAATATAAGAGGAACTGCAAGCTTGTTTCTGCCTGTTGCAATAAGTTGTACAGATGTAGACTTTGCCATGATGAGGATGTTGCTGATCACACTATGGATAGGTACAGTGGAAGGCATTATTTTGTCCATCTACCTTTTCTTACTCACGATTTTGTAATTTCTCTGTTTATACTAAAACAGAAAGTTTTTATCCTTTACAATTCTGTTTTTATCATGTGTAAGCAGGAAAGATACTGCCCAGATGATGTGCATGAAATGTCTAGTTATTCAACAAGTTAGTGCCACCTGCTCAACTCCTTCTTGCCAAAAGCTATCCATGGCCAGATTCCACTGTAGCATCTGCAAAATTTTTTGGCGTCTTTATCTTCTCCACCAGTACAGCTTGAGTGGTTAGAAATATACCAGCAACGGAGACAGCATTTTGAAGTGCACACCTTGAAACCCGACATAGATCCACTACTCCACCAACAAGTAGGCATTCTGAGAATATTAATCCCCAAGGCAGAGCTAGATATCGGCTGCATATTGATCAAAAGTTCGACGAAATAGGTTTTTTTGTTGTATATAAAAAATACATCAAAAAAGCATAAAAAACGCGTAGCATCAACTCCTTATGTTTATGATTATTCAAAAAAAAAACTCCATTTTTTATGCTAATATGTGAAATTCAAAATCAATTTCTTGTTGCTAAGTCATGTATCCCTTGGAAAACAGTAAATCAATTACTAGATAACGTCTTACCATCCGTACAATGTCAGCACCTATTTTCTCATCTGGATCCACCAAGAAGATTTTTATGTTGGGAATATGTTCCGAGATATGGATATAGGTAGCTCCACCTCCTGGTACAATACCTTCTTCCATAGTAGCAAAAGTTGCACTTTTTGCATCCTCAATTCTAAGCTTTTGGTCTTCCAGCTCCGTCTCAATATGTGCTCCTACCTAAAAACACACAGAAATGGCTGAGAATCATTTAAGGTAGAATCAAGTTGAGAATCATTATTACTCAAAAGACAGATGGACAATTAAGGTAGAATCTAACATAGAATCAAAATCGTAAAACTTTAGAAAATACTCTGAGAAGAGAGAATAGAATCTGCCATAGAATCAAAACCTTTGCCTAGGCTGTTAAGAGCCTTGATTGAGAATAGAATCCTTGGTCTGGTCTTGATTGAGATTAACTAAACTGTCTTTGCAGAACTTAAGTCGAAAATCGGACGTTAAATCAAAACCTTTGCCTAGGCTGTTAAGAGTCCTTCTCACTATTGCATCACTGTTACTCATTTGAAACTCTATAATAAAAATAAATGCACAGTGACAAAGACAAAATCCTTAAAAATATGTAAATCAAAATTGATCTTAGACTATTTGGCCATAGAATCTATCATAGAATAAAATTTACTCAAATAAGTATTGAGCTTAATATCGTCGTCGTCATCTGTTAAAAGGTCCCGCAGGGGCACCAACCATCGAATCATCCATGGAATCATTTACCTTGATTATTACCAATTTTATTAAGATAGGTGCCCCTGGCGGGGCCTATTGCATATAAAACTGTAGAATCTATAATAGAATCACTTTCACCAAATAAACATCTATTTCATGCACCAAAACTACCAAGAGTCTTGGTATGATTCTGAAGTCGCTTAGCAGCACTGTATGAAAGAGCCAAATAATAGCAAAATATTGAGAACATAAATATAGGATATATAATCACCATTCAGTATTACAACAGACATGCATCTTAGTAACTTAAGCTTGACAAATACTAACAATTAGTTAACTATAGAATCACATATTCACTAATAAACAACCATAGAATCAATAACAGAATCTTTTTCAACTGAACTCATATAAAATGAGACTGAAAAATACCAAACTTTATATATTAAAATAAATGTACGGAATCAAAAATTTAATAACAAAATCAACCACAAAATCAATTACAACTTCATCTAACGAGTCTTAAATACATTATATAACAGAATTTCTAAAAAAAAAGAAGCAAAGAATCATTAACTGAATCACTTGAAAAATCACTTTCATAAAACAATAGTAATATACAGCATCCGATGTAGAATCTAATATGTGTACTTTCATTCAAACAAGCATCTAGTACGGAATCAAAAAACGAAATCTTCAAACCCTAATTTGATTAATTTCGCTAAAATAACAAGCAAGATGAGATGTAAATATCATTACCTCGAATTGAAAATGAATTTACGTCAAATTGAAGCTTTGATGAGTGAGAGTTTACAGTTTTCGCGGATTTTGAGCCGTAATTTCATAGATTCTGATCAAGAGAGAAGAGTTTGTAGTTCGTCGAGAGAGATTTTGAGAAAATCGTGATTGTATGTGGAGAGAGAGAGTTGCAGCTTGGTGAGAGAGTCGATACAGAGAGAGACAGACGATAGAGCGAGTACTCAAGCCCATTACTAATTCTATCTTTTAATCCTGGCCGTCCAATTTTTATAAAAAAAAGGGAACGGTTAAGATGGGTGTTCTTCTTTGTTCCTTATTTAAGGGTGTTCTGTATGGAGCAATGGCCTATATATATATATATATATATATATATATATATATATATATATATATATCACAATTTTTAGCTCACCAATGGATTAATAAATATTCAATTTTGTGCCCTATCATAGATATAGCACACCATTGGACATATCACACCATTGGACATGCTTTTAGAGCATGTCCAATGATTGTGCTAAAATAGATGGAGTTATTGCTATAATTTAGCACCAAAAATGTGGTTTTTGGTGCTATATGTTAGGAATATGTTGTACTTGATGATAACTTCACAATCAATCAAATTGTATAAGGTTTTGTAGCTGTCAACGGATGAGGATTTATAACTCTATCCGTTGACAGGTATCTCATCAACGGATGAAGTTTTGTAGCATACTGCAGTATCTCTATGTTATCAGTTGATAGTGTTTTTATCCACAGTCATGTTGACCATCAATGGATAGGCAGAATAGGGTAGCCAATTGTAAATAAGCTATGCTATGTAATTCTGTCTAAGTGAAAGTGTATCAACGGATGAAGACAGAACTCTATCAACTGTTACAACTCAAATCCACTCTATCAACGGATACAGCTCAAATCTCAATATCAACGGATACAGCTCAATATATCATCAACGGATGTCAGTGTACAATGTCAACGGATAATCATTGACACTTACTTCTATGCTAAGCTGGGGATTAGCAGTTGATAAGGACAGGTTTGACTGACAGATCACATGGGTTGATAGTAGATACAAAAAGCAGTATGGTAGCCATACTTTGGAAACACAAAAGAAAGAAGAATTCCGTTTACACTATGAATACAAGAAAGGTGCAGGAGACATGTCTGTTCACAAGGACAACCTTTCGGCTACATGTGTATTTGGAGTGGAGTAGCAAGTCAACTTGAATTAGATTAATATTATCTTATTCCTGTAGCACTTGTAAACTTGGGATTTATAACCAAGTGTAGCAACTCTTTAGAAGTTAAGAAAACAGATACATTGCTTAGGGTTTTTATTGAATATCCTTAGAAAGCAAAGAGTTGTAAAACAGAAGCTGTGTACATTTGTATCACAGAGTTTTCTTCGAATAAAAGCTTCAGGTGGTGCATTTAACCACCTGATTTTTATGTGTTTGTGCATTAATCTTTTTACAGCAATTATCTAAGTATAGATTTCTGGAGTTCTTATCAGAAATTTATGAATATCAAGAATTGTATTCAACCCCCCCTTCTACAATTATACAAGTGTATAATCTGGGAATAACAATTGGTATCAGAGAAAGCTTCTAACATATATGAAGTTTAAAGATCAACACACTTCCAACATGTCTAAGAAGGATTATGGAGTAAAGATATTAGTTCTTGATAGAGAGAATTACTTTCGCTGGAAAGTAAAAATGCGTCTACATCTCTTGTCTATTGATGAGGGTTTTGTGGATTTCATTGACAAGGGTCCTCACGTTCCAATGAAGACTGCAACAAGAGTTGGCCTGGCTGAAGATGTGCCTGACACTCTCATTCCCAAACCTGTTTCTGAATGGAGTCTTGAAGATATTGCAGAAGTCCACAAAGATAAAAAGACCATGAATATACTGTTCAATGGTCTAGAAACAGACATGGTTGACAATGTTATTAACTGTACTACCTCCAAGGAAGTATGGGACACTATCCAAACCCTTTGTGAAGGAACAGAACAAGTGAGGGAAAATAAGATGCAACTACTAATCCAACAGTATGAACATTTCCATTTTAAGAGTGGAGAAACATTGAATGATACATTTAGTAGATTTCAAAAGCTACTAAATGGTTTGAAACTGTATGGAAGAATCTATCAAGTTAAAGATTCTAATCTCAAATTTCTGAGATCACTGCCCAAGGAATGGAAGCCAATGACTGTTTCTCTAAGAAACACTCAAGAGTACAAGACATTTACTCTTGAAAGGCTCTATGGAACTTTAAAGACATATGGGCTGGAAATGGAGCAGGATGAAGAGATTGAGAAGTCCTAAAAGAAAAGTGGGTCAGTTGCACTTGTTGCTAACTTGGAACAGAAGGAGGAAAGGATAGAAGCTGCTTATTCTACACCAAACAAGGAGGTTTGTAAAGGTAGAGCAGAATCAAGCAGGAGCAAGGAAAAGGTGTCTGAGGAATTGAATGTCCTTCAGCAGGATGAATTGGATGAGATAGATGAGCACTTAGCTTTTCTGTCTAGGAGATTCTCTAAGCTGAAATTCAAGAGAAACTCTGGGGTGGTCAAGCCACTTAACAATGATTTTTCTACAAGCAACTATGTAGATAAATCCAAAATTAAATGCTACAATTGTGGAATTGCTGGTCACATGATAAGTGAATGCAGAAAGCCTAGATCTGAGAACAAGGGAAAGCCAACTGAGACTATTGACTACAAGAAGAAATATTTTGATCTTCTCAGGCAGAAAGGAAAGGCATTCTTGACCCAAGAGTATGACTGGGCTGCTGATGACAATCATTCTGATGATGATGTTGAGTTTGTCAACCTTGCATTGATGGCCGATCCTGGAGAGCAGGAAGCAAGTTCAGATAGCAATCAGGTATTTTCTACTAATCTCTCTGAGCTCACCAAAGAGGAATGCAATATTGTTATAGATGAAATGTCTACTGAACTATATCACTTGAGTGTTACTCTTAAATCACTTACTAAAGAAAAACATAATAGAAGTTCAGGGAATAGAATCGTTTGTGAAGGATACCTGGATTCAAAAGAAAAAGGAGCTAGAACCTGGCCTTGAGGATCTAGAGACTATTTGTGAATCAACGGATAGTGATCATCCGTTGACAGATGAACCATCAACGGATGAGAGGTATCCGTCGACTAAAAAATAGTTTGTTAGTAAGAAGGAACTCAAGAAACTGGATATCAAGTATGGTCCAGTCAACAAGAACTTTGTTAGTGGT
Source organism: Saposhnikovia divaricata (assembly GCA_036435485.1). Classification (NCBI taxonomy): domain Eukaryota; kingdom Viridiplantae; phylum Streptophyta; class Magnoliopsida; order Apiales; family Apiaceae; genus Saposhnikovia; species Saposhnikovia divaricata. The sequence continues at coordinate 48,654,866 of CM071596.1, read as the reverse complement.
GAGAGTAGCCAAACCAAATCTAGTGGGAAGGCTAAGGCAGGTGATTTACATAACAAAAAGGTTGTTGGTAAATCAGATAATGAAAAGGTAGAAATTGATGGTAAAAAGAAAAAGAACAGAAATGGTAAGATAGGCATCAACAAGAAAAACAATTATTCTCCTGACAAGTTTGCCCATAGAAAAACTTGTAGTAATTGTAATAGTGTCAATCACCTATCTTCAAACTGCAAGATTGTTAACAAGGCTCCTGTTCATGTACCTCAAACAATACCATGTATGCCTGCAATGCCTGGTTTGTATCAAAATGCTAGTTTTTCCAATCCATATGTGAACATGCCATATGTGTCTAATCCTTATTTTCAATCTGTGAATATGCCACAAATGTCATGGAGCATTCCTAGCATGAATAATATGTATGCCAATTTTCCACAAATGCATGCATCAAATATTCATGTAAATAAGCATTTGTCAAACCCCATCACTCAAGCATCTACATCTAAGTTGAAGAATGCTAAGAGTGCAAAGTCAAAGGCTAACAAGAGAGGACCCAAGGAAGCTTGGGTACCAAAATCAACTTGATTTGTTTTTGGAATGTGTGCAGGGAAACAGAAGGAATCTATGGTACCTAGACAGTGGATGCTCTAGGAACATGACAGGAGATTCAACCCTGCTCACAGAGTTCAAGGAAGGAGCTGGCCGTAGAATTACCTTTGGGGATGACAGCAAAGGATATACTAACGGATATGGCCTGATTTCAAAAGACAATGTCATCATTGAAGAAGTGGTTTTAGTTGAAGGTTTGAAGCACAATTTGCTGAGTGTCAGTCAGATTTGTGACAAAGACTATGAAGTAAAGTTCACAAAAGAAGCCTGTGTTGTTTCTGCCAAGGAAGACAACAATGTGGTATTGACAGGTTTCAGAAAAGGAAATGTTTACATAGCTGACTTCAATTCAGCATGCTCAGAATCCATTACTTGTTTCTTCAGCAAAGCAAGTAAGGATGAGAGTTGGCTATGGCATAAGAAGCTGTCACATTTGAATTTTAAAGTTATGAATGAATTGGTAAGAAAGGATCTTGCTAGAGGAATCCCTCAATTGGAATTTATCAGAGATGGACTGTGTGATGCCTGCCAATTAGGAAAAAAAAAAAGAAATCATCCTTCAAGAGCAAGACAGAGTCATCCATTGTTAAGCCTCTTCAATTTCTGCATATGGACTTATTTGGTCCAGTAAATGTCATGTCTATTTCTAAGAAGAAATACTGTCTGGTGATTGTAGATGATTTTTCTAAGTTTACATGGACCTTCTTCCTGCACTCCAAGGATTGTGCAAGTGAAATCATCATCAATCACCTCAGAATACTAAACAATGGTTCTGAAGACAGAGTTCAAAGAATCAGGAGTGACAATGGTACTGAATTCAAGAATTCCACAATGAAGAATTTCTGTGAAGAAAATGGAATTGTCCATGAGTTTTCTGCTGCCAGAACACCTCAACAAAATGGGGTTGTTGAAAGGAAAAACAGAACTCTCATTGAAGCGGCTAGAACAATGTTAAGTGAATCAAGGTTACCAACATATTTTTGGGCTGAAGCTGTCAACACCGCATGCTTTACTCAGAATATTTCCTTGGTCAACCAAGCTAGAGGAATTACTCCTTATCAGTTGTTAACCAACAAGAAACGAACTTTAGCTTTCCTTCATGTCTTTGGATGTAAGTGTTTTGTGCTAAGGAATCATGGAGACAACTTGGGCAAATTTGAAGCAAAGGCAGATGAAGCTATTTTTGTTGGATATGCAGCAGGGAAAGCCTACAAAGTCTACAATCTAAGAACCAACATTGTTATGGAATCTGTACATGTTGTGTTTGATGATCAAAAGATTCTAGGTCTAAATGATGGAGGCTCCCATGAAAAGTTGGAATTTGAGAATGAAGGTGAAGGAAGAATGTACTGTGATGATGATGAGGAAGATGAAGATCATGACCACAGAGATCCACCAAGAGTTGTTGTACCAACTAGAAGTGATGCTTACACTGGAAATGAAGCATCCGTTGACAGTCATTCTGGAGCATCCGTTGACAATATTAGAGATGCATCCGTTGACAGAGATTCTCAAGCATCCGTCGACAGGCAAAATGATGCATCCGTTGTCAGTCAACTTCATAATTCAGCAAGGACAACAAACTCAGGGGGAGTTTCTCAGGGTCAAAATTCAATGCTAAATCAACATGATCATGCTCATGAAAATGAAGCAACCTCATCAAGATCAAACCTTCCACCTGCAAGAAAATGGACTAGAGATCATCAATTTGAGTTAATCATTGGTGAATCAAATTCCAGAGTCCAAACTAGAAGGGCCACTCAAGCAGAATGTCTATACAGTATCTTCCTGTCTCAAGAGGAACCTAAGAAAGTGTAAGATGCCCTTCTAGATCCAGATTGGGTCTTAGCAATGCAAGAAGAGCTAAACCAATTTGAAAGAAATAAAGTATGGAAGTTTGTGCCCAAACCTGATGATAGAAGTGTCATAGGTACTAAATGGGTTCTCAAGAACAAGACAGATGAAAATGGCATAATTGTGAGGAATAAAGCTAGATTAGTGGCAAAGGGTTATTCTCAAGAAGAAGGGATAGATTTTGATGAAACTTTTGCTCCAGTGGCAAGACTTGAGGCAATCAGAATCTTCCTAGCCTATGCGGCACATGCCAATTTCAAGGTCTATCACATGGATGTCAAAAGTGCCTTTCTAAATGGGGAACTGGAAGAAGAGGTCTATGTCCATCAATCTCCTGGCTTTGAGGATCCAGAATTTCCAGAATATGTATATCTTCTCATGAAAGCACTTTATGGTTTGAAGCAAGCACTAAGAGCCTGGTATGACACTTTATCTCAATTTCTTTTGGAGAATCACTTCACTAGAGGTACAGTAGATAAAACCTTGTTTCATAGGAATATCAATGGCTCTTCAATACTTGTTCAAATCTATGTAGATGATATTATTTTTGGGTCTACAGATGGGAAGCTTTGCAAAAGGTTTGCCAAACTTATGCAAAGTAGGTATGAAATGAGCATGATGGGTGAATTAACTTACTTTCTTGGCCTACAGTAAAGCAAGTTAATGAGGGCATTTTCATAAGTCAAACAAAATATATTTATGATCTTTTAAAGAAATTTGACTTAATGGATTGTACCTCTGCAAAAACACCTATGGCCACTGCTACTAAGCTTGAGTTGAATACTAAGGAAAAGTCTGTGGACATCTCAAGCTATAGAGGCATGGTAGGTTCACTTCTATACCTAACATCTAGTAGACCCGATATAATGTTTTCTACTTGTCTTTGTGCTAGATTTCAAGCTGACCCTAGAGAGTCTCACTTGATAGCTATTAAGAGAATTTTCAGGTCTCTCAAGGGAACACCAAACCTTGACATTTGGTACCCAAGAGAATCTGGTTTTGATCTAACTGGATATTCAGATGCAGATTATGCAGGTTGCAGAGTTGATAGGAAAAGTACTACAGGTTCCTGTCAATTTCTAGGAAACAGGCTTGTTTCATGGTTCAGTAAGAAACAGAACTCAGTCTCCACTTCTACAGCTGAAGCTGAGTACATTGCTGCTGGAAGTTGTTGTGCACAGATTCTATGGATGAGAAATCAACTTATTGACTATGGTCTAAAAGTTGAGAAGATTCCAATTTTTGTGACAACACAAGTGCTATTGCCATCACAGGGAATCCAGTGCAACACTCGAGAACCAAGCATATTGACATCAAATACCACTTCATTAGAGGACATGTGATGAATGGTATAGTAGAAATGCACTTTGTGCCAAGTGAAATGCAGCTTGCAGATATCTTCACCAAGCCTCTTGATGAATCCACATTCACAAGTTTTGTAGGTGAACTAGGTATGCTTAACTTGTCATAATTCCTAGTGATATTTGATTTTACTGCATTGCAGCTAGAAATGTGTTTTGATTTACTTGAGAATTAAAAACTCTTAGAAAAATTTTCTTCAGAAATTTTGCCCAAGGCAAAATTATCTTATCAACGGATATCCTTTTATCCGTTGATAGCATAAACACATTCCTAGATTTTCGTATATCAACGGATAACAGGTTATCCACGTCATCAACGGATAAACTGTCTCTCAACCGTTCATTTCATATCTGTTGATATACATATTTTCTTTTAAATATAACCGTTGGTAAACGTGTATCTATATAGGACTGGTTATATTTATTTTCTTTTATTATTTGACAGTTACTTTTGACCAATGGGTAATTACTTTTAATTATTTCATTTTTAATTCTTGAAAAGTATAAAAGGCTATCTTGTGCTCTCACATCTCACTTTTATCGACTTTCAAGATTCTCTTAAGTAAACTGCATCTTCTTCACAAAAAATCTCTGCAACAAAAGTTCAAACACTTCAATGGCGCCTATTGTTAAGATGATGTCTTCGACTGGGTTCACCTATGAGAAGAACAACTTCGCGGCCTATGTCGATACAGTGAATGCCCCAGAAGCTTATCACACCATGATGAACTTTGTGAAGAACTGTAAACTTTCGTATGCTATGACTGCCACCACTCCTCTAATCCATGAGGTAATCGAAGAGGTGTGGGCATCTGCTGAGTTCAATGGCACAGACGGTACAATTGCTTTTTCCTTAAAGGGTAAAAACTATGTAGTTAACTCTGATGTGATAACTGCTTGTTTAAAATTACCTGAGAATAACTGTCTGAAAGTACCCAGTGATGCTGAAATAGTTGCCATGATTAATTCCATAAATTATGCCCTTAGTACTGATAATTTATGGAAAATTGTTAGGAAAGGGATGGTTAAAGAATGGAGTTATTTTTGTGATGCCTTCATTAAAACTTTTTCAGGCAAAATTAGCAATTTTGATGCTGTTACCCATTCCATGCTAGTTATGTTGTGTATGCTTCTGACTGATAAATACTATAACTTTGGCACACTAGTCATGTATGAGATAACAGCAAAATTAGGTAAAAAGGAAACTAGGAGCAAGAATATCTATTTTGCTAGATTTTTGATGCTCTTAGCACTGCATGTATCTGAGAATGAGCTATCCATTGCTAACCCGGATAGCAAGTTCACATGTTTTGTTCAGGAGAAGAGAGTCTTAAGTGATTTAATTCGAATGAACTCAAATGCAGGAGTACAATTGGTATATCTACCAATTGTTCAGGTAACTATTTCTAACCTTGAAACTCCTATCTCCAACCCCCAAATTTCTTTGCCTTCCACAGTCACAATGGAGTCTGTAGTAGTGACCAAACAGGCTCCTACCCAAGTGACTAAAACAAAAGTTTCCAAACCAAAATCTAAGAGACAAACCTCAGGTGCTTCTCAAAAAGCACCTGTTGAAAAAACTACCACAACTCTTGAGGGGAGTGTGAAGGAGGTAGTGAGTGGTGAGGGACAGGGTGCAAGCCCTAAGAATAAGGTAGGTGAGGAAAGTGCACCAAATAGCCAAGCCCAAGTTACATCCTCTCAACAGGGTGTGACTACTAGTTCTACAGCAACTCTGCACAAAAGGGTAAGGGACACTAGCCCTCTCTCAAAAACCTATGAAAGAAGAGTAAAATCTAAAACCATAGGGGAATCACAGGGTGCACACACAGTACAGCAAACTGTACCTTCTCAAATTCAGTTTGATGTGACTTCAATAAAAGTGGAGTCACAGCCCCTTGATCTTAACCTTCAAATCGATACACATTACAATCCCCCATCCCCAACTCCATCTCTGGATGTGGATATGATATATACATCAATTCCTGATTCTCCATCTTTAAGATTCTTGGAGAAGCCCCACTCTGCAATTGGTGGTCATCATCTTTTAGATGATTTGTTGGGCCATCAATCTTCCATTCCTGAATTCACAACAACATCTGTGGCCTCATCTTTAAAATCAATCTCCACAGATTCAGTGTTGATTTTCACTTCAACGGATACTATCATTCCTTCATCAACGGATATCCTTCATCCGTTGACAAGTGTTTCTCCATCAACGGATGCGCCAATGTCAACCATCCGTTGACAGCTATAACTACTCCATCAACGGATATCCCTTATCCGTTGATAACTCACTCTACCACTACTATATCTGACATTCCTGTGTCAAGTGTGGAGGAGTTCTCAGTAGTTGAAACACTTTTAGGATTGAGGGAAGGGAGTGAGAGGCTGCCTTGTGAGCAGGCAAAAGGAGAGGCAAATAATGAGAGGCTGACCATTTCTTCAGGTCAGGCAAAAGGAGAGCAAGAGAGTTCCACCTTAGTAGGTGAAGGTGAGGGTGTGAGAGGTGTGAGCCAGGGGGAGCCCCTGATGCAAGAAAAGAGAGATGAGAGGAGAGAAAGGTGATAAGTGGATTTTATATCTACTTGGAACGTCCTATATTGGCTTAAATTGATTCACTTGGCCTCAAGTTTGTTGCATTTTTGATGTGTTTTGTGTAGATGTGCAGGTTTGTAATTATCGGTTGGGATGAGCGTTCTTCGTTGATCTTGGAGTTTAAATGGAGTTTGGAATGAAGAATGGAGTCTTGTTATGGGCCAACATGAAGATTCCAAGGCAAGGAATTGAAGTATGGAAGCTTTGAGGAAAAGAACTAAAGGAAACGGAGGCAAAACGAAGGGAAAACGAAGGAAGTACATGCTGAAAAACGTCCCGGCAGAATGGACTTGAGGCCGTGGCCTCAAGATCTCAGGATGTGGCCTCGGGAGCAATCTGATCTGTGCGGAAATTTCCTTAAAAAGTCTCGAAATTCTTGCCTGGTTGGAATAAAAATTGTATTTTTAGGCTATTTCTTGTTGGAATAAAACCTCTAGGGCTTATGTTTTTAAAAATAACACGTTATATTGTTGTAAAAGGGCGAGATACGTCAGATAGAGAAGAGGAGGAGAAAATAAAAACACTTCCAAGGTGAAAGCAAGGGAGAATCGCTCAAGTTCAAGATCTAGGGTTTTTTCTTTATTGTTTTTCTGAATCTTCTAAACTTTATACTTTGTTAACTATTGAATTACTTTCAAGTATTCTATTCTCAATCATTAATTGTTCTCAATTCTTGTGTTTAATTATGTTATCAATTGAACCCATGATGGTGAAAGGTTCAAATATGAACTAATCACTATCATGGGGTTCCAATGGATTCGATTTCGTAATTATTGTGTTTGACATGTGATTGATTGTTGGGTGATTTGATTATGATAAACTAGTGTGGTTGATTTAATTGATAGATGTTTAGCTAGCATCTAATTTATTAATTCTTGTTGATTGCGAAAGTGGATTCAAGAGTTGAGATTTTGCCATACTAGCATGGGTTCGTGAATTAATTTGTTTATTCATGATTAGTGGTATGATTTAACCAATGCATATTGCCCCATGTAATTATAAAAGATAACTTATGCTTAAACCAATTACTTTTCCAGATTGTATAGACATATATGATTTGATCGTAATGTGGTGTCCTCTTGATTTTTATCTGTTGTGGATGTTAAGTGGTTTGATATGAGTATATCGAAAGGTAACTCGTATTATCGTAGTGTTATCTGATTAATTATCTTGTCTGTCACCCGTGTCTATTTAATGTGTCAACCTTTATTGAAGTTTTCGAGGAAATTGGAACTCCATGTTCTCTCACACATAAGTAATCTCGTTTGTTAATTTAATCTTAGTTAATAATTGTTTATTTAGTAAATCTAGTAATCAACAACCACTTTTGATAATTGTTCAAGCATTAAGAAGTAACCATACACTGTTGCATACGCACTAAAATTGGCATTACACCTAGTCTCTGCGGAACGAATCTTACTTATCACTTGCTATTTGTGATCGCGTATACTTGCGTGTTTACGAGTCAACAAAAGGACTATAGGAGAAATAAGGCAGGAAGATCCAGCCATTGCAAGTGAGTTAATGGAGGTTAATGAAGCTTCTAAAGAGATGGAATTTTGAAAAGAATATCAGTCAATCATTGACTCCATCTCTTTGGATCCTGAAACCTTTACTCATCCTGTTTCTACCTATCAAGTCATGGCACAACAGGGCAATGTGGAGGTAGAGGAGGCAATGCACCTAGTGCACACCTCACAATCTCTACAAAGAGCAAAGGAAGCTTTGACAACTCTGCCTTCAGATACTGAAAGTGAAGAGTTTGGCAGTGATGACAGTGACGGCACAACAAATGATGAAGAAGTCAATGTGGCAGATACTCCAGAATGGCTATTTTCTACTGCCACTATGGCTGGTGACTTCAATGTGGAGATTATGAAGCAATATCAATCTGCTAGGGCTGAGCACCAAAATGCAGATCCACAGAGGAAGGCTGTCCTTCAGCAAATAATGGACTCCCTGAAACTTCACAAGATGCACATGGTTATTCAAAGAACACAACAGGAGGAGGTCCAAACTGCAATCAGAGAAAAGAAAGTGGAACTAGATTCCAGGATTGAGGCACTAGCTCCTACTACCACTCAGAAGGTGCTGACTAGCAAACTATTGAAGGAAGATAGCCTGGCCAAATCTGTTCAGCATCTCTCCTCCAGAGTGGATAGTATAGAATCTCAAATGCAGACACTCATTGCCAATCAAGCCAAATAGACTGAGCTACTGGAAAGGCTACTTGTAGCCTTACCTCTAGCCCTTGTTGCTAACAAAAAGGGGGAGAAAAAGGTAGAAGAGGTTGCAGCTACTTCTAGTCAAATTCAAGCTTTCAGTAGCAAGATAGCACAAATTGAGGGGGAGCAACAACCAATAATAGTGGTCAATCCAACAGAGTTTACTATAGAGGCTTCCCCTGTGAAGAAACAAAAGGCTTTGCCTGTGATTCCTGACTTATCAGAAATCTCAGATGGTGAAAGGCAAGCCAGAATAGAGGCCTTAGAAAAGATCAACAAGGAGGCAAATGAAAGAATTTTGAGGACAGAGAGAATGATCAATGCATCAATTGTATCAACTCTGTTCTCTACTCAGTCCTCAGCTCCAACAATATTAACTACAATTTTGAAGGTGCTCACTCCAGAGATTGTGGCTCCTACATTCTATGATGCTGAACCATCTTCTGTCAAAGAATTTGAACCATACATAAGAACCAGAGCCTACTCTCCACCAAAGGCAAATGGGAAGAACAAGTTACAACTGGACTTTCCATTTCCCAAGGATGATGATGAGAAGCTAATGGGAAAGACAATCAAAGAGTTCAAGGAAAAGACAAATAAGAGTGTAAGAGATTGGATGGCTGTAATAATAAGGAATGGAAAAGTGTTAAATATATCCAACAGCCATCCTAGATTTGTTGAAGCAAAAAGAGAGGAGACCTCCAAACTTCTAAGGGAAGCTCATCCAAGTGAAGAAAATCAATATGAAAACTCAGATGAGAAGCAAGCCAGGCTGGCTCGGGAGTTAATGGATGAGGTAGAGGATGAAATGAGGGAACCTGAGGAAGTCCCCAAATCCAAACCTAAAAGGAGAGTGAAATCAGTCCCCAAATCCAAACCAAAAGGGAGAGTGAAATCAAAGGCAAGGAGGCCTGTCTCTCCAGAAATTGAAAGAAAGGAAACAGTTGGCTCATCACAACCTATTTCTGCACAAGTATTCAACCCAGCTGTGAATTTCCATGGTGACCCTATAATACCTAAAGAGGAACCAATGAATCTTGACTCCATTGAGGTTCCTTCATTCTTGCTGAAGCCTCAACAGAAGCCTAAACAAAAGAAAAGGATACCAAGGAAGCAACCTTCAAAGGAACCAATTCAAGTTGCTAGGGTGCCTGCTATTGTCAAGCAGCCAATCTTGGAAAACAAGGATGATTTTATCTATCAGGCAGATATTGAAGAATACTCTGGCATGAATCTGTATCTGGATGAATTGTCAGAAGTAAGAGGAATTGACAAATATAAACATTTGCCTGAGAGATTGGTCTTTGTATACAAGGGAGGAAAGGAAAGGACATGGCCACTACAGAGGGTTCTTGGAGAAAATTATCTGACCTTAACCAAAGTGTTCTCTGCAATCAAGAGATACACAGGGTTCTCCAAGATAGCAAAAGGGGAGATACTGGATAGAATAGAACAGATAAGAAGAGAATGGAACTCACCATCAAGTCTACCAAGGAAGATGAAGATCCCATACAATGGACAGAAAATCCACCTTCAACCCTTCTGGATGATGGAGTTCAGGGATGAAGATGGTAACAGGAGATTCTTCAGGTTAGAAGACCAACTATCAAAGGCTAGTTCTCAATACCTGAGATGGTTACAACAAAAGCTAAATCCAAAAGTTGATGAAGAAGATGCCTTCTATAGGCAACTCCAAATGCAGATTGAGTCCAACTCTGCCAAAGAAGGAAAATCAAGGGTGATGCCAACAAGAGAGAAGAAACAGTTTTAATCTGCTCAGTCTAGAGGAGCACTTCTCTGTAAATTTCTCAAACTTTCAGTTTTTAATTTTTGTAGCTTAATACAATTTTTGCATTGTTCTATATATATCTTTAGGAATGTTTTGTTATCATCAAGGTCCTGAATTTATGCTTTATTGCCGTCAAGTATAAATTGGGGGAGATTGTTAAGAATATGTTGTACTTGATGATAACTTCACAATCAATCAAATTGTATAAGGTTTTGTAGCTATCAATGGATGAGAATTTATAACTCTATCCGTTGACAGGTAGCTCATCAACGGATGAGGTTTTGTAGCATACTGCAGTATCTCTATGTTATCAGTTGATAGTGTTTTTATCCAAAGTCATGTTGACCATCAATGGATAGGCAGAATAGGGTAGCCAATTGTAAATAAGCTATGCTATGTAATTCTGTCTAAGTGAAAGTGTATCAACGGATGAAGACAGAACTGTATCGACGGATACAACTCAAATCCACTCTATCAACGGATACAGCTCAAATCTCAATATCAACGGATACAGCTCAAGATCACATGGGTTGATAGTAGATACAAAAAACAGTATGGTAGCCATACTTTGGAAACACAGAAGAAAGAAGCATTCCGTTTACACTATGAATACAAGAAAGGTGCAAGAGACATGTCTGTTCACAAGGACAACCTTTCGGCTACATGTGTATTTGGAGTGGAGTAGCAAGTCAACTTGAATTAGATTAATATTATCTTATTCCTGTAGCACTTGTAAACTTGGGATTTATAACCAAGTGTAGCAACTCTTTAGAAGTTAAGAAAACAGATACATTTGCTTAGGGTTTTTATTGAATATCCTTAGAAAGCAAAGAGTTGTAAAACAGAAGCTGTGTACATTTGTATCACAGAGTTTTCTTCGAATAAAAGCTTCAGGTGGTGCATTTAACCACCTGATTTTTATGTGTTTGTGCATTAATATTTTTACAGCAATTATCTAAGTATAGATTTCTGGAGTTCTTATCAGAAATTTATAAATATCAAGAATTGTATTCAACCCCCCCTTCTACAATTATACAAGTGTATAATATGGGAATAACACTATATTTTTAATGTATTGTTCTAAATCTTTTTGTAAGAGATGTGGACTCAAGTTTTTTAATTAGGTAGAAAAAATGATGTCACATATTTATCCATTTTCCTCTGATTTTCCACTTTTTTGATTAGGTCAATTATAGTTCCAACTATCTTTTATTCTATATTTAGAACAAATTATAGCATTATGTTATTTAACACAATGTTTAGCACATCATTGGAGTTGTGAATTTTAGTTTTTGTTCTATAATATAGATATAGAACTATTATATATACTAGCCTATAACCCGTGCAACGCACGACTCATTTTCTAATATCTATTATTATTTTAATTTTTTAATACTTATTTCTTATTAGTTTACATATCAAATTATTGTTAAAAAATTGATATATATATATATATATATATATAATTTTACACTTTCAATTTATTATGTGTTTTATCTTCAATCTTAAAACTTGGTTTAGACGATTTTACAACCACGCGAAATTAACAAAATAATCTTTAATTTAGTGACGATTTAACAATTTTTCTCCAATTAACTTGAATTCTTAAAACTTGATGTGGATGATTTTACAGCCCACGTGAAATTAACAAAGTAATCTTTAATTTAGTGACGAATTTAAAACTTTTCTCCAATTAAAACTACCAAAAAACAAAAGAGTGATGAAATTGACGATTTTTTACATTGCAAATTCTATTCGATTTAGGAAATCTACTAATATTTCGTTTTGATTAACAAAATAACTTTCTTATTATTTGAAGATAGTTGTATAAACAACCAAATACAATTTTAGTGATAAGTGTAATAGGAATTTTGTCCAAAACTTTGTTAGTCGGTAGTATGGTCCTCAGTACGACAAAATAAATAAGAATAGTTAGCTCCTAAAAAAATAGATGAGAAACGTTGTATCTAGCATAAAACATATATTATATTTTAAAATGTAAACTAAAAGTGTATTTATATTGAAATACAAAAAAGTCCATGTCGATGATTAAATCATATATAATTAGGTTTCCTATATTGAATAAGATTATCAAATGTAGGTTTTCTACACTAAATAGGATTTGTAAAAATTCTTAATTATATTTTCCTTGAGATTCTGAGTGTTTCCATTTGGATAATAATTGTTAAATTATCACTAAATTAAAGATAATTTTATGAGTTTCGCGTGGACCGTAAAATCATCCAAATCTGATTTCTAGATCTCGAGATAGAGCGTAAATAGTAAATATGAAATTATTAATAATTAAATAAATAAAATTAAGTTATAATACATCCTTTTATATCCTTTTGAGATTGTAATTTCTTTTTAAATTTCAATTCTAATACAACCTTTTAAATTATATCTTTTTTATATTATAATTTTCTTTTTAATATGATATAATCTTGATCGTCTTTTTTTAAAAATATTAGATTCGACGATTAAAATTATTTTGGGGGTACATGGACCAAAATTATGGATAAATCCCTCTTACACTTATTATATATAAAGATATAATTTCTAATCCAACGGACGACTTTTAACCCAACTTTTTAATCCAACGGATCATATGTTTTTGGTAGTACAGTGACCAGACCAAAAATACAATCTGGATAAGATCCTCTTATGCTTATTATAGATAAGGATATAATTTTATTAATGATTGAAATATAGGGTGCGATATTTTTGGATATATATTAATGATTGCAAGATTAGTTTTAAATTAAAAGGTAACGTATTTTAATTAGATAGATATATTAATGATTGAAAGATATGGCATGATTTATGTTTTTAGGTGTTTATAAAGAGTAATGTTTGCAACTAAAAGGAAACGTGAAAAAGGCAATCTGCTAATTACCATTAATTATATTATGTTGTTATTTATTTTAATAATTAGGATATAATTTTTTTAGTTTAGTTTAATTTAATATATTATTAAATTAAAACTAAAAAAGTGCAATATTTTTGGATATATTTTACCGATTGTAAGATTAGTTTTAAATTAAAATGTAACGTGTGTTAATTAGATAGAAATATCAATGAATGAAAGATACGGTAAGATTTGTTGATATGTATAAAGGTTAATATTTCCAACTAAAAGGAACATGAAAAAGACAATCGGTTAATTAACATTAATTATATTATGTTGTTATTTATTTTAATAATTAGGATAACCAAACCGAAAACCAAATTGACAAACTTTCAATGTTTCGGCGTTAATATAACAGTATAGATATATATAGAACGAGATATAGTACATCATTGGACTTGCTCTTAAAAATACTATGCACCTCTTCTCTCTTCCTAATTTTAAGAGCATTTCCAAGAGACTATTAAATTACTCTAAAATATAATATAAATAATGATTCTAAGTGTTTTCATTTGGATAATAGTTGTTAAATCATCACTAAATTAAAGATATGTTTATGAGTTTCGCGTGGGTTGTAAAATCATCCAATTCTGATTTCTAGATCTCGAGATAGAGCTCAAATAATAAATATGAACCTTTTCTAATATAAATAAATAAATAAATAAAATTCTACTACAACCTTCTTTAATTATATCCTTTTAGACTGTAATTTTCTTTTTAAAATTCAATTATAATACAACCTTTTTTAATTAAATCATTTTTAGATTATATTTTTTTTTTCAATATGATATCATCTTGATCGTCTATTTTTAAAATTATTATCAGATTCGACGGTTGAGATTATTTTGGCGGTATAGTAACCAAAATTAAAGGACCAAAATTAGGATAAGATCCTTTTTACGCTTATTATATATAGTATTATATATAAGATATAATAAGGATATAATTCGAGAAATTTTTTAGATTTGGGGCAAGAAATAACAAGAAATATAGAAAATATTCAAGAACTAGGACAAGTTTGGAGATATGATAGAGTAAAATGCACTTCGCCGAAAACACCACTTGCAATACTGTATTTTAGAAACTACCATCTGCAATACTGAACAAACACTTTACTTAAATTTTGTGTACTACCGTCTATCTGTTGCTAACACCATTTGCAATACTGAACAAACACTTAACTTAAAATTCATGTACTACTGTCTATCTTTACTAACTCCGTTAAATCATGAGGGATAAAACTATCTTTTCCCAAGTTTAACTTTGTGAGGACTTTTCAGCAAGAAGAGGCTATATTCCGTATACACAGGTATATATATATTTAAAATACAAGATATACACGTAGATTGATTCAAGGAAATTTAAGTTAGTGTAAAACTTGTTAAACTGACTAAGAACAAATATTGTGCATGTTTGGCAAACTAAAATTTTCATTAATTTGGGCCTAAAGCCCGTTTACCTTTTAGAGTGATCGTTTGGCAAAATAATTGATCTAGCTTTTTATGCACTTAAAGGTAGGGTAGAGCAAGGGTCGGTTCGGTCCGATTTTAGGGTAAAACCAGAACCGGAACCATATATTCCCGGTTTCTAAAATTGAAAATCGCAATCACCGGTTCGAATTTGGTTTCGGTTGCAAAACCCCGGTTTGATTTTGATTTTAAAACCGGATGAAAATAAAAATGAGAACAATATATTAGTTTACACAACACAACTTCAAAAATACAGTTCTGTTTTGTATAAAGAAATGATATATTTATTTATATAAAATGAGAGGGATAGGGTAGTAAGAAATAATCTTCAATTTTTAAATTATTGTGAATTAAAGACAAATAGATTGCTTGTGGATCAGGTGACTTTAATGCCTCAGGCTAGTAAAGCAAATTGCTAAGAGCCTAAGATGATACTATGTACAGGCTGTGTAATGTAATTACTGGAGATTAAGTTTCTAGTTTTAATCCCATTATTAGACAATTTACTTTGCCATTTATATCATATATCTGTACCACCGGTAGAAATTTGTATGCAGTTTAATTAAACTTTTTCATTTTAGATTCTTGATGACTATATCATTATGCCTCATACTTGCCCATTTCTATGAACACAGACACAGAGATGCTTGTGTCAATTATACTTTAAGTTGGTCATTATATAAATTAAAAATTTATATAAATTATATATATATATATATATATATATATGTATATTTATTTATTTTAATAATCAGTCGGTTTTAGCTGGTTCGGTTTTAACCTATAATCGGAACTGGAACCGAAAGTCTCGGTTTTTAAAAATAAAAAATCGCAACCGCCGGTTCGATTTCGGTTTTTTCGGTTCAGTTTTCGCCGATTTCGGTTTGATTTCGGTTTCAATTCGGTTTGGGTGAAGGCCCAGAATACCCACAAAATAAATATGTGTAACCAAAATTCCCACCCGCCACCTTGGGCGACCCTAAATACCCACGGGACACGCCACTACCAGCACCGTTTCTTGTGTCACGCCACTGATGGTAGCGTATCACAAAAATACGCTATTGGTGTTGGTGGGATTAGTGTATCACCACTGCTACAACCACTCGCGTGTCACCAAGACACGCCACTGCAACTTGCGTGTTACTGAGACACGCCAGTGCCAATATCGTATACGGGGGCACTGTTCATCGTCCCCAACCCCGTCGACGTTGTTTTTTTTCGGCCAAAAATTCGACACAATCTTATACTCTTTCCAGGCATCGATCAATAACATAGTATATACCAAATTGATCGCCTCTTCATCTTCTACAACCCTGTAATCGTTGTTTTTCATTTATTTCGCCGGATTAAAGAGACCCAAATCGAGCTTTATGATCGATTTCTTTTTCCGATTTGCTCGTGTACGCCACTGTGGGGCCAGAAATCAACAATTAGATATTGTAAAATGAAGAGGAAACTGTGGGAATCATTTTGATGTTCTCAGTGTTTATGGAGCTTGCCGGATTGTCAAGAACGGAATTGGGCAATGTTTTAGGCGATTTTTGGTCACCGGAGCTGAGAAACGTTTTCTGAGGTGATGACGTCATCTGACGTCATCACACATCTTGCAGATGCGTGACCTGTGATACGTATTCTCGGAATGCGCATCCTGGGACACGCATCTACAAGATGTGTGACCCGTGGGTAGATAGGGCCATCTCCCGCGCCAATCAGTATTTCGGGCCATCTGTTTTGGTAGGTGGGTATTTAGGGCATTCTCTCATTCGGTTTTTTGCTCACCCCAATTTAAACGTTATAAGCCGAATGTTGGTCAGGAATGTTTTCCACTCATTTGTAACCCACTTCTTTTCTGTCCCCATTATCGATAAACATCCCTTTCTACCACTATCTATCATTCATATAGTCAGTGTTCTAAAAAGCGGATTAAGCGGACGCCTAGGCGAAATCGGACTATAAAACGCTTCGATTTTGTACTAATCGGGTGATTAAGCGTTTTGGAAGATTAAGCGGCCTATTAAGCGGATTAGGCGGCTATTAAGCGGTTTAAGCGGATTAAGCGGTCAAAAAGATGTTGACGTGCTAATTTTTTAATTTTGAATATATTAATATTTTTTATAATATGAATATAACTATATTAAAATAATAAAATATTTCATTTCTATGAATAACATTTTATGATTTATTTTTTATAACTTAATTATTATATAATTTTGATTCACATATAGTAATATTATATTTAAAAATTTAAAAATATATATTATTAATCCGCTTAATGACCCGCTTAAAATTCCGCTTAACCGCTAGAAGGTCCTCCCATCGCTTAGAACCGCTTAGCGCTTTTTAGAACACTGCATATAGTTATATCACCGTGTATTTCAATATTATTATTTTACATCCATGTATTAAACTTTTTGTATTAAACATTAATTTTAAAAGGAAATAAAATGATGGATTTAACGTAAAAATTATTTTATTTTTTAACATGTAAACTAAACATTGTATTTATATTAAAATATGAAAAAGTGTATGTTAATGATTTAAATTATATTATTTGGTTGAGATTATTTTGGAGTACAGTGATCAAACCAAAATTATGGATAAGATCCCTTTTACGTTTATTATATATAATGATATAACTAATTTATAGGCGCCCGTGCGATGCGATGCGATGCACGGAAGATTTTGAATATTTTAATATTTAATATTTTTATCTTATTATTTATAATTTTATATTTGCGTTTTATTATTCATGATTAACCAAATATACTCTATTTCGCTTATGATAGTATACTTAATAAATATTTAAACTAAAAAAAAATTATAAATGCAACATTATTAATTTATAGTATTAACCAAAAAATTAGTACTTAAATTTAAATAATTAATTTTTTTTAATTTATATAAAAATGTTTTTTTAATTTATAAATTTAATTTACCAAACAATCACCAACTTATATGTAAAATTATCCAAAAACCTAAATATTTTATAATTCAAAATTTAATTATCACTTATATACCCACTTTAAATTATATATAAATTATTTAAATAGGAAAATGTTATATACCCCAAATTGGTTCCTAAAATATTTACCAAATGACAAGTGTAGCAATTCAATTGATTATAATAATAATTGGAACCCGCATCCACACATCCACCCTATCAAAAATTTTCTCAATGTAAGCTTTAGCGGAATAATTTTTGATACCAACGTTGAATATATCCCAAACAGCCCATTGTAGCCCTTCCTACATTTTTGAACTGAGATGATCTGAAAAGGGGCGGCTGACACGATTTAAATAAAAAATGAGTATGAGAAAAGTAGCGAATAACATGATATTGCAGTGGTGTCTATGTAATAACCAGATCCAAAGCTACTTGCATTTCAATTTCACACCCCCCGCCATTTTTTCTCATGCACCCTTCTCAACTTGGGTAAACAAGAATACTTATTACGATGAAGAATTGAATTACTCTAATTTGTTGCGAAAATGCACTGAATCTTCAAGCTTAGTCCATGGCAGAGCGGTTCATGCCAAGTTTATTAAAGCTGCAATCCACTCTTCGTCGCTGTATCTCCACAATTTTCTACTTAATGTGTATGTAAAATGCGGTGATCTAAATAATGGTCTTCAGCTGTTTGATGAAATGCACCACAGAAATGTTGTGTCATGGACTGCTGTTATAGCTGGCTTTGCTCAACATGCTAGACCCTTTGAAGCTCTTTTCTTGTTTTCCCGGATGCACAACACTGGTACTAAGCCAAATGCCTTCACTTTTGTTAGTGTTCTTCAAGCATCTTCGTTCTCTAATAGCTTGATACCTGTGTACCAAGTTTATGCTTCCATTGTCAAGCTTGGCTTGATTTCAAATATTTACTTGGTGAATGCTTTTTTGACTGCTTTATTACGCCATAATCAGTTTGATGAAGCTTTGAATGTTTTTGAGAATTGTTGGAATAGGGATATTGTTTCTTGGAATGCCATGATGTCTGGTTATTTGCAGTGTTCCTATTCTGATGTTCCAGGATTTTGGTGTAGGATGATTCGGGAAGGGGTGATACCTGATAACTTTACGTTTGCAAGTGTACTCACTTCTTTGGCTGCCCTTACTGATCTCAGTTTAGGATTGCAAGTTCACGCGCGGCTTGCTAAGTCGGGTCATGGAAATGAGATGTGTGTAGGCAATTCCTTGGTCGATATGTACTTGAAAAACCAAAAACTGGACGATGGTTGGAAAGCTTTTAAAGAAATGCCTTGCAAAGATGTGCACGCCTGGACTCAAGTGGCAGCTGGATGTTTAAATTGTGGTGAACCGAGAAAAGCACTAGACATTGTAGAAGAGATGAGGGAGATAGGAGTAAAACCAAACAAGTTCACTCTTGTTACAGCTCTTAATGCATGTGCTAATTTGGCTTCTTTAGAGGAAGGAAAAAAATTTCATGCTTTGATGATTAAGCTTGATAATGAAGTTGATGTGTGTGTGGATAATGCTTTGTTGGATATGTATGCAAAATGTGGATTAATGGATAGAGCATTGAGCGTTTTTCAATCAATGGAGGACAGGACAGTTGTTTCGTGGACGACAATGATAATGGGGTATGCACAAAATGGGGATGCAAGAAAAGCTTTAGATATTTTTAGTGATATGAGGGTGGAAGGTCCAGAACCTAATTATATTACGTTCATATGTGTACTTTATGCATGTAGTCTAGGAGGATATATTGATGAAGCTTGGACACATATATCTTCCATGACAGATACCTACGGCATCTCACCTGGAGAAGATCACTATGCATGCATGGTAAATCTCTTAGGCCTAGCCGGGCGTACAAAAGAAGCTGAGGCCTTAATCCTAAATATGCCATCTAAACCAGGAGTCCTAGTTTGGCAGACTTTACTTGGTGCCTGTCGACTTCATGGGGATATTGACACTGCAACTCGTGCAGCAGAGCATGCTTTAAATTTAGACAGACATACCCCATCAACTTATGTATTGTTAAGTAACACGTTCGCTGATATGAGCAATTGGGATGCTGTTGGAACACTGAGAGAACTAATGGGAAGTCGTGATGTTAAGAAGAGGTCGGGCTCTAGCTGGATTAGCTAAATGGAGAAAAAAAACCAAACTGCAAGCTTGGTTAAATCCCGGAGATCGAATATACCTTGATCCAATAATTTGTATACGACTACTTGAGAAGGGTGTGGTAGTTCCAAAGAGCAGTACATCTTACAATGTTAGTGGAAGTGCTGTTGCAATGTTACTGGAATGTTCGATTACATCGATAGGCTTTTTTTAATGGTGCAGCTGCTTTACATGGCTATGGGTGGGTGATGGTTTTAACTTTCAACATATCTTTAAGGACCGACTTAATATCTTTTCTCTGTAGTGTTTGTCCTATGGTATTAATGTTCTAGAAACTGTTATAGATGGTGTTCCCCCAAGGGCGAAAATGAATTAGCAATGGTCTAGGCTTGTGCAGTGCGTACCTGTTGCATCTAAAATGCACACTACGTGTAACTTATAACCTTCTTCATCTAGTTTGACTCCTTTTTTTTAGGCAGCTGAAGACAAAAGGTTGCGAGAGGAGTTTGAGAAGGAAGGCAGAAAGCTTCCCCCAAAACAGGATTCTCAAGTTTGTGATTCTAATGCTATTGCTCCTGGAACTGTGTTTATGTCAGTTTTGTCCATTGTTCTACAGTACTATATCCATCTCAGAATCAACAATGACCCTGGATGGAAATCTAAAGGTAGTGTAGTTTTTAAATCACCTCTACATATGCATCATATTATCATATTTTCTGCAATTTCTCTTTAGCTTATGTGTGCTTCCAGTTGTAAATAATGTTTTTATGGGTTTTAAGCAGTAGTGTTCCGTATGTTGCTTAATTCATCTGTTTTTTTTAAGGGAATTTTTTCTGATGCAAATTTTCTACATTTTAGATGCATGTAGTCCATTGTTCTACTATGCACACTACGTTTTATTATTTTCTGTAGCATAATAAAATTTGATTAAAAAGCATGTATCTATAGAATAACTGGAATAACTGGAATGTTCATAGTTTGAAACACGAAATTGAAATTAAAATCCAAAGATGATATTCATATCTGCGGTTTGGAGAAGATGAGGATTGCTGGCATGCATCTAAACTATGTTACTGCAATTTCTGCTCATTTTTCTTTAAAAGTAGCCACTATCTATGACAAATTGATGATAGATTAAGAATGTTAACTATCTTCACCTTTTGTCCTCCAATTTTGTCAAAATTTTCTATCGTAGGGTGCAATTAATCTGCTTTTGGCTGTTTACAAGAAAGAATTTCAGGCTTTAGGTGGTTATTTGACTGATGGAAGTAAGGTATGTGAATTGGCGTTCTTTTGGCAAGTTTTTCTATACTAACCTCAATTTCTCAATGTTTTTGGTTTGAGTAATTCTACAAAGATATGTAAGTACATTGAAATATTTTGTATTCTTTTATAGCCAAACTTGAGCAGGGTGGAGCTTTACATTCAAGTTGTGGAACATATGAAGACAAAATTTTTAGTAAAAGAGCTCGGTTGCATAAGGTGTGTAACAGCGTAACAGCTATCTTTCTTTAGTAGAGATTACCATCGCTGTGTATGTTACGAATTTCACAATATCATCTCTCTATCTTTAAACACATGAAAGTACTAAACTTTAAATTGAGGTAATTTTGCTTAAAGCCATCCTTTCAAAATCCCTGTTGCAATTTGTTTGTCTATGGGACACCCTCTCTTTACTCTCGAACCCTCATTTTTATTTTTAATGTAAAGAGAAGTAGAATCTATTTGTTCTGGGATTCTTATCTATTTGTGAGACTTGTATTAATTCCTTGCTGCCACTAACAGTCAATAGGTGAAAATAATTTTCTGTTTTACTCTACTTCAGGTAATGGGAGAGCCAGGTTGGAAGGAGAGGTATTGTGAAGAAAAGTTTTCAACAAACAGTCTTGAGGAACTTGATAGGATTCACAAAGATGTTGTAAGTTAATATAATATTACTCGTAATCTTGATATTTAATCTATTAATATATTAAGCCTTCATTTGTTTCACGGAAAATATTGTCAGGAAAATGTTTTCAAGATCTTTGGGCGTTTGTTTAGCTTCAGAAATATATTTTCCAGAAATCAAAAAAATCAAACAAACGCGGGAAAATCAGAAATTCTGGAATTTATATTCCTGCGTTTGTTTGGTAATAAAGTATTTTCCAAAGGAGAAAATTTCTTTGAAACTGTTATGAATTTTGGGAAAATGACTTCTCTCTATAAAAGAGGAAAACATTCTCTCACAATTCTTTATAATTTTTTTCATGATAGTCAAACGACAGAGAATATGTTCCTGGAAATCATTTTCCGGGCAATTCATATTCCGAAAAAGTATTTTCATGGAAATTATTTTCTGCAAAAATAATCATATTCATTCTAACATATACATATACATTCTAATTTCTTATATATAGAGTTAGACATGTACATGTGCATTTACTTTATGTACTTGCAACATAAACTTTAGTTCAAATAACAGGAAATTATACAAGTAGTTAACTATACTGTACTAACAGCATCTCCAATGTCATTGCCTAGAGTGGTTAGCTAAAATGATATAAAATAGGAATTATGTAAAATTTATTGAATCTGTAAGGTGTTGTACTCCAATGGAGTTGGCTATAATGATTAGTCATATTTTAAAAATAGCAAGTTATAATTATTTCAATTTGTTAAAAATAGAATGTATTATTTTAATATGGTAATATTGATGATGTGGAGTTTTACTACAGGTCTCTAGAGATTCGACAAATATAGCCAATATAATAGGATTTTAGAGGATTATCTAAAATTTTAGATAACAGTAATGTCCCGTTGGAGATGATTTTTTTTTACACAACATCTATAATTTTTATTTAAGGCATGTTTGACACACTTTTAGCTAAGAGATTTCCATGGTTGGAGATGCTCTAATACTCTATAAATTAATTGAATCTGCAATTATCCTATAAAACTTTTGCATAAAGTTTTGGATGTTCACATTTAATTACAAAGACGGCTGAGATAGAATATTTATCAAATAATATTGTTCAGTGCTAATTTCATACAGGAGCTCTATAATATTCAGCAGTATTTATTAAATTTTATTCCAAAGCCTTTAAGAGTTTGATGTAATTCTTTTTGGGTAACGAGTTATACAGAAGGTTTGTGCTGGGTTATGCATTATTACTACGAGGGAGTTTGTTCCTGGCAATGGTATCGTGTCATTATTTATCTATAGTAGTTATGTAATATAAACGTACAATACATAAGTTACTACTTGCCTAAAAGTGATGTGGTGTGGTTGCAAAATTGTCCACAATTTATTTTAGCAAATCATGAATCATGACAATTGATGGATATGTTTTAATCGAGTCATCATAGATTTTTATATAGGCCAATATGTGAAGAAATATTTAATTTGATTATTTTAAGTAATGATGGGAATTTGAGATATATATCATTAAGTCAGGATACTGTATATCTTATTGGCCTGAATATATAATAAGTGCCCAATTTCTTCACCTGTTCCCACTTTGGTCCTCATTCGTCAGGATTTTGCAATCACGTCTATCCATTGTTGATGTGGTAACTAAATTTGATTGTGATTGGGAGCAATTGAAAGCTCAAGAAGCTAATTAAAAATGTAAGTCTATGTTACTTAACAAAAAGAAAAATTGCAAGTGCAATACCAGAGTGGAAACTTATTAAGAATCGGAGTAAGTAATACATTCCCTGGCTTTAGTCAGATAGTTGGAATTTATTTTAAAAATATTTATATGATTACCTTATTCTCCAAGCTAAGAAATTGAACAATAAATGCTATTTAGGTCTTTAACGTTTAAGCTAATAGTTCTTTGAATTATTGCATCCTTAAGTAGGTTTAGGCTGCTGTAGTAGCAAGAAATGTCGAGTGTAATCAAAAAAAGAAACAGAATTTTTTAAACTGTTTCTTTTTTAAATGGTTGTCATATGTTATAAATTTAGTCAAATTCCTTCTCTGCAGGTTTTATCCTTACCATTATGCTCCATTTGCTTCTGATCTCAAAGATCTTGGGCAGTTGAATATAAACTTTGAACTAGGATCTCCAATCAAACCATCCAATCAGCTGTTAGGAGTCTTTCCTGCTGCCAGGTTGTACACGTGTTTTGCCTTTTGCTTCGTCCCAACTTCCCATAACTTACACAAGCACGTACATGCGCACACACACATTGTGAGATGCTAACCAATTTTCGCTTGCAGCTCCCATGCACTTCCTCAGCAATACAGAAAACTGATGACAGATTCAAACTCGCCAATCATCGATTTTTATCCAGCTGGTAGGTTTCTGCGACACATTAATCACTAAATTTGTTTTATATGCTTCAAATTATTATCTTTCATGAAGCTTATTACTGCTGTCCATATATCAGATTTTGAAGTGGATATAAATGGGAAGAGATTTGCGTGGCAGGTACGCCAACCGATATCACTTTTTCAGTGTCAATTTGGACGAAAACTGGGGTTGCTTCTTTATATGATTAAATGAGAGTTTTTTGACATTTTCTTCCAGATATACGTTTATAGGGTATTGCCAAATTGCCTTTCATTGATGAAGCCCGTCTTCTTGCAGAGGTTGCAAAAATTGAAGGTACATTAACGGTGTGGTAAAATTATGCTTCTTCAAACATTTTCAGCCGTCAGACTGTATATATTATATGTACTTAAATAATTATCATCATCACTTTTTGAACCGAATAAAATGATATATTATTTGGGCAGGATGAAGAAGTTTGGAGAAACAGTAGAATGTATGACATGCTTTTTGTGTCAGTGTCTCATCCTCTATCTCCATACATCTTTTCTCTTGATGATTGTAGGCAGTTGGATGACAAAGAACGTAATCAAAAATAAAGGAGCAACTTGATCTAAGGGCCAGGCATACATATTAGTGTCTACTGCAACATTCTTTTTTCTTTCTGTTTGTGCGTACTAACAAAATGGAATATCTGTATTAATCCTTCGTAGAATAACT